>CM030007.1:187869176-190269176 GCA_017639485.1 Pluvialis apricaria | reverse complement strand
GGAAAAATGGATTCTCTGTGTGAAACTAAGGTCTAATTATAGCTGTATCACAGTCTGTGGCTAGCAGAAAGCATCTTATTTGTAAGATCAGCTGGAGCAGCTCACGTTTCAGAGCTGTCATCTCAGATTCTCTGAAAACTAAGCAGATGTCTTCGTTTGGTTCCATGCCGTTTATGGTTTCAAAGTTTTCCCATATTCCTGTAGCATCTAGCTCTTACAATTGCAAAGAAAACTTTGGAACTCCAAAGAGGATGGAACTAAAGCCATGACATCTGTTAGGACATCTGAGTTGTTGCAGGTCCGAGATGAATGTGCTCAGTGGTTACTTCCATTAACGTGATTAACTGTTTCGCTCCAGATCAGGGACTATGAGGAAGGAAAAGGAGGATCTTATTATCAAGATCAAGAGCCAAATTATTTGGTCTCATGAGTGGGTGGATTTGGAAGACAGAAATACTCAGCCCACTCAAGAAGAAGCTGTACCCAGCAGTGAATTTTTACTCCTCCATGCAGGAGGACCTGTACATATATACAGTTCTTACTGTTGTGGACCCGAAGCCAAACCAAGGAGAAGTTGAAATTTAGATATTCTCAACTTTTTTGTGATCTATCAAAAACATCTCATTTTTTTTCGTTTCGAAGGGCAGAACTTACCAGAAAAATGTAATTACCCTTTCTCTTTCATTTGAGCACATTCATCTTGGAAGTTAAGACAACAATAGGTCCCAGATTCAGCCAGCCTAAATTGCACTGAAATTTCTGTGCTTGGTGTTTTCTACTGGCTGGCTGCCCCTGAAGACCTGCATCTTAGCCAGTCAGAAACATTAGACACAAGGTCCTGGAGGAATTAAAATCATCTAAACCTGAGCAAGCTGTGCAACTTGGGATGTATTTCACTTCTCAGTGTACAACTATATATTACAGGGCAGAGGGAGATATCGCTACAGTAAATCTAAGAGAGTGTCTCAATATTTTTATTGTAGTTACGAAGTACGTTCCCTGTCTCTTGACACCATGTGCCTTTTGCTGTCTTTTTAGACAGGCATGTCTTTTATTACTTTAAAAACAATGAGTGTAACCAGTCTGCTTACTGCTACACTTGACGCTTTTAATATTTGTTCCAACTGAGTTTGTGTGATTATAATGACTGTACTGGTGTTGAGTAAAGATATCCAGTATATTCTAGACCAGTAAGTAGAGAAGCAAGTTTTATGCATTTTTCCCGTAAGGTAAAATAGCAATTTAGATGAAAACATGAAATAGAGGTCAAGGCTAAGGAATAATAGATAAAGGAATTTTTTTTTTTTTTTTCTGTAGCTGGAATAAAACTTAGAAGCTCTATTCAAATGGGGGAAAGGCAATAGAAGGAGGAAATTATTGTCTCCCTGTAATATGGGCACCATCCTAATGAAAAAGTTCTTTAGACAAACAGAGCCATTGTATCAAATAGCAGAAATGCAGTGGATCTTGGCAAATTACAAGAATTTAGTTTTTTTCCTTCTCTAAGGGAAACGTAACACAGGAGATCCATGTCATTCTCTCACAAGCCCACATGAGTAAATCACAAGACACATTATTTTACTAGATGGGGAAGCTATCCTGTTATAGTTGATACTCCTATTTGACTTGCACTATCTTTTTTCCTTTGTAATACTGTGATGTTATAAATGACAAATTTCGTCAAATTACGGTACTACAAAGAAAAAAATAATTGTTTTTCTTCTTAGCAACCTGTATTCCAAATGCGTCTGAAAACTGTATTATGTAAAAGATTATGTAGTATACCCAGTATTAGATAAGCAGTATACATTGATATTGCCGTTTATGTATTGACATCTAACGACAGGCATAAGGTAACAGAGGTGTGAGAAAAATTGGGGAATAAGAACCTGATTACATGTAAAATAATTATAGTAGCAGCTGGAAAGTGACTCAGTCACTGGAGTCAAGTCTTCACTACCCTTTTCCATTAGAAGTTTTAAATAACTGGACTGTAGAGGGAGGAATAGAATAGAAATTTGACCAGTAGTAGAAATGGAAGTTGCTCATTAAAATAAACAGTCACAGGGGCTCGTTATTGGGTTTGTGGTAAGCTGAAGTGTAGGGACTCATGGCATGGCATGCCAGTCTTTACATTTCACAAGCCTTCTTATTTCACTTTTCAGTTTCTTATTGATAAAGTCAGCATTTTTATTTGAAAGCAATGTCTTGTAGTCTGCATGCACGCAGGCACGGGTAACTGGCAGTCCTGAACTGCAATTAAAGTAAGGTTGTGAGATCACAGTTACCTTTAATTGAAGCTAACACTTCCTGTCAATGCGGTACTCAGTCTGGTCTGCCTTCTTCACGTGAACTTCGCGTCTCAAGTATTATTGACAGAAATACTTTCATTGCAAGGGAGAAAAACAAGTGGTCAGCCTCTGGGTTTGAAACTATTCTTTTTTTTCTGACTGAATCTCCAATATGTAGCTCTTCACTGTAGGCTAGAAATCATTCTCAGCTGAGTTCGTATCTCTGATCTCTTCATAGAAGATAGGATCCTCTCCATTTTCTTTGTTCCTTACAAAATGCTGTTCTTTGAATCATTTTTTTCTGCCCACCATCTGTTTTCCCTCCCTCTTTGAATCATTTCACATAATGTCTCCATATTTTTCGCTAACAAGTTCAAGCTGCTTTTTCTTTTCAAGTTGATCATAGTAATTTTGTACTGCTCCTTCAGCTGCGCTCTCCCTGTGGACTTCTCCATGATATATCTATGTGATTCTTTCAGTACAGCCTGCTATGCAGAACCACTGTTTTGTCCTCTTTTAAGTCTACTGGGAACAATGATGATGCTTTGCATGCTAGACTGGAGAAAATGATGATTATTGCAATGCAAAAATTCCTGCAAACACCTTTCGCTTTGTAGACATCTCGCAAACTCCATGCCATGCTAAGTGCTTATCAGTGAAATGATTTCTTTAATTTCTTCTTTGTCTTCTGTATTTCTTGCACTACAGCAATGCTTTTGCAATGGCCTAAATAATCTTAGAAATGACTAATGACCATCTCTTACTGCCAGAAAGGGAATTCACTCCTACTGTTATACCAGGGCTTGAATTTCATACTGTAAAAGTTGTAGGTTAAAAAGCAAACAAAAGCAAATCCCTTCTCTGTATCTTACTGTCTCTGGTAGAATCTATCACCTTTTTCCTTCATCTTTTCCTGTGTGGGGTATGGGGTTTTTTCCTTTGAATTTTTCTTCTTATATATGCATTTTAGCTAATTTTCTGTCATATATTGCTTTGCTTTTTTTTTTTTTTCCATTTGACACCAATCTTCAAATGTATGCTTGTCACTTACCTGCCATTTTTTCTGGGTTATCAGGTGAATCCCATGAAAATTCCTAAAGCTTAGTCACTTTGGGCATTATTTCATTTATTGTTCTGCTGAACTAAATCTTGAGAGAGTACCTATTCTGCTGTTAAAATCCATTCATATCTCATGTCGTGTCTTACTGAATTCTATTGAATCTGCAGCTCAAGTGTAACTGTGTCATTTGGAGGAACTGTGTTCTTGAAAGGGTGGAAGATTAAATACAACTCTACAAAGAAACTCCACTAAAAAAGCACTGGGATTAATTTGAAAAGAAAGGAAAATTTTACTTTGAGCCTAGGCCTCTTTCTCAACAGTTGGCAGAGGCTTGTATGCCATATCTCACTACAGGAACAGAACCATACTCAGAGCTGCCAGCTAAATTTTGCATTGTATCATACCATGGTTAAAAGAGCTTAATTTACTGGAGGGAGCTGAATGAGAGTCAGTCTGTATAAAAACCGTAACTTATTAACAATCCATTCCCATCACTTTTAGAGTGATGCTTTTGTCAGCGCTGCTGCACAGCGTTGTGCATGGTTACAGATCAAGAGAGCACCGTACTCCGTGACTGAAAAAGCCCTGCTCCCCGAAACAAAGCTTTCTGCCCCCCCTTTTTACCAACTGGCGCTTGCACACGCTGAGAGTTTCTGCCAACTGACAATTACACATTTTGCATTTGTGAACAGTGCTGGGAAACATATTGAAGAACTAAGAGGTTAATTATAATTAGAGGTGTGCTGAGTGAGAAGACAAGAGCCTGGGTAGATTGGAGACAAGCTTTGAATGTTGTAACTGCTTCAACTCTAGGCTTTCATCACCTCAAGATCCATCCGCCATCTTTTATCTTCTTATGTGTGTGTTCATGTTGCAAATATGGCACATTTAACAGACATAACTAAAACTTTCCAGGTGTGCTGGAAAATTAGATCAAGCACTAGTGAAAAAGAGGAATAATTACAAAAAATAATGATTTTGAAAATAAATGTGCTACTGAACAAATTTCTTGGTGCACTGTATTCAATAGGAAAAAAGAACTTAAACCTGACCAAATACTAAACATGGATAAATCTATACAAACAGCTATTGGTGAGAATCAGATATGAGTAAATCTGATAAATGTAAGCATAAATAGGTCACTTGAGAGGATTTAGAAACTAAGACACCAACAGAATGAAGATAATTTTCAGAGCACACATAATTATTATGTGGAATCATGGGACAGAAAGACATTCACCAGATATTTACCATTCACCAGGATAAAGACCATTCACCAGGTCTTTAGTCTAGCAGGCAACTCTTTAATCAGAGAAGAAACTGGAAATTGGAAAAGGAAAAAAAAAAACAAAAAACGAAACACAAGATAAGATAAACTTTCTGTCATCTGGAGTCTTTTACACAAGATGAGATGGTTTCTTCATCCCCAAGTGCTCAGGCATGAGGAGGGAGAAGTTAGGTGTAATTCTGTGACATCTCTTTGCAAGAGCTTGACACAGATAATTGCAAAGAGCTTCTCCTGTCTAATATTGGTGACAAATATCAGTCATACAGCTGTGCTGCTAATTAGACATCTTCTGTGGAAGAGTAAAATCCAGGAAAATGCGGGTTTGAGAAAATACAATTTAATGAAACAAAACAAAGTCATAGTTAGAATACAAGCCAGTTGTTTTCTTGGCACAGAACAAATGCTTAGATGCTGATTGTAACAGACACCTGTTCCTGTGTGCAAATAAGGAAGTTTATATATCCTGTCTACAATCTCCAACTCTGCACCTCTCTAAATTTAGAGCCTGCTATTCTTTCCTCTTGCTACCTTCAAATGGCACAGAGAAGCAGAATCTAATCCCCTTGCATTACCATAGTGTATATGGTTACATGCTATATTTCCCGTAGACAGCTCTGGCTCTGGTATTTCTTAGGGGTATTGTTGTTGACAGAGTAACCTAGATGGCTTTTTTTAAATCCAACATTTTCTATTTGATTTTGTTAAGGTAGTTTTAGCCAAGAAATAAATATATTCTTTATTATTTAAATATTATATTCCTTATTATTTTTGGTTGGTGAAAGAAATCATATATAAAATATATAAGCACAACTTACCTGCAATGGCATCAAATGTGGGAGTAATTAGTTTAATACAGATTGAAGAGTTGAATGAGTACTACTGGAATAGAGTTAAGAAAAATTTGATGCAAGTATGGGGATAAAAAGTCGGATATTGTGAAAGTTTGTGATCATGAGAATACGTTTTCAGGAGAATTGATGGAATTTGCATCCTTTCAGTATTTTTTAAAACAACTTAGAAACCATTGTTTTCTAGACATGGTACTCATTATTTAGTCTGTGCTAGGGGCTTGTATACAAATTTATTTATTTTATGATGTCAAAGTAAGCCATTCTCTCTTTGAATCTAATTTGGAACTGCTTCCAGTCAGCCATATGGGCAAAGCCATGCTGTTTTGAGGAGAAAATAATTTAAGTACATCATAGATAAAATCTGTGCAGCACCTCTTGCCTTGAGAACAGACTTTTGCCCATTTTATTTTCCTGTGTAGGTGAAGCCATTGGAATTCTGCCATTTGTCTTTGCTGAGACTAAGTTTTTACCTCTGATATTTCATGGTCCTTTGGGAAGTATTTTTGATGTTGTTTCTAAAAAAGAAGATATTTTTAGCAGAATACAAAAAGTCAGTGGCAAACCGAGTGAGGCATTTTCACTGAAAACTAATTTCATGCCTTTGAGGAGTATCCTCTTTGTATCTGCGCTATTACACTATTAGAACTATTAAAATCTATTTTTCATTAGTATTAGGCAAACAAAAATACTGAAATATATGTCCATTTGTAGCAAGTATAATTGGAGAACAAAGAATTAAGGTAAGAGCAAAGAAGTGGCTAACTACCAGGATGCTGAAGAGTGAAGTACTTTTCATAGATGTGGGCATTAGGCGTATCTGTGAAAAGTACGGTTGTTTAACAAAAATGTCAACAGTTAGACACAGTACCTTAAAATGAACAGCTTCTTGCATTCCAGTGGTTTGTGTCCTTCACATCAGAGTATTTTGATATTGGCTTTCCAATATCTGATGTCTGATGTTCCAATGTCTAAAGGTGCCGTGAATTCATTAACGTTAATAAAGCTGATTTCAGAAGCGTTCTGTGAAAGTAAAGGTGTCAGTACACACATACTTCAGTTTGTTTTCAAATACATGTGTATCACTTAGCTGTTTCTTATTTTAACAAGTAAAACTAATTGAATCCTGCATGAACTTAGAGTGTGCATGTGTTATTCATTTAACAGGTAAGGTTCTACTGTATTATTTAAATGTTACTTTTCGATGCAAAGTGGTTTTACTCTTTATTTTTTCTTTCCTACTATCTCTGATGGTGAAGGATATTCAGAAACCCTTTTTGCAACCTCCCCAGTCATGCACACTGTCCGTCCAACATTCTATAAGGGTATTGTCTTCCTTTTTTATCATTATCAATGCAATAGAGACAAAATCCTATGAGGGCTTGCAGTTGAGGCATTTGCAGTCCATTCAGTGACATGTGGCATAAAGGGAGGTGTGTGCCACCTTCAGAACTCCGTTCTCTCCTACCATTTCCTGTTACCCAACAATGTTCTCACTTTCCAGCTGTCTGCATTTTAATTCTAGATGAATAGAAATAATGTTTTCCAGAATTTTTGCAATTAGGTATTTTAAGTGTTTGGCAGTGTTTGTGATACAGGGCATGCTCAGTAGTGTACACAGATTTTACTTTATAATTTCATAGTGTAGTAACTGCCTAGGATTCAATTACCAAATATGCTACTTTAGTCACTAATTTCCAGTAATGGAAATAATGACAAATGTACTGTACTTTCCCTATATATGGTCTAAATTAACATAGTAACTTCTTAAAATCTTTTTTTTTTTTTAATGTATGAAGTCACATTTTCGTATTCTGCTTTGTTTTTCTATTGTGTATTCAGTGCAACCACTTTATCCAAGGATCAGAAATGTTACAACAGCTGCTGCTGAGACCTATGCCAATATCAGTTGGGAGTATGAGGGACCAGATCATGCGAACTTTTATGTTGAATATGGTGTAGCAGGCAGTAAGAAGTCATTTCATTAAATTTTGCTAAAGTGTTCAGATATATTTTCAAAGATTTTTATAATGTGGTCCTAAATTGACCCAGTGTTAATGATAGCTCTTAAATGTCTAGAAGAATTATTTTTTACTTTGATCAGGAAGATCAAATAATTTTCATTTTAATGAACATCAATGTGTAGCAGGTATTTGATGCTTAGATAGAATATCAGCCTTTGTTCCTTTGTATTACTTTATAAATTCTTCTGAACATGAACTTCTAAAAATGTGGTTTGCATGAAGTTGTTTATCATGCAGCGATTACATGTGTAAAAATATGATCACTCGCATTAAAATAGGATATAACAGTTTTCCTAAATTATGTCCAATTCAGGGGAAAAAAATAATTAAATAAGTGAGCCAATCAAAACAATATTCTTTGTCAAATTAAACCTTGAAATAATGTATCAACCAACTTACGTACTTTTATTGGCATAAAACCAGGTTTTAGTCTTCAATAATACCAGTAATAATTAAAACAGTTATCTAATAAAACCAAGATACTTCAGTTCAAATACTCTGTCCTTCTAAAGTTATGGCTAAAGATGACGAGTCTGACAATCGGAATATAAATGCATTTTTCTGGATATTGGTCAAATAAGCAGTTGAGACTGTATTAGATATAAGAGAATGATCGGGAAATATGATAGGTTCAGATTTCAAAGTAGAACTCAACTAAAGTAAATATTGACTGACACTACAAAAGTATAATTAAATTATTAAAATCTTTTAAAATGTATTTTATAATTACAAGTTCAATAAGCCTTTTAAAAAATTAAATGAAAATAGTATTTCACTAGTACAATGGAACAAATGTTTAAAATAGTTTCATAATTAATGTAAAATATCTTCTTCAATATATTGCATGCAATATATTATTTGAAGTCATAATTTTGTATGATTTTATTATTTTTTGAGAGAATAGTTCTTTTTTTCAGCCAATCCATAGTTTAGTCAAGTAACTGTTGATAGTATTCTGTCTAGAAATTTTCAGTAATACAGAGAAAATTAAAATTCCAATATGTTGTTTTCCTAAAATTTTTGTAGGCAAAGAAGATTGGAAAAAAGAAATTGTAAATGGTTCTCGAAGCTTCTTTGTGTTAAAGGGTTTAACACCAGGAACAGCATATAAAGTCCGGGTTGGTGCTGAGGGCCTGTCTGGTTTTAGGAGTTCAGAGGATGTGTTTGAGACAGGTCCAGGTGAGGCACACCGTACCAATTCTGTATCGTAGTCAGAATTGTGGTAGACCAACTGCTGAAACGTTGAACTGCTTCTAGCTAAGAGATGTTGGACATCTTTGCATGTTCTTTTTTTAGAGCAATGTTGAATTATTTTATAAACTCCTAAATAATGCCAGCACATTTATTATGTAGATTATGAATATTTTCATCCTTCCAAGCCACTGTATTTGTCTGTTGCTTATATTAGGGGCAAGATACTTGCTGCTCACATTCCATCTGTGTGCTGTGCGCTGAAGATGACCTGTTTAGTTTATTTCTAATTAATATCATTAGATGGCTGCATTTAATTAACATGTACTTTAATAGAGCCAAGTATATATTTTTAAATCTAACAATCTGTATATGATCAGTTTTAATACAAAAAATCTGAGCTAAAATGTTTGCAAAATCAGATTCATTTTGATGTCTCATTACTAGTGTTAAGAGATTCCTAATTCTAAATGTTTTTTTTTCCTGTCATATGGTGGTTCTGTATAGATTTTGACGTCAGAACTATTTCCTGTGAATCAGAAAGGCTGTTTAAGTACATATTTCAGTCATATTTCTTCATAAGCAAATCAGTAATGTGTGTTCATTTAACTCAGAGAAGGGGCTCATTGGAAGTGTTTTGATGTTATGCTGAATATGTCGTTGCCGTCACAGCATGTTCTTGGTCGGCTGTTATTATTTGTTGTGTATTTGCTAGCCACTTTTGCTCATTCCAAGCATTTTGGTCAGTGCGTAGTTATTTAGCAGTAGCCTCACCAACTCCAGAATGTTATGATTTAAGAAAGTAGTTTAAATATGAAAATATACTTGAACAATATGTAATAATTATCAGACAACAAAGTAAATAATTAATATGCCAGTTTGAAAGTGAGTGCTTTCTAAAATCATAATTTTTTGCTTTGTTTTGTTCCATTTCTGTTCACAGTTTATCGCATTGCAGGAAAGCTTTGAAAATGTGGTGCTGAATAACAGTGCCGAGCAGATATGTATGGGCTAAACACAGAGGTTATATATGTAAGCCAAAGACAGCTAGTGGTATAAAGCAGATATGTAAAGTTTTATGCAAATACATATCCAAAGCCTAAAGCAGCAGTAAAGCAAAGATCAAGACTACAGTATAGTTCAAAACAAGCTGAATGGAAACCTTTCCAAAAGCATCTTTCTGCACAAAAATTACTGAGCTAGTAGTTAAGGAATCCTGTGCATACTCAGTCACCTTGTCTTGCGTCCTTGAGTAATTGAGGAAGAAGGGAATTTAAAGACAGTCTTTTCTGCTTCTTGGTAATGGAAAGGTTCAGTGTCCATCATTAAATTATGAACATAGTATATTTCTTATGGAAAAAATATGTCACACTGTCTTCAGCCTAGATCAAAGCTTTGAAACGCTGCAAAAAATGAAGTGGACGAAGAGGAAAATATTGGAATATGGAATATGTCCTTAATTAGGAATGAAACTAGAACATTTCATATGTGAGGCTTTTGCCACATATTTTTTTTTGACAAGCATTCCTTCATAGTGTGTGCGTTTCTTTTTTTGAGCATACCAGTACAGTGTGTTGCATTCTCTCCTGCATTAGCAGTTCACCAAGAGTAAGTATCTTTCTGCCTGAAGCAGATAATTTGCTTAGCATAAGCTGGAAGTGTTGTGCCATTTTTAAAGTTGCACTGAGATCTAGAAACCTGGATATGAAATTAGTTAAGGAATACAGGAAGCTACATAAGTAAGTTTTCATCTTTACTCTCTTCCATCTATCTTGCATATTTTTATGCATGAGTTGTTTTGCTTAATGCTATTTCTTACTACATTTGAATGTTAAATGTGTTTTTGCATTTTATCACAGTATGTATTATACAACCTTTAATGCCTTATTATAAATGGGTATGTGCAGAACTCAAAATAATTTTAACCTTAATGTGGAAACAAAAATTTATTTTAATTTGATTTATAATTCAGATGAAGATTACCTTTGTGATTTTGTTTTTTAATACTGCCATATATATATTTATATTTATATTTTTATATATGGTATATAAAGTATAAATATAATATATATAAAAGTTTTTTATATATAATGTATAAACATTTTTATGCAAAAATAGTTTAAATTGGTGTGCATATAAGAAACTGTCAGTTTATAAAGTATCGGAAAACATAATCTTAAGCAATGACTGGGAAATCTCCCTATCGTAACTGCACAGTAACCAGACACATTCATTCATTGATCTATTTAAACAAAAATCAAGTCATAACTTTGCCTAGTAAGACCAAAAAAGACGCAGCAAAATAAAGAGTTAATTTTAGCCTAGTACTTGTGAAGTGGAATACCTGGTCATCTTCTATATGGAATGGGGGGTAGATGCTGTCTCCATATCAGAGGTACCTTTGAGCATTGAGAGCTGATGCTTCCAAGCTGTCTCAGCCTTTGTCTTAACTGATGAATTATTGAGACATGGGCTTGAATTCTGGGCTATAACTGAATATTGGTACATTTTATTGTTAGTGTGCTTGCCAGCCCAGTGCAGTCTCTTGTCAGCTAGCTGTCTGCCCAGCTAGGCTCAGGTGTTGTTCAAAGGACAGCACCAGCTCAGGACAGTTGTCATCCAACATGTTTTGTAAGGGGAAGAGTTTATGCTCTATCACCTGGAATTGCGTCTAGAAAAGTCAATGCTCCATTGAAAACAGATTCTCTCTGATGTGCTTTTATGAGCCCTACTGTGTAGACATATGTTCTCTAAGGAGAGGTGGAAGTCTTTATGGGGCTCCAGGAATTTCACATTTCTGTGTGTAAAGCTATACAGACCTTCCCTAGCAGACATGGGTCTGCTATGACACATTGTGCCATGAGAGCTGAGGTACTCACAGCATCCAAACAAAGGGACTGAAGGTCTCAAGTATAATCTGGTCCTTGTGTGAAGTGTCTACTAAGCTGAGATCTGAAGTACTTTTGATCCTGACTAAAATCCTAGGTAATTTACTGGCTGTTAATAATCCAATATTTTATGTCATAAAGCCAGAAAAAATTACAAATGTTGAACCAAAATGCTATATGAATTATGCGTAGGAAGTGTTTTGCATTCCTTATTCATGTGGGAAGGTGATCTTTATTGGGCTGGAGGACAAGGTGAAGAATGAACACGATGATAGGTTTGGATGGATGTCCATCTTCTCCACTTCATGTCGTCTTCTGTCTGTAGCACACATACCTAACTCCTCTCACCCTTCCCACTTTCTCCCAACAGCAAATCCTAAGGCCAGTTGCCAGTAGTGTGTTTCCAAGCAGAGGAGTAGAAAATAAGCTTCACCAGCTTCACACCTCCTAATGTGTTGGAGACCAGTAGGGGATCCAACCCCCCGACTGCACAGATAATTCCTGTCCTTATTAGTGACTGTAGTGTTTCCTGTGTAGTTTGTTTATCATTTATATCTTCCAGCTAGAGTCAGCATTTGAGGAGAAACAGTGCCAAGGAAAGGCTTCCCAATTGCATTGTGTTAAGTCCTCACTAATGCTAAATCACGGCAATCATGATAAACTGTGGGATGAGGTATGGGTTTGAGGAGAGGAAGAAAACATGATGCTTAATAAGGCTTTAAAGGATGCTTCATTGTTGATTTTCAGTTGAAATTGAATGTTAGGGTCTTGAATGACCCATCTGTTTCCCCATTTCAGACTAATGGGAGTGCATTAGCTAATGAGCATTGGCTTTTTATTCATTTTGAGAATGCAGTCAACATGTTTGTGTGAATTATAATTTGCAATTTCATTTCAGTGGTTTAATTAATGTAAAATGGTTGAGAAAGATTTTGAGGTTTGTGGAAAACAATGTAGGATGTGCGCAGGTTTTGTGAAGTAGTTGCTAAACTTAAACGTTGCAGAGTTCTTATATACTCAAAAGTATGCACATGTACTTGGAGACATTTTAAATAGTGAAAATGTTCACAAAATACAGTATCACTGGTTTTTTTTAGTAGTAATTTTCATATTGAATGTTATTCCTTAATTAATGAACAACGTATACTGGCTATTACTTATTTGAATTAACACAGCATTTAAATGCAGCAAAACATCTCAGTTTTTTTCTTTTATTCTCTAGCAATGGCAAGTCGGCAGGTAGACATCGCTACTCAAGGATGGTTCATTGGTCTTATGTGTGCTGTTGCTCTTCTGATCTTGATTTTACTGATTGTTTGCTTCATAAGGAGGAATAAGGGTGGCAAATATCCAGGTATGATATATAACAATGAGAGTAAAAATCATCTACTGGTAACTGATTAAGACAGAACTCGAGTTTACTGGAGAATTTTCATTTGCTGCTGGTTTACATTTAAAATCACTCTTATCATTTGGTAAGCTTGTCAGAACCAATCTGCCTATTGGTAGAAAACCTCAATCCATTTAAGTGTAAGTACCTCCTTCATTCCTGGAGGGTCATATTACTACATTACCTCTCCAGAGAAGTTTGAGCTTTGTTTGAGATACTTGGTGTGGTCCCACCACTTTCTGAAGTCTAATCCAGATGGGTTTAACTCGCTAAAATGAGCTGAGTTAGAATTTAATTTAGAAGTTAGAATTTTAATTTAGAAAGTGTGGAAACATATACCAGGTCATAGCTGCCATGTTACTTTAATGTACCGGGAATGCATTTCATAGGACAATCCCTTCATACATTGCTTTGTTTCAAATACGTTACCCTTCTTCTCTCAGAAGCTCCGCTGTCCTGGGCCTCTGCATTTTTGCAGCCAAATTTGAAGTTATCATCCTTCAGTTAGACTGGTTTTTCTTCTGTAAGTTTTTCTTTACAAGAGTTTTTCTTTTTAGGGTATTTTCTTAGTATTAGGCCTAGGAATGGCCAAGTATATTTTATAATTTACAATTAAAATTGGAACTATACAACTTACATCTTTTCTCAAAACTCTGATTCCTCTGGGTGTACATATTATAAAAGGCATATATGTGTGTGTGTATGTATGTATGCATGCATATATGGGTCTTGTATATATCTTTCCCTAGTCTTACATTTGTGTTTATGGAGTAGATCCATAGACTAAAGCTTTCTTGAAAAGGACAGTGACAACCAGTTTGCATAGTAGTACTGCTTGATAGAATCTCAGAGCTTCAACTGGGCATCAAAGGATGATTTAATTTTTCTTTTTCCTTTCCTACCTACAATAGAAAGTATAATTGCTAAGTTTCAAGTAAAATCTTGATTTCAGGAAAAAATCAGGTCTGTATTACAGACTCCAGAGGTTTGGAAACGATATAAAAATCCAATCTCTGGAATACTTATTTAAAGTCAACTCAAATTTCTTGAAGTTCCTATTGTAAATTTGGACATAAAAAAGATGACTGCACTTACAAAAGTAAAAAAAAAAAAACACATTCCATACTCTGTTTTACTTTCTCCTGCTTGTTTTGACCAGTGCACTTCTGAAAACTAGCATGAGTAGACACTTACTTAAAACTTTGCCTCTTTATAGGCAAATCTTTTATACCTAAACTTAGCATAGCAGATTATTTTTACAAGGAGATAAAATCACCTTATTAAGTATAAGAATCCTACTCTGCTCAATCTAATGTTTTAATTGTTTTATGGAGAGAGTAAAGATTTGTAGTGACAGCAAAAATTAAGATAAGCTTCTGTCCCAACCCTCAGTGTGCCCATGGAAAAAAAACAGATGATTAAGGAACACTGAGTAAGGAACACAGTGAGTGCTATATACAAGTTGAATGACAGGCTGAAGACATCATCTTAGGGTTTTTCCTAATACTTGGATTTTTTAAAGAGAAAATGAGATTACAGAGGATATAGAAAAGTGACTCTTAGTGGAGAGAATTGAGAAAAGGAAAGGAAAATTAGGAGGATGAAATAAGTAAAGTGATGAAGCTGAAAAGACTAGGGAGGACTTGGACTGAGCCACCATCTAGAAGAGGGTAAACCACAGTTTGTGTAAAAGCGTAGAAGGCAGCTGGATGCTAAGGTTGTCATTATTTTGTGGAGAACCCTACTATGCCCTTCTTTGCTTCTGCAGAATTACTAGATGTAAGGTATTAATTTTTCTATGCACACATACATATGCATATATGCAAACATATATAAAGGTAGACCTTGACTATATATAAGATTTCCAGATTCAGTATGTAATCTTGTTTACAGCAGTGACTCTAGAGCTAATTGTATTTCTTGTGTCATTGCAAATGTACTGTTCCACAGATAGGGACAAATGCAAAGCACAAAGTTACTAACTCTTTTTCATTGTAATTGTAGCATATCATCTTGAGATTGCCTATGGTTTGAAAAACATAATAAATTATTTCAGTATGAAATTATATCAGCCAGATACATTTCAAGGTGTTATGCATTATTGTAATTATAGACTTAGAAAATACAGTCAAGGAATGATTCATATCATCTTAACCAACAGCACATAAATTAATGATGTACAAATTAAGGGTGGAAATTACCAGAGTAAAAGATAAGAGATTGAATATTGGATTATGTAACTGTATCTGCTAAACAAGGGAAAGATTTGAGTAGTAGCCAGAAAAACAGAAATGAAAAGGCGAAAGGAAGAACCATAAAGATAATTCTAGAAGTCAGTATATTATTTACTCTGTCAACAATCTTAACTTATAGGAATATATGTCTTCTATAAACATCTGTCTTCTCAGGTGCTGGTGAGTTTTTGTGTCAAAGGACACAGTGCTACATAGTTTTTTTATAGGGACAAATTACATGCATGGATTTATTCCCACCAGTGAATGATGACTAAACCTGTAACAACGATGTGCAAGAGATACAATTGTGTTAAACTTAGGTTCCAGTGTAGGTGGTTTTGCTTTTGATTATGTTACAGAAAAGAAGAAATTAAGAGACCATGCCTATTTTTTCCAATATTAATAATTCTTAAAATGCTATTTCAAATTCCTTGGAGTCTTAGTGCATGAAATGGAAGCACAAAGTGTACAAACAGACGGTGAACACAAGTGAATCTGATTCAGTTTTATCAATCAGCTTGAGAGGAATATCAAGCGGGAATATGGAGCATGGATAAGTAAAACTAAATTATTCAGATTTCAATAATCAGTAGCTCTATTAATAACATAAGTAAAGAAAGTATTTTAGTAGGATTTTTAACAAAACTTTCTCTTTAGTGCTAGAAATGAATGGAAGAGAAAGTTCTACTAATGCAGAATGATATACAGTATTTTGTACTTGAATGAAAATAAAATTCTATAACTAATTAACAGAATTCTCCATCAAAAGCAAAAATGTAACAGCCTAAGGCCCCAGTTAAAAAAATTATTTTTATTCAAACCATGTTGCTGCCAAATGTGATCAGTTTGAGAAGTTAAGGTCTTAAGGTTTCACATCTTGCAGTTTCATGATAAAAATTACTATTTCTAATATTTTAGTGAAGGAAAAGGAGGATGCACATGCTGATCCAGAAATACAACCTATGAAGGAAGATGATGGAACGTTTGGTGAATACAGGTGAGCAACTGATGTGGTTTGTCATGTCCACTGTTCATCACACATGTACTGTATATAATATCACACTTATTAATTCAAAACTAACTTTTTTTCCGTGTTGACAAAGATTCTGTGTTGTATAGAATTATGCGGTGTTGTATAGAACTATAGATAGCATTTCAGCCACACCATTAGAAACAAAAAAAGAACATCCAAGCTTAGAATTCACTAATGCAAGGTGAAATCCAGATTCAAACACAATTATCTCAAAGTGAAGCATCTTTATTTACAAAC
Organism: Pluvialis apricaria; assembly: GCA_017639485.1. Lineage (NCBI taxonomy): Eukaryota > Metazoa > Chordata > Aves > Charadriiformes > Charadriidae > Pluvialis > Pluvialis apricaria. The sequence continues at coordinate 190,252,692 of CM030007.1, read as the reverse complement.
CCGTCTTTCAGGTAGTTAAAATACCAAATACAGTGTCCTTTCAGTTAGGGCACATTTAGCATTATGGGTTTTGAAAATACATTTATAATTGAAGCCTAATAAAGACAATCTTGTGTTACATTGACTGGAAAACAAATGCATTTAAAATGGCTGCCAGTACTAACATCTAATCCAGTAACAAGGAAGTGATGTTATACACAGAGGGAAAGGAATGTCCTACAAGAAAAAAATATCTCCCTTTCATGTATTTCAGTACAAGATACGTAGCAAGCAGCTTTAAAGCATGCAACACAGCTCTTATTGCTGACTCTTTTCCTTTATTACAAAGATAGTCTTGCAGAATCTCCTGGCATCGCAAAAAGCATGCTGTGGCAAGTCTGTTCATAGAACAATTATGAGTATAGCTTACTAAATAAGGAGCATTTTATTTGTTGGTTTTTGATTAGTACAGGAAATAGTGTTATTATTTTCTAAATATGTCAATACCATTATATTTTACCAGGGTTTTATAATAGATTTTATAGTGCGTTCCTGTGTCAAAAGCATTGTAAAAGCCCTTTATTATTTTGAAGATGTGACTTTTACAAATGTAGATAGAAACATTTTTTTCAAGAAGGATCTACTCTGTTGCCATAGCTTCTTCATATAAGGGAAATGTGCATCTTGATCTGACGGGAATAGATTTACAGTTCTGAATGCCAAAGAGCAGTTTCTGTTTATTATTCCTTGATTTTGAAAAAAAATGATACTCTATTCTTAGATGAATGAGTTCAGAATAGTACTTTATTACAGCATTGAGTGCATATGGATTAATTAAATTCAGCTGATAAAAAGGGAAGTGTGAAGCAATGTTTGGAAGCAGAGGTAAATAACTACTTTATAAGTTTTCCTAGGCAGTCCAGTTTGCATTCTCCTTTACTGCTCCTCTGGTTTTCGATACTTGGAACTTTCAGCAGCAGAAACTGACCTCCATACAGAATTGTACAAATGATGTGAACTCAATACATTTTTTCTCAGGCCTAGAGTAAGACTATTCAAGTCTGCTTTCATGTGTGACCTGTAGCAAGATTTGAATTTATGTCTGCATATTTAAGTGGCTTGAGTTAATCCGTAGAATCATCTAGTGCTTTATTAAATTATTTGATATTACATTTATCGACCACTTCTGGTGAATATCAGCAGATGCATGTCAAGCTTTCAGACTTGTTCACAAAGAGCTCATCCTATTTACCATGCAAAAACTCCTTTCTAAAATGTATTTCTGTGTAATTAGTCTATATTGGGCTTTCCTCTTTTTTCCTTAGAGACAGGGCAGCAGCAGCAACCAGTCAGATTACAGAAGATATCTTGGCACCCTCTCTGCAGCCCAGCATCACTGCAGTCACTCAGTTCCCAGTTTGTCTGCCTCACATGGAACTGGTCATGATGCAGTGCTTCTTTGAGGAAAAAGGGTATAGGGTTTCCCTTGAAAAAAAGAGTAATTTGTGAAAGATCTAGGAATTCGAGTATTTTGAACTCTTTTCATCACTTCAGGTCCATGTCTGCTTGGACAGGAAAGAAACTGGACAAGGAAAAGAAAACAAAAGGTAGCTGTGCCAATTCTCCTGAAGCAGACCCTGTCTTTACCAAAGCAAAGTCTGTGAGATCTGACAGATCCAGCTTCTTCAGAAGGTCAGGGGATCAATACTCCAGCACCAGATCAGAGACCTCCTACACCAGGAGGAGGGCTAGGCAGTCTTCAGAGCTTACAAGGGTTAGTTCTGTTTCTGCTTCCCTCTGCCAAGAGGAAAAGAGGTCAGACGAATGGAAGTACAGGCATGGCTCTAGACATCATGCTTCTGAGCAACAGATAATGGGGTCGGAGGAGGGCTCAGATTCTCAGGCAGGACAGCCATCCCCTTTCCAGCAACCCCTCAGCTGCAACTCCATTCGTGGCTCGCTGGCAAGGCAGCATTCTTCTCTCCAGCACTGGTTCAGCCAGACCCCAGACTACAGCTCAGATTCAGAAGACACTCAGAGCTCCTACCACAGGAAGGTAAGACCTTCTACTACTACTCACTTCTCTGAATCTGAAAAGAATTCACTGATGAAATCTGTAATTTTGCCTGAGCTAGCTACTGTCTTAAAGGATGCTTTGACAGCAGCCAGACAAAGTATAAGTTCTGTGGCACAGGCTCGGTCCCATTCAGTAAAGCATCCCAGGGTACCAATTACAGAAGTTCCAGTGGTTCCTCTAGAAGCAACTGGGAGCAGTTCCCAAAATTTTGAGTCTGACCATATGGACAGTTTAAAAGATGAAACTACTGGGAAGGAGGAATCTGAGGCTGACAAGGCCTTGGAGGTTGAGTTGTCTCTTGAAGATGGGGAGGTATTATCTGAGTCCTGTACAGAAGACCAAGAAGGACCAGATCCTCTGCGTAAGTTTGACATGAAGACTCAGAATTATCTGTTCAAGCACATAAAGAGAGTGTTAATGCTAAAATCTTCGAAATCTGATTGTGCTTCAGAAGAACTGCTTATCCCCTCTGAAGAAGGCAAGGTAGATAATGCACTTCCTATCCATTCAGCAGTGGAAGAGCTTGTCTGTAGGATTTGGGGTAATCCTGAGGCAAAGTATGAAGCCCCAGCAGTCCTACGTAAGCTCTATCCTCTTCCAGTGGATAAAGCTGCCTTGTGGGGGACCTTGCCTCGGGTAGACAGGGCATTGGTTAGTGGTGATACTGTACTGTCAGTGCCTGCTAATATGGATGTTCTCCCTAAAGATCCTACTGATAGAAAGGTTGAGGAAGCAATCAAAAGATCTTTCAAGCTAGTTGCAGCCCAGCTTGGAGTATCTATCTACTGCACTTACGCTTCTAGAGCATTACTAATCTGGTTGGAGGAGGAGCGAGCCAGATTCAAAAAGAAATGGGTCCCATCTGGTGCCATGCAGAGGAAACGCAGGCTATGTAAAATTGCAGCTAATTTTATCCATGATGCAGCCGAGGATTCTCTGAGACTCACCATTAAAAATATGGCATGCCTCACTGTAGCCTGGAGAGCTATATGGCTACGTCCTTGGACCTCATCGCTAGATCTAAAATGTAAACTGCTGTCTTTACCATACACAGGCGGCAAGCTATTTGGTGAATCCTTGGTGCAGATCATGAAGGATTTCTCAGAGCACAAACACTCCCTACATCAGCTGAAAAAAAAGAGCTCTGCTGGAAGCTCTTCATTTTCTTATCCTCATAAGTGTCTGAGCTCCTTTCGTTCTCCTCCAAAGTTTAAAGGAGGGAAGGGAAGGTATAAGGTCTCACAGTCATTTCATGCCAAGTACGAAAGGACATCTCACTTTCAGAGAGACACCAGACCATCGAGAGGAACCTTCTAAGAACATAGACTTCCTTCCTCCTTTTCAGGAACTGGGAAAGACTTGGAAATTTATACTGAATAGACTTCAATATTTCTGGACAAATAAGCCCAATGCTTATAAAATTAGTTGTTTAAAAATAAGATTTAAATTATTAAATTACTTAAATCTTAATGACTAATTAAGATCTTCTTGAGAAGTCATAGCTCTCAATTTTAGGGGAAGTTTTTGTCACATTCAGTTTCTAGACTTCCCAGTATTCTTGGGATGGCTTGGACTTGTTTGAAGTTTTGCACTCTTCAACTCCATCTAACTTCATCTCCTTTCTGCAGAACCTGCCAACGTCATATTTTCCTGCTGTATCCATCTAACGAAGGAAATAATGCTTTAGGAAACACAGGTGTTCCAGGAACCACAGAATGACTGGGTACACTGTGTTCCTGCAATTGGAGGCATACCTGCACCTTTTCATAAGGGAAAACAGGGCCTCTATAGCAAACTGATTGCACTACAATTGCAATGGTTTCCTGAGTTGTAGAAGACTGAGATAGCAGATCGTGGACAGTCAATGCTTACACGAAGAAACTGCAAGAAATCCAAGAAGTACCACAAATAAATGTTTATTTGAATTAAAATTAAAGACTATCTAGAGCTCCTGTACAGGTCAGTGTAGGTGTATAAATCAGCCTACATTTTCATCCAGGGCCCTAACTCAAGAGAAATTAAGAAGTTATGGCATCTACAGACCTATGGATTCATGGGTAGGGGGAGACTGCAAGCATGCGGTTCTTAGTTAACTTCACAGGAAGCGTGAAAGTCTAGCGTCTCATTGCAGTCTGCAAAATGCTCTTTGGAAGATCAAACAGGACAAGGCAACTGCAGTAGTAGGACTGCTAGTGTGGTAACACACGATGTTTGCACATTTTGTTGAATTATTTTGCCTCTTTTCTTCAGTATTTTGGCACACAATATTTTTCCTAGAAATTCTTGGATATGCTAGGAGAGACTTTCTGTAAATGGTTGGTGGAGAGTTCTGAGATTGCTAGATAATATATTACTCTTCCTTCTTGTTCTGAGTTGATTAACAATGAGAATGTAGTTGGTAACTACAATAGTATTTTTTTCTCTTGTAGTTATTCAAGTTTTATAGCAGTTTAGGTGTGCTTCCAGGGGGACCTAGCAATGATTTGTGCCTCAGCACCGTAATTCTAAGCTTGGTCCCTTCTAGCACAAGAGATGATGTCAATGGACTGCCTGAATTCATGCAGAATGCCAGAATGCCTGAAGAATTGTTTTCTCTGAATAGTCCGATTGGATTTGGCAGTGGTCTTACTGTGTCCTCATTTACACTCACGAGCTTTCTTTGATGGTTCTTATTTTTATTCTCAAACATCTGTGTCAGTACTTTTTAAATCAGTGCTTTGATTTCCCTTTGCATAATTTTCCAGCAGAAATAAAAAGCATGGAAATTTGGTTGAATTTCTCTCAAGCAGATTTTTCTTTAAAATTTTCACAAGGAGGGAGTCAGGTTCTTTGACAAACAACAATTTTTTTCAAACCATTGCCATTTAAAGCCAGAGCTTAATCTCCCAGTTTTTCCAGCTTCTGCCAGGATTGAACAGAGATGCTAAAGAAAAACTACTCGGAAAACTAATATAGATGTACTTATGTCTTAACTAGATTAGGAATAGTAAAATGTTTTGAAGTCTGGATTGATACAGGTGCATAAGTGTATAGGGAAAGCATTTTTCATCTGCACAGTTCTATCAGTTTAGGAGCGTAAGCAGAAATCTGTTAGGTATTGGGGCAGAGGTTCTCCTGGAGCGTGCAGGGAAGCCATAGTGTAAGGTACTTCTGTGGCTTTACGTGACTGCTTATACTTAAACATTTCTGGGCTGTTGACCTGAGGGCACAGAAAAAGGAATTTACTGTCAACAGTTTTCATCTTCTGCATCCTCTTTCTGCGTCCAGCAGCCCAGAATGCTTTACCCATTTTGTTTGTTTTATGTTGCCTTTCATCTGACAGTTGTGTTATAAGGAAAAGTAGTATATTGCTAACCATATATTGAGTCTTTTTGCATGTCCATGAATGTGGCAAAGTTTAGTGGGAACTAGTTGCCTGCTGGACTGCAGAGGCATCGTAAAACTGTCTTCCCCATTCTGACTGGTTGCTGCATGTACCCATATCTAAGGAGGAAAAATTGAAAAGTTGAAAGAAGAAAGGAGATTTCAAGGTACATATTTCTTTCAATAACTGATGAGCTTGTGAAATGGAAATTTTTTTTTGTTTAAATAAGTTTTTTCTTTGCACTTACACATGTTATTTTCACCTCCGTACTTCTTCATATCTCTTAATCATTAGCTGCAAGTTTGCTGTGTTTCATTAAACTAAGAAGAAAAAGAAACGTATTCATATATTAGCAATTGTTTATGAAAAATATTTAAGTCATGCTTTTAGACTATGCTTTAATATTAAACACTGTTCTTACTAAAAGGGCAAGAAACGTGTATGGTACATATCAGTACTTATCAAAATGACTGGTACATACCAGTCTTCACTCAGCAACATTCATCCCTAAAAACTAGTAGTATGGAATTTATTTGTAAGGCAACAAATAGTAAAAGTATCCCTACACTTAACTTTCATGGCTGTCTGATGTAGATATAAAATTCATACCCGTTCTCAGCTCTTGTTTTGTTCCCTCCTAGTACTTACTGTCTTACTATTAATTATATGCATTGCATACGTGACACATTTCAAAAACTTCTTCAGTTTTCCACTATAATTTTAGTCAACCTAATTTGTACTTTATTTTTCATTTCAAAATTATACAATAGGTTAGTATAAAAACCAGCAAGCAAAATCACAAACAAAAATTAAAATAAATTATGATGTATTCTGGTTGCATTTTGAAATAGTTTGATGAACAATTGTAAGCAAGATTAGCAAATCTTGCAGATACTGTATCAAAATTTATGGCTTTAACATGTTTCTGCAATATAGTATTATATATTCTATAGCCTAAAGTGTTCTATAGCTCTTTGGGCATCCATATTCATAATCCAATTCAGCGGCTTTTGCAGTTTGCTTGTTAGTGGCGAACAGAAAATACGTTCATGTCCCCAGAGCACCAGGGTCCCTTCTCTGTTTTGTACCCCCAGGGTTACAAAAGTGCTGCCCAAAACATTGATGTCTTCACTTTTTTGCTCTCTCTCCCGCTTGTTGTTTTCCTTTTTATTCCTCAGTTTCTTTCCCTTCCACCCAAAACATGGTATTCATGTAATACAAGAGTCATAATCCAGTTTGATAAAGAACAAATGGTACCATGGCATAGATTTTCGTTTCCTGAACAAGGGGTGGGAAGCACCCTGGATAATCCCACATCTTTTGCTGCTGCCAGAGTCTTCGCAGAACTTCTTTCTGGACTCGTATAGTGCAAAAAGGGAGGGAATCTCCAGATTCAAATTTGATTTTTCCATCTGCTGTAACGGTGCTCTTACCCCAGTGCCCACCTCTGTGCAGATGCACTCCTGGGTAAATCTGCAGTTTCATTTGTTTGTTTTTAATTATACAGACAGTCGAATCTTCATCCTTACTAAAATATAGAAAAATCACAGACACAGTGCAGCTGTGTAAGTATTTCTTCATTGTTTAGCTTATAAATAAACGGGGTTTTTTTTTCAAAAATGCAAACATGAAAACCCTAAGAGCAGAACTTCCCATACCAAAATTTGTCTAAGTTATAATTGAAAATCGAGCTTTATATTGAATTAAACACAAAAATGTGGATATTTTTATACAGTGATGGTGTATTATTTATTTAGTGTATATTCCAGTCTAGTGAATTACACTGGATAGGGTCACACTTTAGAATATTTGCAGTTTCTTGACCAGTTGGAATACGGTACAAATGCAATTTTAATTTCTTTTCATTCCTACATATTATAGTGTAAGCAATTATGAAGCTACTCATCTAAAATTAAACGGCAAACCATATGTGCAGTGTTCTTTACTAAATGCTATTACCCAGAAAGCATTAAACACTGCAGGTCATTCTTCTTTGGGAGGAGGACCTGGTACTACTTCAAAGTGAGGGTCTGGTCCTCATTTGGTTTGTGTAGCCTGTTACAGTGACTCTAATGCCCTCTGATGAGGGCAATGGAGAAACTGCATTGCATGTGATTTTTAAATACTCAATTCTGTCTTCAACCTTTCAAATATAGGGTCCTTCCAGAATGAACTCTCTTCAGTAATGTCTCTGTAATCTGCTTGTGTTTGCAGTGTTAGAAACATTTGCACTGTGCTGTTGGATGTTTGACATTTTGGAGTAGCATTCTTTTAAATGTTACTGCCCTATATGTTTGCAATATCAGTGAGCACAGAAGATCAACGATATGATATTTATCCTCATGCCATGTACACAGCAATAACTGAAAACAGACTCAAGATGGATACAGTCAAGTTTAGAGTTTTTGCCTTTGTGTATTTTAAATACAAAGGTTTTTTCATATAATAAGATAGAGATTTCACTTCCTTCTTGTGTATGCATAGAAGAGTAAAATTTCTGGTATGCTTTTTCTGTAATTATTAGAGGTGTACTTTTAGAATGTGATAACTTGGAGTCTTCCAAAAAATGTGCTAAGGAGAAGCAGCTTGATGGAAAATTGGTGTAATGGTTTTCTAGCAATAGTGAAATGTTGCTCAACAGGCCATTTGTTAGCTAACAATATCATCTGTGTGACCTTGTATGTGCTATGTATGTATGGTTTCTCTGGGTGTTCACAGATATTCATTAGAAAAAAAATGCAAAATATAATTATGGGAAGAACTTTTGTTTTTAGGAATTACATAGTTAAAATAATTATCTGAATATATATTCAGCCTAATATTGTGGATATTGTAAATATATTTTTGTTTCCTTGATATTCTAGATACATTTCTTTATATTTTCCATAAACTGTGAGTCTTTAAAACCCCCAAATCACTTACTCTTTTGTACCCTATATGCAAATAAAGTCATGTTCTGTTCAAGACAAGGTGAATAATTGCACCCAAAAGTGCAGCTGGCAATAGTGGTTGTTAATTGAAAATGCTTTAGAGCTGCTGCCGAAATCTTCATCTTGAAACTGAAGTGCAGTGTAAAGGATTCTGAAAAGAGCCCAGCTACATCTATTTCATGAAATGCAAGCTTACCACAGCTGCAAATTTATTTGGGGATGCTGACGGTGCTGCAGCTTTTCCACTGATAAGGGAAAGACCACAATACTTTGCTGCAGGGATCTCTCCTCCCTGTGTTTCTTTCCTTTCCTTTTTCTGCTGTCCTCCAAATCACCATCATCATGTTATCAGTCATGGGTTAGGATAAGGAGGTTGATCTGATAAGTAATGAAAAAAACTAAGCATGCTCTTAACTGCTCAGCTGTAGCTACTGTCAGATAAATTGTTGCTTTACCTGTGTGTACAGTAAATGTTTTAGCAATTTTAAGAGCAAATTATTATTGATAAAATACTGATCACTATCAGGATATGGACTTTGCTTTTCTTCTTAGGCTATTTTCATTTGTTTCTTCTGCACCCTTTTAATGGAATATGTAGGTCTCTTGAAAGGTAAGGTTGAAAATTGCAAGTCTGGCCTGCATTACGTAACAAATTATTTGAAATGCAGCACTTTTATTTTCTTTATACTAGTAAAGAAAATCAGTATATTTCATTTAACCAAATTCATTCTTCATTCATGTTCAAGGAGTCAAAGAAATCAAGAAGTTTAACAGACTAACTTCACGGCCCATCATAAGCTTGTTACTTTGGAGAACAAATAAATTATTGTTTTTATAACTTTACAACCCACTTTTTAATGCTTGCAGTTGCATCCAAATTGCTTCCAAGCGAAGGGCACAAGTCTTATCATTGAAAAGTCATGCACGATGGGGGGAAAAAAAGAAAAAAAAAAAGAAAAAAAAAGAAACCACACCCCCCCCCTCCACCGAAGACATTCTCTGTTTAAACCATTCCTACACCATGTATTCATGTCAACTGCATCATATTGATCTGTCTCTACAATGTGATGTGGGTTTACTAAAGGATTATAGGGCTGCACACATGCTTTTTATAAACTCTGCATGCATGGCTGATTTTGTCTTAATATACAGTACATCAGTTAATTCCTTTTGTTTGTTTGTTTGTGTCTCCAGTGATGCAGAAGACCATAAACCTCTTAAAAAAGGAAGCCGGACACCTTCAGACAGAACTGTGAAAAAAGAAGACAGTGATGATAGTTTAGTTGACTATGGAGAAGGTGTAAACGGTCAGTTCAATGAGGATGGCTCCTTTATTGGACAATATAGTGGTAAAAAAGAGAAAGAACCTGCCGAAGGAAATGAAAGCTCTGAGGCTCCTTCTCCTGTAAATGCCATGAATTCGTTTGTGTAACCACAGAACTTGATCCCCTTGTATCTTCAGTTTGTTTAAAGCACTTGCACATCCTCCTTCTCATACTATGAACATGCAGGTAACGGAGCTCCTCACCGCAAGATGTTTATGCTATGAGAATATGCAGGTCAATACAATTATACAGCATAATGACACAGTACATGGTATGTTAGTATGAATTGAAATACAAAAGTCAAATTTTGTTCAAAACTTGGGTATTTTTACTTTTTTAGAAGGAACTGACACAAACAATAACATCGACTTAGAATTTTGTTTCCTGTTGAAAATACAGTATAATGCATGGGAAAAAAAATGCTACACAATTCACAGATAATCTCGTGTACACTATAAAAACATGGTTTGACAATTTGTTATGCAGTCCTCAGCTGAATCCCTGGGTATGAATTCTGTTTTCATTGTCAGAGTGTTATAGTAGTATTATATAGAACTTCAATGTCTTTGTGGACATTGTTGTGAAATTGGTGACTTAATGTCTAGCTATCATATGTCTTTTTGCAAGACAGTTAGGAACAGTATGTACAGTATATAATTGCTAAATGATTTAAGTATGACACTTGCATTTGCTGATGCTTAATGAGACCCTATTATCTGCTCTTTGCTCCTATTACTTTATAGCCTTTTTAATCTATCAAGTATTACAGCAGTACAGTGTTCTATTTTTACATCAAAACACATTGGATTGATTTTAGGGCATAAAAGATAACGCATTGCAATGCATTTTGGAATTTGTACAGTCACTGAAAGAAAAACTTTAAAATAAGAGAAAATATTCCAGAAAACACAGGGCAAAATACATTCAGTGCCTTTATACAATATGCATTCCATAATGCACTGTGCTACTAAATCAGTTGGTGCAGTAAACTGTGATTAGCGGACTACTGTCATTGCCAAATAAAGTGAAAATGTGAAGGGAAAAAATAAGTGTTATGAAACTGTTGTGCTAAAAATGGAAGGTTTTAAATATTTTAAATTACACAAAGAAGAGTATGATTTTTTCCTTTAAAAAGAAAATAAAATAAAAATAAAATATAAAAAATAATAAAAAAAATAAAAACTAGACAGTTGCGGCACAACATGTTTTCATGGCCTTAGAAGATTTAAAACAAAATCAAAACACAACTGGAATTAAATTATTTACTAACACAGCAAGGTATAAGCTCTTGTAAAATAAATTGTTAAAAAACCAAACCAGCCGATTCCACCAGCGAGAGTGCATTTCCCTCTGTGTCCCAGCCTGATCGGTGTGGCAGCTTTGTAATTATCTCCACCCTGAAGCAGTGTGGGGGTTACCGCTCGGAACCGCAGAATTCAATCTGACAAGTGCTAATATGGTTTAGTGGTAAAGGATTACCATTATCGGTTACAAAATTATTTTCTCGCATACGATATCAATCAAATGTTTACCTCCAAATATAAATTTTTATAACAACCTGTGGTTGAAGGAATGCTCAGTTTCATTTGCCAATAAATTGGTTTTTCATAACTTGCATCAAGTTTAATTTTAAGTAAGCTTTTTATATGTAGATATTTTGTTGAATTTGTAAATACACTTAAAGCGTAGATGCTATATGCTTCTAGGTGTTACAGACAAATAAAACAAGAAAGCTTATGTTGTACTGTGTAAGAAGTACTATAGCCAATGGTATGCATGGTATTTTAAAGCATCTACTTAATTATTTTTTTTTTGCTGTGAAAACAAAATAGTGAACTGTTCTGCTTATTTACTGCAGATTCCTAATTAAGCCATTCAGAGCTTTTGCCAGTGCTTTACATTAGACCGTAGTACACCTCGCAGCTTTCATGTATATATTGTAGGTAAAGCACAACTGAAGGAATCACAAATGTAAACTAGCTGTAATGAGCTTCTTCCGCACCTTTGAGCTTTCCATTGATCAGTTTTCTTAATGGGAACGGAAATAAGAAATGAATTCTACAAACATTGACTACAAAGCACAAAGAGAACATTTCTTCATAAGATTTGCCAATGGTTTTTGGTAAAAAGAGAAATATAATTTTACTCTTATTTAATTGTAGATGCTGAATTATCTGTGCATGTGGGGGTAAACATACAGGCTCACTTCTGTAATAGTGCAACAGATTTTGTATTAAAAATAAATGTGGTTTTAAAATTTCACTGTTTGTTCTGTTTACACTAGCACTAAAAATCACATCTGATTCACCATGTAATTAAGAATTCAAAGTGGAAAAAAACCATGAAATAACTCTGGCAGAAGTTCCCATGGTGTTAGAGGACATTATGTACTGCAACCAAATTGTTTATGGAAAGCTGCATATCTTTACATGCTACCATGTGAAAAAATGTGAATTTGTCTGACCGTTTCCTGTTGAAATCTCCTGCTATTTACATTTACTTCCATGGATGCTTTATTTAGTCATATTTCTGTGAAGAGGAAAAACCAAACAGTCATGTTCCATACCTGCAAGAGTGAATAAGAGAAAATAAGAACGTTTATTTGAAATTAAGAGCCCTCGGATAGGATCCCAAATCAGGATTTTCTGTCCTAAAGGAATTACCTGATATACAAAATTCTGAGCGCTTGTTTTAAACAGTTTTAAACATGAAGTGAGGGAATTTTAAATAACATCTTTTCCAGTACACAAAATCCATTGCAATGCTCTTTTCATGTCTTGTCTGTTCGGCGTATGAATGGAAACAGACTGGGCAGGAGGGCAGCAGCTCTGCAGAGAAGACTGCAGGAGAACCGTGGATTCCAAGAGATACAGATGCTTGAGGAGATAGATGAGAAAGTTGATGTTTGGCCTTGATGCTCGAAAGAGAGATTTTATCACTGAATCAGAAGCCGTTCTGTCAGCCCTCCGAGCCACCTATGTGTAACTGGAAACCCCTGGCTATTACAGCTTCCATCATCTGCAGTCGCAGTTCTGGCACCTTCAGATACTGGGCTGCCTTTGTTTTTTCTGTACAGGTATCTATCATCTGTTGAGTTTTCCAGCAATATGCACTGACTGGGAGATATGACATACAGCTGTTTCTGTTTTGATTAAAGAATAATTCCCCAAAAGAGAGGTCTGAGTTCCCTAGGCTTTGTTGGGACAAAAGATTGCATACGATAACCAGTTTTGGAGACACACGTACGTTCTTTGTGCATGTTCCCCAAAGTGTACTAATACGTATAGTTGCTAAATTTTCCTTTTAGTGATATACCTTTGCTTTTGGTTTTATTCTCACTGAAGTGATTGTATAAATCCGGAGGGAATTAAAGAGGATACCCCAACAGTAATTTTTCTTGTAATCTTCTATTCTCGCATTGTTCCTAGGAAAATACAGTTTCCTTGTGGCTCCACGTAGCGGAGGCAAAGTGGCAGAAGACTGGGGAACCAAATTTGCTTCATATGCTGTCTGGCCTGTTTTAAGACAGAACTTCTAGAAATAATATACGAAGAAATAGACAGTATGGAATTGTTTTCTTCTCTGAAAGAATAATTAGGGAGAAAAGCAGGAAGAGGATGGGATTTCAATAATTCCTGAAAAGCCATTGTCCTTTGTTGTGTTTCTGTCCGCCTCCCTCTCTTGGTCTTCCCCCTCCTACTACCTTAGGAAAGAACATTTCAGAGAGCTGGCAGAAGCAGCGGCTGGTGTCATGGGAAGATGGAAACAACTGAATGTGCTACTTGTAGGAATCTCCCCCCAAACGATGCCCCCTGGGGTGCAAATAAATCCACAGGCCATCATTTTTTTAATTCTGAAGGAATCTCTTGCTGCTCTTTGTACACACAAAATGAAAACTTTAGACCAAACTGTCGAGATAAATACATGTCAGCAGGACTTTGACAGACAGTAGATGTGATCCATCGTGACTGTAAGCGGGGAAGAACGTTGTGATCCTTGTGATCTCACGATTTTTGGCAATAAAAATATACACAAAATTCCATAGATGTAGGTGAGCAGGTAAAAAATACAGATAATTTTTAATAATGGAAAGATGAATCCTTCGTTTGGGGTTGGAGAAGTTTGCCTAACTGTGAATTTGGCAGTGCTGGCTTTGTCCCCCGGGGAAGCCCCGCAGGATAAAGTTGAAGCCAGGTTGCAAGTCAGGGGTTTGCGTATGTTACAAGTTGGAGAGTGAGGCAGGGCGGGAGACAGCTCCCAGGAGACAGCTCCCGTCACCGGGACCCGGCCAGCCTTTCGTCCTGTTCTCCCTTACCCTGAGGCGCTCAGGAAAAATAAAGAAGTTTAGAAGATGGCATGGTTCCCCTGTCAGCTGAAAAAAAAGAACAAGCAACCCATGGCATGGTGTCAAAATCTAAGCCGCTGCTGTAAATTGGATTTAATTCCACCTGGCTTTCTATTACATTTTGGATATAAGTGAAGAGGAGGAAAAATGCCCCAGTCCCCAGCCTGCCGCGTTGTGCAAATACGCGTGTCCAGGGAACCAGGGATGTTTAGTCAGTCTAATTCTGGTGCCTAACTTCTTAAAAACTGCTAGGTCTCGTGCTGCATTCACGAATGAACAATATTTACCTCTGATAATAAACTACATTTGATGATACATATCTTCCAGAGGGTGCTGCCCTATTTCCCAGTCCACGGGGCTCTGAAGAGGGATGCTTTGATCTTGAAACTCAACATCTCACCTGACAGTGATAGCAGCCCGCTCCATACATTGCTCTGCCTTGTGCTTGCAAAGGTCTAGAGGGCTTCAAGACTTCATAGGACTAATGGGACAAATGAAGTTTTGCGATGGCGGTATTCAGAATATACTCCAGGTAGAAGGTCTGCGGTATCTGTGCTGTAGCGAGGGAGGCCTTACAGGCATGAAAAGTTCGCCCGCCCAGCACTGTAAGAAGAAGAGGAAGCAAAAATGAAACTGTTGGGAGAGACAAATGGAAGAACAAAGGTGTAATATTTGAGGTTTCCTTTAAAGATTTGCGAAACAGCCATTAAGGTAGCTGGCCCATGGGGGAAAGGCGGAGGGCAGCCAAAGGCTACTGGACCCGCAGGGGAGAGGCAGCAGCAGCCCCGGCCAGTCCGGAGCAGCACAACCCGCTGGGGGTAGACCGGGCTACCCGTTGTTGGCAAACGGCGTATAACGGGAGCAGTAGTGCATCATTCTCCTTCCAGGGAATTTTATGGTTTTGGTTTTTTTTTTCTATTTATTCAGCTATTGTTTCAAGAGACTTATAAGGACTTACTAATCTTTGAGGCTTCTGGCAAACTTAACTAAAAAATGCCAATGAGTTTGCAGGTTTGGGGTAGGGGAAGTAAGACATATGGACGATCAGACACCCGAGGTGATTGCTTTAATTTCCTTACTTTTTGAAGCAAGCTAAAACTGTTGCCTGGGAAGCAACTGCTTTCTGTAAGTACAGGGCAAGGCCAGCTGAAGAGACCCTTTTGCCTTTGCTGGGAGTTTAACCAGCGTTGTTCCAGTAATTTGAGGGAAGCAGGCATTTTCCAAACTGTTGAGATAAGGAAGATACAAGGGAGACATGCAAGCTGTTTAGTAAATCAAGAACCTGCGGGCTAAGGACTCCAAACCCGGAACACCAGAATCAATGGTTTTGAAGAGCTTCTTCAGAAAAAAAAAAAAAATTGAGAGGGGGAACAGAAAAAAAAAAAAAGGCAGCTAATTGAAGCAGTTTCTGGCTATGTCAGAGGACAGAGGAGTGGAAAAAAAGCTGACATGGACTGGAATAGTTTGATTTCCAGTAAGGAGAGGAAAAGTGGCCTTTTCTGGGCCATTGGGTGGCCTCCACTCAAACACTGAATGAGGAACCAGTAGAAAACTGGTTACACTGCCTACACGTGAATGCTATAGCTTTGATTTTGTGGTGGTCCACAAACCACAGGTTTTAGGTGTAATTATAGAACTTGAACAATGAATGAGCCAATTCACCAGCAAGAACCGTTATTTAGCTGAGATTATTCTTCCTTCCTGGCTTTTTCCCACCCCGTGCTTGGTTCCAAATTTTTGCATTAATAAGAAACCAGCCTCTGCTGAGCTATTAGAATTAGGCAATGACCGTAAACTTTATCGAAATGGAAGCTCGTATATATTTTTCTGAAACAAACTGATTTTTTTTTTTTTTTTTAATGTGAGAGGCAGCTCAGTTTTTAACCATTAGCATTTAAAAATAACAATTGACCACTAGGGGGAAGTCACAGTTGTTGGTTAGCAGAAGCCTGTGGGAAACTGCTACCCAAAGCAATGCATCCCATGTGAGTGCATATATATATATACACACGCACACAAAAACCGCCTATATACTTTATATATAAAAGTATATCTAAAATAGTGGCTAGTAAGAATCAGACACAAGTCCATAATGATTTGCTTGTTTTGCAAAAAGCAGTAATGCTGTTTGTGTAAGCAGTAATATTAACAACCTTATTCTAATTTGCCTGTTTGTCTTCACGATCATAAATTACAGGGTCATTTGGGGCAGAATTGCTGTTTGAAAAGAAAATTGTTAAGAACTAGGGCACAGAGACACTTGGTCTCCATTTCAGCAGCTGGCCCTGTCCCAAAGGTGCACAGAAATAGCAGTTTTTGGAGGCAGAATCAGAAACCAGGCGAATGCCTTGCTAGGTTGTCTGTTCCCAGCTCGGCGTTTGTGGGTACCTGTGCCTGGCAGCTATCAAAAAAAAATAAAAGTTTTCAGAAAATGGAGTTGATTCAGCTGGTTTGCAGCCAATTAGCTCAGCTTTCGCAGTTCACCTAAAGGCCCAGAATGGGTTCGGAAAAGGGCGTTGTGGTGCCCACGGCTGAACCGGCAAAACAGGAGGGGACGGGTTCCCCTGAGAAGCCCTGCGGTCCGGCCTGCACCGGGTGATTTTCAGGCCGGGGGTTCCTCTCGCCCAAGTACCGTACTTGATCTGGTTTTGAATTTGTCAGGATTGCCCTTAATCTCTGTGTCAAAGAAGAAAGGCTTAAGGCCTTGACGCCCGACGTTGGGGATAGCTGTCACACAGCAGATTGCGTGCCGGCGGGGCGGCTGTCGCAGCAGCGGGAGCAAAGCTCAGCACGGTGCCTGCTCTGCCTGCCCCCTGCTCGGACGCTCTTTAGGCCGCTGCTTTTAAAGGGTGTCCAGGACGGTGACCACTATTAACCCTTTTGATCAGGACAGGCAACACGTAACACATTTTCAGTATCGCGCCACCAGAAGCCCCATTGGTCTGAAATGAGATGAAGAAACACGGAATTCAATCGCATTGTCAGAGAGCATCATCTTCAGAGGGATTCTGCCCGCAGGAACCGTCTCAGCACATCATGGCCCATTCATGTGAGGAGGACAGAGGCTCTGCCCTTCGGGATTAGCATCACATCATTCCTGCAGCAGCAAAAAGAGGTGGAAGGGGAAGACTTCTGCAGGGTGCGCACAGCTTTGTTGTGGGAGACTTGTTGCATGGATGCAGTAGAATAAAACCAGAGAGCCTAAGGTGTTAAGAAAATAATAAAATTTTCAAAACACCACTATAGAAAAATCATCATGTATCAGCATCATACAAAATCCTCAGCACAAGAAGGATGTGGACCTGTTGGAGCAGGTCCAGAGGAGGGACACAAAGATGATCAGAGGGCTGGAGCACCTCTGCTATGAAGACAGGCTGAGAGAGTTGGGGTTGTTCAGCCTGGAGAAGAGGAGGCTCCAGGGAGACCTCATAGCGGCCTTCTGGTACCTAAAGGGGGCCTACAGGAAAGCTGGAGAGGGACTCTTTATCAGGGAGTGTAGTGATAGGACAAGGCGTAATGGTTTTAAACTGGAAGAGGGTAGATTTAGATTAGATATTAGGAAGAAATTCTTTACTCTGAGGGTGGTGAGGCACTGGAACAGGTTGCCCAGGAAAGCTGTAGAAGGTCCATCCCCGGAGGTGTTCAAGGCCGGGCTGGATGGGGCTGTGAGCAACCTGGTCTGGTGGGAGGTGTTCCTGCCTATGGTAGGGGGGTTGGAACTCGATGATCTTCAAGGTCCCTTCCAACCTAAACCATTCTGTGATTCTATGATTCTATGACACAGGTACAGAATGTTTGAGGTTAGAGATGGGAATGCAGACACAGGTTAATGATTAACAAAGAAAATTTGGCAGATTGGTTCTTTTTGCTGGTGGTAAGGGCAGAGATGCTGAAAACTGGAACCCAGGACAGATGTCTCAGACGGAGCAGGCAGTCACCGCCCTGCCAAAGCCATTGAAGCTGTCTTCATTTACAGCAGCTGAGACTTCTGCTTGTGGCATTTTAGGCAGGTCTTCGGGCAGAGGTTTGCATAATGAATATTATTCTAGTGAATAACTGTCTGGTAGAGTGTCAGGGTTTCTCCGCTAATGACAGCAGCCTCCAGCGGGGACATCACAGCCACAGCCAGTTTATGTACTGGAGACAGCCACATGGCAGAACTGCAATCTTTTTTTTTTCCAAATCATGTATTTCAGACTGCAACTGAAAAACATTCCACTACAAATATTGAAAAAGCAGAAAACTTTAATTATGTAGCAAATTTTGGTGAGATTATTGCTCATCAGTTGTTCACTAAAAATTTCTAATAATAAAAATAATGTGAAAGGACCATTGCAGAGGCATAGTCCATGTTTTTAAGCTGCTCAGTCTGAAAGTATACATTTTAATTCTACATAAGAAAGCTTGGGGAGAATCATTGCAACTTCCTTCTTAATTTTAGATAAAGTTTTCTATTTTTAATGGCTGGAATTTGATGTTCCATGTAAAAGATAACAGAAGAAACGAGATGAATTTGCCTGTCACTCATCCTAAGCTCGTCTGCAGGTTTGGTTCTGGTTTTGGTTGCCTGTCGGGCATGTATTTTTTTTTAATATGTCTGGTAGGATAGGTTTCAGAAGTAATTTACATCCATTTATCACTGGACAATGAGGTTTTCAGTAAGATGTTCAGAGAAAACTTGCTGTATACCGTAAGACTGCGTCTGTCAAAAAATCAGATATGACAGTCAGTGCAGCCTGGTCCTGCATTTCACAGTAGTCTTTGACTGTAACTTAAATTTTAATTTCAAATAGGTTTTCCATGTGAGACTTGAATTGATATAAAAATACACAGATACTGAATTTGAAAAGTTCTACTACTTCAGTTGACAAAATAAAAGCTAATGTATGTAATATATGGATTGCTCTAGTTTCAGGGGGTGGTGGTTTCTATTGAAGATGATGTAGTGAAACCTATAGGAGTAGAAATCATAGCCTCGCTAAAAGTTTTGTCATTAATTTCTGTCTTGGTCTCATCTTAAGAGTTATGGTTCTTCTTCCCCGTGTGCAGCCTTGAGGAGCCATCTCCGCTCTGAGTTTCCCCGGCACTGCAGGGCTCTCAGCAGCACCACAGTCTCACCCAGCGCCAAATCCCACCACCACTCTACAGAGGAAGAGTTGATGCTTCCACTAAAGGAAGGTTGATGCTTAAAGGAAATTTGATTTTGCACCCCTTCAAAGCACCAGGTGAACCTCTCGCACCCTAACCAGGCACCCACTGTAAACGGTCCCTACAAACAAGGCCATTGTGGCCACTTGATTTAATTTTGTCATAATGCTGTTTTATTGCACGTTTTGAAGAATTGGATATCTTTATAAAGAACTGACTCATCTGGAGTTATTTCTACAAACCGGTGAAGGAATGGAGAATAAACCAAAGTTCTGCATACCTTCTACTCAGGCCAGCAAATACAAATAGGCCAGTGTGTTACTCCATAGCAGGTCAAAGACATGTGAAGATGCCCACCTAAGTCAGGAGAATCATTCCCTTCCCCTACACAGAGCAGAGATTTGCATCAACACAGACATCAATATTTACCAAGGTTAGGAGAGACCAGTCTGCCCACTGCTATGAGGCCCCTCATCACGGGAACAGCCCCGCACAGCCACTTTCGCACACTCAAACTGCATTTATTTCCAATGATTTAGTTGTGTTTCCTTTGCCAGTATGGGAAGAGCCTGCCTGATCAGAAAAAAGGAGGGAACCAGCGGCAGCGAGTGTCTGCGTCCTGCTGGGCTGGTGTGACGCCAGTGCTGGCAATCAAGCTTTTACCACAGCAAGTGTCCAGTCACTCCAGTGTAGGGCAAAAAAGGAGATGGCCAAAGCAGGACTTTACCTAGAGTGATGTGCCTAAACACCAACTGAATTACTGTTTGCCTGGCATGACTGATCACACGTGAACTGTGCTAATGACAGAAGAGGGTGACAGGGACAGCCACGGCCCCATGGCTGCCGGGGCAGGGCACGCTCTGGTGGGTAGAGCCATGTGTCATTCTCAGGACCTCTTTTGCGTTGCCACAGTGGTCAACCCCTCAAATAAGCTCTGACTTACGTAAAAGTCACATCACTCGATACTGCGCTTTGCTGTTAATTCACGTTGTTGTGTGTAGTAAATGCTTGATACGGTAGCTGCTGGTAGGACAGACAATCACACCGAGTACTGAAAATGAACCCCTGAATATATTGTGCTGCCAACTGTTAGTACTCGTTACTGACCTCACGGTAAACAAATGATGATTTTACAGCGTGTTACATTGTTGTGCTGTTACCTCACATGCTGGTCAACAGCACACTGGAACAGAACTATTCTGTTGACTTTTGGCTTTTTGAATTCTGATAGAGACACTTGAGACCTATACGAAGGAGCAGTAATTTAGATATCGGCACGGATTTCTTAAGCGAGTTAACATCACAGTATATCTTCATGTGCAAAACACCCTTCAGAAATGAGCACACTGTTATGTTACATAAGACAAAAAAGCACGTGGGATTATTTTGTCCTCACTGCCTAAAACACTCATAGAGATAAACCCTGAGAACCATAGAATCATAGAATGGTTTAGGTTGGAAGGGACCTTGAAGATCGTCGAGTTCCAACCCCCCTGCCATGGGCAGGGACACCTCACACCAGACCGGGTTGCTCAAAGCCCCGTCCAGCCTGGCCTTGAACACCTCCAGGGATGGACCTTCCACAGCTTCCCTGGGCAACCTGTTCCAGTGCCTCACCACCCTCAAAGTGAAAAAGAGAAAGCTGGTGTCACACAAAACGAGTCTACTGCTGAGGAGGTGCTGGTCGGCCACAGCTGTGTGCTCTGAGTTGCATGGGGTGGCTCAGGAGTGATCGGTAGATCTCTCCATGTTTCATTGCTCCTAACAACAACAGACAGCAAGGTGAAAATACATTGGTGCAACTCTTCTAAAGCTGAGATGTTTTTTATATGGTTTGACTGGACAAATATGTTCATTGAAAGGTTATTGTCCAGATTGAATAGCCCCAGGCATTCTGCTGCAGGTTTGGTATGGGTCCATGCATCATCCTGGCAGGAAGGGTTGTCAACTTCATTAATCTATACGCTGCTGATTTTTTCACCTTGTAAGATCCTAATAAGCTGCACACATGCCTAACCTTGAAGCAATAGCCCAAATCATGTTTAGGAACCCGTGTTCTGGAACAAAACCACAGGTCAAATTGAAATATAAACTGATTAAGATAAATGGCACACGGCCTAGCTGCACGCGACCAAGTGATAGTAATGTGATATTGTAATTATCAATTGCACCCCTACCTTTTCAACAGGTGTGCTCAAACAGTATCCAGAATGTATATGTGTTTCTGCTAAAATATACATATACCCAGATATTTTCAGTCATAACTTCTCAGAAAGCTCAAACAAGTGCTGAAGCCTCTCCGTGGTTCCTAAGGCTCAACGTAACTTGGAAACGTGTTAGTGTGCCTCATGCTGCGTTTGAGCAAACAGCTGAAGTTGAGTCCTAACGCGAACAGGCGTTTGCAGCGTTGTTGACTCCGCGCTGGCCTCAGCGGGTTTGTCTCTGCTGCTAATTAGAGGCAGCCCCGGGCCAGGCTCCCCGCTGGAGCCCGACCAGCACCGCAGCATCACCGTCAGCTCATTAGCGGGCTCTTCTGAAGGGCTCTGCGAGGGCTTTTCAGGGCCTTGGAGGTACCTGCTCCCAAAAGGCAATGGGGACGGGACTGTGCGAGCGCTGGCACCCTTCAGCACTGTCCCAGCACGCTCCATAGGCTGAACGGCGCAGATGCACCACATCCATGCTGTAGGAAGAGAGGGCGCCCGTACCACCACCGGAGTTTTAGACCTGGGGAGGGAGAAGGGTCAGGCTGAGCCTCGGTGGGTGCAGCTCATCCCTTGCAGAGCAGGGTCTACGCAGGGAGGTCACAAACGTGTCTGTGCTCCTTGGCCTTGGGGCCACCAACTCATCCTACTCCCTCTTTTATTTGAGAGCACGCACGAAGCTGCACTGCTGTGCCCCCGCTGTCCATTGACTGTCTGTGACGATTGTGCCACCCTGAAGAGGGAGGGGGGAAGAGAAAGAGGGGACCTGTTAAACAATAAGTACTTTAAAATAGCCCAAAACCACCCGATCACATTTTTTTCTGGCCATGCTGAGAAAATGGTTGGTTCAGAAAACTCATCTGTGCATGTTTGTTACTGCAAGCGGAGCGGTGACCATGGCCACCAGAAAGTGAGGCGGGAGATGCCACAGAGTACATCCCAATGTGAGCTAAAATCACAAGTGGTAACCAGGGAGAATATTCCACTTTTCTCAGAGGTGTTGGAGACTCTCCCCAGCTAAAGACAGGACATGGGAGGTCCTAATGGCGTTAATTGGTCTCATGTGGCTGGTGTGTCCTACTGCTGTGCTCAGCTTTTGCTCTGTTTGCAATCACAAATGAGTTTTGCCTCAGGTTAGCTTGTCAGAGACTGCTTTCTTCTCCTCTCTGTCTTGTATGGCATGATCTATTTCTTAAGACAATATGCAATTAAATTCCTTTACTTGCTTGAGACAAAAGAAATTGCCACTATTAAATATTTTTATTTAAAGTGTGTTTTTCAAAGCGACTGTGAATATCTGTGCAATGATGCTGAGAATCCATATTCCAGGTAAGCAAAGTATTTTAATTTTGAAAACATGAATTAATAGTGGCAATGAACAGGAAAATGTTCATAGGTCAGAGCACATGGACGTATCGTATGCGTACAGGTTGGCTGGTGTATATGATGTAGGTTCATTCAAGCACTAATGCCTCGACAGAATTCAGGGGTAAGTGCCAAGGAAGAGGGCACAGGAAGAATGAGGATGGTGGGTAATTTGGTAAGCAACAGATCGGAGCAAGAAGGCAGAGATAAAGAAAGTGTAAGTGACCAAGACTAGAATTTCTAACACAGATGTATTTACTTCTAAAGCTTTGAAAGAAATTAATCTGTAAGGTCTTCACATTGGGTTTCTGTGAACAGGCAAGAATAAATCCATCTAGAAGAACTTCATTGCCACTGAAACATGATGAAAGAAGGATTAACCTTGAGGAAACAAAAAAGCGGTGATGAATGGCTGATTGCCCAAACCTAAAAGGAGGTTTCCTGCCCACTGCCGCATGTACACTTGTGTGATGCCTTCAAATGTTTTTGTTGGAGGGAAAAAAACAATTTTAGAGCCAAGTAATTGCCACTCTTTTATTGAATAGTAGTTAATAAGACATCCGGGGAGAACTGGGTTGATTTAAATACTTTATTCTAAAGGATATTCAGTAATCATGTTCTGACTAAATGGATAATCAAATAAGTCACAGTCTCCATTTAAAAATGTGGTCATTGTTAATGGACCTAATATCTGAGAGCAGAGTTTTGTCACTGAGTCCACACGTGGGCGCAGTTAAAAGCACAGTCTCTTTGGAGGCCCACACCACTGAAACCAGCTCTGAGCACCAAAGGAGATGAGAAAGTTCTGCTTATGTTTTGGACACTCAAATTATGGGTGGTAGACTACAGACATGTATGCTATCATCAGCTTCAAAATGAGTAGCTTCCTGTGGTTAATAACCTTAACTGTAAATTGAAATATATGTGGCAGTGAAGTTAATAAAAAAAAAGACCAGATTTTCACTGTTCTTACCATATACTTTGCTGATTCTTTTTTTTTCCCCAGCAGGTTCAGCTTTCTATTGTGGTGTCTGTACCCTTCCAGTAGCAAAAGATAGCAGACTTGATCTTCAGCTGGTCCATATCAACCTGCTCCCACTGAGCTGACTTGGACTAAACCGATTTGAAATACCCAGGTATAAATACTTTGTTAAAATGAGAAGCCTGGACTGTCAGAATCAGGCAACTTGAAAAACGGATCTCAAAATATTTAAATATGTCTCTTTTTTCTGCTCTTTTACATCTGTGATTTTCTTCCCTGAGAACAGATCCATCACCAGCAGGAATCAGTTGTTGTCGTTGTTGTTATTTATGTTACAACAGCACAAAAAGGCTCTCAGAGATCCCAATGTGTTGGTACTAAAAATAAGGTAGGGCCCATGCCATCTAATTTAAGCAGTTAGAAACAAAAAAAAAAAAAAAGAAAAAAGAAGTAGGTGTTGTCTTTAAGTTTATCTTTTTCCTCTCACAAGAGACACTGATAAGCCCTTCCCTGTATTTTTGTCAATCCTCTTGAGTGGCACCAACCATTAGACCCAGGCCCATCTCTTAAATCCTTCTGCCAAGAGTAAAAAGGCACATTAACAGACTGGGAGAGGAAAAGGGAAGACGGCGGGACCTGCGTGACTTGCAGCTATCCACTTACTTCTCTGGGTTGTTTATTCCGATCAGCCCCTGTCAGCAGGAGGAACCAGCTTTACTTTTTTCTATACTTCCCCAAGAACTGAAAGGGTGTTGCTCAAGGACTGGGGTTTTATATAAAAAATACTCACCTCCAGCTAAAAGCAGGAGTTAAGGAACATAACTTGCTTCAGTAACACTGTTTATAGACGCCTGAGCAAGGCGGCATAGCAAGACAGCTACCGCTGCAGGACCAGGCTGTGGGGCTGTGGCAGGGTGGTAGAGAGGGGAAATCGTGGGAAGCTTTTGGTGGTCACAGGAAAGGCTCTCATTTTCTTCTTCTGCCATCATCCTCAGACCTCTTCTCCTTCCTCAACCCCAGGAAGTGCCGAGCCCTGTCCGTAGGCATTGTATTCAATGGTAAAGCTGAAAGCTTTTTGAATATTAGCTCATTGCTGCTATTTTACTGCTTAATTGCAGGGGAATTTAATCTGTTAGTTTTGAAATGGGAGTGTCCCTTCAGTATATTTTGAGCGTACAGCCACAGTGTTAACCCGGTGAAGGCTGTGCAGAGTGTGTATTTGTCCTGTGACTGCTGTAACCTCCTGGCCCTTGATCATCCAACTCCTTTGTACATCAATAAAGTTCAGCAACTGGTTTAGCAAAAATTATTCTATACTGAACATTAGATTTAAAAGTAAGCAGATGATCTAGCAGCTCAGATTAGCAAACTAAGAAGTCACAGCCCAGAAAATTAATTCAGGAAACCAGGAATTTAACAACAAATTCTGGGCAGTTTAGATTTTTAATAGGAACAGAAATCAATGGGATTTGCAGGTTGTAAACCATTATAGTCTGGCGGTAGGGACCAATAATTAGCAATTTGGCATCAGGAAACTGAGAATGTGGGCAAGTTCATCAAAACAGGGGGATAAATGGGAAACTGCACAAAAAACCCGACACTTGTTTTTAAATCACAGGTTCTATAGGAAATCAAATCTCTGTCCTTGAAGAACGTGAGGCAGATATTTTGGTCTGTTAAATCCTGGCAAGGGCAACTTGAATCAGTCGTGTCAGAAGTATAGTCATTCTGCTGGAAGAACTCCAGAAAGGAGATTAGTGGTTGTTCAAGCAGGAAGTAATAAAAGCAATTCAGCCTCCTCCAGGGAAAGGTAATACCACAACAACGTGATGTTCCTGGGATAATGGAGCATTAGGCTGGTGAGTGAGTTGATGTCATTGATAAAAGATAGACTGGAAACCGTGATTACTCCAGTGAAATAAGTTTCACTCTAAGAGAAAGGGCAGAAATCATGACGGGTACCTGAAAAATAGCCTGACAGTACACCCAAGAAGATAAAATGGCTACAAACACACTTGGGTATAATAAAAAATTTTTAAAGATTATATTGATAGTGTTATTCCATCACGTAGTATTTTAGGTATCAAGTGTGAACCTTTAGGTCCCACTCGAAATCAATGAATTATGGACAACAAATAACATTTCATAAAACTTCTAGTTTTGCCCACAAAACTGTGGAACAAAAAGCTGGATCCTGACCCTTCGGCTCCCTCAGAGACCAGTTTTGTTGTGCTTTGACACCTCTAAGAGGTGAGGTCCCATAGGCCTCTCCCACATTGGGTCCATAGCTATTAGTGATATGATTTCATAGTGTTGTATTGTGAGGAAGGGCTGTAGAATATGAGCAAGTAAGCACCCTAGCCTGCAGCTGGACATGCCACTTATAAAAGGTATTATTGCAAACAAATGCATTATACATTTTTAAGTTATCCTTCCTAAAAAATCACAGAACACAGAAACTGAGCCAGTGGGACACGAAGATAAATACGAACTAAGAGTAAAAGCACTGATGGCAATTTGGCAACCTAAGAAGTACTGGAGAGACTGAGGAGGGATGATAATGAATGGGAACTGTTTTTTCAGGCAGTGAATGCAGCCACTGTGATACAGATTTGGAAGCTGTATAAAGGTCTTAGAAGAGTAGAAAAAAACATTATTGAGACTCTGGATCTGAGCAGATCCTACATAACCCCAGGGGGTCAGAGCTTGGTGCTATGATAACATGATTGACTGCTTAACCGGAATGTTTTCGCAGCAATATATAAAATTACTTTTAGGAAGATGGACCTGCAGCTGAACTGTTTATCAGTATTTAGGGACTGTGTGGGTCCAGACAACTTTGACTCATGGGCAAAGTTGTCTCTCGTGGCTCTAACTTCAAAGTGTACATATTAGCGTAGACATCCTTTACTCTGTGACTGGCATTCTTTTCCTCTGCTTTGGAAACTAAACAAATCTGTACTCTGCAGTGGCAAAGGACCCCTTAATGCCCTTACTGATCCAAAAGAGTCCCCTTCCAATTTCATGGTCCCCACATCATCAAGTGTGGAAAATATATGGGCAAAACACCTCAAAGAACTCTGTTAGTGTAAGAAAGATAACTTTCCTTGCCCAAGAGACAGAAAGAGACAGAGAGAATTGACAGAAGAACTACTCAAGTTTGGACAAAGAAAAAATATGAAGGAAAATCAAACGATTGCCAAATAACGGAAAAGTTAGGGAGAGCAGATTAAATTTGAATTGTGCCAAGGGAAGAAGATAATGGGGAGAGTTTGGAAAGATGATAGAGATGCCAGAACAGATGACAGAGATTCCCAGACAAGGGAAAGAGACAGGCTGAGACACAAGTCTGAACAGAGAGGGGCGACAAGCGAAGGGTTAGTTCTGGAAAGTGTCAGGCTGAAAGCTCAGATTGACTGCAGCTAACTAGATAAACTAAGTAGGCACAGGAAGAAAACAGCTGAAGTGTAGGAGAAAGGCAGTTGAGTCACAAAGGAGAAGGAGATCTTAAAGAGGGGTCAGACAAAGACTCACATAGGATGGGATATCAAGAAAAAATATGTTGGCTGCTGTGCTGAAAGCAGAAGAGACACTGAGTTGGATGACACAATCTTTCTTCTTCCAAAAGTGTAGTAAAAGCTCTATGCAGAGATGTTTCAAAAGGGAGGCTGAATCAATCCAAATGGAAGCAAGGAAAGGACTGGGCAGAGGAGCTCTGTGCAGCAGCCGTAGATGGTTCATTTGGTAGAAACTTAAAGGTAAGGACAAAAAAGGGGAGATACATGGAGCAGGCTGGGAACTGCTCTTTTGGAATGAAGAAATTAGATACCAAAATGGTATTTATACCTTGGTATTTCTATTGCATAAATACACAATGAAAATTCTTCGTGAGTTTATATGATAAGAACAGCAAAAAACATTTAAAAATGAGGCAGCCGATAAATTTCTGAATTACTCACTTAATAAGAGAGTCTGCATTTTGCAAGTATGAATGCTGCAATGTAATTAAATGGGTATATAAACTGAGTAGATATCATGGTCAAACAGACGTTAACTTATTGCAGGGAAATGCAATTGAACTTGCCCCATATAATTAACAACCAATGATCAGCTTGCTCAGCCCCTGCAGAGATGTGCTTTCATTAGCCTGAGCTGGCTATTGATAGCTTCCCGTATTTCCATCATCCCCTGGAGCACCAGGCAGCCTTTCCCGCGTGTCTGTATTCAGGACTGGTTGGTCAGATGTGGGGAAAGACTGCTAGGGGCCAGCCGGGATAACGATTTTTAACAGCTGAACTACAGAATCCGAGGTGATTATATAAAATGAATTCAGTATGCGAATCCAATTAAAAAATATGTTTTAGCATCACGAGAAAGCAATGCTTTTCACTGCAATTATAGAAATACGCTGATGCTAATTTATTTTCTCACCAGAATGCAAAACAATGTTTCAGGGATACAGTTCTGCGCCATCCGCAGTTTACAAATATTGTAGAAGTTGTGCAGGTTTGAAAGCTCAGCCCTGGTCAAAACAGAAATGAAGCGAGTCCGAGCAGGTTTCCCCGCAAAACTAGGGATTGGATCAGGCTTTTTATTTAATAGCACCCGGAGCTACCAAAGGTCTGTAGCCAGAGAGATTCTCACGACTGAAGAAGCAGTTCCTTGTTTAATAATTTTGGGCTGCCCATTTACACTGGCTCGGAGCCACAAGTTCGAAAGTGAATGAGTGCAGCTTTTGTGGGAGCACAGAAGTAGCTCCCAGTGACTGTGTGACTGCTGGGTTTTGGCATTCATCTGATAACACCGATAAAGCATGTTAATGTTATAAAAATGTCATTAAATAAGCCTTTAGTAGTCTCCCTGTGTAATTATTTTTTCTGTTGCTATTGTATGTGATATTACGTATCTTTCATGTTATCGACGTGGCACTGAAAAGAAAATAAATCAAAAACCGTTAAAATGACCTCATTCAAAATTGATATGAAATATCCCATTTCCCAAATTCTATAGGAATGAGTAGAAATTTATCATTCAAGTCCCTAGAAAACCTTGGCGGTCTCAATTTACTTGTCTTTCTCTTCAAGTGTAAGGATAAGTGTTTCAGGATGAGAGATTCCCCAGAAATAAGACATACCTTATTTTCACATAGTGTGAGCAATATACACTGGCATTGACCTGCTTTTCTTGAGGTGAAGGGGATACTACTCTAGCTAGGCAGAAAAGATATAGTAATTGAAGTACAGTTGTGCACTTTTCAGTGCTGGGACCAGTTAGATGGTCAAAGTACATCCAGAAAGATCCAGGTACTTGCTGTGGTATTTAATTGACAATATTTATTCATCTGATGAGGTTTCTGGCTCTTGCTGCCTGACTCAGCACAGCCACAGCTGCTATACAGAGGGTATTGGGTAGGTGGAAAACCCATGTAGCCACGGTGCCTCATCTTCACAGAATCATAGAATCATAGAAAGGTTTAGGTTGGAAGGGACCTTGAAAACCATCGAGTTCCAACCCCCCTGCCATGGGCAGGGACACCTCCCACTAGACCAGGTTGCTCAAAGCCCCATCCAGCCTGGCCTTGAACACCTCCATGGATGGAGCTTCCACAACCTCTCTGGGCAACCTGTTCCAGTGCCTCACCACCCTTAAAGTGAAAAACTTCTTCCTAATGTTTAATCTAAACCTGCCCTCTTCCAGCTTAAAGCCGTTCCCCCTCGTCCTATCACTACATGCCCTAGTAAAAAGTCCTTCCCCAGCTCTCCTGTAGGCCCCCTTTAGGTACTGGAAGGCCGCAATAAGGTCTCCCTGGAGCCTTCTCTTCTCCAGGCTGAACAACCCCAACTCTCTCAGCCTGTCCACTCTTCATTAACTCTCTTTCCAGATGTCTCTTTAATGTTGGCCTTTCCATAATCACTCAAAATCTTGTATTACATCTCAATACCTTCCAGGTCTTTTTCTCCGTGTCTTCACAGTTCTTATCGACCTTGACAGCTTTGACCCAGTACTTACCCTACAAGACTCAAATTGCTTCCAGCCAGGGAATACAGAGAATGTTTGACAAAGTGTTGCCAAGCACTTGGGGGCTGGAAAACTGTAAGGACCCATAGGAAGGCTTGAGGGACATGACGCATTGGGAGAGTTGTAGCTTGGGTTATGCGCTAGTTCTGAAAACTGAAGTAGTCAAACCCCTGATATCTTTTTTTTTTTTTTATGCAGCTGTCTAAGACTGGAACTTGAGGTTAGCAGAAGAACTTACTTTTCTCTCAAGTGTTTTCAGGGTGTGTTGTGCCCTCCTGTGCCCAGGAGTCACTGGGGAGTTTTGCCTCTGGGGCCCCTGCAGTTACAGCAGATGGAAGGACTCTGACCTTAGTGTGTGGGCTGCCCTCAGCTTTGTTGGACTTGGTGAAAATGGTGGTGGCAGCTCAGCCCTTCCAGCTCTGTCTGATTTCAGCCCTACTCTCTTGCCCGTGCACTGCAGAAAATGTAAAATGTTGAGAAAAATCTCAGCGAGCCTCCCTTCCCCGAGCAGCAAGGCTGCGTGGTTCAGACCAGTCTTGGCCGTCTCCCAGTGCAGGGCTGTGAGCCCAGCCACCAACAAATGAACCTCTTCTGCCATGTAGGCCCAAGACACGCATTTCTTTTGAAGGGGACTGCTGCGAAGTGAGACATTCACAGTTTCTCAGAAAGGACAGAAATCAAACCAGGTGTCCTTCCGTCTAGTAAGCTAAGCTAATGCCCTCGTGTTCTAAGGAGGATGTGCCATGGAGATAGTACACTTGTATCAGATGGGTGTTTCCTTAAAGAAGTGGGGAATTTTGGAAGCTCGAGAAAAGTAAAGCTGCAAATAAAACTGTATTCCTCCCATCTGTAGTGAACCGATAAAAACCACAAACCCCACAGTTATTTCAGTCTCCTACCTGTTTCCAGCCTGTTAAAAGCACTTGCCAGCCATCTTGACAAGCATTGCGCCAATGAGAATGAGGGGTCTCTGGGACATAAAGCGTGCCCAAGCAGCACTTAAATATCTCCCTTTGGGAGCAGACGATATTCCTCCTACTCCACTCATTTAACCCATGACAGGGACAATGCAAGGAAGGATAAACATATGCAAATGAATCCTTCTTGGTTTTGTTTGCATTTCCCCATCCTTTTTCTTCTATATAGAAATATATAAATATATAGATATATGTATGGAATATCAAGCAAACTGTCACCTACAGTATTTCCTTTGGCTGACAGAGGGTAAGAGCGCCAACTGCTTTGAATCCTGGTGTGGACACCTGAGCCTCCCTCCTATCTGGATAGGAGTTTTGGGGCACCTAATGCAGTCAGTTCTGACTCTGGATCCAGGCGTCTAAGCCCCGTAGCACTGTGTGCCACCATGTCCCAAGCCCTATGTTGAATGTCTGTCCTCTTCTGGCTTTGTTAAATGGAAGGCTAAGACTAGGTCAGCCTGGTGAGATAAGGGAATACCTAGTTATACGTCTCACTAGCATTTAGGGGTTACAGAGATGGCAAAGAAGCTCATTTATGTAATACAGCCTACACAATTCAATGTGCTCCAAGGGGAGATATTTGCTGGAGAGTGCTGCCAAAAATACATGCTTAAAAAATTTAGTAGCTTTGGGGGATAAAAATTGGACTTGAGCAGCTATAAGGATGATTAGCTCCTTAAATCTCTTCTGTGAATCCTATTAAATTCAGCTTCCACAGCCTGAAGAGCTTCTGTCCTCTCCCCCCGCAAACTCCCTAGATAAAGGGAATATGTTGTGCTGGACAAAATAGTACTCTGAGAGAAGGTTTCTCTCATAAGAAAAGCTGAAAAAACACTCATCAGATCCTTGAATTACATGGGATTCAGTTCTATGTACAGGCACCTTTCTCGACCTGTTTTTGAGCCAGTCTTGTCTCCCCTTTACTGACCTGCAGAGCTGTTCATGAATACTTGATGGCAATTGACCTTACTACAGAACTTCAGAAGCAACCAAGAAGAATGTTTAGAAACATTCTATTTCCAGATATTTCTTTGTTGTTGCCTCTTTGTGTGGAAACAGGGAAAACTACAGCCTAAAATTGTTCTGTCTTCTGGACTTAAAAATATTGCAGTACTGTACAATGGTGCAGATGGTGAGAGATGGGGCCTGTTGCTGAGAATATCTATTCCCTTTCATAAAAGCTGCGAATTCACAATTCACTGTGACCCCATCATCCTGTCTATGTTTAGTTGAGCTCTCTGGACCCAGGAGTCTGGACTGTCTCCAAGATGCCCCTGTGCACACTCAGCTTGTCCTTGCAGGCAACCTGAAACGAGAGATGCAGTTTCTCCCCATCCTCGTACAACCCAGAACATGCGGTGTGTATTAACCCTCTGACCTCCCATCAATCTGCACCTGCAGAGACTTTCCACATTCATTTTGGTAAAAAGAGTAGAGAGGTAAGAGTTTAGGGCCCAGATTTGAAGAGGCACTGAAGTGCTTAGCAATGCACATAAAGAGCTATGTATAGCGCAGGCCACGTCGAAAAGGACGTGAAGAGTTGGGACGGGAAGGTGGCGAACAGCCCCCGGATAAGGGCCTTGTGGAGCTGAAAAATCAGTCATCTCCTGAAAAAAAAGGACAAGCACTTCAGGGAAAAAAAAATCTCTGTTTTTAATGTGGGACAAACACTTTGAAAAAAACCATCTCTTTTCAGTGTAGCTATAATTTGTTTGAATGGTTACCAGTTGTATTACTAATATCTGACATTCACTGGAAGAGTTTCTCATAAATAAAGGCTCGTGCAAAACCACACAGTTTACCTAATTGTTCCCTTAATGAGCAATGTGTTCACAATTAATTTTGAAATTTAATCTTTGTGGTGATTTTTTCCATCCCTGAAACAAGCATCCTTGCCCAAGCCCAGTAGTTGCAGCGCCTGAACCCAAGCATCTCCCGCTGTTTGACTGCCAGCCAAGCCCACGCTGGCCTGCTGCCTGTTTCCATCACATACTGACCAACATCTCCAAGAGGTTCAAGGAAAATAAAGGTCAGGAGAGGGTGGTCGTTGTCTGCCAGTGATG
This sequence comes from Pluvialis apricaria, assembly GCA_017639485.1. Classification (NCBI taxonomy): domain Eukaryota; kingdom Metazoa; phylum Chordata; class Aves; order Charadriiformes; family Charadriidae; genus Pluvialis; species Pluvialis apricaria. The sequence goes on along the minus strand of CM030007.1, from coordinate 190,219,918 downwards.
TAAACCTGTGTCCTCACAGTGGCGCTGTGATTTCATCGCCGCGTCTGACTCCAAAATAGGCCAACGAGTATGTGGAGTCGTGGAGAATCTACAGTGTGTTCTTGGGAGATAAGGGAACAGTTTTTTATTATGAGGGAAGCGTCTGGATTTGCCTCATGATACGTGCATGGATAATCCATTTCTTATGGAACTGATCGCTTGCATTTTAAGACACTGAAATAATTACCAAATGCCAGATGTAACAAAAAATGTAATCACCCTGATTTTGACCCTGTTTTTAATCTTGGGTCAGCTTTTTATTTAATATACACTTGCAACTGATGCCAAACAATAAGGGGGTTTTATACCATCGTGACAGAATGAGTACATATTGTGCCTCCAAATCTCATAACTGCAATATGGAGTCTGATGAATAAATAAAATTTAATGTAAGCTGTGTATTAAAAGGTTCTCTCCTTTTAAGTCTCCCTGTCTGACCTATTATCTGACAATATCTCATATGTTCCTACTGCAAAGCAAAGGCTAGATTACATTAATTATTTTATAGTACATCTGGTTTCATTAATATTTAAAAGAGGTCCAAATCTCATTTGTGTTTTCTGAGCACATTAGAGGTCATCACTTGTATTTCCATATCTAAAACTTTGTGAACTTTGAACGAATTTGACAGGAAAGGCTGTTGGAGGACAGTCTCCTTCGTGGACAAAACCAACACTGACTTTCTCGGGTTTGAATTTGCACAGATGCTGATACATAAGCCAACACAAGAGTTCAAATAACCTACCTGAAGGCAATTCATTACAACTTTTAGCACCCCATAGAACCAATGTGTCTTTATTTTTACCACCTGACAGTCTGTTTGTCAAATTCCTTTACTATATGTCCGGTGGTCCCAAATATAGAATATCTGCTGTGATTCCTACTGGTGAGCTCTCAGATGTGAGCATTGGGTATGTTTGTAATTAACTATAGCCTGTCTTTGTTCTAAACTGATTTTTCCAATATTTAAGCAATCTACTGTTCAGCAGGTCATTACGACAGCTATAAGTTGGTAGCATTTGCCGGTACAAACAATGCAAGACAACAGTGCATGTGCCATCCTCACAGAATCCTCCTTGAAGGATGGTCTATGGCAGTTTTATCTGAAACAAACAAGAAAAAGCGCTCAAACTATTTAACTGCAAATATTGTTAGCTAAATTTTTGATTTCTAAATCATATTTCCTAGGGTGTTTTGGCTTAGCTTATCCAGGATGCTCATGGCATCCCTGTACAGATAGAGGATAAATACATATTCATGCATTTTATCTTAAATGAAAAACAAGCCAGAAAAGCTGTTTTAAAGGTACATTATTAATGTTGGAAAGACAAACACTAAGAAGCTACAAGGTGGTAAACCCAAACTTTTCTGCTCAAGCTTAATTTGTTCTTTTTATACGTGGATTATAATAATCTTTGACAGCATGACCACAGATTATTTTCTCCACCAGGACGGTTTCTCAGCGAGTGTATGCTGAGTAGCACGCAGGGTAGCACCACGGAGCTACTCTGGGCATGGGTTGGCAGTATTTAATAGGAAACGCTGCTCACAGAGCCTCAACCAGTTGTGTCCTCCCGGTGCTGTTTCTTCTGCCCAGGCAGTCCTGATCTCTCCAGCAGCTCTAAGTGGTAGTTCTCCAGTGTCTTCCTTTGCCCTCTCTGGTTCGGTACCCCCTTGCTCAGCACACCAAACTCAGCAGGTATTGAGACAGGGTCCCTGTAGAACAATGCCAGGACCCCAAAGTGAGGAGAAGGGTTTCCTAAGCTTGGGCAAAAGAAGCTGTTTCAAGGAAAGTCTGGCTTGCCACTGGTAAGTCTGGGCCAGCACGAATGCCCTGTATGTTGCTCATGCAACTCAGGCCTGTTTAGGAGCAGCAAGATTATGAAGCATGTTTGCATGTGAGGATGACACACAGGATGGGGAGCTCTGAGGTCAAAGCTGTACTGGTAAATTGAACAGTCTCAGGGCTCTGACACTCACCTGTCTCCACTCAGGTGATGGCACAGTTTTGACCTGGGCCAAGAAGCACTCCGACAAACAATTCACCGGCACCTTTCGGAAATTAGCACAGCCAGGGACCTTTCCCAGCAGGCAGTGGCAATGAGCCCTCCCCTGCTGCAAGGAGAAAGAGAATATAATGATGCCATGGGCGATGCCAGGCCAGCTGCTCTCTGTACCAGAGAGCAGGCACATTTAAATCTTTTTTCGCATGAATGTACTCTGAGAGTCTCAGTTATGCTTATTGCGTCCTGACTCATTACACCTTTAACCTGTTAAAGCAGCAGCAGTCTTTACTCACTTGGGCAGTCAGTTTGCCTGATTTTGAGCCACATGTTACAAAAACTACCTCCCTGTCAAATGACAAGTCCTTGTCCAAAGGATAAAGTGCTAGGGTTTCCTAAAGAGAAACATCAGCACCTTAGGAATTCACTAAGGACTATATGCTACATACTTGGGCATGGAAAATGTCAAGCCATATGCCTGAAAAAAACCTAGTTTGGAAAAACTATATGCAAAGTTGAACAAAATTTCCTCATGCAAAGTATAAGGCAACACTGATAATAAAGTCACTCCTTTAGCAGTGCCTGTAGAAAGCTCCTTTGCATAAGGAGCAGTAATGCTGCAGAGATCAGATTTACTTTTCTTAGTTCCACCAGCAGAGCAGTAGAGAGCTCATCAGCTTTGGCGATGTTTAACCTGTGGTGTGATCAGACCGTCTGTTCTCTCCAGCAGACTGCTGGCTAGAAATTTCTATTTGGGATACATTAAAGCCTTAAACTGTTTTTCAGCAGTTTCATCTTCCTTTTGGTCAAGCAGGAAACATTGCATTCCTTGCCCAGTATCTCTCTTAAAGGTCAGCTCACCAAGTGTGGCCTTTGGAAAGCTGCAGAAATAGCACGTGGGCTGCCACATGGGGTGTGCGTAGCTGGGGTTTAGCAGCTGTGAGCTGAAAATCAGTATAGAGCTCAAAAAAGACTGCTCCCAGACTGAGAGCTTGTTGGATTTTTTTTTTTTCCTTTTTTTTTTTTTGTTACCTAACGGTGGCTTTTTCTGATCTTGGCTGTTTTACGTTCTTTATATATGGCATTAAAATTCTCATTTGCTATGCAGTCATTACTGGTGATTCCATCTTTTATGCTTTACTGATGTCAGGTTTGTGCACAGAAGGAGCTTTTCTGGCGTACAGCTGCAGAGATTACTGGGTCTGTCGGAAAGCATCACTTAACAGCACGGTGGTGGCACCGCTGACGTCTTAAACCTATCCTCATGCATTTAAAAGCCCTTAATGCAGCTGGACTTTACCAGACACACAATTTTCAGATTCTGCTTGAAAACAGAAACTGGATGGAAAAAATAACATGTGAGCTCGCTCGTCACCTGATGCCCTGGTCTAGGGTTGCTTTAGGGCCAGTTGCATGGTGTGGTACAATTCTCCACGCAGCACTTGTACTGCTGTTAAAGGCCAGACCAAGAGCAGCGGGGGCCACAGTTGGAAAAGATCTTCAGCATCTGCTTCCGAGGCAGTCCTTGCTTCCCCATGAACAATTTGAAGGTTTCTCTAACCTAAGCCAGACACTGGGTGGATAAGAAGTGCCTTTCGCTTTCCCTTCTGATTTGCACTCAGTCTATTCTCTGATCTTTTATTTGTTTGGTTTGTATTTCTGCTGCGTTACGGAGTATCTCACAGGTATTTGGGTTCTCCAGCTCAGAGCACCTGCTTCTTTTTAGAAGACAATTTAAATCATAGTAAGGGGATGCAGCTTCATTCTCAGTGTTAACTCCAGAGAGCGATAACCATGCGGCATTCCGGAATCTGCTTATTTACCCACCTGTGCATTTGGCTTTTTGTGTCTATATTGTTTATTTATAATGCAATTTCAGTGAGTGCAGTCTGGAACATACCAGTTATCTGGAGGTCACTGGAAAATAAGTAAATATGCACATAAAATATTGATGAATCATTTTTCCTATGGTATTTAAAATGCTAAGCAGGAAATTAAGAGCTTGATCCAGCAAACTTCATCGTGTAGGTAGTTTCATTGACCTCATCAGCGATGACAGCCTTTGTGTGTGAGGGTTTTTTCAATCTTTGTGTATGACATTGGCATGAAAATGATTTAGAAATGGATAAACCTCTCTAGGAATGTGTGAATTTCAGTACTTAGTGCTGTTACGTTAGGGAAACATAACAATTTTATTTGTGATGCATTTTAGCCAAGCCACATTAAATGTATTGCTGTTTAAAATAAGCTGTTGAGGTTTAGTGAATACAGGCATGTAAGAGTCAAGTCAAAATGCAACAATGTTGCACACTATATTTACAAACACTCCACAGCGCAAAAATGTTTACTATTTTTTACAAGGCATAGTAGTTTGATTTTTTTTTTCCCTTGAGCAAGATTATGGGCTTTTGCCTTGGAAGATCCACGGAAAATTTTGTTGAGTGTTCCAAATTTCGTGATCAAGAACAGGAAAGTTTTGTAACTCTTACAAAGGTGCGGAATTAACTAATAACTCTTACTCCACACAGTCTTTTTCTATCTCACCAACAGTCCCAAGGAGCTATCTAAAAACATGCTCATAATGTAGCTCTAGGGACTGCTGCATGCCCCTCTGTTCAGAGAAAGGCTCTTCAGCTTGATTTTTCAGGGCTCCAATGTATCTGACTAACATACATTGAATTCTCAGAAATCTTCCCGCAATCTCTAGTTACTTCATCAGGGCACTTACTCTGTTTTCTATGCAAACTATTTCCTGCAAAATGGGATAGATTCTTTTTAGAAGGCTTAAAGAAAGTCAGTCTGATGCTGCGTGTATTTTCATGGGGAACATGTCTAGAGGATGGACTTTGTCCGTCTTGATCTGTTTCTGCATTCTGGATCCTCAAGCAATCAAACAACAATTAATTCTCTATGCACTTGAGAAAACATTGTCACTAGTAGCCCCAGAGCTAAGAGTTTTCTTTTATTTTTCTCCTGCAAGTGACTGTCTGAGAGGGACTCCAGCACCGTGCAAAGCAACATTCAGAACGGAACTTGACAATTAAATGGTTCTGCTAATTGGGTACATACGCTGTGGCCATATAAAAGATAAAGAGAGAGAGAAACATATTGCGCGCAAATGCTGGAGGGAGGAGGGGAGAAGAGCGGAGGAGGGCAAAGTGGAAGAGCCAGGGATTATGGAACCAGTCAGGATGCCTGACCTTTCACGGGAGGCACTGGTAATAACAAGTACATTTGGTAAGATTTCAATTTTATTTTATTTAACACAGTTCTTGAGTCCAGAGGAAAAGAAAACTCTGATCTTGTAGAGGAATGCAGGGTTAAAGACCCAAAGACTGATGCTCAAGAGTGCATTCTGCTCTTTTCTCAATTACAAAATAATGTTTTACTGAAAATACTGAAATAGCAAAGGCTGCCATTTTCCAGCAAAACTCTTACGGCTAGAACTGAGGTGAAGTGCTCCTCCCTTTTGAATATTTTTTTAAATAATTGAAAATACAGTAATCTGATAATGAATATTTAACTCCAGACTTAGCATGAACCTGATTTTAACACTTTGTCTGGAGTGCCCAAGGGAAGACATACATTGGTTTTCAATATAAGTGGTAGTTCTAATTCAAAATAAACACCAGTGCACTGCAGTTGCATACACAGCAGTTTTAATCAATAGACTCTTCAGCTGAAAGATATTGGCCCTGATTTTACAACTAATTCTTTGGCTTTAACATAATTTGCATGATCATACCCCTTTCGTACAGGGTCAGTCATTTCAACTTTATTTATAATCTCTGCCTCCTAGCTTTATCTGCTGTTAACAGCTGTAGGAGCTAATTGAGAGGTGGAGTGAGGTCTTCTCTCTCTTAACTTCTCTTTCAAACAGCTGTTAGTCAGCACTGTTGTGTATCTAATATTGTTATGTGGATACTGTTGGACTCTGAAATCAATGCACCAAATAGAATTTATCTTAGAAAATGAGAATATTTGCCATGCAGATTTCCCCATCTGAGTTATTCATCTAGTCCACATCTAGTCAATGGAGAAAAATAAGCACTTCTGCTCATCTCACCCTAATACAGACATCTAAAATAAGTCAAATGAAGCGCATCCTGAAATTGCCTAGTTTTCTCTGTTCCCCTTGAACGGAGATTAGCGTGAGTGGTGCAGTTGTACACATTTAAGCTGCAGACATAGAAAGGTAGGTGAGATCTATATGGCCACTGCCTTGGCATTTTCAGCAGTTCCCTCTGTTTTGTAATTGACAGGTTATGCTATGGCTGAGCAGGTCCCAGGCAGGGCAAGAAATGAAGTAACCACTGCCTATGTTGCAATATCTTCTTACAAAAAGCATCAGGTGTTCCCATCATCATTCAGTTAATGCACAGTAATATGGGCAAAATAACTTTTTACAGCTTCAGAATACTTAAAAAACGTACTGAAGATATTCAGGACTCCATTTTGCTATTGCTAGAGGCTTTTGCTACTGGAAAACAGTCTTGTTGAGATTTAGACGTCAATTCTGGTTGAGATTTAGACATCAATAAGACAATCAATCACAGGGCTGAAGGAGATTTAAAGATATCAACTAGTGCAGCCAAATTCCTGTGGCAAGATCATCTTTAATGAGATTTTTCTTGCTTTTCCAAAGCTCCCAAGTTGGAGACTTCAAACCACTAGTATCTAAGTTGATGCTTTCTTGTTGTAATTTACAGCCATTACTTCCTGTCTGCTCTAACTATAGGCTTGAACAACAGGTGAACCTCCTTCTCTTCCACCAGTTACTTAATAGACTGCTGTCATGTCACCACCTACTCCCCTGTTCTCTAGGCTAAACCATCTCGGTTTGTCCAATTTTTCCATACAGCACAGTGACTCTTCTCAGCATGTCTCAGTTCTGTCCACTGCTCCTCATCCATTTCATGGTGCATCCCAAACCGGACATGGTACTGTAATAAGCCCTTACCAGACCTGAGTAAGGTGGAAGGACTGGCTTACGTGTTCTGCAGCTTCACGTTGTTGTTTATATGTCCCAGTCTGATAGGACAAGAGGAAATGGCCTCAAGTTACACCAGGGTAGGTTTAGGATGGATATTAGGAAAAAGTTCTTCACAGAAATGGTTGTTAAGCATCGGAACAGGCTGCCCAGGGAAGTGGTTGAGTCGCCACCCCTGAAGGTGTTTAAAAGACGGGTAGATGTGGTGCTGAGGGACATGGTTTAGTGGTGGTTTTGGCAGTGTTAGGTTGATGGTTGGACTTGATGATCTTCAAGGTGCCTTCCAACCTAGGCAATTCTATGAGTCTATGTTTGGTTTTCTTGCAGCAATATGACACTGTTTGCCCGTGCTCGGGAGTCACAGATCCTTTCCTACAGTGCACTACATTTTTCAGATTGAATCTCCGCTTGTCAAGACTCCACTTTGAACTCAAACCTGTCCTCTGGCAAGCTAACTCCCTTCCATCTAGATCATCTTTGAATTTACTTAGCCATTTAGTCTCTTTTATCACTCCTCTCAACAATGCAAATGTTAATACCATGCCAGGACAGGCCCTTGACAAACATCTCTCAGTATAACTCTATTTTGACTCTGAGTTAGTGCTAATTACCCTGAATATGCCTTTCCAACTGGTTTTGTAGCCAGGCAATAGCTTTTTTATCTAAATCATCTTCCCTAATTTGTTCAGAGTCAATTATGAGAAACCTTAAAAAAATCCATTTATTGCTTTCTATCTGTCCACAAGATTGGTTAGGCTGTTGTATGACTAGATTAGACTGGTCTGATACAATTTGGTCTTGACGTATCTGCAGAGAAGCAGACAGGTAGGTTAACAAAAAGACTTAAGATCCACCTAACTGTCATTTCTGATATCTAAGAGCCATATCCTCAAAACTCATAGCTTCTAAATTCCCTGGCTTTTATGTTTCTTCTGGGAAGCGTGTACTTTCCCAAATGCATTCTGCACCCCAGTCACATTTAGTTCTTAAATGCCAGTGAGATTAAGAGTCTCTAATTGAAAGTACACAGAAAATAAATGAAGATTTAATGGGAGAGATACGAAGAAGAAGAAATTATGTCATTCATTCAGGTCAGAGACTTTCAAGTTCTGGTCACTGTTCAGAATGGTTTCTTTAGTTTCCATTAGAAAGTCACTGGATGAAAAAAACAGATGGATATTATAAGATGAACTTAAATTTCTCTTTATAAACTACCTTTTTAACAGAGGAATTGTGTGTACTGCAGTGTAATGAAGCAGCTTGTGATTAGTCACTAAAATGTTAGGAATTAGAGAGGCATTAATTGTAAACTGTAATTGTTGGCATTTCTTGTCCCCCTGAGGTATAGCATCTGCTAAACACAAAAAGCACCAAACCACCAAGAAACAAATACTAAAATCACGGGAGCTGTAATTTCTGACTTCAGTTATTTTTATAGCCTTGTTGGCATTAAATGAAATGTTATATGCATAATACTGTATTTGTCTTAGAATTTTTATTTCTGCTGTGTTTATTGGCTTTGGTCTGTCACAGTTAACTGTTAATCAAGAAGAAAAGCATGCAAGCACCAATGTGTAAGCACAAAATCAGGTATTGGTGGAGCAAATCTCAGGCAGTAAACCAGCATGGTTTATGTACCAAGCAGACCATATCATGTAAAATTAGGCTGTTTCCCTGTGTTTTACTCTATGAAAAATCTCAGTTTTAAGTTAGTAGTGGACTAATTCTACAGTGCTGGAGAAAGGTTTTTCTTGTGGATCAGTTTAACGGGTTATCCTCAGAGCAGTTTATGATGAATTTGGGACTTCTATAGGAATGCTCTCTCTCATGCAGATTTTATGATCCTTAATAGAATGCAGCTTTTCCTTAAATCAATCCATTTACAAAGTATTTCTGCTCTGCCCTGACTTCACTAAATGTGTAAGAATTTAGCTCTGACACTTCAGAGCTTCAAATTTGTCCAACAGGTTCAGAGCTCTTCAAATGGTCACGTGGATAGTGTGATTGAAACATGTACAGTGTAAGTATAAAAGCACCACTTCTTAGCAAAAAGATTAAAAAATGAGAAGTAGATAAATAAGGCTGACACTGTCATTCCTAGAGCCCCTGGAAAGATTTAGCTTAAGGAAAGAAATTCTGTCAGTCTAAAATGATAAATATTGAGTCTTACTCTGAATCCTAAAGAGTGGAGGTAACAAACCACCACACTGAAAACTTGATGTGCCTATAATCCATTTTGCCTAACTTTATGGGATCATTAACCCATGTCAGTGATCTTCTTTCCAAAAGATGAGACTTGGATATTTTTTACATTTAGCAAATATGATGATAGCAGAAAGTAAAGACTTTTAGAAGGAACACAAGACTGTAAGAGATCACATGGATCAATGCCATTCCTTCTGAATGGCAGAAAATAGACAATTTATATCCACTTTGAAATAGTCCATAGAGCATCTAGTCGTGCCACCATGTGCCGCAAACCACAAAACATTTCCTAATATATACATTCAGTGAACAGTGAAAAGATTCAAGCATCGTGCACTCTTCAAATGAAAGGGGAAGATCAAGAACGTGACTAATGCCTAGGCACTTGAAATTGCGCGCGCATGTTTGTGTGTATAAATACACTATTTTACTGCTTACTTCTGAAATTAATTGTGCAGTTTTTATGGTTTAGAGTTGCTTGTCATGATATATTCCACTCGGAAAAGAGGGTGCATTTCAGAGAAGGAATAAGTAATGCAATCTGTAGAAATACTACAGGTATCTGTAATGAATGCATTGTAATACCTAAAAAGAAATCGTCAAGTTCTGCAAATACGTATGGAGGTATTTAATCTATAAAATCTTTGCTCCTTTTGAAACATAAGGAATGTCTCTGATGTTTCATTATATTACACATACACATATGTGTACACATGCATATATTTATTTTAAAATGTTGCTGTGTTAAGAAAAACTTCTTAAGTATATCTATATTGAATGTACTGTATGAGACGGGTCTTGAAATTACGTGGAAAAGTCTCATGTCCTGAATATATACAGACTGCAAAACTGTATTCATGATATTTCCAAAGTTGGAATTTTCTACATACAAACACATACAGGACAATATGCTGATCACAGAACCCTTGAGGTTGGAAAGGATTTCTGGAAATCATCTAGTCCAACCACAATGCTAAAGCAGGGTCAGCCAGGGAAGGTTGCTCAGGGATGTGTCCTGTAAATTTTTAAGTATCTCCAAGGATGGAGCCTCCACAGCCTCTCTGGAAAACCTGTCCCAGTATTTGACCACTCCCAGAGTAACAAAGGGCTTTTTTACGCTTAAGTGGAATTTCTTCTATTTTAGCATGTCCCCATTGCTTCTCATCATGTCACTGGGCACCACTGAGAAGAGCCTGGCTCTGCCTTCCTTACTCAGCCCCCATCAGATATTTATACATATGTATAAGACTCACCTGAGCCTTCTCCAGGCTAAAACATCCCAGCCCTTGGAGCTAGAGAGAGCGAGTCCTCTTTTAGGTCAGATGCTTTGGTCCCTTAATCATCTTTGTGGTCCATCACTAGACTTGCTCCAGTATGTCCATGCCTCTCTTGTACTGGAGAGCCCTGCACTGGGCCCAGCACTCCAGGTGTGTCTCACCAGTGCTGAGAGGGGAAGGATCACCTCTCTCAATCTGCTGGCAACGCTCTGCCTAATGCAGCCCTCCCTGGATGTTGTTCATCCTCTTTGCTGCGAGGGTGCACTGCTGGCTGCTGACAGTTGTGTCAGGTTTCCTGGCGGAAATCCTGACAGCTCCATCTTCTACCGCTGGAAATGGGAAAACATTTTAACACAGTTCCTAACATTAAAACATTTGAAACTTGAACATTTGGGACATGTTACGCAAAATACACCCCAATAATTATGACTGTAGTTTTGCAAAGAACTTTATGAATGTCAATTAAACTTTCACATAATCAAAGGTTGAATGGGGGGGTTTTTTCAGTATCTTTCTCATTAGTAATCTCTTGTAATCCATAGCTAACATTCATTAAAATAAATTTGGCAAAATTAATCATAAAATGTATTTAAAATATTACTTTAAAAGAGAGACAACTTTTAAAGTATGCATTTTTTTACATCTCCCTTTATTTTGTGTCCTTTTAGAAGGAAAACACCTTGCTTGAAAAAACATGAGTGAAAAAAAAGTAAACTCTTGAAGTGGAAGTTCCTGGTCTTTGTAGTTTAAAGATCAGCCTTTTATTAGATGATCTCAACTGCTGAGCAACCAATTTGTGTCAGTCCCATGAGAATTCTTTAAATTAAGTTTAGCCATACATTGCTTAGAAGATTAAAGACATTTTGGCGCTCTAAAAGACAAGATTGTCTTGGACGAAAATTAGGGCATAGTCCTTTTAATTATTTTCTTCCTGATGAAAACCATCCTAAATTCATTAGTACATAAATCTAGATCTAGATCTATCTACCTATATGCACATGCAGCCAAGGCAAGATGAACAGATTTCAGCTATGGACGTTTCAGGGTTTTAGCCTTGTCATTAGTCCTAGTAGGTATGTGACAAATTCTCATGTCGCTTATGTTGTAGCTGTAGGACTCGAGCATGCTTTGGAGAATGTACATCGCTCACGTAAAAGCTTGCCACGGCACTCACACCATGTACAATCTTATCAGGACAGCAGGAAAGAAAAACTGTACTAGATGTAGTACAACTGATGAACCTGATAAAGCTGGGGTTAGGCCACCTAGGACAGGTTATTAAGAAAACAAAGATACAGAGAGAATGTGATGCTTAAGCAAGGTTGCTCTGCTCATGAAATAAGAATTAAAACTAAGTGATGATGATGGTGGCCTCTGGGGACGTGTTTTGATGCTGTTCCAAGTTCCTTACCATCAGTACATCATTTTGATACACCTTATCTCCTGTACTGATGATCATCGGGCAAATGTGTTAGGGTTGCGCTGGCAAGCAGTAAGCTTGGCCTCGCCTTTACCACCAAGCTGATATTGTGGTTGCTTTAAGAAGTTTGAATGGTGAGATCTTGTCAGGGCGGCTTTGCAAGCACTGCAGCACTCCAGCCTCGACACGGACATGTCAATATTCCCCAGCTGAAGACAGTAGCAGTAACAAGGAAACTACCCATTACTGACCTTGATGGCAACTAACAGCACAGATAACAGTAGGCGTACAATTTTTAGCACTAATCTCTTTGTCCCATTTCCTCCCACAATCAGACAGGGTCTGTATTGGCTTCTGTACCTTGTCCTATCCAGCTGATTCCAGATAAGATTTACGAAACAATAGAGGTCAAATCCCACATTGCTAATATGTGATGGCTTGCAGGCTAGTGAGTGTGAAAATAAATGTGCTATAAGTCCAAGGCATCTGTCAGACCTTAGCAGAAAGTATCCAACAGCTAATGCTAAGTTCATAATACCCAAATATTAATATACCCAAATACCTAATACCTACTGTGACTGAGGGTCTTCCATCAGAAATGCTCCTTCTAAAATAGCTTCTGAAAATATCATCAAAGAATAGCTCAATAATCTTCAGACATCGGGAGCATATTGTAGCCTCTACAGATATGCTGAACCCTCCTGCACAGCAATTTTTCTCCTTTGAAGTAAATGAATACTTTCTTTTCGTATCCAATGAATATTTTATTTTAAAAAGCAAATAAAAAGTAACATATAAGTATGCATTATATATTTCCCTCCAAAAGTGCTGCTCAAAGAACAGCAAAATCCAAAGGCCAAAGTAAAGATTATGTGTGCGTTATTACTGAGGTTTGAATGAAGTAATTTTATTTGAAATCTGTGCATTTTCTTGTGGAATCTTTACAGTGCCTGATTTCAAATAACAGAAAGTGCTTAAAACAAGTTAGCAAGATCACAGTATCACAGTATCGTCAGGGTTGGAAGGGACCTCTGGAGATCATCTAGTCCAACCCCCCTGCCACAGCAGGGACACCTACGGCACATTGCACAGGACAGTGTCCAGGTGGGTTTTGAATGTCTCCAGAGTGGGAGACTCCACAACCTCTCTGGGCAGCCTGTGCCAGTGCTCTGCCACCCTCAGAGTAAAGAAGTTCCTCCTCATGTTAAGATGGAACTTCCTGTGCTCCAGTTTGTGCCCGTTACCTCTTGTCCTATCACTGGGCACCACTGAAAAAAGACTGTTCCCATCTACCTGGCACCCTCCCCTTAAGTACTTATAAGTATTGATAAGATCCCCCCCGAGTCTTCTATTTTCTAGACTAAAAAGACCCAAGTCCCCGAGCCTTTCCTCATAAGAAAGATGCTCCAGTCCCCTAATCATCTTAGTAGCTCTTTGCTGGACCCTCTCCAGCAGTTCCCTGTCCTTCTTGAACCGGGGAGCCCAGAACTGGACACAGTACTCCAGATGCGGCCTCACCAGGGCAGAGTAGAGGGGGAGGATGACCTCCCTCGACCTGCTGGCCACACTCTTCTTGATGCACTCTAGGATGCCATTGGCCTTCTTGGCCACCAGGGCACATTGCTGGCTCACGGTCATCCTGTTGTCCACCAAGACTCCCAGGTCCCTTTCCACACAGCTGCTCTCCAGGAGGTCAGCCCCCAACCTGTACTGATGCATGGGGTTATTCCTCCCCAGATGCAGTACCCTACAATTGTCTTTGTTGAACCTCATCAGGTTTTTTTCTGCCCAGCTCTCCAGCCTGTCCAGGTCACGTTGTATGGCAGCACAGCCTTCTAGCGTGTCAGTCACCCCTCCCAGTTTTGTGTCATCAGCAAACTTGCTGATGGTACACTCTGTACCTTCATCCAGGTCATTGATGAATATATTGAACAGGAGTGGACCCAGTACTGAGCGGGCATTTTCCCTGGTTCTCCTTTTGTCTCCTATATACTTAAAGAAAACCTTCCTATTGGCCTTGACATCCCTCGCCAGGTTCAATTCCAAAGCTGCCTTGGCTTTTCTCGTTTCTTCCCTGCATACCCTGACAGCATTCTTATACTCATCCCATGTCATCAGCCCCTTCTTCCACATACTGTAAACTCCCTTTTTCCACCTGAGCTTTTTCTGAAGATCCCTGCTCAGCCATCCAGGTCTCCTGCTTCCCTTGCCTGATTTCGTGCTCTTAGGGATGCACCGATCCTGAGCTTGGAGGAAGTGGTGCTTGAATATCAGCCAGCTCTCTTGAGCCCCCTACCCTCTAGAGCCCTCTCCCATTGGATTTCTCCCATCAATTTCTTGAAGAGATCAAAGTTAGCCCTCCTGAAGTCTAAGGTTTCAACCCTACTTGTCATTTTGTGCATATTGCACTTAATGCTGAACTCTATCTTCTCATGATCACTACAGCCAAGTCTGCCCCCAACCTTAACATCCTCCACCAGTCCCTCTTTGTTTGTCAGTACTAGGTCCAGTAGTACACCTCTTCTTGTGGGCTCTTCCACTACCTGAGTCAAGAAGTTATCATCAATGCACTGGAGGAACCTCCTGGACTGTGCATTCCTAGCTGTGTAGCCTTCCCAACAGATATCAGGGAAGTTGAAGTCCCCCATGAGAACCAAGGCCTGCGATTGTGAGGCGGTTCTCACCTGTCTGTAGAAGGCCTCATCAGCTTCCCCATCCTGATCAGGTGGCCTGTAATAAACACCCACAACAGTATCTCTCATGTTACCCTGCCCTTTAATCCTTACCCACAAGCTCTCAACTTGCTCATCATCAGCCCCCAGGGACAGCTCTATACATTCCAGTTGCTTTTTCACATAAAAAGCAACTCCCCCACCTCACCTCGCTGGCCTATCTTTCCTAAAGAGAACATAGCCCTTCATGACAGCGTTCCAGTCATGCGAGCTATCCCACCATGTCTCAGTAATTGCAATGAGATCATGGCCCTGTGACCACACGCAGATCTCTAACTCCTCTTGCTTGTTCCCCATGCTGCGTGCATTGGTGTATAGGCATTTCAGAGAGGCCAATGAGTGTGTAGCCCCAGAGAGGTGGTGGGCCTTCTGATCCTTAACAGCTTCAACATCCTGCCCCACAAGTGCTGAGCTACTACACTCAGGTGCCTCTCTGGTGAGCCCAGTTACATCCCCATCCCCCTTCCAATCTAGTTTAAAGCTTTCTCGATAAGCCCCGCTAACTCTAGTCCTAGAACCCTCTTCCCCCTGCGAGGTAGGCTTTTCCCATCTGCTACCAGCAGCCCTGGTGTTCTATAAATCAGGCCATGATCAAAGAACCCAAAACCTTGCTGGTGGCACCAGGTTCAGAGCCAGTCATTGACCTGCTGGCCTTTCCTGTTTACCCCCTCATCATTCCCTGCAACTGGAGGGATAGAGGAGAACATGACTTGTGCTCCCGATCCCTTAACCAGCCGTCCCAAGGCCCTGAAATCTTTCTTCATTGCCCTCAGTGTCCTTCTCACTATGTCGTCACTTCCTACCTGAAAAACTAAAAGGGGGTAATAGTCAGATTGTCGTACTAGGGAAGGAAGCTTCCTCTTAACATCATCAACCCGGGCCCCAGGGAGGCAGCAAACCTCCCTATATAGCGGGTCTGGTCTACAAATCGGGCCCTCTGTGCCCTTCAGAACTGAGTCACCTATTACAATGGCCCGTCTTTTGGTTTTTGCTGAGGCAGTTTTAAGTTGGGGG
The DNA here is from genome assembly GCA_017639485.1 of Pluvialis apricaria. NCBI lineage: Eukaryota > Metazoa > Chordata > Aves > Charadriiformes > Charadriidae > Pluvialis > Pluvialis apricaria. The sequence goes on along the minus strand of CM030007.1, from coordinate 190,204,238 downwards.
GTGGTCCGACGAGGCCTCGATGGCGCCTCCATACTGGGAGGATTATCATCCTCACTGTTGCTGGGTTCCTCTTGCAGAGCGCTATATTTGTTCTGCAATGGGACCTCAGAAGGTACAGTAGTTGGCAGGCTGATGTGCCTGCGGCGCCTGTTGCGTTGGGCAGGAACAGCTTGCCATTGTCTCCTTTCTTCTAAGCTACCCTGTTCAGCCGGTTGGGGAGAGGAGTAGGATTTCTCTACAGCAGTGGCTCTATCTGCCTGTTGGGTTTCTGTAATGGTTGACAGGATACAACTCCACACGTCAATCTCCCTCTCGCATTCCCTGATGTCCCTCAACCTACTTACCTCCTCCTTGAGTTCCATCACTAAGCGTAGGAGCTCCTCAACCTGGGCACACCTGCCACAGGCATGCTAACCACTACCTTCTGACACTGGTGTGAGAGCAGGGCACACCCTGCAGCCCAATGCCTGGGTGGCAACATGCTCACACGACAGCTCTGTCTGCGAAGCAGCATCAGAGCTGGTGCGTGCGTGGTTCTTTGGGGCCACGGTCTTCTGCCGGGTGGTTACCATGATTCCCTGAACACGTTGGTAGGGCAGCAGCACCTTTCCGTGTGACCTGTCGCACCCAGTTAGCCCGGTTACTGTGCCCACTCAGGGGGGTCTGCCCTCGTGCGGTGCTCCCGGGTGACGCCCCGGCTGCCCACGCGCTCGGTGCCCAGCGAATCTCACTACACTCCTTCACAGCTCTTTTTGAGCTGGCGCGCGTGCTGCCGGCTCTGCCCCCGCCGCCTCAGCAGCCCTCCCTCACGCTGCCGGTTCCGGCAGCAGTACGAGGACGAGCTGGGCGCTTTCTCCGGCTTCGAAAGCCTCCAAAGAGAGCCCCTTGCCAGCCCTTTTCGCCTCCGATCCCTTTTTTCCTGCCTCCGATCCCTTTCCCCAGCGCGGACCTACCCACACTGGAGCTGGTCTCCTCAGCGAGATAGGATAGATAGGAGAACTAAGCTCCTTATCTTTCACAGACTATGGGTTACTGTGCATGCCACTTCAGACATTTTTTTTTCAAAGACAATAGACAAGTTTTCGTTATTATCCATTCAACCAGCTTGAAGTGCCAGCCTCAGGCCTGATTTTGGGGAATCTTTTCTATCTATCTTCACACTTCCCTGTAAAGAATATGGAAAATGTTTAGCACTTCTGGAAAAAACAGGCGATTAATATCTTGAGTTGAACATCTAGCTGCTGAGATATTTGCAATAGGAATTTATGTGTGCCATTTTTTATCTAACTCAGCTGCATATATGGAAACAAAGAGACTATAATTTTTTCCTACCTGTGTTTTTAGAAGAAAAGTTTCAAAGTCAGGAACCTCGGAGAACCCTCGGGAACTGCACTTATCGGCACTATGAAAAAAGAACATGAGTTTTTATTTAGCACCATTTAGTTGGAAATTACACCTGAAATGATTGATTGGTAAGAATATAAAGAAATATTGCAGAGATGTTTTATTACATATACCCACCTTTTATACCGCTTGAGACAGGAATTCAAAGAAAAAACATTGAGCTAATTTAAAGGTTCACATAATGCGTAAAAGTAGGGTGAAAAAACTAAGGTAACATTCTTAAATGTAAAGACTGGCAACTGCAGTAAATACTAGTATCCTTTTTACACAGTGTTTATGCAGATTTTCATATATACTTAAGGAAAACTGAAACATCTTCCCAATGTGCAGAACTGTCAGTAAACTGAGGTATTCATGACATGATTGTCTCTCACTTTGGTCAAATGAGTAACTGTTGGCATCAATAGGTATTATGATGTGTGAGAAATAGCCAATACAGGACCACAAAATTTGCTTTCTAAAAACGTTATTTATTTTGGTTTTCTCCTTTGTTTTGCTATGGGAGGGCTGTGGCTATGTGAGTTTAAGCAGCTATATGCATCCATGGAACACAGACTGGACTGGCGAGAGATTGTACTTTTGCCTCAGGAGAGAACCTGGGCAACTTCTGCTTCTCTGAAGCGACACTCGAGTCACTCGTCTTGTGGTACAAACCTGATAGCCTGGTAATAGCTTATAGAGAAAACAATTTCATGGGAAAGTTAAATTAATTTGTGGAGCTAGATTCACGGGAAAGTTGAGATCTGCTTACTGAGAAGAATAGCTACTTTTATATTCACCCAGCCCATGATCCGACGTGACTGCTTCTTAAACAAACCCCAGTGTAACTTAGGGTAACCTAATGTCCAAAGTTACAAGCTCTGGACTGGTATCTCAGGCTCACAGTACCAGCCAGTGATCAACAGTGTCAACATACTCCCATGTCATCCTCTTAATTTCTTTCCTGCTCCAGTTCTTTGTCAGATATGAATCGTTTTGTTTGTACAGAAAAATCTGCCTGAGCTCCAAGCTACCTTTCTTGCCAGATCTCGAATTCCTACTCCCTCCTGTGGAGGGATATAGGGACAGTATTCCCATCAAAAGAATGGTTAGAAAAGTTGTTTCTCATTAAAAGTACCTGATTTTCTCCTTTTGCATCCTCAAAAATGTTTGAATCATTTTCCAGAAACATGTGAGTCATGAAAGAGATCAAGCATAGGAAATAATAGCGTCAATGATTAAACTACAAGCCATTGAAAATAGACTTGTAAGACACAGAAACTAAATTCAACCTTAAGCCTTGCAGTACACTCTATTTTAAGCTCTATAATTAAAATTACCTTTCTGATGTTTCATTCACTTTGGAGAGTTTGGAATTCAACAAGAATAGTGTTCAGCTCAGTCATGTCTGACTCTAAAACTCTTACGTTCATTTGAAAACTTTTAATAACATGGGAAATATTTTGCACAATTTGGGAGCAATGTGAAGGAACTTGCATGCATCAACTTTATGGATGATAGGCTTGGATATAGTCAGAGTTCAAATTATCTCTGCAAATATACATCTGGAATTCAAATAACCATGGATTTTTAAATGGGTTGTTAGCATTGTTAGCCTTCTTACAGCAGCATAAGCTGCAGCAAGATTTTTCAAAGAAAGAGTACTTTTAAGTGGTTTTAATGCATTAGCCTCAACCAGGTAAGACTCTGCAGCAGCAGAGTTGAAAGGCAAATTAATTGTTTCTTTTTTGTAAAAAATGCAGTTGGAACATGATTTTCATTCTTTGCTTTTAGTAGTGTTCCAAGGCAGCACTGGAGTGTGTAGTAACATATGGTCTTTTCTGTATGTTTACAAGAAAAGCCATTTTTCAAATAAACAGCCATTTGCAAAACAATAGGGGCTTCTAATCTTATTAATCCTCTAAAAGATTGCTGAGACTGGGTAGGGGTATGTAAAGCTCATGCTGGCATGTGTCTCCGTTTTATTATAATAACGGAAAGCTGTCGTCCCCGCTTCATATTCCCCCGCCCCCCCTTCCTCCCATGGTGGATGCTATGTGTTTGTTGTAGGAAATACAACGGGAGATCAGTGGCTGCTGTTCCGCCACGAGTGCTGCAGGCTGCAGCTGTGCCTCTTTCCCCCTTATGGTGAGCTCCTAAATGACTTGTGCCTCTTTCCAGGGAGCAAATTCCTCACAGGAATCAAGTACCCAGGGACGTAGGTGTGTGTACAAGCTACAGCTTGTAGGGAGAGAGTGTTACGGAATAACGGGCAGCTAATGATTACAAATGCACAGGGTACTCAGTGCACTGTTTCTGCTTTTTTTGCACGTTTTCTGTTCCTGTTTTGCTTTGCTGAGTCCCTGGCTCTCACGAAGGATGTTTGAATCAAGCAAAGGGAGAGACAGGGATGTTCTGTGCAGTGCAGAGACACCCACTGGTATATTTAAGCAAAAAATTACCCTGCCTCAAAATGTGTATGACAGCCATCTTAACTTCTGGCAATGAAATCAGAAACTGAAATTACTGAACGTTAGGGAAGAACATCCTTCAGAGAGTATCCTAAACGTTAAATATACTGTGGCCACGTATAGCTGTCTGTGTTGTATATCTGAGGGGACGCACGGAGCAGCCTGGCTCCCTTCAGCAAATCATCGTAAAGTTGACTTTGGTGTTTTAGTGCTTTTAGCTGCAAAACGCAGCCTGAGGCAGTTTTGGAACCGAACGCCATTCAGAGCAGTCCTAAGACTGCTCTAAACTCTGCCAGGGGCTGAAACGGTTTTATGGGCCTCGCTGTAAGAAAGCAGTTAAGGTGTCTAAAAACTGCAGTTTGGGTGAAGTCTGTGCCAGAGTTTCAAAGCTTACTAGTATTTTAAATGCCTTGTGTTCCTTTACTATCTAGTCTGCCAACATGTATGATATAACCGCTTTACCCTAGTATGCTCTGCTATTCAGTCTTTATTTCCCTTTTTTATTTTTCGCACCTTTGGTACCACCCAGTTTTCTCCCTGGCATGCAACCTTCGTCCCTGTTGCTTTGAGAGCACACCCATGGTGACAGCTCTTCTCTTCTTCTGCATGTTTGTATATGCATACAATGCTCAGTATTGGATTAAGAAACAGGAATTAAAGACCCAAGCCTAAATCTCCAACTCTGGAATGATTAAATGAGACTCTATTAGTGGAGATTTTTTATGAACTATCTTTTTTATCCTTGAACAACAAGCTTCTGACCCATATGGTTGTGAGAGTGTGATCTTACTGTAATTGACATAATGGTATCTGCTGCAATCTGCAGATTGTACAGCCGTAACGTCAATGTTATCTTGTGTTTTAGAGGAGGGAGTTCAAATCCTTTTAGATACACAAGAACTACCCAAGATGACAGCTGCAAGTGAAGAAGTCCTGACTGACTTCCTCCTGCCCCTCTTTACCTCATGTTGCTGAAAAAAAGTACTTCAGATGCCTCTCTACTGCAGAGACCTGATTTATCCTAAGGGGAAGTGCACACTCCCAAAAAGATTGTGTTATTCCCAAAAGATTGATCGTGAAGCAACACGGGGCCTCAGGCTCTCAGGCCTTGGACTTGCTGAGGTTTTCCACTCTCTGCTCCTTATCGCCGTGTGGGTGGCATAACCTAGTCAAGTCTTATTTGTGCTCTGCCAGCTAGTGACTGTGCGCTGTCACTCTCCGTAAATATAAAGTGTCATGGTTGCAGCCCCTGCTCCCCCCAGGATGTGTTTCATATACAGTGGGAACTCATGTCTCGTAGTTTTGCAGGTTCTGCGAGTCCTTCCTGCAGCAACCATCACGAATTTGGCAGCTCGTGACTCCTCAATGGCTCATTTCTCAATGGCCCTGTTTGCTTTCCTCCAAGCGGGTATGCAGCAAGACCCATACTTATTTTGGGGCAGAGCACCTTCCTGCCTGTGCATTCACACAGCCCTTTTGTCCTTTTTTTTTTCCCCCCTCTGGGAGTTTTGATTTCTGCAGCAATTTACAAAGTGGAAAATTTGTGGTAATGAAGAAAAATTAAGAAATGGGATCCTGCATAGAAGATGCAAAGTCCAAAAAACAAATTGAGCCTTAAGGAAAATTTTCACTGGTGCCCAGTGACAGGACAAGGGGCAACGGACACAAACTGGGACACAGGAAATGCCATCTGAACACGAGGAAAAACGTCTTTACTTTGAGGGTGACAGAGCACTGTAACAGACTGCCTGGAGAGGTGGTGGAGTCTCCTCTGGAGATACTCAAAACCCACCTGGATGTGATCCTGTGCAACCTGCTCTGGGTGAACCCACTTTGGCAGGGGGGTTGGACTAGATGATCTCCAGAGGTCCCTTTCAACCCCTACCGTTCTGTGAGTTTGGACCCGGAGTTACTGAGCACATCTCTCGAGGATCCCGAGCATCGCCCCTCTTGCCCAGCTGCACCCGTGATGTCCGCCTGGTCTCTCGCCTCTGTTTCTGCTGCCAGTGGATGCGGGCGCAGTTGCGGGACACAGCGCGGGGACTGGCAGCAGCTTCACCCTCCCTTTGGGCATGTGCGGAGCGCAGGGCTGTGCCTGCCGCTGTGTGTGACCGTGTGTGAGGCGGTGGGCGCCGCACATGCTCCCCTGGGCAAGCGCGGACCGCCCGTCCACCTGCAGCCGTGTGTCACAGCCAGCGGGGACGCGGGGCGGACGGAGGGATGCTGAAAACCCTCCGCCTCCCCCGGCACCGCTCCCCCTCGCCCCTCCCGCTCTGCCGGAGGCGACCCTCCCGCTGCCCCTCAGCCGCTCCCCCACCGCGGGCTGCCGGCGGGGTACGACCCTTCGCCCCTCACCGCGCCGGGCTCCCCTCGCCTCCCACTGCCTCACTCTCCCCGCAGCGCCCTGCCCTCGCTCCTCGCCCTCCCTCCCCTCTCCCCGCTACACCCTTCCCGCTCCCCTCACCTCTCCCCCTCTCCCCTCACCGCTCCCCCTCACTGCTCCCTCACCGCTCCCTCTCCCCTCACCTCTCCCCCTACCTCTCTCCTCTCCCCTCACCGCTCCCCCTCTCCCCTCACCGCTCCCCCTCTCCCCCTACCTCTCTCCTCTCCCCTCACCGCTCCCCCTCTCCCCCTACCTCTCCCCTCACCTCTCCCCTCACCGCTCCCTCTCTCCCCTCACCGCTCCCTCTCTCCCCTCACCGCTCCCTCTCTCCCCTCACCGCTCCCTCTCCCCTCACCGCTCCCTCTCCCCTCACCGCTCCCTCTCTCACCTCACCGCTCCCTCTCTCACCTCACCGCTCCCTCTCTCACCTCACCGCTCCCCCTACCTCTCTCCTCTCCCCTCACCGCTCCCCCTCTCCCCCTACCTCTCCCATCACCTCTCCCCTCACCGCTCCCCCTACCTCTCTCCTCTCCCCTCACCGCTCCCTCTCCCCTCACCGCTCCCTCTCTCCCCTCACCGCTCCCCCTACCTCTCTCCTCTCCCCTCACCGCTCCCCTCACCTCTCCCCCTCACTTCTCCCCTCACCGCTCCCCCTACCGCTCCCCCTCCCCTCATCGGTCCCCCTCTGCCCTCCCCGCTCCCTGTCACCGCTCCCCGCTCGCGCTCCCTCCCTCCCTCGCGAGCACGCGCGCACGAGTGACATCACCCCCGTCCAATCAGCCGCCGCCGCTCCCCGCGCCCCGCTCGGCCCCGCGCACGGCGCGCGGGGAAGGAGGGGGGTGTGTGTGCGGGCGGGCGGCCGGCTGTCAGGCGGGCGGTGGGCCGGGCCGGGCCGGGCCGAGCCGTGCGGTGCCGTGCCAGGGTGCGCGCAGCTGAGGCGGGACGCCGCCGGGTGACAGCCCCAGCGGTGCGGCAGCACTGCACAGGTAGGGGCACCGGCTCGCTTCGTAGCGAGCCTGCGGCGGTGTGCCCCCCCCCCCCCCCCCCCCCCTTTGCGCAGCGGGGTCCCGCTTTAGAGACGCGAGTCTCCCGTGAGGGGAGAGGGCGGCCCCCGGCAGCGGGTAGTACCGGGGAAGGGGGGGTCAGCGCCGCGCTGTGCCGTGCCGTACCGTACCGCACCGCGGCGGGGAGTCAACTTTGCCGGTGCGGCGGGGTGAGCTGGGGCAGGTGTGGGGTGGCGGGCGGCCGCGGCCCCTCGCCCCGCGGCTGGGCGGCGGGAGAGCCCCGAGCTCCCCCACGGCCCACGGTCGGTACCGGAGGCCGGGCCTGGGCGGCGGGGCCCGCTCCTGTGAGGCGGGCGGGGGCGGCGGCCGCTACACGGCGCGGAAAGCGCGGGGGGGGGGGGGGGGTGGCGGTGGTGGCGGGGGGAGCCGCCCCCTCCCGGGGCTCCCGGACGCTGGGGACGGGATTACTGGGACCCCCGGGCTGCCGAAAGTGGGACGCCGTCCGTGGGTAATCCTCTCGCGGATGCTGTCCCCTGGCGATCGCGGGCTTCGCGGTGGCGGCGGAGAGGGGGGGGGGGAGGCGGGCTGCCGTGCATCCGCGCTGCCTCTGCCGCAGGGCTCGCTGGCGGCGCCGGGGGAGGGTGGCGCAGGGAAGACCCCGTTCCTCGTTTTGGTCTCTGGTTCTTCCTGGCGGACGTCGGGATTTTTGGCAGCGTGTGGGAAAATGTACCCGTCCGGTGTTCTTCGCAGCCCATCGTTTCAGCACCGCTGCTGCGGCGCGGGTTGGGGTTCGGAGCAGTCTGCACGCCCAGAGGCAGCCTTGCTCCATCTCCTTTACTTGTTTTGCGTTTTGATTGTATTTAACGGTGATTAGCTAAAAAGGGATTATTTATTTTTTTCATTGCGCCTTCTTGCAGTAACAGTAATAGCGTTTCACTTTGTTTTCCCCTTGTAAAATGCTAATTATGCTTCTTTTCTGTGTCACTTTTCCGTAAATGGCAGTAATTCAGACTGACTGTAGTAACACCTGCTGGTGAGAACAGAAATACCACTTGCGGACATTGCCATTGCTGAGCTCTGCTAAAAGTCACCTGAAGGGGCTGAGCGTGCCCGTGATGCTGTGCCTGAGCTGCAGACTGAGTGAGGGGCTCTTTAGGAATTCCATCTGCTCTATGAAGCGCTATTTAATTCTGCTTATAAAACCTACCACAGATTATCTACGCAGTTAATCAACTATGCTCCATTTAGTAATGAAAGTAAACTATGACCTGTGAGCTATGAATGTTTTCAATGGTTATTGTATTAAAGCACATAACAAAATATTTAAAGGGTTCTTTAAGGTTTTAAAAATAAACCATTATGTAATTACTGGTGTGTATAACTTAGGCAAAAAATTGCCTAAATATGCAGCCACCTGTGCAGAGATGGCTGTATCAAAGGAGGTGTTAACAATTATACTTTACTTAGTATCAGTCTTTCATATAAAATTACTTGTAAACCAGTAAAAATAATGAACACAGGACTTTGAATTTGTATAAGAGCAGGAGAAAGCTTTCTGAAAGAACCTGACGTTATAAAAGTCTCCATTTTCCTCTTCTACTGTTAGTAATTTTTAAATGTCTTCCTTGCAGTGCAAATATTGTATAAATCGCTGTGAAAGGATGATCTTTGGCCCATGTTATATATATATAATAATAATCGACCAAAATTTCTTTAATAAGAACTTTCCTCAATGTTGCAGGAGCCCGTTGGTAGTATGGAGCTTTTGTTTGTTTGCTACCTCTGAATCTGTATTGTCAACATCAGTTGCTTAGTTTTTGTATTTGTGTTTAGTGACACATTGCATCAAATATACCTTATCCACCCCTAAGTTTTGCAAAAAGGGAAGATAAGAAACTAAGTAAAACACTTCTCTCCTTGTCCGTGTTTGTATTATCTACAATTCTGATCTAAACCAATAAGAGATTTCCAGTTTTACTTCTGACAGACATCAAAAAGTAATGCAACCTCAACACAGCTGCGTGATAATGCAAGAACTTACTTGATTTCATAGAATCTTAAATCAAGTATCTTAAAAAACTTTTGTAAAAGAAATCCCACATTATTAAGGTTATGCAACAAAGCTTCTAAGTGCCTTTTTGAGCACGTCTTTCTGATACAGTCTTAACTACATGATCACATACTATCTTTTTTCTACTGTCTCATTCAGTGCACGCGATGGATAGAGCTCACTTAACACAATTCAGTATATTTCATTGATCACTATGTGAGCCCATGATTTATTAACTCCAATTTACTCAACTCTGCTTTGAAGACAGAACTGATAACATCTGCATGGGCTTTGCTAAGGCGCTTGTCGTTATGTGATCAGAATGACTCACAAATAATTATTAGTTTATCAAACACTATCTGAGATGAGACAAGATGGTGAACAGAGGGGGGTTACGTGAAGAGTATTCACTCGTTTTTGGTGTCCAATTTGACATTTCTATAATTCTTGTAAATATGTTTGCCCAGGTTACAACTGCCACAGTGTTTACTAGCAGTCCTGAGTGCTCCACACATCTGTGAATGCATCATCTGCAGAGTAGATGGGGGAAAAAGAGGACTTCACATTTGATTACAAACTATGGAAATTTTGGGTTAAATGGTCTGCGTGACAGTCAGAGGAATGGGGGAAACTACAAAAGGGAGGACTTTAATTGTTAAAGCTTTTGTGGCATATTACAGAGCCCCTGTCCCTTTTTCTTTCTGCAAGCCTTGCCTCATTCACTACACGTACTCTTATTCTTCAGTAGGTCAGACAAGAGTCCTGCCTGCATTATGTTCTGTGTCATCTTCTATGCTTGTTCATCCTGTGCACTGAATGAGGCAAGGTAACTTTGAAGAAGCAGTACATGTTTATTTAAATATTGTATAAAAATGTCACACTCAAGGGAAGTTAATCATGGTTGCACAGACAACCATGTTTTTCATTTTGTAATGTTTGAGTGGTTGATTTAGTAACCTTAATAATATTCTTTCATGTTGTTTGTTGGGTAAAATGTGCATACATGTCCCGTATACTTTCTTAAAACCTAGAAAATTAAACCTAAGGGAATTAAAACAAAAACCACAGAAAAATTTCAACTCTCAAAGTAAATTTCTTGTGTTACTGTACTGGACCCACAATGGTTATCAACAGTGTTGGAAAAGTTGAATCCTTTGCAAAAGCTCTTGAACTCTTAGCTTTATGAGTGATGGCGTTATGAGAGTGCAGTCCCATTTATATACTCTAGTGATAAAGCAGAATGGCATAGGTTGTAGTGTATTTCTAATAGTGGAAACTTCTAATACTTCTAATAATGGCACTTCTAATAGTGGAAAAGTGGTGAAAGACTGGAGTCCTTTCTATTCTAAGCTTTAAAGAGAATATATCATGGTGGATGAGGGCTCTTTTGCCAGTCTTCTGCAAGCACAGTCCTTTTCACTTCATCCTTTATACAGGTATCCTAATGACAGTCTCCTTATCCTTCTGTAGTCAGTACCAGTCTTCATTTTTTAGATATTCCTGGTCTTGACTATTCCAAATTTGTCTTCAGTTTCTTGTCTCAGTCAGTCCTGTCTCTTCCTGCTTTTTGCCGGTTACCATTCCTTCCATTTACTTCTCTTTATTCGCCAGAGCTTCCTCTTCTTCATTTGCTACATCAGTCCAGTCTAGCCTCCTTCTTTTCTCAGTCTCCAGTCACCTTTTCTGTGCTTTTACCAGACACTGGTCTCAATTTTTACTCTCCTTTGTAGATTGTAAGGTGGCTTTTGTTCTTCTGCACTGAAACAACACAGTACTTACTTCTTAGAAGTTGGTGAGTTTTTTGTCTGTTTTTAGAGATACAGGAAAAAGCGTACCATTAACTCAAAGCTTGCCTATGTCAATGGCTTCAAACTATAGTCACTAACATTTTTTGAAGTAAAAGACGCTTCTACTGAAAGAAAGAAGAAAAATATTGATGTGTTTTTCCTCCATTGTTCCTTTTGAAAATTGAATAAATTTTTCTATGAGGTATGTGAGTATGTGTTTCTATATATGCATTGGCAGAAAGCAAGGACAGACAGGACACTTACTTTGCCAAAGTTTTAAGCAGTAGTAAACATTAGAAATGCTGAGCAACTTAAGTAGTCCTAATTATGAAGAGACATCAGCAATTCTGACTGGAGCGTATGCTGTATTTTTGCTTAACTCTGCTAAGTTTTGGGGGTTTCTGGGATGGCAAATAAAATAATTTGCATTTGGTTTGGGTTTATACTTATTTTTTTCATTGTATGTTAAGGTTTTGTTACAGCTATTTCAGAGAAATATTTACAAAAAGAAGATGTAAGCCTCTCACTGAACTGGGATCTGAATAAAACTGTGAATGGTGGAGTTACCACTGCACCGTAGTGTCTTGTTTACATAAGGTAGTCCTTTTGATGTGATAAAAATACTACTTGCAGTAACTTAGTAGCTCTCGTGTCTGAAAGGGGGGGCATAGATGAGCTATGGTTTGTAGCACAGGCTGAATATCGTAATTAATGTGAGACAATATGTAAAAACATTTTTGTATTTGTGGGATCTTCTTAAAAGCTCACATAAGCAGTGCAGTGTTGAAATGAAGAAATATAAATATACATATTTGACAAGTTCTTTGCTTGTATTTATGTAATGCTTTTATAATTCACACATAGTGGCCAGATTATGTGTTGTTCGCATGCAAAGGAGTTAGCTTGTAGCATAGAGATCATGATTTAGTCATGAGATGGGTGTTCTTTTTATAGCTTTACTGGAAACATCCCGCTTTACCATAAACAATTTTATTTTCTCCAGTTTACCAAAATAGTTGAACACAAGCATAACTGTAAATTGTTGTTGATTCCTGGTCAAGCCAGTACTCAAAGTTGTTAGGCATGTACTTGAATTTACTGCTATATTAGTTTCTGCATGAAATTGTTTTTCCTATCCATAAAATTTGTGTAATGCACTTCATCTTAACAACTGCTAAATTTAATTTCTTTGTAAAAATCAAGGAAAGGTGTTGATATATTCAGTCAAGCATTGGAAGAGAGAAGTTGTGCAGTTTCCCTCCTTGGAAGTTTTCAAGACTCAAATGGATAAAGCCTCCAGCAACCTGATCTGATGTTTTACCTGATTCTACTTTGAGCAGGAGGTTGAGCTAGAAACCTCCTGATGTCCCTTACAATATGAATTATCCTATGACATTATCTTGTCATTCTCTGTAAGGGGGAAACATCAACATACAGTCTGAACAGTACTTTCTGAAAGGGGAAGGATAGCGGTACGAGCAGGCAAAATGTTTAATGTCTGAATGAAATAGAAATATTTAATGTTACAAACTGAATTTCCTTTTTACTTTTCATTGGTAATTGTATTTAAATATACTGCTAGATTTGCTGTGTGCATTAGGTAGGCTTGGTGTTGTATTACAGGTCTGTAGTATGGGAGATAGTAACAGCATTCAGTAGCTTGGGCAGTTAACATTGGTATGCTGTAATGAGTTGTAGTACTTAAGTAATGTATGTCTTCAATTTCATCAGAAGAAAGGATCCCTTTTATTAATATAGCTGTTTTAAATTATGAAACTTAGATTTTTCAAACAAAATCTAACACAATCTGAATGTAAATATTTAAAATAAACACTGGATGTAGGTAAGTGGAGCAGGCTGTTAATGTTGTCTCAATGTTGTACCTAGTTAAGGTGCTAATCTTTCTGGTAATGATCAGTGCTTGCTGAATGAGGGAGGTAACATGGTGCCCTGTCTCAAGCAGAGGGATGGGACAGCAGAAGAGTGACAGGTTCTAACACATCAGCTGTAACAAGCTGGGGAATTTGGGATTTACCACAACTGGGAAAGAAGTCCATGTAATTTTAAACTTCTGTGCTCTGTAAACCCAATGATTTTTTTTGAGTGCCTGCTTATAATTCAAGTAATATGTGATGCAGTGATGAATACATAATTTTTTTGAAAGCTATCTTGATTTTATGAACATGATAAATTCACCTTTCTTGTATGGTTTTGTTTTTCACTATGTCTGTTCTTCAGACTTTTCACGTTCAAGCCTAATCACAGCTTAGGAGAAATAAAATAATTTATTTTGTTTCCTGCATGAGAAAGAGAAGCAGCCTTATACCCTAAATATTTATTAATGAAGACTTCCTTCTAGATAACGGGATTTCCAACTAGTATGCTTCTTTGAAATTTGAAATAAAGCTGACTTTGTTTTGGTAAAGGTGGTCGGTTGTCTTGCCAACTACTCACTGGTACGACCTGAAATAAAGTTGAAGAGAAATTAAATGTCTCAATATGTTGAAGGTCAAACCTGTATTTTCCTTTACCAACCACTGTTAGTGAACTTCTAAAAGTGTCTAGTAGGATAACTTTCCTGTTGATAAGGCTTGCTGTTTCTAGAATTTAGAAGACTCGATGCTGTTGCTATTAGTACTTTTAACTAAAGTATTGCATTTTTTCACTATGAACATTTTTGAGCAAAGCAAAAATAAAATAATAAGGATTAAGATAAATAAGAAAGAACAGCTAGAAATACACATTTTTTTTCTGTATTTCTTCTTATGAAGAATAAGGCCATCACTCTTTTGTGCTATTGCCAGAAGCTCAGCTCCTCTTTCATCAGCTGTCTACAGTTTAGTTCTTTTATAAAAATGAACTTTGGAATATTGAACAGTTTCCACTTCAGATTTTCATTATAAAGGAGCTCCAAGGGACACCAGCTGCTGTTGAAATAGATCTTGGGAAGCCAGGCATTCTGAAATGCTCCTTTTTCCCCTTCTTCTTGTCACTTCCTGAACTCTCTTTGCTCTTGATTTTTATTATACCTTTTTCCCTCTGACTTTTCCTGGCCCTGTAATTTTTCAAAATTTTTTAACATATTAATATTTTGAATCAGTATCCAGTTCTGCCACTTATACTAGTTGTAGCAATGATATCCCTGAAAAAGGCATAATCAGGCTATCACAATGGCAAAATTAGTCTACAGCTTGACTGTAATATGTTGTTTTTGAATGTCACAAACTAAAGACTGATTAATGTGAAAGTTTAGCATTATCTGAGCTTAAAAAGTTATGTATGAATTTGTTTTTGATTGCTTTCATTTCTTTCTTGACTCTATATAACACATAAGAACTGTGCCAGCGCTTGCCAAAACGAAAGAACCCCTGAAACCACTAAAGAATAACTGGTAGAATAGTGCCAATGCTGACTTCTATTCTAAACAACTGGGGTCGTAGTTCAGTTATACTTTGTTGTTTAAACATCTCCCATTTCAGTTTTATCATAGAATCATAGAATGGTTTAGGTTGGAAGGGACCTTGAAGATCATCAAGTTCCAACCCCCCTGCCACAGGCAGGGACACCTCCCAGTAGACCAGGTTGCCCAAGGCCACGTCCAGCCTGGCCTTGAACACCTCCAGGGACGGGGCTTCCAAACCTCTCTGGGCAACCTGTTCCAGTGCCTTACTACCCTTAAAGTGAAAAACTTCTTCCTAATGTTTAATCTAAACCTGCCCTCTTCCAGCTTAAAGCCATTCCCCCTCGTCCTATCACTACATGCCCTTGTAAAAAGTCCTTCCCCAGCTCTCCTGTAGGCGCCCTTTAGGTACTGGAAGGCCGCAATAAGATCTCCCCGGAGCCTTCTCTTCTCCAGGCTGAACAGCCCCAACTCTCTCAGCCTCTCCTCATAGGAGAGGTGCTCCAGCCCTCAGATCATCCTCGTGGCTCTCCTCTGGACGCGCTCCAGCAGGACATGTCCTTCTTATGTTGGGGACTCCAGAGCTGAATGCAGTACTCCAGGTGGGGTCTCACGAGAGTGGAGTAGAGGGGCAGAATCACCTCCCTTGACCTGCTGGCCACACATCTGATGCAGCCCAGGATACGGTTGGCCTTCTGGGCTGCGATTGCACATTGCTGGCTCATGTTGAGCTTCTCGTCAATCATCACCCCCAGGTCCTTCTCCACAGGGCTGCTCTCCAGCCATTCCCCGCCGAGCCTGTATTTGTGCTGGGGATTGCCCCGACCCAGATGTAGGACCTTGCACTTGGCCTTGTTGAACTGCATGAGGTTGGCTTGGGCCCACCTCTCCAGCCTGTCCAGGTCCCTCTGGATGGCATCCCTCCCCTCCAGCGTGTCTGCCTCGCCAAACAGCTTGGTATCATCAGCAAACTTGCTGAGGGTGCACTCTACTTCACTGTCCATGTTTTGCATTAGGTCTTGTGAGACGGATACTTTTTTTTTGTTTTTAAAGTCAATGTAGGACAAGAGACTTATCCTTAGAGTTATGGACGGAATTCTGCATAAGATTCTTGTTTTTTTGGCTCATCATCGTAGTTCATTGCCTCTCTCATTTCTTGATGTTCATCTGCCCCATTGAAAAGTAGATTTTTGCAAAATTTACTGGTGCATTAACTGAGAAATTACAGTATATGGTGAATAATTCCTATCACAATCAATTTATCTCAAATTCTTGTATTTTTATAAACAGTATATCTGTGTAAGTGTAGCATTAGCAGTTTAGATGAAGAATTAATTTCCTTTTAAGTAGCTGGTATTTACAAAATAAGAATCTGGAAAGCATTGACAAAACCTAATTAAAATCATAAAAAAAATTGCATAATGGAAAAAATCTGTCTCATCTGACACATTGATCTGGCCTCATCTAGTTACCACTATATTAACATATATTTGTATACATACAGAAACATATCTATATGCATAGTCTTTTTTTTTTTCCCAATGCCCTTCCATTTGCCTGAAAATAGTGGACTGAAGAAGAAAATTCTCTATTCTAATAAATACCCCCAAAATAATGAAAGAAAAGGGAAGCAGATAATCTCAAGTAGGATGGTTTTTAAGAAATGAGTTTAGAAGTTACTAATTGGATTATTAAAATGTCAGTGTAAATAGTACTTTGAGGTACTTGCATTGCTTAATTAAATTAACAAGAAAAATAAAGTGTACTTGGTAATGGATGCTTCTTATTCTTCTGGGGACCTTCTGCCAGTATGTGCAAAAAATGAGTCATTACTTGAGGGATTTTCTTGAACTGAAGTATTTCTCCCTGTTTCTTCTTGGAAAAATCATATTGAATATGAATCAGGAGGAAGACCAGTGTAAACTCTCCCTCTGGGATAGTGGAGAGGTTAATTGTTTTAAAAATATTAAATAGCTTTTTGTTTTTAACATGATGGTGATCTGTGTTTTATTAGCTAAGAATACTTGAGATGACTGAAGGGTTTTGAATGAAAAAGACTTGATTGCATTTTCATTACCAGCAATTTGCCGGTTCATTTATTATTAGGCTGTGTGATAACAAAATGTGATTTTGAGGCATGGAGGAAAGCGGTATGTCTGAGCAGAGAGGTTGGTTTGCACTTAGCTGTATAGGTAAGATACAGAAGAAGATCAATCTGACTAAACCAAGTATTTTGTTGGCGTGGAAATGGGAGTTTTGAATCTGTTGCTCAGAATGGCAGTGTGTCCTACAGAAACTTAAAGGCATAATGAAAGTTTTGTAGTTAAAACAGCCTGAGGTTTGTAATAAAGCACAGCTGTTCCCATTTCCCCTCACATTCTTTTATTGTAACACGTTCTGTGGGTTCTCTACAGACCAGCTGACCCAGCCTTAAATGTGGCTGAACCATAAAACCTGTTTTGTCTCATTTCTATGAGATCTTATTTGAAGCATTCAAAAGATATAAAGACTTTTTTTTTCCTTCAGAGTGATTAACTCCAATCCAGTGTGATGTTTGTATCTGAAGTTACAGCAGCTTAATATAATTCAGACCTTGCCTGTGCATATACTGGAAGGAGGCATAGAGGTCTAGGATTTATTTTTTTTAAATTAGGACAACTCTGAAAGAACCATACTTCAGTGCGTTACCTCAGTTTTATTTACAATTAGGTAGCAAGCTTTTGTGGCCTCCTGAATATTTTTTAGCTGATCTTGTCCTTGGCAATGTTGCTAACTGATGGTATTTAAACTGACAATGATTAGATAAAGCCTGCGAATAGTTACTAAGGTTTTCTATGTGTGTGATTTTTGTTTTTTGGTTTTGGGTGGTTTTTTTTTAAACACCAGGCACTCTTTTTCTGCATCTAGGCTAATGTTTACTGGTACTGTTGTGACAAGAGAAGAAAGGAAGGTGTGGAAAAAATATATATGCCTTTTTGTCCACTGTCAAAATAATTCTGGTATACCACATAAACCAACGAGAACACGTCACAATTTATTGTTATTATTTAATACTATCAAAGCACCCACAGTATTTTATGTTACAGAACTACTCAGCTTTCAGACACTCTTTGCAGCCCAGCTTGAAGAAAAACTGGTGGATTAATGTAAGTAGAGTGAAGGATATGGAGCACCTTGAAATGTCATTTTTATTTCAGCAGTTTGGCACCTGTTTCTAGACAGCCCCTTGCTCAGGTCAGTACGCTTCTAGGTACAACTATTTTGCTGCTTGTTTGTGACTGTTTAAACTAAAGCACTCCAAACATTTAGGATATTCTTGGCCTATTTTTCAAGGATTTTCATGGTTAATGAGGTATTAATATTTTTTTATAGATACTAAATCACTTTTTATAAAGGGGGGAAACATTTATTGTATGGGTCCTAGCTAGATACTGTGCTATTTAATGGTGTGTGCAAGCAGATAAAGAGCAGTTATTTGGTGGTTTCACTTGGAGACATTGTAGTCTACGATAACAAAATAATTCAAAGGGAAATATGGTATATCGGTATAGCTAAAAAACTACGTTTTCGAAATTTTGGTTTGCCAGCAGGGTAATTTCATTTCAGCTTCATAAAACACAGGTTATCATTCCAGAGAGTTCAGGTGCTAATTCATGTCTGCTCTGGGAGAGTCACTTTGTCTTATTCATCTAAAAGTTTTGTCAGAATACAAAATTCATTAAGGGCTTTTCAGAGTTAAATATAGGCAGATTTAAATGAGAGGACTTTTTATTAGCTGTTAGCATCAGGTCTTTAACCTTTATCATCCACATGCAAGTTTTGGGCTGGACTGACCACTCTCTGGCTGAAGATGTTTAACGTAGTATAGAATAACGGTATTTAGGTGTTTGGAGTGACCTCTCAGAACATAGACACTTGTGCTTCTTCTAAACAGTCCTACAGGATGGTGCTAAACACATATGAAAAATGTATTTATGTTTGTGGCTTTCTGTCTGTTAATCTACAGTTTGGTTTTTCTTATTCTGACTTCATTGTTCCTGCTCTATGGGATTTTTCCCCGAGAATCTGGGAACATGTGAAAAAACGCCAGTGTGTGCATTTGGGTAATATTTTTAAATGTTATTTAATCTTCCTGCCAAATAGCAAAACTTTCTGTTGCTAGATATATTAATATTGTTTGTGTTCATGCTTGTCTCTGAATTCATGGCCCATTAAAACCTGTAAACCTGGCTTTCATCCCGGGTGGTTCTCTCATCTTCCCTGGAAGTTCTCTTGATGGTCTGGGGAGAACCCCTTGGGTAAACCTGATCTCACTCCTAGGGGTAGGGAGTGATAAGAAGCTGGGTCAGAGGAGTTAATAGATAATAAGTGGTAACACGTGTTTCTTAATTTGCCTAGCCTGTTCTGCACTTCAGTCTAAAGTTGTCTGCATGAGTTTAAATTCACATCGTTGATTTGAAATAAATAGTCCGATTTTGCCCGAGCCTGAATTAGGACCGCTGGTAAGTTTACTGACAGTGTCTCAAAAACAGAGAGTCATCGGAGACAGATTTCAACAAGTAGTAGGAGTGTCAGCCATTCTTAAGTTCCTGCAGTTGTCATGTTAGCCCCTACAAGATTCTTCAAATTTGGAACATAATTACCTGTCAAGTCATCTGTCTGCTTAGAGCTAGTTGTCTTTCAGACTTTGTTTTTATAAAAGGCACCCAAGAATTGGAGGTCCTGACGTGGTCTGTGAACACGTTTGCTATTAATTGAAAGGTAACATCAGAACAGCAGCATCTCAGAAGGCTTGCCAGACCGAGGTTATGGACTTCAACTGATCCCAGGATGTAATATGGAAACCTGCTACCTAATTCATAATTTGACCTGTAAGCCTGCCATCTCTCAAAATACTTTAAAAAATAAAGAAAGATGAAGAACACTTGATATATATGAAGAACATACCTTATAAGGACAGATTTTCTTGTATTAAGTACAGGAGCATATAATCAAATCAAAGATGCAAATTAATACAGCAGGGTTATTATTTTTAATCATTATGTGTAGATTTAATAGAAAAAATCTGAAACTCTAATTCAAGCCAAGCAATTCAAGAAACTGCTTGATGATTGAATATACTGAATCTACAGACTATGCTTTTTGTTAAAACCTTTCACTTTTGCATGCACAAAATGCCCTGTTTTCTAAGTATTTGCAATTCAGTTGTTGCTGTTATATTTTAAACAATTGTATTGCTCTTCCTATACTTGTACATTATAAATGTTTTCACGTAAAGATACTCTTTCTTATTTGGCATACTACACACATTTTTGCATGCACTTGTGACTTACTGTATATAATTGGACCACTTCTGAGGGAGGAATCGTAGTCTGCCAATTAATTTATATTTCAGTTGGTAGGAAGATAGGGACACTTATAAGGATGAGCTTTTTGGTTGGAAAGTTTTGCATTATTGCATGTAGATAAGTAGAAACATCTGTATTTTTGTTTTTCAGTTAGTCAAACCTAGAAGACTGCCTTAGAAGGCAGCTGAAAGCAATGAAGGAATCCTTTATAGATCAATTTCTGAAAATTGCTCATCCAGAGCTTTGGGTTTAAATGTTTTCTCACTTCTCATATAAAAGCAGAAATATTTGTTTCAGACTTTTAGAAATACTATCTTCTTGTTTTACAGACAGTTGCAAATAGTGGGGTTTTTTATGTTAATTGTGACTGCAGAAGTGTATATAAACATGACTGTGTCTCTTTTCTCTGTTAGTCTAGTGACAGTTGGCAGGTGCTAGCTTCCAGTGAGAGTTGTAAGCTGCACAGCTTGGTAATTGGCATAGAAGTTGGGTAAGGAAATTGCCTCCTTCTCTTATGCTACAATATCGTCTTTTTAAGACAAGCGCTTTTCCTTTTCCAGAGAAAATTGGCCATTATTCAGTTTTCTCAAAGAAAGAGTGCATACATGTAGGCAGCATGAGGAAGAAGTATTTGTCCTCAGAATGGCTTGTGTTTTGCTGAACCAACGAAGAGTTGACAGCTCAGTCTCGCCGATGTTTTTGAAAAACAGTCTAAGAATGTTTGAAAGTTAAAGTGGGTGCCAGGTGGGAAAAACTTTAGGGATACCTGTGTGAAATGACTGGCAAAAGATAATCCTGTACATGGGGTGGGGGGCAGGGAGGAAGTCAGTTTGCAGTTATACAGAGAATCGCTCCTTTTTTTCCCCCTCAATTTAAAATAACGTTTCTATACTGTGTATCTGAAAATATGATTCTTTGCTCCTTTTTTCTTCCCGCTTACTGGAAGATGAGGAAGAAAAGTTCTCTGTATGCAAATTAGAGGAGAAAATATTATTCTGAGATTCTATTGCAAGTTATTTCTGTTGTTAACATGATTCATTAGAAATATGCTTATAAAATAATTTTCATTGAAGCAGCACTTCTGTGTGTCACTCAGAATCAGGCTGCTGTACAAACATACTTTGTATGAATAGCAATAATAAGGTCCATTAAGTAGGTACAGAAACCTGATGAAAGACTGGAAAGTGAAAATGGTACAGTTAAAAACATTAAGGCATGTGCAGAAAGCATAGAAATATTTTGGTGTCTTCCTCATTGAACAACCCAGCTCCTCCTCTAAATTCAGGGTACAAGGAATTTTCTTCCGAGAAATACATGATTCTTAGGACAGATGAATTAACTGTTCTTTATATAATATTTATATTTGAAACCATTTAGGAATTTCTAATAAAATACAACTTCCGTATTTTTTGTTTAAACCAATGTAATTATGTGTGTTGCTGACCGTAAAGGATTAATCTTGAAGATGGTATCAGCAAATGCTCGATTCTCTTTGTAACGCTTTCGGACTTGATGAGCATCTTGTGTTCTAACTTTATATACCTTTGGCGTCAATACTTCATTCCCTCCTCTTAAGCCTTATTCATCTGAAAGAAGACCCCCCCCCCCCCCATTTTTGCAATAAAATATTGATACAGCAATTATGCAACTTACTTTGTTTATATTTTATAGAGCTGGCTATGTAAATATACTTGTTTAGTACGGTTGTATTTTAATATCACTTGAAGCTTGTTAATTACATGAGAATTGTAGTTGTCAATACAATACTTTTTTAGGAGTGTTGCCAGTTCAGACTTCACAGATGATTTAGAGATGAGGCTTATGTAATGTGAGTTACGTTTGTTTGGGTTTTTTTTTGTATTTGTTTTGTTGTTGTGTTGTTTTGTTTTTTTTAATGGAGCAATAGTGGAGTTAACGATGAGTTGTTTTGCAGGATATTACTGCTGAAAGACATTTAAAAGTGTATTTTGCTTCTAACAGTTATTGAAGATGTGGCAGTGTGTATGGGTACAAATCTCAGTGCACTTCAAGTCAGAATTACAGAATTCATGGAAATCTGATGTTCTGTGAGCCTAGAGGAGTCCCTTCATGCATCAGGTAGAAGATCTGAGCTGATAATATCTTGGAGTTTGTAGTACCTTTTCTTCTTAATAAAAGTCTTAATATACTCAAATGTTTTATTTCCAGAAACAACTTAAATTGTATGATGAACAAAACCTGCAGGTATTGTAATGCATGTCAGGGTGCGTAGGAGATCAGGTCCTGATCTCATTTAGAGCATCCAAATACGCTTGTGAATTCTCCTTTCCTGACAGGGGAGTGAGTCAGGGAGAGATAGATGCCAATGAAAATTTATTAGAACAACTTCTATTAATTCAGCTTTTGTTATTCATAGAGTCAGGTTATTAAAAGTCGATAATTATTCACAAGGTACGTTTGCTTATTCCCTCCCAGTGTTTTCACACCCACAGGTACACACTGTCCCACAGACTCTGCCACACGCGCAGTCGCTCACAGTCACCCCGGTGGAGGGCAGCCCAGCAGTTAACTCACAGGGGAAAGCTGCGCTGGCGTGACAGTGGCTTCTAGGCAGGTGTGCAGAGTCCCCCACGGGGTTTCCTCAGCAGCGCATGCAGTCCTGGTGCCTCTGACGGCGCACAGCTGCCTCTGCCACCTCAGATGTGGTCTGAGTTGCACAGCCCTTCGTTGGTGCGAGCGTGTGCTGGTGGCCTCATGCATGCTCAGCAGACTGGGTCTTCGTTCATTTCATGAAGATGCAACAGGACGACAGATCTCCAGATCTTGTTAGTGTTTGGTAGACTTGTGTTGTCTTCTTGGTGTGTATGTTTGCTCTTTCTAGCCTGCTGTTTTCCAGTGACTGTTACTCATCTGCACCTGTAGAGTCCATTTACAGAAACTCCAAGCAACAGGGTTTTTATGACATCACAACTCTTGGACAACTGGTACTGCAGCGTAAAGCTGCAACGGGAAGTCATGGACCTGTGAAACATTTTCCTCAACTTTCTTTCAATCTTGGTTTTACATTTGGAATTGAACTGTAGTCAATTTGAATTTTGAATTTTCTTTTTTTATTCTAATGTACTTCTGTTGAGGTTTTATTTGTTCCACTGGGACCAAGTTCAATCCCATTTTTCAATTCTTACAAAAATAGTAATGAAAAATGTGGTACATCAAATGCATTTCATTACAATTTTCACTAACTTCTTGCAATTCCAATGGCAAATGTATTTATTATAACTGAGTGAACTATTTCTGCAGAAGTAGTCATCTTTGTTTCAAGACTGTCCTTCCTCTTTCTCAATCACAAATATTAATAATTTTTGTTCCATTTTACCAAACTTTTATAATTCAAAATTTTGCCCTTGAAGCTTGTGTTACAGTGAAACTTTCCAGTTGATGCTGAAAATGGAAGGAAGTTAGATCTACTGATTTACCGTAACTTTAAGGTACATTGCACCCTTGGCAGGTCTTGTAATTCCTAGAAGGAAATAAGAGAAAGCATTATGGTTTCCACTGTGATTAGCTGGTTATTAGGTCTGACATTAATCACGCATGTGGAAATACGCATTGGGAATAATTTAGCTGACGTCAAGGGAGTGGCACTGACATAAAACTGATTTTAATGAGCTTTGTCTGCAGACAACTCTGAAGATGAGAAGTAATTTACATAACATCTTATTTTGTCCACAAAAGAGTAAATTAATTCAGCTTTTTAGCTGCTATTAATTGCACAGCTCTTAAAGTGCTGTTTGTTCACTGCAAGTAAAATTAAAAGATCTGACCTGGAAATGCAAGAGCACTACAATTAATGTTCTGTCAATACAATTCAATAGTGTTTTATCAACTACCTTTTCTACATAAAATTATTTTCATATATTTTTACATGCCTGTACAATATCTGAACCCTCTCCTAAGAGGATCCCCTTATAACCTACTGTCTTAGCTGCTTGAAGGTCTCTCTAGGTATCTATGTAGATCGTCAGGCAATGTTGGCATTAGATTTTACAGAACTTGTAATGGCCATATCCCATCAGACGATCTCTGAGTTTTCTCATGTAGTACTCTATTGCTTTCCATGGATAGATATGTAGAACAAGGATGAAATTAAGTTTATCACTTTGCAAAAGCCATTTCACTAGCTCTGTTTCATATGTTGATTTGGCTGCAAATGCAATAGCTATACTTTAAGAAGTTTTAAATGCTGCTTCTGATCTAATATGTTTAATTTCTGATGCTTGCTAAAGGCATCCCGAATACTTCAGAATGTGGATAAATTTAGGTTTTGCTTTTCACCTCTGAAAAAAATGGAATCTCTTTGGAGTGTTGGCATTAGACATCAAGCTAGTTGGATTTACCATTGCATAAGTCAAGTAGGTTATTTCTCTGCTTTTTGGTGTCTGTGGGTGCTTAGCATTTCATATATCCTTTAGATATAGATTGCAACAGAGAGTGATGTTTTAACTTCATTTCAAGGCTCTTAATTACCTGAACATTTCATTTGGCTCTGATATGTACCTTCGAGCATATTGGCTGCAGAGTGTTCACTTGATGGTTTCACTATATGGGGTTGTCAATTTTATGTGATGAATAGCTCAGGAATTATGGAGGCATTCCATACTTTGTAACTCTGCAGTGAATTGTGAATTCTATTTATTCTTAACAAAAAATCTAATTCAGGTTCTTTAGGAATCACTAAACTGTATTTTTAAATAGTATAGTTGTAACTCTGAGTCTTAAGATAATTTTCTAAGAATCTGCAAGTAAATTAGACAATTAGTTTTAATTAAAATTAACTAAAACCTGTGTTCTTGCAGGATATTAATATCTGTGTCTATCTTCTTTTGTTTCCATTTTTGTTTTGAATGATTGTGGTAATGTAACTAAACAATTTTAACTTATTGCCATTGTTAATATTGACATGTTATGTATAAATATTTGAATACTTCAGTTTGTAGTAAGTAAAAATTAAGTTCATTATTTTATAGGCTACCAAAAGGCCATGTAAACAATGCTTAACTAAGGTTACTGTGATATGAATAAAAAAGAAAGGCTATTGTTATTTTGTGAAAACAACTTTGTTTATAACAGTTCTTGGCTCCCTCAGTAATTAACATCAATTTAAAATAGAGTGAGTAGAGACCAAGCTTTAAAGTATTTCAATCGTTTTTATATTGTTGTTGCTTAATGATACTCAAGGAAAAAAGTAGTGGCTGTCAGATAGCAGATAGTACCTGTGTTCCCCTAAATTTTATTGATTGATGTGTAAACATAGTGCTGAATATTTGGAAGAGGGGAGGGAAGATGTTTTTTTATAGCATTTAATTTTTGGATCTTTTTGCAGTATTTTTGAGCTTCAGTTGCTGATAATGCAGTTCCTCATTTTAGTGTAGTCATTCTGCTTTCTTCTAACTGTTTTCATATGAGTTATTAATCCTGAAGACTTTTTTCCTGATTTTTGCTATCATAAAGATGCAGAAATTGAATTTAGGAAGAGATATAGTGCAGTATTTTCAAATTGCATACTCAGATTATTTGTTCGTTTGGAATAGAATTGAGTGTGTTGTTTATAAATGAGTAATGTTTGGGATGGAAACAGTAAACATGTTTGAATAGGTTTGAATACCTATTCCACGGCTCTTTGAGTTGGTTTGAATATTGAAATATATGAGTTGATCAAGGGAATGAATGATATCCCAGATGATTTCATCTGTTGCTTGCCACAGAGGCAATATATTCATTTTGAGAAAAAGCAGAGAGTAATTATATATTTTTTTTTAGTAAATGAGCTCCTGAAAAATTTAGATGTTGTTGTCTCCTACTTAAAAATAAACACCTTAGCAACATTTTATTTTATTAAATAGTAGTGGATTAGGACAGGATTTCTAAAACTTGTAGTGCTCAGTTGTTCAATGTAATATTTCATACAAGGATCAGTAGAAGAGGAAGGTGACAAATACTAGCTTTTAAGTGTCACCCTGCAAGGGCTGGGTTTTTTTCCTGCTTTTGAGTGTCTGGTTTATTTTTTTTTAATGTGAACAGCCTCAACCCCACCCACCTCTTTTTCTCAAAATGTCAACCTCCTTGCAGTTTAATGTTTTTTTACATACTTTAATGGAAGTACCTGATCGCACTGTTTAATTTGGAAGAACTCTGAGTCCTTGGCTGGAAAAATGACAACACTTTCAGGAGAATCGGGAAGAACACACTGACCCCACAACTACTGTCTGAACAGTGCAAGTCTCATTGGTCCTTTAAAAGCAAGTTCCCTTAAACTGTTTGCCAGTGTCATTTGTCTCCTTTCAACTGCCTCTGTAGCTTATTTTAGCTCACAGACATGCACAGTCTCACTAGATAATCCCCAAAAGACAGTGCTTGCATTTGTTATCTTTCTGGGCACAGTGTTTTATCTCCTGTGAACACGTCTGATACCGGCTTCTGGTCCTCATGTGAGTGATATACCAACTAACGTCCTTAGGTGTTTGGATGGAGGATTGTGAGCATGCTATTTTTGTTGCTGTACTGTATTTTAGTCCTAATTTTTTCCTTTTTTTCCAGTACTTAAAGCTATTGAAAGGTGTAAGCACAGTCAAAAAATAGAACAAACTTTGAATAATTATCATAGATGCAAAGGAGGAAGGACTCTGAGTTTCATTGGTTGATGACAAGAAGATATATTTCAGTTTAAATTAATAAGTAACGCTGGTTTGGGATTGGGTTTTTTTATAATGCAGTAGGTTGGTAGTTTTAGAATACTCATGTTTAATTTTGAGTAAGTTTTATGTTCTGTTTCAGGATTTTGGTATCTGTTCAAACAATGGCATTCTCTATCGACACATTCGGACAGATGGTTGTCCTGTACAATATGTGCAAGGATGTTCTTTTCTCAGGAACTGAATTTCAGCTTTGACTGTTGGGAGTTGGGGATTATGTTCATTTTCCCTCTCTGATTCAGACGCTGATGTGGCCCCTGGAGAGTAGTCTTCTGGTTATCACTAGAGGCAGTAAATGAAAACTGTAAGATGGAAGAAGTAGGTCATGTTTTACGTTCTGGTTTTGAGTTTATCGCTAAATGGAGTAATAGTATGCATATTGAAACCTCAGGGCATTATTTGCTGGTGCTGATACTGTCATTAGGTGGAATTTGACAGGTCACTGATTAAATATTTGCATGATTGGATTTCATGAGGAAAGAGGTGATGATGATGTTTGAACTTGAATTTGTGTATGATTCTAGTCAAACAGAAGTGGGGTTTGCCCTTGACTTTTTTTCTGTGTAGATGTGGAATTGATTTTAGTTTATTTGTTTCTGAAGAATTTACTTTTTAAAAGAGATCACCTTTTTAATGACTTGGTAAATTCCAGGAAGAGCACATTAGAAATCACTTAAAAAACCTGTCACTTACTACATCTTTTAATCAAAAACATCCTTGTGTTTCTCAGATAGATCTCTCTTACAGCAAACAAAAAAACCCTCCTGGAATGCTTAAATTATTTTGTTTATACAAATTTGAGTGAGCCATCTGAACAACCAAGTCCTGAGGCACAAAACATCTCCCATTGAATCACAATGGATGCATAATAGTGTTATTAAAATATTTTACTTCAAATTTTACATTCCTTTTAAGTATTTGCATGGAAGATTTTGAAGTTTATTCAACCTGTGTTTTTTAATAAAAGGGAAGGCAATAGATTTGACATTATTTCAGCTTCTTAGGAATATATTTCTGTCCTAGTGAGCGCTGAGAAACTGAATTCTGTTTACAGACATTGTTTGAGGGTTTCTGTGGGATTTAGCAAGAAGTACCATAAACTTATCAAATAAAGCATTCATAAACATTAGTTGACTGAAAAAATAATGAATTATTCCAATCTTTGTCGTAGTTATAGTTTAATGTTTCACTTTCATTTGGTAAGACAAAGGTGTAAGGAAAAGATAAGTAGAAGAGTATTTGACAAATATGCTTTCACATACTAAATTTGTAGGTGAACAAAAGATACTAATCATACATCTGCTCACTTTAGACAAATGTGAATATATATTATTAAAGATTTTAAATTTTCAGTCATTCCAGTTTTTATAATTGAGAACTTTTAAATATTTCGATTTGACATTCTCCATCTGCTGATGCAGGTAGCAGTCATGTCAAATAAACAGATGTATTTTCACCAAAGTATATTGTCACCTAGCAAAGACAGAATTTACTAAATACACAATGATATCAGCTAGTTTTCTATCTGATCATCCAAAGTGATCTTAGAATCAAAAAGACAATAATGGAAGCTTGTTTGAGTAGGGAAAAAGAAAAAAGGAATTTGAAGGTTTTTAAAAAAAAGAGAATTCTGCATACCGCTAACCCTGTATTCCAGCATGGAGAGCAAACGAAAATGGGTAACTTAATTTACCTGTTCTAAATCAATCTGAGGCAATGGGGAAGCTATGTTATTTTCTTGGAGTTGGTTTTTTTTTTTTTTTTTTTACATTTTTTGATTTGTTTGGATTTTTGTTTTACTGCTGGGAATGCAACGGCCAAACATGCGAATCTTCACAGCCAGGTGAACTGCATGACAGGAGGTTTTGGTGATTGCATTATTTGGTAGATAAGTACCTACAATAAGTAGTTCTAGTATTTATTAACTGCCACTACCATGTTCAAATGTAAGTTTGGATATCCGAGTTATCACTTCATGCTTGTTATAAAATTATTATTTTGTGATAGTGTTAAGCTAGAAGTTGTATTAGTTACAAGAAGTCACATATTGCAGAAGTAGTGTATTGATTACAGTGCACTAATGGACAGAAATTTGGTATTTTTTATCCCACGTAAGTGGCAAGAGATTAAAATATGCATGCTTCCTAATGAAATGCTGAGCATGTCAGCATGATAGCATGCCTTGCTTTGAGCTGTCCTGCTGGTTTGAATAGTTGTGGGAAGTGATCCTGTAATAACATCATTTGCTTTCTTTTTTAATAGAATAATAGGATTATGGGTTAAAAGCTCATGTTACTTCATTTCCTCTTCAGTCTGAGAGTAGTTATGATTTGTAGTTACAATTTCTGTTTCATGATGAAAGCTGCTGATCTGCCTTGAAAAATGGAAATGCGCAGACTCTGCACTGGTTTGTTAAATGCTGCTCAGCCACGTGCAAATAACACAATTGGCTTTAATAAGTAGCCCTGTCTGCCAGCCTTTCTGGTAGAGTATCTGATGAACCAATTTTTTCATATTTTCTTTGGGAAACGTCTAACCTGAGATCAACAAAACAGTAGAGTTACCTGTATCGGTTGATCTGCTGTCAGGTATCAGTGGATAGCTCAGACCTACCCTTTGTCCTGCTGGTGATTCAGGCTGTGAGAGGCTATGGGAAAGCTTTCAGGAGATTGGATGAAATCTGGGAGGTGTTTCAGGAGAATGGACACCAGGAGGGTTGTCCTTAAGTAGACCATAGGCCGTATTCCTACGAAACTTCCTAGGAACAGCTTGTTGACTTTAAAATAATCTTATATTAAATGATGTTTTTTCATCCTGGAAGTACAGTTCTTTAATATCAGTGTAAGTATCAACTCCTTCAAATGCACCAAAAGCATGTATTTGCAAAACCAGTTGTGAGGTTTTTTTTAAATACCCTATGTGCGAATAGTATGCTGTTTGACTCATTCCCAAGTACTGCCAAGTAAACTTTATGCTTTATAAATTTTCTGTTTCATAAACTGTCTTATTTTTGTCAGTTCCTGTGTATAGTGATTACTAAAAAAAAAAACCCAAAAGCCCCAAAACCCAAGCAAAAAATGATGGCCTGCTGTATTAGGATCATAAATACAGTTTTGGGACACGTAATCTTTTTGGAATTGTTACATGCTTTGGTATGTGTGGTTTCAATCTTCTCTCCCAAATTAATGGGCGTTTTTTGCCGTGTATTTCAGTCAAAGTAGATTAGGTCGCTAAGCTAGGCTTTTATTATACAGAAATCATAAAGCTAATAAAGTGTTGATGAATAATGTGGGGAAGGAAGAATATAAAAATTCTCTCAGGTGGAGGGAATGGTGTTATTTGTGAGGGTAGCACTGGCTTGTTGAGGCTGTTCAGTCCGTAGGCTGACCGGCTGGATGGCAGGTTAAGTGGCATCTGACTTCCCGGAGCAGCCAGAGCAGTAGTACCATGGGCGGACCCCTCCTCTCGTGGGTCCAGCACAAACTGGGTCTGAATGAAGGGCTGTAGTCCCCTGTTACGTGATACCAGGTATTTCTCATATGGAATCACTTCATTTTTTTCAAATTTGTTGCCTTTTCTTTATGAAATGAATCTAATTTGTCTGGACCTATTTCCACTTGTGGGATTTTTTGGGGAAAGGGAAGTGAAAGGGAGTGTGGGATTAGATACTCCAGGTTATCTGGATTTGCCTAACTTTTCCCCTCTGGTCTTGGTGGGCTCAGCCTCTCTTGAGGTTGGAGTGTTGTTATACCTGTCCTTGAATTTCCTGTGCTCTGTGCAGTGAATAACCAACGCTATTCCAATGGCAGCTTTCCAGTCATACTGTGAAAGAAAAATTCCTTCAGAGTGAAAACCCTTCTCTAGTGGTTGCCATGGAAATGGAGAACTGAGTGATTGTATAGATTAATATCTGTTACATGTAAATGTTCTGTAGCCTTTTCTGCCTTATCATTTAGGAGAAACATTGATTCTGTAACCGCTGGGCCATTAGTGCTTTCAGCTCCATTATAGCTAAGATTTGGGCCAAACCTTTAATGCAGAAAAATAACTATCTATTTAAATAAGTGGTTTGGTTTCATAGAGTTCTGCTGGCTGTTCCAGGTTTTAGCAGGCAAGGTTGTTTTTCTGTTGTTGTTGCATAAGGTGCATTTTGCAGTTTAATTTTATATAATCAATGCTTCAAATACTGGACTGATATCCAGGGAATATTACGGCTTTTTTCCCTCTCTCATTGCCCCTGTGACATTTCTAGTAAAAAAGATTCCTCAAGAAGAACATTCCAGAGGAGCTGTAAGGCAGGAGATACAGCTAAATTGATCATAATTGCCTCAATATGCTGCTTGTTATAAATGGAGGCAAGTTCTTCTAGTGCATTGTGGTCAGGTAGATGAGTCACAGTGCAGTGTTGGAATGTCGTATTTCTCCATCCAAGAGAGAATTAAACTTTTTTGGGAAAAATGCCACATTAAACTTGACTTACTGTCAACGGGTTTATCTTTAATAAAAGCAAATATTGTATTAATTTTTTATTTTTTTTTAATGTGGTGTAACTTCATGAGATTAGCGGTATAATACTGATCTTTTGAATGTCTTTCCCCATTTGTGTGGAGTAACTAACATCAAATGTTACCTTCTAAAGTTACTTCTAGTTTGATTAATTTCTATGTAGAACAAGGGTCTTACAGTATATTTAATTGTGATGCAGGGCTTTTCACTTTGTTCAATAGCAATGTAAGTGTACTCTTATGCTAAAAGAAAAAATTACAGAAAAACCCAAACTTATTCTTATTTGTCATATCAAAGTTTTGTTTTATAGTTGGATTTATTTATTTAAGTGCTATCTGGATTTATGTCAAAGATTGGAGTGTTTTCGTTGGACATGCTAGCTCTTATTCGCCTGTGCACTCCTTTCGAGCAAGAGTGTAGTGAGTGAGTCTTCATGGTTTGGTGCGTAAGTCAGGTTAAAGTTGAAGAAAAGTACTTCAAGAATTATCTCAAATGTTAGTTTATTTTGCTTTACTAGTAACTGAAAGCATAGCTTGTTTCCTGTCATACTTCTTAGTGATTCTCCTTTCTAACATTTTTGGGTTTTGCCTTGGAAAGACCAAAATGGCTGTTGTGTTTGAAGTGATGTTTCGTAATTAAAAATTTATTCCCTTGTAAAGATGTGACTGTGGATGGAAGTTAATGTTAACAGAGAAGTTAGTCTGGAACCAGAGAATGACTTCCATTGTTCCTTGAGAGCAATACATATGAGAATGGAGTGTACACAGAGCACAGTGACAGTGGTGTGGATGTCCAGATGTATAGTTCTTATTTGATAATATTCTTTATTTGTAAAGGCATTGCAGTTTGTAATTCAAATGCTAGCTTCTTTTTCATGTGAGTTAAGAATTCATATTGCCATTGTCTGCTTGTCGTATGAAACTTGGGTGCTTATTCTTTCCAGATGCTGTATAGCTTTAAGGCAATTTCAGCACTGTCAGCAAAAGCATCTCCCTTTTCAAGTGTATTGACTGTACTGAGGCAAAGTGGATATCATACAAGCTCAGGTTAGCGTCTGTATGCTGAGATCACATTGGGGAGATAATGTTCCAAATTATAATGGGCTTTATAGGTCAAAAGGAACATCCTGAATTCTGTATGGTTACGCTTGCTGTGAATCTGAAATTGTGCAGTTGCTCTGATGAACACAGCAAGGTGAGCATTTGGATATTACCAAAGAGATTAGACAAAGGTCTGAGTAACCAAAGAAAAAGGGACGTTTTTAAATGGAAAAAAAGACGTGATTTTCACAAATAGCATCTAGATATTTAAACTCTAGGTGCTACCAATGCTTGTTTAGAGTCAGAAGCTATTAATTGCATGATTTTTGAAATACTGGTTCTGCCCAGTGTTTTAAGTAGTAAGGAGTAATAGTCTTCATACCTCTTGCTGGAGCTGATCTTAGGGACACTTGCTTTGTATCTGTACTATGCTCATCAAAGAGTGACAGGGAATATTCTTGTGCATGGGAACCCAGTTGCCTGTTCTGCTAACTTGTTAGAAGGGTTTCTTGCTGGGACATGCAGAAACAATCATGAACATAGTTCAGGAGTTAATATGGTCCTGAGCCATTTCCCAGGAGAGAGTTTGTGGCTGCTTGGATCTGCTGTATAAAGGATTGCAGTAGTGTGGATATGGGCTATTCAATAGCAGTTGACCTCTGTGTCAGGTAATATGGTTCAGGGCATCTTTAATTTCTTAGACATAGCCATAATTGCAGGCCTTGGTTCTCATGGGGGACTTCAACTACCCTGATATCTGCTGGGAAGGCTACAGAGCTAGGCACGTACAGTCCAGTAGGTTCCTCCAGTGCACTGATGATAACTTCTTGACTCAGGTGGTGGAGGACCTCACAAGGAGAGGTGTACTACTGGACCTAGTACTGACAAACAAAGAGGGACTGGTGGAGGATGTGAAGGTTGGGGGCAGACTTGGCTGCAGTGATCATGAGAAGACAGAGTTCAGCATTAAGTGCAGTATGCACAAAATGACAAGTAGGGTTGAAACCTTAGACTTCAGGAAGGCTAACTTTGATCTCTTCAAGGAACTGCTGGGAGAAATCCCATGGGAGAGGGCTCTAGAGGGTAGGGAGCTCAAGAGAGCTGGCTGATATTTAAGCACCACTTCCTCCAAGCTCAGGATCGGTGCATCCCTAAGAGCACGAAATCAGGCAAGGGAAGCAGGAGACCTGGATGGCTGATCAGGGATCTTCAGAAAAAGCTCAGGTGGAAAAAGGGAGTTTACAGTATGTGGAAGAAGGGGCTGACCGCTTGGGACGAGTGTAAGAATGCTGTCAGGGTGTGCAGGGATGAAATGAGGAAAGCCAAGGCAGCCTTGGAATTGAACCTGGCAAGGGATGTCAAGGCCAATAGAAAAGGTTTCTTTTAGTATATAGGAGGCAAAAGGAGAACCAGGGAAAACGTGGGGGTGCTGTTGAATGAGAGAGGTGCTGTGGTGACAGATGATGCAGAGAAGGCGGAGTTGCTCAATACCTTTCTTTGCTTCTGTCTTCACTGCTCGGGCCAGCCCTCAGGAGTCCTAGACTTTGCGGGTAACAGAGAAAGTCTGGAGGAAGGATGACTTTCCCTTGGTTGAAGAAGAACAAGTTGGAGATCAATTAAGTAAACTGGATACCCACAAGTCCATGGGTCCTGATGGGATGCACCCGCAAGTGCTGAGGGAGCTATCAGAAGTCATTGCTGAGCCGCTCTCCATCATCTTTGAAAGGTCCTGGAGAACAGGTGAGGTGCCTGAGGACTGGAGGAAAGCCAATGTCACTCCAGTCTTCAAAAAGGGCAAGAAGGATGACCCAGGAAACTACAGGCCCATCAGCCTCACCTCCATCCCTGGAAAGATGATGGAACAGCTTGTTCTGGGTGTCATCTCCAAGCATCTGGAGGAAAAGAAGGTTATTGGAAGTAGTCAACATGGATTCACCAAGGGGAAGTCATGTCTGACTAATCTGATAGCCTTCTACGATGGCGTGACTGGATGGGTGGATGAGGGGAGGGCAGTGGATGTTGTCTACCTTGACTTCAGCAAGGCTTTCGACACTGTCTCCCACATCATCCTCACAGACAAGCTTAGGAAGTGTGGGTTAGATGGATGGACAGTGGGGTGGATTGAACAGTGGTTGAATGATAGAGCTCAGAGGGTTGGGGTTAGTGGTGCAGAGTCCAGTTGGAGGCCAGTAACAAGTGGTGTCCCTCAGGGGTCAGTACTGGGTCCAGTCCTGTTCAATATCAATGTTCAATCAGCGACCTGGATGAAGGCACAGAGTGTACCATCAGCAAGTTTGCTGATGACACAAAATGGGGAGGTATGGCTGACATGCCAGAAGGCTGTGCTGCCATACAGCGTGACCTGGACAGGCTGGAGAGTTGGGCAGAGAGGAAACTAATGAGGTTTAACAAGGGCAAGTGTAGGGTACTGCATCTGGGAAGGAATAACTCCATGCATCAGTACAGGTTGGGGGCTGACCTCCTGGAGAGCAGCTGTATGGAAAGGGACCTGGGAGTCCTGGTGGCCAACAGGATGACCATGAGCCAGCAATGTGCCCTGGTGGCCAAGAAGGCCAATGGCATCCTGGGGTGTATCAAGAAGAGGGTGGCCAGCAGGTCGAGGGAGGTCATCCTCCCCCTCTACTCTGCCCTGGTGAGGCCGCATCTGGAGTATTGTGTCCAGTTCTGGGCTCCCCGGTTCAAGAAGGACAGGGAACTGCTGGAGAGGGTCCAGCAAAGAGCTACTAAGATGATTAGGGGACTGGAGCATCTCTCTCATGAGGAAAGGCTCAGGGACTTGGGTCTTTTTAGTCTAGAGAAAAGACGACTGAGGGGGGATCTTATCAATGCTTATAAATACTTAAAGGGAGGGTGCCAGGTAGATGGGAACAGTCTTTTTTCAGTGGTGCCCAGTGATAGAACAAGAGGTAATGGGCACAAACTTGAACATAGAAAGTTCCGTCCTAACATGAGGAGGAACTTCTTTACTCTGAGGGTGGCAGAGCAGTGGAACAGGCTGCCCAGAGAGGTTGTGGAGTCTCCCACACTGGACACATTCAAAACCCGCCTGGACGCCGTCCTGTGCGACTGCTGTAGGTGACCCTGCTGCGGCAGGGGGGTTGGACTAGATGATCTCCAGAGGTCCCTTCCAACCCTGACCATTCTGTGATTCTGTGATAATAATGTAGAGTAACTTTGAAAGACACCCCAAGGTTAAAAAACTGCTGAGCTTTGTATTGATTAGCCAGAGATTTAGGAAAAGTGACACATGTATTTGAAGGTCTGGAAAATCTTATTTTATCAATGTTCTGTTCCCATCCCTCTAAACAATATGTTAGTGTTTCTTGTCTTTTACTCTGGAAAACATTTATCAGGAACTGGATCTACATTATTCTACAGAAGGCATTCATTGTCTTATAAACCCATATAGAATATATTGGGCCACCTGTGATTGCTCCAAGTTAAGGGCTGAGGCAGAGCATTACTTTATCTGATTCCAGACAAAATGCCTGTGCCCAGGTGCGTGTGGATTTATCTGTGCCAACAACCTGCTAATGATCTTTCTCTGTGGGACTTTGTCCAGAAGCTGAAGAAAGTTGTAATGACTTACTGTGGATTGACTCGACGCCAGCAGTTCATCTTTCCCAAGGGAGATCCTCCTAT
This sequence comes from Pluvialis apricaria, assembly GCA_017639485.1. NCBI lineage: Eukaryota > Metazoa > Chordata > Aves > Charadriiformes > Charadriidae > Pluvialis > Pluvialis apricaria. Next base: position 190,168,472 of record CM030007.1, on the reverse strand, counting down.
GAATCTGTTTCTGAATCAAGAGGAAGAAGGGTTTTTGAGGAAGAAGGGTTTTGAGTTGTACCTGTGCTTCTGACCTAACCATGTTTTTAATTACTCAGTGGCACTGCCAAACTGATTTACAGAGCCATGAAACATAATGAAGTGTGGTATCAAAGCATGCAGCAAACTCAAAATCTAGGTTACACAGTCATGTTGACAAATTGAGATGAGTGATAGAGTTACACCACCTGGGGAACTGCAGTGCGTACAATAAGGGAGCACTTCAAGAGGAGTCCTTTATAAGAAAAAAGCTGTGATAGTTAATTTAAGAGACTGTATTCAAGGGCAAACAGGGGAGCGTAATATACATGATTAGATATAGCTATACTGATCGTGTTACTTTTAGTGTTTAGATTCAGTGAGATTGGTGGCCAAGCATACACTTTGCATTTGTAATGAAGGCGAAATGGCACATCCCAAGCTATGAGGAAAAAGGAATGGCCGCCTTCTGATCTGCATGCACCACATCTCTTTTTTCTTAGCACAGTCCTAGACTGCATCAAGCATCCTGAATAGTCTCCAACTCGAACAGAGTGTAGCTCGTTGCCCACATGCTGGTCATAAGATGTATGCATGTAATTGTGGATAAAATAGGATTGCACTTGGTCATGTAATTTTACTTCAGTTTCTTGTTCTTCCCCCCTCACCCTGTTCTCTATTCAATAATAATTCTCTGTTATTTGAAAGTCATGAATTCATTGGCTAGGGCTTAATATCTTGGAAACGTATAACTCCTAGAGGGCTACAGGTGGTGATCCTGTTGATTTAGGAAGTTGTCATCCCAGTTCTGAGGAGAAAATTTCAAAGCAAACTAAATCTCACTGAAACTCAGGGCAATATAGGTGTATAACAGCAGGTGCCTATTTCACCCTCAGAAACATTATTATTAGCACTTGTAAACATGCATGAGCTAACTTTAAACTCACTTAATTGGGTTAATTGCTAAGAAGGCAGTCCAGGAGAATGGGGCTCAACAATAGCTGCAAAGTATGCCTGGGCTTCTGGGCAAATTCTTGAGCAATTAACCAACAGTTTCTCCCATGCTGCTACAGTGATGTTACTGTCAACACAGGACCTAGATAGCGTAAATATGCTGCAATTATAATTTTGCATAAATCACATAAGTAGTTTTAGAAGTGGTACCATAAGATTGACGGGTTGGTTTGTTATGAAAGGATGTCTTTCAGCCAAAGCAGATGAGTATTGTTTTTGCCATAAACTAGGGCTTTTGTTTTGTCTTCATCTTCGGTTCAGGCTAAAAACTGTAGTAACCTGGACAGTGCCACATAGGGATCTTAATGGCATAACCTGGTACTAAGCAGAACAAAAATCCTGTTAAGCTGCAGAATTATGCCTAAGGAAAATTACGGAGAAGCTACAAATGAACATTTTAGAATAACAGAGTTCCAGGCTATGTCATTAGTTCTTGCACACCTCACCTCCCTTACTTGTTACCACACACCCACCTCTCCTTTGTGTATCTGTGGAGTGTGGGGTGGGTTTTTTTTCCCCCCATTCAGTTCAGGGTAAATAATTCCCATATCCTATTAAACTGTTCAGCTGTGTCATTAATTTTATGAATTAGATGTTCATTTGAAAGCAGTGTCAGCATACAAGTATTGTAAAGTAGGTCACACTAACTTTTCCACTTTCTTAGGGTAAAAAGATTCTCTAAAGCAATGACCTTGAACCATATGCTTGAACAAAGACTACTTGGGAAGGCCTAATGTAACTGGTACTCAATAAAAAAATGGGTTTTGGGCCTGGGGAAATTGTTCCAGAATTTGACATTAATTCTGAGTGAAATCACTAGCATTTAAAACAGGTGAAACATCAGGTGTGCTCATGGAGAATCCCTGATGACCCCCACGGTAAGCTATTTGCTCACAATAGCTATTGGAAGTAGAATGAAAAAGGATGGGAAAGACAAAGAGGATAAGAAACCACACAGGCAGCAACAATGGATGTTTTTGGTGTACTGTTTCACAGTTAATTTCATCACCTGTTGTATTAGATGCCCTGGTTTATTGTTGGAGTGTCAATATTTGATTATTTTGTGAACTGGTTGATGTTTATTGTGTCTTCTGAATTTAGAAGTGTCATAAAATACTTTAGCCGTACTATGCATTTAATTTGTGTACCATTTATTGGTGTCTCTGCAGAGCTAAATGTCATAGTAAAGTGGAACATTAGATTACCTAATTAAGTATTTCAGAGGGATATGTGCTAAAAATAAAACTGGTAAGTGGTAGCAATTTGCTGTTCTTAATAGTTGTAAATGTGTAAAATATAGAACACAACTTCAGGCCTATACTTGAATAGGATTTATTTTAAGAGCTTTATTTACAGCCTTCATCATCAGGGGGAGTCTTTCAGTGATTTCTTTCAGACTTGGATCAAGCCCAGTAACGACTGAACCACTTACAATCTCTCAGCACTTTAATTGCCAATTATCTCATTTTTTATGTGGCCTTCAATCTTTAGTAGGATATTTTATAGAATGACAAGCGTGGGAGTAGTAGTTAACCCTTCTAGATATATGATTTGCCAGGGTGTTGCATGCAGCAGTCATGGCACAGCATGACTCTCGGAGGACTCTCTGACATTTGTTTGCCAGCAGCGATAATACCGTCCATTGTAGTTTTGCTGACAATCAGCAAAGTGATTATGAATTTATCTGGTACTGTAGAATTGTGTGGTGCATTGACAGCTGCAAAAATGATTTAATTTTGGCTCCGTACGAGCATACAGCTAAGTGCTTATTAATAAAGCAACATTTATAAAGTAAATATTATGATGACTTAGTGTGCCCACAAATGTGTAATTCATGTTTCTTTTGGAAATGAATGGTAAATTAGGAATTTCATCACATGACAAACAACATTAAAAAAGAATAAGATATAGGTAGATGAACATGACTAATGCTTTTGTTGATTTAATACAATTTGAAGTTTGCTAATCTTGTGGAAATGTGATTCGTTTTCTTCAACTAGAAAGAGCTCCATTAATGGCATTTAATACTCCATAAATCTATTAAATGAAAGAGCCTTAGGATTTCCTTGATGGAGAAGAAATATGATGTGTTGTGTGTTGAAATGTAATTATTACTTAAATACCAGTAATCCTAAAGTTATTACAAAAGTTAAATCATTGAATATGGGCACTGTTAAACAGGAGGAGTATGTGTGTGTGGGTATATATTCATATGATGTTAATCAAAACGTCACGGAGTTTGTCTGACATTTTTTGGATTAAGTGTAAGTACTAGGCATTGAAGGTTAAGGCCAAGAAAATCAGATTGACGATGTGGTAAGTTTTTTCAAAAATAATAAAATAATTTTATTTAAAAATAAATATTTTCTCTGTGTGTGTGTGTGTGTAAAATGACTTATTCGGTGTAACTTAAAGCCAAATTGTTTTTCCAAAAGATTGAGTCATGAAAGCAGAGTAATCTGCAAGACTTCAAGTTGAGTTTTGCTAATTGGAAAGGAGAGACCTTATTGCTCTCTACAACTACCTGAAAGGAGGCTGTAGTGAGGTGGGGGTTGGTCTCTTCTCCCACGTAACAAGTGATAGGACAAGAGGAAATGGCCTCAAGTTGTTGCGGGGTAGGTTTAGGATGGATATTAGGAAAAATTCCTTCACTGAAATGGTTGTCAAGCGTTGGAATAGGCTGCCCAGGGAAGTGGTTGAATCCCCATCCCTGGATTAAAAGACATGCAGGCATGGTGCCTTAGGACATGGTTTAGTCGTGGACTTGGCAGTGTTATGTTAACAGGTGGAGTCGATGATCTTAAAGGTCTTTTCCAACATAAGTGATTCTATGATTCTAGATTTTCCTACTTTGATTCCGCATATACAAGCTCACGAAAGAGGCTGTGAGCAATCCCCTGACATTCTTCTTGCACCTTGGTTGTATTCTCTTTTGACCAGAACTTGGATAAATAATTTGCAGTATATTTTACAAAGAGGGGAAAAATAGATATAAGTTGGCTGAGGCATTTAATTTCCACAACCAGAGTAGAATTTTTACAGGTTGATGGTTCATTTTTGAAATCATGAGGCTAGCTACAATACTGATGGGAGTTAGCCGGTTACATGCTTGTTACCCAATTATTTCACCTTAAAAAGAAATTTTTGATGATCTGGTTAAGCAGACAGATGCCTGGAATGTATATCCTCTCACTGGGTAAGTATATTTCATAGACTCATACTACTGTTTGAGCTCCTTTGATCAGTAATTTCAAAAGGTATTCCATCAGTATTCTTTTTCAAATTAATTAAAGTATGCAGACCATTCCTTTGGAAGTTTTAACATATTTAAAGCTATCCTACAGTTATTTGTTATGCAGTGGAGGTGAAGTTTGTTCAATGTTTAGAACAAAGAACAGGGGGAAGTGAGTTTAAATGAAAATATTTAGACTGAAGCTGGACGTTTCTTGAATGACTGTTCCATGCATATCCTGCCCCTTTGACAAGAGTCACATAGCTCCACTTAATGCAGATGGCTAGATTTCCACATGATTGTTTAATGAGCTGACAGCAGACTATTATTAACATGAGATTTGCAGGTCAGTAGAAGCAGTGAGACATTCTGGATGGGAAGTACTCTCTGTTTATGTCTATTGCTCCCTATCTAGTTTAGTTATGTAGGAATTAGCCTCTAAAACAAATCTTGATATCAATACCACCCAGATGGGTAAAGAAAAAAAACCCACGATGCACACCTGAGTAGTTTTTTTCTTGTTACTGGGATTGATTCCTGCAGCTAGTAACTGAATAATCCTGTCTCCCTCCCCCAAATCAGAGATGTGTTTTGCATCTTGCCAGTTTTATTTTTTATCTGAGTCAAGAGTTGTTTGGGTTGGTGTTAGCAACAGTAACGGCAAAAATTGCCAAGAAGCAGAACATGAAGAGTACTGGTATTTGTTTCTATGTAGTGATTCATTTTAGTATGTGTTAGAAAAAATTGCCAACAGAAGCAACAACCATAATTATTGATAAAATCCCGCAACCCTCAGGAGGCTTATTCTAACATAAAGTAGTGGGTTTTTTTTTTTGGGGGGGAAAAAATTTGGTTAATGTGTCTTTTTTTTTTTTTTTTTTTTTTAATGAACTCCCTGTATATTCTGGGTGAATATTCACTCAGATGAAAATCTTAAATCTCCTTCCATATAAATGTGCTTTGATCAGCTGGCAGGTGTCTCTTTTATTTTGGCTGATTATTTTGCCTCTAATTCATTTTTCACATAGGCACTTGTTGAAGTTACAGCTTGTCTAAATATTTACTGATTATGGGTTAGTTAATCCTTAGTTAATGCTTTACTTTCTACATCATGGGTGTTATACTTCTAAGTATTGTAAATTTTGCTTGTGTTTTTTAGTAGCCTCTTGATCTTTGCTTTAAAACGTAATGGGGAAATTTGAAGTACTGCATCTTCTGTTTGTGTCCAACTCCTGAATAATTTCAGAAATTAAACATAAAGAATTAGGAAGTTCATTCAGAAATGAAAGAATATAACAGCTACTGGAAGGAGATAGATGTAATTGGACTGTGGTTTTACAAGCCCTTAAATAAGCATGAGAGTTGGGAAGTTTGTTTTGGAGTATCTTGTAGGCAAGAGCACTTACTGTAGAGGTGATTGATAGATTTTTCTGTGATAATAAGAAGGGTATGTGATGTGCTACTTCTGTAACATATCCATATGAGAAGTCTTTGAATTAATTTCTCTATTATATGAAATAACAAATTTTAATTTTAGTAGAAAATTATGCGGGTATTTTGTTTTAGTTCTTTCACGTATATTCAAAGGCAAAAGAAATGGAAGTTGGAAAGACCAATGGTTTGCAGTTTCTTCCCTTTTTTTCACAACTGTGGAAGAACTGGTGGCACAGAGCTCATTACAGGAATGCTTCATGGTCTAGCAAATACACCTTGCAGTGACAGCCCTAAGGAGCTCAATTTATTTAGTTTATAAAGTAGTTCAGAGGTGACTCGATCAAAGATTGTGAGTACCTGCACTAGGAAGAGATAACTACTGCTACAGAGCCCTGTAATTTGACAGGCAAAGATACAGCAGAACTATAAAGCTGGAATTTGCAAATGCAAAAAATTGCAGTAAAAATACAGTAAAAAATATTTTTTTGAAGGTGAGGGTTATTTCCTTTTTGATTAACCTCAACCAAGACGGACTGTTTCATAAAAGCTGTGTTTTAGTGTTATCACAAGTTATTAGACCTAATGCAAGAATTACTCATGATGTTTTTTGACATGTATTATACAGCAGATCAGACTAAACTATTACTATGGCCTTTTTGGTTACAGAATCTTTTCACATGCATGTCCTAGCGGTACTGTCATTGCTTTGATTTGCTATTGCAGGAAGCTAAAAGTATAACTTGTGGTTTATTGTCCTTAAGAGTTAACTATATTCTGTATCACCAAAAATCTCTCTCTCTGGCCCTGGCATATGTGGCTTCCCGTAATATATTATGGGAGTATATTGGCAGAGAAAATGAAAGTAGTAGCATGTTGCCTAGTAGCTGAGGCATACAGACAAAAGAACTCAACTTAGAACAGTGGTAGTGTTAGTCCAAATAGAAAATCAGGTTTGGAAAACTTAATTTCTCAGAAGCATAAAACTATATATAAAAGAATTAATGTAATCCATACTTCCAGAATGCAGAGAGATTTGAGAGTAACATATATAGAAGCCTCTAGTTTTTCAAAGTGAATAAAAATGATTATAAGAAGACATTTTGAAGATTATAAGAACAGACCATGTTAAAAAAAAATCCTTACTCTTCAAATCTACTCTGGAGGCTGGAGTAGAGCTGTATATTTTGCACTCTGAAGCATTCAGGACTATTTAAACTGATTTCCTAGGCTTAAATCAAACAAGTGAAACACTGAAGTCCGTCCATGTGTGAATGTATACATATGTGTCTATATATATATGTAAAAGCAAAAGGCAAAATTCTTAAATAACACTTTTTTTCCCCGCACTATATGGAAAAAAATCCTAACACCAAACAACCCAGACTTTTCTTTTTACTAGAGTATTTATATGTCCATTATTATGTTGTCTTAGTTTACATTTCCATTGTTTGTTTATCATAGTGATGTGGTTCTTTTCTTTCCCTACCAGATTGCCATGAAGTGTAATAAATACTGTCAAAAAGCTCTGAGATCCTTAGATGTAAGAGATTACAGAAGTATACAGATGAAGTGTTAGATAGAGGTGCTGCTCAAGAGTCATATGGAAAGAGAATTTTCCTCCAAGATTGTTCAGAAAGCCACTTCATTAAAACAATTTCCCATTTTTCTTTCTATTGGCAATTTTCCAGTAGTTAAACAAACAGTGACAGTGTGCAACATCCTCAGCATAGTACAATTAGTATGACACAGCAAATGCCAGAATAAATGTAGATCATTTCACAGTAGCTAGACAAAGCCTCTAACCCACGTTGTTTAAAGTGTAGTTCTTGGCATGATGTTACAGTTAACAATTAGTTGTAGCAGCTCCTGAGAAGTTTTCAAAATAGAATCAGGTGAATTCATCAATTTCACTTGAGTTCTTGGAGGAACATTAAATTCCTTTAGAGCTGAAGTACCTAATTCAGTAATCTAATGAGCAAGGAAAAGCATTTGTGCTGTAAAAATTACTAAATAAGCTACATGAGTCTCAATCAAGTTACTCTTATGTTGCACTGTTATGATTTCACTTGACTGAATAAAAATGCCTTCTCCAGTGTTCATTGACCTCCAGCTTTCCCCGCCTATTAAATCTTTTCATATGCTTGATAGCTAGAGAGCTACACTGTCAAGTATCTTCAGAATGTACAGAAGAGCTTGCTTGCTTTTCTTTTATCTGTATTCCCTTTCCTTTTAGGCATAGCCTTGCTCGTTAAATGTAATCTCTTGACAATAATAATCTGTAAACAGTTTGGAAACAAATTGTGTTAATTCCTTGGAAATGTTGTGAAGTATTTTTACTGTGTCTAACTGGGAAAGTGAGAAAAGGTTACTTCAATAATTACACAGCGACTCCTTTCCATAATTAGTTCACTTAGCCGATTTCATCTTCCTCTTAACAGACAAGAGAGTGGCATCAGCTGAATCTCAAATGCGGAGGATTTTCATTTTGGTTGGAGCTGAGAAAATCTGAACGGTGTCCACAGTACGGAGCCGTTGCTGCTAGCTTTGCCTTGCTCACGGCAGCCCCGTTCCTCTGCAGTTCCGTGCTCGGGCCTGGGGAAGCGCAGGGAAGTCTGGGACATTTTCATGATTCCTCAGAACACTTTCTTAAATGTTTTGGTGACATCCATCTAACCCAATTTAGGCATCTAAAAGGCAGATATTTGTGTCTGAGCTAATCACTCAGGAGGAGAAGTAGACATATTTACATAATGATTCATTTAACCTAGTTCTCTCTGAACATAGAATGTAAGTGCCTGAGTCAGACCTAGATATTTAAAAAGTAAACATCAAAGATTAGGTCAGAGGAATTCAAACCTTTTTCTTATCCTTATGTTTTGATATCACCTCTCTCAAACTGCACAGAGTGGAGATGTGTGATAACAATACTCCCATCACCTGAATTTAGCCCAGGTTTGTCGTAAGTTAGCTGAGTGATACTCTTTGCTCCCCACTGTTGTCAAAAGGGAGAGAGGGACTACGCCAGAGTGTTGTTTAGAACCAGAAACTGAACTAAGAACAGCCTTTCACCAAAAGAGGAGTGCTTAAGGAAATAAGTTGGTGATTATTCAGACTTTTGGTTAGGCTGAAAGTATGCAGAAAGGCCTTTGGCGTGACAGTTGTGCCATGCTAAGTGCAGTACGCAGCAGGGGAGGTACACTCGGAAAGCTGAAAATATGCTTTTCTTGATGTGTGGGTGTGTCTGTACGTATTTGCAAGATCATTGCAAAATTGTGCCTATCTGGAAGGAACTTTTAGATGGATTTGGTTGTGCTCTTAACTCTGTAGTGGAATGTAGTGGATTTTCACTTGCAAAAGTATTGCTATATTTGTTCCTAAATTCCCCACCCCGGCCATAAAAAAAAAAAAAAAAATATTTTTTTGGAACGCCTGCTGCGGCACAGTGAAAATCACAGCTGTAAGTACAGAAAAATAAATGTGTTTAATTTACTTTGAACATTCAGGAACCATTCAATATGGATGTATTAAATGAAAAACAAACATTAATAGTGTGACCATTTGAAAAAGTGTTTCTGGAATGGTATGCTGAAAAGAAATGCAAATAGGGTATAGATTCTTACGTACTGATATCACATACCAGATCTATTTCAGCATTAAAAACTTCATATAGTCTGTCTTGTTTTTTTCCCTGTCAAAACTATGTTAATTCTGTTGAAAATAATAAAATTCAATTCCTAGGGCATAAACAGGATGCAAAATGTTCCGTAGGTAAAACACAGCTCCAAGCATTAGATGCACGCTTTTCACTTTAGGTTTAAAAATTTAAATCTTTTTATATTCAGAATAATGAATATGAGGCTAATTTTATAACCGTGAGGCATAAACACCAAAGACCATATCCTCAAATGTCTTCAGTTTATATTTGACACAAAACAATATGTTGGCAGAAATATTTTTAAACCTTGCTGAGAGCATAAGGGAGGGAAAAAGATCTCTGCATAGATTACACTTCCCACTCCATTTTCTATTATTGTTATTATTGGTCCTCTTTTAGGGCAGTGTACTTATTTGGCAAGCATTCCAGAATATATACCAATTTGTGTAGCCTGATATTACCTTCTGATAAACTCTTAACACTTTTAATCGAGTTCAGCAGGTAGACGGCAAACCCGTGTTCGCTTTTCGTCATGCACACGAACGACTGTAGCAAGTCAACTGTAGAGCTCTTTCTGTAGCCCGGGGGTGTAAATATACGACGTTCCATGTTCCCAGGGGCTGGTGGAGGAGAGTGCAGTTCATTGGGCTGCTCTCTTCTGCTTATGGATGTGTGAAGAGCAGCTTTCGCCAGATTGCTGAAGTATTTTTCCTTCTGAAATAAAGAGCTGAGCTACAGATGGGTTACGCTTTCTTTCTAAGTGAGCCTCTGAGATTAGTGAAGCAAGGGAGTGATGTAATATTTTGATACTGTGATGTCACAAATCAGCTTCTGCTGATTTTTTAATTTCAACTTTTAAGCTTATTTCCCAAATAAAAGCCAATGTTTAAATTCTCTTCCTGCAACATAAGTGTGCAGTCACACTTTTCCTATTTCCTAAATTGATATGATTATAAAAGTCAAATAAATGTATATTTCCATTTTATGCTTTTCAGAGCAAGTTCAGTATTGTTCCAGGGATTCAGAGCAGTGAAGCAGTTTGAATTTTATTCTTTTTGATACCGATACAGAGTCCCTAAATGAGAAACTACCGTCTTTGAAGCCCCTGGTCAGCTAAAGCCCATGAAGAGATTTCTACTAGCATGTGCTTTTATATCAGTTTTCCATGTTGAATCTTCTTTGATAACTGCTTCAGAGTGAGAACAAAGATATTACTATGTTCGTGGTAGTCACATGTTTGTAAATGATGGGCTGCTGGTGCCAGCGATGGCTTGTTTTACGTTGATTAGTCCGTGCTGTTGTGCTGTGTAGCTTGTCCTGAATTTACTTCACTGATTCAGAGCAATATGGTGTAAAGGGGAGACTTCTGCTCACGCAGCATACCTCATGGATGGCAGCTGCTTTTGGCTCACCTTGCAGAGAGCTCAGCAGGAAAATGCAACTTTTGATCTCTAAGCCTGAGTATGCTAAACGTTTGGGGTTTGTGCTGCTTTGGGTGGTGTTTCCAATCGCCTTGCCGTGTGATTTCAGGAGTATTCCCTGACTTGGTTTGGGAGGTCTGGGTGTTGTGACGCTGGCACATGCTTTCACTGCAATCTGCAGCTTCGTTGCTGCCCTTCTCTTCTCCCGGGCTTTCCTCCTCTGTTTTTTTGACTGAAGATTTCAGTTAATGCAAAATGACACATGACTAGTGGTGTTAGCAGTAAGAAATACTTCTGCTTTACCAATGAACTTTGCTCGCTGGCTTTCTTTACGTTGTGTGGATATTGAGGTTTAAAATGTGATTTGACAAAAAAAGATGATCAGATTTTTTTCTATGTAACCTGTTAAAACACTTCCTCACTGCTTTTGTGTGTTATGAGGTTGCTGGGGCTTGGATTTACGGTACCATTTTGGATGTAATTCATACTTTTTTTTTGTTTTAAGGAGATAGGTGAACAGAGATCTACATGGTAAAATTCTCCTAGTTATTTCTTCACATGGCAAAACTTTGCTAGTTTTCATGCGAGAGTGTTTATTTCTTTCTGAAGTGCTTTGAAATAAATGCATATTGAAAATGCAGTGATGTGCTGCTATAATTTGTAAGTAGCTATGCATACTTACATATTACAAGAAATTCAGTATTCATAAAAATACAGTGTTTTATTAGAAATACTTTGTCAGTAAATTAATTGGCATTTTAAAGGAAAAATTAAAAAGATTAAGTATTAGACACTGAGTCTTTTCAGAGCCCTTAAACTCCATTTGCTTTTTATCTGTTCTTTTTATGTGATTTTATTAACATGTAAATTCTAGTTGTTTGTCTTAGCGCATTGATGATTCAGAGTTTCAGGACACTGAAGAACCACTTTTTAAATAAATTCAGATAATTCAGAGAATTTAATTAAAATTCTTTGAGATTTGATTTGAATTTTTAATTATATACAGTACTGTTTTGCTGTGAAAAGAGTAAAGTTAAAATGTTACTTTTGCAATAATCTTATAATCTAAAATTTTTTTCTTACTGTGCTTTTTGGAGTTTTCCATTTGAAATCTGAAATAAATTAGGTCAAATAGCAATGATTCAGCGTTTGTTTGGCTAAGAATGTAAGTATCAGACTCTGCTATCTGGTAAAGCTGTTAAAGAGTAGGAATTTTAAAAAAATAATAAATGGGCAATGCTGTAAGAAGTTTCTTATAACAGAATAATACATTCGTCCTTATCATCCGTTTCTTGTGTTGAATGAACAAAAGGCACCCACCTAACCACCACCTAAATATCAGATGCCTCAGATTAAATATTATGTACAAATGGACATAATACACACATTAAAAAAGCCTGTACAAGTGTGTTTACATTTTTGTTTACTGACAGAAGCTAAAACACACTACTGACATAAATACAGCATGTATTTGGTTTTTTTTTGTTTGTTTAATGTGAGCTGCTATTATATGAGCTGCTATTATCTATTTTTGCTTGTATAATAAAAAGAAGTTAATGGTAGAATAACATTCTCTCAGAGATGTGTTGTCTGTGCTCCAAGAAATTATTAGATAGCTGTGCTAATCTTCACAATTCAATTTGTGATCTGAAGAGGTAATGTCGTTACTTTATGTTCAATAAGGCTGCTAGGTTTTATTTAGAACTAATTACTGTCTAGAACCAGCCTAGTACAATTTTAAATTATGACTTTACTAAATAAGTCATAATCAATTGAAAAATAAATGTTTTTTTAAAACAAAATATTTTTTATTTTGTTTATTTTTGGTATGTGCTTCAGGGATAGGAAAATGATACAAACTTTCCCAAACTGCATTCACTTTTATTTTAGTGACATGCACAGGACTGGGAAAATCATTCATATGTATCCAACCTCCTCTGGAAATAAATGCTAAAATAGGGCAACTTACCATTTAATTAATTAAACGTTCAGCTCGGCTCCACTCAGCTAGTGGTGAGGAAAACGTACTCCATTGCTATTTGTTTAAGTACAGCAGATGCTGTGGAGATTGTATACTCAATCACTGTAGACATTTTTATAATTAATCAATTGTTGTGAAAATTAGTCAATGCTTTTTCATATATTATTAATTCAATGCATTTGCAGTATTACCAAATGAAGCAAACGAAGTATGCTTTTGTAGTGATATAAGGGTTTGGTGTAACGACCTTTCTCCCCAGCAAATAGATTATGTGGCACCAGATTCTTTGCTACCCTACGTTTTCCCACTCACACGGTGGCATGAAGAATAGCAGAGTTTGTGAATTTAAGGAAACCATTAATTAAGGCAAGCTTCAGAATGAAAGTGAGAGAGTTAAATTCTCTAGTGGGGATAAAAAGTAGCTGCTTCTCTGCAGGATGATCATCCCTGATGTATGATCGCTTGCTGAGACAGGAGATACGGGCGTGATATTTCTCTGCTCCGTGGACACTCTGGTTGCCCTCTGGCACTTTGGCGTAGGGTGAATATACTCTTTAATTTGTTGATGCAGGAAGGTAACAAATCCTTTTATTGAGCTGGATAGATAAACCCAGGCTCTAAGGATGGAAGACGGCATGGGATTTATGGGGGTAGGGCTGACACGTTGCTTTTTCGGTCACTGAGGATGAGGTTGGTAGTTGTGTTCCTGTATGAAAGGAACCCGGGGCTGCAGAGGGGAGGCTACACTGCTGGGAAGAGGGGGAGTTGCCTTCCTTGGCTTGCTTGCCTGGAAAGCTTTTGAATCAAATGGAGATCAGAACAGGTAGAGAATTAAGTGCCATGACTGAGAAACTGGATGTTTACGCCAGTGGCAGCACCTATATGTGTTTTATTGAGCTTTCTTATTAGGCTGAGGTAACTATCCTGTGTTTATTGTTTACCATTCTTTGCTGAAGGGTCAGGATACCAAGGCCAGAGTATCTTGTTTTGGATCTTCTTTGGAGAGAGAGCAATTCCTTGAAGAAATTGTCTTGCTTTGCAGTGTATTATGTAGAATACCATTCTTATGATGCTACTTGTTCTGTAGGCTCTCTGTATTTTAAAATGTGAACTAGGTGTAAGTGATGCCATTGTGCTTGCTAAACATCTGAAACTGGACCTGCAAATCTGCCTTAGCAACCTTTCTGGAGATGTTGACTCCAGTGCTGGTTTTGTCATCCTTTTTCTTTGTTTTTCTGCCTCTCTAAATGTAAAGAATGGAAAGCATTCACTGTGCAGATCCAGCAAAGTCTTCATCATCTCTCCCCTCATTTTACTGCTTGGAGTATGTGGAGTTTGGAGGGAGCTATTTTTCCCCAGAATTTACAGACTACCAATGGAGTCTGCCTGAACTGAAGGGTTGAAAAGGGAGTCAGCTGTATCTACCGTCTACAGTTTGGCATCTAGTTTTGGCATTGGCCGTTGTTGGAGATGAGTTTGTTTGCAGAGTTTAGAGTACTGTTGTTCTGGCTTTGCCTTCCAGAGCCTGTCTCTCCATCTGGCCCTGCTGTCCTGCTGGCTGCTGCGGGCTGTGCTGGGGCCACACTCCACTGCTGGTGCTCTGGTGTGCTGTGCCCTTACTAGCTGCCATCAGCTGGTCCACGCTTTGTTTGCGATCCCCTGTGTTCCTGGGACTAGGCTTGTTCAGTTTTGGCCAGAAATGTAACTGGGTTTGTCACGAGATTTGTCACAAAAGCTTCTTTATCTGGGACAAGTTGATAGCTTAATGCTATGTCCACTCAGCTGAAGAGCTGCTTGGTGGGGCTTAGCTGTCTAGCAGCCTACATTTCAACTATGTTTCTCCTTTGTGTACATTTGGAGTTCTTTATGTTCCATGTCGTGCACCACCTGCCAGTTGGTGTCCTGAGTACTGTGCTTTTTCAACTGGTTAATTACTTTTCCCATAAAATAAGTGTATAGATGTTTTCAGTTGAGGATGTCTATCTTTAAGTGGTACATTTGGACAGTAACACCAATGTCTTTTATAGAATTTTTAATCTTTGCCTTGAAGACATCCTGTTTACTAGTCAAATACATAATATTTATCAGTTAAGCTTGTTATGGCAGTTGTACAGCTTCCTTTTCAAGCCTTCATCGCACTGCTCGTTCTGTTGTTGGCTTCCTTTACCACCTCTCCTTTCTCCTCTGCCCATGAGGTGTCAGCATTTGGGATGCTGGTGGAAGCCCTGTCTCAGAGCAGGGACAGGGATTACACTTCAAGTCGTTTAATACGTGTGTGGGATGTTGCCAGTTCCTGTTCAGCTGCAGTTTGTGAGGAATCTTACTGTTGCCACCTTGCCTTCATTGTGTTACTATTAGTCCTGTGCCAGGTGCTGTTTGGACCGCTAGTTGTAGTGTTGCTATTGACAAGCATTTCAGATTTCATTATTTCTTTAGCGTATCATTAAGTATTTCAAACTGTACATTGCCTTTTATTTCTGAAATTACAGAGAAACAACCTTGCAGAATTTCATTGAACCTGTTGCAGCTGATAGACTGTAATTGTATAAGGCTGTGCATTCATTCAGGCTATTCCTTCAGTGTCGCAAACTCTCTTACATTCTTCAGTGTCGTTTCAATAGATTTGCCTCCAACATCTATGTTCCCATATCTGATACTGGTGTTTCCTATATCTGATATCGGTGATTTCTAGAACTGTAAAGTTGAGATAGCTTCTTTCTAGCTGGAAAATAGTAATATCATAAAAAGTATAAGTATTTATAGAACACTGATCACAATCAAGTAAAATCATGGGAGATGGCTGAGTATAATTTTGGCATGAAATACTGTTTTGTAATGTTAGTTAATTAGCTAAAATAAACATCAGAAAAGGTAACGACTAGAAATCAGTCTAAGAAGGAGAATTTTGTACTTCTAAGTGGAAACACTACTCAGTGAACTCTCTACTTGCCCAGGCAAAAAGGATTTCTGCTCCAAAAACACACTGAGAATAATGGTATCCTTTGTACTGTGAGAGGCAATTTTCTTTATCCTGCTATAAATCTGCCCTGCCATCAAAAGAGAAGGTCTGGCATCGTCCTTGCTCTGAGCTGGGTCTTCTTGTCTGCTGGCTCATGTTGGTATTAGCGTTTGGAAGCCCTCACAATGATCTGGATCATTTAACTGGTGTAGTTGAAAAAAAAAAAAGGATCAGAAAAAGCTCAAGATGCTGGTAGCAGCCAGTGACTCATCTAGACGTTTAAGCTAATCTTGGTCATATAAAGGTGTGTGTCCAGTTACTCTACTGATCTGTGCTTTCTCTGTAGCGAGCAGTGAAAAGGAGACTCCCCCAAATGGGAGCCAGGCCTCCAAATGTTCAACAGTGCAGACGACTAACTCGGATGACAAACCTGACACCCAGCTTTTTTAGGCAGCAACATTTAGATGACAGCCATGTTGTGTCTCACCCTTTCAGTCCCAATCTTTGTGTAGTTTTAATACTTTATTTTCTTGAGGAATTCCAATTTTGACTTTATAAGTCTGTAACTTGTTCAACTGATCAGCAAGTGACAGAAAAAGGAAATTTGTTAACAACTCAGAGAAAGAGTTTAGAGAAGGTAAGTTCTGCTTATTGAGCTATTGTTCTCTTCTAGAGATAATTTTGTAAAAACAGTGCTCTTTTCTTCTACTGAATACAACTGCCCTAGCTGAGCTACTTAAAATTAATATTTTCATTAGTGACTACCCAGATATCAGTACTAGGTACTTATATATCAGATTTTGAGGAAAAAAATAATGAACTAATGTGGAGTATGCATTCTGCTGTTTCAGTCCACAAGTATGCAATCAGAGTGATTTATGAACTGGGGAAAAAAAAAAAGGATTAATAATTCATGCATAGGAGCTATAAATGGATTCCTGCTCTGGAATCTTTGAGCCGGTCATCATTTGTCAGTGTTGCATATATTGTTCAGTGTAGGGGAAGTTATTATTTTATAGTCGAATAAGAGCATATTTTGCCAAGATTTTTTTAATACATAATAGCATGTCTAAAGAAAGTTGGCACAGGAAAATTTGAGGAAGATGCAGGTAGCCAGAAAGCAATTATTTTATTATAAATAATACCCTACCTAGTATGTTGTTAAAGTTTTACTATCTTTTACAATTATACTCTGAAATACTGTGTTTCCACCTTAATGGCTTTTGACCATAAGTTATTAGTGCATTTTGTACCTGTCATTATTCATAACTCCTAAAGAACAATTTAAAATGGGTGGTTGCATTTTGCATCTCTTTTGTGGGATAATAAATATTAATTCAGCAGTAAAGAGATGACATAGCAGGCAGAATAAGATGTTTCAATTTTTATATTTGTCCTTAAAACTTTAAAGGCTTAGCGCAGATGGTCTTAGGAATTAATAGAGAGCCCAAGCATAGGACCTATGTGTTTCTTTGCAAATCTAGATAATAAACTGGTTAATTTTAATGTTATTTTTTTCCTAATCTTTTAAATTGCCTTGAGAAATAGGCAAAGGAATAGATCCAAATGAGAGCTTTGCTGAAAACAGCACTTGGGCTAACCTTAGGTACCTGAGTCCAAAATCCCAGAAAACCTCTGGCATTAACCACTTTTATTGGAGGTTTCTAATCCAGTGGGCATTTTCTCTGTTTGACTAATAATTCCCCAGGTTCCTACACTGATTTTGTTCCATCTTCAAATATTCCCATTTTTAGCAGCCAGGTACATACCTGACATGAATCACAGCCTGAAGGTGCCTGTCTCTCTCCACTCTTTACATAATGAGCCTACATGGCGTGGCTGTGCTTGTAACTTGAACCTCCCTGTGAAATGCTATAATTAGATGGGATGAGTCTTGGCTTAAGCATTGCTTCACTTAAATCCTCTGAAGAGTTCAGTCTCCTGCATGGGTTCAGAGAATGGACATCTCGTACATCTGTAAGAGCAAAGCTGTGGCAAAATGCTCTCAGCTGTGTTTTCTTCTTAAGATAAAGTCAGAAGATGGGGTACCTGTCTTTTTCTGTAGAGCGCTCACCCAAGAACTGGAAGACCTGACTTTCAGCCCAATGGAGTTGAGTTTTTTCTACCTCTCAGAGGAGTTCCCTACCTTCTATGGTGTAGGCTAAATAGTAGGAGTGTGTGTGTGGGGGGTGACTCACAGTTTTGAAGACATGTCATTGTGTCAAAAATAGTCCTTTTAAAAGACTATGTGAGGCTCTGCTCTGTCTTCTCAAACGACGAGTGTATGCATTTCGTGTACGGGAATATGTAGTGCTGCAACATGGCAATGCAAATGATTTTCTAGGTAATATCGTGAATTTCACACTTAAACAGGATGGAATATGAAGTGTGAGAAATCCTGCTAAGCAAGTGAATTCTGTCTTGTGAGTAGGTTCAGATCTGTACCCTAAATTACAGAGATGACAGGGTGACTGACATTTGAACATTTAATCCTGGTTTTATTTCTTACCTCTTTCCTAGAATCACAATCTGCTTTAATAGAAAGAGCCCTTGTTCTCAGCCGCGAGCAAGAAGTCAGTCAGTAATTCATGCTTCACGACAGGCTTTCAGAATAGTACAAACCCTGCATTACACAGAAAGAAACGGTAAACTTGTATGAAGTTGCCATTGTCTTCACAGGCTTGCCAGGAACACAGGGAACACTCCCGAGCACTTTTGATGCCAAGTAAGTGCCCTTAACTCTCATTTTCTATAGAATCAAATTTGTGCACAGAGTGAATTACAAGCATGCTACACAACAGAGCGCCGAATGGAAATCAACACAGAGAGAGCTGGATCACCGATTTTCTGTGTTGCTGCTTGGTATGGTGGAGCTGCTTCACCTACTACAGCACAAATGGAAGTTGTAGCCTCACGAAGACACTTAGGTGTCTAAATTAGACATTTAGATCAAAAGTTTAAATGTCATCAGTTGGATAATGTAGATCCTAGGAAATCATGTGAATGATTAATCTCTATGGCCTCATTCATATTTAAGTGTTGGGGAGATAACAGATAATGTGCTAATTACTGGTGAAGGCAGATCATCAGTACATTATGGAAAAGATGTGCATGTGTAATTAGCAGACACTGATAGTGTGGGTATGATAACTGATGGGATTGCTCTTCAGTCAGATATTGCAAATAATACAGGCAATAATGACAACAGGATTTCAGTACGTTGCTGCTTTTGGGTGTTTCTAGTGAGACTGAGCTGTCCCCTTGGGCCCCATCCCAGCCCTGCCCAAAGCAACTTTAGACTCACTGGCTGTCTCATGCCACCTCCTACACATCCTCTCCCACTGCATCGAGTGAATGTTACCTCCCTCTTCAAAATATGCTGACTGGTTTTCATTCTCCTCTCCTGCCTAATTATTCAACTGTCCATTAGAAAGTAAAACTGTTGCTTTTGCCTCACCTCTGGTTACCAAGATCAGTCTTGTTTACTGCTTCTTAAAACTAGGTCCAAGTCATTTTGGTCTGTTTCTGTACCCCAGACTAAATTTCCTTGCTGCCTCATGCAGAAAAAATGTCTTCTCAGGAGCACAGGAACAGCAGTACTATCCTGTTACATGTTTGAAGGTGCTTGTTCACAGGAGAGTCGAGGTCTTTATGAATGAGAAGAGAAACAGGTGAGTTTTCCAGTCCCTGGAAGTGTCAGAGAGGAAGGGACCTCCCCTAGTGATGCTGCAGTGTTTCCTTGTATAAAACCTGAGTAAGGAAGAATTACTGTCAATTTTACTGTGGCTTAAGACAGAAGCAGTGAGCAATCTCTAGTCCTAAAGGGCTGAGAAAGTAAACAAGGAGGAAAATGGGTGGGATGTGTGCTTGTAGACTAATTACTTTTGTTAGTTATTTCTGAAAGGTATAGATAGTTGTAAGTGGAGGGATTATTTACATGGCCTGTGTTCCAGTGAATGAACTGGGATGAAATTTTAGGATCTTTTTCAGATGATGAAGTCTAGTTCTGCTGACATGAAAAGGCCAAATGGCATTTGCCTCAAGGTGCCTTTACCAGTAACTGAAAACAGGCCTCCGCACCCCACTGCATCTACTCGCTCTGTTACTGTAAAATGGGCCAACCTATAGCTTTTCAGCCACATGCAGCTCATGGGATGGTTCAGATGTCTCTCCAGGGCTGCGTCTGTCACGGCTGACACCAAAACTGCTGCGGGGGAAAGCAAGCCAGCAGGGCTCGAAGGGCAGTGTTCCCCATAATCTGAGAAACAGGTTGTATATCCAGCTCAGCACATCCAAAATGTAAACCTTCTACCTAGAAAGCAGTTTTAACCTTTACCTGTGCTGTGTGTCTTGTAGCTCTCAGTTTTTCCTACAGGTGTTGGAAGGTTTACTAGCTCCCTATTGATGCTTTGACAATTATCCATAAGTAACGTAAAAAGAACATTTAGTAGATATCAAAGCACTTGGTTCCATACCTCTTCAGACTATTTAGGCAAGACAGAGATTATATAATGCTAGTGTAAAGTTATGAAGATAACAAATAGCAATAGAAAGAGTAGTGCTTTTACTTCTTGCTTCTCATAACTGTAATAGAAGGAATAGTCATCGGAAACTACAAATCATCAAGCTAAAAATGATGATTAAAAATGATCACCTTTGAAACTGGTGCACAATAAACTGGCAGAACGAAGTGACATAAATACCACTGAGGGAAAAAATAACGAGGGTTAAATAATAACTAGTAATCCTGTCTGACATTTATGATTGTGACGCTGAAGATATGGAGGATGGAATTGTTGAAGAACTCTGGCATCGGTTAGCTAATAATGGTCTTGAATTGGAAAGTAATTCCCAGGAATGCATTGGTAAACAGTTGTCCACTTAAGGGCTTTTAAAGGCTTTATCTACTGCTCATCATAATATAGAACGTGAACTTGGAGCACAGCCCCATCACATATGGTTATCATTTTTAAAATGACAGAGCATAGGAATGGTCTGGAGAATTATACAACCATAGAATAGCTTGAGTTGGAAGGGGCCTTTAAAGGTCATCTAGCCCAATTGCCTCTGCAATGAGCAGGGACATCTTCAACTAGATCAGGTTGCTCAGAGCTCCATACACCAGACCTTGAATGTTTCCAGGGATGAGGCATCTATCACCTCTCTGGGCAACCTGTTCCCGTGTTTCACCACCCTCATTGTAAAAAAATGTCTTCCTTGAATCTTGTCTAAATCTGCCATCTTTTAGTTTAAAGCCATTACCTCTTGTCCTATTGCAACATGCCCTCCTAAAAATCCTGTCCCCATCTTTCTTATAAGCCTCCTTCAAGTATTAAAAGGCTGCAATAAGGTCTCCCCTGGAGTCTTCTCTTCTCCAGGCTAAATAACACCAACTGTCCCAGCCTGTCCTCATAGGAGAGGAGCTCCATCCCTCTGATCACCTTTGTGGCCCTCCTCTGGACCCGCTCCAACAGGTCCATGTCTTTCCTGTGCTGAGGGCTCCAGAGCTGGATGCAGTACTCCAGGTGGGGTCTCACAAGAGCAGAGTGGAGGGGCAGAATCACCTTCCTCGACCTGCTGGCCATGCTGCTTCTGATGCAGCCCAGGATACAGTTGGCTTTCTGGGCTGTGATTGCACATTGCCGGCTGCTGTCCAGCTTTTCATCCACCAGTACCCCCAAAATAAAAGAATTTCTGGCAAAGTAAATGCCAGAAATGTGCAGAAGCAGGCACTTACCATATGACATGGCAGGATGTCTCGAGGTAGGTAATGTATCCTGAGGAACCACAAGAAAAGCGTGCCCTCTCTCTCTATCTGAGGAGTGTTCTGGGAGACAGTTAACAACAGTTGCCACCTGAATTGTTTCAGGCACCAAGAATTGTGTGCCCTGAGGAAAGGATGTTAAATACAACAGAGCTATGGAGTTCATCACCTGTATCTGGTTGATGAGAGAGGTTGGCAATCTCCAAAACCATTCAGTGCACCTTGTTTCCAAGACTGTAAGAACAACTGTGTAGTTTCTGGAGTTTGATTTAATACATTTAAGAGTAAGGTGGACTATGCAGGCTTTCCAAGTCCTTTGCTATAGGTAGTAAGACTTCATTAAAAATTTTTTTGGGACTGCTGTGTCTGCACAATCCATAAATGTTGTTTTCAATTCTGCCCTTGAAATGTGTCCTGTGCAATGCTGGCAACGTGTTTTTTTCCTGTCAGACGCTTAAATGACTTCAGCAATTTTAGACATCTAAAAACCTATTCTTTCTAGTAGGATTGTCACAGGAGTGTCCTTTAAGATTCAGTTCTCAGAAGGGGCAGACACCGGCTTAAATTTGCAGCTCCAGCAATGGATTTGTAATGCCTGTTTGATGAAAAGGATTTAGCAAACCTGGTCACTGTAGTCTACAAAGAGAAGTACAGCTAAGTGGTCTTCCCGCTTCATTACAGTGAACTAAAAATTACACATGAAATCTCTCAAATATGGACAAGGGACCAAAAGATATAAGCTGTTTAAATAGAACAAATTACTTGGGGGGGCAGGGGGGAAATTCCAGCATTAACTACACATTGGAAACCCCTGTGTGGCACACCTCCAAATGCTGAAGTCTCCATTTTCACCAGCAGTTAGTATGATGACCTTCAGGGGACCTTTCCTGATCAGTCTTATTTGGGTAATGGTACTGAAGGAAGGTGACACTTCGCTTTCTATTCTGCTCCACCATTGCTTGGTGCTTCTTTCCATAAACAGATTGTCTTTTTAGAATTCTCTGTGTATGGATATTTTTCTATTAATCAAAATGAAATTTTAGTCATTGGTTATTAATAGAGAGGTTTGAAAAGGTTTGTGTTTTTTTTAATTTACAAATGATAAATCAGGTGAAGCTCTATATTTGGTTTTCTTTCTTCCCCTATCTCCTTTCCAGGCTAAGTACCTTTCAGTTTGAGGTATTTTTTTTCTTAAGGACACTGCAGTGCACCTGTCAGGAGATACATATATCTGTGCGTGTGTATAAATAAAGTAATACATTTCCAGCACACTGTATTGAAAAATAGTATGATTTCCCCAAGAAGTGATTTGAGTTGACCTGACTTCTTAGTTGCACCATCATATGTATTGTTGCTTTCCTCAACACTGGCTACAACAATATTTACAGAGTTGAATGAACTGTTGAAGCCCTGCAGAAGTTCCCCACGCCCCCTTGCGATGGGGTGATGATCAGTGCTTGACAACTTAAGGACTGTGTCAGAGCCAAGCAGCACTGAAAATGTTATGCCACATGAACGGCCAGCGACATGTAGGTTGCCACTGATAGAGCTAGTCACATAGACATTTTATTAATCATTGCCCAGATATTCCGAATACTAACTTTGACATTTGGGTATGGGAATATAAATACTTGGGTATGTTAAACTTTGAATATAAACATTGATGTCAGTAGGACAAAGCAGCACTGGCTTGCCTTAAAGATCTCTATGCAAAGGGTACCTTATGGAGTGGAATAAGAGTGGCCCCCGTGGAAACTCTAGTTCCTTTTAACAGATTAGTAAGAAAATTTCTTCTAGAAGCATCTCTTAAAGTGAAAACCTGTATTTGAATGAGATTTTTGCAGTAGTGGACAAATAGCAAAAATTAGATCCAAGCCTGTATTTATGCAAGATTTTGTTTCTGACAGTTTGTATTTTTCAGAAAAAGGTAAGCACTTGGCACTGTTCAAATATTTAAGCTAGGACTTGTGAACTTTTGGGGATGTTCCTGGTGGGGAAGCTGAAGAAAAATTAAAAGTTAGTAGCTTTAGTTTTAAGGTTTGTCTAATTAATTTTAACTTTTCTGAATATTCTTCTTTCAAAAAAACCTGTGGAATTCATCATCTGAATGCTGTTCACAGTAATAGCATATTCTGACTGACACTGTGTAGATCTACCTTTATGTTACAATGACAGCTACTCCTTGCCGTCACCAATTTGAATTACAAAGGTATATCCTTCATGGGTGTGGTTTATGTTGAACACACTACATGATTGTGTACAAAGCCTTTACAATCTTTTCCATTTCCGTAAGACATGCCTGTTTTTATTTTTTAACTAAAATAGGAAAAGCATGAGAGAAGTTTAAATAAAATGGAAAAAACCACACTTACATGGGTTCTGAACTCACAGAATCACAGAATGGTCAGTGTTGGAAGGGACCTCTGGAGATCATCCAGTCCAACCCCCCTGCCGCAGCAGGGACACCTACAGCACATTGCACAGGATGGCATCCAGGTGAGTTTTGAATGTCTCCAGTGTGGGAGACTCCACAACCTCTCTGGGCAGCCTGTGCCAGTGCTCTGCCACCCTCAAAGAAGTTCCTCCTCGTAGAACTTCCTATGTTCAAGTTTGTGCCTGTTACCTCTTGTCCTGTCACTGGTCACCACTGAAAAAAGACTGTTCCCATCTACCTGGCACCCTCCCCTTAAGTATTTATAAGCGTCGATAAGATCCTCCCTCAGTCGTCTTTTCTCTAGACTAAAAAAGCCCCAAATCCCTGAGCCTTTCCTCATAAGAAAGATGCTCCAAACCCCTAATCATCTTAGTAGCCCTTTGCTGGACCCCCTCCAGCAGTTCCCTGTCCTTCTTGAACGGGGGAGCCCAACTTAGGTTGGGCAAGTATCTTTGCCAGCATGATCAGTGGCAGTCCTGTTCCATGCTGTGACAAAACCAGGACCTTCTCTCACTGTGACTCAGAGCCCCATATTACTATGCTGAAAGTTATGCATCAAAATTGTATTACTCCAAATAACATCACTTCTAGAGATAAAATTTAAAAAATGTCACTAGAAATCTAATCTGCCCTTGTTTTTAGGTGCACAACATGTTTCTGTGTAGTAGGATCCCACAGAAGAGTGCAGTGTAATTCTAGCACAATTTTAATAATTTTTGAGTATTTGTATTGTGACAAACCAAAAAAATGCAAGTCTAATTAAAAAAAATCCTACTTTCAGATACTGATGCATGTTTATATTTGCCATTAAATTGTCCATGCTGTTAAATACTTCAAAATTTGTTTTTTGAATTAGTCCTGTCTTTTTTTTTCTAACGAGAGAAAAAATTCTTATAAAATTTGATAAACAATTGCCTATAACTACAGAAAATCTTCAGTGCATAGAGGTGGCGTTCATCTTTTCTTGATGTTTAAACCTGCCAGATCATTTTTGTGTCTTACTTCCGAATATGTAAAATGGAAATAGTGATGCTTCTTTTTTTCTAAAGTGCTTTGATATTGCTGATGGAAAGCACTATATGAAAGCTTGATATTAATATCATTATGTACTCATACATCATGGAAAGTACTGCCAGTTTTGATTCTTACTGGTTGATACTCTGCTTCACTCAGAGGACACTGTAGTCATGATTTTGTTTATAAATATTTCTATAGCAGATAATACCAACCTGCTTTCATTAAGACCCCTTTTTGCTTTAATTAGACTATGGCAAAATATATTGACTTCTCTGTGTCACTAACTACTGTAAGTTTAAAATATGTTGATGAATACTGCTCATGAGTAAAAGTTTGTTAATGAGTTAGGTGCATTCATGGTAGTGTAGGCTACTTCTTGTGCATCACTTTGATACTTTGTTTTTCCGCAGTTGAAAATTCAGAAATCTTGGGTTATTTCTCCAGAGGCACATTTTGTGATATTAACAAGGTTTTCATTACACTTTTGATTCATTTTTTTCTTTTGATTCATTTGCTGACTTTGGTTCATTCTCCCATCTTTCATAGATTGGGGTGAGCCACATTTTTTCATCTGAATTATTCTCATGCTTTTGGGGTTATTTGGTACCTGAGTTCTGTAAATCACTCCACTCATTTTATAAGGACAGTAAGTTTAGACTTTCAGTGTGTGTAGTTTTCATATGCGAAATTGTAGTTTAAATCTGTTTCCCAAATTTCTTAGGCATTTGCTATATTTCAGCAGCAGGTCTGTTTTGTTCTTTTTTTTTTTTAATGTCAGGTTCTTATTTCTAATTTTATTCCTCCTTTTGCCTCATCTAGATAAATTGTACTGATTTAGTAATTCCAAAAAAACCTGTCAATGGAAGTTATTGAATAAGCACTAAATAAAGTCACTTTCTTCATTGCTAATAGTAAACATTCAGGGCATGACTGACTGCTTTTTTTAGTTCACCTTTTTGTTAAAACAGATAAAGGTTATTTTCATCTCTAGCATTTGCTGGCTGATCACTGTGTTCCGTGTCAGAGAGAGGCTTGAATAATCTCTTTGAAGGCAGTATTGAGGCAGAGAATTAGCATTCTCTCCAGCTGGACTCCACTGCACACAGGTTGGTTTCTCATTTGTCGTGGCAGTGTTTTCATTAGGTCAGCTGAAAAACTGCCCTTCTCTCCTTCAGAATGCAAAATGAGCAGGGAATAGAGGGAAATAAATTTATAGAAATAAATTTTAGATAATGTGTGTCAATTAACCATGAAAGCATTGACATTTAATCTTACACAAGTTTTAATAATTCGCATGTGCATACATGAAACCATTTCAGACATGTTGAGCTTTCTTATGTTTAAATGAGGACAGTGTGTGGCTCACCAGTTTGAAATAAGACTGCTCTCACTGGACCAAAATTAAGCTTCACTTCTAAACATGCAGAATCAAAATACAGACGGTTGAGTTCAGAGATTCTAAACATGATGCTGCAGATGTACATACCAATGGAGATGCTCCCTGTTATTTTGGAAATTGTATGCTGTGGCTAATTTTTCCTTGTGTCTTCATAGAACCGTAGAATCCTAGAATAGTTTAGTTTGGAAGGGACCTTAAAGATTGTCTAGTTCCACCTTGCTGCTGTGGGTGAGGACACCTCCCACCAGACCAGATTGCTCAAAGCCCCATCCAGCCTGGCCTTGAACAGTTTCCAGGGATGGGGCCTCCACAACTTCTCTGGGCAACCTGTACCAGTACCTCACCACCCTCAGAGTGAAAAATTTCTTCCTAATAAGAAGGTCTAGGTCTTCCAAGCCTAGCCTTCTTACCTTTAAGGTTTGTATTACAGTTTATCAAAGTTTCTTCAGCTTTGAAGAGTGTCTTAAGAGGTGTTTCCCACTAAAATAGTAGAACTGCCGGTCCCAAATTCTGTTTCAGTATCTCTAAATGGTTTGAGAGTTGAGATGTGTATTATGTAAGATGCCTATGTTTTCAACAGTTACTGCTCTTCAACTCTTTAGAAGTGCAGGAAAGCACAGCGTGTATGTGCGCATATATATATACACACATACACACACATATATAGCTCCTTTGGAGAAGCATCTTTTAACCTAGCTTCTTGAAGCCGGAGGGGAAAATTCACATATAGTTAATTGAAATTCACTTTGGACAGTAGGCAAAACCACAGATGTTTTGTGTTGGATTTATATCTTACCCTCTTTTTGTGAACCGCAGAAAATAAGGATGAATTCTCTATATGCAGTGAGATTAGACGGCAAGCTAGATGAGGAAATGACAAGATTTGTCACCTCTCTTGATTCTCTCCATCCCTCCAAAGTTGCTAGCAACATGGACAGATTTGGAAACAGGCAGGTTTGGCAGAAATTTTGATAGGATCATACAGAAAAGTAAATAATAAAGCTGTAGTCTTTGCTGGCACAACTGTAGTTTAAACTTTCATTGCAAAATACTAACCACTCTTATGTTTTATATAAAATAGTGATACCGCAATTCTGTTGTGTTTTTGGTTTATTTTTAAACTAAAAAAAAATGACTAAAATATGGAGGAGGTTGCAAAAATGAGTACCTATGAATATGAACCTGGTAATATATGTTTTTAGCCAATCTATACTTAAAAAGTTCAGTTAGAATATGCAGTTTCATTAATTTTGTTGGATTTCTTTGGTTTGAAAATAAATACTGTACATGCAGAAAAAAGTACACAGAAGCATAATAAGAATGACAGATCACTAAGGAAGATCAGATAAAATAAGACATTTATAGTGTGTTTAGATTTATTTGGAAAGACTTCTCTTAAAAGTAATTTTCTATCACTATCAAACTGTTACTTCCAGTGCTTCCTGAGTTCCTATTTTCAGTAAAACAATTACTTGCTAGAAATCCAATAAAGTAATATTTTTCCACTGATGTTAGAAAAAAAAATTCATCTTTGTCTAGCCTGTGCCTTGGACCTGTTCAAACAGAACCACGATCTCCATCACGTGCTGGATTTTAATAGCATAAATACTTCAGATTTCTAAATTACATAATAGTGCAGGCAATTGTCAGCCTTGGAAATAACTCTTACACGCAGCTGGTGGATATGAAGGAGTTGTTTATTTTGGATGATAAAATTCCCATAATGGAGAAAAAATTACTGTTTTGCTGTCCTATTTTTACGTTGCTGATCAATTCTCTTTGCACAGTAAAAATACGGTTCAGTTTCAGATTTACAATAGGTTTTGATCAGTCTCTTCAAGTTCTCTGATGTTACTACTTAATCCTTGGGAGGTCAACTACATGGCTTAGTATTGCTACCTTTTATTTAGCCTTTTTTTTTGGTTTGGGATCATAACAAAACAGACGCCCCAAAAGTGTAAGATTCAGTGTTTGAGACTGAAAGTACACCTGGCTGCACACCACTTGGCCTTCGCTGCCAGCTGGTTCTGCCTCAGCTGTGACAGCAGCACTGGAAATGGGGACCAAAAGCTGCCATGGAAAACTTCACAAGACCTCATGTTCTTTCCTTCCTCTTCAGAGAAACAACACTGACAGAGATAATCCACTTTTATTTAAAAAAAGCTGCCTTAGATATCTTAAAATCTGCTGTTCTGATGTTGCTCTGGAATGAAACTCCAGCATGCTCTGCTGTCCTTGGTAAGGCTTTATTTGTGCTTAGGTCTAAGTATTTGCTTGCCTTATCTATGCTGTCTGAGGGAGTAATCTGTCTCCTGTGTACAAATATGTGAAGAATTAATAATTTTACAATAAGAAAATATGTCTGATCATATGTTTTAAATACGCTACTTATAAGATGCCAGAGGCTTTGCATTTAATAACAGTCTATTCTAAAGCCTGCTGGCTTCCCCAAGTCATTTCTCAGGTGAGAAGCGCCAGCTCTGGCGTGGGGGAAGCACACTCCAGGGCCTGCAATCAGCGCCCGTGTTTGAACTCTCTGCTAAGTAAAACCTGGTAATTCTGGCATTGGTTGAATGCTGTTCAGTTCTTTATCACTGAAGAAATGACTGCACCAGCATTTACAAAGGAAAACGTACTGAATGAAAAGCTTTTGCTATCTAGAAAAAGAAAGAAAAGTTGCTGGTCATTGTATCTTTTAATCACAAATTACCATTTACACTTTCCTGAGGTCTCCGAAGGACAGGTTATTGTAAAGACCTTTTTGACCATATTAAAATGGAAGAGGATCTTTATTTTTTTTTTCAGATCCAACTAAGTCATTGGGCTTTATGCTTACAGGTGTTGTCAAAGAGTATGTTTGGCTGCAAGTCATGTTCCAGACTGTGGCTTTTGTGAATGCTAAGGCGAGTAAATAATCAAATACTCCAGCCACATAGAGAAGATTGAAACAGGACTGAAAAGAAGGTCTGAGACAGGAATTCCCAAAGAGCTTGAGGAATGCTTCAGCTAAGGTTCACTGGATTTTCTTTTGGCAGGCAGTAACCAAATATCGCTTTTAAAGCCTCATATGAAAAGGAAAAACCACATTAGAAAAACAGAAAGAGCTTTGGTTTTATACAGTTGTGTGTGTGTGTGTATGTATTTTCATGTTTAACATGCTCAGTCATGACTGATCATCATGCAGTTTATAGTGGGTTTCTTTCCTTTTGAAAACATAGCCTTCAGTGTGTTATGTAGACTATAGAAATATCATGTGAATGCTGTGTAAAATTAAAATACTGCAGCGCTACAATCCCAAGATTCATACAGCTGAACAGTGCTGGGCTGCCAGGTATAATTTGACTGATTTTTTTTTTTTTTTCTTCTAATTCTTCTTCTCATATTTATGTTTTCATTTTGGTTTGACACATTAAGGCTATGCAAGATAGCATGGTTGTCATTTGTATTTGCAGGCTGCGTAGTCCAAGTGTTTCTTTCTTATTTTGAGTCTGTCAGCATGTGTGTGTTAGCCTTGTTCAAGGACCTGAAATCTAGCTGCTTTTCAAGGAATAGGATGGTTTACAGAAATGCACACCAACATGTTTGTGTGCCTTTTTTTTGGTTGCTCGTGCTTCTGACCCCTTTTTCAGTGCGCTTAGGAAGAAGAATGAAACACCAAATACAGGCAAAACTTTCTGCATTGAGAATATAGCTTGTCGTGCAGAGAGAGAGAAATTGCCCATTTAAAGGCATAGCTAGACTAAACAGTATTCTGAAAACCATTAATTGTATGGTATTCTAAATGAGCTTTTTTTTTTCCTTCTAAAATGCAATAGAAATTACCAGAAACAGGACTAAAACATAAATGACTGATAATACTACATAATAAAAGCTTTACAGTAGTGTCATATGAGAAGGTAGGAAAGTGGAAGCAGTTGCAATTCTGAAAGGTTTCCCTTGATACAAATAACCTTTCTCGCTAAGAGAGATTCTTCGCTTTTAAGCATGGCATCATTTACACCTTTTTCCTGCTGTTTTATATGCTTTTCCTCTTTCTTTTATTTTTATTTTTGCTTACAACTAACATCAGGACTATTTCAATATCGTTCTTGTAATGCAACTGGTGTACTTTAGGGCACTGCTAGTCACTGTGTGACAGAAGTGCCATCTGAGAGTTGTCTGGTGAGGAGGGCAGTGGGCTGCGAATGCAGAGATGGTGCCATTCCCACCGGCACTGCAGCCTCCGTATGTAACTTCAGGCTTGTTATTTTAGTTTAGTTCTTTACATTTCAATTCCTAGATATAAACATATAACTTCGTATGTATATAAATAAGGATAATAATGGTTTAGGATGTATAATGGAAGAGGTATGTGCTGATTTTTCCTTACTTGAAGAAAAAGTTAGTATTTAAAACAACGATTGTATAGTACGTTGTATACTTATAAACTGTGTATACTGACTAGGTGTCCATTAGGATGAGGGTGCAAACTACTGTTCAGAGATGACTGTGTGCTCATCACCTGCAATATAACACCAGAAGATAGTTACATATAGCCATACTGTCCAAGTAAATCAGCCCCTTTGAAAAAAAGCGTATGTAGGTTAGCTTGGCATGGTGCCATGCTAACCCAGCTATCCTGTCTGCGACTCAAGCTATTGTATGTATATATTCTGTACTGAGATAGGCTACTACAGCTCTGTGAGTGGCTGTGGAGAGCTAACAGGACCAGCATTGACAACGTGCTGCATCCTGATATTTTCATTTACTCTTGAGGCACTGCTGGATCCTGGCTCATATATGTAGAAATTGTTGGGTTAGGCTGCCTAAATTAGGCAGTCTACTTGGCATACATAGCCCATCCGGATGGCATGACCACGCTGTTCTATTACAGTGTGATAAAGGAGCTTGGATCCTGTGCTGTCTAAATGCTTTATCAGTCATCTGAACTACATCGTGTAGAAGAGACTGTTGCAGGCACCATGGCAAGAGATGTGAAAATGACCCCTGCCCTGCTGGTCTTACGGTGCAACAGAGGGGTCGCAACAGAGGTGGAAGGGGCTGCAGTGGGGAAGCAGGGTGTGAGCTGGCAATTGTGATGATCTTCCTGCAATGTACTGAGTGTCCTAAGCAGATGACATACTTACACCATGAATGTGTAAAAAGAAAGAGAGAAAAAATAAATTTACAGGGAAGAGAATTAAACTGGACACTGGAGGACCAAGGAATCTAGAGAAAATGGTGCTTGTAGCAGAGAGGGAATAGTTGCAAAAGCTGTCTTGATTTTTGCTGTGCATCTTTCTTTTCTGCTACTTTATTTTTGTTCAATACAATACAAAATTAATCACATACAAATCAAGGTTTTACTTGTCCTTAAAGCTTGCACTCTGTAGAATGAATTAAAAGCCCCCAGATTTTTAAAAGGGTGCACTAATATCAATATGCACTTATTACTTCCCCTGATGAAGGCCATAATCACTCATTTCTAGAGATACATTTTTAATAAATGCGCTGACATAAGTACAAAAAAAGTACAAAAATGAGAGTAAGTCTGTAAATAGGTAAGAGATGGATGTATTTCAAAAGCCTGTCTAGGTGATAGATATAAAATGAAGCAGACGTTTTCAACTGCATTATGTACCTGTGGTAATGTCAAATAGCTCAGCAACGTCCTTTTAAAAACACCATTTCTACACTGCCAAGTTCAAAAAGATACAAGTATTTTTCATGAGTCAGAATGCTGACAACTCTGTCAGAAACGTGTATCCTAAAAATGACTGTGAGTTTATTAGGCACAATACATTAGAAATATATATATTCTTGTTTAAACAAATGTTTGTTACCATACACGGTGGTCTGCAGCAATCTTTGTCTGGAATGAAGTCACGCAAGCAGTTTTACCCTGCAATCGCACCACAGCTTGTTCTGGCCATGGTGAAGACAAGAAGCACCAGCTATGATTTCCGTCGTGTCTTCACAGTCTTGGCAGATGGGCTTTAATGCTGAGCAGGCTTGGAAACAAAATATTTGTTGTTAAATTGGGCAAAATAAACATTTTCCCATGGTTTTTTAGAATCCACAAATTCTGTTGGCAGTGGCTACTCACTCTTTGGTACTGATGATGTTTAGAGCATCTTGTACACCTCACAATGTACAAACTACACACTGTGCCCCCTTTCAATGCTCTGGCCTCAGTAAACTCCACCAGACGTGTATAGTTGTGAATGGCTAGTGCAGGTAATGTGCAACAGGGGCATTCTTGGAGGCATCTTGGTTTGAGTGGGAGCTACTACTTTACCTGAGCTGTCTACCTCTTACAAGTAGGATACTCTTCTCTAAACACAGGGACACAAGATACTGGAGCCTTGTAGAAAACTAGATGGTTATAAGAGATATTTCTTAGAGTTTGCATAAATAAAAAAAGATTCTCCTTTGGTAAGGAGTGTAACAAAAAATTAAGTTTCTCCATGGCAGACTTCCATTCAGTTAGTCTTCGCATAAATTCAGTTCATGGCCCTTTTTTTCTTTAAAAAATCCTTTTATAACCAAACTGACAGGTAGTATTTTTAGATTATGTTGTTGGAATACAAAGTGTAATATTTAATTTGATGAACAATCAGAATTAAAAGCATATTAATAAGTATCAAGTGTAGCGTCCCACCCCATCCCTGTTTCCTCCCCTCACCCCTTCCAGCTAGGGTATTTTTGGCAGAAATGGCTGATAAGTGTCACATTATTACGCAGAATCTCATTACAGGAAAGTATGTCTTCAAATAAACTGTACATTGCAGATTTAAATGAAAATATACGGAAAAAATAATAGATGTTAAACCATAGCTTAGCTTTTTAAAGGTATGTAGGCTTCCTCTACCTTAGTAGAGGAAAATAAAAACAAAAATAGTGGAAATAAATTTTCCTCCATTTCAAGATTAAAGTATGTACACAAGCCAATTGCTTAAATTGTTTCTGCTGTGAAAGAGCATATGAAGGTTAATCCTGGAGCCACGAGCAGCCTGTGGATTCCAGCAGGTTGTACAGGTCACTGTAGGTGAGAAACTGATGGTGTGAAGCACAATAAGCTGATGATTCTTTCTTTCCTCCCTGCCTCTCCCAAACTTGCTGATGTGCTTTGAAAAAATGACAGCATGGTCCAGTGGATTTCATTTTTATGTGTGTATTCATCTGGAGTGACAGCGAGGAGCCAAGCATCCTTTTCATCGTGTAATTTCAAAGTCTTTAATATCAATGGAGAAAAAGTAAATCTTCTCTTGCTCACATTTTCATTCCTGTAGGCTCTGGTGTAGTTGTACTGTAATAAAACTGTCATACAAGTGCCAGAACCAGCCCTGCGATTCAGCCTATTCGTGTGCATAATGTATATTTTGTCAGGGCTAGTTTGGGCAATGTTATCAAATGTCTTGCTGTAAAAAAGCTTGTCATTGTGGAAGCACAAGGTAACTGTAGGAGTGCTGCAGTAGCACTTGCTACTCTATAGAGAGCAATCACAAATAGTTCAGACACCACAGAGTTTGGCCCCACTGTGATTTGAAAGGGGAGTGGGGGAAGAAGGACCTTAGTCCCTCAAGTGGGATTCAGCGTCACTGTGTCTATGTTTGGCATGATTTGGAACTCGGGTGTCGTGTGTGTGTGTGTCTCCCCGTTAGTAGGGCTGGCTGGCTGCCAGTGCCTGCAAAAGTCACTGTAGTCCTCTCTCTGGGGAGGTACCTGTGCTGCCTGTCTCCAGGGCACAGTGTCACGTACAGCTTCTGCTTTGCGTCCACGCAAAGCTGCACCTCCTGCTGCCATGGGCCCTTCTTCCTCTCCACGTGCTCGGCAGGATCTAGAAATGTGGTAACTGCCCTGGAGTATTTATAAGCCGTTCTTGCCATGTTGTAAGTTCATTCATATTAGTTCATTTACTGCCCACTGAAGTTATTATTGAATTATTGAGCTTCTATGTAAATAAAGGTCTTTTTGTGAGGGGAGATACCATGCTGTCAACATCTGCTGCAACCTGGGCTCTGTGATTTATGCCAGAGTCCTGGGAGTATTTCAACTGGGGAGGGTTTGGAAAAGCAGCTGTTGAACAAGAAACTTAATGAAACTTTAGCATTTTTTCTCTACATCAGAAATACACGGTTTTCAACTCCTGTCTGTCAAAATTCAGAGATGGATAGTGCATTCTTATTTAGAATATCAGCAGTTCCTTTTAACAATTAATATTTGCTATGCTGGCTGTAGTCTTATTACTATTTATTCCCAGCATTCATGGGGTTTTTTTGGCAGGGCAATGTGTCGTCTAAAATAGGAAGCTTTTCTTTAGCAATCTACAAACTGATGGAGCAGTCAAAGAAGATGTAGAGAAATCATTCTTGTAGAAAATACTGAGGGTAAATTACATTCTCAGTCTCTAGTGACAAGTCGGCATCTGTTTTTTCCTTTGCCTTAAGAGATGTTACAAGGTGACAGGAGACATTACTGCTCCTTTAATAAAAATGCTGTTGAAAAGTCCTGGTGAGTTGCATCCTAGATCCTGCTTCCTCCACTTGCCCTTCAGTGATGCTGATGCAGTTTCTTTCAAAGGCCTGCACAAACACAAGCAAAACATACAGCCAAACATACCACAAAATGATATGAAAGTGAGTGAGTATCCATAGGGTAAGTAGAAGCTACAGTTACAAGTAATTTTTGTTGACTTCATATTGGCATGGTCTCTTTTATTCAGGAAAGAAATACCTTCTCTTAGTATCTCTGGACAATATTCAGGGCAAGTCCCATGGTTAGTAACTGAGAAAAATGGCATAGTTTCCTGTCTTTCAGTTGGAAGATACATAGTAGCAGATTTTTCTTGCAAAGTAAATAGTAGCAAAAGTAAAACAAAACAAAAATTAAAAATCACTGAAAGGGATGTTTGACCAATATGTTTTTCAGGATGAAAAAAAGAAAATAAATACTGAAATATTGCTAACCAAGACTCATCTGCCTTATCTTCTGAGTCTCTTTTCACTGAGGAAAAGCAGATTTTATTTTTTATTTAATTCAGATTCTAAGGTTCCAAATTAAAATTCTTTGAGCTGAAGCAGTTCTATTTGTATATATTTAAACTTGGGGAGGAGTTAAAAAGCAGACTGTTACGCATCTCTTGGATGACTAAGAGTAATTAAAAGGTGTGAGAAATAATTTAGCATGTATTGGGGAACTCCGTAAGAGCAATTTCTATAAATTTCTATAAAACACAGGAGACAATATACAATTTTTTAAGGTTCAAATTGAGAGCTAAGCTAGTTAAACACTCTACAGTTAGAGTATCCAAGAAGACACTGCTGCCAAGCCTTATATTATCCTTCAGTGTTATGGATGCTTTCAGATGTTTAGCTAGACCTGTCAAGAATGCAGTACCGTTCAACTCCCATCTACAGCTATGCTCTCTCAAGGGACATTTTCAAGACAGACTTCAGTATAAGCAGCGTTTGAGGTGAGGAAAAAAAAAGAAGTAGATTTTTTGAGAGTAAAGTGACTTTAGAAAAGTCTTCACATATTTTCCTTTATCAATTCCAAATCAGTCATGATGAGCACAAGAAATTACAATTTTGGGCAGAATGAATTTTGGGTTAGAAAGTCAAAGAGGAAGATGATGACTTTAGCAATAGCCGCAGCAGCTAGCTTTGATGTGCTCAGTACCTTAGCCTAGTTGTTCAGGCCAAATTATATGGCATTGTAGGCAACTTGATTGTTTTCTAGGGGAGCAGAAAAGGAAATGATCCATGTAATGGAGATCCCTAATAATTTTTAAGTGGATGGATGGGCTGGAATGTAACTGTCAAAGGCAGCTGTGGCGTATCAGGACTGATTAGCTTTGAGTCACCACCAACTCTTCTAGACTAATGAGGCTAACTCTGGCAGAACCACTTGGATGTCTCTGTACAGTTCAGGGGAAGCACATACTGATTTGCTGGTAGGATGCACACCTTGACTTTTTAGGAAATCGGCATGTACTGTTTCATTTCCTGATATTCCTTTCATCTCCTTTTCCTGGGACCATGCAAAATGTTGACTACGACTATGCCAAAACAGCTGTGCTTTTGCAGCTCTGTGTTACAGTTTTAGGCAGTAAACTGCCTGGAGTACTGGACCATGTCTGCTACTTAAGCTCATCTAAAGCATCAAACAGAGCTAAAACATCTAACTTCAGGCTGTCAGTTTCCTATCCAGGTAACAGGCTGCTTAGTGGATTTCCTAATCGAAAAGGAAAACCATGATTTTGAAATAGCTTTAGTTTTGAAAGATGAAACTTCTTTTGGAATCAAAGCAATAGTATTGTTGATTGTTGTATGACACAGAAGATCAGAAGTTTAGGATTTCCATCTGAAGGGTGCAGAAGGAGCAGAGCCAATCACAACAGGATTCTAACCTTAAAAGAATGAGAATTCATGAAATACTAATATTTTTCCTAGATGACATTGCGTATGCAGAGCTGAACTCCAGATTTTGTGATGCATCAATTAAAACTGAATTTAGCATTTTAGTCTTTTGCTGTATTTTTGCTGGTTCCCAGCTGTCCTAGAGTCTCACTTATTTGAATACACTTCACTATGAAAAAAATCTATTAAAAGCATTCCCAGTTTGAATGTGCCCTACTTTTAGCAATGAATCTGTCACCATGTCCATCTGAATCACAGTAAGTTTTTTCTCCTATTTGTTTTCTGCTAGGCATAGCTTTCTTGGCAATTATCTAATTATGTGAATTTCAGAAATGTAGTTTGCTTGCTAAGGAACGCTGTGGTCTAGCAAAATGAGTTTCTGGTCAGGATTCTCTAACCATACTGGATGATCATGGGAGGTGGGGAGTTATTTCCCTCCCTAATTTTCCAAGATTGAAAAGACAATAGGTGCAGCAGAAATTAGATTTGAGAAAAACAAGGCCTGTGGGTTTGATTGTTGTGGTTTCTGTAATAAAAAATTAAAATAAAAAATGAAAAAATGAACAAGTGGATTGGACCACTCAGACAAATGGAAATCAGCCTTTCCTGGGGAGTTGACCAGCCTTCTCTGTAATCTTTGTTAATGAATTGAATCGTAAACTCGTAAAAAGTATACTGAATATCTTTTTTTTTTCATCAAAAATAGGTAACTACAGGAAGTAGACCAGGAAAAAAAATATTTTTTTTAAACAACAGCCCTAAAAGTAAGTGAGCAAAGACACCTAAATGGTCTGTACAGATCTTGCTGTGTTGGTTGGTCCTGTCGCAGGCACTTTCTTAATATTTCATAAACCATTTTCACCATCTTGAAATTGTCAACCACATAAAATCCTCATCATCTTCATTAGTGGTTTATTCCCCTGCTGCAGATGGTTTCATTTTCATTACAGGAAATCACTTCTATAGGGTGCTCCATGGAGTAGTTGATACAGTGAAGTGTGTAGCATACAGGATAAATTCCCTTCCTAAAGCTTTAAT
Source organism: Pluvialis apricaria (assembly GCA_017639485.1). Lineage (NCBI taxonomy): Eukaryota > Metazoa > Chordata > Aves > Charadriiformes > Charadriidae > Pluvialis > Pluvialis apricaria. The sequence goes on along the minus strand of CM030007.1, from coordinate 190,130,706 downwards.
TTACAAGAAGTTGTTATTTCTTGAATTTCACTCTCTGAGTAGAAAAGGTACATTTTTTGCAGTGTGTTTGCTGCTAAATTTCTTTGTAACTCATAGGCAAGTGCTGACTTGTTAAGGGCAATGAAACAAAACATTGCAAAATTTGTGCCACTTTTTTTTTTCATCACTTGATTTATTTTGGAGGATTACCATGCAAGCAAAAATGTAAGAAATTAATTTCTAGCCTAGTAATGAGGGACCTGAAATAGAATGGAGGAGCCAGTTCTCATTTGCAGTAAAAACAATTTCCATCGTGCAAAGGGGTTTCAGTGTGAATAATGTTTAGTAACACGTTAAACACTGGGGCAATTCTCTTGATTTTGGTAAGTATAAGCATGTATCAAAGTCCATCAACCTCTAGAACATGGGCCATTTATCATTTTCTTTTCTAAGGCTGTTTTTGGCTTTTAGCCTACTAACTTGGGCAGTATTGCCAGATTTCATAAGCCATCCGCTTAGTCCAGGCGAAAGCTTACAGGAGGCATGAAAGTTTACCAGGCATGGTTCAGCCAGCTGTGAGGCACAACTCAGCCTTGACACAAACAGAATTGGAGTCTGACAGTGGTGTATGTTGTCTTTTGGTGACATTAAAAGTGAAATAACTTTCTTTTAAAGTCATTGTGTCTTACGTAACCTTTGATTGTGAAGCTTAGCCTTAATATGTAACCATATATGTGTGCTCCTGAGAGGACAAAACCAAATGATAAATCAAATCTAGATGCTGCATGTCATATATACCTGCAACGCAAACCAAACATATGCTCCCTGCTTTCAAGGGACCATGCTGGGGAGGGCAAGGTTCAAAGCACCAGGCTTGAGAGAGCAAGAATTTCCTAAGCAGTGTGCATCTGTTCTTGTAGTACTTTTGTGATATGAAAAGATGAGTTCATAAAATAAGGGGAAACCTAGGAGGGCATGGTCACTGTTGAGGTCAGAGATCAGAAGTACAGTTAGTACAGGATGCTGTTTCCAGTTTGATTGGTGAAAATTTTAACAGTGACTTCAGTCAGACCAGAATTTGGCTATTATTTTCCAAGCTTTTATTGGAGCCCAGATGGAAGAAGTGATTTCTTTATTGGCACAGGCTTTCTAGAAATAACTAGACAAGTAAGAGAGAACCTTGTAACTTATAAATAACATCACATAATGAAGCCAACATATATTTATCCGAATTCCTATTTTGGATGAGATTTAAGCACCAGAAGAGCCTTTGAGACTTGTTAGAGCCATAAAAAGGCACTTGAATATCTGTAGCAAAGAATGGAATAAGGGCCAGGATTTTTTTTTCTCGCTGTCAAGAAAAATGAGTAAGATCTGACCTCCTCAGAGATAGGAGAGGATTGGTGCAGTAGAAGGAACTCCCTCGAAAATCTTTTCTGTGGAAGAGGAGATACATTTAGTGAGTCCCATGTACTCCTGAGGTGGAGGAGAGGGAAGGTCCTTGGCCCAGGAGAAGTCTGTCCTACAGGAGCTGCTGTTCTGAGCCAGCCAGACCCAGGTATGGTGCTCTCTGTGGGAGAGCTCCTTCCTGGGAAGGTGCTGCAGAAGCCATGCAGTCCACGGCAGTAGTGACTAGGATGGCTCTGAGCATGTTCCACAGCAGCAAATGTGTCTTCTCTTGAGAAGGCCAGTCTGCTGTAGACTTGTCTGTCTTCCCTTCTTCTGGTGTGAGGGGAAGTTTTCTTGGGATGCAAATCTTTTTTTATCAGAAAATAAAATTGGTATTCTGTGGTGATTTATTGCTTGTTCCTTCTCATTTTGTATCCCTTGTCCTTACTGAGAGGAGAAAGGATAGAAAGCAAAGTGAAGGTAAATACTGTTTTCCTAACCTGGTAGATGGTCAGGGAGTTCTCTGAAACTAGAAAATACCCATTTAGTGTTATCAGAATAACAGGTGCTTTATATTTGTACGTACACAAACAAGCTACTGTGCAACTTATGCCTTCATTCCTTCCTACCTATCATTTGCCTATTTTCGTTTCGTCTGACTACAAAATCTGGGCAGGCTGAGTCCTACTCTTTGAAATGGTTCAGGCTGTGCTAGATCCAGGTTTCATGACTTGCTGGCAGCTGCAGTGGTGGAGTTGTGTTAGTCCACATCTGGACAGGAGGAAACACCTCACCTCCTGTCCTGCACTGGCAGGGTGAGCAGCAGCCGTGCAGTGTGGGACCATTTGCAAGCACAAGAGGAACCTCCGACTATTTGAGCTATGTTTGCTGTTCAAACAGCTGCCCCACATCTTCTGGATCAGGAAAAGAAAGCCACAGGCTGGGAAACGTGCCACAGGCTGAGCCATGATGTGCTGCATGACATGATAGCTTGACGGAGCACCGATCTCACTGGGCTCTCTGTGATCTGAGATAATATACATAATATTAATTAGGAAGTGTTTCATAGTGTTTTCCTAACAATCCTAATCGCATTTTCTGTGAAATGGGCCCATTTATATCTCTGAGAGATTATCTTGCTTTTCTTCCCTGTCAGTTGAGGTCATCCAAAATCCTAAAATTCAGTGCTTTATTTATTTTTGCCAATGGAGAAATCTGTTTGTTATGAGTCATAGAAATGCGAAATAGATGATCAGAATTTCAGCACAGTTAGCCTCCCACATTTGCAGTCCTACAGTTAATAATGCTTACATTGTCGTCCTTCTCACTCCTCTCCAGTTTGGAGAAATTGTAATGGTAGCTGTGAGTTCTGCAGAAAAAGAAAAGATGCTTTCCATCCACCTTAGACTTTCCATCTATATCCACTAGAACATTTCTTTCCTTTGAGGTAGGCAGGTCTGAAAGTCTAGAGTGCTGTCTAGTTTATCCTGGGGAACAAGGAAGTCTCTTCAGCAGAGAATTATTCTGGATCTTACGTTTTTATTACTAAGCTAATCGTAAGTCCACATCTATATACCATAACATCAAGATAAATATTTTGATGTTTTTACTGTATTAATTCAGAAGGGAGATGACTCCCCGGTGGTATAACACACCTTCTGATGGATCCAAGAATTCAGACGACTGTGTAGGTCTGACCTGGCTGCATGCCTAGTATATGGATAGGTTTCTTATAACTTTCCGGTTTTAAGCCCAGGAGGGAGGCTTAATAGAAAAATTAGGAGATGGACTATTAGGGATGCTGTGGTAAACAGAGTTAGCATTTTCTGGGTCTAGAATGCCAATTCTGCCAAACCATGGGAAATAATATATACTGGTTTTACAGATGAGACTTCGGTTCGCTAACCACCAAGATAAAAGCATTAAATCATTCAACATGGAATATGAGCAGGTATCTAAGAAACTGGGCAGCAAGAAAGGAAAGGATGTGTTTATTACTTATGACATTTTAGACTTAGTGGAAACATTTTTTGTTTTGTGTTTCTTTTTAACATCAAAAATTGCCTCTGTGGAAGGGTAGTTTGATCAGGGAGTGTGTAATGGAACAGAAATGGTTTTAATTTTAATTCAGATTGAATCCGACCCAAGTAATCAGTATCTTACCAGGATGAGTATCTGACTTTTAGAGATGGTAGTTCATGTGACAGGAACTGATGATTTAGTTCAGTTCTCCATGGACTAATTTTACATAAAATAATATTTTCTCTGATTGATTAATTTTGGAGAAGTGAAAAAATGTGGTAAATTTGCCTTATTAACCCAAGAGAAGCTGATTTACCCTGGCTATATATAAATGTGAGATTTATATTAGTAGCATGGCAAAGAAAGCCCATGATGTGCTAAGGGCTTCATCAGTATCTAGTTTTCCAGACAAATATTTAATGGAAAAAAAAATCCTGCATATTGTTTGGCCTGTTTTGAAGGAAATGAGACTTATGCCATTCTACTGTGCGCTCACCAGTGTTTCTCTGGTAACTTTTGAACCTATTGTGCAATTTCTAAGTCAAAATTGATGAAGGGCTAGAATTTTCCAAAATGACTGCAACTGGCCTCAGTAAGGAGGAGGATTACCTGCTGGGAGCATACACACCTGCAGACGTGGCTACACTTTTTCTGGATCTTAAGCAAGATATATGGGGATGGTCTAAGTGGAGGGCGATTTACAGAATGTGGAGATCAGTTGTAGTTTCCGTGGGCAACTACATCTGCAGGGCAGAAGTACCTTTAATGTATCATGCCTTTAGAGGTTCTGTTCTGTGCCATGCACAATACATAAAGACTAATACCCAAATACTTTCTTTTTTTTTTTAAAGCTTTTTTTATTGCATACCATTTAAACAGCAGTACATATACTTCTGAGGCTTGATACTTGTGGCTTGGTGATATTTTGAATATCCTGCAGGGCAAGAGAAGGAGCTGGACTTCTTACAGAGGCGGTACAGGCAGGCGAAGTTATAGGACACGTGCATGTAAGGCTTCTTCAGTCATGCAACAACTTCTGTCACTCTACAGGCGTTTAAAGAAATGCCAAGAAAAAATTGCCAAATATTTTCTGTTTTACTATGCACAGTTGAATTGTTAAGCAATGTGAAAACACAAGTCAGATATAAAAAAAGGTATTTACTTGCTAGTACATCTACAAGCATACATTTTATGTGTCCTTTTTTTTACAAGTACTTTCTCTTAATAAAGATGATAAATGTCTTAACAGTATTTCACAAATAAAAAGGAAGTACCTTTAATGTATCATGCCTTTAGAGGTTCTGTTCTGTGCCATGCACAATAAATAAAGACTAATGCCCAAATACTTTCTTTCTTTTTTTTTTTTTAAGTTATTTTATTGCATACCATTTAAACAGCAGTACATATGCTCCTGAGGCTTGATACTTGTGGTAGTGGTATTTTGAATATCCCATCTGATTTTGTCAGAGAGACAAATTAGTACCTTGAGGATTGCAGAATTATTAGTGATTTTTCTTTTCATCTTCCAGTTTGAGTTCTCAGACTGAATAAGCTATTTATGATCCTGCGACCTGGCAGAAAGTTTAAGGCAATCCTACTCCATTTATATCCAAGGCATGACTTAAAATTGTTTGGTTGTTCCAAAGAAGCAGATATAACGTGCTTGCTCGTTTCTTAAGTAGAGCTAAATCCGTATCTCTTTTTAGTTCTTGGGCATGCACTGACTAGCTGAAAATCCTGTAATGAAGAATCACATCATTTGTTTAATTGGTGTTCTGCATGATAGAAACAAGGGCAGATGCAACTCCTTGCTCTCCCCAGTAAATCCAGACCTGTGGAACATACTTTGAAGTGGTGACAGTTTTATGTTCTCTGGAGTAGAAATGAATTGCTGTTTCTAGACTAGATGAATTAGAGTTTAGAAGGTGATGCAGGCTGCCTCTGAAGCCCAGAAGTCAGCAATCAGAAAACTTAAACGATGTAGAACTCATAATTTTCTGCAATCTTTCTTTCTATTGATTCCACTGATAATTAAATATGAACCTTTTGGTTCAGAACATTTTAATCAAATTCTACAGTGATGGCTTGAAGGTCTCCATGTCCAGAGGTGAAGAGGGTTTTCATCATAACTCTGCCTGAGCAGGTTGAATGCACTTTGCTAACATTATTCTCGAGGATAAAAGACGATTTCTTTCTTTTACTAACAGAAATATTTTACCGATCTTTGAGAAACCTCAGCTTGGAGGCCCTTGATAAATCGTTTGAGCTTGGTCCACTCCAGCAAACCTTCTTGATTTGATTTTTTTCGTTTTGGCAAATACTCCTATTGCAACCACTTTTTCAAACTGTCAAATTATCTTTCTGAGTATAGTAGTGCTACGATACATAAGAATGAGGGAATCAGTAAACATTTGATTTTTTTTTTCCACTTCCTGATATGTTTTGTCTGAAATAGGAAAGCACTTTTCATATCTAGCCTTAATTAAGCTAGCAATTGTGAAGAACATCCTTTCTAATGGATACTGGGAATACCACCTTCAGCTACAATACTGGTACCTCACTGAAATACCACCTAATTCTTTATTGGTGTACACTTGTAATAGCCTAGTGTACAAGGTGTTCTCACTTGTCTGGCTGTTACTGCTTATGCGAATGAAATCCATTCATTCACACGAGTCTGAGTTGTCTGTGGTTGGGACCAAACCCAGATACATCTAGAACAGGGACACCCCACACAATCTGCTGCATCTAATGCTCAAAGCATAGGCAAAATCTGTGTCCTGTCCAAACATGCTCCCTGGATCACTGAAATCCAGTATCTAATGATCTAGTCCTTCAGTGAACAGGCAGCTTAAAGATGCACAAATGTCAGTAAAGTCAGAGCTTGAAAAAATCACTTAGCTATGAATGGCATAGAGGGAACATCTTGATGTTGAGCGTGGAATAAAATTTACTAATTCCTTCAAAATACTGGTTGCCACTTAAATGTCCCAATCTTTTTAGAGAAGCTTATTTAATTGTCAATAAATGGTATGCAGGTTGTGAGGGTAGCTATGAAAAAGATTATTTTCTTGGTTTTCTGATGTTTGATCAGCATTAAAATAATGTAGAAATGAGGGGGTTACAGTTTAGAGTGCTGCTAACCTGCTTCCTGCTAAGACATTTGCTGGAATAATACATCTCACACACACGGTCAGTTGCAAAGAGGCTTTTTATGTTTTCTAGTACTACAGTGTGTGGTAGGATGGTGACTGACTTACATAGCTAAAGTTTATGTTCTAACATGGTTTTCAGAGCAACACTAGCAAAAACAACTTGAAGATTCTCTAGAACAAAGGGCGGTTTACTCAAAAAGAAGAAAGTTTTTCTTTGTGTCTTTGTCAAATAGCCGGCATCTTTGTTTTTTCTTCTTTTAACCTTTTATTACATTTATAGTCACAGAAATTTATATGTATGCTTAGCTTGCCACAGGCAGATCTTTTTGGCCTTGCCAGAATTGATTTCTCTCTCATATCAAGAATGGTTTAATAAGGAGGTTTTGAACAAAATTTTTTACTCTCTGCTGGGTAACATCATTGCCTGACAGTGGTAAGTTAGAGATTTCCTAATACATGGAGAGGATCTCCTGCTGTATTTTTTGGACTAGACAATATGCTGTTCAAATGCAAATTGTGTATATTATTTTAATAATTATAATATTTTAATATATTGGAAATCCTCTTAGCAACACTACAGCTAAATTAGTGGTGGAACAATGATATAAAATGAAAGACTCGCTATTGGAAGTGGAGGCACTATCTATGGTGCTGTTTGTATAGGCTCAATTTCTGAAGGAAGACTAAATAAGATTGCAGTCCTGCAGGATTATTTCTGTGAATAGAGTTCCTTATATGTAAATCTTTTCAGGATAAGTGCCTTTGTAATTTCTAGGGCAGGAGCCATATCTGTTTGCTTTGTGATGCACCTCCACTATGAATGCATAACTAATAATACTCAATTTTAATTCCTTGCAAAAGCAGTGACTCCAGCTTCGGCCGTGAGTTAAATCCAGAATAAATGGGGAGCAAGCATTGCAGAGGCTCTTAGCACATTGATAGCATTCTCTTTTGCACTGTGAGGTTGCCTTGTTTACAGCCTGGGTTCGCAACGGGCTCACCTGTGGAAAGGCAAGAGCTTGGATCTCCACTGCTCACAGATCTAGTTCCCCCTGTTTGCAGACCTCAGTATCTAATGAAACAGCCTGCAGCTGAAGAAGAAGATGATGAGATCTTGACGTGATCAACCAAAACAATTTTAAAAATTGCTTAACCTCGTAACTCTGTGGTGGCAGCTGGAAGTGTACTGTTTTCTGTGTGTTGCACTAGCTCTGATCAATGCAGGGCTGTGGTGTGTGCCTGGGGCTACAGGTGGTGTGCTCCTGTTACAGGGAGAGGGAGGGAGTAGTAAGTGATATGTGGACCTAAGAGTTTATTTTTAGCCTAACTGAAGTCTTAACTTTCTAATCAAAATATAGCTGTTATGTTAGTCCAGCTCCATCATTATGGTTAATAATACAGTTAAGTCATGGACCTTCTAGTACCCGTTCCCATCTCTGGTGTTACGGTCGCCCTTCCAGCATCCTCTGGGTCCCCAGGCTGGTGTGTTGATACTTTTGAAAGAGAATTGCGGGGGCAGATGACAGGTTATGGTGAGTCATTGGCATGGTGGCACTAGGAGGGATTTCATGCTAGCACTGGGGAACCCTTACTGCCTCCTCCTAAGTCCACCTGGAGTTGTTTTTACAGGTATTGTAGCACAGTTGGCTTACTTGCAGTTCTTCATTGATTCCCAGTTCCACGTTATGTTGTTTTTCTGTTTGCTACCACTAAAACTAGTTTTACTTGACTCAGTCCTTTATTTTGTATTTACAGGCTGATGCCTCTGGTATTTTCATGTGCTGTGCTACGCTTTGGTTTTATTCTAGGGTTATAGATAATTTTGTGATTTTTCGTGTTCCTACAGTTAATAGTTTATGCAAAAGTTCAGGATTTGTTTTCATTACCCTTGGAAATAGGAAAGAAATTTGGAATGAAAGAGCTTTCTGAATATTTAGCTTGCATCTGATTAACTGGGTTTTGTTTTGTTAGTGCAGACTTTCATGTGAATGCAGCTTTTCTCAAATGAATCTAAGCCTGGCTTTCAGCAAATGAATTTGGTTAGGTTAACATCGCAGCTTAAGGAAAGCTGGTGAGACTTTTACAATAGCTCAAGCCTGAAAGAGATTTGATAGTGAGGTCTTCCTGCCCAGCAGGCATACTAAAATAATTTTTGTGAGAGGATTTTGAACAAACTCCCTTCTCCTCCATGTAGCTGTGACAGATTGCAGAGCCAGGAGAGGTGAACGCACCAGATATGTTTTGGGAGTCCCTCCTGGTGATGGTCTGTGTTTTACAGTAGGTGACAGAGCCAATACCCAGTCCTCTCTGTCATCTTAAGGATCCATCCAAACTAGGCAATGTCCATGGTAAATAGATTCAAATCAAACGGGTGCTCTGAGAGCGGTACAGGTTGCCTGGGGGAAGGTGAGGTGGGCACCCTCAACTCTGTGTCTGCATCACAAACCTTGGGCAGAAGAAATTAAACTTATACCCTGGGTTTTTTTTTCTTGTTGCTTTGTGGCACTGATGTAAAGCTCTTTCTGGAGTAAAGAATAAAAGTGACACCCTGGTTTCCAGAGTTGAAAGATGACAACTTAAATGTCACATTTTTTCACTTTTACTGCTGATCATTTTGGTCGAAACATTCCCTGTATGGTTCTTGCTTGTTAGAGATGGATTCTATATGGGCAGTTGCTGAAAAATGCTTACCAAGACGAGCAGTCTATTCCTTTGCTCATGCAAATTTTCCCCAGTCAGATAATAAAGTGTACATTCTTCTACATGTCTTCTACAAGTCTACATGTACTTCAGTGATTGCCCTTCTTAAATGCATTTTTTAAAACAAGCTGGTTTAAAATAAGATGATTTACATGAACAATATAAAAATAGAAATTAATAAATCACGTTTTGTTTGTGAAGTTATATTTCTAGATTTGGTACGCTTATCCTTGCAGTATTAGCATGGTTTTCTTGTTGGTTTTTTTTTTTTTTTTTTTTACTTTCTGGGTGCTGGTTCTTAAAGTTTGTCTCTTCAATAGTATTACACAAAAATTTAAAATTTTACCCATTAAAAGAAGGTAAATTGGGTCAGCATACTTTACTGAACAGTATTTATAGCTCTACATAAAGTTTCTTAAAGAACTGCTGTGTTTGAAATAATGATCGGTGAAATGGAAATAATTTCAATATTCTCAGAATTATATATACCAGTTGACCAACCTGTTTCTTTTTCTTGGTGTGCATTTTTTTCTTCATAACGTTCTTGCATCTCTTGGACCTCCTGTCCCTTGCCAGAGTAAAGAAACCCTGATTGCGGTGTGGCTGTAAGTCAGCAAAAATATGTATGTATGGAAATGACATGTTAGGCATATATGTATGACTCCTATCTGCTTCAAGATTTCTGTTTTGAAATAATCACAGAATGGTAGGGGTTGGAAGGGACCTTCGGAGATCATCTAGTCCACCCCTCTGCCAAAGCAGGTTCACCTAGAGCAGGTTGCACAGGAATGCATCCAGGCGGGTTTTGAATATTTCCAGAGAAGGAGACTCCACAGCCTCCCTGGGCAGCCTGTCCCAGTGCTCAAAGTAGAGAAGTTTTCTTCTTGTTGAGATGGAATTTCCCGTGTACCAGTTTGTGCCTGTTGCCTCTTGTCCTGTTACCGGGCACCACTGAGAAGAGTTTGGCCTCATCCTCTTGACACCTGCCCTTTAGATATTTATAAGCATTGATGAGATCCCCTCTCAGTCACCCTTTAATCCAGCCAGATTATGTCATAGCCTCTTAGACAACGGTTAAGTTTAAGGAACTGATTTTTGAAACTTTCAGGAAAAATAGTCTGAATTAAAGAAGTACTTCATTTTTCTGTCTTTTTTTTTTTAAACTGACAACAATAGTCAATTTACAAGCACACATTTATTTTAAATGAATGGGAGATTCAGGATGAGGGATTACATAAATTGGATTTATATGCATATTAAATAGATTATCAAAATGCTATTTCAGACATTTTAGAAGATCATGTGGGTATTTAAAGGTTGAAGAGAAGATTTTCTAAGAAACCGAAGTTTCTAGAACTTCCTGGAAAACCTGAATGGCCTCTTTGGAAGCTTACTTGATTAAATTTCCAACTTTGCTGACCTCTCCGACTTGCCTGTTTTTCTGGAAGAGTCACCGCTTGCTTGTTCCAAACAAAACCTCCATACAAGAAATCCTGCTATCAGTGAAATCATTTGCTGATTTCCTTTGGCAGGGCCAAGAGACTCTTTTCATGTTCCTATTCCTGTTGTTCTCCAGCAAATTCTGAAACTGCTCTTTAAGACAAGCAGCCTCCATGGACCAGTATTGCAAAAGGTTGTTTTGACTTTTTATGACGGGTGGGTGTATTACTGTTATAAATTCACCGGCCTTCAGTAAAAAACCTAAATTCAGCTAGAAAAAATTAACATACGATAAATTATTTGCAAAAATACTATGTTAGAAGAAGGTAATTGATGCAGCAGAGCAAGGCACTTATGAATTAGAAAGCTTTCGTGCAGTGAGAATGAGTAGACAAATGTTGTTCTCCAAGGGGCCGGGGCTCTGCTCCTTTGCTCCTTCCCCTGGGAAGCCGGAAAATCTCCCCAGAGGGGTTTTTGCTGGGGAAGGAGGAGGGAGGAGGTGGCCCAGTGACAGGGTTGATGGTTTAGGCAAGGTGTGCCTTCTTGGGTCATTCCATCTCCAGCCCCAGCACTTCCAGGCTGCTGCCTGACTGTCCCGCTTCTGGAGCTGGGGTTGGGCTGGGAGAGTGCAGTGATGGGTTTGCAGGCTCGCAGTCTGATGGGGAAACCTGCTTTGGGTTTTCCAGTGCTACCTCTGTAGCATTCCCGGAAAGATAACGGACAGTAAGAATCTGTGTGCTCTATATTTCGTAATTTTGTTTCTTTTGTAGGAGGAAAGCATTTGCTAAAGGAGCTTCCTGACATCCGAATTAAAAAAAAAAAATAAAAAGAGAAAGAAAAATAATAAGAAGGGAATAAGCTCTGAGCATGCATTACAAATTGCTTAAAGGATGACAACTAAAGTTAGACAGCTGATGTAAAATTCAATTAACATCTAAACCAACCATTTAATTTATAATTTTCCAACAATGTGAAATGAATTTATGTGTGCTTTTGACTGGTGTCTTTCTTCTGTGGCACCAACGATTTTTCAAGTGTATCTTTGATATTGCTACCCAAACTCTAACTTAGGAGGACAAAAAAGAAAGATTTCTTAAAATACTACTCTGTTTCTGGTTTTAAGCCACAAAGCTGGATCTCTTATCTAGTGTTTTGTACAATTTTTATATTGGTCGTATCTCCTGTATTGTACTGGAGTTGTATTCTTGCTGGCATTATGAAACGATATTCTCGCTTATTGTTTGTGTAGGTCAAGGAATACTCATTCTGGCTTCTGTTCTTTAGTAAAGCCTAGACAGGGCAAGAATTTGCTTTACCTTTTTTTTTTAAAGGCGTGGAAGAACTGTTACACAGTTTTGAATACAGCTTCTTGTTCACTGTGATTTTTGAGCTTTTTGTTAGCTTCATTTTCTATCATAAGTGGTAAGAGCAATTTGAACTTTCTAGCTATTGTAACAGACTACAGAAAGAGCTAAACTACATAATCTTTCTTGCAGTTTTCAAGCAGGGTTTTTTGTGTGAAGGACTTGTGAGAAAGGCCATATGCATCCAAACATGAAAACAGATACTTAAAGGATTAGGTGAAAATGCAGAGGAAGGCTTTATGGGAAGGAGGCAAATTACCACTAACAGCTTTGACAGAAGCTACTAGAAAAATGTCAGAGGTCCTTGCTGTTCTGAGTCAGAGCTTAAATCTGAATGCAATTTATGCCTTTAGAAATGCTTTGTCTAATGGTTGGTACTAAGGTCATTTTTTTAGTGTGACGAACTGGTGTATTGATTTTCAATTGAACCTTAATATCCCTAGATAGGTAACAGCTTTGCATCTCTTTGGAGCTTGGAAAATCTAAGCTCCTTGACATGCACAAAAAGCATTGCATTCTGTATCTGTGCAGGACTCTCAATACTGTATTCTCATCCAAAAGCCATTCCTAAGTAGATAATAGTATCTTTCTGATATAAACAAATTAATCATCTTTCAGTTGGGTAAAGTTCTCATTTTCCCCATGTTTCTTTTCCATGGGTGATGTTTTATGTGACATACTCTTCCTTTAGTGTCCTCTGCAATGAATTCATATATATGTAATAAGTATTACAAAAAAGCTTTTCTCTGAGTGGAGGTTAATTTATAATGACCCTTTTTTGCCATTGCTGTGCACGTCCAGTGCCTGGTGCTGAACTGATGGGTCCTTCTGATTAGCAAAGCCTGAAAGAGGCTTTTTCAAGAGCTACTCATGATGGCTTAGGCGTTACTGAGTTCAGCAGCAATCTTTCTCCATCGCAGTTCTCTCTCTTGCTTCACATTGTGGTTGAGGCTGAAGAAATGAAGTTAGATCTGCAAAGATGATCTAAAATTCTGTGTGGTTGTCTATAAATTTTCATGTATGGAGATTCAAGCAAATTACTTTATTACCTTTTACAGCCCACTGTGAATGGGAAAAGTGGGATAAAATTGAAAAAAAAAATCTTCTGCCTGTCTTCGTTATGTTATGAGCTGAAATAATCAAATCACATTTTCGTAACACCTGATGCAATATTGTCTGCCTGTTCTCATAAAATGAAAAAATCAGGTAGAAGTACCACGGCTTTCCCAGCTGAGTCAGTGGCTCAGTTCAGGTACCAACAGATACAAAAAATGACACTTCCAGTGTCATTGCTCAAATATGAATGAGGAGTATACTGTGAAGGTTCCCAGAGTCGTCTGTGGAAGATGGCTTATTTTTTCACCAGGAGTGAATTCTACTGGAGCATCTTCCTCCATCCACTGTGCCTGTGGCAAACACTGAGGTCTGAGCAGCATGACCTGCCATCCAGGAGCAAGACAGGACATCCCCTGGGACATCACTGAACTCCAGGCCTGGGTATTGCCTGGGCACATTCAAACTGCCAGTACTTGCCTGGCTTGTTGAAAGGGGTTTTTAATAGGTGTCAACAAATTCTCTTTCTGGAGGAAAAATACTCAAGTTTATAAGCCTTTCTCCGTTATATTTGTGGGCTACAGGCCTACAGAGCTCTTTCACTTTTAGACCTCTCTGAATCTGCGTTTGGTTTTACAGGTGTGTTTTTTTCTGTCTCGTTTAAGTCATGTAGAATACAGCAGGGCAAGAATCCTTCATCCTGTTTTCTATGTTCTGTCTGTAAGAGTGCTGATCTCCTTGAGGGTAGGATGGCTCTCCAGAGGGATCTGGACAGGCTGGACCGATGGGCCAAGGCCAATAGTATGAGATTCAACAAGGGCAAGTGCCGGGTCCTGCACTTGGGTCACAACAACTCCATGCAGCGCTACAGGCTTGGGGAAGAGTGGCTGGAAAGCTGCCCAGCAGAGAAGGACCTGGGGGTGTTGGTCGACAGCCAGCTGAATATGAGCCAGCTGTGTGCCCAGGTGGCCAAGAAGGCCAACAGCATCCTGACCTGTATCAGGAATAGTGTGGCCAGCAGTGCTAGGGAAGGGATCGTCCCCCAGTACTCAGCACTGGTGAGACCCCACCTCGAGTACTGTGTTCAGTTTTGGGCCCCTCACTACAAGAAAGACATTGAGGTGTTGGAGCGTGTCCCAAGAGGAGCAACGAAGCTGCTGAGGGGTCTGGAAAGCAAGTCCTGTGAGGAGCAGCTGAGAGAACCGGGGTTGTTTAGCCTGGAGAAAAGGAGTCTGAGGGGAGACCTTATTGCTCTCTACAACTACCTGAAAGGAGGTTGTAGTGAGGCGGGGGTTGGTATCTTCTCCCAAGTAACAAGTGATAGAACAAGAGGAAATGGCCTTAAGTTGCGCCAGGGAAGGTTTAGGTTGGAAATTACAAAAAATTTCTTCACAGAAAGCGTTATCAAACATTGGAACAGGCTGCCCAGGGAAGTAGTTGAACCACCATCCCTGGAGGTATTTAAAAGACAAGTAGATGTGGTGCTGAGGGACATGGTTTAGTGGTAGTTTTGGCGGTGTTAGGTTCATGGTTGGACTTGATGATCTTCAAGGTCCCTTCCAACCTGGATGATTCTATGATTCTGTGGATCAACATTTTTAATTTGCAGTTTCCCAGACTTTTCCCCCAATAACAGCACCATTCTAGATGCTCCGTGTTTTGTTTTAAATCAGAAAAACACAGTTCTCTGCACCACAGTTTTTCTGTAGTCTCTCTGCATTTCACACCTGGAAAATTCATTTCTAGTTCTCTAATGTCCGTAGTCTGTCTTTTTATTTCAGCAACTGCTTTGGTTTGACAGGTTTTTCCATAATACATAGATTACTAAAGGAAAAATTGAAACTTCAGAGGTGAAATACTCACAAATGATGGAAGGGTAATATCCAGAGTTACTGATGAAAGGGAATTAAGGTGTTAACAGCTACCACAGTGCCCTGTTGAGGACAAAATTAGTGTCTGTTCATTTCAGTAACCTTTTTTTTTTTTTTACTTCTTACATTCCACAGCAGTTGTAAGCTTCAGTTGAAAGAAATGAATGTAAAGCTATTAACAATAAGTGCAGAGTTTGGTGTAACACAAATGGATCTTGGTAAATAATATATAGGAAATTATAGAAAGACTGTTGTATAGTACTGTTAGGGTGTTGCACTGAATATGGTAGGGAATAGTTCTCAAGTCTTTACTTTAGAAAAATACATTTTTAACTGAGGGAACTTCAATGAGAAATTGACATTCTTTAGATGTCTGTCATTTCAGAAAACCATTCAGAACCTTGAGGTTGTTTTTAATGTGTTGTAGTTTATTTTCCACCCCAGCTAATAAATTTTGAAGCAAATGTAAACCTTCATATTAAGTGTTGGGAAAATGACAGAATCTGTTGCATTATCCTGATGATTTACTCAATAACTTGTTACTCCAAGAACTTCCTACTTGAGATCAATGTGTTGCTTGAGAACCAGTTTTCAGAGTTACTAAGAGTTACGACCATGCAAGTATGTACTCAGCAAGGGAGTGCATGGAAACTAAAATTTAGGCATGACAAAGTGCCTTTTGGATATGTGGCTCTGTAAGATTAGTTCTAATTATTTTTGTCCACAGACTCTCAAGAGTAGTTTACAAGGAGGTAGAAATAATAGAAATGTTCCTTATAGATGGGGAACATGCTGATATTCTGTCCAGGTCAGCAGCAGAAGGATTAAACCCCCAATGCCTTAACATGTACACTTACTTTTTAAGAGGGAGGAGGGATGAGCCTGGAAGCACAATCCTCATCTTTCTCGTCTCAGCACAGTGAAAAGACTGTGACGTTAAACTTAAGGAGATAAGGTGCCACAAGAAAGTTGTGTCTCTTTACGTAGACATGCAGTGTGTGGAAAGAAGTAGAATTACACAACTCAATGAAGCCTTTTGAGAAATTAGTACATTTCCAATCTTGTAAATGGTCATCAAATCACTGAAGGGCAGATCTGATTTTGCATTGCAGTAAATAAGAGCACAAGAGAAATGGAGTAGCAAACATACCTTGACTAAGCTACTGACAAAAAGTCGTATAGCAGGAGACTGAGTGCTTCAGTCTTTTATGTCACCCATGGAATTAGCAATTGGACCTTATGGATCTAAAAAATTCTTTACCTCACATTCACATACTTCAGTCATTGTTCACTTGGCTATTAACACAAATTAAAAATTCTTTGTATGATGGGAATGAACTTCAGTTACAAAAGGAAATACAGGCATGGGAAATCTGTTAGTTTACGTAGCTAACTTCTGAAGTGAATACTCTGTATTATATGATGTGTTTGGATTGCGCTAGATCTTGAAAGCATTTCAAAAATTGCAAGTAGTGCCAGTGTAGTATAGTTCCTACCTTGGATCCGCTGATCCAGAAGTATAGTGGATATTACACCCAAACTGCTAAAAGAGGAAATGGAGCTTTGGAGGTAGTTTGCCAGTAGCTGCAGCTGTGAATTGGAGAAGGTTTGGGAATAAGAAATCAAAGCAGGAGTTGAGTAAAAATTTTTTTAATCTTTCTGGAAAGGCATGCCAAAATTTGCTGGATGGAGACAAATATAAGGAGGGATCAGAAGAGATACTATGAAGGAAGAATGAAATGTGTTAGAGAAAGCAGGAGTTTGGTGATGGTATACCAGCACGTATCTGAGCAGGCATCTCAGTGTAATTTACTGCAGCAGAGAGCTCTAGGATCAAGTTTCTATGATAAGGTATTAATAACTTCAAAAATGGCTAAATGTGTACCCAAGCTTATTTTTAAAGGTAATCTTTAATAGCTTGTATATCAAGTAATCAGGAAAATTAAAACCACACAAGCTCACTCTACTTTTAAAGCTTAATTTTGGTAGGATTGTATTAATGATGTCTTGTCTTTATGCAAGAAACTCACTACCTGGAAACCCACAAATTTATGAATTTCAGGAAACATCTGGGAAAAGCTGATTATAAGAGAATGTTATGAAAGTATGCATAACAAATTCTAACAGAACTGATAATTGAAAAATTGGGAGTTGAGCAAACAACTGAACCCTATCTTTTTTGAATTCTAGATACTGCCTCTGGATCTGCATTGGAAAAGACTCTCCCTTATTAGAGGTTGGTGACTTTTCTTTTTCCAGTTCTTACATCCAGTTTTAAAATAAATATTTATTACCATGTTTAAGTAATGAAGTGAAAGATACAAGCTGCTTATTAGCAAATGATTAGTCCCAGTGCAATGAAAAAAGTGGTAAAAACATTGTTAATTCAGAAATTCGTGCTGAACAAATGCACAGAAGTAGTGTTGTGCTTTTCACTTCATCAGCGTGGTTAGTTTTTAAATGTTAGATATGTTGAAATATAACATTGTAACATTAGGTCTACTGGCAAGGTTTTTTTTGATTCAAATGCTTTTCTGGTTTTGATCAATATTTGGTACGTATATCCATCAGTTCCTATTTGAAGGTTGGAGTAGTCTGTACCTCTGAGATGGTATCTGCCATGAAAGCTACACCAAATGAACTTTTTGTGTCTATAACATAGAAGCATAGGACCTGGTCTGTATTTTCATTGCCTATTAAGAAATTACCTACTGGGTTCTACAATGCATATATGTTTGAAACATGGAAGGTGGTACATGCTGATCAGGTTAGAGCAGGCTAAAACCCTTCCTGACCTGGCTCTGTATATACATATTGCCGGGCAATTGGAAGCCCATAGCTCAATGATGACTGTAGTCCCTATATGAAGGTGGACTAACTTTGAGCTACCTGTAAAGTCAGGTTACACTGCAGTGAGCAACGTTACATGCCTCTCATGAAGCTAGTCTGGTAGGATGGACAGTTGAAATAACAGTGGCAGGTCAGCTGTGCAGTTATTTCTAATCCATCTAGCTGCATATAGGAGCATGCTTAGATTTTCATTAGGGGTATGCAGGCATTATTTCCCCCCCCCCGAAGATCATTTAAAGATTCCATTAAGTTAATGTATATTCCTAAGACTATCATTCAAGTAAGAACATAAACAAGAGACATTTTAATAGAATTTTGGAAATGGTTTTCAGTATATGGTTTGAAATGCTTGAAGTGCAATCCACTATTCTGTTGTAGAACAGGAACTGAGGAAGTCACGGCTCTTAATGGCAAAATAGGGTTCCTTGGCTTAAAGTTATTTAGCACTGACATATTTAAGTTATGTCTTTTACCTTCTATAACTTCATTAATTTTCTGCTGCTAGACAAGGAAGGCACTGGCTCAGAGTAGTGCTATAGTGAATCCTGTAGGTATCTACCTCTAGCCCAAATCCTTCTGGGAGTCTGAACCTTAGTGTCTTTGAAAGTTATATTGACAAACTGTTTTGCTGAATATTTGTGCAGTACTGAAACCAAGGGATCTGTGCATTATAAGCAAATAACAGTAATTCTTCGTATGCATTGTGGGTTTTTTTGTGAAATACCTCCTTGCATTTCTATTTTGCATACTGCTTCAGTTAATTTAAATTTAATGAACAAATTATGGTAGATAAGACTTAATTTTGTAGTCTTTGTTAGCTAAGCTGTCTGAAAAATAGCCCAAAATCTGTTTTTGCAGTTTAATTCATTCTTACAGAGTCAAACAGTTGTCTGGCTGTTTTGCAGTTTCCAAATTAAATTACATGAATTTCTGTATACTTTATTTTTCAGTGCTAGTGAAATGGCATGTGTTGTAGGCATGATTTCAGACCAAGTATTTTCTACCCTTAGAAATACTGTTTTTCAGATAATGTCTTTGCACCTTGATTTATCACATAATCTCTGGACAGAGCTAACTCTTCTGTTTAGCTGGTTTTGTTTATGTACTAGGAAGCCGATTTCTACACTAACAGAGACATAAGTGTAGCTTATTAATAGTTATTTGTAATTCCAATTGCCTGATTAGAGTTCCTGGATGTCAATGGGTGTCTTTCCATTTGGATGATGAGTATGGGATAAAGTTCACTTACACCTTACTGAGTATGGGATACTGTTGCACTGTGCTTAGTGTCATAGCAGGCTGTAATAGTTTTGGTCCTTACAGAAACTGTGCTTAGGCTCTTATTTTGACTTACAGGTATAAGTGATGCTTCTTACCAGCCAGATCTGACAGAGCTAGTAGCCATCCTTCTGTGGCGATGCAGGAGGAGAGTGTGCTTCTCAAACCTGTAGCAATGTACACTGCTGCAGGCAGACTTTCATGGGATGCGTGTTCACGAGACAGATCTTTCATTCCTGAAACCTGTTTTGTATTTGAGATGAGGTCCATCGAATGCACCTTTTCTGTCTGAGAAAGATTTTATCCACCTTTGTTGCACTGTTCTTCATGCTCAATTTTCCATAAGCCCATAACTGGCATGGCACATGCTGTTACTCTCTTATTAAAGAACAACCGCTCTCCTGCTTATTGTTCTGTACAAATGAGCTCATGATCCCAGGAGCAGCTGGATATACCTGATGCTTTTTGTCTTCATTCGAAATGGCCACCATCTCCTGCTGTTTCTAATTTATAACTGCCACAAGTAAAGATGAATATTACTTTTATTCTTTAGCTGAAAAAAAAAACCCCAAAATGAAGGACAAAGGTCCTTAGGGAGGAGTGAGAGGTGGGAGTGCAGGAGTTCGCACTCCCCTGCAGTGGCAGATAGCATTGCTTATTCTCCTGCTGGGACAGGACACCTGCCTGCGAGCCCATCAGGTAGTGCTGTGGGTCTGTGCAGCTGCAGCAAGCCCTCAGGTCAGGTGTAATGTCTTATGTGCAGTTCCCCATCCAGTACTTTTCCCTGGGGGAGGAAGCAGCTGGGAGTAAGCTGCCTGTCTTCTGCATGGATGTCTCCTGAGCTCCTGGGATGCGGAGAGGGAGCAGGCCACATGCTAATGGTATAGTTCTGATCACCATCGTACGACAGTGCCTGTCATGTAAAATGACAGGCTGGGGGGAGGGCAGTGCAGCTGTAATGCGACATTGCAGCCTCCCTTTTACTCTCTGACCTTATGGGATTAGACAGCCTCGTGTAGGATCTGCCAGTCGTCCCTGTCTGGTTCAGGACTGGGAGAGATGCTGAGCCGTGCTGAGCAGCAGCAGAGGAGTGCTCTCTGGTAGGACTCGGCGCGGAGAAGGACACCGTTTCGCTGCAGGCAAGTGACACAAGGTGCCTGTTGTGAGCCTCTCCCATGGTATTATTCAAAGACAGGATTCTGTGATAAGACCAAGCATGATGACTGTCATCTATTTGAAGAGAAAGTTGAGAGGCAAGTATATTATCCAGTGGGTATTCAGCAGGAGTAATGGTGGTGTGTTGTGTTAGTTATTGCATAAGTTGTAGCATTTCATCTAACAAAGTTCTTTGAAGTATGTTACAAGCTAATTAAATATCCAGCCATTCAAAAGTAATGCTTTCCATATATTGTATTTCTACGATGCAATGCAGTCCCTTCCCATTAAATTACATATTGCAATGCCCCAAAGTATGAAAGAGTTAGATCTGTGTTTGGATGCAACCGTTGTTTCAGACTCAACCCTTCTCAACAATCTTGCAGAGTTCAATTTGAATATGTTCGAATGAGCAGAAGCCGTTCAAATCAACATTTTCCTGGAAAGGCCTTCATAGGATACATTCTGCTTATTATGCATTAATTTCTATAACTATGCAGCTGCCTTTTATATCGGAGGCATTATTTTTGAATTACTAAAGTATTTTAAGAGCAATGCTCTTGGTAAAGGCATAAACAAACTACAAAGGCCAGTCTGTTTTCCACATAGTAGACTGTTGTTGAAGAGTTTGTGCCAGCCAGTACAGAGAGTGCAATCGTGTCTTACTCCTCTCAAGAGAGATGAATTACTCAACTGCCTCGTCTCCTGCTGCTCCACATTCTTATCCTTGAGCTGTATTGTTGGAGTGGTCTGCTCCTCTTCATGGAGCAGCCAGTGTAACTGGCAGAAATGTAAATGTGTAGCATTGTCTGCATGAAAGGTCTTCACCTGTGAGCTGTTCTGGATTTGCACCAGCTTTCCTAACAGTGTAGTTTATTGTGCTTTTGAGATTTTTTTTTTTTAAAAGAAAACCAACAGATTTTTTTCAAACAATAGCACTATGCACAGCAGTATCTATTAAAATTAAAACTGTTGCAAATTTGTATAGACTGCGTTATTGATTGATACACTGATACATTGCAACAGCCCAGATAATTTACCTTGCCATTTTTCTGTTCAGAAAATTTTGTTCAAGATGGTAATTTCCTCTGGTGGCTGACACAATAGGGACTGTGAAAAGACAAGGTATGTCCCACTAAGGTCACCTGAGTCAAGCGTATTTCTGTCTTGAACTCATTTTACTATGAGTAGGTAGCACTATGTGCCTTCAACAATTAATCTTTCTTTTAAATTTCATCTTTGCAGCTACGTACATGTTTTAATCACAGAATCACAGAATGGTCAGGGTTGGAAGGGATCTCTGGAGATCGCCTAAGTCCAACCCCCCTACCACAGCAGGGACACCTACAGCAGTTGCACAGGACGGCGTCCAGGCGGGTTTTGAGTCTCCAGTGTGGGAGACTACACAATGTGGTTACCACTGCAGTTTCTTGACGTGCCTCAGTACTGTTACGCTCCCCTTGGGGTTATAATGTGACTGGCATGCTACACCTCCTGAGTGCCACTGCCACTGGTGATAAACCCCTTGACTTTGCCAGGGACAATACTGAAGTACATATGTAGCTATTGTGAAGCACTGAATAGGATCGTTATCAAATCAGCAGCAAATACTGAGGGTCAACCACAGACATTCCCTAATTGGGGGTGCGCAAAGAAGTCTTTGCTAGACTGGGTCACGAAAGCCAGTAGCGTTGGAGGAAACACAGTAACTGGAGTGACAGAGACTGTGTATACCAGTCCCCACAATAACCCATAGCCCTTCATTTGTGAAGGAAATTAAGCTGGTATTTTGCTCAAAAGAACTTGTTGCATAAACAACATAATTTATTGCAGATTAGGAATGGGTCCTTGCAGATGCTCAGAACATTTCCTTTATTCACCTGTCAGCATTCCGCGCTCCCTAGGCAGGGCTGGTGGGAGGAAGGTTATCCAGATGTTTGTTCAGCTGGCTGCTGGTGATGATGCTGCGGTTGAGTCATGGATATCGCCTCTTTTTCTTGAGGAAGGAAGGGTCTGTGTCAGGCACGTAAATCGCAGGTGTGCTGAAAGCTGTTTGAATCAAGGCAAGATATTAAGGCACTTATCTGTTGCTGGCTTTCACAAGTAAATAAGAAGAGATTGATATGGCTGAAAACAGAGTGTACCAAATGGCCTTGCAGGACTGACATCTTGGATATGTGACTTTTCACCTTGCATCAAAAACTGTGCATGTTTTTCATTAAAAAGGGACTAACTCTGCAAAAAATTGCTTACTGAAGCTTCCAAGACTGATGCAAAGCAGTAGTTATTCCTAGATTTTAAGACACAAAAGGAATCCCTAGACAATGCAAACCACAGAAGCTTTCCCCGATACAGACATTAATTTGAACTGCATGGGGTTTTTGTAAAGATGTTTCAGTAAGATGCTCCAGTTGTTGACACTTGTACTATTAAAAATGCTCATTAACTATGAAGGAACTCCAGATGAAGAGATCAGAGATTAATGTTTACTCTACAGACTTTTTTAATGATAGGCTGGATGAATCCCACCCTGGGTTAAAATATGTTTAAAAATAAAATAAATTAAACATTAAAACATTGTAGATGATAGTGTGAAATCTGTTCTTGTTTGCTGATATTTGTGGAATGTGCTATTTCATCTTAGCTTTCTTTTGGATAAACCAGATAGGCTGAAGTTCTTTAGGTCTTGCCTCAGGCAAGTTTCACAAATGTGACTATATAACATCTAGATATTTTTTTTTTAGTCTTTAACATCCTTTTGAGATGTTGTTTCAAGGACTAAATGCAGAATACTACTAATAACTTTGCTAACATCATGTACTGGTCCTAATTTGGTATAATTATACCAAATACAAAAGCATAACTTACACAGTAATTCTAAGGATAATTATGTATTAGTATATAATTCTCTTGCTTATCTCTTCAGGGATGGCTAAAACTTTACACTAGAGGTGCATGTTCAGCTGGTTTCCTAGTCCTTGCTGAGTTGGCTTCAGAGCTTTTTGGGATACAGCTCTCCATTTTATAAATAAGATTTCGTGCTAATTCTTTAAAATAATACCATTCTAAAATTGAAAATATATAGCAGAAACATATTTCTTTGTAACTGAGAGCTGGGTTAAAATTTGATCCAAATATGAATTATAAATGATTCACTAGTGCCTGCCTGATTTGGCAGATGGGGTATAACAAATTGCTGAGTTATATGTGCTCTGCTAATCCTGACTCATGGTAATTTTAAAAGCAGTGTCGCTAACTGTTCCTTATCTCTTTTTCTGTCATCTGCATACATCTACATGTCTAAACACACATCTATTCATGCATATACATGAGCAAGGTACATTTTAATTGTATTGGTCTCTTCTGGGTGATACCCATTTTAGTTACTGTAGTGGATACAATAGGTTTGGTGATTCTGTTTTCTTCTGTCTAGAATAATCTTCAGACATTCTCAGTGATCTCCTGTAAAGTATTTGGCTAATGTGCAGTGTATGTTGGCTACTGTTCTAACCTTTGAAAGTTTTTCAAAAAGTAATGAGCATCTCCCTTTAAGTGCAGACCATTGCAAATGCTATGAAAACAGTCAGTGCCAAAACAACATTAAGATTTCAGTGATGACTTTTGAAAATTAGATTAGGAATCACTATGCAGCTGCTGAAGTAACACAGAAAAATCTAATATTAGTTTGAATAATGGTGTTATGAGTTCAGCTTCTGGATGCCCATCAGGTGTAGATGGGATAGAGCCCATCTACTGTCTACTCTGTGCTGTTCTCCCAGTGAGAAGAACTGTTTTGGCAGCTGATGGGAAAACGGTGAGCCTGTTTTGGCAGCAGCCAGGTCAGCTGCTCGTTCTCCCAGGAGACCAGCTATGGGGTAGTTAATAGATCAGAAAGGTGGCTTCCACAGCTGTAGGTGAGACTTGTTTTAGCTGGATCGTCTGATGTTCTTGATAGACTTGAGTCTGCCATCACGAGAGACTAACTGCGGAGCATTTCTGGAGAGCTGGACAGATTTTTCATCTGAGTAGTGGCAAAGGAAATCTGCTTGGCCAAAGAAATGTTGTTAAAAGTGGTCTTTTCTCTGCAGAAGCATGAGGGGTGGTGACCTGCAGGAACTGCTTGGTTTTACTAGCAATAACTTCATTTGGAAACGTAAATTTATTTCTAGAGCTCTGTCAAAGATAGATATTCAAAGTATGAGATTGTGCAACATGATGTATGTATACTGCTGTGGGATATGAACTGATCTAGATGGTACAAGTGTTTCTTATCTCTTTTTCTGCTGGGATTTTTTGTTTCATTCTCCTCCTTTCCATATTCCCCCATTTTTCTTAGCTTTTTTCTCTCTCTCACTGTTTCCTTCCTTCTAGAGTAATTTCTTCCACTGAAATCCAGTGCTCATTAACCTGACATTAGAAACAGGATTTTAGGCAGGATCTTTTTTGTCCCTCCCGACAGCAGTTATTGTCTTCTCTTATGCTTGCCTAAGAAGGCAAACACCGAAGGTATGAGCTCTTTCTTTCACCACATCTGCGCCTTACAGTTCTTATGAGTTCCTACTAGCCTTTTCATAACCCTAGCCAAAAAATGCCTAACGCGGTAATCCTATAAGCAGTGAGTAATTTTGTTGTGTAAAAAATCACAGGCGTGAAGCACTGATAGTGACAGGCCCACCAGCTACCCCATCCCTCTACCAGGTCAGCACAAGGAAACGAGAAAATGGCAGCAGATGCCAGCACATTGCTTTATGGCCACAGACCAGATTGTATCTTAAAAATATTCCTTCTTCTGCTCCATGACAGAGCTTGAAGATGAATGTATTATTCTAAATGAAAATCTTCTTGTATAGCTACAACATGCACTGGAGTTACTAAAGGATTTAATCTTAAATTAAAAAGTAGTAGAAAACCGAAACAGTGGTGTATTTATGGTGGTTAAGGAGATTCAGCTTTATTTGTCGTTCAAGCTCAGGTGAAAGCTGTGGCTTATAACTGAAGTCAACCTCTTGCTTAGGCTGTTGAACCCTGCTCCCTTTTGTGGCTGTGTGCGTGTCTTATATACGTTCTGGGTGTATGTATGTGTATACATTTTTGTGCATGCAGTACTATTTATCTCCTGGACTTTACAAAATTCCTTTTATCGGGTTTTGTTGTGAAACTCAGCTGAGCAGCATTGAACCAACTGGTCGCATTCTTGTGTGGAGAAGTCCTCGAAGAGTAGTATGTATGGTATTGAGATTTCAGGCCTATCATTAACAACATTCAAGTATTAAAGTAACACATTGACTTAGGTGCTTTAGTAGACAATGTGTAAGTTATTAAAGAGTATGTTACTGAGCTGCATTAGCTTGCTGTCAGTTACTTCCCTCCTGATAACCAATTCTCACAAAAATTCTTTTGAGGCTCATGTTTAACTTGTGGGAAGCAACCTGTGTGTTTCTGAGCTCCCTTCCCCTTGTTTTATAGAACAATGGAAACCCATACTTTTCAAAGTGGGTGGTGTTTGTGCAGGTTGGGAATATGTCTGTGTGAATTCAGTGTCTGTTCTGTGAGCAGTATCTTGATCATAACCTCTGTTTTGACAGGAGGCTTTCATTTAGCTTTGTATATTCATTTCATAAGAGGCATTTGCATGTAATAGCCAAACTGCATCTGGGAAATTGTGACAGGAGCAATCACACTGTGGATGACTTTACAGGTAAAACAAGCAGCTGGTTGCCAGCAGTACTGCTCTACTCTGAGTGATGCCTCTCAGAGTGGGGCTGGGAAGGGGAACGTGGAAATTCCCCACGAGGAGCGCAGGGGACCAGAAGGGTGTCAGAGGGTTTTTCAGAGGTCTTCCCTGACTGGAAGCCAAGTGGAGCAAACAAGGAGAGTTGTCTGCCCGAAGTGCTCAAACCAAACCCTGGACTTAGTTATTCCTCAGCAGTATAACTAAGAAAGGAATAAATGGTCACATGAGTTTTAGGAAGAAAATATTTAAGCAACTCCAGATCTTAAAGAGCGAGATTTCAGAGGCTTGTGATTCAGGTCAAAACCAGCTCACCCTTGGGGAAGGCATGGAAGAGACAGCAGTAAGGTGGGTGAGACAAGAATCCCATTTGGCCTTTTCTTTTAACACGGATTAAAACTAAAGCTTGTTTATATTCCTGATAAAATTTAGGAAAGAAGTAAAACCTGTGCAGAGAGTTGTTACTGAGTAGTTAATAGCACGGCTCTTGCAGCTGGCTTGCTAACCGCTCCAGCTCTTTGCTCTGCCTGGTTTAAGCAGAGTCCCGGGGCTGTTTTCAGATGTAGCCGTGGTAGAAACCACTGCCAGTTTGTACTCAAACTGCCCAGCCTCAGAGGTGTGCAAGGATCAGAAGTACCTCATCACCCTTTTTGATTGGTGTATATTTTGATGAGGGCCTACAGTTTAAAAAAAAAAAATAAAAATCAATGCAATTCAAAGACTTTTTGGATTTTATTTCACACTTTACATACAGTTATATACACATATACATATTATATCTAAAAACTATACTGTGTAGGATATATATAAAATTCAAAGTATACATTTAAAAATATACTTTCAGTGTATATTTAGCTGTATTTTGTCAGGCATTTATATTACATACCTCAATAAATTTAATAATCTGCTGAAATTCTTATAGAGCTTGCGTTGCAAGCACCACTAATGTAATCGAGCTTTAATGTGGTGTAATATTTTACCGTTTCCTAAGAAAACAAGGATTGTGCAATCACTTTCTGTCTGTCAGTCCTCTGCATCAGGTTGTGAACTGCTGATCTAGCTCCCACGACATGGGAAGGAAGTCTTCTGTGAGTCTTTAAGATAATTAAGTTCTTACAAGTTTCATGATGGCCGTGGCTCAGTAAAGAGGAAAACCCCAAATCAGTGCCCTACTGAGTGGAAAGCTGTTATATATTCTCCTTGGCAGCAATCAACATATACCTACCTCCAGGCTAAGCACAGCAGGTGCTGTCTCCTGCCCAGAAGCCATGTCAGGAAGTACATGTGGTGGGAGAGAAGCTGAAATTATTTTGGTTAAGGGGTGTGACAGAAGTAGGGCTCAAATCTGTAGGAAATCGTGTTTCATTACATCTGTCAGTCACAGAACAACTCATTACGTTACTTTTTTTTTTTCATTTCACAATTAATATTTCAGTTTTCAAGTAATGTAATTACTGAATTCACCAAATACACAGTTTTAGAGATAAGATGCCCCTGAGATGAGAATAAGTGGGAAATTGAGAGTCTTTGCACATTATGCTTAATGCAGCTAAAGCTATTTTGCTTCTTACTTTATCTTCAGAATTATTAGCTGTGAGCCATTTTTTGGGTTTTGTTCTCTGACACTAGTCTGACTTGCAGCTTCAGAAATCTTTTTTGCTGGTCTTTGAAGAGATTTGCATTAGTGTGCACTAAACCATGATAAGCATGTAACTCCAGAAGACCATTTTAAAAAAATTAGATTTCAGTATGGAGTCACAACAAATTTAAATATTTAGTCATTAGTATTACTCTGAGAGCTAGTAATTTATGTTCTTATTTTCATTAATATCAATATATTTGCTTACTGTATTGTGACAAAAGGATTTGAGTACTATAAATAATTTTTAAAAACAAAGCATAAAATTAGTTCAGAAGTTTTGCTTTTATAAAACCTTGAATGGCCTCGGGCATCAAACTAACCAGAACAAAGAAAAGTGGAAAACAAAAATCAAATAATGTGCCTTCTGCAGGCTGAGTGTACAAAACAGCCTTTCAGAGTGCTGTAAAGTTAGATTTGGTTTCTGACAGGCAGTCAGAGATGCAGGTTCCCAACGTGGAGAGACACGATTGCCACTGACCTGCTCTTGTTCTTCAGCCACCTGTGTGCCAGACAGCTCAGCAGACGGCTTGTGGTAAGGTGCAGGACGCAGAGAAACTGGTATTGCACCTAAATCAGAGTTAGCTTTAATAAAGCAGCAGAGCAAAGATGATGACCTAGGAGCAAAAGCAAAGGTAAATGATTTGGCAGCCGAAAGGAAGTAAAATTTGAGCATTGTCAAGTGGAAGGAAAGTTACAATGGGAAGATTAATTTGAATATTAGTGTGCATTGCTTTCTTTCAGCAGCAATCATTGCAGAGAGCTGGAGGTCATGTTAGACAACTCAGGCAAAATATTTGTTCAGTGTACAATAAAAAATAAACTTTTGAGTCCTATAATGAATGGAACAGGGTAGACGATACCTTCTTGCTTGAATGTGTTTAGTTCTTCGAAAATATGAATGGGTAGGCATTTTTGAGAAATGTTTTGACACATAGGCTAATTATTTTACAACGTAATTGGCTGATTAAGACAGTTAATTTTGCAGATTAAATACTTCCAAGGAAGGTATAACTGGAGAACTACAATATGGTCAATAGAAGTTGACCATATGTGTATAAAGTTCCACTTACTCTTTCAAATAATACTAAAAAAGAAGTGACATAGTAGTAGAATTATAAAAAATGGTAATTTAAAATGAATAAAACTAAACATATTTTACTTAAATTATTTATTGAAGTCATCACCACAGTATATTATATCTAAAGAGGTTAATAAAATTCCAAAGAACAGTCAATGATTGTTCCCTGAGAGCAGATAAGAGGGATACATTATTTTGTGTTTAAGGGCATAAGCTTAGTAAAGGTTGAGGACAAAGGTGTTCGTTAAGAAAATCCAAACATTTTTCTCTTTAGTCTCCTACTTGATGCTCCTGAATAGGATATTAGAGTAGATGAAGCTAAGCTCTGGATGCCTGCAGTACCTCTGCTATCTGTGGTACACCCCAAAATCCTGATCTTGGGATGCATGCACACTCCAACAGCCCTTATCTCCTAGTCTTTTACATTAGAGGATCTCCTTAAATACAACACAGCTTCTTTCCAGGCTTCATTTGAAAGGAAAATGGTGCATCTTGAGAGGAGAGGGGGAGAAGAAAAGGCAGTAAAGAGGAGTCATCGTTCGCTTTCCATCTCAAATCAAGACATAGCTGGAGTGTGGCATATAATGTCAGCATAGTCATGAAATATGGAAAATCCCACGTGTGATCTAATTGCTGCGACATTTGTCTTTCATAACGTGTGTTCCATCCTCAGTTCTTGCTGTCCTGCTCTGTTCCTTCATAGCCTGTATTGTACAAACCAGCCTATGCAATGCCATGGCACATCTGATGTGTTTGTGCCACCAGCGCAGGTGCAGGAAGAACTGTCACATGTAATTGCAGCACAGCGACCACGTCAGGTACTGGTCTCTCGCAGCAGGCTGGGCACAGCTCTACTGCTGCTGCTTCCAGAGATGGCTGAGTATCTCTGCACAATCCTGCACCGCATGGCATACAAATAAACTTTATAATATAGACTGTCACCTTATTTTTCTTTTTAAAGTGTTTGTCTCAAGTTTGGGAGCTATGTAGAAGTGCATATAGTTAATGAAATGTTCTTCAGTTGCATTGTGGGGATTTTTTTGCTTTTTATTCTGTTTGGTTTCTGAAACCTCTAGGATTAACCTTTAGCCTGAATGAGTCAGGCAATCCGTTTATGTTCCACCAGCAGTGCACTGTCTTTTCAGTAACTCAAATATAATTTAATATAGTTAATGATATTTGCAAACGTATTTTCTGGTCCTGAGCTACATTTAATAGAGTTGAAATGTCATGTGACGTGTAAATGATAAAATGGCCTTTACATCTTTTCTCAATTTCTTAACTCCTGCATATGATGTCCTTTTGTTGTGGTTGTTTTGCTTGCTCCATGTAGGCAGGAGAAGCTGTTATGATTTGAGATGAAAGGTTGTAAGTATGCAATGATGAAACCCATAGACATTACTTTAGGAACACTAATAATCTAAGCATAAAGGCAGTTGTGAAGGCTAATAAAACGTGTGTTATATATGTGCAGCGGATGGAGAGTCTTTCTGAATGTGAAATGGATGTCTCTTTGAACGCTGTGTGCGCTGCAGTAGAACCTAGTGTTCGCTGGCTGCTCAGGGAGAGAAGAAAGGTAGGAACCCACACTGAAAATTTGGTAGGTTACAACACAAAAGTGTCTGGAATGTGGACAGAGCATTTGGAATGTGATTTTATGTGAAACTCCTCATCTTATGTTTCATTCCTCATTGTGCTGAATTAATTTAGAAGGAGAAATTTCTGTCTAGCATAGGGCAAGTGACAGCCAAGAGGTGTAGGCAGAGGTTTTGTTAGCAGATACTGGTGGTGACTTTATTGGACTCTATACTTTAAATATATATACAGAGAATAATATTGGTCTGTAATAAGAGCAAAAATAAAAAAGTAAAAGGAGAGTGTGGTCAGATGTTGTAAAATAAAAAGCAAATGATTCATGTTGTTCTCAAAAACTGCTGAAGATCAATTTGGGTTCTTCAGAATTCATTCTGCTGCAGCTAATTCCAGTTTAAATTACATTATAGAGGTTCAACGATACCCTTCCTTGACCACTACTGGTTTCATAGTTGGTGGAAAAAAAAGGAAGATACGTGCTTCCAAAAAGCCTTGTCTACATTTCAGGCTGAATACCATGATTGTTTTTTTAAATTTTCAGTGTGCTGAAGAAAGTCTTTGGTCAAAAGAGAACAAAATTCCACAGGGGACTCTGAAGATGTGCACTGCTTCTTTTAAGCAGATGGGTAGATCGCTTTTGGGAGTCTTGACAAGCTGTGACAATCTCACAGCCTTAGAGCTAGCCTCTCTGCATCAGGTAAGATAAAAGGGACTGGAGCCGGGTTCAGGCAGGGTCCCTTCCAGAAAGATTACAGAGGCTTGGCAGTTTGTTTGTCCGTAACTACATAACAAACATTGCCAAGATGTTTAAGAAAATGTGTTCCAGTGTTTCTTCTTTTTCTTCTATAAATTGCAGCTGAACACCCAGATAACTAGCCCAAGTCTCTGTCTCAGAAGGAGCTTGTGCTACTGCTTATTGAAGAGAGTAAGTAAAGAAGAAAATCATCAAAATCAGATGTGGAAGACATGGTTTAGGGTTTGGGTTCAGGTCAGACACTTGAATCTTGGCCTTACATACCAGATATAGATTTTGTGATCATATTTGTTATATATTGGTTTTAAGTGTGCTTGAGTCCGCAATGGATTTTTTTCCCCTGAATTAGTTCCTATAAAAGTCCTTCATTTTACTTGGTAGTCTCCCAGAAGAAAGTAGCCCCTTGGAGAATGTATGATAATGGTGTAATATTGACACAAAGTTCTGGCAGGATTTCATGGATTATTTTTATAATGCTTCTACTTGATTTTTCCATTATAGACATAACAAAGCCAAGATTATCTTAACCTAGGCGTGTCAGTCCTGTTCAAATCCAGTTGATTATTTCCATGATGAAAATTAACATTTTTAAGTGCTTTGCTGGATCAGGGCCCAGATGATTGTTACCTCTTTTAAATGAGTGTTTTAAAGCTTCCTTGATCATCATAATAATGGAATTATACCAATAGTTATTAATGAATAGTATTATTCTGTAAATTCCCCTGTGAATCTAACTGCATACAGTAATTAGAGTCTCAGTTCCAGTATTTCATAAATATGCTTAAGCAATCTTAATGCAATTTATTTACTTTCTTGCCTACTGATAGTACACTGATTACTATTTCTGGTAAAGAGACAACCTTTGTAATTTGGAGGTGGACTGTTTTGATCGCATGGGATTAGATAATGAATCTTCAAAACTGCCTGTTTTGAGGAAAACAGGACAGTCTGAGTTGACTTTTAAAAATTACTCTTTGGAAAGGTAAAATCTCTTCCTTTTCAAATCTAGAAAGAAAAGCAGCAGAGACCGAGAAGTTACAGACCTAACTAAGGACCTTGGATCTAGGTCTTTGTTTCAGTAAAAATGAGAGTTTGAGAACAAGAATGGCTTTAGTAAGTGACAAAACCAAGGCCTGGTCATTTTGACAAGCTTTTCTTACTTTTCCATGACCATTTTTTCAGCTTGTAGAGGTGAATATTGAAGAAAAATTGTAGCACAACCCCTGTTGATCCTTCCTGGTGACTTATGCATTGTTGATTCTCGCATCTCCGTTGCGATGAACTTGCTGGGGAAGAACCACAGCAGAGATACTGTAGGCATCCATCGCTGTCAGTGGTGATTTTGAATGCTGAAGCAGTCCAGGACAGGTCTTGTTCTCCTTGTGTACAGCTGCATATATATATTTTTATATATAGAATTAAATGCTACTTGGTAGTCTATTTTAAAATTTTATTTTAATAAACTGAGTATTAGGAGAATTGCAGTGAAACTTGTGCATGTCAGCACCCAGGACAACTCATCTCTTTTCCTCATCCAGTTGGGTGACGTGAAGCTGAAGCCCTTTCTCCTGGCAGCAGATTCCGATAAAGCCTAAGGCTTGGGCGCCTGCTCTGTCTGTGCTTGCCACAGGTCTGATCACAAGCCCTACCCCTTAGCTTCCCATACCGGCACTGCTCCCACCTCAGGGTTCCTTGGTGTCCCAGAGGAGAAGCTTGATGCCACGGCTAAAGGGAAGCCAGGAAGGACATGGGGACCGCGGCTGGAGTCACATATGAAGTAAATGGTGTGTGTTGTAGCACCATGCATAGACTGCAAATAGGGAACCACCAAAGTGCTACAAGATTTTTTATTTTTTTTTTCATAAGAATGATAAGAGTCTGAATTTTTAAAGGAAAACCAGGAAAGTGACCTGATTTGGTTGAAAGGCAAAGGCTAGGCTACCACAGAGCGATGTTCCAACTATTTGTACCGCTATATGCCCAGACAGGTTTTTAATGTATTCTTTTAAAATTACCAGTGTAGGTACTTTCCAGACACCTTGTAGCAATACAAAGAGAGTCTAGAAGCCAGATACTTTATCCAGTTTGTCTCTGGTGGTTTTGGTCTCTGGACTTCCTCCTGTGATGACAAATAAAATCTTCTTCTGTGCCATCTTTCTGACAAGTCCAACTCTGCAGAGCACTTCATACTGTTTATTGATTTCCTCTAATACCAGTTTCATGCTTCTTTTCTTGGATGAGACTATATATCGAACTAAACAAGACTTCAAGCATACTTATGTCTTGAGAAGCATTCCTTGGTAACAAAAGGATGGACTGAGAAGTCAGAGGCTTTTTTTTGTAATCCATGTATGTGACAAGCTCGTGTTTGTTTGGAGAACTGAAGTAACAGAGCTTTATCTTTTTCTTATCTGAGGACCTACTCAAATACACCAGATGGGATTTATAAGATATATTTCATTAGGACATAAATTAATAAACTGGAACAAGTATCTCTTTAAATAGGAAAAACTGCAGGTAAAACACTTTAAGATAAAAGGCTTTGCAAACCAGTCACTCCCTCTTGCAGAGCTGGCTTCTTCCTCTGGTACGGTGGAGCAAACAGTATGCAGTTCCCTCCAGTTGCCCCGGTTTTTGTAACCACGGAGGGTTGGCTGCAGATCTGCTTCTTACTACAGGGAAGTCCCAGATTTTCTCAGGGGTTTCCTTCTTGTCTTGGGCTACAGGGTCCCAGCTTGCTGTGCCCCCCCTCCAGCAGCTAACCCCATCTGCATGGCAGGCCCCTTCTGGGTGAGTGACATCCTGGGAGAGAGTCTCTGAGATATGTGGCAAATTCAGTGCTCCTATCACAAAAGATTGCCAGCTTACATATCAGTAGTCTGGAAATACCATGGTAAGATCATAATTGAATTGTCCAGAAGATTCCTCTCCTTCTTTGTTGTCTGGTTATGTTAGGACATTACTCAGTCGGATAGGGACAAAACTTTTCACGTGCTTTTTGGCAGAAAGTACACTGAAAACAGGGTAAAGGGATGGAATATGGCCAATTCCACTCAAGTTCAAGATTAACTTACTTAATTCTTTCCTCTTTAGAGAACACTAAATACATTTATATTTCATTCTGTAATGGATAAATTCTGTTCTTTATTTTTAAAGTTGTATGCCTGCAGTTCTCTTATTTTAGATCATCCTTATGGCTGAACAGATAAATACTTCCTATGTGAAATTTGGTGAAACTTCTATATAATGAAACTGCTACAGAACAGGTGGGCTGTATCAATCACATTTAGTCAAATCTTAAGTGACAGATGGTATGTTTGCAATTGTATTTCAGGATTTGGTCACAGATTCATTGTTTGTCAGTACCCTTACCTTGTACTGCTCTTGCAAGTAAAAGCTCTGTGTACAGAAGAGAGTCTATCACTTTTTGTAAACCCTAGAAATTATAGCCCTCAAGCATACAATTAAGCTAACATCTAATATCTTTGCATATTCCTCAGAAGTTAAAAATCTTCACCTGGGATAACTAGGAGGCTTGGACATTTGGTGTTTTGGTACAGATTGTGCTTTTTATTGAAGTTACTGCTTACCTTCACAGACACATTATGGTAGGTTACTGTAGATTCACCACAGCTTCCTTTCCTTTGAAACACATTTTGTGTTTTTCTGTCAAAGAACTAGTCTCTGTTGCTAGTTAATACTTCAATGGTAAAATAAATAAATAAAGGTTAACTTCTGTAAACTCAAAGGCTCAAACAGCTAATTTTCAATTATTTACCTGACTAGTTAGCTGGAGAGCTATCAAAAGGCGGTATTGCAGCTGCAACTTTTTGCTGTCTTTAGCTGATGTATCCCATAAGGCACAGTATTTAGTCTTTTAGTTTCTATGGAATGTATTTCCCATATTTGTCAATGAGCTACTGTTAGTTTTTGCAGACCTCAGTAATTCAAAGAAGCACTTTCTGGAAGTTTTCTTTAATTACTCTTCATAAGACCATCTGCACTGCAGCGAAGCTACGGGAGTGTCTCTACAAGCAGTGGGAGAACATTGCAGTCCTTCAGCCACCCCATCATCTGCCTAAAAAAATAGTTTGGTCTTAGAACTATGGCAGAAAAAAGAATTATCCAATGACAATTTAATCTCCATTAAATTGCTTAGGTTTTTATATATTTCTGTATCTGTGACATAACTTAATTTTTGTGTCTTTAAAAAGTTGGTGAACATTTACATGTGTGTACATAAGATGTATGTATGATACTATCATGTCATTTAAATTTATTCTTCTGTTTGTTTTTTTTGTTTTCATTTCTACTACTAAAATCAAGTGCAACATTAGTCATTTGACCAAAAAGTATTTTTCTTTCACAAATAGATAACACCCATTCAAAGGTTTCCTTCATTTGTTATTTATATACTTAGTATTTGCTCATTCCAAGACAATATTCCTGTGGTATATCCCTTACATGACAATATTTCACTTTGGGACTTGAAATTGAGCTCCTACTTCCTCAAAGACAACTATTTTTTGTCCCAGTTAGGAATTTGTTTTTAGTAACGCTTTTTATTTCTCTTAAAACAAGCAAAACAACTTGCATACCCTGTGTAATGTTTGCAACCCTTCATGTTTTGTAGTTCATATCGTATGTTGCATTTCTTATGAAGTGCTGACTACTGTTCCTTTATCTGTTCAGAGAAAGTTGTAGACATTAGTCTATTCATTCAGATTCCAGCATCACTCAATGGAAATATCCATATCCTGTTCTCTACATTTTGGTGAAATCTGCCTTTTCCTGAAAAAAAGATCACATGAAAACCCAAAAAGTTTATGCAGATTACAGTTTGGGGAAAAGAGAGGAATCCTAAAAGCTGTGTAAACTGATTGCATTGGTATAGGTTAGAAAATAAAAGTTAGAGGGAAGGAGCTTCTCATTTTGAATTTTAAGGGACTGACAATCCTGGTTTGGCTTAGTTTTGGGGTTTCCCCCAAAGTGGTAAAATTTACAGATGTAATTGAGTTCCCCACTAAATTCTCACTGAATTTAGAAAAGTTTTCTACTTCCATTAGTTGCTAGGCTTCCCCCCCTGCAATCTATGACACATATTTAGCACTGCCTATCTTATATTATCTGTGTGTTTGCAGTTAGTAATTTCTCACAGAGAGTTTCTAAGGAGAGAGCGGACAATTAAAAACATGATTGCTCTTGGACCTGAGAATGGATATTACTGCAGGGTAAGATGCTTCCTGGGAGAACCTGAATGTCTGATTTGGATCGTATTTGGAGGAACGCAGTTGTTCACAGGCTAAAAAGAACTGCTTTTGCCATTTGTATTTGTATGTTTATTTTCTCTCTGGTCAGATAGGACTAAGGGTGTGTGTTGTGTTGGTGGAGCATCTGTTGATTCAGAGAACTGTGAACAAATGGTGAAGACAAAGTCAAAAGCCATGCTCTGGCAAAGAGGAGACAGGGCTGTGTGCCAGTGGTGAGTAGCAGAGGATGATTGTCACTGACAACGCAGGCTGTTGGTGGCAGGAAAGTAGGAGGCTTTCTGTTTATTTTATGTCACTTTTGCTTCTATACTGGCAAGCTACTGATCTAAGTTGACCTGCATTTGAAAACACTGGGTGGTACTGACTGGCAAGTATGTTTGACATGAGGATGAAAATTAAATACTGGCCTCCCACCTCAGTTTTCCTGTGATTTGCATGCAGCCAAGTGCTATCCCATGCTGCGTATCAGGGAACACACTGACATTTTCTTCATTCAAAAGTGTAGTGTGACATGCAGAGCTAGCAGGGAATGGAGTAAAATCAAGCAAGCAAATAGTGTATTTCTTCTTGTGTTCAGTGGGTCATTGTGGGAGAAGGTACCTTGTTTCCTCCGTTAGTGCCATGGGAAGGGCAGCAGTCCACTCTGAAAACTAGCTATACAATATGCCCTCTCTGAGCAGTTTACAGACTGAGTAGAAAACACATAAAAATCCAAATGTGCAGATTACAAAGCGAGCAGGAGAAAAACTCTTCTGAGTATTGTGTACTTTGTTATGAGTATTAATTTGCTGTACACAATGTAAATTGGCATCTTCGTGTTTTGGCATCTGAAACACTTTTTCAGGGCACCAGGTTATTACCTATGGCCATAAGATCTTGCTGAAAGGGGACCAAGCTGTTCCCCAGGTTTCTGGAGTTGGCTGGGTACACTTCAGCAGAGTGGGCAGCTGCAGCGGGTGGAGGAGGAAATTGGGCACAGCAGCACCATCCATGATTTCAGATTTCGCTTCTGAGCGACCTGATCTGGTTGAAGATATCTCTGCTCATGGCAGGGGAGGCTGGGCTCTATGACCTTTAAAGGTCCCTTCCAATCCAAACTGTTCTGTGATTCTATGATTCCTGCTCGTAGCAGATGTCAGGATCCTGGAGCACCAGCACGCTCTGCGGTTCCTTCCCCCTCCGAGGAGTTAGCCCTCAGTGTTCAACCCAACACTGAAATGGTGGAGCTGTGTAGCCTGGGATCAGATTTGTAGGAAAGCTGTGAGAAGCCTTCTCCCCCTTTCCTCTAGGAGCTGCTTTTAGGGCTGGCCTTTCCTGGGACCTTGCCTGAGCTGTGTTTCAGCTGAGCTTGTGTCTGGCCAGGAACCTTGCTGCCCCTGCCCCTGCCCTGCTGCTTTCCTGTCTTGGCAGGACCTCAGACCTGCCCCGTCGCAATGGCTTTGTCCGGTGATCCCGATCCATGCCTGTGCCGGCTGCAATCAGCCCAGCCCCACGCTGCTTGTTCAGAGACCGCAGGCTTGTGCCCCAGGGGTGAGGGGCTGCCCGGCTGCCTGTGGCCCCTGGCTGCCTGCACCCAGCGGCCCCCTCCAGCCCAAGCCTTTTCAGAGCAACCCCAGCACGATCTTTGGATGCAGCAGTTTGTCTCTTGTTTGTATGGTAAACGGCTTGTAGTTAAAGCTTTTCAGTCAACTGGAAACATTCATTGGCTTGAACTGCACACTTAAAGAGCTGGCAGCCCTGAACTTGTTGCTATGCTCTGCACAGGCAGTGGCCTTGAATTTCTGCTCGTGGTAATGGATATTCGGCCTTTCCCACTTTTCACCAAAACACATAATTCAGTTGATTCCTGTGGTGTTCCCTGAATTTTTGTAGGTCTTCGGATGAGGATATTGGAAAGGTCTGGCTTTAAAGCCAGGCAATCCAACAGGGAATTGCTAGTGGGTCAAGTATAAGAGCTTGCTTTGTTTATCCAGTGATGCAAGTTGTTATTGTGATGAATGAGTACCAATAAACCGAACGAAGAGAGTTCTTAACTAATGATGGATAGAAAAATCAATACAGAGGTCAGAAACATCATAGAGGAAGCACGCACAGTAGAGCGCAAAACCAGCAGTAATGAGAATATAGGAAAAGATCACATCAAACAGATTTTTTGCTAAGCACAAGAGCTCCAAATGAATGCAGAGGTTCAGTGTTGTAGTGGGCTTGGGCTGCCGGCCCAAGGAGAATGATGTGACCAGAAAGCCAGGTGAAGAGAAGACCTGAAAAAAAGAATTTTCCTATCAGTATTACAGACAGTCTGTAGAGAGCTATACTGCAGCAAGCCGTGCTGCGCTTCGTGCTAGTTTTGGAGCAGCAGTGATTTGAAGTAAACCACTCTGTAAGTGTGGGAGAGTGTTTGGAGGGAAGTTTTGTATGTTATCTTGGATACAGCCTTTGCTGCTGCTGTTTGAAACCAAAGGCCTAGGAGAACATGAAAGCAGTACTTTCTCCAGCTCTGTATGTGTGGCTAGCTCTTGCAAGTCAAATGACATTTTGAGTAGCAACTGCCTCATATTGAGGACCTCCACAGAAGCAGAAGAAAGGCTTAGACTTCATATAGAACATTTGAACATATAGAGTGGCATTTTTCTCAGTATATATAGAATCTCTTTTACAGCTGAAGTATTGCAGATGTATATAGTAGTCTGTCCTCTATTGTAATAATAACTACAGTTATTATATTATTTTATAACTATATAATACATGGTAAGATATTTTAAACCTGTGCTATATAATAGAATGCAGTATAATATATGTAGTAGGGACAATTATATTAGCCTACAGTTTATATAATTGTATTGAATATTTTGATTGTTTCAGAACAATGGTTAAAGAAAGCCTTTTCATATAATTAATTAGTATCTTTGATATCTCAGAGCACTGACTTAAACAGTAAAGCAGAACAAGTAGTTGTTTTGTTGGGGAACATGTTTAAGTATTGATAGCAAAGTGGTCCATAGAAGATCAAAATCACATTATCAGTTTAAATGACTGAACTGGCACCCTTGCTTTCGTTCAGCCTTGTACGACTCCTCTGTAGGAGCTGTGGGCCAGCACAAATTCTACTCCTGACTCCTCAGGTTCTATTAGATAATGCCTGTTAGATTCCCAGTCTTCTATACCCTCCAGTGCTGTTGATTACTGTAGTCCTGAAGAGCCACAGTCATCAACCAGAGACCCCTTTGAACAAACAAAATAAAAAGTCTGTCCCTCTCCCAATGAGAATTACTCATAAGTAATTGTGAATGGAAGTATAACATAAAAGGCAAAGACAGATGGGGAATTGCAAAGAAACAGTGAATGAAAATCAGCCATGAGGGTAGACAGTGGTCTCAGCTTTCCTGAGCAGCTTACATGATGTCAGTTTATTTGTAATTATCATAGCAAACAAGATTTAAGAAAGGATGTGAAGGAGGGCAATGCAGTGACTTTGCAGGTGTTGCAGAGAGTCCTTCCAAAGCATGAAGTGTAATGGGAGGAAGCACAGAAGTGCTTGACTGAAAATTTAACAAGGGGCTAATGAAAAATAACTTACAGACTAATTTTGAGTTGGCTGTTCAGTACCAAGTGAGAATAGTAATGAGACTGATCCATGGAAGGGAACATGAAGTTGCTTGTGTTTGAGATACCGAAGAAGGGAGTGGAGGGATGCAAGGAGAGATGTCACACAGAGTGATGCACCAGAAGAATGGTCTTTGCAGCGGCAGTCTGATTAGGTGCTGTGTTTGTCCAGGCCAGAGGACAACATTTTTTATTAATCTCATCCTGCGATTATGAGGATCTGGACAAAGGTATTAATTAAGTGCATATTAAAAGATTGTAGGTGAGCAATATTTGCAGAAAGATTCTGCAAGACTTGGTCTGGATTTGATGACCTAAGGATGATCTGGGTTGGAGATAACATTCAGAAAGGTGTCTTAAATGATGGCTGTACACAGTGATTCAGGAAGGATCTGGCAGGATGTGTTTGTGGGGGCGGGTGATAAAACCCCTAATTTGACTAGGTTGAGCTTAAGCTGATGCCTGAATTTACAGTATCAGAAATACTGGCTGAGATACTAATATGAAAAGAGTGTGGTAGTACCTGCAGTATTGGAGTAGAGGTATAGCATCCAAAGAGGAGATGGTAGTTGACACTGTGTTTATAGATGAGATTGTACCAGAGTAAAGTTTTAAGAGGAAAGGAGACCAAATAATTCTCCACAGAGCACAGAAGAAAGCATGAATTTCTTCCTTTGAATGACATCCAGAGCAACAGTTAGAGAGATCAGGGTAAGACTGTGTCAAGAAAGCCAAAATTTCAGAAGTAAAAACTCCTAACCATGAAAAACTGTTGGCATGTCAAGAAGAATGAAAAATGAGTCCAGTTCCTGAGGTCTGGATAACTAGAAATGCTAGAGATTTCAAGAGCTGCTATGTTTGAATGCAAAAGGTAAAAGCCAGCAGGAAAGGAAGGAAGGGACTTCATGCAGTAGTTTTAAAGCTGTATGGAGTTGTAAGAAAGCAGGAAGATGGAATGGTGGCTGCAGAAGCAAATGAGGCTAAGGGAAACATTAGGGAGTTTTTTCCTTTGTGAAAGGAAAAAAAAGGTGAGAATGGGAAGGGAATGAAAGTAGGCAGGGATGGGGAAATGAGAGTTTCTGAAGGAAATAA
Source organism: Pluvialis apricaria (assembly GCA_017639485.1). NCBI lineage: Eukaryota > Metazoa > Chordata > Aves > Charadriiformes > Charadriidae > Pluvialis > Pluvialis apricaria. The sequence continues at coordinate 190,089,687 of CM030007.1, read as the reverse complement.
TGAAACTATGTGAGATTACTGTGGCTCTGAGGAGGGTGGAACATATAGCAGGACTGAGCACAAGCATTTTCTGTGCTTCAAGGGTGAGGTAGGGAAAGCGAAGGAATTAAAAACCAAGTTGCTGTTTTGTCGGATTTCTGTTGGAGAAATAGGCACGTGGAAAGAGAAGTAGAGACGGGAGGATTTGAGAATTGGAGTCAAAGAGGTGACAGTCATTGTGGATGTGGTGAATAGATCGTAGAATAAGAGTTTTCTACCTAGAAAAAGTGAGGAGAACAGAATTAATTTGTTGTGGAAGAATAGAGCTTTTACTCAGTGTAAGAAGAGGAGCAGAAGGGGAAGATGTTGATGATGAGAGGTGGCGCTTAGGGACATGGTTTAGTGGTGGACTTGGTAGTGTTGGGTTAACAGTTGGACTCAATGACTTAAGGGTCTTTTCCAACCGAAATGATTTTATGATTCTATGAACCAAGGCTGGGGTTAGACAACAGTAAGGGAGAATAACAAAAGAATAATAGGAAGAGGTGCATGAAACAATGAGATTTGAACAACTAGTTACTGAAATAAAATGAAGATTTGTAAGACGTCTACAAGAAATGGCTGCATTAAATGGCTTTGTGCTTTCAGAATATACTCTGCTAGAAATGGGTTCCTGTGATTGACGGTATCTGACAGTCCACAGCATAGCATATCTTAAAACCTTTGAGACCCATGAGCACTTTCCCATTTCAAATTGGGTAGAAGGTTCTCAAGTCTGGAGTTTCTGCTTTGGAAGGGTAATGTGCTAGGAGGGCTGGGAGGCTGTGTATATTGTACTGAAACTCGTATTTATGTTGAAGGATAAATCTTTGTGTTTATGCCTGTGAGCTTCTGATTTCTGCCTTGACATAGTAAGAATGTGAATGCCTGATGTGATCATTTATATTAGAAGTGTGGAACCAGAGTAATAAAGTAAGGAGAGCAGGGCATTTTCATTACATGTTTTTCATCACTGGAAAATCAGGGAATGCTAAAGAACACAAATAAATATGCAGAGAAGGCTAATGTTCTATCAGCATGGATTTTCATATTTCTTTGGGATATGTGTCTTAACACGGTGAAATACATAGACAGTACTTCAATGTAATGAAATGCATCTATAACAAACACTCATATTTGTGTTTGCTGACACCAGTAACTTCAACAAAATACTGATTTGGCCATTTTCTAGATCTTATGCATCTGAATAGTAAAACCCTTCTTATCTTTGTGATCTTCCAGAGAAAGTCGCACCAGTTTCTCTCTTTATTGACTGTGCTTCTTATGAAGTTCTCTGATGGAGGGAAGACTTACTGTATTCCCCAAAGCTTCTAGTCTTCCTTTGAGGAACCCATCTGATTACATATAAATTCCAAAATACCAGGCAAAGATTGCAGAAATTCTAAGAATGCTTTTTTCTACATAAAATATGTATTTCACTGATTTATTACAACATTAATGACATCCACATGGAGATGTTTTCCATTTCAAATTTCAAATAGGAATATCAACTCCAAATTCAATAGTAATTTACCTTTAGCTCCTCATAAAATGTAGAAAGCTAATTTCTTTCTGAGTCATCAGAATTCATTTTCTGAATCATCAAAAATCAAAATTCATTTTCTGGACAGAAATGGCATTTGTGTCATGTCATTAACATATGAAATCAGTTTTATGCAATTGCTCAAATTCTTTATGGAATCCCAAACATAGCTTGAACAGGGAGAGTAGGAGATGTCAAAGTGTACCTATGCCCAAAATTACCATGTCGCTCGCCTTATGCCAGGGAAATACTCTGTTAAACCACAGGCAGTGTGGATGCAGTGATAGATTGAGATGTCTAAATGTGACTCACATGTCCGCAGTCTGATCATAATTGGCAGAAACCTAGTCAATACAGTCAATGGAGATGGGAATGATTCAACCCACCCTTAAATAGACTGCAAGAGCTGGAATGCTGAACAGCTTCTAACAGTCTTCTGACAGAGGATGGGCATCTTCCTCATGTGTAGGCATGCACTGCTAGCTATCTAAATTTAGACATCTTTATCTGGAGCACAATCCCAACATAGCAAGAAGTGGCAGATGTCCACTGTAATGGTAAGCGTAGGATGAGCTAGTCTGCAGTGCCTACATGAGCATTTTTTCTCCAGTAAACTTCCCACCTGTAGCTGATTAGAGTAAGATCAGAGCGAGCCCGTGGGGATTGCATGACCTGGGACATGAATCTCATCTCTGTGAGGTTTCTTCCCATTCTAATCTGATTAAGCAGTCAGGTTCACAACATCATGTTTTCTGATACGGCTTGTATCTTCTAGTTTAATGCCTTGCAGAGATGGTTGTGACCCAACACTCAGGGTATTGTAATGGGTGAAGAATTTGACAACCTAAACTGCTGGTTTTGGTGTATCACAAAGTAGAGATTTACTGCTGTTAGATTAGAGCCCTGGTAGCTGTTGAGAAAGGACATACCAGAAGGGCAGATGGTAATTTCTTGGTGACACCTTTGCCAGCTCTCTGAAATGTATGGGCGTGCCTTAGCATAAGGGAAAACAGTAGATACTGGATATGCTGAAAGGTGATTGCTTTGGCGAGGGGCAAACCAAGCAAAACTTCTTCCTGATTTTCCTCTGAAAAAGCCTCTATTCATTCTAGTTTCCAGACCGTATGCCAAATCCTGCTTGCTCCAGACAATTTTCCATTAACTTACTTTGAAGGACTCTGAACGCATACAATTGCGGGAGAGTTGATAATTTAGCGCAGATTCAGGTTTTCATCAGTATTTGGAGTGTCTCTGATCATGCTGCAGTCCCATCAAGATTTTTTGGTTTAGCCAATTGTACCTTCTTTGATCCCAGGAAGAAATACTTACTTAGCCTCTTGAATTTCTTTTCAAATAAACCTCAGTAACAGTTCTTTATTTTAGTGATGACGATGTGTTTTAGTGATAAAAGAACAGACCCAAACTCCATCAAGAGTAAGGAATAATTCCATGGATTTCAGGAAACTACAGGTCCGCATAGTTCATGCTCCCATGACTATGCTGTTTGGCGACACCAGGATAACCAAAGATTCCTGTTGCTTTATTTCCAAGTATTGCCTTGGAGTTTCACGTCAGTCATAGCTCTAGTGTTTGCCTTTTGTCTGTTATCCCTCTCTCATCCTTTTCTTCTGAAAAGGCGGCAGTTATGGTTTTCCTGTGTATGGAGGGAGAAGCACGTGGCAGTCGAAGGGTGGGGTTGCCGAGAGGCTGCTGGAGATGGGGGCTGAAGACAGGGCTGGTAAACTGCTGCTGAGGCTTCTTTAAATGACGGGGATCATTTAAACTCACACAGGGTGTGTGCTGAAAAGGCTGGAAGATGTTCGGATCTGTGGGAAGAAGTAGAAACTTTGGGACTCGTTTTAATTGATCGGGCAGATAGAAATTACGTGAGTTGTGCTGCACAAAAATGATGCATATGTGCATCTCTATTCAGTTTGAATATAACATATGCATTGTAATGAAAGGATTCAAGTGAGGCTGGTCTAGTTTCCCGGTACAAACAAGGTGCAGGTGTATATGGGGAAAAGAATGTGTTGTGGGGTAGAAAGCTCTTATATCTGCTCTTTGCCTTTGGAGGTTTGCTGTGCTTTGAACGTGGGGTTAGAAAAGCATACTTGCTTCTCATGCCGCGTAGAGTTAAAAGGAGGAGCAGGCTGCAGGGAATACAAACTTCAAATAAAAGGCTCAGATAATGCAGCATTTTTCGAAGGTCAAAGAAATGCAGAGTCCAGATTAAACACTCTGCAATATGTAAATGCCACGCCATGTATGTTGGAGTTACGCTTGAGTGCTGCAGGGGGGGGAGCCTGTGTCTGCATCCCATTTTGGATGGAATACTGTTTGTTGCAGCAAAGCAATTGCCCAGCCCCGATTGTTTTAGTGATGAGCTGATCAATATCCCATTACTGGATGTAACAGTTGCTGCAGGAAGTGCACAGAAGATTTTAATGCATGAATTATGCATGCTGTGCTCATTCTTTAGTCTCAGAGCAGAGTGACAGAGATTGTAAAGATGACTGGGGTAGTTTCTTGCATAAAGTGACTGCAGTGAAATGCTTCATATTTTCATGCACACAAGCAGCATTGAGTGGGACGGCCTATTTAAGAAGATATAAATCCCCGGGCTTACAGCACAGAATGCTTGATTTGAAAGCATTGCAGCCATGTACCGAGCCAGTTTTCCTGCTGTCTAACCTGCTTTCTACTGAAGGTTGGCTGAGGGATGCTAACGGCTGTGCTTTGCTCTGAGGTCACAGTTTGAAGTCTTTTTTTTTTTTTTTTTTTAATTTGCTTTCTGCCGCAGGAGAGGATCTGTGAAGTTTATTGGTGCAACCCTCCTTTTATTTTTCAAAGATACAAACCTGGAATAGTTATTATGAACAAAAGGACAAGCTGGAATTCACCATCTAAGGTAAAAAAGGGGTATTTTTTATTTGTGGATTTCAGTGCAGAAGAGGGAATATGCTGAGGCAGGATTATGATGATGCAGTGTGGTTACATTGACTCAGATATCTGCGCTGGAATGCAGAGTCAGGATTCTCGGGTGGATATGGCTGCACGGATCCTACTAGTCTGATTGTTTTTAAACGGTTGTTTAAATATTGCTGAGAGTGAATACTGTTATACTTTTTGAATCCTGCAGTTTGTTCGAGAGCGTGCATTTCTGATCAATTTTTTATCTGCTATAGATGACTGCATTGTGGGGAGGGGCAGGACAGTCACCGAGATGATCAATATAATAACATGATCTATTTCATTAGAGGTCCTAACTGAGTAATGACAAGGAAATTTCATTGACTTTTTTTTTTTTTTCCCCTCTATCTGTACGTTTTCTGCAATATTTGCAAGCTACAGTAAAATGTGTGTCAGGAAAACAAGTCCCAGAATCTATTGCTTGGCTGTCCTGTAAATAACTATGATGATCAAACTGTTACATTTAGATAAAAGTCTGGGCTGTCATTCAGTGAATAGACAAGTCTGTGCTTACTGTCCTTCAGAAAACTGTCTGCTTTTGGACATTTTACAGCTATTTCTATGTAACTTGCTGGAAATTAAAAAAAAAAAAATATTTTCTATATTATTTTCATTTGCACACTTGACAACTTAGGATATATTAAAGAAAACTGTCTAACCAATCTAGATGTACAGTAAAGATACCACCTTTTAAAAGAAGAGAAGTTAAATTGCATTATTCTTGCCTATTAAATGATTTACCACAATAAGTGCTTAAAAATGTCTATATTTTGTACATTTGTAGATTTTCGTATTTTGGACAACACAATACAAATGCATTAGTTTCTGCATTCAGTAACTTAAAGATGTGCCCATACTTTCAGAGAGACATATTGTCACAGAGTATTGAGAAATAGCTAGTTTAATAAACCTGAAAGCTGTTTGCTGTGTGATCTGAAGGAGCAAGGTATTGCCAGTAAGCATTACAGGCAGTCACAACAGAATGCTACCATTCCTTGGGTAAATGCCTTTTTATTTTGAGTTCACATTATTATTTTAAATTTACATCTAATAACACCTGATGGGCCAGTTTTGGACCCCTGAGTCCTCATGCCACATTGCACAGAAACACATATGGACCCCCGCCTCAGTGAACAGTGCGTGTTTGGTTGTTAATTACCTAATAATCAGCTGGAAAAATGCTGTCCCAGCCATCAGACATTGTTCATATTGCTCGACTGAAAACGTGTCGAGCAATCATCGGGCCGAAGTGGCATTTTTGAGCCCGCCGTTCTGGGTGGGAGTGCATGCCTTGTTGTACAGCCCCGCAGGGTAGCCGATGCCCTGCCGCCTTGGCAACCTGCATCCCACCTGCTCTTGCCCAGGGGTACGTCCTTTCATCACCTCTCCTTCCCACGCTGGGGGAAGCTGGCTGTGCCTCAGGGATAAGGAATATATTCGGCCGGTGGGGAGAGGGGATGCCGGTTTCTGGGATCCTGAAGGCCTGCTGGATGCTGAGTCACCGAGCGGGTCTGGGAGGTGCTCGCTGGCCCCCTGGCTGTAGCCACACCAGCTCTTGCAGCGAGATGAAGCCTGGGGAAGAAAAATGCATGTATAGGGGATAGGAGCATCTAGAGGGAAAAAAGGGAGAGGGAGCGCGTGGTGTTAAAAATCCTCCCTGGCAAACCCTGCATGTCGCGTGTGGTGAGTGCAAACACACTTCTGGGCGTGCGAACTCCGGGCTGGGAAGCCAGGGGGGGGATGGCAGTGACATCAGTGAAGAGCTCACACAGTAGTAACAGGGAAGATGTATACGATAGCTGGCTGCTTGCAAATGTGCTAGTCGTTCTTCATTTGCCACGGAGGATTGGTTATATTTTCGCCGCTTCTGCCATGAAATATCACCTGAAAAGTGTAATTTGCAGATTGAGCAGGCTTTCAACCATGAAAATCGATACAAAAAAGAGAATAACAGCAGTAAAATACTTTAAACTCCTCTCATTTGGGTAATTAGGGAATACCTAAATTCATGTATCACAGGAACTAAGTAAAATAATGGAAACCTATTTCTGTGAGAGAATGACACGTGTATACAGTTAAGGGTTGCACATTCAAATACTGAATTTAGAGCATATGTGGTCTACTGAAATACAGCTCAGCTGTTTCAGCGCGTTGCTACTATTTCCAGATGTATCAGTGAATAAGCTTTACTTACCTTCTTTGACTATCATAAATAAAAAGCATCAGAACTGCACTCACATTGACACGGACACATGTTAATCTTATAACAACATCCTATTTTTTTTTTCCCCGTTGAAACTGAGGTACTTAAATTACCCATGTTTAATGAGGAAACAGATATGCTAATAAATGGTAAAGAATTGGAAATACTCATTTTTGCTAAGAAATAATGGCTAGGATTTTCCAAGGCATTTGAGAGAGGTATCCAGGGTCCACTGAAATTCACTAGGGACCATGATCTTTAGTCTCTTTGGCTGAGATTTTCAGAGGAGCATATATAAATATTTTAGTCACTACAGAGAAAATAGCTTGAATAAAAAGCAGGGAAAACAAAGGCAGCCCGGCAACTATTTGCTGTTAATATAGGTAATTAGAGGGAGAGCAGAATTGGTTCTTGTTCTTCTTCTCCATAGTGTCCTCAGATAACTGGATAATTATATAATTTAAAATACCAAGAAATAATCCGGGGTACTATACAGAGAAAAGGGTTAAGAAGGGAAGATCTCGCAAGCATCTTATTAGTAGGGGATATTGTTAGAAAAAAGCAGCTTAATGTGGGCAGTAGTATCCATTAATAACTTGTTGGAATATTCTTATTCTCGTTCTCATTATAATGTCAAAGATTCAATTACAGTACTTGGTTTTCTCAAACCACGACTTTGCAAATTTTAACCAACTTGGACTTAATTCTGGAAAATTATCTTGTAATAAATACATTTGTAATCAGAGAATTGATGCCCACTGCCAGATCTTACTGATTTTATTCTTGCTCTGGGCTGTACTGCAGACCCATTCAGTATAGTTAATAACTGAAGGGGTGACTACTTATGAAAATCAGAAGCTTCAGGAGCTGATGCTTAGGCATGAATGTGCCTTGAATGAACACAAAGTGGTTGTCACTCCCTGTTGCAGCAAAGTGGCATTGTCATACTTTTGATTTATGCCTCTATGACAAATAAAAGGAAAGGTTTGTTCTTCTGGTCTCTATTGGTTTTAATTTGTTACTGGAAAGAGAAAGCAGAGTTAATGCATATCAGTATGAGGAATTAGTAACAAGAATTAATCCATATTAAATGATCATGCAATTGGAATTGTTCCAAAAGTAGCAAAATAGTAGATTAGCAATAAAGAAATACTTCAGCTTATATCTTTGCTAACAGGAGCGTGCTTCTAAGTTATTCATAACATGGTAAAAAGTGCTTTTTCCTGTAACTCACTGTGCTGTACACTGTTACTAGTAATTTATTTATTTTTTGCATTTCCTACTGTGGTGGAGAAGAGATCACTGAGAATAATCAGATTGCTTATGACTGAATACATCTTTAGAGAGTTAAAAATTGGTAATTGCATAGAATCATTTTAAGCAAGTAACCTATGAATACTTCATCAGTGCTTATTAACAGAAAAATATGTCAGTATGTGTGTGCCTGTATGTAATACCTGCTTACTCAACCAATCTGTTCTCGGAGCTCTAGTTTTTCAGCAGTATCTAAGAATAGCTGCATTTTCCTTCTGCTAGCATTTCCCCATAAATAACACTGAAGGGACCAATGGAGGTTCTGTTAAACATTGCTCATTGACAGCACCTAAAACTCATTTGAGTTAGCTGAGCAGCAAAAGAACCAAAACTCCTTTATCCCATTTGCTGAAGACATTATTCAGACTACAGTAATATTTCAATGTGTTGGAAACAAGGTTTTTAATCTCTTAGGAGAAACTGGTAAGAGGAATCAGTGTCTTAGGACTTCTACTGGTAGCATTTTTACTAAAAAAAGGGCTGGCACACTGAAGATTACTTTATAAAAATAATTATTTCACCTGCCTTTTGAGCTGGAAGCTATAAATTCATTGATTAATGTAGGTCAGTGAAACTATATAGTTTTTCAGCCAAGCTTTTTGAACTACATCTCATTCCTTATTTTAAAAATGGGTTTAGTATCTTAAAGCATGGATCCAGTACAGGTATTCCTTCTACCTCCTACAGCAGCAATGCACAAGGGGCATGCTAACTGGTGGAGGAGTGTGGCATAAAATAAAACAGTCATAGACAGCAAAATCCGTTCCTCAATGTTTAGTGTTTGAAGCAGATAGACTACTTTAAGATAATGGCACAGAAATCTGCAAACATTTCAGGATGGGGAGTTTAAACACAGGATTTTCCTCTGGGTGCTGGAGTCTGACCTGACCAGAGTGTTCGTCCCTCTCCAGCCCAGTAACTGATCTCCTGTCCTGAACCCTTCTTCAAAGGGGAAGGGAATGATGATCTTATTCATTAGATACAAGGCTGTTCCCATTGCACCCTGTTACAGGATGAAATTATACTCTGGCTGGCTGTTTGTTTCCGTGTGGAGAAGCTCAGCAGACTCCAGAAGTCTCACTGGTGCTCTTGACATCAGATGAATGCCAGCATTTTGACATTTTTGTGTCACAAGGCTTCATACTGGTTGTCCCTGACTGGAAAATGGTATTAGAAATGAAATAGAAAATTTGATTGGATTAACTGATAGAAATGAAGAACTGTGTTACTAAAAGTGCACATACCTTGCTACAGTAATGATGATCATTTTGATATCCCAGCAGTCACTTTGGGAAAGCGTAGTCCATATTTCCTTATAGGAAAACACTGACATCTGAATAAATTGAATCTTTTAACTCATTAGACCAGCAAAATAATGAGCTTACATGTTAGAGACTGTCATCACAAAGTGCTTTACAAATTTCAGTAACTTGTATCCAGCCTGTGCCCAATTCTAGCTTATGCTCTGTGAGCGAGGTTCAACTTTTTTAGGGACCAAAGTACGCAGCCTTTCATGGTAGATCCGGAACCAGACTCTTCCTAAACACGCTCTTTATTTAAGTTTCTAGGTCTGGAACACTGGGCCCTTTTGTAAATGTTGTTAGTGGGGGATGAGCAGGATTTCATAGCTGCAGGGAACGACTGCAGAGCAGTCAGAAATTTGGCCAGTATTTGTCCTCCTCCAGGGGCAGACCATGCTGTTCCCTCGCGCTCTTTGATGGGAAAACTTCAGAGACAGCCCTGGGGAAAAGTCTCAGCCGGGAAACAGCCAAGGGCTGTGAGCTGGGAACTGGCAAACTGCTTTCTCCTGCCAAATGGGACAGAGGTATCAGTAGTATTTTTACTTTTTTTACTTCTTTTAGGAAACCTATTTCTTAGAGTGACTCAAGTTGAGTCCTTTCTACTATGTTCACACATAGTTTAATGGGAGTGAAACCAGTAGAAACTTCCTCTGAGATTGTTTCTACAGTGACTTTCAGTGGGATGCAGGAGGAAGAGGGTTTGGGATGGAAAAGAGGAACCTTTGAAAGGAAAAGTGAGAGCTTCTCGAGACTTCCTTGTGTCCAACCAGGGTGTGGTCTGTTTGGAGCGTCTGCAGGATTATTTAGGTTGACATAGTGTTTGAAGCTCTTGTAAGGAGACTTTTTGTCATGCAATATCTGGATATAGTGAGGTCTGTTTGGTCACACCCTTGACAACTCTTCATAATGATTTAAGATCACAAATGAGAAGTACATGAGTTTACTGATAGTATTGATTGGGATTTGATGCTGCTGATCAGATACTTGGTTATGCAGAATCACACTTATATAAATTGTGATTTTACCAGGCAATCCAAACAATCATATCTTGTATGATTATTACATCTCACATGAATTAGACACTTCAAAACGAAGTTCAATATGAATAAAAATCTTAGCACAGAAATGTGAACTTCTCTGCTTCCCTGCAGTGGGCTTAATGGGGTTGAGTATAAACTGGCAAGGGCAGCCTCAACACAAGATGTTGGTTGTTTCCTCCCACAGCTAAGGTTTCAGATAACCCAGCAACCACATTGTCCATAGAGGCCATAAGCCGTGCATAGGAGCTGTACCTGAACTGCTTATAAATTACACACAGCTAAATATTTTCACATTAGGTACTATTGCCAACACTATAGCTGTTAATTTCCTTTCTTGCCTGCTGTAATACCTTATTTTGGGAAGGTTTTTTTTGCATGGAAAGCAAGAGAGTTTCTGATGTTAACTTGCATAAATAATTGCTTTTTATATCTTGGGACCCAAAGAAATCCCCAACTGGCTTTTTAAGACATTTTTTTTTCTCTCCTGAACCACTTCATGGCAAAAAACGGAAGAAGGAAAAATGATCTGAATTTATGAGTCATTATTATAGTGATAACAAATATGCTGGAGTTTTTATCTTTCTGCCGTTTCTTCATTTGTTTGCAGTGTCACAGAGTTGTGTCCACATACAAGTAGTTCCAAATTTGTGTTTCAGGTTCCTGAATATTTCACAATATAAGAGCTCAGGAATTGCTATTATTAAATTTGTGTTGGTAATGTAGCATTGTATTAATCATACCTGCATTTGCAGAATTACTTCTGTACTTTGTTTCGCTTCTAGTTTCATACTTGGCTTGAAGCAGTTATGTAGTTCCCCTTCTGTTCCAGGAGAAAATAACACTTTTGTTGATCGGGTTCAAATGGTTTATCTTTTACCAGAAATGCGCGCTGCAATGGAAGTAGGAATGCTCTGTTTACCTTTTAGAACTCCAAACCTGTTTTGCCCTTTCTTTCCTTCCTGTTGCCATACCTGCCATACCTAGGCCTGCAGTTGAAAATTATCTGAAGAAGAAAAAGAGGACATGTGTGTTGCTAGTGTTAGAGAAATGCTTACTAGTAATTACTCATCTTTGTGGCTAAATATTTGCATTGCCAGAGCACCTTGGAACAAGGTGTTTATGCAAGTAAGAGGTGTGTGAACTCCTGTTTTTTTCCCCTGACTTTACATCGTCTTCACTAGCTCAGCACTCAGTGCTTCCCAGCAGGGCATGCATGGGTCAATTCCATTTCACCTGCTGGGACAGCCTGCCGTGGGCATTGAAATATGCTCCAGCAGACCTAAGTCACCAGGAGTAAGTCACACGTCAGTTCCACCTGAGTTTCTTTCTCCTCCTTCCTTCCTCCTCCTCTCTCAAGTCCTAGTCCTAGAGCTAGTTTGCTGTCCCTGCTCTGTCTTCTCTGCTTCCATGTCCCAGGGTCATGTACTTATACCTAAGCTCAGCCCTCAACGCGCCCCAAGCATCAGTGCTGGGGCTGGGGTACTTCATCCTCACTTTCTCTGGGAAAATTTGAACCCTTGGGCCTCGAGTACTTCATCCTCTTACTAGGCAGGTTCAACACACTGGGTAAGAGTGTTACCCCCTCCTCTCCTCCTGTCCCTCCTAGCCTGCAGAGCTGCTCTGAAACCTACTGGTAGCTTTCCCATTGAAAAAGTTAGACTTAGCTAATTTATAATTTGACCAATGATGTATGACACTTCTCCTGTGTATTTTCTCTTCATGATTTTAGTGGTAAGAAGCATGGAAAAATCCAGAAAGAGAAGTTTATCATTCGGTCTACTTTTCGCCTCCCAAGGGTTTCACATGTAGTATATGAAATTATAGTTTGTTGGTAAAGTCACTAAATACAGGAGAAGAGAACAGGTTCTCATCCCGATGGGAAGGAGCTGAAAGGATACTGTTGCATATCATTGTCACTCAAGGCAGGACTGCAGCACTTCAGAGCAACCTCTTCTAAAATGTGTGTGTCTTCAACCTGATGGCAATGGCATAAGTGGCTGCAACTCATAACTGCTTCAAAATGGAGACCGATTAATTTATGAGGAAATCCATGTAAAGAACATTTTTTTCTATGGAGGCTCACATGTCCTCTCATGATCCTAAGGAAGCAAGAGAATTGCTCTGGGAATAATCCATGACTACACATTTCTGCCAGCAAAGAGAAGGATACTTTTCCTTCCATGCCTGGGACTTGCCCTAGTTCTGTGATTAGGGTGTCAGCTGTACCTGCAGAGGTGGAGCAGGATCTGCCTCAAAAATAGCAGCTCACTGCTGAATGCAAGACACTGAATTCAGCCTTTTCCAGCAGTGTTTGGGTTAAGTCCTCCGGATGTGTTTGGTTCCCCAAATTGGACTAACACTGATGGCAGCAGAGCACGTGTATAAGAGCAAACCATTCTCATTTTGTGTTTAGAATATTTTAGTGTCCATCTGCTTACTTATAGCAAGCACCAGAAAGAAATGCGTGCTTGATTCATCATGTATCCTTTTCTGTATTCCAGTTGTTCATATCTAGTCTGATTAGTTCTTTGATATTGCTGAGGAGAGACAGCCTGATGTGACATTACAAGAAATAAGAAAAAGTAAGAATTTTATTGTGATGTGTAATACCCAGACTCTTCAAGACATATGAAATAGCACAGATGTAAAGTAAGTGTCTTTAGCCTTGGAAAGACATGTCTGAGCAGAGTGAGGGGAGCTCTATAATATTGTGAAGGGTGTGCAGGTGAATAGGAATCACTGTCACCATTTCTTGTAGCGATTTCATTCAAATCTCCCATGTTCTGTAGTGAGAAAAGGTTCAGAATAAACAAAAGAATGTGTTTTCATGTAAGTAATGGCTAAACTGCTGGTGTTATCTCTACAGGATGTGTAGGTACAAAATGTTCTCACATGGGCCAAGCAATGAGACAAATTTGCAGAAATGCAATCCAGCAAAGGCTATTAGGGAGAAAGGTGCTACCTCTAATGTGGGAAATCCTCAAATCCCAAAGTTCTGGAAGAAGAGGGTGTTCTGGGGAAGTAGCAGGGTTACAGCATCCCAGACAGATTCTCTGGGGCACTGTCAGGGACAGAACTGCCAGGTCAGATAGATACACCATGGTCTTAACCCATAGCCTTGTTCTCAGATTTTAAGGTGGGGGTTGTGCCAGTGGTGCGGCTGGCAGCCAAACAAGCTGCCGTGTGCGGTGCTGTGGAAGCTCTGGGCAGTATAGCTGTCCATATGCAGGTGATCACAGGCTGCTGGGATGCAGCCAGACCCCTCAGGACTTTCTGGGTTATGCCAGAAGCCAAGACTGCAGAGCAAAACCAGGAGGTTACTATCCCTGGCGTTGGTGATAGTTTCTTCAGAGGATTTGTACCTTCTGTCACTTACTAGTAGAATTACAGTACAGGTTCATTTTCATCACTTTGGGGTTTGCCTTTTTGGGATTTTTTTGGTTTGTTTTTTTAATGCTCAGTTTGCTATAATCTTATAGAATAAGTAACGAAAAATCCTTTCAGACATTGTATGTTCTATAAAATAAATGGACATGTGTTCACACAGGGAGTCAGAGAAAATAAACCAGTACAAATTGGAACAGACACACACACACACTTGTGCATGAAAGTATAATACTTATATATACTAGAGGAGCTATAATGAAGCTATATCAAGCATTGCATGCTAAGAAGATGGAAACACCCTTCTCCCTTCCCCCCCGACATCTGCTCTTCTGAATCTCCATTTGGGACACATTTAAAAATAAAACAGACTACATTAATTTTCACCTGAAATGCAATCAGTAATGAGCTAACACATTAAAGAAGAAGATGCCAGACAGTTGAGTACCATCTGGCGTAAAATATAAACCCCCTTTACCTGGTATTTGTGTAGGAAGATCTGTCTGGACTACAGCAACCAGAAGTCCATTGGTGGTCTGGTAACCATCCAGACCATGAAGATTTTTTTCAATGGGCTTTTCTTGAGAAAAAAAGAGAACTGTAATTTTGCAGAGGCTGGTAAAGAACGTTTTCCAAGGATTGTCCAAGTCCAAGTAAGCATTTAGTAGTATTCAAACATCTGACAACGTTGGATTACTTTGCTGTCATGCTTCCTACAGAGCACCTTTTTGAGGGGCCCAGGACTGGCCCATCAGACATGATAATTTGGGTTAAAGTGGATACGGCACAGAGTTGTTGGGTGACATAATGGAAGGCCATAAGGAAGGGCATACTGGACCAGACATAGTCCAGCATCCTGTCTTGAACGGTTGCTAACAATGCTTCCCCTGCTCCACCTCCCCACCTTCCAGCCTTCAGCTGCTCAGAGATTGCCTGATCTGGAGCCAGCTGGTGAGTGTTTAATAGCCACTGATTAATCCGTCCACCAGGAATTTGTTTAATCTGGTTTTGAACTGTTTTATCTCTTCAAATGCTCATAAAAGTGTTTTCATTACACTCCTCTCTGTGCTTGTAATATGTTCTTATTTTCAGCCCCATGGGAATTTAGACAGTCATGTCAAAAGTTTCTCAAACAGGGAAAGTATGAGGATGAAAGATTTTGAAAACGGAAATATGTGCTTTCCCAGAGAAACTTCATTCTCTTAACTACCACAGTGTATCTTAGATGCTGTAATGTGCTGCTGCTTTGTTCCCCACAGTGAAGATGAACACTGTGCCTCAGTACTTTTCAAGGTGACACTTTTAAGAGTTTTTCTCTTTTATTGTATCTCAGCTGTGCCTGCAGAGGCTTCACAGGTGACTTTGTTTTCCTCTTTCTGGTGCGTATCTTGTCATGAATTATAGACGTCCTTATACTGCCAGCTATTTATAATAGATTCCAGAGAAGATGAAAAAAAAAGAAGTAAACGTGCAGTTCATTTCTATACTTGCCATGTTTATCTTCGCTCTTAGCCTGAAAGAAGTATGTACAATTGAGGCCTACATAAATATTACTGGTTTTCACTAATTATTAGTTTATTAAATTCTCTTAAACTGTGAGAGATGAGACTTAGAAAAAACATTAGGGATTGTTTTATCAGGGGTGAAAGGAGAAATTAAATGCAGTAGTTACCATTTGTAGTACCCTTTTATCCTTGGTCTGATTTTTGTGCGCATCCAAAACCCTTCACTTGCATTAAATGAAATTTTGGCCAAAACTTCCGATAGAGCCGATACCTTGAGTAATTACCAGCAGTGGTGCTTGAATGACTGGCAAAATGAGACTGCAACAGGTGAGGTTGCAAGAGGTTATCAACTGTGAAACTAGACCCATTGCCTGCCCAGTGGCCTGATGCTGTGAATCGAGTCATTTGATGTAGGTGCCATGTGGCTGTGCAGTGCAATGGCTTTTTCTTGAATGAGGCTTTATCGTGGGGAATAAATAGAAGGAATTAGCTCTGCTGTCAGTTGCAATCACAGAATCACAGAATCACAGAATGGTCAGGGTTGGAAGGGACCTCTGGAGATCGCCTAAGTCCAACCCCCCTGCCACAGCAGGGACACCTACAGCAGTAGCACAGGATGGCGTCCAGGCGGGTTTTGAATGTCTCCAGTGTGGGAGACTCCACCACCTCTCTGGGCAGCCTGTGCCAGTGCTCTGCCACCCTCAAAGGAAAGAAGTTCCTCCTCATGTTGAGATGGAACTTCCTATGTTCAGTTTGTGCCTTTTACCTCTTGTCCTGTCACTGGGCACCACTGAAAAAAGACTGTTCCCATCCACCTGGCACCCTCCCTTTAAGTATTTATAAGTATTGATAAGATCCCCCCTCAGTCGTCTTTTCTCTAGACTAAAAAGCCCCAAGTCCCTGAGCCTTTCCTCAGAAGAGAGATGCTCCAAACCCCTAACCATCTTAGTAGCCCTTTGCTGGACCCTCTCCAGCAGTTCCCTCTCTTTCTTGAACCGGGGAGCCCAGAACTGGACACAGTACTCCAGATGCGGCCTCACCAGGGCAGAGTAGAGGGGGAGGATGACCTCCCTTGACCTGCTGGCCACACTCTTCTTGATACACCTCAGGATGCCATTGGCATTCATTGCAATGAAGGACAAATTAAAAAGGCTAAGCATCTTGTTTTACCCAAGTTCATCATGTTTAATATGGGAATAGCAATGCTTCCTTCTTCCCATGTTTATTCATCTTGTTTATTTGGAATAAAAATGCTTGGGGAACTCCATTATATTTTTGTTGTACCCAGAACAGCAGCTTTTCAGCCTTCATTGGGAATCTTAGAACTTTTCTGTAGCACAGATGATAACCGTGTCCTTGATTTTAATGACTTTCTCCAGTGCTGCAAGATACCAGAAGTCTTTCCGTGAATATTCTGTATATCTTTGTCAGTATTTCTTGCTGCGTGGAGCTCAGCTGGCAATGGCTCCATATAACCCACTCACTGTACCTAATTAGTCAGAGAGATTTCTGCAGTAATTTCTGTGCTGGAATGTACCTGATGGAGCAGATGAACCACAGGCTAAGGTACATTTGTTCATGGAAGCCAAAAGAACAAGGAATAAGTAAATATTTAATTCTTTATAATAACTTATAAATAACTAATAAGTAAAATAAGAGGGAAAGAAGTGATGTCTTTGGGGCAGCAGACTGAGACGAGGGATTTCTAAGCTGAATTGAAAGCTTGAAAGTGAAAGTTTAATTTCAGGCTGTGGACATTTTTGCTGATTTGATCCAATTTCTGTCCTCTCCTAAGGAATAGCTGGATTTGAAAGAAATTCTACCAAGTTACTTCATGAGTTACTTCATTTCCATCCAGTGGCCACAGGCGAGTTTTGCAGGTTGCAATCTCAGTTAAATGTGCTGTGGGGCCACATCTGGCAGACAGCTGTGCCCAGTGGTGTGCTCCATCACTGGAGCGAGGGACTCCGGGAATGCCACCAGGGTCCAGAATGGCCAGAGGATCTGAAAGGCAATGGGATTAACGTCCTCTTCATTATCAAACCATATAACATGCTTGTGTATGGCTTTTGAGTGAACAAAACCACAATTCATCTTCAAGTTGTGTTTGTTTGATCTGTGTTCCCTTGAAAATGTAATTAGAAATTCTCAACAGTTGAAGAGTTGAGAGTGGTGTAGGGTCCCTATCATTTTTTAATATAAATGTCTTACAGGCAAACTCAGTAGGAAAGTGTGAGACAAACTGGTTCATCTAAGATCTCCCCCTGTGTTCCAGTCAGATTTTCTTTTTGGTTCATATATGTTTATAACAGGTAAAAATAACCTGAAAAATAGAAATGTGTGAATGTTTTTTGCTTTGACAATTCAGAAATGGTTCAGGCTAGATGATAATTGGTTAATTTTTAAATTATTAACACTTTGATAGTTTGGCATAAATTCAGTTTAAAACTTTAAGAGTAGATTTCTGTAGAAAATATTCTTACTATATGCAGCATCCATACATTTATCAGTCTTTTTCAAAATAATATAATCTGTTGATTTTTATAATTTATTTATGATTACGCTGAGAATGAAATGCTGAACATCTTTAAGGTTTTATACCATGAGAATCACAATTTCTGCTTGTTAATTTCTTTTGATGTATAGTTAATAAAACTTGGGCTAAATTCATATTCGGCAAGCAATTCTCTTCCTTCTCTCCCAAAAAAGGGTAAAGGATGGGATTTATGCAATATGCTTAGACATTCTCTTCTCTAGCACTTCATTTTAAAATGATATTTACATTGTAAATTTAGCTGGTTTTAATTAAAAAAAAAAAAAAGTTAAGATATTGAAATCAAAATGAAATGTTTTTTCTAAGGGGTCCAGAAAGAAAAAAAAAAGAAAAATTTCTTTTGTTGTTTTGCCTGAGAAGTGGTTAACTACAAATATGGTTATTTTCTCAGCTCTAAATGTACTTTCTGGAAGAGGAATAGCTGTAGATCAATTAATTAACAAGTCCTGTTCGTGAACCATCACTTAGCTACTTTGCAGTGGCCTAGTATGTCACCTAGGTAAATTTTCTGATGTTAGGTTGTCCTGCACACTTGCTGTAATTAAGATAAATTAGTTCCTTAGATGTTCTAACAGATTGGTTGTGTCCATATACTTTATATTGTACCAGTATATTGAGAAAGCAACCCAAAATATTCAGCTGAAAGTAAGGCTGTTTATACCACTCTATGTTTTTTTAATCAACAGATAATCTTGATTATGCTAAATCTTGTGGGAATTTTTTCTGAGATAATGTTTCTCTACATCTGCACTCAATAACATATGCTAAAAGCGTGTCCTGTGGCTGCGTGTGGGCTGCGCAGCCAGGATGGAGAAGCAGGAGACCAGCCATGGGAAGGACTTAAAGCAGAAATCCATGTTGATGCATAGCTCTGAAATGTCGAAGAACATTTCTGTACCCATTTGGTTGCTTCCTGGGCTGATCCCCCATTGTGATTCTCTACAAAAAGACCCAGGTGAACCTTGCAGACTTGCCTGTGTCCTCTCTTCCCCATCTTCCATTTTTACTGTGGGGAGGCGCAGTCAGATTCTCACAGTTAATCTTTCATTATGATTATTTGAAGAATGATGGCATTACATTTCATTATGACATGAATAATTTCCTTCGGCCTCTCAAACCTTTGATGCATGACAAGCTGATCTTAATCTAAAGTCGAATACCTCCATGTAATTACTCGAATAGCAGGTAAAGATGGAGTTTGACGCAGTGATTTGGAAAACAGCGGGTGCCTGTGTAAGGGCTTAAGGTAATCAAAGCCCAGAAACATAAAACGCTGCTGTATTCAAAATGTTACTTGTTTACTTTTGAATTCATTTTTTTTTAACATGGTATTTTCTAGTGCTTTATTAGAAATAGATTTATTTAAAAACGGAGGATTGTAGAATAAGGAAAGGCCTCCTGCTGTCAGAAAACATTATGTTCTTTAACTTCTTTCAAAAGGATCTCCATGTTTAAGAACAGTTGTTGGTTCCCATTCCTTCTTTGGAAGGTTATTCCAGAATCCTCCTCCCTTGATGCCTATAAATTTCATTCTAGGCAAAGCCAATTTATTTTTCTAAAACTAACCCCTGAATCAAATACTTTCTGAAGAGTTATCTGTAAAGTCTGGTTTCTAGCAACCATCCCTGTTCTCATCACGTGCTTCTGCACATTTCATTGCCTTTTATCATGTGTCTGGGATTGGAAATTTTGCTGCTCTCTGATTTTGTTTACTACCACTATACATTAAATCAGAGACATGAAAAGGCAGCGCGCCCAGGCACCAAACCAGGTCTTTTCTTCTGCCTTGTCTCTCAGACACAGTGTCATTGTCCTCAGGCTCTTCTGTGGCTTTGCCATACACACGTGCAGTACCCACATGAATGTGGGTGCTCTTATAGATGGTTGTTTTTAGTGCACATCTTTAAAGATTTCAGTTAAGAGAAGTTGTAAGTAACCTTTCTATTCTACCTTTGTTTGTCCAGACCAGAAGTAACTCTGCTGAAGTCCTTAGAGTTATATCATTATAAACTGGAATCTCTTCCCTTTGTGTTTCACTCTCCCAGCTCTCAGGCCTCATGGAGTCATTTATTCTAAAGCACAAGCAGAGACAAGTCTGGCTTTCACTTGTTCCTCTCCTAGTACAATGTTGATGGGAGGCCGTGTGGTGAAATGCACTATGGTAATCTCAGATCAACAAAATTTCCTCGAGATGGTGATGTCAACTACAGTGTTTGTCAGGTTTAACCTGAGTAAATGTCAGTAAACATCTTGTAGGATACTTTTTGTTAAGGGTTTTCTGTTGAGGTTCACCTGACTCTGGTGACATTAGGCATATGTCATTGAAGAGGCTTGTGTGAACCTAGCTGGTATCTCATGGCTCTGAAAGCTCGTCAAACATGTTTAGTGACAAACGGGCAAAAAGCCCATCTGGTGGAACCGTCTCTGCAGTATTGTGCTTTGTCACAGTTCTGGGGTTCAGCAAAGATGGCACCAGAAAGTGCCCTCTGGCCTCTGAGACAGAGAAGAATGAAAATTCTGTGGGCTACAGATTCCCCTGGAGGCTCCGAGTCTAGGACACTCTTAAAGTCACTCTTGTTTCATTCCTTCAGCAAGTTAGGCTATCTTGTTTGTACGAAAGCCTGAAACGACATGGTACTGGCTTTTTTTTTCCGTTTCAGTTTGCTTGCCTCAATCTTCTGAAGATTTCAGTCCAATGTGAGTACAATGGTGTCTTTTCCTGGTGCCCAGCTTATTCAAACACCACTGCAGTTCAGTCATGAAACTCAAAGATGTCCTCCTTTGACTGAACTGTTTGTTTAGGGAGGCTAACCAGTTTCTTCTAAACATTCAGACTTTGCTGCACAGCTTTCTTCATGAAAGACAGTTCCAGAGTTTATATAGAGTTAACTCCAGCGTAGTGACCTCCTTAGCTGGGCAGGCATAAAGTGAGAGTAGGATGGGAAACCTGACAGCAGGAAATCTCTTGATTGTTTTTCTCCGGGATGCAGAATCCACCCTTCATCCGAGCCCCTTGGCAATGAGATGGGCATGACCCTTCAGTAAGATTTCTCAGGTTATCAGGACTGCTGGCGTAGCCAAACACAGCACCATGCGCTGTCTCGTGGCTGCAGCGGCAACCCTCATATTTTGGTACAAGCAGATGAAGACTGTAAAAAGCTAATGTGAAAGAAATGGAATTCCTTTTCAACTTTGAGCCACTTGTTATTAACATTTACTTAGAATAAGAGATTAAGAATATGAACAGGCGATGATCCACCTCCAGTTTTTCTTGAATCAGAGAAATACCTGAACTGGGAGGACTGGAAGAGGTTGTAAGGGAAGACACTACGGAGTAAATCACAGCTTATAAATGGAACTTATTCTGCATTTCAGTTTCTAAAAAAAAGTTGAAAATGAACTTTGATGCTTTTTATTACGTGCATTTATCTTTAAAACATTTCCTTTTTGATGCTAGTTCTAGCAATCCTAAATTGCAGTGGTCAGAAAAGCTTTTTTTGTGATAACATTTATGCCTAATTAAACATTTATAGAAATATTCATTTATGATAGTGAATCAAACTAATATACTGATCAGGCTTGAAATAATGAATAAGCAATGAATCCAAATCAGAATAGGTGAAGCACTCTTTTTTAATCTTATATTTATCTTCTAGATTTGTGATACTGAAGTGTGTGTGTATACATATATGTACATATATAAACATGAGTAGTTTAGAGACTTTGCCTTCATTTTGTATCTTACTTTTTAATGAAGTCTTCACAGAATCATTAGTCTGTTTTAGAGAAGTTCCTAGAGCTATAAAATTCTCTTGAGATGTAGGAATACAATAATTAGGGGTTGGATTATTTTATGTTACACAAATCAGAGCAGTTTCCAGAAATGTTTTTAACTACATCACTTAAACTCAGAGGCCATATTAAAAAAAAAATCTAAACCAACCAAAACAAATCAAAAGCCCTTTGTTTTATTTTAAATAATAGGTAAAAAAAATTAAAGACCTTTAAGAGGATTTCTGTAGCAAGCCCTGGTACAGAACAAGGTAACAGAGATTAATCTGTCATTGAAAGTGCTGCTTAAAAAATCTCCCTGCACCTCTCATTGATAAATATTGTGATCCAAGGCCAAATCCAGCTGGCCTTTGTTGAGCAGATTCGTTGGTGAAGACTCATGCATACAACAGACACTACACACGTGCAGAGTCACAAGGAGAGCACGAAAAAAAGAAATGGGTAGGGCAGGAGCAAAGAGAAGTTTAATTCAAAACAAATGAAAGCATTAGAGTACAGCTGCCAGATACTCCATGCAGGAGCAGGATGAGGCCAAAAAGAGCTTCAGGTGAAAAAGAGCTTCAGGCATTTGGAACCTCCTCCAACCCATCTGTTTCCTACTAATATTAGTTGGTGCTGCTCAGACATTAGATATTTAGGGCATGTCTACACCACACACCAAAAAATGGTACAGCGGTATACCCAGGTAAGCTGGCGATGCGGTGTGGACAGACTCTGTGCCTGTCCTGGTGCATACAGCATGCTGCAGGTTCTCACCACTCTTCCGCGCTGTACCCTGCGTAGGTTCCCTAGGCTCAAGTTCAGCAGTGCCGCGTCCCAAACCTGCAGGGCCTCAAATGATTGTATGCAAATAGATGTTCACATGAGGATGTTTTCCCCTCTGATCTCATATATTGCATCAGTATATTATTCCGAAAATTGCAGCCTGGATGGCTTATAAATTGCCTGTTAAGAGTAATCTATGCAGATTTTTGATACTAAAACTTTGGGGAATTGGAAAATGTTTCAGAACTTAAATAAATTGTCCCTACTTTAAAATTACAAATTAAAGATTCATTTTGTGTTACACGCAAATCTAACAACATCATTGCCAAAACCACACAGTCAAGTATGAGATCAGTAATTAGAAAACTGATAGACTGGAAGTCTTAAATGCAAAATGGAAGCCTTGCAATGATGGGTGTCTCTGAGATAAGTGTGAATGGATTTGCTGTGTCACCTTTAGAGGCTGGAACAGCATACCTGAGATTGTATTTGTCTCATTTGCAACTAAAAGAAGCAAGAAACTTTCCTGTGCTTCTAAAGTTAGCCTCCGAACTCCCTAAGTTAAAAAAAAATGTTACCAAGCTTTCAAGAATGCTCACAAGCTAATTCCAATCAACTCTGAATGGATGTGTAGATTCATAACACATTTAAATGCAAGCCATTTTTATTTAAAAGACCATATGTGAATTTTAAACCTACCTTTAAGAACCCAGGTTTACAAAAACATGAGCTGCAAATTATACATGACACTGGGTCATGCGTGAGCTCTCCTGGTAGTGCAGTGCAGACATTCCGTGATGTTTCCTTTCCCTAATTATTTTCCTAAATGATTCCTTCTTAACACTAATGCTTTACCTCAGGTCTTTGTTCAGAGCGGAAATAAGTTTGTCATTCTTTAATGATCAGGAGACTTAAAAATTGTATTTTTTCTCCTTATAAAAGTCTGAGTGGTAAAGCGACTTACTGTAGGTGGAACAATAGATTTGAAATTTAGAAGGAGCGGGCTCTTAGCTTAGAAAATGACTTTCAGTGTCCTGGTAAAAAAGGTTTCATTTGATTCACTTACTGGCTTTGAAATCACCTGACTGAGCAGCATTCTTCTTTTTTCCTTCCTCCAACAGACACATCTTAGAAAGATGTTGTCCATAGAGGACTAATTTCATTGTAAAACGTGTACCAAAGTCCTGTCCTTCATCAAGGGCATATGCACACCTTCAAATAAACCTCATGCAGCCAAAGAATAATTACAGTGGCTTTACAGTACACGGAACTATTTGAAATACTGTATGCAGCCATCCTTACTCCTATGTTAATGCAGAAAGGCTCGGAGTTCCCTGGGGGACTTGTGACCCTGTTGTTCCCAGCTTGATTCTCCCTTTGCCAGAGAGCCCGTGTAATGACACGTATTTTAACAGGACTGAGCTGACAATATGCCGCACAGCTGACGTTTGGTCACGATGCTAGGAGTTTAAGCCTGTGGTGAATACACAGGTGTGGACTGAGTTCAGTTGTTTTTGTCATTTTAGCTAGGACAGACCAGGGGGAGAGTATAAAAATATTCTGTTGTTGAAAGGAAATTGTCTCTGGAAGACAGTCTTTGGGCTGTCAGGAAGGAGAAACATATCCTAGTGTGACTGTGGCTAAACCAAGAGGCCTGGTTATCCTGACTTTGCCTGACACTGACATTTGAGTGTTTTACTATGTATAAGCAGGTTTTTTTATAGCTATATATAATACTACCTAACTTTTATGCAGTACTTGAGCAAAGGCATCCATCTGGCTAAATAAGGCAGCAGTGCGACATGACAAAGTAAAATCAAAGAAGCCACTTCCAAAAAGGCTCGTATTTTGTAATAGGAAGATCAAAGGAGATAGTAACAAAAAACTACTGCTTATTTCTTTTGTATGCAAAGGGACATGCATATAAGATTTACTGGTTTGTGAATAGTGAGAATACATGTAAGCAAAATTCTACACGCAAACAGAAATCACATAAAATTTTAAAAATGATCCTTCTGGCCTAGTATTTTCTCTCCAGGAGTTTCAAATAACATATAGTGAGGAACGAGTATAAAAAGACAGAAAAGATTGCATAATATACTCCTACAATATTCTGTCTGTCGCCAGCAATTTGTTACTTGGGAATTCCCAAATCACAGCTGCCATCTTTGGGCTTAAGCATATTTTAGAGATTTCTGTATTGCATGGTTGTATAATTGCTTTCAAATTAATTAAAAAATTTTTTACATTCTTGCATAATTAGCATTGAGATCCACAGTACGCATGTTGCTACCATGGAGTGAACTTTTGATGCTGATCACCAAATTTTCCTCTTTCACTGTAAAGCGGCAGGGAGCACCCAAACTGAATTTCTTCTGATGAGACTAACGTGGAACTTGTGCTCCACATGCATCCTTATTTTAAGTGAAGTCTCTCTCTGGGACACATTGCATGAGCAGCCTGTCCCTCGAGAAACTCTGTAGGCAGGATATACACAACATAGAAGTACGAAGTGTAATTTATTGCTTAATATATGCAATAGATAGGACTAAAAAGCTATCAGCTAGCACTCTCAAAAATATGTTCCATGTGTCCTGCTGTTCCACAGTGGGCATCAGCCACGTGGGGAAATGATGAACCTCTGATACGCCTTCCATCATCTTCGATGTTGCTGAGTTGCCATCTCCTGATTCCTGTTTTTTTGTCTTGGGGTTTTAAACCTTTAAAACCTAATGGTTTTAAGCCATTACTTTTCCTCTTGAACCGCTGGGCTGCTGTCTATTACCTTCTCAACAATTACACTGCTGTCTGTGCTTTTCCTTGTCTTCTCTATCTTGTATAATTTTAAGTTACACAGTGCTTGACACTTTCCTAACACTTTCCGTGAGTAAACCTGAGTGGGGGTTGCAGAGCTGAGCTGTGCTAAGCTGAGTCTTGCCCCACAGACAGCCGAGTCTGTGGGCTGAGGAGGGCACTGCCAGCAGTGAGGGTTCAGTCCTGGCACCACACTAGAGCTAGGCAGAAGTGAAACACCCCAAGTGCACATCGTGTGGATGTTTGGTCCTCTGTGCCGGTTCCTCCTCCTCACTGCTGCTGGTGTCGACGCAGCGTCCGTCACCAGTACCCTTCCACCTACAGTGTTTTGGAGAGGAGGCAAATGAAAAGACCAGAACTGCTTGCAGTGCCTGAGCTGGGGACATCAGGCATCTATAGAATGGCATCGTGACATTTTCTGGTGTGTTTTGTGTTTCTTTCCTAGTAACACTCAGAAATTTCTTTTTTTCACTGTTAATGAGCAATGAGTTGACTTTCATGTTGGCTTCCTCAAAGAACTCCAGCAGAGCTGGGAGGCATGGTTTCCTGCTAAAAAAACCCCAACTGATCTTCACTGATACGTCACACAACAAATTATGAGAATCTATATGCGCGTTTGAGTTACCATTCTATAAATGATTTCATTTTTAAAAGAATAATCACTGCTTTTTCTCATAACATACATAAATACCTTAATTTCTTTAGTATTTTTAAGAAAAGAGGATAGTATTACATATTGTGTTCAATTCTTAATAATTTACTGTTACTAAACATGTAGCTTCAGTGACTGCAAAAGAATATAGAATACATGAGTATAAAAATGCTGCAGTTTTTAGTCTGTCCACAAAGAAATGGTACAGAGAAATATCTCTTGCTAAGTCTCAGCTGTGCCTGGAATACTAAACATATTACAGTGTAAAAGAATATATTTTAATGCATTTGTATTAATTTGTTATGGTAAATTTATTAGACATAATACATATAAATGAAGTATGGTGTATCAAATCAATTAGTATTCTTAATCATGAGTCTCAAGTTATTTATTCTGAGCCCACAAGCAATGAAGTAGATTTTGAGGAGTTTTTACAAAGCTACAATCTTTTGTGGCCTGTTTACAGAATACTAGAGAAAACGACTTTTAAAAAATAAAAATATCTTTTAAATTATTAATTGTACCATTATTATAATCAAAAGCATAAAACTTAAGTGAAAAGCAATTAAAACAAACCATTATCATTTATTTTTCTTCCCCTTCTTCCTTCTGGGGACATCGGAGCAGCTGTAATTACTGTATGCAAGCATTTATGCTTGCCAGGGAAAAGCTAAATACATGTAATTGATAGCAACAGCTCAGTTTCTCAAGTGAGGAGAATAAGCGCTTGTGCTTACATCCAGTAATTGCAGCCGGTTTTCCCTTCCCAATCTGCGGCAAGTGACCTTGCCGTGGCTGCAATGAAAGATAGCTCTTTCCCTTCTTGGGGGAGTAGAAAACGGATAAATCCAAAAGAATGTGGAGCTTGCAGAAATTGGAGTGACCGTTTTCTAAATTAGGAAGCAGATGCTAGTGTCGCTATAGTCTCAATAGTATCTCTGTCTCGGTGCGTGCTGAGTTTGCCTTAGGTTGTAGCCTGTTGTCCATCTAAAAGATGGACATCCAGAAGAGTGTGAACTGGGGGTAGGGAGAGGATGCCTGCTTTTGTTATACGGCACTTTCTTTCCCGTTTCTGGGAATAGCAAGACAGTAGTATACGTCCTCTTTAAAATCTTTTTTTTCAGATTGCAGACCAGCGAGAACACAGACACTGGTTTAGCTCCACTGGTTTGAGGAGGGAAGTTAGGGCAAGAGAGGCAGAAACAGGGGGCATACGCAGCACGGATCCGCCCTGTGCATCTTTCCACAAGCAGCAGTTTTAAGGCATTGTGAGTCAGAGGTCTTGTCTGCACCATCATTTTCCATAACCACTAAAAGTCTAAATGTTTATTTATACTTTTGGCTTCCTCAACATTCAGTGACAACATGTTCCCTAATTATCTATTTCTCTAAAATCCAGTGCCTGTTGATATCACTGGTAATACTGCAAGATACAGTGAATAACCACTCTCTTCATTTTCTCAACCTCATTCACAAGGTTATAGACATCCAAGGTTATAGTCATCCCTTTTATGAAACAAAGAGTACAGGTTTATGCAGTTCTTGTGTGGAAGATATTTCATACCTCTCATCCTCTTTCTTCTCCATCTGTGTAATTTCTCAAGTTCTGCTTTTTTCCTTTTTAATATGAGTGGCCATAATGGCAACGGGATAAAAATAGTGGGCACGACACAGACTTATGGAGCAGCATAAGGATTTTTTCTGTTCTTCTGAATTAGAAATATCAGTCTTAGAGGCTAAATGCAAAGTGAGAGCAGTTGTTTTGAGTTCAACTGCAGTATTTAAATCAGTTAGACTAGCTGCAAGAACAAAAGTTTGTAACCTGTGGTGCAAGGTGGGAGTACTTACGGAAAAGGGATGAGATCACTAGTTGTTACGGGAAAGAGAAGCAATTTATTGCCTCAAGAAAGTGGCAGTGTTTGCTAGAACCTAGCTGGGAATTTAATATAGCCCGAAAAACTAGTAACTCTATTGAGTCCAGGATATTTAGTATATGAGCTTTTGTTCTGAGGCTTATCTTTAAAAGGTGGTAAGTAGATCTCCTCAGGTCATCAGCACTGAGATGTCAGAGAAGCAGCTGTTGTTTTGTAAGATGTGTTTTCCCACTTAGAATCAGAGAATGGTTTAGTTTGGAAGGGACCTTGAAGTTCCAACCCTGCTGCCATGGTTGGGGACACCTCCCACTAGACCAGGTTGCTCAAAGCCCCATCCAGCCTGGCCTTAAACACCTCCAGCAATGGAGCTTCCACAACTTCTGATGATGATGGGGTGTTTCTATCCTTTATCAAGGGTAGAGTTTGTTTTGGTGCAAAACGGATGTTTAGTGTTAGCCGCATCGGTGCATGCGATAAGGGCATTTGGTACATTGCATTAAATGTATCGCTGGCCATGCAGATACAGGAGTTTGGGTGATTTACTGGTTATGGAGATGGTCTCCAAGCCTTGTGTTTGGTGCCCTGACACAAGCTAGTTCCAGTGGCAGTCTGTGTTTGTCTGAGGAGAGTCTGCTCCTAACGAGGAGCTTAATAAAGCTGAGAGATTGCTTGAGCAGTAGGAGCAGATGTTCTGGAATAAAATACATGAGGTAGGATCATTTTTCCATGTGGGCTATCATTCTTAAATGATTTTTCCGTACAGCTTCCCTGGGAAGGCTATATGTGGCATCTGTGGATATATGACAGTGTGAGGCTTCTTTCTCCATCAAAGCAAGTTCGCACATGACATTTGGAAAGCTCATTTAAAGCTGCCCATTAAAGTTAGCATACTTAACACCCCCTATCTGCTCAACATGCTGTAACTGCACGACATAGTTAAGTTGAACTCAAAATTATTGTTCTCAGCTTGTAGTAAGCTTTGAAGGCTGCTGCTACTGCTAAGAACTGAAGAAGAGTCGGAAAGTCTGAACGCTTTTTACTTTTTTCCATCTATATGAGATACCACTGGTTACGAAACTGCCGTTGCCTTTATCTAGAAGTCATCACAGCTACAACATGACCAGTAGTATTACCAAGTCTAGTTCCCTTTTTGACCACTGCTGAGAACTGGATTGATATTTTTAGAGACCTTATTGATGCTAAAATGTGGTGGGTTTTGAGTGGTAATGACTGATTTAGACTCTATTTTTTCTGTATGTACAGTTATTTTTCCCAGTGCTTATCACTTTCTATTATCTGAACTGAATTCCTGCTATTTTACCATTTTACTTTCAGTTACTTGGTACCATGATCACCTGTAATCCTTGACATATAGCTTAGATCCTATTGCCTTGAAAAGTGTTGTATCTTCAGCAGTCTTCATCATCTCAGTGTTCTGCCCTTTTCCCTCTCCTTTATGGATCTGTTGAAAAGCAGAATATCTGAGGGATCCCTCTGGTAGCCTTGTTCCATTGTCAAAACCAATGCATTATGCCAACCTTTTGTTTCCTTTCTTTTAATGCTTATTAATCTACAAAAAGAGATTCTGAGAGGAAAGAATATTTGCCAGGGAGCCACCCTGTGAGCTGTGGGTAGAGGCTGCATGCAGGTCTCTGGTCTCCATCGCTTTGCTCGTTTCTGGGTTTGGTTTCTTCACAGAGCCTGAGCCAGCAGAGAAGGATGCTTCAATATAATGCTGATACAACTGGGCTGGTTCTTCCCTTCTTTCCAGATTTGCCACTGGACTAAAATAAATAATCTGAAGAGTATAAAGATACAATTTTCATTATAGATATACCCCATGTAGGTGAAAGTAAGGTTGTATCATGAGTGAATTCTGAAGCAAGATAACAGTAGATGCATGGATTTTGATGGTTTCCAGCTTTAGCTGTTGGGACACATCTATTGCAAAAACTTTCTGTTTAGATTTGTGGCAAGTGTGTATCCCATTTTACCTGTCCAGTAAAATTAATGGTGTGGTAAACCATGAAGACGCTAGCATACAATAAGGAAATTTTCAAGTCTGTGTAGAGTAGACACTAGAGTAAATACAACAGATGATATTCCAGGAGGCCCAGTATACCTACTTTGAAGCAAAACAAAACATGATGTTAGGATTATGATAATTGCAGCGGTATGGTTGCTAGCTGGAAAATTACATTTTCTTCCTTCACTTCTTTAAGTGTTATTGGGACTTACTGAACAATTTCAACTTCTGAAATAAGTTGGAGAGATGATAAAAGTGAAAAGCAAGATAAAGAAAAGTGTTAGCATGAGAGTATTTCTAACTCCCAGTACTGCCATTTCTAAGCTGTGCAGCCTGATAAATGCACGTGCAGTGGCTTTTCTTTGAAGTACCAGTGACATCCAGTGGTGGCATCCAGTTAGACAACTCCCAGTCTCATAGATTATCCAAAGATCCTTAATACTCAACCATTTGAAGTTGGCAACTCGGGATTGTTTTACTTCCTGACCCAATTCAGTTTATCTCTGGTTTATTGTTTTCATTTTGGTAGAACAGGGTTTCTTTTATTGCTGCATTCAAGGTTCAATGAATGCCTCCAGCTGGCATTGCCTTTTTTGTTGCTCTGCGTGGTACCCTAATTGGCATAGTATTCTGTAATCTGTTTGAGATTATGAACTGTATACTTTAGCAAAAGACTCTAGGACCATTAAGATTGCATAGTTGACTTCCTGCAGTGCTTATTAGGAATGAATTCATGTTTATTTGTAGTGTTGACAACAGAAGCTGAAACCACGTATCTTTCTACTTTATTTTGGTTTTAACACTTTATTGTGAAGTAAAAATAGCTGATATTTGTAGGAAATAAAATAATACATAATAGAAATCTTAAATCTCAGATGGTTACAAACTGCAAATGCTATATTAAATTTCTCTTCAGGTTTGTAATGGGTTGCGCTCAATTTTGTCTCTTGGTACTCAGCATTAGCACAAGACAAATGCAGTTAGGATGTTAATTGTCACACTTACTAGAAGATAATTTCATGGCAATAACACCTGTCTGGCATTCAGCTGCCCTCTAGATGTATTACATCAATTAGGAGGACTGACTCTTTTTTAAATGCATATGTTTTCAAAAACAATTTCACCGGTTTTTGAAGTTGCTCTTTCCTGTTCAAGATGTAAATGAGAGCAGAATCTGTTTCAGTTAAATGCTAGATTGTTCTCTCAGTAATTTAGTGTTGTTGGGTTTGTGTACTTGCAGCAGAACTGAGAATATTGGTTTTTCGTAGGGCTTTTAATATAAGAAAAACCTGAAAGTAGCAGCTCAAACGGAAATTATTGGCTTTTATTTGCCATTTCCCCTGAGATACAATCTTTCTGAGATACTCGTGGAGAGTCGAGTCCTGCAAAGTGAGAAGTCAAGTCTTTACTCCCATTTTTCAGCACCATTGTTTTGTTGAATGCAATCTGCTTTTCTGAGGGGGACCATAACTGAGACTGTGTAGAGAGGTACAAAGTGTCATAGAAGATGAAACTGAAAAGCAGACCCTGTCACTAAATCAGAAATGGTTTGAGAACTATGCTTTTTATAAGCTCTTTGTCTTACTCTTTGCAGGTTTGCTCCTAAAAGTAACAGAAGATAGAGATTCTATAATTTTTAATATGGGAAAATGTTATGAGCTAGGGACCAGGCTCATCACATCTAACTTTTTCCATCTAAGTGAGGTGCATGAGCTAGTTGTATAGTCTGCTTTGCCTGTCTAGGAGGGGGCAAGTGAACGAAGACAATCAGGTACCTACTAAGAGATTTAGATCTTAGGTAGGCTGACCTGTTTTCTAGATGGGCAGATCTCTGTTCTCCATCTGTAGACAGTGTCTTGAATGACTCTACTTTTAATTTTGGGCTTCAGGATGCACTTCAGAGTATTGGCCTTTGCTTCTAGATTATGCAGCCATAAAAAATAAGGTATTTGAAAAATTACCCATTAAAATGTGATTTCCCAAGCATTAATTTGATTAGTTTGTAAAAAAATGCATATTTAAAACCATTAGCTGTGTTTAATTACACTTTCAAACCATGAATGCTTTTTTTGAATAGATAATTTAATATAGTGCAGCTTTTGTTTTTCTTTTCCACTGAGTCCATAGAGCATGTAAATAGCTATTACAAACTATAGGATATTACAGCTTCTGTAGCAAATATTGGGGTTTGTGCTGATTCTTTATAGCCCAATTATAGTGATAACCAGTGTCCTATGTATATTTTTTAATGAAGGAGAACAAACACTCCCTGACTAAGAACTTTAGGTATAAACCCCTCAAATTAGGACTCTCTAGCAACGTAGGTAGGTTTCTAAATGATTTATCAAACTGTTAGTGTTGTTATCTCTGTTAGTACTGTTAGATTCAATTATCGTAACAGTAACAATTTAGTGGAGAAATCTGTTGGCAGAGGGAAAAAGATCAAAGCAAAATACAAGCTAAATGTCTTTATTGATGAAATATGTGTTATTTGTAACAACACTCAAGTTCTCTCATATTCCAAATTCCAACATGGGAGAAAAGAAGATCCTAGCACTAATCATAACATCACCTGGGGGAAAATCCCCAAAGAAGCATTTTTTAAATATCTTTGTCTTCAAATATGCTAATGTACATATATGAGCTATTTATATTACCTGTATGGCTGCACTGCAAACCCAAGAACCAGTATTACTTTGATTTAATGTAACTTAGTTTGTATTTCTATCTCAATTGATGATGAAATGAAATATTATAATCTTTCATTACATATGAAACATAAGTAAGGTGAAATACATGAAACTGAAAAAAAACCAAAGAAATTTTGTGAGGAAATCTTACCAAGTTTTCCTCTACTTAAAACGTATTCCAAATCTTTACAGGTTAACGCATCACAAGCATTAGTACTCTAATATATGATTGAAGACAGCCATTCTCCACACCAAGGGCAAAATCTTCTACGTGTCCACTGTAAGAATTTCTAATTCCGTAGGTCTTCTGCTTTTAAATCCCATGTTCTTCTGTCCATTTCAACAAAATTACTAAATCTTAAAGACTTACATGCAGGCAGCTCCTCTGCAACACAAAGGCAAGCTGGCTTAACTGTATTAGCAATACATAGGTTTTGTCTGACTGTTCCCAGGATAAGATCTATTGTGTACAAATAGGAGAGTAGAGGAAGAAAAGTGCTGGGTTTCTGGACCCATGGTCGAGATTAAGAGTTTATTTATTCTTTCTGGAAGTCTGGTAGATTTTTTCTCAAAAGAAAGAGATGTAAAATTTAAAAACAAAGTTTGCATACAGAATAGTTCTAAGGAAAAGCTAAAGCACCAGACTCACCAGCAAAGTAGTCCCTTTGAAATTGTCTTTCCTTTCACCTCTTAGGTCAGTTAATGTATTTTGTACAATCATCATTTACTATAGCATTTGCTGTGTATTTTCATTCGTTCATCAAAAACGCATGTTATGGCCAGACGTGTTAAAATTAAAACAATCAAATCATTTACAGTGACAAAGGACTTAATTTTCAAAAGTGCTGAACATCTATATGGTAGGAATAGCAGGAGTCCAGCACCACTCTGGATTAAGCCAACGTTAGGAAAAATTGCATTCTATATTGCATGATAACATTTCAGGCTATCTTCATGAGTAAGGAGTGCACATTCTCCCAGAGCTTTAAGAAGAAGGCTTGAGATTTGCAGTTTGTTCCTCTTTAGCTTTCAGCTTCTTCAGCAAGAAGTAAAGCAGACTTAATAGACAACCTATGGCACTTAAGTAATGTTCAGTACACTACAGTTCGTATAGTGTAATGTTTTTTCCACACAGACCCTTAAGGAAATTTCTATTTTATAATAGTTAATTATTGAAATACCTTTCGCTAATCTTCAGTCTCATCTCTCTCAAACATTTGCAAATGCTTTTCTATAAAAGCAGCAATTGCCCAACATTTACACTCTACTGAAATTAGTTTGTACCAAAATTATTTACAAGAATACGTGAATGAGTTAGTGGATGCTGCTGAGCAATGGCACTAACACAGTTACTGAAAATCAAAGCAATCAAAGAAATGGACTCCATGCTCCTCCACTCCTGGAACTGTTCGTCCTGCAGCTTAAATGAACAAAGCTCTACTCAGATCAATTTAGCTATGACTCAGTGTCCAAATTCAGTCTAAATGATTATGCATAAGGATCACTGTAAGGTGCCAATTTTGCGTAACTATGCCAATGATAATAAAATAGAATAAAAGTCCAAATGTGAATAGCCATAAATAATTGAAGGGAATAAAGCTGAGGCATGGAAAGATTTCAGTTAGTTACATAGTGAAGTTTGATACCATTTACAGTAGTACATTAGTCTATACCATATAAATGGAAGAGTCCCATCCTGGAAAACACCATTGCAATTGTCTGGTGTTGACCACAGTAGATGGACCACTTTGCCAATGGTCTTTCCTTCTTCAGGAGATGTTAAGAGGGGATTAGGGCAGAATTGCCATCAGTGTTCCCTCTATTATTTTTAACCCACTCAGGACTTGGTTTCTAGTGCTGTGTAGCACGTTCTGTGTTTCCTCTTCATATTTATAGCGTGTTTAAAAGCAAAATCTGCTTGTAATTAGCATTGCTAAGGTGGTCTGCAGGTCCACCAAACCCCAGTAGGTAGACATGGGCAGACTTTTGTCACCACTGAACAACTCAACAGAGCAGACTGGAGAAGTGTGAACTTTGCTGGATTGCCTGATTATCCTACCCTTAAGGTCCTGCAAAAAGACCATCACCATCACGTCTGATGTACTATGACAGCAAAGAAGTGGACTGCAAAGGCATCACAACTGTCTTCCCTTGGGAAAAGGTGGGTTATACTGCAGCAGGTGTATAAGGCATTTTTTGTCCCTTCTTGGACGGCCAGCCTCCTGGGCTTTCTTCCTACAGAAAATGCCCTTTCATGACAACATCCTACATTGGCTCACGACTGCTGCAATCAATTCCTGGCAGAACAGTGAGAACTGGTCTCCTGGAAGTCAAGTATTTGAGGCAAGTACAGGCCAGTCAGGGCTTCGCAGTTATGACAGGATAAGTGTGGTTACTTCATCCTGGAGCTTGTTGTGGTGGTGGGCTAAGGAAATATTTCTCTCTTATTGCCAGAGACCAGAACAAAACAGACTGTAGGATCTAGCTTCCATCACTAGTGTCTTTTCTGTCTTACTTGTTTTGGGTTTGTTTTGGCATTTGTAACACAGACGATCACCGTGAACAGAATGTCAAATTATCTCTGCAAAACTTACAGCTTCCTTTTGTGAGACAATCTGTGGGTTCGTGTGAATCTTTCCTTGCACTGAAGAAAGATATATATGTCCTAAGGCAATTTATCTTTGGGGAATTATGTAACCTTGTACACTTCATGAAATGGACAGAGTTCTGATTTCATCTCATGATGGCATTTTATTTTAAATTGTTTTTATTGTGCTTTTGGAAAATAAGCAGTTGCTCTTCTGAGACATTTAAAAGCAAGCATGTGTGGGAAATCCTTCACTACAGACTGAATGACAAAGAAAAATTAGAGGCTCAAGAGGGAACTAAAATTATCGATACAAAAATAGGTTTCTACCTTTTATTACCTTACCACTAAATAAAGGTTCATGTTAATGTAGTTGCTTTCCTAGTAAAGTAGTTGGACAGGTCATCAGGCTTAACCAGTCTGATCTGGGGTCAAAGAAGAGACATAATGTTGATGTGATACATAGGATAATAATACAAAGAACCTTGAGGTACAGAACTGTGGCTGCTGAAGTTTTAGTTATCCCTGAAAAGACAGGGACTGTAGCAGGATTTTTAAAGTGACATAACATTTTGGAGAAAAATACAGCATAGAACTGTATGATATTTTTAGTAAGCCTAAGCCACGTAGAAGACTAGCTTTGGAAGCAAGATGAGGCAAGACCACGAAGTGAATCAACTGCACGTGAATTAATGTCACTGTGGATGTGCATTTTTTCTTGAACTAAGTACTACACATATTTATAAGCATTTTAAAATTACTTGTTTATTAAGTACAAGTATCATTCTAGTTCCTGCAAGTATGAAAAACATAAGATTAGTTGGTAGGTAGCGGAACACTTTCTGTCAGTGTGTACGGAATAATGACAATTAAGTATTGGCAGAACATCACCTAAAAGAGGATAGACTTTTCTCACCATCCTTGTTTTCGCTTAATTTTTTTAAACTTGTAAAACAATAATAATTCTGCATGTTAGCATGAGTGAAGATAGAATGGTTTTAACATGCTCATTGTCAAATACAATGATGGAATTTTTACAAGCAAGATTGGCATTAAATAAGCAAAACACAAATATTTTTCATGCATCTGTTTTATTGTACATATACTTTTGTCTCTTTAATAAGTATATACTTTCACAGGCAGTTCAACAGTAGCGATATTGTAAAATGTCTTATATACTAGCAGCAGACAACATCAAGTAATGGATATCTCTAAAATTAACTTTTGAACAGCTACCTTTGTGATGAAAATCATCTTCCCTTGTAAAGAGTTGGTAGGTCAACACAGGCTGTTAAAGATGAACCCATTGCAGAAGGCTAAGAAATAAAGTGTGCGCGTCGGCTTTATTTTGCTGTAACTTGCTGAAACTGGGACAAATAAGCTTGGCATTGGGGCATTTGGAACTGAGCAGTCCCCAGCTGCTTTCGTGACGTAGGAAGCTTGCCACCAGACTACAAAAGCATGGATAATGCCTCAGTGATAGTCCTGGAGTTCGTCTCTGGCTCTGCAAATGGAACTTGAAGTTTGGCTGACAACGAACAGTAATAATCCTCTTTCTGGACTCTTACACAGAGCACAGCAAAATTTTAAACTTGTCATTTCGTTTCCTGAAGACATGCACAGACTGGAAGTGTCTCCTTGATATGAAAATTAGCCAGTTGTCTTCAGAAAACACCATCTTAACTTAAATGTACTAAACTGTTGGATGCAGTGAATTCTGAATGCCTCTCCATGACCTTGTCATATCTGATGCAAATTGTTATGGTCTATAAAAATTACCTATTCTGAGTCTTTTTCTGCTTGTGTATAAGCTCAGCTCTTTGCCTTTAGGAGATCATGCAGTCTCTGAGCCTGCAAAAGTGGGCTGCTCCGCAGGAGAAGGCACGCCAGGAGCCAAGGCAGGGGCAGTGTCCTCAACGAGACGACCACCACCCTCTGTTCTGACCACTTCCCCAGCTTGGACACACACTCATCAACTCATTACAGTCCCTGTTTAAACACACAGTCTGCCATAACAGCCTTCCCCACTCACCTTTCATACACACACGCACATGTGCAAACATATGAATCCTTTTGTTTCTTATCACTTAAACAACACTAATGCTGGTATGTACATGTACATAGACATATACCTCTCTATCTGTAACTGAAGAAGAATAGCAGAGGAGGTCCAGTGATGGAGACCAGGAGTCGGGCAAGAGTCCACATTGCCAGGCAGGTTCGCAGTGATGAGGCAAGTCCAAGGTCAAGTCAACGAGGCAAGGTCAGGGCTGGGCACAGGTGCCTGCAGCATTGCTCAGGCAAGAGCCTGAGCTCAACCCAAGGAGCAGTGAAGGCCCCAGGGGAGGCTTCTCACAGCCCTTTCTCATAACCGGGTTATGAACCCTGTGAACTGCGTTCAAATATGTGTACAAAATACAGAGATATAGGTTAAGAACAGCAAAAGTTACTTTTGTAAGGGGCATTCCCACGGTCTGTGATAAGCATCGATTTTTAGTGTGGCGGGAATCGGACTAACTCTGTGTGTCTCTGAGCAATTCGCCTTAAGCTTCTTAATGGCAAACTTCGCACAGTAATCATCCATTGGTGCCTTTCATGAGGTCCGTTGAGTCCTCAAACCTCCAATAAATACTTTATAAATGTAAACTTTATCAGTCAAGTCAGTTTCGAGGTTTGAGTATGTATAATTCTTGTTTTCTTTGATGTTAATACACAAAGTTTGAACTTTGAGATACATTGATAAAAAAAAATCTTGCATCTTAATATTATAGCTGAAGTCAGGTGAATTTTAGAGTACCAAATATTCTGTATAGACCCCGTTTATAAAAATAATAGATGGCCGACTTCTTTCCAAGTAACCTGCACCCATATGATAAGAACATAATTAATGCTTTTAAGACTATCTTCTGGTTTTATATTTTATTATTTATTTTTAATTAGATACTTTGTTATTGTTTAGTTACAGTAGACTTAGTTCCTCATAGGCTTTCATGCAGTATAATTATTTGTTTCTTCTTCAAAATATATATAAAATGCCATGAAAGTAACATGTTTAAAATCTTTAATATTACTCTTATGTGATACAGGTTCTCACTGAATATTTAAAATGGTGGAAGAAATGTAATTTAGTTTAGATGATATCTAAATTTATGGAGAGAGACAATTTTCTGCTGAAAACCCATGTGGCCAATGTTGTTCTACATCTACATTGATTAGGATTTAAATAAAAGTTAATCTATTAATGCAGAGAAAAGAAAATTGTACTTATGTAATTTGTATCAATGATACAAATGGATTTTTTTTTGTGAGATAAATTCAAAACAATTTCTTATACTTCTGCATAGATGTCCTGAGAGTTCGTCTCCTAACCATCTCATCAGACTAAGCAGAAAACATCAGTGATCTCAATTTTGGAGACATCTCTTATGCCTGGTAGTTCTCAACTATGAAATTTTTTCCAAAGCACTTGTTCGTTGCGTGGTTTTGCAGTGCGCAGGTATGAACCTAGGGTGGGAAGGGGTCCCATACAGTAGCATGGACAATATTTCATTGTCAAATTTGTTATCCTGTGAAGTAAAATGGAGATTAGAAAACAAGGAGTTCTGTGAGCAGCAGAATTTATGAAACATGGTTTGCTGTGGCGTTGCATGCGGTGTTTATGTTACTCGATCCACAGTGAACTGCCAACCCCTAGCAAGATCTTGCCATGGCTGAGACGTCCCCGAGTGGCCACCCCTGTGCAGGTTCTTTGTTAGCATGGCTGTACGCCGTTCCTGCCGTTCCCTTAGGAGTGCTGCTTACCAGGCATGCCTCCTGCACCCAGGTAGGCATTTCCACAACACTTTTAGGTAACTTATTTCTGTCCTGCAGACTTCTGTCAACTTTGGTTGAAATATCATTGGTGAAGGTATAAGTTACTCAGGAGGAAAAAACTCTCAGACAGACAGACACACTTACAAGCAGCTTGATTGCTTACAGCTCCTTTCCTTAGGGAACTGGTCTAGAAAGAAGGTAGTATTTTGCAAAGATTAATTCACTTTTGACAGACGTTCTAGCCAGAGGCTGGTGTAACAGGTCATCACTTGCTGTGGGCTGAGAACAGATGTGCAACAGAGAGAGAGAAGGGAAAGAAATTTGACCAAGAACCTCAGCGTGTCCGTCATGCACAGGGCACAGGAGATTGGGGCTTTACGTTAACTGTACCTGGCATGGTAAGCGGAGGAAGAATTACCAAGACCTCATGGCAAGCATGCATAGGAGAAGGATTTTCGTGGTACCTGGCGGGCAGAAATCTGTTAACAATCTAGTCTTTTCTATGTCTCCTCTTTTGGTTTTGTTTTTTTTTTTTTGGCTTGTTCTTCTGGCAGGGTATCTTGTGAGCTCTTGGAATTGGGGTCCTCTTGCTTTCATCATTTTTTTTTTTTTTTTTTTTTTTGAGCTTGTACAGTACAAGCTCTTGTTGTTTACCTCTAATAATTTTCTATGTGACAGTTCTGGAGGGCAGACAGAAGCACACCTTCAGATATTATTTCCCCCCATTTTGTGACAATAAGTGAATGCCAGCCCTGTGTTTCCTCTGCTAAAGAATAACACTGATGTAATCTTCTCTTTTTATTTGAAATTAAGTTTTAGGAGAGGCTTTTAAATAGTGTTTTGAGATCTGGTAGAGAGCGGTTTATTTTGTTTCTAATGGAATATTTTGAAAAAAAATAATCAGTTTCTCTGTGGTGGGAAGCAATATACCAACATGTCAGGAGCTGCGAACATTTAAAGTTGCCTATGGATCCACTTCTGTGTAATCTGGGTAATATAAGACACTCTTTCCTGATAGAAGGTATTTCTGTTATGAATACCCAAATCTGCTGTTATTTAGTGTCAGCTGCAAAGGCGGGATACTCGTTGTGATGCAGGTTGAAGAACAGGATCCAGAGGAGCCGGTGAATGTGTTGTCTGAGCTGCCCATCACCCGACTGTTGCACAGGCTAGTCTCCAGTGGCACCGCTTGTTCCCTTCCCCAAAGAACTCAGATTTTATGCCCATTCCAGCAAGAAGATAAGCAGCTGTCAGAAAATTGTTGATTTTCAATTATGTTTCTCTCGGCTGCACTTTTACATATCGATCAAATCAAATCAAACGCCTTATGCTGTGAATTACAAAACCAGCAACACCATATGTACTGGCCTGTTTTCTGCAAATTCTGAAGGAAAGAAACATGTAGATATTGTGTTAGGACTGCCACTCATTATATATAGTCTGTAAGCTGATTTGCTCTAAGCTATTACACGTGGTAAAATTGCATCCGTGGGAGAGATCTTTGTCATCTGCCCGTCATTGTGCACCCACCTGAGGTACTGGGGGACAGTTTATGAGCAAGCTCCAGAGTAGGAGATGGCACATGCTGAGGCTCACCGTCAGGACCGTGCGAAAGTCAGCTTTATACTAAAGCTGTATCCTTCTACTAAACCCATGTTTATGGGATAGCAGGAAGCAACTCTCTCGTTTGGCACAAGGTTGTGTAAAGCAAAGCTTGGGAAACCTTTGCAGGAAATGAACTGTATCTAATCCAGTTTGATATAGTAGGCAGCATATTATTAAGCCAAATCACCGTGTTTATCCCTTTTTTCTTTGCACTCTTGTCCCTGAGGCCAGTACCCTTCCCTCCACTGGGCAAGTTGCACAGGGGCTTTATAATTGGAGGGATCAGTAAACCTTCCCTCTGTCCCCTCCCCTCTTCCACCCACGCTGTCTCCCAAGTTCATGGCAATACTTACTGCTGAATAAGATGCAGCGCTCCATTAAAACCCAAATCACTGAAATAATGAACTGGAATAACTTGCCAGGGGCAAAGTGTGTTTTGTTAAGATACCAGAAAAGATCTGCAGACCAAGTCCACAGGGGCCTGGTCTTTGCATTTACTCCCATCAAATGCAAAAGAAAAGGAAGGAAAACAGCGCAACTACTAGGAGGCTATCCTAATTTTATTTTGAGGCTTCTCTTATTTTCAGCATTGAATCCACTTGTCCTTTTCATCCAATTTTGTTTGTTTTCTGTCATCTTTCTGTCATCTTCTGTCACGTTTCTTCTTCCTTGCTTTTCTTTTCAAGTGATGCTGGTCAGCTGAAATGGTAATTGGCTCCCTGTCAGGCCAACTCAAGGATTTGCAATTTATTTTTGCCTGTCACCTGTTGAAAAAAGACTGAAGATTCCTTTTCTGCCATCCGAGGAATCCATTAGTAACACAAAGGCAGCAGCTGCCTCACGGCAGAGATGCACAATAGTTATATACATCACTTACTCTTTATCTGCTTCGAGACATTAGGACAGATTGTTGCCTATAATTCTCTACCCGGAAAAAAAAAGAGTCCATACAGCGCTTTAAAATCAGCTGCGCTCTTTTTTTAACTCCTGAAATGACATTTTGTATCCCACAAAAACTTTTTGAAAAATTCTTTAAAAGCAAACAGAAAATTGTACAGCTAAGACGTAGTCCTAGTTCAGTGCTTCATTGCTTCAATTTTTAAGTTGTGTAACCTTATACAGAAGGTGTAGTAACACAGTGGTAAATCAGGCAGCTTCTTGAGACACTTTAAAAATCTGAGATTCACTTAGGCTGACTTGGCTGAGAATTGAGGTTATAGTCTGAGGCCATAATGGTCTTATTGATGCAGAAAAAGCAGCAGCAGCCAACATATTGGTCATTTCTTTCCTTATCCTCCGCTTGTTATATTGCAGCCAGAAACATCGCAAATATAAATGGTTGTGTTGTATTTCAGTTTTCATTAAAAGGATGGAGAACTAATAAAAATAAAAGCTGTAAGATTTATAAGTTGATTACAGCCAAAAAATGTGAAGAATGTTGTGGTCATTTTTTAAGCTTTTTTTATTCTGTTCTTTTTATGCAACATCACGCTGACCTTTGGCAGGATACTCCCTATTGAGACTGTTTTCACAATCTGCTAGCCTTCTTTAGGCTTTGCCAAGTGCTGGTAGTGATGGGTTTTCAAACACCCTTTCCAGTGATGGAATTTCATATACCCTTTTCCTTTGCTTTTACTCCTTTCAGAAAAAGTACTTTCTGTCCTGGTAACCTGGTAACATCAGCAGTGCATGCAATGCGGTATGTTGAACTAATTGCCAATTAAATAATAGGGGAGGCCAAGATCTAACAGAAAATCATTGTGCACAGTTCATTAACTGCATTTCACAGAACCAAAATCATGCCACGAGATTTTTTAAAAACAGGTTTAAGGAATGAACAGTTTCTTCCTTAATACTGAATAGCTACAATGCAGAGCAGAATGGAAAGATACTCAGACTAGCAGTTTCTGGGTTTTTCAGTTCTTCTCCCCCCCCCCCACCCCGTCGGTAGAGATCTGTACAATTCAGTAATTTCTGCAGATTAGTTTATCTTCTCTGTGAGGTGGATGGCTTTAAAAAAAGACATGGGGAGTCTCGGAGATAATCAGTATCGCAGTCCTATGCCTCCTCTGGTGTTCAATTATAATAAACTAGGAAATACTAAATAAGATTGAGGAAGACGCTGCAGATGCCTTTCAGGCAGACTTTAAAATATCTAAGTGGCTTCACAGAAAAATCATGAGAATAATGAACGTATCAAAGCATGCCTTATGGTAAGGGATACATACCATAAAGTACTTGACTTACGAAGATTCAGCTAATACCTATAAGGAATGGTAAAGGGCTATAAAAGGAACCTTTTGTTTAGTAAACAAAAGTGTAACAAGGCTGGTTCTTGATGCTACGGGTTCCTGGTTCTAGACAGATTCAGACAACAAGTGGAATGGGTGTGCATATGTGCATCCAAATGTGTTTGAATATAGGAAAAATTGACCAAAAAAAAAAAATGAGAGCTAAGAAGTGAGTTGTGTTTGGAGAATCAGTGGAAGTGTAGAAGGTCCAAGAGTGAGCAGCATTTCACCTAGAGCAACGAGGTTTGAAATGTCAGTGTTAGATGCATTGGTGGGAGTGGGTAAAATACTTAGAAAAAGGAAAGGAGCGCCCAAAATAAAATTTGATAATTGTAATTTTTATAATAGATCTAAAAACCAATCTTGAAAACCTTTACCTTCAACACTTGAAGTATCAAGATGAAACTTTCTCAAAGTAAGCTCTTTGACATATGGTCTATTGCATAAACTTAAAATTTACCGTGAAGCTTGTGTTTTACGAGAGAAGCAGTGACATCTAGCCATAATACATTGAGATCTATTTTTAATCTTGCTGCTGATGGAATGCTGAGTGGCTGCTGGTTATAAAGATCTTTTTCATGCAGGTAGTTTGTTTCTATGTGAATGTATCTATCTTTCAAGATAATTCATAACACAATATCATCTCAAGTCCTTTTGTTATTGATGTAGCTATTATCAAGAAGTTTTTTTTACAATCCGTTCTTTCTGTATTTTTGATCTTTTGGTCACAGCTTTGTTTGCAGTTTCTGCAGCTGTTTGTACTACTCAAACATGAAGTAGGTTGGAGGTTTTTTGCTTGTTAGGAGCTATAAAAATTGCTGCTCACTAAAAATTACCCACTTTGAACCTCGTGGAACCTAGCAATTTAATTTGTGGTCTAATAGTTGCCTTTCCTGAAAGCACTAAAATGAGGTGCTATAAAAAGGAGTAGAACTGGAGGTGCTGGCTTTGGGAACAGGTAAATAGGCTTCCCAGTCTGAAAACACAGGATCCCACTCTGGGGAGACACTGTGCCAGGACATCATAATCTGCCTTCTTTCTGCAGCTCCAGTTCTTAAAAGACTGTGAGAGCTCAGTAAATTTCAACTAGCTGCCTCAGTGCTTAGTCCAGTACTTTATGCTTTGCAAGAAGATATTTAGTAATTATTGAAGACCTCAAGAACTGGGAATGTCACTGTATTCTTTGCTAAATTGTCACCATACGTCCCGTCTAAATCACTCCAGAATCAATTTCCAGCTTTTTGTTTTTGTTATGCCTTTTTCTAATAGATTAAAGAAGCCTTTTGTCTCCAGTATTTTCAACCCATAATTTTGTCCTGTAGCCAGGATATTCCTCAGTCGTCTCTTTGGTATTCCAGAGAGGTTGAACAAGGAAAGTTCTTGCCATAATGCATTTTCTTTGCTTTTATTGTGTATATATATGTATATTTTACATCTCTCCATACTCTTTTTTTTCAGTCTCTTTTAATAAATATCATCCGGCATCATAATTATTTACACTGTTCCAGTATGAGTCATGCTAGTTCCAAGCAAATTTGCTTATTTCTAGCGAGCAAATTCACATGATAACTGTACTTCTTAGTCATTTAATCCCTAACGGTCACGCACTTCTTTTAGCCATAGCATTGTCCTGGAAACCCCAGTTAAATTGCTTGTCCACTGTATCCCCTAGATGCTTTTCAGAGTTGCTGCTGTCCAGAGTTCACCCATTCTGGTTTATGACCTCCGTAATTTATTCCTTTCTGCACTGAATGCCGTGTTTTTCTAAGCATTGAAGAACACTGTGGCT
Source organism: Pluvialis apricaria (assembly GCA_017639485.1). Taxonomy (NCBI): domain Eukaryota; kingdom Metazoa; phylum Chordata; class Aves; order Charadriiformes; family Charadriidae; genus Pluvialis; species Pluvialis apricaria. The sequence continues at coordinate 190,045,154 of CM030007.1, read as the reverse complement.
GCTTTGTTCTTACTGTTAATTGTGTTTTTTTTAACCAGACTTTTTTTCATCTGCAAGTGTAACAGGAGTGATTGTACATTTAATTCCAAATAGCAGATATTATCAAGCTGAACAAGTCAAAAACTTCCTGTGATATGAGATTTCCTTTTCCATTTCCTTCCTTTGGCATAATTAGGTGGGAAATACCCGAGACTTCTGAGCTTTGGTTGTAGCATGCAGTTGTGTGCCTGCCTGGTAGCACGAACGTCAATAAAGCTCTGAAAGGGAAGACATCAGAAAGGAAGTTTCCTGCATCAAAGCGACACCTAAAATCTAGTCTCGCACAGATACTCTATTTAAAGTGTCTTCTTGAATTGAAGGAAACTTTTACAATGCCTGCTGTAAGAGGCTAACAAAAGCTGTCAGACTTCTTCCACCTGTGTGGTTTTTTAAGATCTATCCTATGTCTGTTGGGAATTGGGAAGAGCAGAGATTTCTATACCACATCATAAATTAAAAATGAATTGGAATCTGCAAAATCAGTAACAACAAGTTTGTGGTTTAAGCACTAAATAACCCTTTAGAACCATCTTCAAGATACAGATTCAATTTTGAATACGAAGATGTTAAAAATATCTTCAAAAGATTTAGATAGTCTTTTTTTAGACTACAGACTTTAGTCAAATTCATTCAATTGTTTCACAACAGCAGATAGTAATTTCTAGATAAACCTTCTTAGCATTTAAAAGAATTGATTACTTGATAATGGGATGCCAATGTGAAGACTTAACCGATTTGATATTTTAAGTCCCATTTTGACACTAGCTTGTTTATGTAGCTTTGATTTACAAATATATTACGTTGCTCTTAGTGTAGTTTTAATAACTGTAGATTGATATGGTTTTTACTTTTAATTTTAGCTAAATGTTTTAAATCAAATTTATGACACGTTGGATGAGTCCCATTTGTTTCAGAATACAATGGAGACCCAGACCTCTTGATATTGGTCACTTAAAACGATCACCTGACCATTTCTCTCAATTTAATTCAATATTTTTTTTTTCACTGTAGGTTCACACTCTGCAGGATAAATACAAATTGCTAAATGCAAGCATTTTTATTAAAAACATTAACGATGTGTTAGAACAAATAATCTTTAGATGTGCCATGAAGCATAAAATAATGGTGGTAAAAAGTATGAGCAATTAATGAAATCATCTGACTCATTATATGTTATAGACATAGCACTATATTATTTTGAGAGTGGTAATCTTGTACATTAGTAACTGTTTTCTTCAAACTGTATACCTCAAAACACATATCAAGACAGAGGTTAGTGAAGGAAAGAAAATCTGCTTACTCTGTTCTTTCTCCTCAATCTAATTGCTTTTCTTCTGATAAGACACGTAGGCAAGTATAAAGTGTATTCTCCACGTAATTTACTGGAAGAGTATAGCAGTATTCCTTAAATAATCTCCTCAACGGTAATCTCAAGTGTCAGATATGATAGCATAGATGAAGAGAGTGTTTCTTTTTGTCTGTATCAACAAATCCATTCTTGGCCATGTTACTGTAGTTACAGGCAAAGAGGGGTTTACGCATATCACACAGGAGAAATGTAGCATTTATTCAATTCTCATGTACAAAAAAGAATTAAATTAAAGTACATTATTTATCACTACATTGCTGATGCTTGGGCTGTCATTTGCTCTTTTCTGTCCATGATAAATGTCTATAAAGTTCAGCTTATAAACGACTGAGTAGTCTGCTCATACCAAGCAAATATTCACTGCAGTGCCATAATACAGGAAAAAGCAGGAAGGAAGCCTCATTGTTAGGGTAGCTCTTAAAGCTGCCTTTGGTACGCACACTATGAGGGGAGCTGGTGCCTCCTGGAGTGAAGGTTGCTGCATGGCTTCTGAAGCTCATCTTTTCATGAAAATCGCATAACGCTTTATTCCCATAGAAAGCCTAACACAAGTTCCCTCTCAAACATTTAGCTTTCAACATTTCTTGTGTCCCAGCATCTGATCTTAATTCTGTTTCTACTCTTAAGAAAGTGTAAAGCGGGAGTTAAATTTGAAATGTGACAGCTTTGAAATGCACACGTCAAAATGATCACACAGATGTTATTCCTGATTTCCTGGTCTTTAGGCCCTAAACCATCATATTATTTCCTTTGTACCACTGTGCTTCTACTTAAATCCTTCAATCCCCTTATGCCATACTGACAAAGGACTGTATGCTCCTGCCTTTATCATCTTGTTTCTGCTTAAGAGTCTAAAGAATGATCTGGAAAAGTTTGGTCTGCAGATCCTGGGAGAGCTCACAAATACTAAAATTTTATCTCTTCAAAATTGCCATAGCATTTCTGTGATTACTGTAAAAGAAAAGCCAGATTGCAGCATTAAAATAAACCACTGAATCAAACAGTAATGTAAGATGCCATCTCTCAGTTAAGATAATACTGACTTATTGCCAAATTTAAATACCTCAGAAAAGGAATTTTCAATTATACCATCAGCACAGAAGCTATCTTTGCTGTGATGTAGAGCTACTCTCTGTTAATGAGAAGAAAAAGGTGATATATAAAACTGCATTGCAAAATGCCTGGTGAGTTTAATTATGTATATCAAATATTTTGCAGGCTTTGCCCCCATCAGAAGATTTTTTCGTATTGTTGGTACTGTAATGAAAATTAGAAAATTTTCTTACCAAAAGAAGGAGACCTCCAACGTTCTCAGAATGTTTCAGAATATAATTAATTTTACAATACAAATGTTGTACATTTAAAAAATCATTTATTGTAATATTTTGAGAAATAGAAACACCAAATGACCAAATTTCTGTTGCTATAATGATTCATTTGACAGATGCATTAGCAGACCAAAGAATGTGCTGTACAGCACTTTTTGGTACTTATAAATACCAGTATCTTTCACATTCCCTTTTAAAATGTACTAATAATGCATGCTGGACTATGTTCTCATTGTATCTCCATCAGTATAAAAGCACAGAGCTGCCAGTGAAGATAATGATGCTATTTCAGTTTTTGGTATTGGTTACTGTGAGTAACATTTTGTCTGTTCTTCTCTTGTCATTTCAGCTGTACATCAGGGAGGTAATATTATCAATTTGTTTTCCAGATAAGTTGAATGTGAAAGGTACCTTACATGCCTCTCCAGTTAAATTAGTTCAACTGAATATTTGAGACAATTAAAAAAAGTTGAGCACTTTGGGGAGGAGGTCAAGGAAGAATGATGAAGGCAAGCATAGTAGAAAGTATATGTAAAAGTTAATAGGTTAAAGCATCTGTAATTGCTTGTCTTTAAAGACGTTAATGTGTGGATATTCCTAATTTGTAGATGCACTAACGTATCACCTGAGATATCAGAATATATACTGATTACTTGGCTTTCACTGGGTTGAACAATATCTGCAGGTGATGATGGGCTTTTTTTTCCCTTACATATTATTACCCTCCAATTGTGGGGCCAAGCAACGAAAAATCGGAACAGTTAATATTGTGTGAGTACTTAAAATTGCAATTTAAATGACCAGCCTTGTTTGTTGAGTACTTTTGGCCATATATAATCCCCAAATAAACCTAAATTAACTGAAAAATGAAAATATAATAATAATTCTATTCTTTTACGCAGAAGTTGGACATCAAAAATTAGGAAGTATTACTCTTTGGCCAAAGTATGAAAAATCTAGGACATAATAGTGGAAAATATTAAAATTTCAATACATTTTCACAAAGTCTGATCAAGATTTAGTAAGCAAAGACAATGGACGTTGTAATGTTTGAACTCTCTTTAGTGCTTAAAAACAGGAGTAATTAGCCCATGAACCCCAACACCACTTCATACTACATCTCATACTTTCAAATTAGAGATTTAATCAAAGCAGGTAGGATGCATGTTTTAAAAGGATTATCTCTTTCAGGTATACTTTACTGCAGTTTTCATTATATGTGTTTTGTCAGGATCTCCTAAAGAGGGAAAGCCCCTGTGTTGGAGACCGCATGTTCCTTGGTGTGAACGCTTCCAGGTCCGTATCAGGAATGCCGTAAATACAGAATATCTGTGCAGGACCTGTAGGCAGTTGTTTAACGGAGTCTGTAGGGACTCCATTTTATTATTTGGAAGAAAGTGGAGTTGCTGCAAGATGTTATGGCATTACTTTGCAATCAACACCTTCTAAATGAGAAGGTTATTTCGATTTCTTGGCATATCGCCATACTGAAATAGCATCTGTGAAAGAATACACTCATATGTTACACTGAACAGAGTAGTTTCAACTAAAACATTTGTAATTATTTGAAATTAGTCTATTGGAATGGAATTAATTACTAATGTAACCTTGATAACTAAAGAGAAATGTCTTTTTTTGTGGCTGACTTGCCTAAGCTGTATTTATCTACATATCAAAATATATTTTTTGTCACAATAATATGAGACTTGGAACAAGATCTCTAAAATGCAGTTTTCTAGGCTTCAGTCCTGCAAACTGACGAGTGCCTCCTGTGATTTTGCTGTATGTGTTCATCCTATACTTAAATATTTGCAGACACTTCAGTAGATCAGGCCTGTGACTCTCATATGCCGGTTTGGTTTTTTATTTAACTTTTTTTGTCCTTGATATTTAAAAATAAAAAGCAAAGCAGAATAATTCAAATTTATAAAATCAAGTGCTTCTCTCTTTTCACTTTATTTATAGACCTATTAATTGCTTAGAAGTGATCTTAAATTGTCCTCTGGATTCAGTCATTAAACTGACTAGTCATCCTTTTTATAATATATTGCTCATACTTTACTTTTTATATGAATAAACATTATTGTATTCAAAGATAAAATACTGGCATTTTCATATGTATTGCATTGCAAAGAAAAACACTTGCGCATTCATGGAGCCAATCCTGCCCATCATTGTAGAAATTTGGGGTTAGATGCATCTCACCGAACTTTATGGTTGTTTTTGTCAGGGGTTGCCAAATCTGGTCACCCGAGAGAAGCGAGGCTGCAGCAGCTCCCTGCGCCCAGGACCAGCCAGCAGCGATGCTCAGCAGCTCGCACAGTGTGTACATACATCTATACGTGACTGGCCACGTAGGTCAATGGAGAGCCTCAACCTGTCTGGCTGATCAGCATGAAAGCCTGTTAGTGGAAAGTATGTGTCTATACATAAATGTGGACCCCTCCAGTAGCTGGCCTGAGACACTCAGGCTGTCCCAGACCTGGCCCTGGATCCCCAGGTGTCCCCAGCTGCTGGCAGCAGCAGCTTCAATACCTGCTCCCAAGCCTCTTCCCTGAATTGCTGGCTAGTCCGGCTTGACATCCGCTGGCGATCACACGCTGGCATACACAACCACACCACACATATCTTCTCCGGTTTCCACAGTTGCTGTCCCCCTGCCCGTGTGACTTGTGGCCCCTTGTCCAGTTGCCACCACTCAGATCCCTCACACGCTCCAGTCTCTCCATTTGCTGCCACTGTGGGCACCTGGGCCCCTTGGGTTTGTGGTCCCACCAGAGTGATGGCACATACACCTCTCTACACACACAAGCACACCGAATAGGGAGCCCCTCACCCAGGAAATTAGCCAGAGATGGAATTTTGTAAGAAAACAGGACACACTTTGGTGATCAGGCCAGACAAGTGTACTCACCACCCACTGCTGATACACAACTGGGCCCTCTTGTCCCCTTACCCATCCATTTTCCCACATTTATTCCTCCCCAATCCATCTTGCCTTAGTCGATGTGCAATCATGTCATCAGTATTCTTTCTGATTAGCCTGGGAAGAAGTGATTTCTGGTATCCCTCAGGTGTAGCGGTTTTGACTCTGGGATTCATCCAAAGGCTGTTCTGACACATCCCTGTGTCCCCCCTTGCTGACTAAGTGTTAAGAGAGATTTCTGTAGATGCTGTTTGCCTCTGAGACTATACTGGGTTTGACAGAGAATATATGCATGAAATGTATAAACTGATAATTAGCAGGCAATAAATTAAGCTTTCAAAAAAAGGGGTGTTTTTAAAAAAAATCTGAAGACTACAGCAACAATGCTTTAGTTGTAGGTAATGAAACCAATAGTAACCATCATTTGTCTTTTAAAATCTTCAGAATACAACTAAGTCTACCTCATGAGTAAGTATCCTTGAAAAGTAGTCATTAAAACACAGAGCATCATTGAAATGGTGGATGGCAGCTGTAAAAAATGCCCATGGATCTCACCAATAGCTGTTCTGAAATCTGTAAGCTTAAACCCAAAAGGCACAAATAACGTATTATTCCAAAATCCACAGCAAATTCTAGTAAACATTGAATTGATTTTCCTTTTTTCTCCTTTTTGCAGCTGCTAGTCTGATTTGAACTGTTTATTCACAGGATGAAAGAGATGTTTTTAAGCATTCTTAACAGTTCCAAGTGATTGATGTAAATTTAAAAAAAGCTACTCTGATTTAAAGAGAGTTGCTAGGAAACATGCAGTTTGAAGATGAACTCTCCCACTGAGCTTGTCTTGGGCTGTACAATGGGAAATATGTTGTAGGGTATCCTGAGTTACAGATTATATGGATAAATTGTTAAATTTTTATGTGTATAAATACATCTACTGTGAACTTATTGAACAGACGTGATTCATTCCCATAGCTTCATTTACTGATGAATAACAAGGTATTACTAAGTTCAAAACAATGTGAAAATCAGATAGAAGATGCCAAGAGTGTGATAAAGATTTTCATATAATCTTGTTTCATTTTTCTGAAACATCAAATGATTTTTTTCTTAGAAATGGATCTATTTAAGATTTAGTTTCAAGATGATGTTCTGAGTAGTCTGTTCTCTTCTTTTATAAACTTTAACAAAATTGAAACTCCAAAAGATAACAGCAATTATGCACTTAATTTTACTGGAGAAGTTAATGGGTTTCGTCCCTTGAAAGTTCTTGGCCAAAGTAATCAAAAAAACCTCTTTATCGTATGAAAGAATGCCCAGTTTTAATAATAGATATTTATGGATGATTTTATTTCCATGCTGGTTTTAGAGCCTTGTATGTGTTTGGGTATCTTGGAGTCAAAGTTAAATTAACTAGGCTTTAATACCCAAACGGAAGCTACTTGCCAGTATAGGAACCAAGCAGCATGTTGTTCTGCGTGATGTTCGGTGCTTGGCAGGAGGTTTATTGATTTTTGTTTACTGAAATTTTTTACCAGGCAATCTTTAAGCAGCAAAGCCCTTACAGCGTGCTTTCAGAAAAGTGTGAGTAATGCCTGTGAGTTATGGCAGCACTAAGTGATCTTTTTCTTATTTATTACCTTAGAAGAAAGAACAGCCAGTTGCGGATAGAGCAAACGGTGTGAATAGGGTCTTGGAGGACTGGCTGCCTGACCCTTTGCTGCTGACATGATGATTAAAGACAGTGTTTAAGTACCACTAAGCAACACTTCATTATCTGAAGGTATTTGAAAACAAAACCTTTTTGCAGCTCAATGACTCAAGAAAAGTAACTGAACCATATTCATAATTAATAGGAAATCTGAGTTGCTGAGCTTACCACAAATTAGAAGATGCCTAACCTTCCTAAAAAAATATGTTTATAATAGCAATACTAAATGACCCTTCGTTACAGAGTCGTTGATTAACTGCAAGATGAGATAGATGTGTGACTGCTGTAAAACCCTTATAGGGAAAAGAATTAATGTTGATTCATAATGAATCTGTGGATGCGCATAAGAAAAACAAGACATCTCATTAGTTGCATGAACTATCTGAGAGGACAAAATAACAGAAAGCCAAAACAAAGAGTGAAAAAAATGAAAATGGGAAGAATGATGTATCAGGCAAGCAAGGAAGAGTCCCATAGGGCTTCTTAATTGCCTAACAAAAAGTGAAAGTGCCTACTGAGCAGCTGACTGAAGAAGTTACTGATTCTCGAGGTCTGAATTCTTTGATGTGTAAATATAAAGGAAGCAGGAGAGTTAAATTCACAGTGTGATTAACTACCAGCGCGTTGTCCTACTTGAAAAAACGGTGCATTAGAAAATTGCCATGGAAAACAGACATCTTGTAACTGTAACGTTGCCATTCGGATCCCTGGTACCTTCTGTATCTTATAACAATCTACTGCAAATATATTTGATGGTTTTATTTCTTGTTATAGGCGCTATGTTTTCTTGTGTTGTACAATAGGCACTATTGCTTTCAAGTGTGAAAGGCATGGCTTAAAACACATCTAGAGAAGGGATTTATTGTCTTTTTTGTGCTTGATTCTTGGAGAGAAGTCACAGCTTCCAAGGAAGGGGGCAGGGAAGGGAGGAAAAGGGTAACTTTGAGCCAGAGTATGTTGCAGATCATCAGTGTGCCAGGACATTAATTCTTTTAAGCCTAGAAAAAGAAGTCACAAACACTATATTTATAAATATTTGTAAAAGAATGGAAGTTTTGTATTGCACTCCAAAGTTAAGGTTTCCCATTGAAACTTAGGGCAAGCCCTGTCACAAGCCTGGAGTCCTCATCACCTCCTAGACATTAGTTCTTCGTGTTTCCAAGTCGATGTTTATCAAGCAGCAATACAGAGCTGGTTGAATTGTCCACTGTCTAAATATATTAATAAACTAATCCTAGGAGGTTTTATTTATTTATTTAGCACTTGTAAGCAGTAGAAAAAAAATTTTGAGTAGTGGGGGGGAGGAATTAGAGTGCTCTTTACTCCAACCTAGTGGTTGTTTGTTATGTTATTGCACGTTGTCCTTGAAAATGTAAATTTTATTCAAGAGTATCTTATCTATGGGTCGTCAAATTGATGGGCTTCCTAGCTGGCTTTCATTCACATGAAATGGAGAGAGTAGCTATATTCTTTAAATAGGATGATGTGGAAAATGCTAGCAGCACAACTGTTGGTGATGGACTGTTTGGGCCAGTATTGGAGGCAGTGGATTTGAACTTGCATTTCCACTTGAACAAATCTGGCAAAAACGAAGAGTATAATTCTAGAAATCAAAGATGATCAAAAGGAAATGAAGCATTTCTACAAGCCTTTGTAAAGAGAACTAAAGCCACTTTTGGATTCTAAGAGATAGCCAGCTATCATTAAAAATCTTCTACAGCAGTGCTCTAAGAGCAGGGCTGGCTTGGAATTTTACTTATGGTAATCCCAGACCACCATAATGAGGTAAATCTGTGCAGTGGTAAGGAACTTGACTGTTATCACTTTTCTGGTAATAGAGAAGACTGGTAAACACTAGTGGCTAAGGTGTTGGTTTCAGAAGTAATTCAAGGGGTTGTGCGTGATGGTTGAGAGGCCAGACTTTTGAATAAGATGTACTGCCCCTTCTAATGGCACAGTCTAACCTAGAATGCCAAAACTTGTTGATTGATCACAAAATTAAATTGCAAAGACCGAAATAGTAGAAAAAGACAAAGGGTGATACAATAAATCATATGCAATGTACAGCATTGTTTTTCTTAAATTCAAAAGTTTCTTGGTAATTATGAATACTGAGCAGCTAATAAGATTTATGAGGAGTTAGTTATCATAGCAAAAAATGACATCTCTTTTAAGAAAATCAAGATAACAAGCAATTAGATGGTTACTGAAATCGCTAAAAGAGCCTGAAGTAAAAACAAATACAAAACACTGATTAGGTTGAAGTATTGTGTGGCTCCTAAAAGGCTTTGATTATAACTTGCCACTGTGTTAATTTACTAGTGAATTATTGCAATTATATATATTCATGTTTTGAAAAAGGGTGGAGAACCAGAGATTTCTTCTAGATTGTTGCATCTATTTATAGCCTAATCTGGACAGAATCTCAACCAATTCTAAAACTTGAATGTGTATAATTATCATAATATACCAGGAAATGAGAATCATAACAAGCATCTTGATTTACCTCTGCGAGCTAAGTGTACCAAGCCAGAGCTCCTAAATGCTTTCCTTTGCCCTCTCTCTGCCCGTTCAGCACTTGGGGTTCCTTGAGATAGAGCCCGGAGTGGATGTCAGAGACTGATGCAGCCGATCACGCTGCTCCCACACTGAAAACCTTGGGAAAGGAGGTTCAGGGAAGATCTTGCCATGGTAAACGTTGAGATTTACTGACAGAGACAACTGCTAGTCCTCATGCAGCTTCATCTACCTACATCTCCCTCTCCGTTGCTTTTTCTCTCTGCTGTTCTTTCTGACCGTCCTTTTGGTTTAGCTTATTGCTTCCATCCTCCTACACATCACTTACATGTCCCACATGACATTCCCCCCTCTGTAGTGCTGAGCTCCCTCCTCTTTGCTTCCTCTTCACTCCTTTGACATCCCCCACTGTGGCTCTGCTTTCCCTTGTTCGTTCCCACCCCTTCTTGATTTAAAATCTAGTAGTTTATGTAGCCTATTTGCACTGCTTTTAATCCCGTGTTTTTTATTCATCTGACTTCCATTACCTGCTGTTTGTAATTTATTTTTGTGTCTAGATTATGAAGGCTTTATACCCTTGCAAAGAGATGATATCATTTACGTGTTTGCATTAAGTAGGAATGCAAAACACTGGCTGTTTTTGTTGCTGTAAAACAAGTGTCTGTTTCTCCTTCATGAAGACCAAACTGTGCAGTGAAGACCTGAAGAAAGCCACATGGAATACAGAAGAAAATATAGACATTTTCCTCAAGCACATTTTGAGAGATTAAAGACTCCTTATGATCGGGTAGCATAGAGAGACAGGTTTAGCCTTGTGTCCTGGGAACACCCCTCATCCTAATGAAGCATCATGAGACAGTGCAAGCCTCCAGAAGTGTTCTGGGAGGTCCCTGTGTTCAAAATTGAAAGTGCTTTCTAATCAGCAGGCAGTGTCTCAGTTTTCCCCCACCTCCTTTGGGAGGATTGCACTCCAGACAGCTCACCAGAAGTTTTCTTGAATCTAGCAAGGCAAAGGCCCTGTAGTGGTGACTGGCCCTTTTGGGAAACTGAACAGTCAAAAGGGACCTAAATGTGTTAATGAGCATTAGATAGTAATTAAACTTGACACAGTTGCAGTTCAGTGCCGGCTCATTTTATTACGTATTTTTAAAATGTCTTACTCATTTACTAAAATTACAATACTTTGTTGTGAGAAAAGAAGGGTAGTGTACTGTGCAGGCCAAAAGGAGTATGTCCAGACATGCAATCACTCTCTACTTTCACAGGGGAGAAAAGTGAGTCGTACTAATGACTGTTGTTTTGTTCGGGAATGATTTTGACTTAGGCAACAATATCCTTTTCACTCTTCGAAGAAAAAAGGTTGAGAGCTGTAAAGCCAAAGAGGCAGTAGATAATGCTGTGTGAGCATTGCAGCCCACAGTGCTGCCTCCAGCACAAGCGCTGCTGCCTCAAATACGCCTTGGGCAGCTGGGTGGTAACATCATGTACAGCCATACTACTTCAGATATACAGACGATAACCTACGTGCTGTCTCATCTCATAGCAGGCAGTTCTGCCAAAATTCAGCAGAGCGATGTGAAACAGCCTCAGTTCTCATCCACAAGCTGAGAGAAATCAGGAGGGACGGATGCGCTATATATACAGAACCCACTCAGGCGAAAGAAGTGAGAGTAAGGAAAGGATTTTAATCCTGGCAGGGTGGATATTTTTGTATCTGAATAAAATGAGGTATTTATAGCATTTACTGACACAATTTTTATTTACTGTAATGTGAACCAGTGTTCAAACCATTTTTTCCTGAGCCAACAGAAAGGAATTTTTAGAGAGCTAGAGCACAAGGTAACTTTCCAAAATCAAACCTGGACTCTCTAAAAGAGAGTTGAGCTAGCAGTGTCTGTAGCAGTGCCTGTCGTGAGAGACAGAACAGAGACAGAGATAGAACAGAGACAGAGACAGAACACAGGTTTACTCTTAGCAGTTTCATCTATCAATACATTTGAACACAGTTATTATCACCATGAGTTACTGCATAATTACCATGGTTCCCAACAGAGTTCCTGTTTCATTGCTGTTTAATTATGTGCATTATTTCAGCGTAACTATGCAATTTAACTCATGTCACTTGGAAATAAATGTTCCAGGCGAGGCAGTGTCATAACACAAGAAGCTTCGTAGCCAGGGTATGGCTGCTGGAAAAGTATACGAAATTGTTTGTTGATCTAACCTACCACCACCTTTTGGAAGAATCATACAGAGACAGTAGCTCATACCTTCGTCATTTAAGGTAGATGTCTGAAATAATTGTGAATATCCTTCGTGCGACAGAGTCTGAAGGAACTTTAGTGCCAACTTAGTGAGGCGGGCTTTAAACTGAAGGACTTGGTGGGGTGGTGTCCAATGTGGCAATGCTCACACCAACTTAGCCAACTGGGGAATAAGCCAGGCCAAACAGAACAGTGACAAATGCTCCTTAGCTGCCTCCCAAGATGAGATCTAGAAGGCCAGCCACCTCAAGGGTGTGAATGGCTCTGGTGGATCCTCTTGCTTCCCTCCAGGGAAACCCACGTTTGACTACCTCTGAAATGCCTGTACACCAAAGCACGCAGCATGAGGAATAAACAGGAAGAACTAGAGATCTGTGTGTGGTTGCAGGGCCATGGTCTCCTTCCAATTACAGAGATGAGGTGGGGTAGCTCACATGACTGGAACGCTGTCATGGATGGCTATGCACTTTTTAGGAAAGACAGGCCAGCAAGGCGAGGGGGTGAGAGAGCAACTGGAATGTATCGAGCTCTGCCTAGGGGTGGATGAAGAACATGTTGAGAGCCTACGGGTAAGAATTAAGGGGCAGGCTTATGTGGGAGACACGGTTGTGGGTGTTTACTACAGACCACCAGATCAGGAAGTCAATGAGGCCGTGTACAGACAGCTGGAAATAGCCTCTCATTCACAGGCTCTGGTTCTCATGGGGTACTTCAACCACCCTAACATTGGCTGGAAAGACAGCACAGCCAGGCACACACAGTCCCAGAGATTTCTGCAGAGAATTGACTAACTTCTTGACACAGGTGGTGGAGGAACCAACAAGGAGAGGTGTGCTACAGGAGCTTGTACTGACAAACAAAGAAGGACTAGTTGGGGATGTGAAGGTTGGGGATAGCCTTGGCTGCAGTAACCATGAGATGGTGGAGTTCAGGATCCTGCATGGAGGAAGCAGGGCAAAAAGTAGAGTTACAACCCTGGACATCAGGAGAGCTAACTTTAGCCTCTTCAAAGACCTGCTTGGAGGAATCCCATGGGTTAAGGCTCTAGAAGGAAGGGGGATGCAAGAGAGCTGTTTCATATTTAAACACCACTTCCTCCGTACTCAGGATTGGTGCATCCCCATGAGTAAGAAATCAGGCAAAGGAGGCAGAAAACCTGCATGGATGAGCCAGGAGCTTCTGGAAAAATTCAGATGGAAGAAGGAAGTTTACAGAATGTGGAAAGAGGGACTGGCCACTTGGAAGAAGTATGGGAGTGTTGTCAGCATATGCAGGGATGCAACAAGGAAGGCTAGGGCCCTCTTGGAATTAAATCTGGCAAGGAATGTCAAGGACAGTAAGAAGGGCTTCTTCAAGTACATCAGTAGAAAAAGGAAGACTAGGGAAAATGTGGGCCCGCTGCTGAATGAGGTGGGTGCTTGGGTGATGGAGGATGAAGAAAGTGTGGAGTTACTGAATGCCTTATTTGCTTCAGTCTTTTTTGCTAAGCTGGCCCTCAGGAACCCCGGACCCCCAGAGTTAAGAGAGAGGGCCTGGAATAAAGAAGACTCTCCCTTGATCAAGGAGGATCGGGTTAGAGATCAAGGCAAACTTGACACCCACAAATCCATGGGCCCTGATGTGATGCACTCACGAGTGTTGAGGGAGCTGGCAGATGTTATTGTGAAGCCGCTCTCCACCATCTTTGAAGGGTCATGGAGAACAGGAGAGGTGCCTGAGGACTGGAGGAAACCTAGTGTCATGGCAGTCTTCAAAAAGGGCAAGAAGGAGGACCCAGGAAACTACAGGCCAGTCAGCCTCACCTCCATCCCTGGAAAGGTGATGGAACAGCTCATCCTGGATGTCATTTCTAAGCATGTGGAGGAAAAAGTTATCAGGAGTGGTCAACATGGATTCACCAAGGGGAAATCATGTTTAACCAATCTGATAGCTTTCTCTGATGGCATGACTGACTGGGTGGATGAGGGGAGAGCAGTGGACGTTGTCTACCTTGACTTCAAAAAGGCTTTTGACGCAGTCTCCCATAACATCCTCATAGGTAAGCTTAGGAAGTGTGGGTTACATGAGTGGACAGTGAGGTGGATTGAGAACTGGCTGAATGGCAGAGCTCAGAGGGTTGTAATCAGCGGCACAGAGTCTAGTTGGAGGCCTGTAACTAGCAGTGTTCCCCAGGGGTCAGTACTGGGCCCAGTCTATTCATCAGTGACCTGGATGAGGGGACAGACTATACCCTCAGCAAGTTTGCTGATGATACAAAACTGGGAGGAGTGGCTGACACACCAGAAGGCTGTGCCGCCATACGACGAGACCTGGACAGGCTGGAGAGTTGGGCGGAGAGGAAACTAATGAGGTTCAACAAGGGCAAGCGTAGGGTCCTGCATCTGGGCAGGAATAACCCCCTGCAGAAAGAGACCTGGGAGTCCTGGTGGACAACAAGTTGACCATGAGGCAGCAATGTGCCTTTGTGGACAAGAAGGCCAATGGTCTCCTGGGGTGCATTAAAAGAGCATGGCCAGCAGGTTGAGCGATGTCATCCTTCCCTCATCTACTCTGCCTTGGGGAGGCTGCATCTGCAGTACTGTGTCCAGTTCTGGGCCCCCCAGTTCAAGAAGGACGGGGAACTACTGGAGGCAGTCTAGCGGAGGGCTACAAAGGTGATCAAGGGAATGGAGCATCTCTCTTATGAGGAAAGGCTGAGAAACCTGGGTGTATTTCGCCTGGAGAAGAGAAGACTGAGAAGGGATCTCATCAATGCTTATAAATCTCTAAAGGGCAGGTGTCAAGATGATGGGGCCAGACTCTTTTCAGTGGTACCTGGTGACAGGACAAGAGGCAATGGGCACAAGCTGGAACACAGGAAATTCCATCTCAACATGAGGAAAAAATTCTTTCCTTTGAGAGTGGCAGAGCACTGGCACAGGCTGCCCAGAGAGGTTGTGGAGTCTCCCACACTGGAGACATTCAAAACCTGCCTGAATGCATTCCTGTCCAACCTGCTCTAGGTGAACCTGCTTTGGCAGGGAGGTTGGACTAGATGATCGCCGAAGGTCCCTTCCAACCCCTGCCATTCTGTGATTCTGTGATTCTGTGTTTTGCTGAGCACTGTTTTCATATAACAGTCATGATTTTAGGGTCACGGCAACTAATACAGTTTTGACATTTTTGTTAAAGATTTAATCTGCTAAAAAATGGAAAAATGTGACGTGCAACAGCTCCTGTAATTTCTGGGCCAAAAGATTCTCTTGGGATATTTCTTCCCATTTTCCTACACTAAGAGTTTAACAAAACACCTGATGGAACTCTTTTCTCAGGAAAGCTCACTGTTTGAGGCATATTCAAATAAACATCTTCTTAGCAGTATTCCGAGGAGGAAGGGACAAGTGTAAAGCTCCGAGGCTCTCTGTTAATCAGAGCAGCATTTATCCCAAGCACGCCTAGGGAGTCAGATAAGTTTGTACATGTGCTTTGAAATTCAAAACTGCCCATTTACTGGTGTTGGAGGTGGGAAATAGGGCAGTTTAAAAACAAGATCTAAAATATTTGGATTTTGGAAAGACAAAACAATTTAGTAAAAATTTTGACCTGGAAAGAGCAAGAGTCTTGGTAAAAGGTAGAAGCCACTTCAGAGTCATCGGTACTTGACATGGGAAGTTAGAAAACAGTAGCGTCGAGATTACATCCTGCAAAAAGTGATAATGCTGTCTTAGCATGCAAATACATCCTAGGATGCATGTTACTGAAGGGTATTCAAGTATGTATAAGCATATTTTATAACAAAAGAGTAACAAAACGAATATGCTGAGAGGAATGGATAATATCGGTGTGTACCTGAGATACAACAGTAAGCTCTGTGTGAAGGTCGTAACCAGTGCTACAGCAGAATCAATCAAGAGAAGAAGTATGAACAAGATGTGATGGATATAAAGGATGCATTTATATATTCATGACAAGAAATCCATTAAACAAAATGGAAAATTGCACACTGCAAACATTGCCCTAAAGAAAGAGATAACAGCCACCAGCCAGAAACAAAAAACTAGCAAAATATTCTGATTGAAAAAGGTAAAAAATGTTATAGAAGTAAGGTATTCTGAAAAATGGTGTCTAAAATCTTAGAATATTCAAAAGAAGCTGCATGTTTCTTTAGCAGAGTTTCTCCCACAGGGAAAAGAGGAAACTTCAAATATGACATTGCAATAATGATTATATTCAACATTTAAAAGGAAACTCATAAAAATTAATACTGCCTTTCCAGAGGATCATGAATTGTATGTTAAAAGTTTAAAGGAATATACTAGACAAAATAAATGAATCATGAAAGAGATCAATGTACTTAGGTTTCACTGATTTTCTTTCTACAGACTTTGAAATCATTAGTTGTAATGTAGTATTTACTGAGATGAAGGAGGATAGAATCCGGACTTTCCTTATTTTATTGCAAACTATGTCTTATTTTAATATTTCTAATAATGTGAAGTATTCTCAGAGAGAGGATCTAGATCCAACCCAAAGCATAGTTTTGGTTTAGGAAGATAAGTCTAAAAGGGGATGTTCAGTATTAACATTTGCCGTGTTACTTACTATCACTGGAAAATGTGAATACTCTTAAGCAGTGTTCTCTCTGAATAAAAGAGATCATTAACTTGATCCAGCAAATTTGATAATGCGTTTATTATTCAAAAGCCTGTATCTTATATTAACTCTTAAGTATTCAGTTTAGACAGATAATATGGCAAGTTAAATGTGATATGAGATAAAGCCTTGTGTCAGAATTATTCACTCCTTTTTCTTTGTCTCTGGTCAGGTATTTTTAGCTCTCTGAATGCTGGTGTTGCAAGGCACAATTCCTCTTGAGATAATCGCTGAACAGAAGATAACCATGTGGCTCTTCATCTATCATCTTATTACACCCTGTTTCGTCTTCTGCCTGGCAGGTAAGATGACCTCCCATGTTAATTCATTTAACTGTTTTCAGTTTCATGCATTTCAAGGTCAATTCTGCTGTTTGTATGGCTTTAATTTATTTCTGCAGATACAATGAATTACTAAATATGAATAATGAAGCTGTAAGGAAGCATA
This sequence comes from Pluvialis apricaria, assembly GCA_017639485.1. Classification (NCBI taxonomy): domain Eukaryota; kingdom Metazoa; phylum Chordata; class Aves; order Charadriiformes; family Charadriidae; genus Pluvialis; species Pluvialis apricaria. The sequence continues at coordinate 190,027,924 of CM030007.1, read as the reverse complement.
CTTACTACAGTGGGAGCCATAATTCAAAGTTAAAAAAAACAGAGATCTGGACCTTAAATTTGTTTTTGTCTGTTCTAATTCAGTATACAGGATCATCTCTATCTATAGATTATAAAAAATGTATAATCAACCATGTATCTGTGCACAGATGACCAACAGATGATCTGTTAGAAGAACAGAAATATGCCCACAAGAAGAGATACCAAACACAATATTCTGTAACATGTAAAATTCATAAAATTCATAAAATCCTACCAGCACAATAAAATGGTAGTTTTCATAATACAAGGGGGAAATGCTGCATGCACTGACTTTAATTTTAAATTACAAATGATAAAACTTTTCATAAATAGAGATGGGGCCATAAATATTAAAACATTCAGGAGTCATATTTCTCACATCTGAAATTCCAGGGGTATTTGCAACTGAAATTTTGTTTCAGTTCTAAGAGATGGAAGAAGCTCTTTGGAAAGTTAAAATTCAGGATTAAAATCTAGTTCCTATTCCAACTGTTCTGAACAACTCTGAGATTTGTAAAGCCTGTTTCAGACATCCATAACAATTTAAATGAATGCTGGTTTTTAGTTGCTATGATGAATTGGTTTGCCAGCATAAGCAGAGCTCTTCTCAAGAAACAAAATATTTTGCTTATGTACAGACTGCACGAACTAAGACCTGAGCATGTAAAAAGTAGAATAATTTCATTGTGCATGTGTGAAATATTGACTAAGGTTTGAGAAGTTCAAATATGGTGTACTAATGATTCAGTTATTTTCAAGGTAGGCTTTAGAACCTTCCCTGCTTTGAGGGGAAAGTTATTCATAAGGCTAGTTCTACTGCATTTCTTAAAACATTCTTGTTTTTCTCTGGGTTTTTTATGTAATTAATGAGTCCCTAATTGAAATGAACAGTTCATAGTCTTGCTTAATCTGGCCTACCATTTCAGGCATAGCCTCAATTTCACTACCATGAGACCATATTGTTATATTATTGAGTACGAAAATCTGATTAATACTGTGATGTTAAGCTTATTGCCTTTAAGAAATTACTCCATAGCTCACAGGAGTGCGTTTAGTGAGAACGTTATTTTATTCTATGAAGGGTTTGAACTCAGTTCTTTACTCCATATCTGAGTTTTCTGGAGCATATACTGACACTTAATAAAAATAAAGACCTTTAAAATGTTGTGATCTCGTGCTTACAATGTATTTATTATTATTATTATTATTCAAGGGCACTTTCTTTGTTAATATATAAGGGTTGCTGGTGGCAAAAATTAAAAATTAAAATTCATCACTTTGATTTAATACTGTCCTTCTCCTGAAAAAAGAGGCTATCTGTTACCATCAATACTGTTACATGTGTGATTTCACTCAGGACATGGTGACATCAAACAGAATCATCAGCTGCAGTAGCCAAGCAAGTGCTGGACATTGGTTGATAAAAAAGGTTGAGTCAATCACTTAGAACAAATGTTTAGGTAATTTCTTGACAGGCAAGGCCAGATGATTAGTGCTATTACTTGTGTATTATGCACATTGCAGTTGTGCCTAGAAGCCAGAAGTCTTGGCACCAGAATGCAGCTCCTGGCATGTGCCTTAGAATGACATGGGAAGGTTGTGTGCTATGAGGGTCACGAGTAAGTGACATAGGAAGAACAAAGATGGGTATGATGATATTGCATTCAGTTTGAGTATGCGTTGGTATATTCATAGCAACGTTCATTTGATCTTTTGCTCGACACTAATTGGCTATGTTAGGCTATGATTCCTGTAAGAAGAATAGGAGGCATTGGTGTGAAGGGTTTTGAATGGGACCAGGTTCTAATAGTTCCATTCCCAGTTCAGAGAAACATCCTAACTTATCTTCTGGTATAGAATAAATCCAGGACTTCCTTGTGTTTTTCATCAAAATCCAAAGATAAGACCTACCACCATCTGTGAAGCTATGGCACCATCCTTCAATGTGGAAGATTCGTACACAATCAGATGGAGTTTATTATTTCTGGTGTATTATTGCAAGGCTGAGTAACACACACACTCTCTGCTCTTGGACCTGCTCTACTTTGCATAAATAATTAAATATCCATTTGGGTTGAAAGAAAGTCTCCTTCTGTCATCTAGGGTTTATGGTGCCCATCTGGATTATATAAATCTGATGTTGCAGTCTTTACCCTGCCCCAGCACTTGAATCTTGCTGGAGGGTTTCTAATTTCAAATGAGTGCTAGAGCTGCTGGCAGTTAGTCTTAGTAAATTTCCCTTTTCAATATATTTCTTGGCAATGAAAATGTCATGGTAACTAGAAAATACGTAGCTGCAGTAACCAAGTTGAAATATAAGGGGTTGCTGAGGAGTGTCCACAGTATGGTTAAATAGTGAGAAATAGATACTGTAGAGGAAGAAAGCACACAATTAGAATTATCAGGTCACGTTCTTGGAGGTGTTCTTTCACACACAATGCTATCAAGGGGAATGGTGGCAATGTCAACAGTAATGGAGAATGTGGGAATCGGGGGTGGTTTTTGAGTAAAGATCATGAGTTCTCATTTCAATAACAAGACACACCAAGCACTATAGTGAGGAGACAAGTTAGCTGGGAGCAGATGTTTAAAGCAGAATATTTTAAAAGTTGCTTTAGCACTTCTTAACAAAACCTGGGACTTCTTTGGAAGTATGTTTGGCTCACCCTGCCTTCTGCGGTGCTGGACCCACAGTTCCAGGTGGTTCTACCATGTAAATTGCCTTCAGGCAAACTGATCCATGACTCTGGGGCCACCAGTCAAGGTTTTTGCAACACATGGCTCCTGAACAGACGTACTGTATTAACTGGTCTGGAACCAGGAAACGGACAGCTTTCAGGGTCAATGTCCTTTGAGATGTCTCACCATGTGGTCTGTCCCAAGTTCAAAGATATCAGCCAAAAAACCTGAAAGTATTCAGAATTCATGCATTTGATTGAGTGTTGAGAGCTTTCAGACTTACCAGCTAGAAGTATTTGGGAAACAAGGAGCTAGGAAGCTGAAAACCCAAAGCTACCCTGACTTGAGACGTTCAGAATTTGGCTTGAAGGGTTGACAGGTATTTTGACACCTATAAGCCAAGGTTTTTTACCCATTTTCCTGCTGCAGGAAATTTAAAAATATTTGTTTTCCCAAGCTGAAATACATATCTTTTTAGAAATTTGGAGCTTGCCTTGGAATAAAACCCCTGACTTTTATCCAGTTCTGTTTTGTGGTAATCAAAGGCAAAATTTGAGAATTGTTGCAATGACTGGCCATTTCCTATCAGTGGGGAATGTGCATTTACTTGACTGCAGGGAAGCAAACATTACACAAACGAGTGCATCAGAAGTTTAGGCTTCTTCAATGAGAAAGGAACAATATTTATTTTCCAGGTAAATTAGTGCTTGAAATGTAGTCTTGTGGATATAAATTGATGAAAAAACCATAAGTAATTTGGTCTTTCACTTACTGATAGAACAGACAGTTATATTAAGGGTTGCTTTTCAGAGTGCACTTTTAGCAGTGCAAGGCAAATGAGAGCAGCAAATCACTCCTTAGGGAACATTGAGATTATTGCCAGTCCACTGCCAAAAAAGTTATTTCATGCCTATTGCTGGTAATATTTGACTCTTCTCTTTCCTCTGACATCTGGGCTCTCTCTGGCATGCTTCTAAGTTGCCTTTGACTCCCCATTAAATTCATATCCTATTCCGAAGTCTGAATTTTAAACTTTTCTTTCATCTAGTACATCCCATATAAATCAGTGAACCAAAGTGTATCTTCACTTGGGATAATAACCTTGCACCAAAATAATTGAGTCTTTTTCAGCAACAGGCTTTTTTTCTTTCTTCCTCCAAGAGACTAATTAAAAGCTGCAAAGGCCCTATATTTTATTGTGCTTAATGAATACTTGATTACATTGGCTATAAGAGGAATCAATAGCAAAAAAATGTTACTGTGTTCCTCTGATATTTTATTTCTAATCAAATTGTTCTACTTTTTACCTTGGGATTTCATAGTGCAGAGCCAGGCAGTACCTGAGTTTGGGTCAGATCAGGCCTCAAAAGGCCGCTTGTCACTCGAGTGATTATTTTGGGTTGTGTAAAATGAACTAGCAGTCCAGGGGTAAAAAAGTCAAAAGCACTTCCGCTTTTTAGGGAACCTAATGCCTTCTTTTCAAAAATCACTAGGACACCAAGCTTCAGTGAAAGCTGGTAAAGCGAGAAAGCCAGTAAGACACAGGGCCTCTGAGCTCAGGGCAGTTATTTCGAAGTGTACATGAGGATGCGATTAGACAGCATGCTGAAATTCCGAGTGCATTGCTGGTATTTCATCTGCACTTGGAAAGCTTGTGTGGGGAGATTATGCAGAGTAGCTACCACACTCTACATTCAGCCCTAATTTGCTGAGCACTGGCTTTCCTGTGAGATCAACATGTTAGGCTCTTAAGTCACTTCTGAAGTAACACTTTTGTTTCAAGGAAAAATCACCTAAATAATTTAAGTAACAGATAGGCAAATGTGAGTATGTTTAAAAGTACTATACTTGGTATTGGCTGGCATTCCTCTTGGCAGCCTGAGACAAGCAAACTGTACCCTGTCATTCTTAGGCATAAGTGGAGAAATTTGCTCTGCCAAGGGTTGGAGCTTTTCATACTTGAAACTTGCTGTAAAGGAGAAAATACGTAATTGACTATGCGGCTCTTCAAGGACTTCACTGGCACATGCGAGATAGTAGTAATTCTCCTGCTTTTTTTGGTCCAGAAGAGTAGAGGCAGCCTTCCCAAAGCCTTCCCATTATCCCTTTTGTATAATATGAGGTGGGACTGCTTGAGTGGTCACTTTTTCTGTTTGAGTGCTGACTGGGTGTTGGAAACTGATGTCCCTTTAGTGTCTTGCTGGCTTACACTGGTACCGCTTCTCCATCAGGATGATGGAATCTTCTTTATAGACCACGAAATGCTATGTCATGAGTTTTGCGGTCATGAACACATTACTGCTTCAGCACATAAGCTTCCCATGAATGCCAAGGGCAACTTTTCCCACTTGATTATTAGAGAAGCAAAAAAAAAAAAATCCAACCCTCAAACCTTAAATTATATATAGCTTGGATTTTCTCTGGAACAGCAGGTTCCAAAATACGTTATGAACTGAGGGCCAGAATCTACATTATTTAAAGTTTTTTACCACAACATACAGCATTATTCACAATTGCTAAAGAGAAATACGCATTTTCTTCTAAAACACAAAGTAGATGAGTATACTTAATACCTGTTTACATTGTCTGCCATGTCCCTGCTTGGATCCTAGAAGACCATTTCATGCTACTACAGAGTGTCTGACATTTGTAAGTAAATAATCAAAATGTGTTTTGTGATTATAATGCTCAGAAACCTGGAAGTGCCTTCTTTACCTTCCTGTGAGCCTGGTAGGGATATTTTGATTCATTCTCAGACCATCTTGTCTCCGAGCATGAGCTTCTGAAATACTAGTAGATCCTCATTTCTGTGACATATTGAAAACAGTATGAGATCTACTTCTAAATATCAAGTGGTTTACAGGCTTGCGATGCTGATACGGCACCTGACGACTTAGTGCTAGTTAAGATATTGAATGAGTCCATGGTTCTTCTGTTCAGCATCCATTAGCATTCAAGGTTAATCTAGCCATGTGCTGCATCAACAGATCTTTGTCCCCCTCTCATGTGAAAATATGTAACAGGATACAACAACGTCTGTTAGATCAATACTGATGAGAGTGATACCAAATGACTGTCTTGAGCAGCCACCTTTGGCAATGTTAAATGCCAGGGAAATAGAGAGGTATACAGGAAGCAGGAATGGAAGGAGGAGGGGACTGGTCATTAGAAAAATAAAGATGCTAATTAAAAGAAAATTATATCAGTGCACAGTAAGAGTAACAGCATCTTAAGGTTTTCCATCTGTTTTAGCTTCTTTCTGACACTGACCTTTGGAAAACTTTTCACTGTGATTTACTATTGATATTCACGTTACAATTTGTGGTGGTCTTAGAATCCAATTGCTTCTTATGCAGCAGAGGACTTGAACATGTGCTGAACCTACATGTTTGTAAGTAAGCTTGTTGGTTTGGCTCAACTTGTGTGCTTAAATTTTGTGATGGATCAAGTTCCTGAAAGAATATGAGAGGCCTTTAATGAACTTAAATCAATACTGTCTTATTATTACTTGCTTTAAGCAAACAGTATTACTATTTTTCCTGCCTTAAAGATGAAGTTAAAGATCTTCATATTTCCAGACGAAGTTCTTGTAGCCATCCCTTAATAAAACTTACTGACTTCCTTTGAAAATAAATTTTAATTACAGTGGAATTATTAGGCATTTATCCATCAAAAAACTACTGCTAACTTCTTACAATTATCTCCAAAATGAATTGGTTTATGCATAGACATTCTGAAAGGAAAATTCATACTGTTTTTCCTTTTGTTTTTTAAAGCAAACTGGTAATTCGTTTGTTAACGTGTGCAATCTCTAGGTCTTGAAGAGCATTCTAATCTTTTTATTTTTCAGCACTGCTCATATTTGGAAATTTGGTCTTCTGGTCTTAGAGCTTGGGTTTTTTTTGCTATGGAACTGAATGCGTTTGCAGGATTAGGGCCTTAGGGTACATCCTCTGTAGTTTCTGAACATATGGATTTGTAAGCATATATAGCCCTTCATGTTTTACTGCCAGCCCTTCACTGTATTTCAGTAATACCCATCATCATTTCCTCTGTTAGTTACTTTTGCATATGGTACCTTACACACTAATGTTATTCTGTTTGACATGTGCAAGTTGTTCCTCCTGAGTAAAGCAACTTTTAAATGGTGCTGGATATGGGAGCCCCAAGTACTGGTTAAGGGAATGCTTGCTCCATTTTGTTTAATGAGCTGTTTCCCTTATTAAGATTCAATTACTCCTCTCGTTTTTGTGTGTGTGTTTTAATTTAAGGATTTAGTGAGATTAAGGACACTTTAGAACAAATAAGGCAAATATACAAATGGACATCCATTAAAAATCTCTTGCATGGGATTCATAGAATCATAGAATGGTTTAGGTTGGAAGGGGTCTTAAAGATCATCTAGTTCCAACCCCGCTGCCATAGGCAGGGACACCTCCCACTAGACCAGGTTGCTCAGAGCTCCATCCAGCCTGGCCTTGAACAATTCACAGTGTGTGAATCAAGCGAAGTGAAGTCACTTGATCTTACATTTGACTTCCCAATAAATCTACTTTCGCAATGAATTGCCACAGAACTATGTATCCACCATTTCTGATGAATCGCTTGAAATATGTAACTTTTTAAAAAATTGATAAAGCTTTAATAACTTTGTAAATAAGGAATAAGTTACAATATTATTTTCACTCCTGAGTGAAGAATATTTCACAGCTCCTGCATGAAATATAGATTATAACTACCCTATAAGCCAACATGAAAAGGTTTATCTTGTAAAGAATGTAGAAAATGAGGACGTGCCTGAAATCAGTATATCAAATTAGAAAGTGAGAGTAAATGTTAATTTATAACATCGTTGCTTGTTTCATACTAGCCATATGAAGGCAGAATTATGCACAAGTGTCCTAACATGGTTTAGTGACCTGTCTTTGAGAGACATTGTTATAAAAGACTAACAGTAAAATTTCAGTATACTATTGTGTATACTATTTTCTGTTTTCTTCTACCTTTCTGTTTTCAAGTTAGACAGAGAAATGATTATGCAAAATGTGAGAATGAGTATATTGAAAAGATGGGTAGCAGACTGTACAAATAAGTTAATTAAATAAATTGCAGGAATGATCCATTTCAGGGTCCCTGCAAAATAATGTCTCAGATCAGATATAAAGTAACTCCCAGTGTATGTGTGGCAACTGTCCATGAGCAGAAGAAAATAGGTATATTTGAATTAGGGTGGTCATTAAATGTTAACTGTGAAGTAACGTGTAATTATTAGTAGCTGCATCTACCAGTATAGTGGTCTTTTTTCCCTTTTCCAAATTGTCTGCCATGTGGTACAGAAGTCCTGATTAATATAATCAGCTCTTCTTAGCTTGTGTTCCCTGCCGCGTGATACATATCAGCCTTATGATTCCCAGTGCTAAAGTAGCAACAAAAGTCAGAGGAACTCTACTGCACTGGGTTTGCTGTGCTGCAGCTTGGTCCTTTAACCTGGTGTCCTGGAAAACAATGTACCAGGGGCCAGTTCTCACCTCGTCAGTGCCGATCCAGGAAATTCCTAACTCTCTGAAGCTATCCGAGTGTGGAATTGATAGCAAAAAGAGAAGATCGTGATTGAACCTAGAAAGAGTCATTAAAATTGGTGGTGGTGGTGATGAGTCTGACTCTGCTAAACAAAGTACTACATGAGTAAGATGCCTTACTTCAGCTGCGATGTGCCACCTGCCTGGGGTCACCATTTTCTTGGCTCTATTATAAAATAGAAAATTGCTGAACTCATGAGCTGTCTTCAGTTTCATACATACCCATTTATCATATCTAATGTGATATTTAATCTGACCACTAAATTTTGCTTCATAAATGGATTTAGGAAAGCTCTCTGGACTTTTCAGTCCCATGAAGGCACACCCAAAGAGACAGTTGTTTTATCCCCAGGAATTTCATAGCTTAAACCTACACTTTGAGGTATTGCATCAAAAAAAAAAAAAAAAAAGATGTTTGATAAAGGAACTGATGATTTACCTGGTATGGTGGAAATTATGTTCTCATATATATAGATAAAACCACTATTTCAATACATTTCTGCATAACGTTCATGGACAAAAGTCTGTATTTCTATGACATCCACTAGACGATGTTAAAATTTGGCTAAGAAGAAACAGGTACACTGTTGTCTTTGGACATGTGAGGGTGTTAGAACAATTGCATCTCTTTGTGCTTGACCGTCTCCATGTTCTTTGGGTGTCTGATCCCTGCAGAACAAGTAAGAAGCAGAAAGTGCAGTTGCACTTCTGGTGCTGCACTGGAGTGGAATAACAATTTCTTTAGGGCAAAGACTGTTTTCTTAGTACTGCCTGACGATGTGCTCCCTGACCTTCACAGAGGTTTCTACATGCTGCTGCAAAACAAGTAGAACTGAGTGTATAATAATAGGTCACGCATCTGGGAGTGGGAGTGGGCTGTGCCATCATTGTACCATCCCTTCTGAATCTTAACATTTGAAGAAATGGGAGATGATAGATTGTCATTAGCATTCCTGTTGTTGCTAGTGATGATGCTACGGCTACCTCAGAAGGTTCAGCTCCAGGAGGAGGCTTGGGTTCTGTGTTCACTGCCAGGAGAAGGCTTTGGCTAGTGGGCTCAGTTGAGAGACTCCAGGTCGTGTTTCACAGATACAGTCAGGTAAATCCAGACTCTCTTACGGGAAGATTCATTGCACTTTATTTTAACCATCTAAAGATTGGATATGTAATATAGGTTTCAGCTTTCTCTGTGGTTGATGAAGAGAGAATGGGATATCTGAGTTACTTGCTGGAAATGCTTGTCTGACCCCTCTAAAGAAAACCCATACGACTAGTTTGGACAAAATCCCTAAGTTTTTAAATTATGTGAGAATAATCCTACGCTTAATGTCAAGAGTCTTACTTTGAATTTGTTAGAAGAAAGAAAGGAGTTACTATTGTTGTCGTAACTTCATTTATTGAACTTTATCTCCTCTGTGTCATCTCATTTAAGTTTGAGATACTGGAGTGCTGCAAACCCAGATTATCTACAAGAAAAGCCTTTAAAAACATTTTGTGTTCCATGATTTGACACACATAAAATAACCCCTAAAAACATATGCAATAGGTGCAATCTGTAGCTGAGAATGAGTGAGACAAAAATAAACAATTTTATTTCATTTTCTGTATTCGAAAAAATAAGCCCAAGAACTGCTGTTTTCTCCTATGAACTAAAAAAAATCACAGTAGTCTTTAATAAACAACATGTTTTTAACTTCCCTTTCTGGTTGTGCTCACACACACAGCCATTCCCATAATTATAAGCAGATTTACTTCATGACATTATCCTTAATCTACGAGTAAAATTGATTTTCAAAATTAATTAGATGCATGTAAGGACTGAATTAGCTGATAATGAAATAAATTGACTTGTCTGAAAGTGATTTGGATGACTGGTGTTGAAAGAAGCAAACTGACCCTGCTCTCTCTCGACAGAGGAATTTTTTCTCAGCACTCTAACGCACTGAAATTGATGTTTTGAGTTCAATATTTTATATTGTCTATGGTAGTAACAGGTTGGCATAGTTGCTTATTTATGTTGCATATTTATGTTTAAAGACTTCCATTGCACGTGAAAAGCAAGATGAGTAGTGCAATTTTTTCTTCATTATTTCTTACTAATAAGGGGAAAGACCAAGAAGGCTGGTAAAATACCAGAAGATGAAACTCAGATCTAACATGAGAGCTTTTAGTAAAATCAGAAAGCTCATTAAAAAGGTCTAAAAGTTGAAGATCTTTAGATATTAACATTTAGATATTAAAAAGAAAACTCTTCTAATTGTAAGCATTGTTAAACGTTGGAACAGATTTGCTAAAATAAATCATGAAGTCTTACTTATTGGAGGGTTTTAAGAATCAGTCAAAAAGACACATTTTGAGATGATTCAATATGGTAGATCTGGTAGGATCTACCAAGATCAGGTAGGGAGAAATATCAGGTAATCAGTCACTCTATTTTAGTGACGTTTACAATTAAAAAAACCCAGCAGATCATTTGCTGTATTTAAAAGGATTAAAACTAATGTATTTGGGAAAATCAAAAGTGAAAAAATGGAAGGCATGTTGCTCTGGATCTTAGGAGTACATATGTCTTGTGTCAGGTCTCGGACAGGCTGGGACCTGGACATAAAGAGTCTAGATAATTAGAAATTTGACAAAAAAGGTGTTGTCACAATGGGGATAATGCCAAACCAAGAAAATGCAGGTGGTAAGGATTTTCTGAACAACTAATACAATCAGCCAGATATTAAAACATGGAGTATTTGTTCAGAACAGGGGTTTTCAACCATTATGTGACATGACTGGGTGGGAAAGAAGTTGGGAAGAGAGAATCAGCTGAGCTTTGTAAGTGTATGTTTGTGTGCAGGTGAGCCCTGCTTACCCTTTCCTAGATGGTGAGAATTTCCTTCACTTTTTACCTAAGACTGTCCACATTTCTGCCAAAAAGTTATAGCTGTGTGATGATGTCTACACTGGACAGTGTTTTCCTGCCACCTCATTTATACCACATGAAGTTTCCTTTTTCTGTTTCAGTTCCTCTGGTTCCCTCCTCAGTTGTATCCCAAGCCGTTTTCTAGTTAAGCCATCTCCTTTCCCTAGATATATCTATTTCTTTTCATCACAATCATGCCAAAGCAGACCAAGATCACTGCCATTTTGACAAAATAGCCATAGACCTAACACCTGCGTCCTCCCTTTTTCACAGTGTCCCAAGCTTCGTCCCTGGGGTGCTCTTACCACATATCTTCTCCACATCTCAGGCTCTTGATCCTTGAATCCCAAACTGACCAAGTGACCATACTCTCCCGACCCCTACTCAACCGTCATCTTCTCTGCAGCAAGCCTGTATAAAGGACAGATAAGGAGGCCCTCCAGTATCATGCACTGAATGAATAATCTCCCTAAATGTACTTTTAAATGAAGACCTGTAAACTAAGCTGGAAGGTTGCATGGTTAATTTAGGGTATTTTTAATGTACAATAACTGCATTTGGTTTTGACGAATCAGTCCCTTCCCTTCTTCCTACCAATGTTATGGTGACTTACATCCAGAGCAGCTTTGCTCAAGTCATTCATCTTTCAAAAATCAAGTCAGAATTTGTCTGCTATGCTGTTAAATTTGTGCCAGATTTGTACCTCACATAACTAATTTAGTGTCAGTGTAGTTAAAGCAATACATAGAATTAATAGATTTATATAGAATTATATTATGAAAATAAATACTGAAATACGGTCTCTAACAACAGACAGAGATTAGGCTTTTTGAAATAAGACACAAGAAGTGGACTTACATGGCAGCTATACTGAAAAGTTTTGTGTTACCTTTATATTTATGGATAAGCATAATTTCCTTATCAAAGAGGGGAAGGACATGAGAGAGAACAAGGAGCAGGGTGCAGAGAGGCTGCAAGACCATTTGAGTGGGCAGAGGGTGGTGACATGGAAAGATGTGAGGTGAAGGGAGATCTATGCAGGGTTGATACAAGGATGGTCAGCCACTGATTTGTTTTAAATTTTTCTTTTTATGACCTAAGTAATACAATAGGAGTGTATATGGGCTGGAAAATCTATTCGTCTCTATGTTCTTATAGTAGTGTTTACCATGCAAAATTAATACATTTGAGAGCAAGTTCATTTTTAAAAAATAGATTTATATGGAAAAGTTGGACATTTCTTGAATTAAATAAAGACAGAGTGCACTGAATAAGACTTTTTAGTGTACCTTTTTTTTCCCCTCTTCTGATGCCATTTCTTGAGATGACTTGAAAATGACTGCTTCAGGTGGTTTCTGATTGTTATTTTCAGACATTCGTTTGGTATCTTTTCTATGAATGTGCTGGATATTTTATATTATGATCTCTCACAGGCTTGTGCAGGGACATAAAGATGTACTAATATAATACTGTAGCTCATCTGCAAGTAGTGGTAAGGCTTTCAGATACCTCTCTCGTACTTAGGCAGCGGTTCTTTCAGATGGTTCAGTTAATAAGACAACTTTTTTCCACTCAAAAGGTGGAAGCATAGACCCGCGCTACTATTCCACCCTTTGCAAGGGCACAGGTGATCATCAGCAAACAAATTCACCTCACTAAACTGGCAGAAATCTAACCCAGAATGCTGGAGGTGAATAGATTTCCACTCTCCTTAGCTTCAGCAACTACCTAAGAAGTCGGACAAGCATGAGAGGTGTTGCAGAAATGCCTAGAGGGAGAATGACACAGCTGGAGAGTATTGCTTGAAGAAGGGGTGACAGGGCCACCTTACAGCAGCATTGGTTATTATACAGTATCCGTGATCTCATCAGCTGTGCAGAGGTTTTTTTGACCTTTACAAAGACTTCCTAATACATTTTAGCACTGTTAAACAGTCTGAATCTTATTTGCAGAACTCACTGAAGAATTATTCAAATAATCAGAATTAGATGATAGCTTTTGCTCCAATTAAAAATATGTATCACAAGAAATGTATCCAGAAAATAGGGCAGCAAGGGTGTTTGAGAGGTCATGAAATGCATCCTCATAGAATCATAGAATTGTAGAATCATAGAATAGTTTGGCTTGGAAGAGACCTTTAAAGGTCATCTAGTCCAATCTCCCCTGCGATGAGCAGGGAAGTTTTCAACTAGATCAGGTTGCTCAGAGCCTCATACACCTGACCTTGAATGCTTCCAGGGATGGGGCATCTACCACCTCTCTGGGCAACCTGTTGCCTACAACCACTACCCTCATTGTAAAAAAATTCTTCCTTGTATCTGGTCTAAATCTTCCCTATTTTAGTTTAAAACCATTACCCCTTGTCCTATCGCAACAGGTCCTGCTAAAACGTCTGTTGCCATCTTTCCTGTAGGCCCCCTTTAAGTACTGAAAGGCCTCAATAAGGTCTCCCCAGAGCCTTCTCTTCTCCAGGCTGAACAGCCCCAACTCTCTCTGCCTGTCCTCACAGGAGAGGTGTTCCAGCCCTCTGATCATTTTTGTGCCCCTCCTCTGGACCCGCTCCAACAGGTCCATGTCTTTCCTGTGCTGAGGACTCCAGAGCTGGATGCAGTACTCCAGGTGGGGTCTCATAAGAGCAGAGTGGAGGGGCAGAATCAGCTCCCTCCACCTGCTGGCCACGCTGCTTCTGATGCAGCCCAGGATAAGATTGGCTTTCTGGGCTGCAAGCACATAGTGTCAGCTCCTGTCCATCTTTTCGTCCACCGGTACCTCCAAGTCCTTCTCATCAGGGCTGCTCTCAATCCCTTCATCCCCCAGCCTGTATTGATGCTGGGGGCTGCCCCAGCCCAGGTGCAGGACCCTGCACTTGGCCTTGTTGAACCTTATGAAGTCACATGAGCCCACTTCTCCAGCCTGTCCAGGTCCCTCTTTCCCCTCCCTACTGTGCCTCAGGTGTGTCAACCACACCAGTCAGCTTGGTGTTGTCTGCAAACTTGCTGAGGGTGTACTTGATCCCACTGTCTATGGCATTAATGAAGATATTGAACAGTACTGGTCCCAATATGGACCCCTGAGGGACACCATGTGTTACCGGTCTCCATCTGGACGTTGAGCCGTTGACCACTACCCTCTGGATGCAACCATCCAGCCAATTCCTCATCCACCGAACAGGCCATCCATCAAATCCATCTCTCTCCAATTTAGAGAGAAGGATGTTGTGGGGGACCATGTCAAAGGCCTCACAGAAGTCCAGATAGTCAACAATCATAGCTCTTCCCTTGTCCCCTGATGCAGTCACTCCATCAGAGAAGGCCACTAGTTTTTTGGTCAGGCAAAAAACTTGCCCTTGGTGAAGCCATGCTGGCTGTCTCGAATTACCTCCCTGTCCTCTGTGTGCCTTAGCATAGCTTTTCGGAGGATCTGTTCCATGATCTTCACAGACACAGAGGTGATGTCTAAAGCAGGACCAGAACAGATGAAATGTGCTTTTCTTCTCATCCACAGTTTATCTAAAGCATCCATTTCCTTCTTCCTTTCCCTACTTTTACTTCTCCCCTTTTTCTTGTAGGTACAACTTCAATCAACTGATCTTTTTCCTTGTACTCTTAGTCTGCCCTTCCTCACTCTCCGAACTTAGTCATAGAGGCATGGTACTTCAAAGTGTGAACATTTCTTGCTGATCTTTTCCCAAACCCTTTCTCTTCCTGTTTCTCCCTCATGCTGTTTACATATCAGTGGTCCACACTCAGCTTACAACTGAGAATGAAAGGTTCATTGGTCACCACACCTGACATTCAGTCTGTGCATCTTTTATCTGCTCAGCCAGATATCTGAAACCAGATTCGTAATAGATTGCATCAGAAGTGCCATTATAAAGCATATTTGATAGGTGTGAGAAACAGGCGTTCACTCAGTATAATTAATAGTGCTGGCAGCATTAAAAATGCATGCCATGAAATGCCTAAGTGGTCTGCAACATCATTTGAGACTTAAGGTGGAAAGAATCAGCTGCCTGTGATATGGCTGCTAGAGGCCGTTGTTCTGTATTCATATTTAAGAACTGTACAGAAAATGCTATCAGGTTTGTGGTTCAGTCATTCCAGGCTCTCAGCAAATACGTGATTCTTGCCTTTTCAATCTGAAATTACTTCTTCTTTTGATCTAGCAGTATGTAGATTTTTACATAGTGTTGTGCTTTAAAATATCAAAGAAAGCAGACCATTTTTCAAAAGCTCTGCCTTTCTTTCTAGTTGCTCTTCTTTGCTTCTTTGAAAGACTTCTCTTCTCATTACATGAATTAGTTTTTAAAAATGAAGTTGCCTGACCATCCGTGTCACAGCATAACAGTGCTTTCTAGGCCTGCTCCTGTCCCCAGAGGAAACAGTGATATTTCCCCCAAACTTGAATTGGAAGGGGAACTTACTTTTTATCTGTAAGCAGTTTTCTGCTAGTGGTGTATTCCAGTCTATATCTATGAATATGAAACAATAAAAAAGATACCTGCGAAAGTATTGTTTTATGTATATATGATATTTTAACACTGACATAATTTACATTCTTTAGTTATATAGATAGATCCTTTCTTCTCTTTTAGGTTTTATAAAACCTGCCTAATTTAGTCCAAAATATTTTATAACAAAGGGCAAGAATTTTAAGGGGATGAGTACAAGATCATAATTTGATTTAAGCACATTCATCTGTTACATTGCCAGTTTATCCCTTGATCTGTGAAGATTTTTTAAATGTAGCATTACAAGACACGTAGAGGATTTTTATAGGCAGCACAGATACTATTGCAAAACGTTAGGATTTTTCCATCCTTAACTATTGCTTATGGAAATTTTTAAGCTAAAAAGATTCAGCCATCTCTAAAGATCGTATTAGGAAAACTGTGTTTCCCTTGTATTACAAGATTCCTGCAGGCATAATTCCAGATCTCTGGCATCTCTAAGAGTTGGAGCAAGGCTCTGAACTTGAATGGAAAGTGAACCTGGTAGTAGTCATGTACTTTCATGGGCTTTCCCCATGCATTTGCTTACAGTTGATCACACTGTCAGTTCAGTCTCAATAGAGACCTCTGTTGAGCTGCACTGTCTAAAAAATTTATCTATAAGGAGCATGCACCATTTTCTCACAATGCCATTCTATACCTAGAATGCACATTTGCTGTTTTCACAGAAAGAAACGGTTGCATCCTGGATTTGCTGAGCAGAATTTTCCCATAGAATTCCACCTTTGCTCCTATTCTTGCTTTTACAGACCCCAAAGAGCAGTCTTGTACGCGTGGAGGAGATAAAGGAGAAGGGAAGGCAGCAGGGGTGGGCAGACCCTGTAACCTGTACAACAGCATCAGCAAATGGAAGATAAAGATTAAAAAAAAATAGTTTGTTGTCAAACCTGTTTGACATTTACTCACCTTTAAGTACTTGACTTTACAAACAAATTCTTTTCAATGTGTGGCTTTTTAAAAATTTTATTTGGGAGGACAGAGAGTTAACATATTGCATATACCTAAGCATGAAAGGAAGGACAGAAATATGTTTTGGAAACAATGTAATTCTCAGCTGTGATCTCCAACACTAGTTTTTCTTTGTCTGATACAATAAATACTCTTTCCAAATGTATAAAACAATTGGAGCTGATTAGGTTATAAGATAAGAAACAATATTTGGATAGTTGTTTTGCATCTGGACTTGTTCAATGAGAATTTGTTGGCCTCTGTGAAATAAGTTGGTCTCACTGCATTCGTAAGGGGCATATCTTCAATTCATTATTACCTCCATCAAATAATTGACAATGTCAGTGGAAAAGGTAGTTTTACAGGAAGGTAGTTTAAATTACTTTTGTTCTCAGAGGGCAGGAATGAAGCAGGAGTCAGTGAAGGAAGGCCAGTACTTCTGTTATCTGTTCTGCTCTGGTTTTGTTGATGCATATAAAGCTTGATTTTACAGGGCTCACTATTTAGCTTTCTCATTTTGAATGCGGAAGGTGTGATGTAAATTCATCTTCAGTTTGCCTACTAATCAAGAAATGATTAATTTCAAACTATTTTTCAGAGGAAGGAAACAAAGGTTATGGACCCGTTTTTGAGGAGCAACCCATTGATACCATCTACCCAGAAGAATCTTCAGATGGACAAGTTTCAATGAACTGCAGGGCTCGAGCAATTCCTTTTCCTACTTACAGGTAATTCTCTTGTTTTGATTTTCAGGTCTTGTTTATTTTATTCAGTGAGTGTTTCAGGTTGTGGTATTAAATGATCACTGTCTTAGCAGGTCCATTGAAAGGCTTCAAGGCGGGAAAAAATGGGGAGACTTGCAATTTTTGCGTAAAAATCAACCTTGATTCAATTTGCCAAAATGTCTAGACAGTGTTGAAACTAGTACATTTCTGCTGTGTTAAATGTTTTCAGCTTTTGAAAGGAACACTGATCCAGATGCAAAACAAAAAAATAGTGACCCTTAAAAAATAACTGAGGCTATCTTTCTAGCTTAGGCTAAGGGTGACTGAGGTTCAAGTCCTTGTTCTTCTTGATTCACAACAGCTTTTTTATCCTATTTTACTCTAAAAGAAGAAGGACTGGCTGTTGAACCTGGATAGTCTAGGTCCTATGTTGCTATGGCATCCACCATATTGTAGAGAGACGCTCTTGAATGTATCAGCTATGCTACTGAACACATGAAAAGCATTCTTCTGGGAAAATGTTTCAACTATTTTTAGTAGAGATTCACATATGACCTCATGCACAATAATTGCATTATTAGCAGGGCAATTCTGCTTCATTGTGAGAATTCGAGGCACCTATATGAGTTTGCCTGCTATTATCTGCTCATTATGCACAGAGAAATGTACTTAAGATTGTCACTATTAAGACCATGACTATTTTACTACCTAGTCATGGGCAGAAAACTGCTGTCATCATACCAAGGAACAGATGTGATTTCTTGCCAGCGGAAGAAATCCATTCATTTAATTATCCCATGATTCTATGATCTGCCCCCAGTACTCACTCACTTGTGTTCCTAGACTCTGTCTTGTAAGACAGAAAAAGCAGTTGAGTCTGCTGGCCATTCTTTGAAATGTTACAATATCGTGGTCAACTATGGTATTCTTCCATCAAAACAACTTAACTATTCTTCATTGCCTTTTTTAAAATATGCTTACAGGTTGTCTACATATACATATGCCTGTGATTGAAGGATTTTAAGGGAAACTAGAATATCCCTTTTAAATATGATCCCTGTCCCTAGTATCTTTACAAGTTTTTCTACATGGCATTTTGCTGTTGCACTTGTTTGCTGTCCGCATGCTTGGAAAGGGCTGGAAGTGTGGAGAGATGAGATACATTTAGATTCAGTACCCATCACTTCCAGTCTGTCCAGAGACTCCCCCACCCTGTCTGCAAGACTGTGTAAATATACCATCTATAGAGCGATTACAGGTTCTACATAAATTTTTGCGTTTTTTATCTGCCATGGGCTCTGCAAAATCTGAACTAGTAAAGTAACTCTGGAAGAATTGTCTCACACCTCCAGAGCTCTTCTGTCTAGGAACAGATCTGATGATTATTGCTGATAGCTGATGTGATGATAAATGCAATACCAAAAAAGGCCACTTTCCTTATTTCCTGATGTCACAATTTATTCATTTTGTGTCTACATTTATTATTTATGTCTACCTCAATAGATTGTCTTAATTTCTTAGCCCTCTAATAGGTTGTGATCCAAAATTCTCCTGTTTCAAGGGCAGATAAGTTATTCCTGCCACTTTTGTTTTTTTCTGAGCATTCACCTTCTCAGTCTTCTTGTAGAAGTTCTTTATTTTCACTGTCTGTTAAGCATACATCCACTCTTCCTTCTGTATTTGATGTCCTTCACCCTTGCTAAAGTTCAAATACTCATTGCTTTTTGTAGGAATCTATTTTTTCCCCCCGTCATTGCTGGAGCCTTCAACACTGCTATGAAAGGCAACACACTTTCATGGGGACAAAATAGGAGTCCTTTAGTCCCCAGTTCTGTCTGCAAATCATGGACCTCAGATTGCTGTGCTGTTTCTCCCGAAATGACCTTTTATACAAATACACACTGGTGATTATCAGTGACCTTTTTTATAGTGCTGTTAACATCTTTAGACATTTCATAGGTCTCTTGGTGGTCTAGCATTTCTAAGGTTTCTTCAAACACTGTCTCTTTCTGTAGGCTCCCTTCAGATATAGCCTATTGGATGGTTCCTGGCTCACTGGTAGATATCTTTATATTTATATTCCTGCAGTTTTACATCTCGGCCAGAAGAAAGTCAAAACAGCCCTGGAAAAAGAGAAGACAGATAGATAACTTCACATTTTACTCATACACCTTCCCAAGCTGCTCGGCAGTTTATAGTAAAAAAACCCAAAATATTTGTTCCCAGCTCTTAAGAGATACAAGTTCTTTTAAATTCAGTGTGTCTGACTGGGTGTCATGAAGCATCTTACTCAGCATTTTCATGTGTGAGAAGCACTGTGCATGTATGAGAAACACTCACCAGCTGAACCTGGTGAGAACTACCCACGTGAATGAAGTTGCTCACAAACACAGCTTTTGTGGAATGAAAGAGTGCCATTTAAGAGGAAAGGTTTGAACAAGAAGAGCACATGACTATCTTTGTTAAGGTTAATTTTTTATACTGCAGGTAACCCTGTTTTGTAAAAATGAATATACATTAATACTGTATTCAAAGAAAAAAAATGAGGCTATATCATAAAAATATGCTTGTGTTTTCATCTTCAATAAATTCAGAAGAAAACCATTTTTAATTCTTACTCTTCACAGTTAATCATTTTGTGCAATATTTTTCTGATCTCTTTCCTTGCAGCATAAACTGTCCTCGTGACAGTTATTCCTAGGTGTTTCTGAACAGGGGATTTATTTGTAATAGAGACATGTATATCTCACAGGACTGAAGTGATACCTCTAAAATCTTGTAAAAGCTAAATGCTGTTTACGGCATCTTTAAAATCCTACCATTTCATTATTTTAATTTTTAATTTATTTAAATTAAAATGTTAATATTATATATATATAATAAATATATAATACATATTAGAAGTTCATACCACTTCTATTATTGTTTCTTTCTATGACAACTGCAATTTCAGCTTCCAAATGAATATTCTGTATATTTTGGTACAACATTTCATTAAGGAAGCAACACATAGGGTATGCACTCTCATTTTCAAACACTAGTGCCTGTCTTTACCTTGTGACGAAAAAAGATTTGCACTGGAAGAATTTTATGGTCTTTAAATGTAGTTAAGTTGCATTTTTCCTATTTGTGCTCAGGCAATGTGTAAGTCCTTCCAAAGAAGGTTATGGGCTCCCCCTTGTGGACAAAGTAATAGATGTAGATGTAAATCATGACTACTGGTACCCACTCCTTGTGTTATAACTTTGTTGAAATCAGTAGAAGTCAGTAAGGGCCAGACCTGGTCCACAAAGTTCCTCTCGTAGTCCCTGAAGTGAAAGTTACAGTGACTCACTGAACTGGCTGGGGGGTTTTACAGTAATTAAGATGGGAGTGTCCAGCAACTTTTTTAATGTAGCAAGTAGGTCTTAAATCAGGTGTGCCACTGTTTTTGCACAGACTTCGCTGGTACATTAGTTTTTGTGTAATATTTTCATCCCCTGCAGCAAATTTGCAAACAGCTCTGAAAAATTTCATTAGTCCATATTTTAAAGGTGCAGAGGGAGTATTTTCCTAGCCAATTTGGCTTTAGATAACTATTTGAGGATATGTTTATAATCCCAGTGCTTGATCACTAGCTAGTTCACTCACAGCTGGCTCAAGTATCCTGTGCTATATGGCCAGCAATCAGGTTTTAACGTACATCACATCTTCACAAGGGTGAAGCAGACTGAGACTGTTATGTTTAAAAGACCTGTGAAGTTCATCAAATCTGTGTCTTTTGATGAAGGAAAACTTAAATCATATATATATATATATAAGTATATTAATAACTTCCTGTATAGTTTATCACAACTTATGAATTATTTTTCAAATCATATTTCTTACTAGGTTTGTTTTTCTGGGCCAAATCTTATGTCTGGCTTTTCTTTTTTAATAGGTGGAAACTCAACAACTGGGATATTGATTTAACAAAGGATCGCTACAGTATGGTGGGAGGCAGACTTGTTATCAATAATCCAGAGAAATCAAGGGATGCTGGAAAATATGTCTGTGTAGTGTCGAATATCTTTGGAACTGTCAGAAGCAGTGAAGCCACTCTGAGTTTTGGATGTAAGCTGTTGTTTACGTCAAAACATAGAAACCTTACGGTTAGCTTGAAATGCCCAATGTTTTACCCTGCAGTGTCTTCTGCTAACATGTGCTATAGCTGTATTACTCTGTAAAAACAGTATCTTAAGCACCTTAGTCTGCAGAGATCAACACAAAATAAGTTTTGTAAGCATTTTATATTCTTTAACATTCAGCTGACATGACAACCTTCTCAGTCAGTTATTGTTAAATTATTAATTGAAGAGACTCATGGAGCCAGATCTTCAGATAATAATGTCCAGACTCTTTTTAAAATCATGGGAAGACCTGAGGGGAAATAGTCACAGAAGAAAGATGCAAGTGGGGGCATATGATGATGAGGCGCTGCTGCCACACAAACACAACTGGGATGCCTGCAGGAGGAACGCATGGCACTCGCTAGTAATGCGTGCTCCCTGACTCCTAGGCTATGGTGAAGACCCCGCTGGGGGACATTTCTGTCAGCTTCAGACATTCATGGACTAGTCTTATGAATGCATGCATATGCACGGACCTGCACTGTCAACAAATACATGCATTGTAAAGAACTGACGTACTACATGAAGATTAACGTAAAATTTTACTGACTGAAGACAGATTTGGGGATTTTTATTTTATTTTCCCTTACGATGCCTTTTTCCCTGGATATATTTTTTCATCAGAGGACAAAAAAAGAACCCACTCTTATCTCGTGACCATTCACAGAGCCCTGTGTGCCATTTAATCCTGACATTAAGTGCTTAGTGCCCCTCTTGTCTTTCAGCAGCCTCCATGAGCAGAATTCCCTCCTTCCTGTATAACACCAGAGATGAAGGGAAAAGTTCTGCTAGTGATTATAGTATTGTGGGAACACATATCTCAAGAAAACTTAAGAGGCTGTAAAGAGCTGATGGATTGCATAATAATTGATCTAGTCTTAGTCTGTTTACCTGGTGTATTTTCTAGAATGAATAAAAGGCCAGGTTATTTCGTTCTAATGGAGATGACATCAAAATTCAGTTTACAGGATATTTATTTACACCAAAATTAAGCAGACATCAGTGGTGCCAGTCCTGAACCACCAGTGGGATAAAAGCTATGAGAATAGCTGTAGCTACTTAAAATGAAACCCACACCCGTAATAGATTAAAAAAGTAGAATCAAAACAGTCTGAGGCATGTTTTCTGCCTACCAGCTAACAGACTGCATGAGGCTGGACTTTGATAGTTAGTGTACTGGACAATTACACTGAACAGAACCCTAATATGTAATATTTAACTATTTAAATGAAAATAGGGTAAAGAGGCGAGGAATAGAAGTTTAAAGATAGCTTGGAAATGATAAATACTTGTTAAAAAAATGGTAGTTATTGTTCTTTACACTGATATGTTTGCTTCACTCTCCTTTTTCTGGTCACCTGTAAAAAACATTTCCTTCCACAATCACTGTTTCTAAAAAAATTGAATATAGAGCTGCTAAAATTAATATAGAAAATGTCTGATCTTTTGCTTGTGCATAAACTGATTGGAAAATGGCAACAACTGTTTAGAAGACTTAAAAAAGATCTTAAAAAAGATACATGAGTGAGACCTTTTAATTTGTCTTACTGTCAAATTTGCTGAAATTATGGAAAAAAGCCACATTCTCTCGTAAACTTCATGTCAATCCATCTGAGAACACTGTCTTTAGTAGAACCAGATCTTTTTAGATTAGACATTGATCATTGATCATTAGACATTGATTGTGATCATTGATCATAGACATTTTTGATTTAGACATTGATCCAGTCAATCTTTGTAGGTCCAGCGCTTTAAAACCCATTAAAATCTTTTTCAGCTGTTACATACATCCTCCTGAGGGAAGGAATTTTATCCTACAGGAATATTTAGTGGTTTTTTTGGCATGTGCTGAGCAAAATCAGAAGCTGATTTTTCTATTGTTCTATTTGCTGGGAAACAGTGTCAGAATAGTAAAACACAGCAATTTCATAGCAGAGAGGCTGCAAGAACAAGGAAGAGAAATTTCCATATGTACTAGATATAAACTGTATGCTTGTAGGAGTGCAGTGATTATGCTAATTCTTTCATTCTAGCTAAAAAAGAATGTCTTCCAATTAAGAGTTCATGGAATCACACTTATTATAGTTATTGAGTAACAACCAAGTAGTGCTTACGCAAAGAAGACATCAAGACCCAATCAGAGTACAGAGCATTTCATAAGTGGGAAGAAGGTATACAATTATGTAGACCATTCTATTTTAGTACTAACATAATGTTTTACATATACAAATTGCTTGTCCTATCCCATGTCTTTAAATTTTTGGTGACTGTCCTAGAGTTTTGAAGATTATTCAAGAACATTATAAACAAAATGTCTAGACTTAAAATGTAAACTGGAAATAGCTAAAATAACATAAAAGCAGTGATAGGTTTTCTTTTCATCAAACCCTACATTGCCCATATGCAAAGAAATATCAAATTAACAACAGATTTGTTCCAATTATTGTAATTTTTAATTTTTTTGTATTTCTGTAACAGATTTTAAGATCTGTTCCAATGAAGGCAGAAATTAATAATAGTGGCAAGTAGTTAAAAACAATGATCAAAAAGTCTGCAATAAGGGAAATAGATGTGTTCAGGAGAGATCAGTCAATATTTTGAAGATAGAAAGTAGTTGTATAGTTAGGTCCATACTGACAAATGGAATGGGAGCATGTTCAAACCCCTGCAGATATTATATGAACAGAGGTATTCCAATCTGTGTGAAGAGCTTGCTTGGCTTCGATTACAAAATCTTTCTGGTCAAATAGCTAATTCTTCCTAAGTCAGTCTGGTATACTTAATTTCATTTTTATCAAAGAATAATATTCCAAATTAATTGGGAGCTAGTTGTGGAGAACTGAATACATTCATTGCACTAAGGCACAGGGTAAAATTATATAAAATAATATTCAGAAGTCCTTAGAATGGCCTATTACAATGCCTACCACTTAGACATTGATCCAGTCAAGATTCAGTCAGTCACTGGAAAGATCTGTATTATCTTCTGGTCTGTTTGAGCAGAATAAACATTAGTATTTCAGAAGTTGGGACAGGTGTCTTTCCCTGGACACTGACTTAACTCTCCTAGAGTTTTTTTCATGCATTTGACAAAGTGTAATGATATTCTTTCCCTAGATTCTTGTAGTCATTCAGGTCTGACAGCTGTGGTTGGCCCTGGAGGAATCCTTTACCTGTACCATGTATAGTAAATATAGCAGTTGTTGCAAAGTTAAGGAATTAATTATTTTAAGAGAATGCAAAGTGTCAACTGGATCTATCTAACTATATGTTGCAATTTACAGTAGTGAATAGTATCTGTTTAATAATAATCTAGTTAATCTTTTTGTATGTAGCTCTGTCCTGTTTTTTTCTTTATTATTTCTGGCTGGCTGCTCTTGAACTTAAGTTTTAGTTAGATCTCAGACCCAGCCTTGGGAATTTAGTAGAACTGCATAGCTGCCTGCCATTGAAGAGAGCTGAAGTAATCTGAATGAAGTTAGCTTAGGTGATTTCTATGGTAGAATATTGCATTCAGAAGCTGTGCACTTGGCTGTTGCTGATGTTCTGTTTACACCACAGTAGCATTTTGAGCAGGACTGTAGTCAGGATCTCTACAGTCTCCCTGTGCTTGATCACATGGAGAAGCTTCACGTGAGGCATTCCCTGCCTCAAGTTTAATTTCAGACTGGATACACAAAATGAGAGTGAAGAGAAGCAGCAAAGTGCAATTATTGACCTTGTTGAAGATTACTCATGCAACTGTTGTCTTATCACTGCAGATACCATTACTGTTATCCCACAGTCGATATATAGCTCCATGAACAACTTATTTCTTTACCCTTTTACAACAGTCCCTTTATCCTGCTGCATGGAAATTTGTTTAAAGAGGGTCAGCTAAGGCTTCTCCTGGGAACTGAGCCACTTCTCTCCCAAACCTCTGACACAAAAGGTGTGACTGAGCTAACTGCTTACCAGTCCTTGGCGGCTGGAGTTGTCAGGGAGGACAGCCAGGTCATTTTAGAGAAGCGACTTTATGTTACAGGAAAGAATTAAACTTGCATTTTGGAGAAACCAAATGAAAAATAACCTGAATTGCGTTTCCTTTCGTTTCCTGGGATTCCTTCCTCAAATGTAGCTCGCCTGGCTACTCTTGAGGATACAATCTGCACCACTCTCTTTTTTTCTGGCATCTGCAATTACGATGACTAAAATACTGTAAAAAAAATCATTGCACTTGATAATGACAATGTTAAAATGAGCAAAACTGGTATTATGAGTCTACAGGTATCTATCTGCCATATATTGTTGTATTTCTATAATAATCTCTACAGGGCTGAAAATAATAATAATAAAAAAATACTGTCATGAAAAAGCCATTTTTCTTCCCCCTGCTTTTTTTAAACTAGATCTGGATCCCTTTCCACCTGAAGAACGCTATGAGGTTAAAGTGCGAGAAGGTGTTGGAGCAGTGCTTCTTTGTGAGCCCCCTTACCACTACCCAGGTAATTCAGCTCAAAGTGCTTCATTTTCAACTGCTTAAGAGTAGAAGAAAAAACAATATCAATTTTTAAAAGCTTTTTTAAGTTTACTAAAACAGTAACTTTTATGCAGCTTGAGAATCACCGTTTAGGTTAGGTTTCCATTTTGACTATATGCTTGTAGTTGACCATATGTAAAGGATATTGTTGAATTTGCAAATAGGTTTTGACACTACAAGTAAAATTACTCAGACCAGTCTGGATAATGGAGGAGAGACTTGGCCTACCATTCAAAAGACCTGGGTACATGTCACTGTGTCACTGTCATCCCAGACTTTCTGCTGGCCTTGGACAGGGCCCAGTTTCATTCCACCTAATGAAGTCACCTCAACAGAAAGAATCATGTGCTCCTGTTAAAATCATGGAACAACAGTAGGCACCCCTAGAGGGTGAGAGATGAGGTGATTTATGCTCTGCAAGTGCCTTTTTCTCATCATTAGCTAACTGAAGAGCTCTGCAGGGGTTATGCCTGTAACCTCAAGCATCTGCAGTTCCATCGTGAGGGCTGAATTTGGCTGTTAGCATCTCTTTTACCTTGTCAAATAGAACAACATTTTAGTTAGGTTTTTTTTTTTAGTTTAGTTTTCATACTCTGTGTCTAAGTATTGCAAGGAACTGAAGAACTGAGACATATTGCTAATTAAAATATTCTAATGTTTTGTCTAAATCGCAAGACTGGTGAGGGCTTCCCAGCTTTTGAGTTGCATGAGGTCAAGACCCAGCTGCCCACCTCCTCCCACCCCACTTCAGTTCCTATGGGAAGGCTGTGCCCAAGGGGAGCTGTGCACACTGCAGCTGAGTCCCCAGTAACCTGCACTCATGGCAGCAGTACCCCGGTGTTCAGTGTAGACGGGTATTAGCTGGCTACTGACACATGTATATTCTCTCTCACATAGCTGACTCTCCCAAAGACAAGATCTGTAAGCTAGAAATCAGAGTGAAGTAATTTATATGCAGACAGTATTCCATCACTTAAGTAGCTGATAGTATTGTTTTTTAATATTGACTGGAAAATATTTTCCTCCAGATGATCTCAGTTATCGCTGGCTTCTAAATGAGTTCCCAATATTCATTGCTTTGGACAAACGACGATTTGTGTCACAGACGAACGGCAATCTCTACATTGCAAATGTAGAAGCATCAGATAAGGGCAATTATTCGTGTTTTGTGTCCAGCCCTTCAATAACAAAGAGTGTATTCAGTAAATTTATTCCACTTATTCCACAGTCTGATCGTAAGTATTTATTGGAAATACTATGTACATGCGGTGTTCTGTTTGTATTTTCATTTTGCTCATTCGTAACTACTTTCAGCGCTGTGAGAAGAATTATACGGCAGGTTGTAATTGCTACAGCACAATGTTATTTAGTTTTCCAGATACAGAGGTCCAAATCATTCCCATCCACAATGAAAACTGTGAAGGAAATCTCCCTGGATTCATTCACGAATTTCCTTTCATATCATTGAGAACAGAGGTCTCATCCCCAAAGTCCCCATCGCCTTCATGTGATAAGCCCCTGTACTCATCCCAAAATCTGTAGTGTCTTTTCTGATCTTGGCATTTGTTCAAAGGGGCATGACTGTAAAACACATAAAAGTTGATAAACAGCTTCAGGACTTAATTTTTTTCCCAGGAAATCCCCCATGAAAATGGAAAATCCTTTTCCCCTGCTGAAATTTCCTATCCGACAGTGGCCTAAGGGCTTTATGCCTCATAACCAATCCCCTAAGACACCTATGTGGCTTTGTTTTACTAGATTATTGTCCGCCATTTCTTCATGAAAACTGCATCTTTTCCAAATGGTAACCAAGTTCCCTTTTGCCACTTCAGACTGTCAGTCACTAGAGTCTCATAAACTGATCATCAAGATTTCAGTGACCCTTTTATCTGTCAAATTTCCCGTGTTACAATGAAGAACTGTGATTGCATTTGGGTAATTACAAATCAGTGATCTTTGTCTGAATTTTCCATGGCCAATGCTTACACTGAGATCTTCATCTAGAACTACAAGAGGAGTCCTACAGGGATCACCAGTAGGTAGATTTGATTACATTTGCATCCCTGTGCCCTCATTAAGCTGGCTTTAGCTTCTTCATACCCTTACTAAGATAATATTGAGCTTAAATTCACAATAATTTAAAATACTCCATCCAGTAAAAGAATTTGTGGATAACAGAGGCAGGCTTTTGTCTGCCCACACACACAGTAAATCATCACACTTCAAATGCAAGTAAATGAGTTTATGTTAATGCATTGTGCTGTAAAAAATGTTAGGCATTTCCGTCCAGAGAAAGATAACTAGTTGCTGAGTAAAACAATTCTGCCTTACTATTAAAAATTCAGTGCTAAATCAAACTTCGTGGATGGCCAGGCTATTTATTCACTGTAAAGAAGCATTTTGTCTGGAATTTTAAGAACGGTTTTCTTGAATTGTAGAAGTTTTAATAACTGTATTCCTTTCTGCTGTACCTTTTCTGAGAATCTCTTTTTTCATGTTAGGTGCAAAAGTATACCCTGCTGATATCAAGGTGAAGTTCAAGGACACATATGCTCTCCTGGGGCAAAACGTGACGCTGGAGTGTTTTGCTCTTGGGAAGTAAGTATATTTTAAAGTTATTGTGGAGCACTGTTGGCTTTCATATTTGAGGCAATGAAAATACATGTTTCATCATCAAACACTTTCTTGTAGTCTGAAATTTAACAGCCAGTTCTTGAAACATGCTGATTTGTACTTTACTGTACTTTTCAAGTCCGGTTCCTGAACTCAGATGGAGTAAATACCTTGAACCCATGCCAGCCACTGCTGAGATAAGCATGTCTGGTGCAGTTCTCAAGATCTTCAATATTCAGTATGAAGATGAAGGACTTTATGAGTGTGAAGCTGAAAACTATAAAGGAAAAGATAAGCATCAAGCAAGAGTTTATGTACAAGGTAGGTAGAACAATTTTATTCTTCATGATCTATGTTGCTTTTACTTATGTTGGAAGTATCTGTCTTCTCACACTTGATGTCAGTGCTGACTCATTGCATCATCCTGACACAGAAGTTAATAGAGCAAAATCAAAACCCATGCACTGACTGCTAGGCAAAACATTTGTGTATTAATTGAACAACTACTCAATTTGTTCTGGTTATGACAGATGTATATACACCTTCACAGCTATGTCTGTTAGTATTAATATAATTATGCATAATGGAAATTAAATACACTTACTGTACTTGAAGTGAAAGAACAGACAGGAAGAAAAAGAGACCATTAGGTTTGGTATGCTTTCTTGTTCCCTCATTTTGTTTGTCTTTTCTAACTGTCTTAGCTGTCTTATTAGCTACAGTCAATTCTTTATTCCTTCAGCCTCTATCCTTTCCCCTCATGCATTTGGTTAAACAAGGGAACAAAAAAAACTTGTGTATTATTGCTCATAGTGGAATCATCCCAAGTAACCTGACTCCTTGACTGAGACTTATACCACAAAACTGTGACATGAAAAGATCATGCATAACATCTGAATTACGTTCTGTCTCTTTTCATTGACTTTATAGAACATTTCCTGGGTTAAGATCCTCAGTTAAAAGCTTGAACTTCAGTGGGTTAAACTCAAAATTGGCATGGGAAGTTTGTACTGGTTGTTATAGGTAAAGCTAATGAATAGATTCATTGCTTAGTAAAAGCTGGGACATTTTCAATATTAATTTCTTAAATACCTTCTCTGGACCAAGAGAATATTTTTCTTGGAGACTCTTTCAATACATAGATGATTTTCCCAATTTCATGTAATTTAACTATGATTTTTATGGTGTTACTGAATAATTTCCATAGGTCAGTGTAAGCATTAACTTCTTATATCTTTGGACATTCATGAAGCATTATTTCAATTCTGTATTTTCTTATAAAAACAGGTTGAAGTTATTTTGAGTCTATGTGGTAAGACAAAAATACGTGTCTGCTATATTTACAAGGCATCATGTTTTCTATTTTTCAGCCTCTCCTGAGTGGGTAGAACATATCAATGACACAGAGAAGGATATAGGCAGTGACCTATATTGGCCTTGTGTAGCTACGGGCAAACCTATTCCAACAATTAGATGGTTGAAAAATGGTGCCTCGGTAAGTATATTGCCATAGTTAATGCAGGATTGATTGGTTAGCTGGTAGAAATGACTTTTTGAAGCATGCATTATTAAAAGGATAAATAAAATTAATTATAATGATACAAATATTTGCTGATTCCAGTTGCATTAGGGACTAAAATCTATTTTTTAAGTTTTATCTCAAACTTCTCTTCAGTTGTGAAATGCATTTCTTCAGGCTATTTAGTATTCAGCTCTGAATTATGAACTTGCCTTTTCACCACATGTTTGGGAGGTGGATATCCTTTTTTCTCCAGGCCCTTATAAGTAAATTCTATTTTCTTCTTGCTGGATAAAAAATGTCTATCAGCTTCTCTCTAAAAATAATCCTTTTACCACATTAAACATGAGTGTGTCTAAAAACGTATGAAAAAATGGAGTCAGTAGAGACAAGAGAAGAAAGAATGATGATGTTTTAAATGATCAGTGGTGTTCCTATATCATGTATGTTTTCATATTTTTTCTAGCCACAGAATATTGTAAAATTCCATTCTTTTAGGTGATGAGAAGTTTAAATGAGTACCATTTGATAATTTAAGCTTACTACACTGGATATTTTGTTTCAACAAAGTAGATTTTCTGTCCAGGCATTTAATCAACTTCTTTAATATCCATTGCCTATACTGTATGATGAGCCTTAAGAGAACAGAATAGGGAACAACGTAGTACTGCATCTGTTGAGCTGTGGTGACACTGATCTTGGCAAGTGAACAAAAAAAGACCATGAGGCAGCATTGTTTTGGCTGTGTATCTTAAGAAAAATGTAGGAGGTTGGAGGGAGAACAGAGGTATCACCATCTGCCATATGGAGATGGCTTAAACCAGAAAAAACAATGCTGTTTTCTAGCTTCTGTAGTTATTACAAACAAGTAATTTAGCAAGTGAATTGCTTGATGGTCCCCACTGAACTTGACTTTCACTGACAATATCTGCATACTGGATTGCAGAAAGCAGTGTGTAATTCTCCAGTATTACACCAGAAGATTGTGCTCTGTGTTAATATTACAAGGTGATTTCAAAATGGAAAATGGCAAAAATGCTTAAATTACCTTGAGAATATAGCTTGTTTCTAAATCAGATAATTCTTAATTAGGTATTTCACTTAGCACAAAACAAAGATTTCTTGTAGAAAATCTGATTTAAATGTTTTTCAGTAAAACGGTACATGAAATATGATTCTTTTAATCTATTCTTTTTTCAGATAAATAGTATTCTTTTAATCTCCCACTACTCCGTGCACTCCACTTGACTCATATATAAAATTAAAGCTTTTCAGCTTCATTTTCACAGGAAAACAGAATTTATTAACATGATCTTTCAAAAACTGATTGACATCTATTTGTAATTTACAAAATCCCTCACCACACTTTGTGCATTTTTATACACAGTTTTTTACTACACTTTGATTTACTAAATTTTCTTTTTATATTAAAACAAAGTAATAGAAAATAGTTTATACTACCTCCCAGAAGAATCTTCTGAAAAAACTACCTCATTGGGACTTCCTTTGACCTTTTACTGTTGTAAAACAAGGTACATACAATATAACATACTAAACATTGAGGATGATGAAGGAAAGCTTATGTGTATAACATGAATTTAATTTCTTATTCTTATTTCTGAATCAGTAGTGCTTGCATTGGTATGGTAACAGTGGACTGAAGAATAGGTGTGTCTAGTGCCACTCAGCTATGAATTTTCCAGAAAAATATCAATCGACACTGAATCTTTCTTGAAAAAAAGAAGGTGAACACATTGTAACAAAGACTGAATTGTAACATGGATAAAATAAAATCCCATTGGTGCCTGAATGTTGTATGAGGGACTGTCTTCTGAACACTGTCACTAAAAAAAATATGAAGAAATGGGCATGGTTGTGCATTCTTCAGCATACATAGTCTATAAGAATACCTTGTTGTTTTATTGATTCTGTGTTTCAGTTCCGGAAAGGTGAACTCAGAATGCAAAGTCTGACCTTTGATGATGCTGGCATGTACCAGTGTATAGCAGAAAACACGCACGGAATTATTTATGCAAATGCTGAACTGAAGATTGTGGGTCAGTGGGATTATTTGTTCTATTTACTATTTCAGGTTTGAGTAAGATAGCAGTCACATTTGCAGGCACTGTTTGGTAACAGAGTCCTGTGAGGATAAAGCTAAGAACCCTCACTGAATCTAGGTGAGATGGGGTCTATTCAAGCTCCCTAGCTAGGCTTTGGCCACAACTTGAGGAATCAGGTTACTAATTTATGGGGAATATTTGCTGTATTATTTCTGGTGTTTGCTTACTGCTGTTACCCCTCAGAGGAACTGGTAGTGCAGAAATTGTATGAAGTGCGTAGAGTTGCTGTCTGCCCTCTCAAGCTTGCCAAACTGGTTGAGAAGTGTTTTCTTTTTTGCTCACCTATGCTCACTCCTCTGTCGGGCAAAATCTGCTTATTTAGAAACCACATTGTCAATCACCAGACCTTTGAAGGCCTCTTCACTCTCCCCTTTGCTTTTGCCTTCTACAACCCATTACGACCAGCTGCAGTGTTTGTGTGCAACATAGCTGTCCCATTTGATGGCTAAATAAAGAAATTAATCCTTTGTGTTTTCCTAAGGAGCACACTGTTGAAAGTTTTCCTTTCAGATCCAGAGCCCTCAGGCTTAAAACAGTTTCTGACATTTTTGCTGATGTCATTAGAGCAGGCATACTGGCTGTATGACGTGGCTTTCCTAGATTTCCCTGCAGCAGTTACCCTGGGTTCTTTCCATCTCACCCTTGCCTTCAGACTTTCCCAAAAGCTAAATTGTTCTTGACTTCCCCAACCCACTGCACAACAACACTTCATCCTTCACTGTTCTTCCATTACTATGTACTCCCTACCAGCCTGGATTACCCAGAAATGCATGCACATTTTCAAAATTCAGTGTTGGTAAGATGTGGATGTTCATCAGAGTTTTTCTCTGCACTGCTGAAATTAACTAATAGCCCTCTTTCCTCGAGCTGTGCACACACTTGCTGGCATGATTAATAATGATGGTATGCCGAGATGCAAAATAATTAAAAGCTTTTTTTTTATTTGGTTACAAATAAAGAGAAAATTAGGAAGCAAAGGTGTGACCTCAGATGCATAAGTGTGGTGCTTGCTAGTCATGTCTCGTTAATCTTGTACATCTGAGAGTGCACCTAAGGCCAGCTGGCCAAACAGAGAACTACAAAGAGGAAGAAGGGCACAACCTTAAAGTTGCTAAAGGGGGGTTAAAACCACTGAAATGTAAACCCAATTATTATTTGAAAGTACGATCAAGTGAGCAACTTTTTACAGAAGTTGGGCTCTAGGAATCTAAATTTTATTAGGACTGATCAAAGGGCCTTTGAAAGGGAGGAACTTTCTATTGATTTTTGGGGACTTTGATCTTGTTAGATTAAACTTAGATGGAGGCTCAGAAATCAACAGAAAGAAACCTCTGGTGTAACACAGCATAGAACTACATAATGATTTTTTCTGTTCCTTTTCAGTCACCATCTACTTCTCGACGCTTCCCTGTATCGTTAATATTTTTCTCACTGGTCTGAATAATGGACACTTGTATACAATTCATACTTCTGTCATCTACCTTCATGTTGCAAATCAATTGTATTCTGCAGAAAAATCACTAACAGCAGTACTTGTGTTAATTTTTGCTTTCAGCTTCACCTCCTACTTTTGAACTGAACCCTATGAAGAAGAAAATCCTAGCAGCTAAAGGGGGCCGTGTAATCATTGAATGCAAGCCTAAAGCTGCTCCTAAGCCAAAATTCTCCTGGAGCAAAGGAACAGAATTACTTGTAAATGGGAGCCGGTTAGTATTGACTGTTAGCGGACACCGTGGATCTTAAAAAGTCTGCCTTATGTTTCTATTTATCCTGTAGGCTAGTTCTCACTTTTGCAGATTTCAGGGGCAGGAGAATGTGTAATTTCAGGAAAATGATATGCCAAAATGTTACCAGCAGCGTGGCTCCAAATAGCTGTGAGGGTATCCAACTTTAATGAGTCTGTTTAGTGCTGTTTGCAATTCAAAATTGAATTGGATCACAAGACTGTAAGAAAAATATTTGAGTGACTACAGACGAATGAAAGTACTCTGTCTTGCTCCAGCAATGTGGGGCATCTAATTATACCACAATCCATTTAAATATTTTTTACTATAGGAGTGTTTGTAAATGCAGTAGTGAGATGTGAGCTTCGGGGAGATATTTGTGGTTTTCCTTTCAGTTACTACAATTCTACTGGAAGTATTACTTTCTAATATAAAACCCTAATTTTTTCTGATGTATTTTTTGCACTTTCAATAGCATACGTATCTGGGATGATGGGAGCCTGGAAATTATCAATATCACAAAGTTGGATGAAGGTCGCTATACCTGTTTTGCAGAAAATAACCGAGGAAAAGCTAATAGCACTGGTGTTCTAGAAATGACAGGTAAACCTCTAAATTGCATTATTTTGTTTCAGATAGCATCCAAAGTCACTAATTTTGTTGCAGCATTGCACTACTTCTGCAAGCCATTTTATATCTTTTCTTTCTAATTTAATTGCTCATTAAACAATGAATTGATGCTTTTAAAGCATATTGCTCAGTAGAAAGTGGGTATGTTTGCACCAGTTCTGAGACTGTATCTCAATTTTCAGGGTTGATTTTTCCCTAAGAGGTTATTAAATCTGATCCATTAAATTGACACATTTTAATGCATTCATTCAATTAGGTAGCTCTGGCTAAGATGTGATTCTGGGGCCATGACTCAGAGAAATGGGACTTTTATTGGCCTTTCTTAATTTTTCTTTTCCTTTTTTTTGGTGGGGTAAGCAAGTTTGAGAAAGCACTGCAGTTAAAAAAACGTGCATTACATTTGTGAGATAGGGACATATAGCCATATGATTGCACTACTAAATTCCCTTGCTTTATGGGGATTAGTGTTTACTGATTGAGTGCTGATATCCTCAATTGTGTATTTTAAATCTGATGTCAAATAAATAAATAGCTGTAGAATACAGACAGGAAAGATGACATTCATGAACAGCTACATGTATCAAGTATCAGTGATTGCAGGTGAGTCATTTATCAAAGACATTTTTCAATGTCTGTTCCAGAAATCATGCTGAATATGACAGCTGATGCCACGTTATTGATGTACTAATATAAGAATTAATCTGTAGCAATGGATCATATGAAAGCATTTTTCTGGATGATTTATACGAAGTTTATTGTACCAAATCAATTGTAAGACTTTATTTTGATTAATCATATTTGGTTAATGTTTGCAGTTGCTTTTTATAATCTTCTGCAGATTTATATGTCTTAATATTACCCTCAGGCATTTCATTATTTTGAAAGGTTATGTAAATAAATATCCAGCCCCTTAATAGTTGTATCATACCTTCTAAAATCAGGAAGAACACTTGCATACTAAATTCGCACAGTGAAACACTTAAACCATATGTTTATAAACCTTATAAACTAGGTATAAAGAATTTTAAAATTTTGGAGAATTCTGCTCTGATTCATCTGAAAAGGAAAACCAAAAGACTAAGACAACCCCCTTGCATCACAGCAGAAACAGAAGGGTCAGATGACATAGTTCAAAATTATTTTCACATTGTGGACAATGATGAGGGTTGACGAGGAATGCTTTCAGAATGGTATTCCCAAGCATGTTGTGTGGCCCATAAAACTTCTCAGACATTGTGCATGACTACAGGAAATTAAAAAGTTAAATGTGAAGCTGACAGGCACTATAAAGTCTGATGTTTTTTCCCACACGCTGTTTGTTCACTGCCACTGGACCATTCTTTCAGCAACTTCTTAGACTGGTAGAGTACTTCATGTAAACATTTAGAAAATCACTGGTGGCGGAACCAGATGCTGAATGTACAGGCACAGCACTAGAATGGAGCAGGTATCCTACGCGTGTGCCTATAGCTAGGACTTTATAGATCAGATGTTAACAGGTTGTTCTAATGCACTACGAGATACTCCGTTCTGCAAAAACCAGTAGTTGTGCCCTTCTCATAGTCTCAGTATTAAGCAGGTTTTAGGTTACTAGAGGAGGATCCAGAGGAAGGTTTTTCTCAAAGGCAGATGGACAAGAATGTTGGCTTTACTTAGGACTTTGCTGTTCTGTGTATGGTGGGGTCCAGTGTGCTCCTTGGAGCATGCTAAAACCTAGGTCTTAAATAGTAGCAATAGCTTTTTTCTTATGGCTGTTGTCTTTCAGGTTTTGGTACCCTGCTCCCACTCTTATATTGGTGGGAAAGATATTATGTGTCATGGCATGAGGAAGATATTCTGTGGCTTTTTGTTTTATGATAATATTTTAAAGAAAAGGAGGAGGTAACAGTGATCCAGTGAATCCCTTCCAGAACAGTATTGCTAATTTGCCATGAGTTTGATGCATATACCAATATCTCAAGCGAGTATCATGAGATCTCTGCCTTTTTTTGTTTCTGTAATAACAAGAGGCATTTCTGGGGGATATACAGGTTTCTTCCATTTGTTGTATTATTTTCTCTTCCTTTCCACATGTAGCTATTTGCATAGTTTGTTATGCATCCATTATATTGTTTCTCACTACATAAATTAAGATCTCGGTCCCTGCAGTGCTCTAATGGAAATCTGACTTGGCCTGACAACTGAGTAGAACTTTCCATTTGTTAAAGAGACAGGTTTTAAAACGTAAGAAATATTATAATTAAATCAAGAAATGCAACACAAGTCACATAAGATTCATCATCTGTCTTCTTTCTACCTGAGATACAGTCAATGAATAAAAATAGCTTTACATAGTCAGTAATGTGTTTCAGAGACTGAAACAGCCATTTTCAAAGGACAGCTAAATAGAAGTTAGGCATTTCAGTTGTAAAAGGTTTCCTTTGTTCTCTTTAGTTTGGTCCTTTGAAATGTAGCTGCATGAATAACATGTAAACTAGAGCTTGAGGGAGCAGTTTAATGTATAATCAGTTACAGAGCTGAGCTTACATTTGGATAAACATTTATTTATTGGAATTTTCCATGTTTGCTGTTAACTTCACAGAAGCTACAAGGATTACTTTGGCTCCGTTGAATGTTGATGTCACCGTTGGAGAGAATGCTACCATGCAATGCATTGCATCCCATGATCCCACATTAGACCTGACGTTTATTTGGTCTCTAAATGGCTTTGTAATAGATTTTGAGAAAGAGCATGAACATTATGAAAGGAATGTTATGGTAAGATACTATAGATCCTTATTTAATACGTGAAAGCCTAGTTTTCTTTATTGTGAAAAGCTGTCTTTTCTGTTTTACTTTTTCTGTTGTGTTGGTTCAGGTCTAGAAAAACTCAGTAGGCTAAGAACATAAAATAAAATTACAATTTAGATGCCTTACAGACATGTAGACACTTGCAGATAGATAACTGAAATCAAATATCTAAATTGACATAAGCATTTTGGTACCTCAGTTAAATCCCACTCTGATTAATAGTGAAAATAGCTGGTAAGTAGGTAGTCTGATCGTAAACAGAGTGCAAATTATCTTGAAAAAGTGTGCATATGCATTCACTTTTACTTACCCATGTTTTTCTCATCAACATTTCTGGAATTTGGCACAATACCGAGCCAGATGGTGGGTAGGAGTCAAACAGTCTGTAAACACTGAGCAAGAAGAGTTTGTGTGAAGGCTAAACAAGTTAATACAAAGACACGCATTTTGGCACATAGAAAGAGGAATCATAGATCTTTCATGTTTGTGTGTATGGTTATCTTTTTACAGTCTTCTATCAGGCTTATTCAAAATTAATATGTCAAGTAGAAATCCCTTCTGGTTATGTCTAATCACATGCTAATTTACCTCATATTCAACAACAACCTCAGAGTGGTTGCCCACATGTGTATAGATTTATTCTGTTTTTCTGGGTTTAAATGGTACACAAATCCTCAAATTTAGATACCTTTTTTTTTGTGCTCCCAAGAGGAACGGCAGATGTGGAGAGAAAAGGTTGCTAGTGGTGCCTGTAGTGTCCAGGAATGCCAGGGGC
Organism: Pluvialis apricaria; assembly: GCA_017639485.1. Lineage (NCBI taxonomy): Eukaryota > Metazoa > Chordata > Aves > Charadriiformes > Charadriidae > Pluvialis > Pluvialis apricaria. Next base: position 189,989,711 of record CM030007.1, on the reverse strand, counting down.
CGTGTTCAGTTTCAGCTCCGTGTTCAAAACAATGTACCATATAACAGTGCCTCCTGCAGAGTCTTGCTCCTAAGCTGGCAATATTATTTGATTTTCCATGGACCAAGAGATTCTTTTTCTCTCTTTCTTGTTCAATGTCTGTCTATCTCCATGTGAGAAGATGTTTCACCATAACTATTCTAGTCTGATTGGGAACCAACCAGTCCTTTGAGGAGTCAAGAGTTGCCTCAGCCTGCTCATTTGCTGAGTTGTAAACATTCCTGAAAAGTCACATTGCTCTCTTTCAGTGAGAGAACAAGTCCTTGTCCAGCAGGCCAGTAGAAGCGTGTTAAGATCAGCTGAAAAACATTGAAACCCAAAGACATAAACCCTTTTCTGCAATAAACCTCCTGAAAGTCTATGTCCAAACTTAGTAGCAGGGTACTAAGCAATTTGCGGTGCATGTTGTATTGCCTCAGGAATTACAAAATATGTAGATCTACAGTAGTACACTAGCATCATTCAAAACATTTCCTGCATGTGGCTATTAAGACACACTTTTGATAGGTTTATATTTACACTTCAGTACTAATCAGTGCATAAGAGTACCTTGAAAAAGCTTGAATCACCTCCTAATGGCATTAGTTTCTCCTTAGATAAAGGCTGGAATGAGTCTTGAGTGTCAGTCAAAATAAGAGCTTAAGGAGTAATACCCCATTAAATGTATCCCTTGTAAAAGAGCAACTAAAACCACTCTGGTTTTGTCAAATTTTATTTAGTTGATTGCATTTAGCTACCTGACAGAAGTCACACAAAGAAATTGTGTTCCACAAAACAAAAGGTCGGGCTGAAAGTGTTGATGAATCCATTGTTTTGGTGTGGAAGGAGGTAAAAATGCCTTTACCAGAGGACTTCCTAATGCAAGACCGTGTAATGCAAGAGAAAGGAACCTGAACTTTCTCCATCTGTTGGTCATATGTTGAACAAAATTTTTTATATCATTGACATACTTTTTTTGGTTTTCCTCTTAATAATGAAAAGAGAAGGAAATTGGATTTTTTTTTCTTTTCAGGGAAAGTAATTCTGAAATGTAATCCCAATTTTAGGGCACTTTCTAGCAAAGCACTTGAGTGAACAAATCTGGGGCCAAATAAGGACCTCAGCAAGTGTGTAAGCTGTAATTCTCGGTGAAGATGGACGTAATATTTAGGTACTCAGCCACCTCAGATAGCCAGTGTTCCTGGATCTCTTGATCCCAAATTCTCATTAGCTCCACGATATTTTAGACACTTTATTGAAGTGCTTGATTTTAAAAACAAATGAGCCTAGCTTTTGTAGGCTAGCTTGGTCTCTACAGATCTTCTATGGTCTGCAGAGAGAGAGAAGAAGAGGTGATTCACTTCATGAGGATGTTGAATCTTGTGCCGGAAGATTTCCTCTTTCAGTAGATTATAGAGGTGGATATTCTGTAGGATGCAGAAGTAACTGAACAGTGACTAACTCTTAATTCATTTAGACAGTTAAAGTTACATAGGTCAGATCCAAACATCAGTTACTTTATTTGTCAGTGTGTAACTCCGTCTTCCTGAAGAATATTTCTTGGTTTATTGTGTTCCTTTTACACTTGATCAATACTGGTAGAAATTATTTTAGCAGGGGCAGCGTCTTGTTTTGCATTCCTAAGCCTTATTTCTGGGATTTCAAATGCGAAGCAAGTGCAGATGATCTCTGTTCCTCTTCCATGGGCAGTTCAGTCTTCATCACTCCAGACAGAGGGGAGAGTAGAATTGTGTTTGAAGTTATTTGGAATTGCGATTTGTAGCTATTTGGTGATTCAGCACTTAAGTAATAACAAATGCAGAATTTTTAACAAATTCAACAAATCCAATACAAAGGTTTATATGGGATGTAATTAAGAGGAATATGCACTTTCAGTATTTCTGTTTCATTCATATATTACCGTGTTCTTACATTAAGGGGTTTTTTCCTTCCTGTGTGAGCAAAGGGTTTTTCTCCTGCCTACAGCTTCCATCTCTGGCAGTTCTCAGCTCAAGTCACTGGGCGGCAGGTTTGCTCAGGCTTTCTCGGATGCAAAGGCATGAGCTGTCGCGCATTTGACAGCAGCAGCCCTGGCTGCTGTGCTTTAAGCAGTGAATTCCCATGCTGCCACCCAATCCTTCGTAAACATAAAAGAAAAAAATATTCCATCATGAATATTAAGATTACTGGATATGTGATGCATGTTTTCTGTGCTATAATTTCCTATTGATGAAGGATCCTCATCTGTCTTCGTGATAATATCACTATTAATTTAAGTGACAATGCAGATCAACATGCTGAAACTTGATACAGCCACAGTATTTCAGTTCTTAAAATAATACTAATATTGTTGTCACATACACATAATGGAATGCTAATGAAATTCAGGTAAATACCTGCATACGGCTTCTTTCTTTAAATGGAAGCTTTGGTATCTCCATCACTTGCTGAAGGCAAAACTAATTTGTATTACATTAGTACTAAAACTCATTTATCATGAGAACATTTGTTAGTGCTGTTTTGATTTCTTATGACAGTGATATTTAAAATGAAATATATATATTAATTGGTTAGCTTTCGAAAAGTCAAATGGAGTCTTTGAAATCTTGCTATTAAATTGATTGCTTTTGACTTTATGTATGGTTGTTCCTCTGATTATTTGATTGAGGAGCTAAAAATTAACACATCCTTTCAAGTCCCATAGAGATACAGCACTTCAAGCAATCTGGAAAACTCTAGTGTTCAGTCATTTGTTATTCATGGATCTGCAATTTGTCATGTATATTTAAAGATTGAAAAGCTTACTTTTAATATCTATTTTAATAATATACACTATCTAAATAAGTATATTCTTTTAAGCTTACTACAAAAAATTCTCTTTAATATGTGAGGGGGTATAACTATTTTTTTTTTGTACTTTTGAAGCTACATTAGTCCATTTGTATGGATAGTCAGGAAGAGGAACTCTGTAATTTAACTGATTCAAGTCAGAAACTTGTACATACACTTAGGAAGAGTCCAAAAGTAGGCTGTAATAGTCTTAGTCACATATAGACATGCATACATTTTAAAATACTTTCCATGCTATCAATATTCTGGTGTTTGCTACATTGTTTATTAGTTGTCTTAAAAAGTATTAGTGAACCTGAAACCCTGATAATTCTCTCACCATTTTATCTTTAATAAATTAAATTAAATTGCCATACAAGTGTTCAGGAACTTGACCTGCTTGCAAATAGTTTTCTTTTATAAGAATTAAAAGAAAGAGGAAGCAGCGATGGAAAAATACAATAAGGCCAGACAGTAAGTTTTGTCACAGAGACCATTGACTTGTTGCTTGCTCAAGTTTTCACGTATTAGCAGTGAGATTTTCAAAAGAACATAAGGAAAAACTGTATTTGAGTACCTGGGATGCTTTCACACCTACCAAAATGCAGGTCTGTATCACCCTATCATGTAATATCTGGATCATTTAAAGTGTCTTACTGAAGTGGTTTGTAAGTTCTGTTCTTGGCATCTAGTGTGTTTTTTACATCCCACAGAAGGTACTGTCCTTATTTTCACAGCAGATGATAGCTTCAAGGCTTCATGCTGCTTTGTGATCATAATTTATCAAAAAAAGCATTCCATGGAGCCTCACTAGAGATGTTGAGTTCCCCTCTCCTCTGCAAAAACAAAATAAAGCCAGCAAAAAACAGAATTCCAAAATAGTGTAAAATTGGAGTGACCAAGACTATTGACAAGAGAAACTTGCAGCTCTTTGCTTTATTTTTTTTTTAAAGATAAACAGTATTTTTTTAAATTTTCAGAATTTTTGAATTCTCTTAAATTTTTTTTGCATGTCAAAGATTCATGGTTTCTATTATTTTGTACTTGAGTTTCATTATGAAATTTACATCTTGCATTTTAAAAATATTGAAAAGTAGAAAGCCATCATTCTGTTCCTATTCTAAAAAGAGAAGAATCAAAGATGCATGCCCCCAAACCCCCTGCTGAACTTCTCGGGGACAGTGTTAAGATGATTAATGGTTTGAAGCATCTGACATACGAGGAGAGCCTAGGGGAGCTGGGATTGTTTAGCCTCCAGAGGAGAAGGCTCAGGAGGATCTTGTCAAAATGTGTAAATACCTGGTGAGAGGGAACTAAAGAAAACAAAGCCAGACTTTTCTCATTAGCACCCAGTGAATGGACAAGAGATGATGGGCAACAACTGAAAAACAGGGAATCCCAATTAAACGTAAGGAAAACTTTTTAATTGTGAAGGTGGTCAGGCATTGGAACAGGTTGTCTGGAGAGGCTATGGAGTCTCCATCCATCAAGTTATTCAAAATATTTGGACTGAATAAGGCCCTGAGCAGCCCGTTCCAGTCGGCCCTGCTTTGAGCAGGGAGGTTGGACAAGACACATCCAGAGATCCCTTATGACTGCAACTATGGTGTGATTCTGTGATGGTTTAATATAGTTGTATAAAAAAAATACAGTTAAATAAAGTGTATCAAAGATGGTATTGAGTGCTGAAAGCAGATGGCAGCAGTATTTTCTTCAGCCAATACATTTATATGCTGGTGTGCAGTTTTTTGTCTAATGGGATATCATCACCTTTCACCACAAGCAGAAGCTCCAGTGTTTCAAATAAGGAGTTAGGGTATTGCACCAAAGCTTGGTACCAGCAAGAATGAGGTCATTTTACGAAGTGTATCATGGAATGTTATGCTTTGTTCTTTCCGATTTCCATTAAAATTTTAACACTCTGAGAATTGGGAAATAATTTCATTTTAATATTTAGGAATTTTTTACCTTACCAGCAGCTTTAACAATGGATTATTTTTTTTGCAGAATGGATAGGGAATCTTTCCCGGGGAGTTCACAGGACAAGAAAGGTGTCTTTACTGATGCTGGACGTTGCATAGAATTGCACCCAGCTAAAAAGCTCTCACAGGATGAGGAGCATTGTTCAGATGCTCCTCTCAAGATGGTGCTGACACACTTCAGTGTCATGACTGCTACTGAGCAGGAAATTAAGACCTGCTGAATCCACAGTGCACTTTCCAGTGTTCATAGGTTCCGGGACATGGCACAAAGGCAACCAAACATGTTCAGCATAGAACTTGTAGGGCTCATAGCTCGGGCTCTATTCAGCTTTGAAGTCACTTCTGAATCCAAGCTGTCTGTGTATAACCTGCTCTGGTGTCCCTGCAACCATCACACAGTTAACCATCAGTAGTGTGAACTTCACTGTATTTTCAAAAGCTTTTTTTTTCCTTATGCAAATATTATTCATCTTACTTTATCCCTCCCTAAAGTACAGAAAGCTTTGCAGTTTTCTAGGACCACATTCATAATATTCTGGAGATGCATGGCCAGACAGTTACTTTACATTTAAGTAAGTGACACATGGAAGGGCCTGTTTCTTCACTTTGACTGTAAAAGGTGGTTAGTTCAGATACCAAAATCCATGCTGCAGATGTCTAAAATAGGTGAGATGAATTCTAGATTGGAGACAACATTTGCTAAAAAGCAAAGTTCTCCAAAACAGCTGTTTTTGTAAACCACAGAGAATAAGTTGAACTATAAAAATCGGATTAGAGGAGTATAGCTTAATACCTGCTTGGTTTTTGTAAATTATTACAATTTGCAGTTCCTTGGCTGGGCATGATAGATGAAGGTGTTCTACTGCATGCTTCTGCTTCAACATATTACTAAGTAGACAGTTTTATTGTGTAAATCTCTCCTTGCACATTCCACAGTTTTCTGCAGCAGAAAAGATACAAAGAGTGTAATTTTAATTTTTCTTCACTGCTTCCCGTAGTAATCCTCCTTGCAGAGGAGTCTAGCTACAGCTATATGACAGGAAATCAATAGGAACTTCAGGATAAATGAAGAATTAAAGAAAAATGTTTAGATAGCAAAGCTCAGTTACTCCCTGACAAGGAAGAAGCAGCTGTGTATGCATTGGGAAGAAGAGGCTGCATATGGATTGGAACAAAACCTGGGAGGCAGTGTCATAGTGAGCTCATTCAGTACAATTTGTTGATTCTATTGAGGGCGCAGGTGATTGTTCATGAAGCATGGCCAGCCAAATAGCTGAGCTACCACTTTTTCTGAGAAACAGTTGCAGGACTCTCCAAAGGCACTGTCTCAATACGTTGCATTCAGTGCCTTGATGTATTAGGGAGACGCTTTTGACATGATCTAGCTGGAAGACACATATTTTGGCTAGGTTTGGGGTAAAATTTAGAGGCTAGGGCCTAATAGTAATGTAGTGAGCATGGAATGAGATGGATGGAGTCAGTGGTTAATAACAAGGAGGGGAAGGAAAGCAGAAGACATAGTGCTGAGGGTGAAGCCAAGGAGCAGTTAGCTCTGACAGAAGCCTTTGAGGAAACCTATTATTAATCCACAGTGCTATTTCCAGCACAGAGAAATGTAGTCCATTTAGAGGATCAAGATATGCCAACTTCTGTGCTAGAATTAAGAAAATACACTGCAAAATCAGTTGACTGTAACTTTATGTGCTTGTGAGACTTCACAAACTACCAAAGTCCACATACCATCCCTAGTTAGGTAGCAGGGGCTGAGAAAGCCAGGTGTGAGCACTACTCAGAGAAATGCAGTTTGCAATGTATTGTGAATTTTCATCATCAGCCATAAAGTTGTGAGCCATGAGTATAAGTGAACATGTACCTAGGCTTTTTCTGCTGTTGGAAGTGAAACAACGGGGCATATTACCACAAGGATGCTGGTACAAAGCACAGTGTCCTCAGGCATTCTCAGCGGTATGCTGAATGGGGAAGAATAATATATTTGTTGGAAATATTTCCCAGTCCGCATTTCAGGGGTAGAATTAGCACTGTACTTCCTTTACATATAAATATAGTTCACTGAAGGAATAGATTCTTTAGTGGGAATGACTCTGTCATCATTATCCTGCTGGGTTTTTTATTTACCCGTAACTTTCATGCCAGCCATGGCTTACAAGCAAAGTGAGATAAGCTCTTCTGTGAATAGGATTGAGACAATAGAGCTGCACTGGTGGTGGTGTCCCCATGTCATCTCTGATCTCAATATGCGGAAAACAGCTATAATCACATTTACATTAACATTCATCAACAGCTGTTGGATTATCTGTTCTACTTGTATCTACCACGTAGCAGATCCTCTACTGGCAGGAACAAAACAAATCACATGAACTCACTTAAAGTTAATAATTTTAGGTACAGGTAATAGAAAAAGATGTTTTAAATTATTGCTACCTTTGGAAAAGCTGATCTCATCATCACTGTGTGTTAAACACTTCTGAAGCTCAGATGTCTAATTTATGAACCTGAATTGAAAAAAAAAGACTGTCTGCTTACCAGGTTCTTCTATTTCTGCCAAGTTAATTTTATTATTACAAAGGGCTTGTTACCTTCATACTAACACAGGTTCCTTTATTGTCTCTGAGGTCCCTACAGAAGTGGATACAGCTTTCAATCAAAAGACTAGATTCCTGTAAATGATTTTTGAACACACAGGGGCATGTTCTGATGGCTTTCTGTAATCTAGTGCACTAGCAAAGGTGATAGTCAAAAGAGTATAGTGAATCTCAGAAATAGGTCATACAATGCTATTTTTGACATCACTATTAAAGCATAAATATAGGGCTCATATGATGAAAGTCTGCTTGAAACTTGGTAAATAACTGAGTGGTGAACCACAGATACCCTTGGAACATCCCTCAGTATTGCTATCACTATTTCCAGTCTGTGATTCAGTTTTCTCTGAGTTAGGGAAGGCATTTTTAAACTTAGCCAAGCTGAGGTTTTTTAATGAAAACATGCAGTGGATTCATATCTAATTTGTGGACAGAATTTGCTGATGTCCATGCTCTTTATTTGCTTTGTAAGCTCTTCTTTTACCACTAAGAACTTAGGCTTCTTCTGAGGTATGGAAAGCTTCATCACCGACTGCATAAAACCTTGCTCCAGGAGAGCTTCTGAACCAACAGGATACAATACCATATCTATGGGTTGTTGATTTTTTAATTACGTTACATTTTCTCATCTCTTTTTCATCATTTAGATTTTAAGACCGAGTTCTGATACAGGGAAATTAATGTTAAAGCAAGTATGTGGGCACACCATTAGTAAATATAATAAAGTATTTTAATTAAAGTGCTAAAGTAGGAATTAATGAGTACTAAGAATATTAAGAATTTGTGATCATTTGTTATTGAAGTAATAATATGATTATGAGAATTCTAAGTTTATGCAGTTTTTCTAAACCTTATTGCTTTGCCTAACCTTTGCTTATGTTTATTTGCAAATCAAAGTGCAAGCAATGATTCACAGGCAGTGTAGTTCTTTCTAGGATGACATTTAGTGTTAATAAACGAAAGGTTTATACACAGCACTCAAATAGAGAACTATTTGTCTCTTTTATTAAAACCAAAACCAATGAGAACAAAATGGAAAAAAAAAAAAAAAAAGAACAACCAGGAACTGAAAACTCAAGGAGTTTGAACTTCTGCAGCTTCTTTCTTGTAATTTTTTGGAGGGCAGAGGAGCAGGTAGCCGCCCTCTCTGCTCCCACAGAAGTACTGACTGTCCCACTGATTTTTCTTCCTGAAAGCTGTTGACAGGATTGCATAGCCTACTCTAGACACAAAAGGCTTACATGTGGCTAGTCAGGCAGCCAGTGTTCGCTTATGCAGTAATCCCCACAGATTTTCAAAGGATGCTGTCCTCAAAGGCAGTGCCCCTGGAGTTCTCTTGAATAAACTGGGGTGGGCACCTGCACAGAAATGTCACTGTCCCAGACTCACCTCATCTCTGTATCCTGCTTGCACTTTGGCAAGTTAAATTAAAAGCCCTGTCATATTAGTCTTGAGTGAAAAGTGTGAAAAAATATATATGTACACATGGACCTAGTTTAATAATAACTAAAAGGGAAATGGTCAGAAATATATCAAGAATATTGGCTTGTTCACTGATCCAACTAATCTGTTTGATCATTGTTAACAGCACTTGTGTCACTTAAAAATTGAAAAGGTACAGTGTAACCTGCATTTCTCTCTGTCCCTATGAGGCAAACAGCTGAAGTATTGATAGCCAGAATTAAGCAGTTTCTTTCATCCTTTTATCCAATCAACGGTTTACCTCAGTAATTTCTTAAAAATGTGAATTCTTATGTTGGACAAAAAAAAATGGTATTAGCAGGTTTCAGTTTGTGCTGAAATTTTATGACAGCAGGATTTGAAGCTGGCATCCAAAATCATCACTGGAGTTTGGAAAGGAAAAGGATAGTTTTATCTGGCTATTTTAATCTTCCCTAAATACAGACTCTAAACTGGCGTTCTGGTTTCAGAACATTTGGAAAAGATTTAACCATTTTTACCCCCCCCAGCTTCTCAATCGGGAAACATAAACTGGATGACATAGCTTTATTTCATTACTTCAGAATGTCTAAATGCAGGGATACTAATAACAGATCATAATATTTGAGATTGTATTGGAGGTCTTTCCTCTAACTTTCCATGATGATGACACTCGTTCTTATACCTAAATATTCCGCAGTTTCTTTTTAACATACCATTTTGCGTCTGAATTCCTTTTGCTCCTGCATGTGAAGGTTTCAGGATTGCAGTGAGTTATCTCAGTGTTTGGGTTTTTTAAGAAAGTTGCATTTCTGAACAGTCTACAGTGAGTGAGGAAATCTGAATGTTGCCCCTTTTGATATAGTGTGGTATAAATCCGTCTGTTAATCTTTTGGAACATTTTGACTTCCATGAAAGCAATCAGATATATTTTGGAGAGAACGTTTGGTTTTTTTCTGAAATATCTTTAAGACTAACACATGTATAACCCTATGATTTACCCTTGTAATCTTTTTCTGGAATAAACTGCGGAGTAGATAAGCAAAATACTTCAAGCGTGTTATTTTTAAACATTTGTATAAATATCTTTCTTAAGATAAAATGTGTTTTTCATTAAGAATAGCTGTGGTGTATATAGTGGTCTCTCTTCCACTCCTTGTTTTACGGGTGTGCATCGAGTTATTCAGTGGGTTTACAGAAGTGTCGTAGGACAAAAATACTTTGAGTTTGCCTACCTGTACAAACACAGGTAGTGGACCTTACAGCCATCTGAAAACAGAGCTATATATTTTCCCAATCGTCTAGCACTGGTGAAGAGTGTTGAGGAAGGATTAGGGTCTGCAATGATGATGGTGATGAGGGTACAAGCCTCGCTGAACGGCAAATTGCTTCCCTGCAGGTCCTGCTGCCATTTGCCCGGGGGGATAGCATGGCCAGCAGGGCAGGGGCCTCGCCAGCAAGGTTCCCGTCCCGCAGGGACTGACGGAGGGGAGCAGGACAGGTCTGGTGGTGGCAGCCAGGGTGGCCGGGCAGGTCCATGGTGAGGAGGCCGGGTGGTGGTCAGGTCAGGTCCAGTGTGGCCCATGGTCAGCTGGGCTGTGCCATGGCAGCGCCGAAAGGCAGCATCTCAGCTCAGGAGCAGCTCCCGCAGCAGGGCCTCGGCCCTGGTGGAGACCCCACTGCGGCACTGGTCTGTGTGGCCCAAAGGAAGGGGCTGCCCTGGGCCGGGCTGTCTCAGAGCTGGCCCCGAGTCCCGGCAGCCCGGCTTCCCGCCATGGGAGTTATGGTTACTGCCATCCTCCTGTCCATTGCCAACACCACTGGGCAGAGAGGGGGCTGAACTTTCCTCTGAGGAGTTCTGATGTGTGTTGAACATTATTATTTCTTCGCAGTCGCTGCATTTTAGCATTTCTTTGGTGCATCCTTATTTAGGCTGTGATTGTAGCCTCTCTGCAATAAAAATACCTGTACTGCTTTAGGCTTGTAAAGGAAGAGGCAAACAGTATCCTGTGCTGTTAGTAGGACTCCATGACATGTTATCATACAGACATAAAAAAGCAGATAATGGTAGGGAGGAGTCATCTGACTGCTGTTTATGAAAAAATTCGTGAGTAAATTTAATGTTCGGATATGGGCTTCAAATAGTAAAAGGGCAGTGTTGGCTTGTGAAAAATACATTTACTAAGAACTCTGTTTTTTTCATGTCTGGTAAAGAGCAGCATCTCTTTAGGAGACACCGGACACTTTCAACAGCTGTCATATAAATCAGATGTATCTTTGAGAGTGCTCCATGCTCAAAGTAAGCGCTTACTCTTTGGAAATAGCAACCACTGTATATCAGTTGGAAAGGTTGTGTAGATAGGTATCACATGGCTGCAGAGGGATGTTTGCCAGCTTCGCTAAGTACTATTTTTCTAACAGATTAAATCCAACGGAGAGCTGCTCATTAAAAATGTTCAGCTGCGGCATGCTGGGAGGTACACCTGCACTGCTCAGACAATCGTTGACAACTCTTCGGCTTCAGCTGACCTTGTGGTGAGAGGTAAGGTTTGCCAGGTAAAATACAAATGCGGCTGGTTTTCACCTAGACAAGCAGAGTGTTTTGGGTTGTTTAGAATATGTTATTTCTCATCAAGAAATGACAGAAATTAAAATGAGAAGTGTGTGAACATGCAAAATCCTTAAAGTCTATTCAGGGTACTGATTCGATTCCAGACACTTAGAGGTCTAACTGAGCATGTGTTTTCCTGAAAAGCAATAAAGATTTTTTTATTATGGGTATTTTCCTTATGTTAAAGTAATTTTTAGACAGTTTAATTTGGTGTTCATTAATAAAAATAGATTTTAAGAAGCATTTCACTGTATCCACTGTATAACATTTTTAAGAAGCCACTTCTGTTTTCTAATAAAGCTTTATGGATTAAACTATTGTGTATAATACTAGGCCTACATTAAAAGGTTTTCTAGTTTTCAAATGACAGAAACCAGAACATGTGGGGTTAACGCTGTCACTCCATTGTTAACTGATTCATGTCTGTTAAGTGTTACTTCAGTCTCAAAACACTGTGCTTGCTCATACAGTATGTAGCCTACAAGATCTGTTACAATGCATGGTTTCAATAACGTGAGTTAATTCATGTCCTTTGGGCATTTTACTCTGTTTTGTGCTTCCAGGTATAACATGTTCTGAAGTGCTAACGCTCTGTCATGCTGACAATTCAAAGCAGACACTTGGGGCCGCATTGCTGTCATATTTTGCCCCACATTCCAGTTATACTATAGAGCTGTATAGCAGCTGAAGTATAGCTTATGCCTTGATTCTGAATTTCTGTCATTTGAGGATGTTGTGGGCTTGAATCTTTCTGTATTTAATTTTCACTGGGTATTAACAGCCAGTGAAATGTCATCAGTTTTGGATGAAATGTCAAAGCAAATACGATAAGTAGTGAAACTGCAGAATACATTTGCAAAGAAAAAGAGAAGGGTCTGTCCGTGTGCCTTAGTATTATGTAAGCAATTCCTTTTAAAAATAAAAAGAGAAATATGGTGCCTTATCAAGCTTCTGATTCTCCTTCCAACCCAGTAATTACAATTAGAATCATTGCTCTGAGGTTATATTGAGGAAGAAATTAGCATTCATTTTATGCTCAACATTCAGGTTTTAATACGATGAACACAGTTCTGATTAGTCCTGAGGAATTCTCACTACCATTTTTGTCAGTGGAAGACTCAGCATCTTGCAGCAGCAAGGTTAAATATCTGATGAAGTATGACAAAGGTGGCATTATAGTTTCACTGCATTGGTAGGAGGAGGCAACAGCAAAGTATGAAAACACAGAGCGAGGTTCCAGAGTGTCTCATCAATGAAGCAGTAAAGGATGTGACCCAGCAATTTCCGCTTGCAGCCCAGAAAGCCAACCCTGTCCTGGGCTGCATCAAAACAAGCGTGGCCAGCAAGTCGAGGGAGGTGATTCTGCCCCTCTACTCCACTCTTGTGAAACCCTGTCTGGAGTACTGTGTCCACCTCTGGGGCCCCCAACATAAGAAGGACATGGACCTGCTGGAGCAAGTCCAGGGGAGGGCCACAAAGATGATCAGAGGGCTGGAGGCACTTCTGTGAAGACATGCTGAGAGAGTTGGGGTTGTTGAGCCTGGAGAAGAGAAGGCTCCAGGAAGACCTTATAGTGACCTTCCAGTACTTAAATGGGGTCTACAGGAAAGATGGGGAGGTACCTTTTATCAGGGCATGTAGTGATAGCATGAGGGGGAATGGCTTTAAACTGGAAGAGGGTAGATTTAGGTTAGGTATTAGGAAGAAATTCTTTACTATGAGGGTGGTAATAGACTGGAACAGGTTGCCCAGAGAAGTTGTGGAAGCTCCATCCCTGGAGGTGTTCAAGTCCAGGCTGGATGGGGCTTTGAGCAACCTGGTCTAGTGGGAGGTGTCCCTGCCTATGGCAGGGTGGTTGGAACTCGATGATCTTAAAGGTCCCTTCCAACCCAAACCATTCTATAATACTATGATTCTATGATTCTATAGCCACTGTTCCTGCAGCACATGAAGATGTTTTGTTTGTCCACAAAACAATTTAACAGTTCGTATGGATTGTCCTATGTGATCTTAGAGTATTAAAAGTGCTGTTGTGTTCAGAATTACTAGTAATACTGGTACCTTGAAGACTGTCACACCCCTGAATGCGGCAACAGACCTTAATGACCGTGACCAGCTTCACCCAGGACCCACACCCATGCAACTGCCCGTAGGCCCAGGAGCCCCGTTAAGCTCAACCCTGGACGTTCAGCCCTGACTAGAGCTGTGGTACAGACATGCCTGCTTCCAGCTCTGTCTCTGGCCCTGCCTCCTGGATGGGCCTCAGACCTATGCTGTAGGTAGCTTGTCTCCTGGATAGATTGCTTGGATACATGCAGTAGTTTGTCACCTGGATCCACCTGATTCATTGCTTGTGGTACCTAGGACTGCCATATCAGCACCTGGCTCTGACCACTATACTCAGACCCTGTGGGACTGTGCCCCATTGTTGAAGGAACTACCAACCCTGGGGTTACTCATGAGTCCTGGCTCAGCTTTCCTGAGGGACCAGCTGGCCCTTGGTGTTTCCTGACACATACCATTTTCAGAAACTTTGATAGTGACATGAGAAGCTGTAAGAGATACCTCCTGAAGAATGAAGGAACGAAAGATCTTGGGACTGATGAACCTTTCCATACCTTCCAACTTGAGGGTTTCTGAAGTGAACAGTCTTGCAGGAGAATGGGTCTCAGGCCTTATCTACCTGAGTTCTTGGGCTGGGCTAGCAAATATGCATGTTACCAGGGTGGACTAACAATCCTCATCTTAAAACTCAGCTCTTAGCAACTTCTGCTTTGTGCATCCTCTATGAAGAGTAAGAGGCTGTTTCCACATGCAGTGATGTACTTAGTCCTTACCTTGAAAGGAAGGTCCGAGGACAGCTAATTAGTAGATTAGTTTTTAATGCCAAGATTTGAATTTTAATAGAAGTTGCTTATAAGCAATCCAGTAGTCAACTGATGGACATTTTGCCAAGGATACTAGATGGGAACTATTCTTGGATCTTAGCAGAAAAAAAACCCAGCAATTTCATTGTCAAAGTCATAGGCCATAGCCCAATGAATGGTGCAGAGTGGTCACACATTTCTTTTTAAGCAATGGCATATATATTATTTAAGCACCAGTCAAAATTTGAATAATTTTGGAGTCGGGAATGGAATTGCTTGCTTGTTAGTAGGATAAATTGATTGAAACAGAGGAACAACAATATATGGTATTATATTTGTTTGATTCAGTTAATTTCATTTGTTTCCTTTTGCTCAGATTTATGGAGAAAATAAAAAGCTCAAGAGCTGAAGATACATTTGGCACACTGTGTGTTTAGATCTGATATAAAAATTCATTCTTTTTGTTGAGTTGTTTTTGTTTTCTCTGGTTTCTTTGTAAATACTGCAGAGAAATAGATCCTGTTATTTCTTGTTGGCTTTTTTTTTAATATGCCCTGGGACTCATTCAATCAGATTGTTGGATAATTACCTGAATCATGTTGGCATATTATTATCTCTGAATGTGGAATCAGAAAATACTTCTCAATAGTTCTAATGCATTGTCTCTGTTTTTACAGAATAGTTAATATATATCACATAACTGTGTATCATATAAAACAGAAGCATAATAACAAAACTGGAACAGTCAGTATGAAAAGAATGATCTGAAAATATCTATAGGTCAAGTTTGTAAGGAGGTACTAATTAGCATAGCTTACAGAACATTGTGGTGTCTTTTACAGATGAAGATTACTATACTCATGTATGTGTGCACATGCCTCACTCAGCTTTCTAGTCTATGAAAAAATCATCTGTGTCTGTTGATCTGCACATTTTAGTCTCTCTTCTCACCATCAAGGCACAGCACAGCTACAATAAAATACAAAGTGGAGGTGTGGGAGTAGTAGTAATTAGAAGAAAATTTTTAAAATTTAAAAAATGCATTTAGAAAAATGCAAACATTCACTCCAGCAATTTTTGTCTGTTATTACTGTTCAGAAATAAACCAGATGCAGCTTGGTGAACAGATGTAACACCATTTATATGTTTAGTGATACACTTTTAGAAAAAAACAGGCAAGTTTTGGGAACAGAGGCCTGTCTCTTCAGAGATGAAGTACAACTAACAAACTTAAAGCCAAATATGGATTGACAATAATTGCTGTTATTTTAACATGGCTATTTTAAGTAGTTGGTTTGAGCAGAAATAGTATTTAATACTTGAAAAGCATAGAGATGAAACTGTGAACTAGTTTAGGAAAAGCGACTTCTACCTGTAACGATTTAGCTGGGTGTTGGGTGCATTGTAATGTGTCATCAAGCCAACATTGGTATTTAGTTCATAACTTTTTATATTCACTACAGCTATGAAATTTGTAATTAATCTTTGCAAGTATCTGCCTTTTGAAGAAAAAGAAAATACCCTTTAGAAATTATTTTATAGGTCCTTCTTGATGATCAAGACTGAAAGGGCAGATGTGGAATGGCTGTTTTGTGAAAAATGTTTTCCCTTTGACAGCTTAGTGCTGCTGTTCCTTGGTGATGGTCTTTGTGGCTGCACAGAGGTTGTTTGATTTCACCCATGTAGTGCACAAGACTGCTTTTAGTTCTGTGGGTGTAGTGGATTCCACATTTTGGCATGGATTTTTGAAATTTTTGTTGTGGGAAGGCTTTTGTTGAACTGTACAGAAGCATTGCCTAGTTCTGCTTTCACTCAAGTTATATTAGTCTGCAGGAAGTCTGAATCTGATGTTGGGTTTACCACATTGGGGTAATATGAAGGCCAAGAGAAATGTGAAGAGGTCTATAGAAGTGTCTTTCAAGGTATGATTTTTCTCCAATATAAGTTACAAGATTTTCCATATAAATTGCAGTCAGGGCCAGTATGTCACAGGCAGAAGTGTAGATTAAAGGTGGCTACCCGTAAGGTCGTCCTTAGGTGGAATTTAGGAAGGAAGATTTTGTGACTTCTGACTCTGAGTTCACCGTGGTTTGAAAAAAGAGTAGCAATAGTTTCAAAGTATCATTTTTTCACTTAAGAAAATCTCGATATTATTACTTAGGCAGGAGTCATGGGAGTTTCATTTGGTAGTTGTTACATCCAAGAGCACTTATCCTCTGAATCACTCTGTAGAGTATTAAAATGTATATATACATTTTCAATCTGTTCTTAAGTAGAAAGTGAGACTCAAAGGCCTTGTATCTAATAAATACAAGTAGATAAAATAAATACTAACAACAATAGTTAGTGAACTTTCATTTTCAGAATATTGAATTTGTGAATTGAACTACCAATTATCTTTTTTTCTCAGGTCCTCCAGGCCCTCCTGGAGGTATAAGAGTAGAAGAAATTAGAGACACTGCTGTAGCACTTACCTGGAGCCGTGGAACAGACAATCATAGTCCTATTTCTAAATACACTATCCAATCAAAAACCTTTCTATCTGAAGAGTGGAAAGATGCCAAAACAGGTAAGAGTAATGCCAGAAGTAATAAATTCAATAGGTTTTAAAATGTTTGATTGTTAGAAAGCTTGGCTTGTCAGAAAATAGTCATAATAAAAGGAAACCAGGGATGCTATTAATGTCTGCTACAGGGTTTGGGAGCAGGTACCATCCCATCAGTGTGTTGTCAACAGGTTTGTTTCTAGCAGTTGGAGGGCCTGAACTGAATATCAAGAAATACAGAAAAGAACAGCCCAGAGTTTTTACCTGTTTTTTGCCTCTTTCTTTGTTGCGTGAAAGATTCCACATCAACTACTAGAATCATAAAAATTTATTTACACGTTAATTTGGATGACAAACAGGTGTCTTCATTTCTGTATTTGTTATGCAGAAGGTTGGTTAAAATTGTCTGCTTTTTCCTGGGAGCAGACTAAGTTCCTGTTGCCTTAAAACTGGCACCCCTAGAGAAAACATAGCTAAGATTATCCTTCTAACCACTGGATGTCATCATTGTGCCACATAATTGCAGTTGAGGAGGCACCTGCCTGAACACAGGGCATGCTAATGTATTTCTTTGCAAGATTTAACATAAATGCATAAATTATGAAAATAATTTTAAACTACCAATATCTTTGACTGCTTTATGAAGGATAGCATTACTACAAGCTATACAGAATTGTCCGATCAATATGATTCATCATGCCACTGTAATAAATTATAACTTAAGTACTTTTCTGTGGAATTAGGGTATCACATACTCAGCATTTCTAAATACTAAGAATATTAATAGTTTCAGCTATTGTCTTTCATTGAAGTTGTCCTTGTGAGGGGTGGCAGTTCTGATACTGCTTCCTTTTGTGCTGCATGTTACTAGAACTAGAAATTTGTGTAGGGGATAAAAGTGTTGGATTCAGATCTTGACTCTGTCTGGTTCAGAGCAGACACCTGAATCCATCTCTCTCACTTCTCAGGAAGATTCCCTATTTGCAGTGTTATAGGCATGATGGGATGCACTTACCTGCACCTCTGAAGTTGTTCTGCTTCACAGAATTAACTAGATAGTCATTGAGACATGCAGTCAGACTTTGGGTCTTTTCCTGTAGTGTGTTGAGTAGGATTCACATCTTGAGTGGGGCAGGGAGGAATCTAGATTGTTGAATTCGTTTTTTAAAAAGCTAGCAGGAAAGATATAAATTATTCATTTCTGAAAAGTTTAAATGAACTATTCCAGTATTTTCAAACTCATTGCTTTTTCATTTGAACCACACTGAGTAATTTTGATTAATAGATGATTCCATCAAAAAATAGGTAAAATCACCATAGTAACCATCACTGGCACCACTGCAAGCTTTCACTTAATTTCTGGGCTCCTCCCAATTTGGCTCAGTGTTCACTTTCATTTGAAAAAAGCATGATGAACAGTCCAAATTGATCTCTCATCAGTGTTTAGGCTATCATTTAATGCTGCTAATTTTCAATAGGTGGAACAAAAAAATATATTTTGGCATTGCACTTGGAAATATTGTTGTTATTATTGCTACTACCATTATTCCCAAACCAAATCATTCATCTCAGGTTGCATAATATCAAGTGTGTTTTATGAAAGAAGAGTATTCTACTTCACAGTATGGAAATATGTATGAACGGGTTATGTAGTAAGTTGTTTACATTTATGTTGCTCTTTCCAATTAAGGGGATCAGATTCTCATTGTGTTGAGTATTCATAATTATGCTGGGAATTCGTGGCACAGTTAGATTAAATGAAGAGATTTAAAGTAGCCAAGGAAAAGGAATGTCCAATTTATATCACGGCTTGGATGCCATAGAAGATTTGCAATAGCTTTATTGACTAGACAGAAAAATAATCTCAGTAAGGATGAGGGAGGGTGGTGGGCAGGTGGAAAGAAAATGGAAAGTGTTTTTCTTTCTCCTTCAGGGCCGCACTTTGGAATTAAAAATTTAATGATCATTAGGTAGAGGAAAGTTGTGTCACCATCCAGTGCTTACACTGCTGTGCCTGGGTTTTTTGCAACCATTGCATTCATGTTTTAATTCCAAATCAGCTGCCTTCCTAGTGCAGAATATCTCATTTCTCATCTATCTCTGAACCCAAGACTCTAATTTGACAAGCAAGTCTTGGCCCACACAATAAATGAAAATCCTCTGTCTTTAACTGCAGAGAGCTATAGAAACAACCCCTATTATCTGTGGATTGTAGACAGAAAGTCGAGTTACATATTTTATTTATGGTAAAGAAGCTCATCCTTATGACAATAATAAGTCTTTTCGCAGGAATTAAAAGAACACTTAATCTTGTTGGATCAGAACTAGTTAGCGAGTTGTAACATGCTCACTAATAAGGTGCACCAAAATATGACCACATTTTATAAACCGCTCTTTATCAATTGATCAAACCCTACATTGGAACATGTCTAGCCCTTGTCTATATAATGAATTTTTATTTTACTGTTTTTACATTCTGGATTTCTCATCACATTTGTCTGTAGGTAAAATAAAATTCTACAACTACAATATGTAATTAGTAAGGATACCTCATATCTACATGTAATTCTTTTGCTCGTTCACACCCTGTAAAAACTTACAAATCTGTAAGGGTTTATCCAAGATTGTGTCATAGTCTCCAAATTCGCAGTCATTGCCATAAATACTCCTTGTAAAATGTGGTATCCCTTATGTACAACGTAAAGTTTCCTTCAGTTGGCTATGTGTGGTTGCAGAATAGTGGTAGTTTTGCTGAATTTAACCACATATTGTTGGCTGATCTCACTGTAAAAATACTGTATTCAAAAGCAATTTCTTATTTTTTTTAGATCCATCAGATATCGAAGGAAATATGGAATCTGCTACAGTGATTGATTTAATTCCATGGATGGAATATGAGTTCCGGATAATAGCAACAAACACTCTGGGGACAGGAGAACCTAGTATGCCGTCACAGAGAATTAGAACTGAAGGCGCTCGTACGTAAACAGAAAATGTCAAGTTTTTTAATGTGCTTCTTGATTTTAACATTTTTATTAATCAATTTTGTATTTTGGGTTTTTTTTATTTAAAAAAAGCACTTCATAAGATGCAAGTCCAGAGAATATATTTTCAGCCACCCACTACTATAGATTTTAATAAGCAAATACCAGGCTGTTCAGATGTGATAGCATCAAAGCAGACAGGAAATAAACATCATGATACAAACAGCAAATTTGCCTCCATTGCTGAAACAGAATCATACTGCATCTTTCAGAGATCCACCACTGTATCTATCAGCCAGGCTGTGTGTGTATGAATGTATGCACGTGCTTGGGACCAGGGCACAGGACTTAGGAAAAAAAAATGCATGTTTTTAACACGGAAAATGTCCATTTGCTCTTTGGTTTATATTCTAACTAAAGACATGACAGGATGTGTGTTATTCTGGATAATGCCATTTTTCTGTGATTGAAGGGTTGGTCTTGTGTCTTCTTATTCCATGTCAAAGATGTGACATTATCCAACACAACATATGCCCTTATCAGTCTAATTGCTCAGCGTTAAAATCTCAGAGCGTATTTAAGGATATCCTTTAGGCTCAGGCACGTCCTTTTTAAAATGAATTCTCCATAATGAGGAATTAGATGTTATTATTCAAGATAATACATTCTGGTTTGACTGTACAAAGAAGATAACAGCAGTGCTCTAGGAGGTAATGTATCACTGCAAAAAGACTCCATCCGACGAAGTATGTATACCAGTTTATCCTCCTTAATACATATTACCATCCATGTGCCACCCAGATATATTTAAAATTGTTGTCCCATAACTTGAGATTTGAACTAAAGGGTAAAAATCATTTTTTTTGCAATTAGACCTGCTAGGTCATTGCTTTCATTAGATAGTATTTTCAAAATAAAATGTATTTGCATTGCAAATTTCAAAACATTTATTAAAAAGGACTCACATTTGGTCCATTAAAAATTTTGTTGCTTAGGGAGAAAAGAAATACAGATTGATTAAAATAATCAGGATAGGGAAGCAAAAGCCACAGAACACTAATACTAAAGTAAAAGGAAATTACTGCCTATAAAATTGACTATTAGCATCATATGTTTTATGACTCAACAGCTGTATTTGAAGGCCCGGGAATCTAAATGAGAAATCTACACGTGCTTCTTGGAGTGCCTGGTGCACAACAGACAGTTTTGAAATGTCACAGAAGAGACAGAAAGGGAGGGGAAATAATGCTTACAGGTAGAACAGCGGTAGCGTCCTCCAGTTTGCAGTGTGCCACATTCATGGTATTTGTTGTAACCTCCCAAAAAATGGCATATCCTCCAGTTTTGTAGCAGGACACAATGCTTTTCCAAGAGGTAGTCTGTTTAGTCTGTTGTTTGATTCCCCATGCACAGGACCATTGTCAGCTCTGGCAGACTGTGAGACATTTTTGGTGAAACAAAGCAAAATGTTAATGTAGGCATCAGTCAGCACATCTTGCCATGCCAAAATAGGGTATAAATCAGTTACAGTTTGCAGATGAATATCTGTGCCCAAGTGCATTTTCTGCCAGGAGCTGGATTTTTTTATGAGCAGCAACAATAGGATTTGGGTTGCACTGTCAACTTCCAGGGTAGTACAGAACCAGTACTGCACGTGCATTTTCATGTAAATCTGAAGAAGGTAAATATTTGATTGCACAAACAACAACCCATGTCTGCACATTGTAGTTATTTTTAACATTTGTTCTATGTTAAACAGAAACAAACAGTTCTGTGTCTTTGTTGTACTGTAGGGGTGACAAGTAATGTCTGTTAAACTCAAATGTTATCAGTGTCTTTTTCAGTTTTGAAGTATCTCTTCTTGTAGATAACTGCAATTTCAGTAGCATTTTATTAGTGTGCTAAGAATGTGCGCTATGATTTTTCTTTTTAATGAAATCTGCTTGCTTCATCAATAACACATTTCACAGTGATTTCTTTAAAATCAATGGATCAAAGTCTGCTTTTATGTATTTTAGTTTATGGATGCATTAGACTAATTTTCTAAGTATAGCTGTCTGAATTAGTAACCTGGTCTTAATGGAGAGAGAAACCTGGGTTTAATGGTTGAGAGAATGAGGGAGATTCTCTTGAAAAGGGTGTTTTGTAAGACATTAGATGGTCTCTTTTCTTTTCTCTGGCAGCCTCTGTATCTTCTTTGGCTACTTAAGCATTCTAGCAAACCTCTGTTTCTAACTTAGCACTGAAGTTATATGCTTATAATAGATAGTGTGGCTACTGTGTATTTCAGTAATAACAAGGTCGAGTAATAAGTTCAAGCTTCCTCTTGAATTGTCATGATATGTATGTTTAGTCTCTTTCTCCACTAATTGTTTTCTGGAAGGCCAGAAATAAGTAAGGCAAACCATGCACTGAATGCTGATTTCAATTTCAAATTTATTGTTACATATTTTTATCCTTTTTGAAAACATTAATTCTCTGCTTTGTGTTTCTCCTCAGCTGACCCTCAGAGAAGGCCTCAGCAAACATCTTACTTAAATAGTGGGAGAGCACTTAGGAGCTACCCCCTTACTATGTTGTGATATTCACTGATTAGTGGAGAAAATGCCTGATCAATAAGAATTTTTAACACAAAGAACATGTTCATGTAGATGGGGCATGTAGCTAATGCACCTGGGGCATATTTAGCGCACTATAGTTAGGCCATCATTTCCAAAGTTTTCCGTGGTACTTTGTATGTCCTCAGTACGGAGTGACAGCAAATAAATATATAAACACCATAGAGGATAGCAACAGAATCATCACACTTAGTGCAAAGAGTCTTACAGAAATGAGAATACAGAAATTATTTATAGTGTAGTCCTTGAGAGCATCCTGCTTTACCACTCAGCTGTGCATTAGAATCATAGAATCAATTAATGACAGATCAGCAGATTTTATTTCATTACATAGAATATCAGTGTAAAATGTGATTAGTAGATTACTAAGTGCTGTGCCAGCTTCACTTCTGAACATCTACCCATTCTGAACATGCCCATCAAGAAGACATGTGCCAGTAACCTAGAATAGGATTAGGATGCCAATGCTTCAAAGATGTACCCGTGGATTTAACATTATACATTGTGAGTAAATCCATTGAAGTAGATGGAACTAATCACAGTCTCTTAAGGTAAATACATGTTCAAGTCCTGGGTGCTTGAGCCCTTGGCATACCGATGCCTGAGGAAGCACAAGAACAATACACAGTGCTTCTCTTAAGACCTATGAGGAGTGTTCCATTTCTGAATATTCAATTAAATATTTGTAGAGAATATGGTTAAAAATAAGAATGATTGATTGCTAGTTATGGTTAGAACTGGCATGTTTCCTACAGCAGTAGCTATACATTAGTCTTGGCAAGACCACAGACTCTCACAGCTATTACAGACTATCATTATTTTAATTGTGTGCCACGTGTGCTTATTGGCCCTGATGGTAAAAAGAAAAGTAAATAGTGATATTTTTAATGCCTGCATACTTTGTAGTCATTTGTCTTGTCTCTTCTATTTTTCTAGCTCCTAATGTGGCTCCTTCTGATGTCGGAGGAGGGGGTGGAAGCAATCGAGAGCTGACAATAACATGGATGGTAGGTATTGCACCGGGATGGCATGAAACCTCTACTTCCTTGGGGCTGATCTTGCTCCTCCTAAAACCCATGGATGATTTGTCACTGGCTTCTGTGAAAGCAGGATTTTTACACAGTATATAGGTTTTCAGACTTTTCTCATAAAAATACATAAAAAAGAATGAAGACAATGGTATTTTAGATGTTTATGTATTAGACATTTCTAAAATATGATCTAAAAAAATTCTCTGAGTATGTTTCAAAGAGATTGAAACACATACTGACTATGATAATGCATTGCTGTAACTGCATTTGAAGATTCTGCATATTGTATCTTCGAGGCTTTTTTAAGTTAAAAACTGAATAGCATGCAGAATTGCTTACTACAGCTAAAAGTATAATGTCTTAATTATGACTTTAATGTGCTGTGAGCAGAATTACAGGCTTTATTAAAAACAAAAAAACACATCGCCATTATGTACACTAGCCTGTCATAATTATTAACTACAGTTTTAAAGAAATTCTTGTATATTGACATTTTATAATTTTTATTTTATGCTAATGTGACTGGTAACACAAAAGAATGTTGCCTCATACCACAATGTAGCCATTCATTGATATCCACATGCTGATGATGATGTTGTTTTCCTGCAAGCCATTCATTTTTCTTTCATGATTATGTATTAAGCAAAATAAAGAAAGGGGAAAGGGACAGAGATAAAATGTTAGTCACAAAAACAAGGGAATGAAAAGCTCAAAAAATTACAGTGTTACCAAAAAACCTTTTCAGTAAGCAAAGTCTTTTGAAAATTTCATCTCTCTCGTGTACCTTGGGTATTCAATCCATGATATTTTGTTTTTAGAAAGTCTTCTATGTATAGTTATATATATAAATGCTATCTTCATTCTGGTATTGAAGCAATGGTTTTTAAAATTTACATATAATGTGGGGAAAAAAGTGCTTCTGAAAACAGAGAAGAAGGGAAAAGGGACAAGAAGACAGGAAGAAAGCAAAACCCAGAACAAGGGAGGATAAGAATTTTTAAGCACAATTGTTGTGTACGCAAAAGTTGCATGGAAGAGAGAGTTGGAGGTCTTCTGAAGGGTATTTCAGAAAGCTAGGGAGGAGAAATAAAGCAAAAAAAGCCTATCACCTGATTCACGTCAGAGCCTATCAGTTACCAGCAAAAACAGAGTTATAGAAGCATTACGTCTGGCAAAGAAAGATGATTAAATGTTATGGTTGAAAAAATTACCGAGTTTATCTTGCTGTTGAGCTCTCTGTTCACCTTCATAAGGCTACATTATGCCATTTGTGTGATTGGGGGAATAATTTGTTTCAGATGTAGCAGCTTATTTACCTCTATGAAGAGTGCTTTTTCTTGTGGGAAGTAATATAAAGATGACGCAATTCCAACAGTAACTTTCTCATTGTCGTGCAGGGGTCCTCTGATTGAATGCACAAATTTTAATCCATATGCACATTTCCATCTTTGTGAACTTAAGGTTGATCATACCTCTGAAAAAATTCTCAAGTATGACACAAAAATAGTCAGCCTTATGTTTGCACTAACAGATTTGGGCGTTCCTGTTTTGTTTTGAGTTTTTTTCAATTCAGTTCAAAATATTTATTCAGTCTTCCTAAGTATTTTGGCAATGAATTTACCTAACAAAAAAATTTCTAAGTTTCTGAAAAAGGAAGTTCCACACTTCTGTTAAAATATATTGAAAATGTTATTTCTTAGTTCCACTAACAATAGCTTAGGAAGTAGATGTATCCTAATTGGTTTAATTCTGATCTTTATTTATTTTTGAAGAACAGAACTCAAATAAGAACATAGGCAATGGACAGTTGCACAAGACCTAGATTATGTTATTATTTCTTCACAAGTGCTGTCTTATAAAAACTGTAACAAACTACAGAGCTACTTCTTGCATTGCATGTAAAGACCCATACTCGTGGCATTTTCAATACAGTGAAAACTCATCTGTAACCAAACTAAAAAAAAAAAAATTATAACCAGAATACTGACTAATGCAAGATCTGAAGTACAAGATAATTTCAGTCTTTCCTATACACCCAAGTAGATTTATATCCCAGTTATTTCTCTTAGCTAGTGTCATGCTTTTTACATCTGTTCTGTAATGAGTAGCTCATTTAGTCAGACATGTTAAGCATGACTTCAAATATTTACTTCCCAAGAATCTCCCATACTATGTCTAGCAAGTGTTTTTGAATAGAGGCATTACATTTACGGAGCCTGTCTGACAGACAACAATATATCTATCTGTAAGGCTAAGATAAAGGTGTATATCAATTCACCCAAATGTGATGACATTTGCATATGCTATTCAAAATAGTTCTTAATTAAGAAGAGAAGAACAAAATGTATGGCAAACTCACATGTTGCTGCCAACCCCCTTTCAGCTTTTGCTATGATTCATAAGCCCAGGTTGAACGAGACAGCCAGAGATGCAATCAAAACTCTTCTAAGTCTTGTTTTGAAAGAAGAACTGAGAAAGAGAGCTAGGAGTGGCATGCCCATTCTTCCTCATTTTCACCATTTGTCTTTCTCTCTTCTGTTTTGTTTTTCAAAGTTTTCAGTGGATACTACAAACTATTCAGCTACTTATACCTACTTATTATGTGCAGCCATTGGAAAGCAAGCTGCTTTCAACAGTTTATTTAAGATGTTCCAGAATATAATGTTTAAGTGCCAGTCCTGGCTTTCTAAAGTTTGCTCTGGCTGAAAATCATTCTGAGACTAGGGCCGCATCCAAGTTGTTTACTTTGGCTTATGAGATAGGATTCTGGTTTATTTTAAGCTGCTACGTACAATGATAGATTCAGAAGATGAGCCATTGAAAGTGACCCAGTCCATGAAATCTTCTACTTTTTGAATTGCAAGGTTGCCTATGAATCTACACTTAGGTACGTGAAGGTATGTTAGCTGTTCTGGGAAACTAGGTATCCTGTTTTCATCTGATGTCCAGTCAGACCTGAGGTAGAAAACAAGCTAAGACATGAGTCATGCCTCATCCAATAGGTACATTCAGAATATACCCGACACACAAAAAATTAAGCACATAAAATAGATTATCTACTTTTTTTTTTCATAGCTGATTTGTAGTTAAAGTCATCACCTGGTGGCTTGTGATTAGCATGTGATTCACATGAGGGGTTTTTTGAATTTTATCTATTGGTAGTCATCTTAATTACCAATTATACTTAAGTCATTCATGTGTTCTCAGAAGTCATGTTGTAGGTAGATGGATATCTTTCCACTGTCTAAAGCTCCATTATAATTCAGATTTGACATATGTCAGCATTTCACCCGTGTTCCCCAGAAAAGCCAAAGAAGTTATGTATGTAGAGACCTGTATGTAGAGTCAGTTGTCTTCTGCAACATGGAGTCATGGTTAGAGTACCCTCCCAGGAAGCAAGAGGCACTCAGTCTAGAAGATTGTCCATGCATATCCCATGCTCCAGAAGGGTGCCCTAACCTTAGTCATGGTGTACTGAGGCTACTTTCCAGTTTTTGATTGAACTGAGCTACTGCTCTGCTAGGGATGCGGTTAAGTATGGGGAAGAAAGAACAGGAAGCAAGAGAAAAACTGCTGGTTACTGAACTCTGCAGGTGGTAAATGCTGCTGGATTCTGGGCCTTACTTCCACAGCTGTTTTTTGCTTGTATCCAGTGATGATCCCATGCTGAAGCAATGGTGTCTAGGGAGCGTCACCTAGAACCAGCTTTCTGTCCTCAACCAGCTGAAGGCTGCCTGCTTTTAATATTGCTGTATTGTTATTGTTGTGACTTTAGCACTGATGTTGCAAAGTGGTGAAACTTTACAGCAGCAACAGAGAAAGTGGGATGTAATGGGGTCTGATAGCGGGCACACCCAGGGCAGGGGTCAGTTAACCTCAAACTGAGTAAAGTCAGAAGTCCCAGCCTTTGGTCTGATTCTGTACATTTCTCTTGGAAGCTTTGTCATGGAGAAAAGAAGTTCCATTATTGTTCACATGTCCTTATCAGACATTTTTCAAATTTTGAGTTCCGACATCTGTATTTGCCTTAACTTTTTTCTTGTTGTGTTATGTATACTAGTGTTCTAATCCATGTCTTATGTTTCAGAAGTCAAAATGTAAATGTTTCTATTGTTCCAAAAATTTGGTGAGTTTTCACCACAATTTTCTTTCTCAGAGAATCTTTGGAGTTCCATTCTAGCTTCAAAGAAATATGAGCATCAAAATTTGTGAGCTAGGGTTTTTTTTTGGCGTTTTCCACTATTAACATCTAACTTTCATAAATCCTTGCTCGGAATATCTCCACACATGTTGGCTGAAGTGCTACAGTAGTGGGCAAACACCGAAGGAGAATAATTACTCTCTGTTGTACAGTTGCAAAACCTTTGCCTCAAGATAAGCTATTTCATCTCTGTGAGGTTAACAGTATGGGAAAAGGTGATGCAGGAAGCTTATTTTCAAAGGATGCTTCTGGTCAGCCTTCAGATGCACTGATGAATGACATGATTTTGGCCTGTTGGATGCATTGTCTAATACTTGTGGTAGAGGCTCCATTGACTGAGGAGGGATCAATGAATGTAGAGCTTTGGTAAATGAAGCAAAATTCATTATAGTAGATGGTCTTCCGTAATCTTATATTTTCCAGAATTTTTAGGTATAGGATATCAGCTATAGTTTTAAGAAATATTTTGGATAGGTTCCTTTAATGCTTATGCTGAAAGAGGGAGCCATTTCACTTAAACCCTTACCAGTTAGAATCTAGGTAGATAATCTGCCAGTAACTGGACCCCCTCCATCATCAGTGAAAAGTGGTAGGATGAATCATTCTTTGAATGTGTCCATCTCTATTCATCAATGGTGCAAGTTGCGTAGGTGACCAAGTTTAGGTAAATTAATATAACTTAGGCCCGCCACATAAATTTTCTCTTCTCTCTCTCTGTTTCACAAGAATATCTATCTCCACACATGCACATGGACCTGTGTACTTACATAGTGTGTCTGTGTTACACATCCACTGTCACTTACTCCTTAAGAAAGCCTTTTTTGCCAGCTACAGCTGACATCAGTTTTAGTACACAATCACTCTTGGTTTATTTCTGTAGGAGATAACATGATGTATCTTGCACTGAGTTTGGATGAGGAACAAGATCTTAAAATGTTTTAGTAGCAGAGATACTACTGCTGCAGATTTGCATAATGAAGATGGTGTATTTTTAAAGGAAGATGGTGTATTCTTAAAGGAGGTGGGAGCAAACCATAGAAGCAAACCAGGAGAAAATGGAACTTTGGTTCAGTGGTTTTACAATGTGCCTATCAATGCTTTCTGTATTATTTATATTTAATTAGACATCCATTTGTTTAGTTGGCTACAAAAAATAATGTTTTATCATCTTTTACCTCTTTAGCCTTTGTCAAGAGAATACCACTATGGCAATAACTTTGGTTATATAGTGGCTTTCAAGCCATTTGGTGAGAAAGAATGGAGAAGAGTTACAGTTACTAATCCAGAAATTGGCCGGTATGTCCACAAGGATGAATCAATGCCACCTTCAACTCAGTACCAAGTAAAAGTGAAAGCTTTTAACAACAAAGGGGATGGACCATTCAGTCTCACTGCTGTCATTTATTCAGCACAAGATGGTGAGTAAAGGTTCCAGATAAGTTTTACACTGAGGACCGAGATCAGCACTAGCAACATCAGTAGAGAGAACCTGGTCCTAGACACTGATTAATACAGCAACATACAACTTCAGTAAGGAGGGTGTACATTGCTCACACAAAATGCTTGCAGTTGTTCTGAATAAACAACTTCAGACTCTATTTCCTATGCGATGCAGAGCACTTGGCTGTACTTGATGTCTGAATGAGCAATACACAGAAGCATTCAAGATCTTTCACACAGCTTGATAAAAGATTTAAGAATTAAAAAAAAAAAAAAAGATATTCTCATCTTCATATTTTTTACCTAAAACATTTACATCTTTATCCAGCAACATCTCTGTGGTCTTAATACATGTGTTTTACATATGTATGGGTTATTTCTTCCTAAAAGACTACACTAAAGCCTATTATTAGAGTAGATCAGCATCAGAATTTAGCCCAAAACTTGTGAAGGAATGATAGTTCAGTTGTATCCAGTTATATTTCAAGCATGTTTAGATACTAATATAAATTATCCCTGCCACATTCTTTATTCTGGTTTCAATGTTAGAGCTATCAAGTGAATAATTTGATGAAAACCTCTTTGACATTTCACTAAAACCTTTGTCTTAGTTCTTGCTGGAATCATTTCACATGCTGTGATCTTTAGGATTCAAGTTTAAATGACATTTCCAAACTTAGCAGGAGAGAGGAAGCGCTAGAAGAAAGTTTACCTTAAATCAAAAGAAATATATACAACATCCTAATTACAACATAATCACTCAAGTCTGTTTTAAAAAAATATGGTTTATTAATTTCTGCCAGAAACCTAAAGAAGAATTGCTCATATTTTTCTTTCCGTAGAGCAGAATCTCCTTCACAGAGTCAACAGATCCAGACCAAAGAGCCAAGAGGAGGGATATGATAACAAGGCCTCTTCTCACACTTCCGACTCTGTTCTTTACTCTGTGTACTTTATGGGAGATTTATGTTCATGATTCCCATTAGCACTAATGGGAACTTTGCACACAAATCGCCCACACACAGAGAAAAGATAAAATAGTCCTTTTGTTTCTTACGATAATTCAGGATTCAAGCTAGTGACACTTAACTATCTGAAGAGGTTAATACTAAGCCTTTTTCTCAGAAAAGTGTACCTCAGGATATCATCTTCAACAGCTGCTACAGCAACAGAATGGTTGTTTTTGCAATTGTATAAATGAGTTAGTAAATAGCTATGGTGTAATAAAAGCCATATCTGCCAAATAACATTTCAGTATCTATCCTCTCTCAGAGACGTTATCAACAGCTGACTGATAAGCTCCCATGTGTTTATGTTAGGATTACACTAACCATGTCAGGAATGGCCGTGTGTTCATATAGCTTTCTCAGTTCAGAGACATGGCAGAGCCTAGTAGCTCCAACAGACAGAAGAAAAGCAAATGTGCAGTAGTGCCATCTTCCAGAAAAAGAAGTCACTTCAGTGGCTGCTGATGTTCTAACATAGACTTTAGCTAAGTCCAGACACTTCATAGAAATGCTTGTGGTTAAAATGTGCGAGATCCAGGAGGCAAAAAGGATAGAAGCTCAGTGAACCTACTTTTCTTTGCTTTCAGGCACAAGAGTCACCAAAACAATCAGATTCAGGGTGCTCCAAACCTTACCAGTAGTGCTCACAGCTCTTGTGCGGAGCTATGATCCTGCCCTCTGACCATATGAAATCCAGGAAGAGCAGGGCAGGTTAGAAGGAATTTTTCCAATAGGTGTAATGAAAGTTATTCTGAAGCACATTCTGCATATTTTTCTGCTGGCATCAGGACTTGCACAAAGTCACCTCAGTAACTTGTAGCATCCTTACTGGCTCCCAGCCTTAATTTTGTATCATTAAGGTTAGAAGATAATTGTGTGATGATCACTATGTTTTCAGTGAAGAGAACATATTGTGAGGCCCACATGACTCCTTCTTTTATTGGTAGAATTACTGAATTAGAAGGCTGGAGAAAAGCAGCTGATATCATCTTTCTGGCTAAGGAAAGACTGCAAAATATTTATAGAACATAAATGCCAAGTAGGAATATAAATTATTTGGAGCTCATAAACAAGCATAAGCAGATGAAATATTGTTTAGAGTATTGTATCAGCAAAATTGCTGGCAGTTGGAACTTTTCAATATGAAACATACTATAGAGGAGAGTCTGACAGTGATTTGGGAATAGATTTGATGATCACATCTATTCCACCTGTATTTCTGTACCTCTGAATCAGCAAGTGATATTACAACTATGAGACAACACAAGTTCTCTGAGGTATTAGTGAGATTTTAAAGCAATATGGTCATACAATATTCCATATGGATATGTATATATATGCATACATACATAAATATAATGCCAGCATTTCAACTGTGTATTTTGTAATATATCTATGTGTGTCTAGTTGTAACTGTGGGCATCTTTATTCACTTCTTTAGTGACTGGGGAACTTCTGTGTTCCCATGTGTTTTAAGCCAAGTTCCATATCTGACAACTACTAGTCATACCTGCCATTGCTAGTAGTGAGTAATGTTTGCTAGTAATGAGTGCACAGACCTCTTGCTTATCTAAATTCCTGTCATTGTGAAAACAATTTTGCAATAACATATCATTTTTTAATTATACATTTGCATTATTAACAGTCATTGAAAGACAATTACAAAAGGTAACTTTGCATATAAGATTATTTTGTTACCTAGGATACTTTTCATGAGCGATGTAACTGATTTTTTTCTTAACAGTGGCTGTTTTGATGCATAGTTGACTGGATGCCCAGTTGGAAGATTAAGTATATGAAAGCTTTCCTCAGCTCAGGCTGCCATGCCTGTCTGTTGCAACTTGTTTCAAAAGATTCGCGACAGAGAACTGTTCTTAGCTTGGAAAACTTATCTTTTATAGGCGTTGCTAAGTTTATGCCTTTTTAAATTCCTTACCTCACTTAAAATGCAAGCAGCAGTGAAGTTTACAGTCTCTTATAATTAAACTAGTACTTAATATTTAAATCCTGAATAAAAGCGTATCACATTATAGTGGTCTGTATCCTGCATTGGCTGGTGTCCAGAACTAAGAACACAAACAAAATCAACTTTGTGATGTATGCCTCATAGAAGGGTGCTCTTGGATTATTTCACACCTATGTTCAAGTTTATATGTGCCACTGGCCAGCTCTATATCTAGTATCTGGTCTTATTAAAACTTTGTATCATTAGGACTAAAAGTGACATACATATACATGGGTATTTGTGTGTAGCTAGGTTAAAAAATCTGATGTACATAATCTGTGAGCTGCCGTCCAATTTAGTAAAAGATCACTGGATGCTTCATTCTGTTTATCGAAGCCTGGTTTTAATTTACACAGATTTCAGCATGGAATCTGTTGAGGCATAAAAATACATAGTCTGAGCCAAGTAATAGAATCATTGCTTTGTTTTTATAGTCTCATTTCCCATACAGATCATCACTGAATTTAAAGTTCACTCAAGTAAAAACAGATTAAAAACGAACACACTTGGCACCCTGATACCAAGAAAATGATACGAAATACTGAAGTGAGAGGAGCCTGTGTAAGCGAGCATAACAATGTCACTGGTTGAGATTGGATGTTTAACATGTGTTTCATCTTCCAGCTCCAACTGAAATACCTACAGATGTGAGCGTAAAAGTTTTGTCATCTTCTGAAATGTCTGTTTCTTGGCACCATGTTACTGATAAATCTGTGGAAGGATATCAGGTGAGTTTAGAGGTGACACTGTATATCTTCTCATTCATTTAATTTCAGTAGTTAAATGTAAGGTAATTCCTACTCTAGCATTCTGTCTCTTAGGGTTCATTTCTCCGTAGCTGTAATTTGCTGTACAGATTTCACATCCTGAGAAACAGATTATTTTTGAAGCTATGTACTTCATTACTAAAACATATTAACAAATGTATGTGCTTGCTATTCAACTGAAAAAAGGCGTCATTATTTCATAGAAGAATCTTGTCTCTTCATGTTACGTAATTCAATGCCTATCTATCTCTACCTTCTCAAAACATATTGAAATTAAGCTTTGGGTGTAATTGTCAACACAGACATTAAATTGTAACTAACTTGTGGCCCATTTAAATTTTCAGCAGTTATTAATATGTCACCCACAAATCCTATAGTAAGTGGGACCAGGTGACAAATGCCCAGAATCCAGTATAACGTAGACAGTGCTGTTGTGCAAGACAACAATGTTTTGTTCATAGTTACTATTCTCCACATGAAAAAGAGCTTAAAGGTATGTTCATCTTGTCCAAGATTAAGTGTTACTACCGGTAAAAATTGTTCTTGTCCTTGTACAACAATGACAACAGCCACAGGGTGGGTGCAACGAGAAATGGCCACGTAGGACTCCAGCAGCAAAGTCTTAACATCATCCATGCAGCGTGGATGCTGACAAACTCTGCGGTGCACAGCCGCTGTACTTTGGCTGCACTCCAAAACAGGGATTTGGGCCTTAGTTTTTTAGTGGCTTGCTTTGTGATTTAAGTTGTCGGCTGCTTCATGGTAGCCTCTATGTCCTATGTTATAGGAGCACATACAAATGTGGAGTAACCTCATAGAATGTATTTTTATGACTGGAATCTATGAATAAATGTTCTTTTAATTAGTAGTACTTGTTTCTGTCTCCATGAGATTTGTGTAATACTTTTGGGGTACTGTAACATGATCATAGCAAAGATCTCAATAGGAACTAGCATAGTGTCCTATATAAAGCATGATTCTACACAGTACACACGTAAAGTTTTACAATTACAAGCAGAGGACACTGGGGTTTGAAATTAAGACACTGAAATCAATGGTAACTCCTAATTTACTAAAGCAACCCACGGGTTTGATGTTTCATAGGGATTGTGGAACTGGAATAGAATAGACAAATTCATGGTCTTAACTGAGAGCGGAATGTCCTGATCTGTGAGCTCGGGGAGCCAGCCATGTAGGAGTGTTGCACTCCCGAGCTGGACAGTCAGCGCAGAAACTGCACAAAGCCTGCGCACCCTGAATAACCAGAGCAGACACTCTGCAGGCACACACCAGGGGACTTGTGGGGGTGTGGAGAGAGCAGCAACAAGGAGAGCATGGAGAGGTTGGGATTGCAGTAGTGATAGAACATGGCAATGGATGTTGAGAGTTGTAATGCGGAATGGGGTAGGAAGGCTGGAGGGGTGAGGATGAATGGGGAAAGAACACAGTGGGAGAATATTCCCATAGGCAACCCACTTTTGGCCATTTTTTAAATTTTACTTTATTTTACATAAAGCCATCTGAATTGCTGTCAGGGGAAACCAGGTAAAGAGGGGAGGGGAGAGGAATCAGCAGGAAAGAACAGGATGCATGGGACAGTAAATAGAAAAAAGGAAAAAAAGTTGTAAAGAAGCATGGAGGATCTTTGGGCTGAAGAGGGAATAATTGCTGATCTGAAGAGAGGTGGGATAGCCTGGGAATGGGTGGAGAGCTCTGTTAGAGGGAACATAGAGTTGCTGGGTGTGGCCTTATTTTGGTAGCTGGGGTGTGACTTCATCCACTCATTCCTAGAGAAGTACTACTCTTCCACAAATCCAGTATCAACTGGGTGGCTTGAATATGTAAAATGAGCAGTGGCATTAGAATGAATTTCTTCTCTTTTTCTTCCTCTTTTTCTGAAGTAACCTTCTAGTTATCAGGACTATGGAAAGAAGTTCCCATTTGGCTACACAATAATCAAACTGAAAGGCATAAATTACTGCCCCACGGAGCTCAGCAAGTTGTTAATTCTGAGATCTTTCTCTCTAGGGCAATCACCAGCTTCATTCTAGTGGTGGGGAAAGCAGCAAAGGGCAAGCCTGTGCTTCTACACTGAGGGCAAAAAGAAAGTCTTGTGCTCCTGAAGATCACCTCTCCCATCAGTCCTGTAGAAGCCATGGGACAGGGCGAAAATAGAGAGGGCTCTTCTGGAAGGTCAAAGCTGTAGATAGCTTTTGTGAAGTTGC
Organism: Pluvialis apricaria; assembly: GCA_017639485.1. Taxonomy (NCBI): domain Eukaryota; kingdom Metazoa; phylum Chordata; class Aves; order Charadriiformes; family Charadriidae; genus Pluvialis; species Pluvialis apricaria. The sequence continues at coordinate 189,954,538 of CM030007.1, read as the reverse complement.
AATACAAGTTTTTTGGGGAAAAAGCACTCAGACTACGTTATAAAATTTCAGTGAATATGTCTGGAAGGCTCTATCTCTACAGGCATCAAGAAATAGTCCAATATTTATTTTTTAATTACTACTCAGATGTAACACAAATTAGCAAAATCCCTTATTCACCAGAACACCTTCTTGGTTTAATTTTGGTCTTTATTATTACCTGAAAATTGCATAATTGACCTTTTAAATGCTGGAGTTTAAGAGGTGGGAGTAGCCGGAGCAAAGTACCTGAAGGTGTTTCACCTGTGACACAATGCTTTTCACACCTGGAGGAGTCAGATCTTCTTGACACTGATCCATACTACCAGGATGACTGCCCTTATGGTGATGAGTGCGAGCTGATACATTTTGCCATTACAGAGGAGTATCCTCAGCTCACACTTAAAGAAGAGATAAAGTATGAAAACTATCTCCATCCGTATAGAGAATGTAAGATTTATGAGTTCTTGCAATAGCCTGCTAAAAGCCACAGCTCTTCAGTGCATGCAATACCAAAGACGCTATCTTTATTTTCTGCTGCTTCTATGCAATAGATACATTTATTTTATTAAACAAATTTATCATGACTCACCGCCATTGTCCCTTGTTTACTGAAATATCCTATTAGCGTTCTTTCTTAATATGAGTAAAGTATCTCTTTTATGTCTCTGCTATGTAAAACTTTCATGACTGTGACAGCTGTTGTTTCATGACACTTACAGAAACAACTTCTGGTGTAGTTCAGTATATTAAAATTTGAATAGAGAAGAGGACCACGAAAGAGAGTCTTTTTCCCTGATTTCAGCATGGAGGGCTGCACTAATTCATGACGGCTAAGGCATTCCCTTCCCACAGATCCCTGTTGGCTTATCTCCTGCAACAAACCCTAGAGCTGGGGTGAAATACCCTCCTGTGTCCCCTGGGAATTTGTTACCTATGGGTTACCCTACCAAGGTAAATGCAGCGCACCAGGAAAAGGCAGACCGTCCAGGAGTATTATCCAAGCTCTTTAATGAAAAGAGACAGAGGCTATAGAGCAAAGTGAGAAAATGTGCCTTCTTGAAACAATGGGGCATTTAATTCTAGATATCGCTTACACAGAAGAAAGAGAGTGAAAGAAATTTCCAAGTTATTTCAAGAGACTTTTAAAGTATTTAAATAGTAAGTGAGAAATGTAGGAATAGCCTAAAGAAGACAGTACTTTTACTTAGCTCTCAAGGGAGTAATTTCAATTTTTTTCTTTTCCAAGAGTAGTTACAATGATCTAAATATATAGATATGACTGTATATTAAATTAAGAGGTAAAGAAGAACATTCTGAGTGTGTGGCACAGCTCACACACTATAGGAGAAGTTAAGCCCACAACATTGCAGCCAAGAACAATAGTATTTGGGATTTAAATTTAATTTAATTTTTACATTACAGTGCTTCTGCCTGAAATGTAATATGCTCTCAGTGAAGTAATTTGCATTTTCATACATTGTTCTCACTTGTCTTGTTTGATGCTGTGTACTACTTGTTATATTATGCCCTTAGTATCACTGTAGTGCAAATGAACTGTAGGATTGTAGAAAGCTTTGCAAGTCAGAGGTATTCAAAGGCTTCCAGCATATGCCCCATGATTAACAAAAACTTCCCATAAAGTGCGTTTGCCACCTTTAGGTAAAGCAGGTACTTAATTAACATAATAGAACATACTAAAAATGAATTAATTAGTCTTCAATCGCCAGTTAATATCAGCAACAAAGCTACCATCAGTCCTGTCATAGCTAATAAACTTTTAGCCACCTAGAACTTCACAGACATCTCTTTGCTACAGGCTAGAAACTTGTTTGAACTCAGGGGCAGAGATAGACATGACGTCCTCTAGCTCCTGATGCACACGCCCTCTCACACTTGAGTCAGCCACTTATAGTTAACAGCTTATGGCATACAGCTGGTTGCATTCAACCACAGCAGCTCATCTACAACAGTTTGTTAATTATAATCGTATTAAAAAAAATAAATCTGACTTGAAGATCATAGTCGGACCTTCAGCTGAAATGGCTGTGACAGTTTCAGATCCACACCAGTTTGAAACCATTCATCAAGTGGAGGTTACCACCCTGCTGGAGAAGCCTGCGGGATGGATTGGGTGCACATTCCTCACTCATTTTGGGGCAAAGGCTGTTGACTCAGTAAACTAGTCACCTTGATAAGTGGGAATTTCATGAGTGTGAGTGCCTAAATTACAGTAAATGGATGTTTAGGATGCTAGTGGATTAAACTTCCAAAACACTGTGCAGGACATACATTTATATAACTAAAAATTACCCATTAATGCTTGCTGAAAGGCAGGTATGCATGCAATATTTAAAAATGGGAACCAGTTTGGCCTGTAGATACAATATGAATCTCTCTACACTGGGAAAGAGGGAGAAAAGCCATGGTGATATTGTCACATTTATAGTAACCAGGGCATGAGTAACCTCTAACACTGGTGGGCAAGACTGAGGCAGCAAATTCTGCCAAGAAACTTTAGTATTTAAATGAGTGTAACCTCAGTGTAGTGGTATTGACTGTTACCATGTCCAAAGACATTTGAAGTAGGTGAAGAGAAATCTTCTGCTGCACCTCTCCTCATCCAGCCACAGTACAGTTTGAGGTAAAACAAATGTTTTTATTAAGCATTTTAATATAAACATGAACAGGAGAAAATAAGGCCTTGCCAAGCTGCCAAGCAAGGGTTGTTCCCATAATTTGTAAAGAGGAGAACTGTGATATTAACACCTTGACAAACTATCTGCTCTTCTAACTTATTCCTTAAATGAAGTTTCCAAGGAAAACTAGTGTCAGCAGAACAGAAGATTAAAGCGGTTGCTATTTAAAAGATAAAATAACAGGATACCTGATGTCACCAGCCAAATCTTACAAAGCAAGATTTTTCCTAGAGCCTGAAATTACCAACAATATTAAGCTCTTCCTAAAAAGATTTTAAAAGGTCCTCATGTAACATACCCAAAAATCATTTTAAAAGCAGGCAAAAGCCTAGCAGAAATGCTGAGAGTAAAAACAGTCGAAACCAAAATGTAATGGGCATGGCTTTCCACTCTTTCAGGTTAGTGCAGTAATTTAGTCTTATGCAAATGGTTATAAACCAGACAAAACCCAGAGACTGAAAGTGTTTTACTCTCATTTGCATCTCACAAGGCCATGCAGAATAGGACCCTGTGTATGTGACAGACCCTATGGAATGGCATCACTCCACAGGAATTACTCTCTTTTGAGCTGGTGCTTTGTAATGCGTAATGAATTAAAGTAGAATGGAACAATTGCTTGGGAAAAACAGCCTCACAGAATTTCTATGTACAGTTAATTGAAGCTGGATTTTAAGATGTTACAAGCTTACATTGATGCTTTTCCCATAGGTCAAGCATTTTCAGGTTCTTTCTCATCTACTTTGACAAATGCCATATTGTACTATGAAATCTGATTGAATTTAGCCAAAGAACTTTAGAAAATGATTAGGTATACATATCTAGACCTGCGCATACAGATAATGTGACTGAATACTTCTCATTCCTTAGATAGAAGTAAAAAAGGATTAAATTTGTGAGATATTTTAAACAAAATATTGTGAAAACATTAGCAGAGTGTAGTCTACAGTGTAGTGTTGGAAAAGAGTATTAACGTTCAGAGTAAAATGCTCAAACAAAACAGCAAGAAGAAAATGGTCTTGTTCTCTGAAGGTGTTATCCATCTCCAAGACTTCTAATGACTTAGCTGAGAACAAGTTAAACCATTGTGAGAAAAGGTTTCATAATAAAAGCTGAATTTGTTTCTATTTCTTTATGTCTGTATACAATGTGGTTAAAATCACAGCCTGTAGAAGGAATTCCATGCTATTGATGTTAGATTTCTTTTAGCTCCCTTATTACCCAGAGTGTGTAGTGTAGAAACACCCAGCATACGCCATTTTTTATAAACTTTCTTTATGACTAAATATGTTGAATTTAATCCTTCAATTTGCTTGCTTACAGATTCGTTACTGGGCTGCTCATGATAAAGAAGCAGCTGCACAGCGGGTACAAGTGAGCAATCAAGAATATTCAACCAAATTGGAAAACCTGAAGCCTAATACTCGCTACCATGTAGATGTTTCTGCCTTCAATAGTGCAGGCTATGGACCTCCCAGTAGAACCATCGATATTATTACCAGGAAAGCACGTAAGTAAATGAAGCATGAGGTTAAGTGTAATGTCATGTACTTCATTATTGCATGTTGCATCACGTCCATCAAGTTTTCAAACTTGGCTTCTCATGCATATACCCAATGTTCTCCCTTTATGTGGTATTGGTTCTTTGTCTGAAAATTTCTACTAAGGCTCTCCTTCCTCTCTTTTGTTGCCATGTACAATGTGGATGTCTTACAAAAGCTGGTAAAGAGACTAAGATTATAGGCTCATAGGAGGGTCAGCTACGAGCTCAGACCAGGTTGCTTAGAGCTTTGTCCAGTTGGATCTTGAAAACCTCCAGGGACAGGGACTGCACAACCTCTCTGGGAAACCTGTTTCACTGCCTGACTTTTTCTGAGCATCTAGTCTGGGCCTTCTTTAATCAAATTTGTGCCTTTTGTCACTCGTTCTCCTGCCATACTGCTTTGAAGAGACTGGACCCATCTTCTTGTTAATCTCCCTGTAAAAACAGACAGGTGACTCTTTGGCCCCCTCCAAAGCAGTCTCTTCTCCAGGATGAACAAGCCCAGCTGTGTCACCCTCCCTTCACAGGGCAAGTGCTCCAGCTCCCCACCACCTCAGTGGCCCTCTGCTGAACTCACTCCAGATTAGCAGTGTCTTTCTAGTACTGGGGGACCAGAGCTGGATGTGATATTCCAAATGATGAACAATTCAGACCAGCTATTACTTAGGCAGGTATACCCTGTCTTTCTGTTTAGTCAATAACAAAAAAGATTGTATTCTGAGGATTAAAATCTGACTAATTGCCATTTTCACTAATAGCAGAGGGATTCAGTATCAGGGAGACTTGAAAAGTGGGTTATCTGAGTCACACCCTCGACCTTATGTGCCATAATAGGTTTCTGGATATAGCTCCTGTCTTAATGATGATATCTAGCATTAAAAAATGCTGAGCAATGTTCAAGTGAGAAACACATCTTTTGTCTTTAAAACACATTTATATGGGCTAAAAATATGTACAACTAATTTGAGAATTTCTGTCAGTAAATAGTGTATTGTGCATCTTGTACCTGCAGGGTTCGTTTGTGTTGAATAAGACTCCACTTTTGTGTGATTTTTTGTGTGTCTATTGTGTGAAATACAATTAATGGTATCTGCAGTGGGGTACTCTGATTTCTACTGAGTTAAATGCTGTAGAAGTGCCTCTAAATGGTTAATTAAATATTTAATCTCAATGAATAAATACGTCTTAAGCCACATTTCTGGGAGGTTCTGAACATAGTTACATGCCAGGAAACACACATGGTCAGCAACATAGTGAAGGGTAATGTTGGCCACTTCCATTCTGGCAACAGAGAAAGGCAAAGCCACAAAGCAGCCACTGCACAAGCCATCCAAAATTGCCTGGCTGGAGCTGTAGCAGCTCATTCCAGAAAGGAGACTATCCCTTAATTATATAAAGATCAGTCTAATTTCCCTTTTTACATTTTTACATGTCTTAATAAAAATGTCATTGAATGTTTATGAAATCTCATTTGTGTGCACATTATACATATGTTGCTTTTCAGCTCCGAGCCAACGTCCAAGAATTATCAGCTCTGTAAGATCTGGTTCGAGGTACATCATCACCTGGGATCATGTGAAAGCAATGTCAAATGAGTCTGCAGTTGAAGGATACAAAGTATGAGCTATGAAATTATTTTTTATCTTTATGTATGCCACATGAGGTACATTTTATAGGCAGTGTTGAATTTTGGTACCTAATCAGTCTTAAACATACTTGCATGCAGAAGATGAAGGTATCATGCTTGTAGATCACAGACATCCCGTAGGCTTAGGGCAAAGCCAGTCGGCTTAGTAAATATTGTGAGAAAACACTGGGGCACTGAAATTCATTTGGGTGGTAAGCTATATTATGGGAAAGTTTAGATCAGTGACTGCAGCAACCTGATTTCCCATATGATTACATTTATTGTCTATTGCCTAAAAATAATGCTTCAAAAATTGTACACTTTAATAGTTTTTCCTTATACCAGAATGCATTGTTCCAGCTTCCTTTCCGATCTGCATGGGAGCTGCAGTTCCTGGAACACGAGTTCTTTAAGGTCTGGGAAGGTAGAGGAAGGGAAGGGACACTTAACCTCGTTAGATGCAATTACTGTATAACTAGAGCAAGTGTATATACTAACTATAGGGTGCATAGAAAGCTCCAAAAATTAATTCCTGTTTAACTTTGCTGCTTGCTTGGCAGTAAGAAAATTAGCGTCATGTTCTACATGTACAAATTTTGCTTGAAGAGTTGAACTGCTTCCTGGGAATTGCTGACAATGTTTCACAGAGGTGATTCCAGAAAGAGTGGAGCTCTTTTCTAAAGGTCCCACAAGACATATAACATCGAATTTGCAATAGTTTAAAAGCACTAAGACTTAATAATAAAGTTAATAATTGTTTCATTTATGAAAATAGTAATAAATTTTATGTCAGAAGACCCAGCTGAGTTATGAGATTTTGATTTGATGGTCTTTGCCACCCTGCATTGTTATCCTCCGTCATTTAATTGCTTATTTCGAATGTAAGGGCTGAAATTATTTTTCAAAAGGTGGCACAATTTCATAACAGAGAAAACTATGAAAAAATGTCCTGTCTAAATTCACCCAATGTAAAAATGGAAAAAGTAGTATCAGCCACTAAGTTTTGATATATATAGACTTCATATGTAAATAAAAAACTAATACATTTTCATTGACACACTGTACATGTGTAGCTGTGATTTAATGGAAATGTAGCGTTTCAATAATCATACTTACTATGCCTTTCCTAGGTACTGTATAGACCAGATGGACAACATGAAGGCAAGTTGTTTTCAACTGGAAAGCACACAATAGAGGTCCCAGTCCCCAGTGATGGTGAATATGTTGTTGAGGTCCGAGCACATAGTGAAGGAGGAGATGGAGAAGTGGCTCAAATAAAAATTTCAGGTAAGCGGATAACTTCCCTTCTTTCCCACACTCCTTGGGAATCTTGGACTAAATATTTTCCTCTTGTACGCTATCCAGACATGGGCATACCCTTCACATCTGAAATTTGAGAGGTAGTTCTTCAGCAGTGACTGCACTGAGAATTAGGGTTTATCTTAACATCTTTCTGAAGACTCATAATGCACGCAGGACACTTCAGCAGCAGTCCAGCTCAATCCCGGGAGTGCTGCCAATCTTCCAAAAATCAGACTGTTTCTACTGGTGCCCTCAGTTAGGCTGCCACTTTCAGTAGTGTCCTACAAGCATAACTACATGGTGCAGGCCTCAGACTGTGAGAGAAACTACCCATTCTTAAAGGAGTGAACCTCTGATCTCCTGGTTTTCAATAATACATACAGTTCATGTCACCTAGTGTGAACTCATGGGTATCACCATTTTTGTTTGTATGAAGCATCTACTCCAGTCTTGATCAAATGGAATCAAGAGGTGGAGAATCCATCATTTGCTGGATACGTTGTTCTCAGGATTAGTCACCTGCACTGTTGACATTTTTTTTGCCTGATTTTTTATCTATATTTATCTGGTTTGGGTGTCTGGCTATTGCTTCGTTTTATAGCTTTTGTCTACATTAAAGAGTCTTTTTGTGCCTCATATGTTCTCCCCATTAAGAAATATATATGTATCAGTCAAGTGAGTCATCAAATGCTAAACAGACTGAGTGCCTTGAATTTCTCCGTGATAACATTTTCTTCAGGTCTTAAATGGTTTTGACAGCTCTTCTCTTCACCTCTCCAACTTCTGAGAATTCCTTTAGGATCACAGACACTATAACTATGTGCACTGTTTCAACTCTGCTGTCTGCGAAGATGGTCTTGCCTCCCTACACTTGCTACTCCCAGCATTATTCACGAAAGGCTTTCCTTAGCCATTTATTTCCTTGCACTGGGCTATAAAATGGTGTTAATCTTGTTTGTCCAACACCAGCTCTAAATCCTTCCTGGAATCCTTGCTTTCCAGGATACACTGTCCCATCCTGATCTGTGTGGCATGTCTCTTCTTCCCTTGTTTTATAATTTTGCATGTGGCTATGATGAAGCACAGTTGGTTTGAATGGCTTAAGTTCCGCTGCTGTCTGGATTTCCGTATGAATGCGTTGCCATCATCACTCTACTACTTTGCCATTTTGGTTCATGTACACAGTTCCTTAGCTGTTTACTTCTGGTGTTGATGAAAATGATTGGATTGCCTTTGGTCTCCTATCTTTCGCTGTGGAATTACACTAGAAATTCAATGAGCATTCTTCAATTATTGTGTTTTGAAATGTGTGAGGGATTGAATTCTTAATCCATTTAGCGTACACTCTGTTAATTGTGTGTACCATTTTCTATGAGAATGTCTTGGGGTACCAAGTCAACCACTTTACAGAAGCTGTAATACATTGCATTATATTATCATACTCTGGAGGAATCACTTCTAACATATTTTATGAGTTGCAAAAAAAGTTGAAGCAACTGCTATCTTTAGGACATGTCTTAGGTCATCTTTGTATCACACATATATTATCATCTATCATCAGTGTGGTGCAGAGACCCTTTAGTTAGCAGCGGATAGATTACTTCCCAAACTGGAAGCAGAACCATCATGTCAGTACAATGTTGAGCCCAAGCTGATCAGTTCTGCCAGTAAGACCTGCCCCAAGCCTGCCCGTACAGAGTTAGCAGCTTTGGGAGAGCCAGCGCTCTACAAATTCTAGTTTGTGGAGTTTTGTATTGCCCTATCTTCCACACTGCAGACAAGTTTTCAGCCACAAGCTCTACCATACCCCAGTTAGACAGTGAGGGACTGTGCCTCTGGTGGACTAGATAAAGGCAGCATTCCCTGGACTCAGTTTCAGAAAGGAGATCAAAAAGGAAACAAAAGGCAGGGTAATCACTTTGGAATACACAGTGTACAGAGAATTGGGCAAGCATTTCAGGCTATTTCTGGGCTCAAACCATGCATTTTCCAAAGAGCAGAATGAAGTGTAGTTTTAACACTTACACATGGCAAATTATGTCTACTAATTTTTATCCTTAAGGAAATTTTCCAGTAGTGCAACAGGGTTTAGAATAATTACCTGGAAAGGGGGATAGAGTAGTGAGAAGCTTTTAAGTAATGATGATTTTTCTCAGAGACTTGCAGAGAAGATCTAGTTTGATAGGAATGTATGTTCTGGTGGTTGACTGGCCAAAATGGAACTTATATATTTACACAGAGATGTGAACAATAGCTAAGGCAAAATGTAAGGCACCTTATGAAATCCAGAGAGGACCACTGCCTTACTTGATGTTTAGGCATCTGATTCCAGAGTTTGCAAACCAAATTAATTTCCTGCATAAGTGAGTGGGGAGAATTAAGCAACTAGGGCAGGTATTTGGAATGGCCTGGATGCTGACCAGGAACAACCAAATCTTAAGCAAATTGGAAGGCTGCACCAAAGACAGCAGAATGTCTAGAAAACCTATGTGTCTTCCAGGTTGATGTTTTCCTGTTGTTCATTGGGTATCAAATCCAATGTAACCTACATAAATGACCCAAATTAAGTGTCTAAAATCCCATTATAATTAGTTGTAATCTAGGGTGTAATTCCAAAGCTTAAACAAAACTGGCGGCATTTGAGATGCCCCAGATTACCAGGGACATCCACACGATGCTAGTAGGCATGATGTGATCTACAGGGGACCTGAGGTCTTCTGGATCAGCAACTGGAGGCCAGACAGGACACCAGAAGACACCTTTTGGCCTATATTTCAGGCATATGAATTGCACCCTTTTGCAAACCAAAACCATTTCCTTAATTTGTGTGGCTGCTGTTGCTGTGCTAGTCTACCGTGTTGTCAGCCTGTTGTAGATGTACTCTGAGTAATTCTTAGCACTTGCTGAATTAGGCCTGAATTAGGTTTAAGTACAAGAACATCTAGTTCAGGAACCCTAACAGGCCCTGAGGTCTTAACTTAGGTATTAAAAATACAGCACATTTTAACTAACAAAAGTTATGTTTGAAAGTCAAATGTAAAAGAAACTAGAAATAGATGTTATTTCTAGCTCAACCCCTTCTCTAAGGGAGAAAATATCTTTTATGTTCTCCTCATCCTCTTCTTTCTCACAGAAAACCCAGGCTGAAGAGGGAGGCAAACCTCCTGCGACAACTTTTCTCTCATATAACTGGTCAGCTTCCTATGGGATACGGTGTTTTAGTTGAGAATGACATAAAAGAAGTTTACCAAACACAGCCATCTCACGTGCATTCCTTTTCAGTGAACATCTTGAAATATAAGTGCTTCTCATAAAATCACTCACTGTATATATGGTGAGGTACATTTCAGCATATTGCTATAATCAGTGTAAAATACAGTCATGAATTGTTGTATTTTATTGACCAGTGCCTGCTGTACAAGTAGGGGTTTGGGGGATATTTTTCAAGCCCATTATAGCAAATTAACGAGCTACACAGTTTAAAATTCACTCTTGAGATACCACAACCAGTTGAAGTTTGGAACTACTTGTTTAACCAAAGGAGACCATTTCAGTGGCTAATAATAGGCTTATTCTTTGAAATATATTAAATCTGAGATTTTTTTTTTATCTCTTGCATGCTTTTTGGATTGCAGTGCTTTGTCATAATGCTAATATTAATGTAATCAAAGCAATCTTGCAATCAGTAGGAACTAAAACCATATGGTGCTTGGTTCTTTTCTCACTTCACTTGTGGCCTCAGTGCAATTAATTTATGCCAGAGTAAGGGAAAATAGAATCAAGCTATCAAATTCTAAAATTTCATCTGGGGTGGGGGAGAGGGGAGGGTAACTTCTGATTTGGGAAAATATTGTGAAAAAATGAAGATACCATGCACCTTCACCTTCAAATATGAAATCAGGTTAACGTCTCAGTTTAAATAGTGACACAGACAAAGAATAATTTATGTATTGTATATGCTTATAGCAAGAGAACAAAATTACAGCTTCTCTCTGTTCACTGCACAGATATATATACACGTATATATACACATATGAATTCCATTTGCCAGAGGCATGTTTTAGGATCCTGAAAAAGTATTTACTTTGAAGCATAGCTTTTTCAAAGGAAAATGCAAAATTTTTGCCCGTACTAACTCATACTAACATTTTAATCATTTTATATTTTAATTTATTTTTTAATTATTATTTAAAGGGGACATTAATATTTATTGTACATATTAGTATCAAGTAAATCAGGTGATCATTCACTTTTCATGTGGTATAATCAAAATCTTTTGATCATAATTTGAAAATGTCCATCTGTTGCAAAGATGGTTGTAGTAAAAAGAAAAGAGGAGAACACAGGTAAAAATAATAAGGAACACAGATGAAAACAGTCCTCTAACTGGTATAACAGTCCTCTGTTACTGATCTTGGAACTTATGCATCTGTGACAAGAATGTAACAAAAAGCTTCCACTAAACTAAAAATACATTTCCAAAAGAGCTCTCCTCTACAAGAATGGTAATTTTCACAATGGATTTGACTGTTGTCTCATGGCTCAAAAATAAAGTAGAAAATACTCAGAATACCCTCTAACCTGGTACATAAATTTGCCTAAGACAACATATTCAGTTCTCTGGTATTTCTCTTGATTTTTCTTCATCATCATATTTCATTTCATTACAGTTCTAATTTATTGATACTGCCTCCGTCCAAGCCTCACTTTTACAACTCAGGTTTGACAATTCCATGCATTACAATGTATTCAGTGCTAGAACAAGCATTTTCTTCAAAAAAACATATTCTCCTTAGTTTCAATTTCTTCTCTTTTTCTTGTATTTGAACTCAACAGTAGGACAGACTGCAGAAATGTTTTCATATGTACTTACGTTTCCTTAGTCTGCATTATCCTATGATAATCCCAGTGCTGTGTATTTTGTCATTTATGTTTATTTGTATGGGACAGTCTGGATACGCACAAAGTGTGAATACAACAAAATGTCATTTTTAGCCATAAGGCTCATAACTAAGCTGTGCAGTGGTGGTTGACAGGCTTTATAGCTAGAAATTGGATGTGAGCGTACATGGAATTAGAACACAACAGAGGTTTAAGAGAACAATATCACACAAAACAAGAGAGCAGGATAGGTTACTCATTATCAGAGAATACTGACAAGACCGGAATCCATAGTTGCTATACATCAGAAAACAGAAAAAGTGGCCACTGTCTTGGAAAGGACCGTGGAACTTACTCTTGCTTTCATCTTCAGTCTGAGTTGCTACATGCCTGTCTGTGTGAGCTTGGGAACTGCCTGCTAAATCCTCACTGACGGCTATTGCATGGTCACATGAACGCATGAGAACTCTGCAGCGCCTTTAAACATTAGCAAAAAAGAAATCTATGGCAACTGCATGTGCCTTGTTACGTGTTTTAACTTGTTACATGTTGGAGATTTTGCTGGCTATCCCCAGGCTTGCAAGAATGCTATAGGAAGGTGTGACTGTTGTGGAAAACATAGATTCTTGTTGCATCTCAGAAAGTAAAGATACTGAAGATACTAAAAGATACTAAAGAAAGATACTGTAAAAGTATAGAGACAATCAGTGAGGGTACCGCAGCTGTGAATTCTGTGTGAGGCGTCTCAGAGGCAAGGAGCCTTCAGCTAGGGTAAGGATGACTAGGAAGGTAGTCATCAAGAATAAGAAGAGGTAAGTAGGAAAAGATTATTCACTTTTCTTCACATTATGAAGGTATGAATGAAGGTACGCAGTAAAATTAGGAGGCAGGAGATTGGAAACTATCAAAGTAATACTCTTTTGCATGGCACAAAATTAAATTGTGGGACTTCCCATGACAGGATGTTGTGCAGGACAAAGCTATAAATAGAGGCTTGGTGTATCAGCCCTTATTTAAAACTTTGTCCTATATTCAGGATCTGACTCAGGAGCTACTGAACAGAAGCTACAAAGTAGCTCAGGAGCTACTTTGACACGAAGTGGGAAAGAATATGAGGAAAGTAGTATTCTGCATGCCATGATTTTTTTCCCCCCCTTTCCACTGCATCTGTTGCAGACCACTGCTGGAGTCGGTGTCCTATGCCTTTGGTCACAGAATCACAGAATGTCTTAGATTGCAAAAGACCTGTAAGATCATCTAGTCCAATCATTAACTTCACTAAATCTGACCCCATACTCCCAGCTTCAGGGTAGTGTGCTATGAAATGCCTGAATAATATTGAGTTGATGCACAAAGGATTAGTTCTTCTTCTGAAACCCTTAAATACTTTCTTTACTGTTATCAGCAGTTTGGATGTTACCCACCAAACAATGACTGACTTTTAAAATGTGTAAGGAGAAGAAAAATAAGTTTTGGTTCACTGTGCAGTCAGAAATACCTTTTTGAAAAAAATCAGCAAGCTTTTGATTGCCACTGTTTCTGTAGGACCGTCAACTCATCAATGAATTAAAGATCTGACATTCAAATTCAGTTTGGCTGAGCTATACTTCTCCATTAATTTATCCAGTTGTTGAGATATATCATACAGCTACTTTCAGGTTTTTTATTACCCAACACAGGAGCACTATACTCTTTCCCTTTTATGAAACAAAATACTTGGTATTTTATATTCATTGCACTTTACCATTAGAAGAAGATGGAAAAAATCCAAAAGATTGTTATTTAACTCTCTTACACTTGAATGTAGCAACACAGCAAAAAAGAATATCACAGAAAAAAATCACACAGCTCATAGAGTGATGCCAAAATTAGTATTTTGCTTTAACAGTGTAATCCCTTTGATGCATAATGATTTAATTTAATACAAATGCATATTCTGCTTTCACCTCTTGGTAGGACATTTAACTATTGAACTATATTTATACAGTATTTTTAATTGCTTTGAGAAATCAAAGCCAGCCAAGTACTGTTTAAAGTGATTTAAAGTAATCTTTGGAAGACTCATCTCATTAATTTTTTCCCCTTAATAATCTAGACAGGATTGCAGACATGATCACAGGGGTGAAGGAATGAAGAAGGGAATACTTTCTAGTCATGACAATTCTTACGTGTTTTAATTTTCAGTAGCAAGACGTGGAAGTGCCTTATTCAAATCCTTGTGGTATTTTTCAGTTCAAGGGTTGACAATCTATCTTACTTTTTATGGGTGCCTTGGAGTAGTGGCGTATGCTCTCAGTTTTATGCACCTAACCTAGCCAGACTCCTTTTCTTCTTAGCGAGTAGAGTGATTCAGAAGACTTAGGTTAGACATCTGCTGTGACAACTTTTGATGAAACCTCTCTCTTAAGAGAACAAGACCCAGTGGTTCTCTGACAAAGGCAGCAGTGATAGTTTTCCACTTACTTCGGTGGCAAAGTCCAAGGGACTTCAGAAACACCCTTTGGTAGTAAGGAAGGTGCACAGATCTGCTCTTTAGTTTAGTATTCAGGAAGTATTACAGAGTCTATTTCCTTTAATAAACACCAAGGTTTAGCGTGGTGGAGAGGGGCGATCTAACAGAAGTATAGAACTGTATAAAGAGGGGTTACAAAGATGGTGAATCCAAAGTCTTGGTAGTGGTAGATGATAAAATATAGGGCAGTGGCCAGAAATTGCAATTTGAGAACAGGCTGGACATTAGGAAGAACTTCACCCAGAGGGTAGGGCAGCGCTGGAGTAGGTTACCCAGAAAGACTGTGCAGTTTTCATCCTCAGAGATTTGTCTGTGACTTAGCAAGGCAAAGCTGCAGCTGACGACATCCAGTGTTGGCAACAGTCCTGATATGAGTGGGAGGTCAGACTAAAGAGACCCAGAGGTACAACCAGGTACCATCAGGCGTTTTGTGCTCCTACGAACTGTGTAACTTCCAAACTTCAGATCTACTGACAGTATGTTAAATGATAAATGCTTCATTAGAAGCACAGTTTGTACTGTGATTATTTGGCAGGTTTGTATTCATGTATAAATAGATTTATTTGTTACTACAGGTATAAAAAGCAGATAAAATCCCATATTTGCTAACTCAAGCGTATCATTTAAGTGCTAGTGGCCATATAGGAAATACTTGTGTGTATTTTTGCCTTCTTTACATAGATATATTAAATAGTACATCTTATTGAAATTCTCTGTGCCTTTTTCAGAATACTCGAAGGACATCAATGTCAAAATGTTCTTGCCTATAAAGATTAATACCATGTATTTTACTTTCACCATATTTCTAATGCCTGTTCATAGAAGCAATAGATGGAGAGTTGACAACAGTTCTTTGAAGTAGGCACTGGAAGAGTGGTGCCTGGTCTATCTTCTGTGGCTGTTCAACATAATTACAGTAAGCCAGTGGGAAGGGAAGGAGGAATATTACTTCTGTCAAAGTAGGAAATGTCAGAAGGATCCTTCATCTAACTTCATGTCAGTGTTTCAGAGTATCAGATTTGGTGCTTGTGTCTCTAGCTATGGAGTGGCTGAAGTAAGAACTTTATCAGGAGAGAAATTCTAACAGAAGATCAATTTGAAAATTTCTTCTCCAGAAGCATGAAAATCTGCTTGATTTTTTTCTTTTCAACTCCTGGTGTTTTTAAATGAAGGCTGCGAGCCATTTTAGAAGGTGCGGTTTAGAAAAGTCCATCTTCCTGGGCTCAGTATAGAAGAAACTAAGTAAAAAGTTACTTAAACCTGTTGTATGTGAGGCAATGTTTAGATGATAGAGGATATACATTAAAATACGTAACCATCCTTTCTGTGTTTTAATTCTGTAACTCAACATTACTTTCTAATACTGTTGAGCAGAAATAAGTGAAATGTAGAATTTAATGTGGCAGCATGTCACTCATCTGAACAGATGAGCAGCTGTTTAAAGCTGGGTTTAGGCACCGCTGGTTCATTTAGATATTATCTGTAAAAAAATGTTTCTGTCATTTATCTCCACATGAGAAGATTTTGTCTCTCTCTCCCTAAAACAAATATTTCGTTAATTTCTAAGTTATTATTTTCTGTAATAATAAAGGCCTGTGAGGAGTTGTTTCAAATCTTTTTCTGACATTACACAGTATGGTGGTAAAAAGCTTTATCTGACTTTAAAGGAAGCGTTTGCGCTCTGTTACAATGGCTGTTATTACTTGTGTATCAGGACACTAAAATGTAAAATGATCTGCTTGGCTGGAGGGGAATGTGGTACTAATCACAGCCTTTTCTGCATGTACCTACAGAGTCCTCACAATCTGGAAATTACTTTGTTAGAAAGCCAGATGGAGTTGCCAACAAATGTATCAAATGAGGAACAATTTCTACACTAACCCGCTGCTCTTGGGTTTTGGTGTGTTCTTGCTAGGTTCTTCACCTGTTTCTCCTTTTATTTTACCTTTGTTTGGAACTGGGCAAATTGGACCATTCCCAGTAAAGGTTCTGTATTAACCAGTGTACCTTTTCTCTGGTTTATGCAGCCTATGCAGCCCTCTAAGCCATTTTATCCTGTCTATTTCTATCTGTCCTCTTTACCTGCTACCCAGCTACCCTGGAAAATTGTATTGACCTTTCTGGTTCAACAGTACCCAAATCTTCAAAGTATATTCTTATCAGTAAAAATTACATTATTTTGCTCTAGGGAGGCACGTGCTAGACCAGCTATTTGCTTTCTTCCTTTCTGCAGTAACTTTCATGCCCGATTTAAGATTTTTTTCTGCCTTGCTGAATAGCAAGGCCACATTTAAGCTGAGCTGGCCTGTTGGACTACCTTATTTTCTTTGCTCCTTCTCAGTCCACTAGTTGATTCTGCTGCATATTTGCCATGTTGCTCCCCAGCTCTGGGTGATTCCTGTTCCCGTTGTTCCGTGCTTCTTGTGCTCAGGGAGCAGAGGGAGGGAGGCTGTGTTTTGGCAACACTGCCTGCCTTTCGCTTTACCTCCTCCCTTCCCAAGGGTTGCGCAGTGATGGGACTTACCTGTACATGAAGATAGTATAGCACATGGCCAGTTTCATGAGCATGAGCCCTGCACTGTACTGTACATGCTGTGCAAGTCTTGTCGCATGCTGTGGAGGGACGGTGGCCTCTCCCTGCCATGAAGCAAGCACTGTCATCCAGCCTGTTGAGACTGGGTGTTTCTGCTCTTCTAGAAGCTGAGAGCATCCTTCTTCATCTTCTGATGAGTGAGCCAGGCTTCCAGGCTGAAAGATGAAGATTTTCAAGACAGGCTTTTAACGTACCTCAGTATTTGTAAGTGCCACATTTGTTCCCAAGAACACAGAAATTCCAAAACTACAGTATTTCTCCCATTAATTCACCACCATTTTGCACCTGAAGAGTTTCTACAGTTCGCCTATTGTACCGTGTGGTTGTTTAAATGTGGATTATTTGCAAATGAAAAGGAGTGACGCATCCGATGTATGGTTGTGATGAATTTATTTGTAAAAAACATTCACCAGTCCCTATTTTCTTGAACAAGGAGGAGCAAGTTCCTCACTCAGAAATCCGCTGACATGCCAGCTGGCCAAAGAAGTTCTGTCCTTTTTCTTCTTTTCAGGGTTACAATGAAACTTTCTCTCCTGGCCTCCCATTTTTTCCTGAAAAATTAGCCCTTTTTGATGAAAAACCTGTCAGTGACTCTCTCAGAGGATGACCAAGTTCCTCTGAATGACTATCAATCAGCCATAATTCTGAGGCAATGCAGAATACATTTAGATGGGAGCATTCACAGCCACGCGTTTTGCCACACCAATCAGTCTAATCACAGATAAGCTTTTCTACAGGGATGAGCTACCGAAACTCACTTCAAGCTCCTCCTGCTGCTTCAGCAGGCAGTTTCCAGCAGTGAACACCTCCTCCTAGCTGAGTATACGATCCAGCCTTACTTGCCCTGGCAGTACTCCTGGTGCTGCTGGTGAGCCAGTTTGTCTGGAGTGATCTCTGACAACTGGAGAGACAGGGCAGATGCTGAGAGGTATGACAAGCCTTTAGGTCATATAAGTGATCCTGAAACTCACAAAATGTGTGTAAAGTACAACTACAACTGTTGCCTGAGTCACAGAAAGACTCCCATAGATTGTTCTTGCTATTATTTGGGGAGTATACTACTTTAAAAGAGTACATTTCCAAAATAATACCTGTGGTCTTCTACTTAACTCTCTATGCAAAAGAATATGTAATGAACATCAGTATATGTGAAGCGGAAGAGGTAGCTGAGAAATAATTTACATTTATTGATAGTTAAGTAGTACCCCTCTGACTGAAAATGACCTCATTTTCTTCAGAGTCCAAGGCATCTTTTCATTTTGGCAGCCCAGGTCGCGAGCAGGGCCAGAGTCAATGGCAAAGAAGCCCCTGCAGCTGCCTGTCGGCACTGCCAACACACCAGGTGCCACTGCCAGAACAAAACAAAATGTTTACCTGGCTCTGGCATACGGATTTTCAAGTAGGAGAAGACATGAACACCGTGGGGTGGGCAAACCACCAGACCATCAGCAGCCCTTCAACTATGTTCTTCATATTCTCTCTCTTTTTCTTATAACAGTTTTAAAGCTGTTCTGCACAGCAATCCTTTCCACGGCACAGAGCATGAGCAGATGCACAGACAACGTTATTTCCATCCTGTACATCTACTCTGCTGCAAAACAGTCATTCACAGGGTTGTGAATTACTCCATAGCGCCTTTCTTGAAAGGTTTATGGCACAGGCAAGAGGAAAATTTCCTCGTGCCCAAACAAAGATATTCCTAGACAAGGGAAAGTTGGACCCATGACTTTGCAATGATGCCAATGATGCAAGATAAGCATATTCTAATTAGTTCAGTTGTTTTCCATTTACCATGAATAGGGATAGCAGAATTTAAGTCATGTCAGCTGATACTACCTATTTCTTTTGCAGTAGTCTTTCATGAAGGCAGTATTTCCAGCTGGAACAAATGGAATTTATTTTTGAAAGCCAGATGACAGAACTACAAACCCACCTACTTCTTGTGTGCAATTTAGTTTAACCTGAAGAAATTACATTTCTTCCCTCCCTGCTTTTCTGTTCTACCTGAAACTACTATGAAAACACTCTGAGAACATATATTAATGAAGCCTAATAGATGCTAAAGAAACTAACAAACAGAGCAGGCAAAACCCCTTTTTTTTTCAGGTGCCTCAATTTTTTCCCAGAGAAGTGGATGATCTTAGAAGCAGGGAGAAGCAGAATATAAGAAGGCTTTGTTTCTTAAAGTAAAAAGGAGAAATATAAAAACAGACAGTCTTGGGTCCTCAACCAAAAGGAGAATATTATTTACAGGAAAATGGGTAGGAGTTTGGCCATTCTTTCAGAAAAAAAGAAATCCATTTTGCAAAACAGACACAAAGGCAGACTCATTTCTTAACAAGTTACAAAGTTTACATTACAAACTTAAATCTGTTATGAATCGTATGAAATAGCAGTCCTTGTAAGAAAGATTTCTCTTTTCCTTAGTCTTACCCAATGTGTGATAACGTATGTCACAAAAACTGTGTTGCAGCAGCTGTATCATTCACGTAGCCAGTCTGCATCTACTGAACAATTTGTGCAGCACAAGCAGAGTGGATCTGTAGAGAGAAAGCAGTGCTGAGCATCCAGCTTCACACTGTGTGCTCATGTCAGGTTTTACTTTGCACTACCTCTAATCCAGCCCTGCACAGGATATCCAAGACAGCTCTACAGTGCAAAATTAACCCCAATAAAGGGGACAGCTGAGATATTCACTTGAAAAGCACACTCCTCAAACTAAACGGTCATGTAGACGTCCCCCTCAATGTTCAGTACCTGGAAACTGAGAAAACTGATGTAATTTAATACAAATTAATTCTTGAATAATCTTTCCTGACAAGAAAAGCAGAGAAGGAGCTTTGCCACAACAGGATCAGCTCATCAAGCTGGGGAATAGCTTGAAGTTTGTGTATGTTGGCAGGGCAAACACTTTCCCACTGAGAAAGAGAAGTTATTCACATATGACAGCTTCACAGATGACCAGTAACTAATTTCCTGGTTCACAGATCTGATGAAAGTCAGATTTCTAAACAGGCCTCTAGATTTTTTTTACAATCCAGTATAAAAAGATACTGATGTTGGGAAAAGGGCCAAAAATGTCATATCCTAAAGATAAGTAAAATAAAGACATATTTTTAATAACAAATTGTGACAAGGGCTTGGGAAATATATTAAAGTCAGAATTGTTTTAATGCCTGTTTCATGTAGCCATTAAATTGATTTCGTTACTTTGAATATAATTGCAAGGGTGTTGCATGCTGTTCAAGATGTCAGTAAAACCCAGGATTGCTATTAAGAAATGTAAATAATTTCGTCCTAGACTTTATGTGATTGAGATGGCAACACAGAATTTAAAGCATGACTAGAAAACTGTGGATTAGTGGGAGGACCAGGAGGTCCTGTGGTATGCTGAAGGAACACCCATCCAGCAGTTGTTCTTTTCATTTACTCAGATAAACAACCACTTGTGAGAAAGTCTGCTGAGAACAAGATGCGGGAAAAAAAGTTTGGTTAAGTGCATGCATCCGATACAAATTGTGTTGGTTTTTAAGCCAGATTCTGAGTGTATGTTTCTGTAGATAGTTTAGTCTTGGGCTTAAAATATCGACTACAAGAACTCTATAGCAGACAGTAGCAAGGTCTCTATGGGAATATAGCAAGATTTCACAACTTCTTTTGCTTGGGGCTGGTGGAAAAAAAAATTAAGGGGTGTGTTTCATTGTTTATTTGAAAGAAACAAGGACTCTTGAGATGAGGTCCATACACGGTGTATTAGAGTGGTAGTCAGGTCATGTGATTTTGGATTTGGCCTTGAATTTGATAACTGTATTTTGCAATTGCATGCACACTGGATACGCAAGATGCTGGTTGAGAGGAGAGATCACACATTATAACACTGAGGAGAGAATGAATCTTTAGGTGCTAAATATATCCAGCTTATACCTAGCCAGACTTCAGAAGGAGCTTAATGATCCTTCTGTTTTCATTTACAGTCACATGTCTATTTGTACACATTCATTAAGTCTTTATCAGGCATTTCTCTAGTTTTTAAAGATTGTTAAAACTGAAAAATCATAACTGCATTACTGCACAGAATTAAATCTTGTAGTCGGTACTCGGGCAAAACTTACATTAATTTCCATTAATGAGCTGCAGGAGTGTACCGGCTGTCATGCACTGGTGACTGGCGTTTCAAAGTATGGTTCCTGACATGTGGGTCAGTAATCTAACAAGAAAAAAGAAGAGATGATCTGTTCAATGTGCATTTGTCCTCCTAATGTTGTGTTAATGTGCTGTCTAAGGGCAGGATTTGCTTCACTTCGGAGAGCTGTTACACCTATCTCTGCAACACTGGCTACACCTTGTAAGGAACTGCTGTAATGGAGTGGATTGCTAACTATTAATTCTGGAGCCAGTGAGCACATCTCAGGGGAAGATTTATTATTCCTTTCTCTTTGTAGGATAGTTACATGCAAATAGAAATTTCCTCGTACTTGTTCATCATTCAGCTTCACTTGGCAAACTTGGGATAAAGCTTTCATCTTGGAATTGCAAATAGTGCGTGTATGGTACATCAGAGATGCTGATCTAAAGGACATCAAATCCACAGTGTATTGAGACATATTGTGAGAAACCTATCAGAAAATAATCCCTGAAATTATGCATATAGGAACCACAAATGACTAAATACTATCACTTCCATATATTCACAGCTAACTGATGAGCTAGTGAAGTCTGGAGTTTTCTGATTTGGACTTAGTCCACAAACTTTATAAAAAATGGCTTTTGTTATCAATCAGTTTCATTTCCATCTAGTTTTCTTACTTTCTCCTTGTTATTGTGGGTAGGAAATATTGTCAGAAAAAAATGTGTGAAGGTCTCTTACAGGTGTTTATTTGGCCAAATTCTTACTTCAGACCAGCATTTTTTTAACCTTGCAGATGTTGATTTGATAACTTAAAATTAATAAAGCACCTTATTAATAGGAATTGAAATAGACACAAAATTAAGAATTAAGCTTTTTTTTTATCCTGAAAGATGCAGAAACTTCTGAGGCAGACATGTAAAACCTACAGATCTGTCTTTCTACAAGCCTGTATGGTGCCAGACCAGATGATTTGATTTACTTGTTCTTGCAGGACATCTGATGAGAAAATGTGAATGCTCTTTTGGGACTTTAAATTCTATGAACGAACACTTGAAATTTGTCACACTGTGCCTGTTAGGAAAAACAGGCCTGCCTGCTGAAATCTGTGCCACCCTGTTCTTTTCAGTATGGTTTTTCTTCCTTCAGAAGAACATTTGGTGGAGAGCTATCCAGTGGGACGGTTCCAGCAGCTGCTCAGGACTGTCACTCCCAGCTGCAAGCACTTCTGTCCTTAGTCTGTGTTCAACAGGAAAGACAAGCAGTAAGCTGGGTCCTGCATTGCCCACCTACACACTACCATCCTGACGTAGATGAGCCCTCTCTGGGATGAAAGAATAGCCCATTCTCCAGCTCCTTTGGCCCATCTCCAAGACTGACAGCCAGGCACAGTTTGGCTGGGTTATTTTCTCTTATTGATGCTTCTTAACAGGGAGCTGGACCATGGTAAAGCAAGACATTTGACATAATAGCAATTCTTATGCTTCTTTGCCAGAGCAAGTCAGGTAAAGTTTGTAAGCCGTCAATTAATATTTTTTGTCTTAAAATATTTGTTTAAGACAGACCCTTGTGACTCTAACAGACGTAAATGTGTAAATGCCACACTGCTAGAAGTCAGCCATCTGGACTTTGTAATCTGGCAGGTAAACAAACCGACCAGGCTCTTTGACATCTCTCAGATTATTGCTGGTCATATGAACATTAACATTTCCAAAGGTGTCTCTTTGCTTCGTCACATTTCAAAGACTCCATTAATTTTGTTTTCACATGTTTAAATATTTATTTTGACCTTTTACCTCCTGGTATAACCTCCTGCCTTGTTGGACCGGCCAAATCAAAATACACTGATGTGTTCTGAATGGCCTTGCTGCTTATATAAACACGCTGCAGAAACAGCTCTTGCAGAACAAAAGAGCGAGTCCTCCGCTGTGCCATAGCAAATCTCTGTCCGTTTCAGATTATCTGTCCAGGTAGGGGCCGTGCTGAGATACGTGAGATGGTTTTCCAGCCTTCGTACCCCACATTCTTGCTCATATCCAGGGTTATTCCCCTCCATCATGAGTAACGCTGAAGTAAGACCAACACCGTGTTGTTATCTGTTCGATGCGCAGGTGCCGCTGCTGGAGTACCGACCCTGCTCCTGGTCCTGGTGGTGCCTGCCCTGGGTGTCCTTGCCTGCTCGGGATTCTGAATGTAGCTGGATTTACCTTGTCCTCCACCTAACACAAAGGACTCCCTTTGAAGATGAGGACCACGATTCTTTTTGATTCCTGGGACACCATCCTAAGCCAAATAAATTACACTTTAAAATGAATTACCCACCGATTTCCTATGAACTTTAAGAGGACTGAGGCATCCAGGAACTCCTTCATGAAGTAAATCAACTTTTGAAAGGCTAAGAAATATTTTTAACTTGTTCCAATATGCCTTATAAAACACTTATGCTGATCTGCGACAGTTGCATGATTCGGTCCAATGGGGCAAGTTACAGTGTTAAAACCCAATAACATAGGCTGTACAGTGAAAGTAAAATCACCATGCGTAGGTGCTTTAACTTGAATAACAAATTGTGAAATATAATAGAGATTGAAATGTTGATTGTATGTGATAAATGTAAGAGTACTACTTCTGTCTGTACTATCCTATATGTTTTGTGTACTGCATATTTTTGAATGGCCCCATCATCATATATTGGGATTACTGGTTTTTAGAGAGACAGTCAAAGCAAAAACATTTTGTTTTTTTAGAGCTATATTTCTTGAGGCTATTGGATAGAATTTGAAGGACTTGAAATAAAAGGCAGTGACAGGGAATTTTTTTATTTTAAATATGTTCAGAACACCCGAGAAATGCATAGCATGCTCAGCTTAAAGGAGCTGTACTTCACTGACACGAGATTTACCATGTTCTTTTCTTAAAACAATTCTGTTGAAAAATTCTGTTATGGTCGTTGTTGCTGATTTTAGGAGTGAAATGTCAGCTTTCAGGGAAGCAGCGTAATGTATTGGTTTTGATTTAGTAATATTACTAGTATTATTATTATTACGGTTGCAATATAACACTTAGGAGTTTGAAGATGGAGTCCATGTTAAAGATCGGCCAAGTGGACCATGAAATGGTAGGAAACGTATGTTATTTTTTAAAGTGAAAAGATTTAAAATGTAAAAAAAGAAAAAGATATACAATAAATGGCAAAAACAGAGTAGCACAGTAAAAAAATTATTATATTTACATTTTTATGCTGCAGATGCCAGGTGTTACCTTCTTGTAGTGAAGGTGTACATTTGGGAGAATTATATGCTTTTTCAAGAACTTGATATTATTCTAATGTTCATAGTGTTGTAAATAAGAGTTTTAAAGTTCTGAGACCGTCTCCCTATTTGATAGAGTACTGAATGATCCAACTGTGTGTTAGTACATGAAAGTCAGATCCCAACTGTTAGTCAAAGCTAAATGTTTACTATGGCCTTTGCAAAATGGGAACTCTATTAGAGATAGAGAATGTTTTTGTTCTGACTGTGTCTAGAGTGTTTAAGTGTTGGGTTTTTTGTTGGTTTGTTTGGGTTTGTTTTTTTTAAGTTGTTAAAGAAATGCACATTCCTTTCATTTCCCATGGTGTGCTGGGAATTAGTTTGAGTGTGAATGTTGAAGAAACACAGTGATATTGAATCAGCTGGCTCAAGTAATAGTGCAATGTCTGATGCTTCAAGAATTATAAGCTTTGAATCATATTTTATTAGCACAACCTTGCTAGCTACTTAGAAATAGATTTTATCTTTTTAGAACTGATACTGTAGAGGTCCGTAATAATAATATTTACATGAAGCAAGAATAGGTCTATTAATAATTTACACCCACTTCTTTTATTTGTATAATTTTTGTACTATATATTTACATGTAAAAGTGTAGAGTCTTCATTAAGAAATATCAATAATACTGTTTTAGTTTAATTTTAACTATTTGTTACAAGATGAAAATTTTTTAAATAGGTGAAAGTGATAACTTCCCTATAGAGGAATGTCAAAGTGTCAAACACTACTGAGTTTCATAAATTGTATAATTATTTGAAAGAGAAATGAGCTGTCTTCATACATGAGAAACTAATACGCTGTAAGCCTTCTGTACAAAAAAAAAATTGTGTTTTATTGTGTTTCATTTGGTTTGGTTCTTTTGCAGTATGACTCATTTTTATATAATCTACAACCACAACTAAATCTTTTGCCAAATGCATGATTGCCTTTTACTTTTCTAATACATGGTGTAAAAAGCAAAACTGTTTAGTTTTTGCATGGAAATGACCTGGGAAGGAAAGCCACTTCTTTTTTTAAATCAGCAACACAGATGAGGTAGGTCTCATGTACTGATCAGATAGTTGGAGATTTTTCTGTTTCACAGAATTGTGTAAATTCCACTGGGACCTTCAGTTTCAAATTGTTGTCAAGAAAAACTAACTAATGTATCATCTGCTTTAAAACGCAAGGTTCTTAATTAAAGTTTATATAGATAGACATATTTGTTGTTTCTTTATATTTCAGGAAACTTGGTATTACTATTATTTGATACTGATGAATATTGAACTGTTTTTTTAGTTACTTTTTATCTTTTTTTTTTTTTTCAAATGAGTAGAGCAGGACCGTGCTTTGTCCTTTTTATGAATGAAAAGTAAATTACAATTAAATAAATGTATTAATGTTACTCAAGATATAATAACTGTCTTTTGAATTGGAGCTTTCTAATTCCATAGCAGTGATGTGGTCATCTGTGACAGTAAAGGTGTGGATGGAATGAGGTCCTGTGTGTCCCTGCCCTGCCTTCTTGTGAGTTTTGCTGGAGTTAAAGAGCTTTTGTGGGATAAGAGTGGCCGTTTTGCTTTGATTATAGGTGATATAGATAGAAAGAATTTCCTAATGTCAATGACAGAGAGTCTCCTGAGACCTGTTCAAAACTGCTGGAAGTGAGAGTTAACCGAGCAGAGCATTTTTTTCAAGTAATGTTTTCTACTCCGGTAGATGATAGATTACAAAGAAAGGTGGCTGAAATGGCAGAACTTTGTACTGATTAAATGCTTTGTATGATCACAATAATTTCAAGAGGTGACATCAAGTATAACTGATCAAGATACTGCCTGCCTTTGAGGGGTCATGTTCAGGCTGTAAAATGCACAAAACGTGGCATGTAAGAAGTTGGTGAAGCTGACAGTCATATCACAGAACTTGGTTTCATTTATCTTCAGAGGTACCAAATGAGAACAGTTAATGACAGAATGTGTTCCTCGTGCCCTGCACCTAAAAGACTGTCTAGTCAGTTGGAGCAGGGCTCAGACCCGGGGAGGAGGAGATTATCACTACTTTGATTAGGTATGTTTTTTATTTTCATCTTGGTGTCTGAGAAACAAGGTTTGAGTCTCCATCTGCCAGTTTTCTGCTAATGATTTCGAACCTATTGGGTGGTGGCAGACAAATGCAGCAGCTATCTTACTGAAGAAATTAATGGTCTAAGTAGAAGGTAGACATTTAAATTGGGAGTTTGCATCGAAGGTGGCTGCAGCATGGCCACTGGTGTTACCTGTTGCGTTTGGCCTGCCGAATGCCCAGCCAGGAATGGCTCACCTTGCTCCTGCCTGCGACGAGTGAGGCTGGGGGGAGCCTGAGCACGTGGCATTGCAGGAGAGAGAAGCACCAGGGGACAGCTGAGATCATTGCAGTGACAGAGTGAGGAGGGGAAGAATGGGGCACAGAACATAAATCCATAGGAGAAAAGGTTCATTATTTCCACCCTTCAAAGAACAGCTTGTTATTGTTTGTGAGACTTCTTTGTTTCCAGACTACAGAGCCTCTAGCTACAGAAGATGATAAAAAATAGGCCTTTAAATATTAGATATCTGGCTGAAAACCAGATCTTCCAGTCTTGATCTGCCTCAGCATTGCATTACTCTACACTTCCTATTGGAATTAAAATAACAGACATCAGGTAATACCCAAATACATTCCAGTACAGATCTTGAAATAGTTCCAAATGCTATTGTTTGGAGATTTTGCTTATTTAAATACATCACGGAAATGTCTATCTTTCAGGTTACAACAGTACAATATGAAATAAGGATATTCCTTTGGCAGCAGTATAAATTTCTGTAGCTTCTAGCACTTGTGTATGCTCCATCCTTGCACATGTCGTCCAGTGGAATCTTTTCACGGTGTTAGGACATTGGCGGGAACCACCTGCCTTCTGCACAGAGCAGCGAGGTCTTGCAGAGGAAGATTGTCCCTCTCCATTTCTTCCAGAGATGATCCGCTTTTCTTTAACTTTTCTGCCACTAGCTCCTTTTGTTTTGTCATTTTAACATTCTTCTTATTTCCAAAAACAGAAGAAAGGACAGAAAGCACGAAGTCCACAAGAATGGGAAATAAAAAATGATGTTTACATTTCAAAGAGAAGTAGCGCTGTCCTTTCTTTCCTTGACAGGCTAACATGTTTTTCTTTTAGCTGCATGCCAATTAACCAAGTCTGCTCTAAAGGACGTCTTGAAAAGACACATGAAAAGTGTTTCCTTCACCTTAGTTGATCTCGAATCTGGTCTATTCTCTTGATTAATATGGATGACACTGGAAATTATGCCAATTTTAGTTCCGCCAAATACTTAGAAAACTTATGATTTACCAGATAACTTCCACAGACAACCCCTAGTGAGCACTGATGACTGGATTTTACTGGTCTGTATTTAAAGAGTCTAACAGTCTCTTTAAAATCTGACGCCTTTGGTCTTTAGTGTGTTGTGACAGTCACTAACTATCTGCTTCACAAAAAGGTATAAAATCGTTTCTCTCTTCCAAAGCAGGCAGCAGAAAAGGCACAATGCCTTCTGACTCATAGAGGGATCTGTTTCTGAGGATCTGAACCTACGCACTGCCCTCAACTCACGGCGGTGAGTGTAGCAATACAACCCTTCTGTATTTTAATACTAGGCTTGATCAGCACTGGGGAGTTGTGCCAGAGCCGTACGTCATCTGGGAGAGGAGAGAATCAGACACTGCCCGGCACAAAATGCTGGGTCAGCAAAGTGTCTGGCGTAAATGCAGCTATGCTGCCATAGGGCTAGCTAGTGTTACGTGGGAAAGCGGAATAATTACCCCGACAAAAAAATGTCTGTCACACGGGTTCTGCACCTGCCAGGAGGAGGTGTTCGACAGCCTGGCAGCAGAGGCGCCCACCACACTGAAGGCCGGTTCCCATCAAGAGGTACAAGCCAAGAGTGTTGGGATGGTACAGGTGCACATCTCCAGCTGCAGCCATGCCATGCGCCCTGAGTATAACCTGTCCTGGATGTCATTAATGGACGAGGGTAGAATGGAGAAAGTTAAATACCTCGTTGACTTCTCCCTCTTCCCCATCCTACTCCTCCTCATCCAGTGCTGGCAATAGTTTTCAGAGGGAACTCTTCTCTGCAAGAGGAGAAGCCAGATGGGGATGTGCACAGGGCTTTAGGGCAAGGCTGTGTGTGACGAGGCTTTTGCTGATCCACCTCTTACACCTCATAATTAAACTGCTATTATTTGTCTTGCGAGTCCATGTTTAGCCAATAATATTCATGAAATTATATATCGTTTTCTCTGCCCAGGAGGTTTTTAGCTATAGATGTTGAGACACATGCATCAGTCAGATCTCCTCTATGACAGCACTCTGAAGCAGTTAATTACCAACCTTAATTTAACTGTATTCTGGCAGAATGCATAGCAGACTGCCTATGGATTGAACTGCAGCTCGAGGAGCTGTCAAAAATCAGCCAGAACTCCAGAAAGCTCCTCTGCGCCTGCCCTGTCAGAGCACCGCAGTACCACTGCAGGCCTCCAAAACATGTGCCAAGGTCAAGATGATGTCTCATCTGGCATCAAATCCAAGACCCTTCAGCCAGCTTCGATCCCTCATTTGGTCTCCGGTAAAAAGTACGTGATGGAACAACCTAAAAGAGTCTATAGGGGGTGGGTTTTTTTATGTATGTACAAGTAGGTTATAGCATGCGCTTCGATTGTAACAGAATCTGACAAAAAATAATACCTTAAGCAAAAAAAAAAACAACAACAGAGATGAGCTCTGCAGTTTTTGTGGCAGCTTTTATATAGACAGTTCAAACTTTGTGCTCCCAGAGACAAGAAAGAGCACACAGAATGAATCCACAGGGTGCTGCTCAGCAGAGTTTTCTATTATTAATGTAAAGCACTGACTTTTCTGTGATATCACGGACATAACAATTTAGACAGCGGTACAGCAGAAAAGATGGGAAAATAATTCTGTTTAAACAAGGAAGGAATCAATAATTCAAACTCTCAAGACTGAGCCAAACATGTGCTAATAGAAATGACCTAGAAAATAGCATAAGTTTTCCTGCTAGTAATTGTGTGCTGGTATACAGCACAATAACCCGCCCCTTTGGGGTTTACTGATTCCAGGATGTAGGAAAACAGGATTTTTTTATACAGAAACAGCATAATCGCTGGCTTGGTCATTTTGTAATCAGTACTGAGCAAGCTAGAATCTTTCACTCTGACAGGAACACAGGGTCACAGAGGGCACGAACTTAGTTTTTATTTCCCTACCTTGCTTCTTCCAGAATATCCTTGCTGTGATGTGATGACCTGGTGGCTTCTGGCTGTTTCCTCCAGCAAACATAAACTAAAATGGGTATTTCCATGATATAAAATAGTTAGCCTCTCCCTCTTTGTCTGCTTTCCTTCCTTCCTTCCTTCCTTCCTTCCTTCCTTCCTTCCTTCCTTCCTTCCTTCCTTCCTTCCTTCCTTCCTTCCTTCCATCTCTCTCTTTTTTTTCCTCTCTTCCTCTCTTCCTTTTCTCAGAAACAGAACTAGGAACTTGAACATTGGCAATATAAAGCTGTTAGCAAAGAGTATCATCCCTGGTCAACCTCTGAAGCAAAGCGAAGTCCCTTAAGGACCAGCCACGTATTCAAGAGATTTTGCAAGCACTCAATTTCCCAGACAGTTCTGATGCAAGAAAGAGGTAAAACCAGCATGACTTTTACTTCTGTCAAGCCCTGCGTAGGCTTCTTCGAAAAGCTCTGAATCAGATTTGGAGGATCAAGGATATATTCTAGTGATTTAAAAAGTCTTGGCATCAGAGATGCGGATGTCTTAAAGGATTTGAAGCCATGTGCTCTGAAAGTTAAGCAAAAACCTGTGTGTTTTGTATTACCTGGTGATTAAGATAAAATTTCTCATCTAATTTCATAATGTAACTGGTAGATTGTGAGATGCCAGCATTTATTTCAACAGACAGCATAGCAGAACAGGGGGAAAAATAAAATTGACTTTACGTTGGATGACAGGATATTTTCATCGATGAAGGATTTCCTTGCTATAGCCAAGCTCCACCCCAACTCGGGTACCTCCATTACCAACATCACCTGTGGGAAGCCAGCCAGGCAGTCCTCAATGAACCGTTCAGCCCTGAGACAGGGTGATCACCCTCACCTCTGCTCATCGCGAGCAGAGGTCACCTAGGAGAGCTGTGCTCGTTGGTGAAGTTAGGTTGGATCTGCTTGGACGGCTGGTTACCTCCAACCAACATAAAGGGAGGCTGAGGGAGACTATCTGCATAACAACAGCAGCCAACAGAGAGTTTTCTGCAGCAAGGTCTTGAAATGCTGGAAAACTTAATCACCAACAAAATACTTGAACCTTATTATACCACAAGTAAAATCCTGTGGGATGTCTGCTCAAGAGAAATTGAATTTGTACCACCCTAGCACAGATGAAACTCAGGGCAACTGAAGTGAAGGAGTTAGTACTGTGAAATATGCCACTGGAGAAATAATAAACAGAGAAGTGAAAAGATTATTTCTAATGATATCATTAAAATCAAAGTGTTGTTGACAGTATTAGCTTCTCAGGAATTAATGAACTAGAACCTACTGTGAGAATAATTGCATGTAAACTACAATAATATTGATGTTATGCCAGAAGCTGTGATGTCTATCGAGAATTAATTTACAAAATCAAAACTCAAAGGAAGTCAACTTCATTTATGACCTTTAAAAATGCAAGTGAACACAGGATGCAAAAAATCTCATGAGAAAGCACACTTGTAAAACTACAACGTAAAACCTTGCATCTAGAAGATCCTTTTCTAAAAATCACTAATACATGATCAGTGTTTGAAGCATTTCCCTTTTCATGTTTATTTCTAGAAAGCGGCAGTGAGGTTTCTGATTTCCACATTCCTGGTCCACTATTAATTTTTAATCGAGCTGGTGTTCTCTGCTGATTTCTGGCAATAAATATGAAAAAAACAAGTTATATCCTTCTGCAGCTTTTCGTCCCATGAGTAGATTCTCCATGAACACATTGACAGAGGAGAGATATAAAGACCAGGGTAGCCCCTGCCCCAACAGTGCTGCAGTAGGGCTGGTCTCCAGCTCCCCACAGCGCTGCCCTGCCCAGCCATGGGCCTTGCTGAGCTGGGCCCACCTGTGGGTCCGTGTCCCATCACCATCCCTATCCTGTCCCTGTCCCATCCCCAGGGAGGTGCCCGATGCCTGGGGCTGGGGCTGCCCCCAGTGCCCCCAGCTGCCCTGCTCCCTGCGTGCCCCATGGGTCACCAGCCTTGCCGTGCTCTGCCTACTGCCATTATGACATCTCCTATATCACTGCCAGAACCTATTCAAGGCATCGAAGCAACTAATGTGGTGAAGGAGCTGAATTTGGCAGATTTGCCATAGAGGCCCTTAAAAATCCGTGAGTTTCTGAAATCAAGTAAAATGTACATTGGGTAATAGCGTTATTGTGCCTCATGTATAACAGTGACTCAGCCTGGCAGATTGAGAGTGGATCCATGAAACCAAGATCTCTCTGACTGACTGGTAAGCAGGCTTTTTTTCTGGTTTGGGTTTTTTTTTTTTTGGTTTTGTTTTGATTTGGGGTTTTTTCATCATTTATGGATTTAACTCAGCAGGAGGCTTTGAAAGAACAACAGGTGGGAAAGAAGAGCATGTCTCAATATAGCGATCTCCCAGCAAATTCTGCAGACCCGTTCAACATGCTAGATCTATTTCCTTCAAAGGTTTCACCTCTTTTCTTGAGCCAATCTCTACTGGGAAGGATAAAAGGAGAAAATGTAGAGTGAGACATTCCCAGTCCAGAAAGGACTTTTCTTTGCAGTGGGCCATAGCTGATCGGGAAGGGATCCAGGGATCTCCTGGGGATGCCAAGCCAGGAGGAGCACGGTACCCCTGCCCCAGAGCTTGGGGTGAGAGAAGGCAGACAGGATTGCCATGCTAAGTTTCCACAAATGTGCAGCTGATCTTGTGATCATGGACAAGGAAGAAAGATCTCCAGCACATTATGTCTGTGAACATCATGTTTACTGCATGTTTACAGCCAGTGAAGCTAGGAAGAGCAGGAGAACGCAATAAGTACTTCTGAAAGCTTTTGTTCCCTTGTGCATCAAAACTAGTAAAAAGCAATATGAAGTGAAAATTGCAGAGCTGCAAAAAGTGAGGAGAGAGCAGGCCTCAGTCTGGTGGATGCAGCGAGATGGCATGCCCGAGCTTCATGGATTTACTGGGGAGCAGCAAGGATGGAATAAGTCATGGAGAAAAGGGCTTCAAATGAAGAAGCCCAAATAATTCATAGGTCTTGGATACCATTTTTAAGCACTACGAGAAAGGAATCAATAAAATCTGTCACTATTAGTATCAACAGCTACCAGAGGATACCTCTTTCTCAAACAGAGCTGCGAGGTTTGCGTCTGAGCTCTGTTCCACAAAGATGTGGCCAATGCTGGGTAGCTGGGTGGTCTCTTCAGCCGGCCTGTGCTAAACAGCAGTGTGGTTAGCCATGCGCCATTGTTCACAGGAGCAGTAATTATGATTACGGGGCTATGCAGGATATTTTGTTGACCAGTGACTGGATTGTCTATGGTTGGCACTCTGACCTTCTTCCACAGTCTCTTGTCTCTAGTTCCTGACCCTGATCTCCTATGAGACACACCGACAGGACCTGGAAGTTATCCGTGTGTCCAATCTGCTGAAAGAACTGTGTAAAGGGGTTAAACAGTAGCTATATCAAATATGTAATCACCCAGCTTCTCTGTGGTATAACTGCAAGCAGAATCTAGATAATGCAAATGTACACTTGATTAAGGGCACATGAAAAAGCATTATGTGGATTTGTGAAGATACCCATTAAAGCATCCATCTGTTTGGGATTTTTACTTCCTTTGGCTCTTAATAGGAAGACTCCATTAATTTCCTTTATAAAGTGTGTACTCAACAAGAAAATACAAGTAATTCACATTAAAATAAATGAAAACAAGTAATATATGTAGGATGAAGATGTTTGAAAAAAATCCTTCAATTATGGATGGTAATGTTTCTGTCCATTAAGCATCAAAAATTAATTTTCTGGAATGGATGTATTAAAATTACCTCTCATTAAGAGCTGATGACTGCCAGATGTTAATAAACTATTCCTAAATGCTTATCATTAGGTATAATAATGACTAAGCTCACAAAGCGTTTTGTGCTTATGTGCCTGTAAACCACAGTGTGGAGAGCAATGGCTATATACTCTTTTTTTAAACGATAATGCGTGATGTAAAAAACAGTTGCTCTCTAACAGATAATAAGGGGAAAAACCCCTCACTTCAGCACAGAGCAGCTTAAGAGCTATCACAAGAGCATCTCCACCGCATTTTGTGGTCAGTGTTCCATCTACAGGTAGATTCAGTCCTTACTGAGGCTACATCCACTATTTACTTAGTCAATGTCCATATGATAGATCCACTATCAAAAAGACCAACCTTTGTAATGATTTGGCTGAGGGGGGAGAGAGTTAAACCACACATTTTTCTATTATTTTCATCATATTATCCACTAAAAAAACTTCCCCAGAAGGACAACACAAAACCTGATCCTGCCTGGAGGCATTTGTGGCAGGTGCTGACAATAATGACTGATAATACTGCAGACTCAAGCTGGGAAGATTGCTTCTGGAGGATGCCTACAGCAGAGGTATAGAAGAATTGCTTTCCTCTCTACAACATTTGTTTTCTAAATGTTGTGCTATGTTTTTTGTATCTCCTGCCTTCTTTTGTTACAGCAATGTTCCAATCTGTGCACTCCAAGCACTTGATGAGTAACTTTAAAAGCCACAAAGGAGCTCCTAAATTTTTATTTTTGCAGCACTGCACTCCTCAACAACACGGAGGGGTAGGAGATACCCTGAACTAACTTCCCTCCAGTAATGCACGTTAGGGGAGTTCATTTGTCAGATCCCGGCCTATTTAACATTGCACTGACCTCAGTAGGGCAGGCTTTCATTCCAGCTTGATTAAATCTAGCCAAGAGCCAAGGGAGTTGTGATCCCAGCTGAAATCTCGCAGAGCCTGACCTGCAGGGCTGGGGGAAGCCTCTGTGCCCCCCGGGCAGAGCTGAGATTTGCTGTGTAATTCTTCTGTGCCTCCCTGGCTACAGTTTTGTAGGAAGGGAGAGGCTACGGCTGCACAACAAGGGAACAAGACAAGACTGACGTGTCAAGTTGCTATTACTACTGGGAGAGAACGGGGTTGGTTTGGCATCTGTTTGCACAGGTAGGGACAGGCACAGTTTTCCTGGGAAAGGTCTGCATCCCCCATGCTGGGAACTCTTCCTACTGGGAAGACAGCAGCTCCATGGGGCTGTGCCAGTAAAAGAGCCAAAAAGATAGACCTGTACTTTCAGCAGGAGGAGAAATAAGCAGTAGGTCTTGCTTTCTCCTCGCTGAAGCTGCTGCCCCCACAACACATGCACTGGGGACAGCTCTGCACATCCACATGGACGCTGACCTCTGTGAACAACTTTCACCAACTCAAAATCTCCTTATCTTGGCAGTTTGTTGCCTTTCAGTTGGGCAGATCTTTGTTTTTCTCATGTATGATTCATGAGATTTAGCAGTTACGCATTTTTATGGAAAACATTAAAGAAGGTATGGAAAACGTAATTTTCTATACTGCTTTGATTCATTTGCAGTGTCTTAAATCAGCTAACAGAGTACGTGAGTTTTTAGCTAGGCGAATTTCTTAAACCGCTGAATTCATTTCAACACTGTATTTTCTGTTTACTCCTATTCTGCCATGTAAAATGTCTCTCCTTGTTCTTTCTTTGGATGAAGTACAACTGGCTGAGCTTAGCACGTATGCTAAAGACCCGAACAACTTGACCGACTTGTTTAAATCCAGTCTTCAAAGCCTAAAACTCCCAACAGTCTAAAAGCATCGTTGTTCCTCCAGAGAAATAAAGGAAAGCAGCAGCAAAATGTGGAGGCAGCTCCCTATGGCTACCTGCTTTGCACAGCCCATTCGGATTCACTCAGTGCCAGTCAGGTCCCCGGGCCCCTCTGGGAAGTGGACAGGGGGCTCTGAGCAATAGCTCTGGCCACCAAATGCCAAACTGCCCCACACACCACCCTCATACAGCAACTGGAGATGGGGGGAATATATGATATTTCCTATCATCCACTTGGTGATGTGTGTGACCAAATCTGTCACAAAAGCAAGTACGGCTTGGGTTTGGTTTTTTTCTGTAATTCCTCTGAGGAGTTTCAGACCACGGCTCCAGGTCTCTGGGGGATGCAGCAGGGCACTGATCAGACCATTGCTGTAGTCATGAGGACTTCAGTAGTGATGAACGTCAGCTTTCACCCTTGGAAAGTCAGCAGCACCAGGAGAAATGCAAACAGGTGCTCACAGCAAAAAAAGACACAGCGAGTGAAGAGGCACAGCCTCTGGGCGCTGCTGGGCTGCCGTGGGGAGGATGGCACCACCCAGACGTGGCTGCTCCCTTGCCATGGGGCACAGAGGCTGCATTGCTCTGGCCCAGACAAAGAAAAGTCTCACCTTCCCTGTGTCGTCCTTTCCCTCCCCTCTGTCCTTTCTCTAATTTCCCCCCGTATTGTAATTCGCTGCTACCTAATTGAATGTGCAGGATTGAATTAGTGGTCCAGACAAGTGATGGATGGGAAAAATGCTTCCCAGCTGAGAAAGAAGCTGCCAGGAGCCAAAGTCCTTGTGAAAAGGCAGTGCTTTCCCTGGCCAAAACTGCTTGCTTCTCTCTAGCTAGGCAGGCACGTCCTCTGCACCTTCACTCGGGGTCCCCTGAGCTGAAAACCAGCTTTCCCAGCCATGACACGGTGGGGACCCAGGAGTTTGAACTTGAATAAGACCTCGAAGCGGCTCATTAGCTTGTGGGGTGACGTCAGCAACCCCTGTTTATGCCTACTGACAGAAATTAGACACCTACTGACTGAAGTAACAGCTGAGCAATGTTTTTTTGAAGATATCAGTGGCGCCTAACTGGTGGGATCAGGCACCTACATACCTTTGAGGTACTCGGCCAAGGAGATTAAGTGACTTGCCCACGGTCACACAGGAAATCTATGGCAGAGCCAAGAACTGAAACCAACTTTCAAATGACTTAACCACAAGATTATCCTTCTTCTATGTATTAAATTATTAATTCTGATGCTTGTCAGGAAGCCTGAGGCACAGGATGGGTGCTTATTAATTGGAGCCAGACACATAAACATGCACATTGATTTATGTATTCATATATTTAAAACTGGATGAAAGAACTATCTGGTATCTCATTTTGGATCTTACTTTAGTCGCTCTCCTCCTGGTTTACATAGAGTTGAGGATGCGCTGGAAAACGACCAGTTTTCTCCCATATATGGAACATTTGCTTATGGGTCTATACATGCAGTAGGATTCATTAGAAGTTGGGAAGGTTGGTTTCACCGTGTATCATCCCAGTCCATCTTTCAGATTTTGATATTGTTGTCACACGTTCCTGGCCAGGGCTTGTTTCTCCATTAAGCCAATGTGGCAACAGTGTATTTTCAGTGGTCTGGGTTTAGTTCAATTGCTTGTAATACCTGCGGTTCGCTCATTATTCTTTGTTCCCTTGAGAAACAAAAAAAAAAAAAGAAAATATCCAGGGAAGATGAAGGACAGTGAACTGCCAAGGTTTAGGCACTGCCTATGTTAGGAGATGAGTCTACCTTCCCTCCTTTCAGCGTCAGTGGACGAGGGTAACTTGCTGGGGGTGACTCAGAGAGGAGCCTGGGTTATAGGCTCTGACTTGCCTGCTGGGGGAGACGCTCTGTCTGCACCGACTACCAGGGGAGGCCAGGGAGGCAAGGCTGGCAAACACAGGCATTTAGGCATTTAAATGTATGTGCTTTGAATACATTCCTCACACGCTGCACACCTCCTACTTATGCTTGAGGTACAACAGTGAGGACCATGGAAATACTGGATTTTTATTAGATGTTATACTCTAAGCCGATATGTAACTAGAGGAGGGATGAGCCAGCAAGATTAAACTCATCTGTAATGATGCTAATGTGCATAACCATGGGTACATTCCAGTTCTGGTGTCAAGAAAAGGAGGACGGTCAAGGCCTTTGTGGCATGTAACCAGAGCTTTCCTGATCAACTCCCAGCCAGCGAACAGAATACCAGCCATACGCTGGGCACGGGAAGGCGGTGATAGTGGGGGCGTCACCGAGTCAGATAGTTTTGAGGAAAGCAAACTCCAGGACTGGTGGGACCAGAACTGAATTTATGAGAGCTTAAACTACAGGGACTGCAAACCTCTGCCAGCAGCATTTCACTGCACATCCCATCTGCTACATGGCTGTACCTAACCACATGGAGAACACCCTACCAGCCACCAGTTGTTGTATGTGGTCTCTAGGTAACATCAGTCACTGATCTTAAAATGTCCTGGGGCAAAATATTTTAGGGTTAAGTTGTATTTTCATCACATTATAATAATCAGATAAGTAGGTTTTGTAAGCCAGGTTGGTGACTTTTAACATATGTAACTTAGTAACCAGGTACATGTCTGGGTATTTGTGACCAGCGTTTTGCCACAATGTGGGAGCACTTCACCACGTGTAGTGTATTTCAGCCTGCAACAATTCAGTAATGTAAGGATTAGTATTATTAATCCTCATAGATAAAAGCTTGAAAGACTTAAATACAACTGAATAAAAGCATACAAGATATTGCTAAAAGGTAGAGACTGGTCATTGTTCTCCCCTACACAGGAGGATAAGCTATGAAAAAATACCTCCTATATATACATAACATAGAATCATAGAATTGTCTAGGTTGAAAGGGACCTTGAAGATCATCAGGTCCCACCACCAACCTAACACTGCCAAAACCACCACTAAACCATGCCCCTAAGCAACATGTCTACCCATCTTTTAAATACCTCCAGGAATGGCAACTCCACCACTTCCCTGGGCAGCTTGTTCCAATGCTTAACAACACTTCCTGTGAAGAACTTTTTCCTAATATCCGTCTTAAACCTACCCTGGCATAACTTGAGGCCATTTCCTCTTGTCCTATCCCTCGTTACTTGGGAGAAGAGGTCTACCCCCACCTCTCTACAATGTCCTTGCAGGTAGCATATAGTATCTCTTCCTTCTGCAGCTTGCCAACAACACGCAACCGGCTTGTGGCTCAGCATTTGGATTATTTGGATAACACTGTGTGCTTTAGCATGGCAAACACAAGCGTGATATGCTGAAGGACTGAGTAATGGGTAAACCCAGTGACAAGTAACATCAAATAGTGACTGAGGGAAATGCATCTAATCAGCTTTCCCATTCAAAGCCAGTGTTATCTCGCCTTTTCTGTGTCTGTCTCTCTTACTGCAGTTTGTATTATATACAGTCACAATCAAACAACATAATAATGTTGGTCTCAGTGGAATTTACTGGGTGCTTGGCCCTTCTGAAATTTAGGCTCTTTACACAGCATCCTAGGTTTTGGTTTCTCTTGTAGCTGTATCTTCATCTAGCTGTTCTGTGATACTAGGGGATATTTTCAGATGACAAATCTGCATCTAGATACCCAATCTCAATTTGGGGTATCTGTTCAGATACATTTGGGTGCTACCTAGCCAGGTGTCTTTAAAAATCTTTCTTTCCTCAGCAAGTTTTCCCCGTTTCTCAAGGAGAGTAAGTCCTGCACCTAGATGGTATGCCCAGATGAGCTGATATTTGGCAGTGTGAAGTCTGCAGGGCCTTGTGTGCCGAGGCAACCTCTTTATAGCATTCACTTTTGGAGAAGTTTCCAAGTGGTCTGTTAGGGGAGCATTTTAGAATGGGGAGGAAAAAGGCTTGGATTAGGGATCTTTCTTTGAAAGTGAACAGCACAGATGTCGGAGGAGAAACTGGAGGCTAGTTTTGGGAATGAGATGTTCATGAGACAGGGTGGAGAGAAGCACTAGGTTGTGGTCCTGGTTTAGGGATTTAGCAGTAATGCTGTGGGACAGAAAGAAGCTGAGGTAGTGAAGAAGTGAGAAATGACTGTCAGGGAAGGGCAAAGTTGGAAGATGTTTTAACATTGTTCAGGACCTTGAATGTCTAATACACCTTCTCTCAATCTGATAATGAAATAATAGTATGCTGGGAGATCCCCATCTTTGACCATTTCATCCAATTCATTGGCCAATTCATCCTCAACCAATGTGGCCCTTGAGGACCCCATGGTTCAAGCTACATGGGCTCAGCATAGCCAAGTTATTTTAGCCAGGCCTATATGCACAGGCACAGGCAAACCTAGCTTTCCCACATCCCCCAGGTTGGCCAGACATAAACCAGGTTTGGGCTGAGAGCGCTCCTTGCAGCTGCCTCTCGGTGTGAGCGCACTGCCATGCTAACACAGCCCTGTAGCACTGGCCTGTGGCTTCATGTCAGGTCAACTTGGATAGCAGAGCTCACATCTGCCCACCCTACTGGGTGGGCATGTCTTTCATGTCCTGGTGCTGTGGTGGCTCCCTTTGGAAAAGTCATTCCAAATGCTCAATGACTACACACTTGTTTCTAAACACACTCCTCATTTCCTAATCCAGTTGTAAAGTCCTTTGGGTTTTCTGTGTATGCATGTGTGGGTTTTTTCTTTCCTTCCTCCACTTCTTGTGTTTCCTCTATAAGCATCAACTCCCTGTGTTTATCCTTGCTTGGCTGCTGCCCAAAATGCTGCCGTCAAAACACATCTGTAGAATAAGTGGTGAGTTTTTTAAAGGAATGTAAACAGCCAATAAATTGTTATGGGTTTTGCCCACAGAATCCATGCAGCTTTGATTGTTGGTACTTGTTTTATTTTATTTAATTTGTTGTTGGAAATGTCTTGGGTTTGTTTGTTTTTGTCAGATAACTGCTGTGAGCCCCACAGAATGAGTATGACAATGTAAGAGGCTGTTTTGGGTTACTTCAGGCAAAACTTCAGTGTTGCCAACAAAGTCCTGAAGGCAGCAAACAGAGGTGTCACAGCAGATTCAGGCATGTGGATCAACTAAGAAATCTTGTGGCTTCTTCCACATGCATTTCCATAAACTTGGGGCAATCTGCTACCCCTAGTACACTAGTATTAGTGACAGACAGAACGGGTTGCCTCCCCAAAAGGTGCCAGATGAGGAAAAAAATCCTTAAACTCTGCCAGTGGTGGCTACTGCAAAAGGGTGATTGCAGGTTCCTCAGTGAGGAGAGGAGCAGAGGGTAGGGCGGGAAGCAGAGGGCAGCACAGGGACTTTGTCCACAACCTTCTACTTAATCCAAAGGAATCATTTGTGCAGCTGCAGCTGCCACAGGTTCATTCAGCTTCCAGAAACACACCAAAACAAGTGTATGAGCTCTTTCTGTGATTTTTAAGCCATAGGAGATGCTGTAAGAGCTGTACACTGTGGCACGGTAACATGAACAAACCTTTGCACTGGACTTGTGCCACAGGCTCTCCACACTTAATTATATGATTGTTAGAGCTGCAACAGTAAATGGTGTGGTCACCTGGGCTGGAGAGTCAAAGAGAAGTGGCTGAAGGATAACCATGTCATTCACAGTGTGCCAGTGGCTTCAGAAAATGCCTCATTAATCACAGTGGTGTGAAGGCTGGGCTGGACTTCAACTCTGATGCCATGACTGACAGCATCCTACCAGGCCCACGCTGAGTTCCCTCTGCATATGCAGCATAATCCACCCACCAGCTGGTGGTGGAGCCTTCATGTGTTCCCTACAGTATATACTTGCTCGGCTAATTGAAAACTATTTTTGCATGAGAATCAAACAAGAAGCATATCTGTGGGAAACGACTCTCTTCCTCTTCTATCTTAATAATGCTGCTTGTAGGGCTTGGATAATTGATGACTATGGAGAGTGGGGCTGTGGTATGTCTTTTCTCAGAGATATTTAAGGTAGGACTGGGAATATATGCCCGCAGAGAGCACTTGATTAGAGAACTATGGTAAGAATCTTGCTCTGCTCTAGCTACGGCCATACCCTTCTAGGAGAAGAGCCAATTTCTTAAATTTCTGTTGACAAGTTGAGGAAATTTAGATGTGTAATTGAGTGCTTTGGGTAATATGTTGAAATAGAAGAGAAGTGGGGAAAAGACCCCTTCAGAACATGCACAAAGGTCAAATTTCTGCCATCCTTTACTCTGCGCTGTGTTTCCTGTTCCTAACTGGATGCATACCTGTGGAACATGAAAAAAGGGGGAGGCATGTGTGAGTCTTACTGTCACTGCCCTGCTATAGGTTTTTTTTTCTCCACCTGACAGGAAATAATGGTGTGTTAGGAATATGTTTGTTTCCAACCAGTTGTTGACATAAAACTTGATTATCATTTTACTTTTGCTGGTGCCTAAGGGCAAGACAGAGATTGCAACACAC
The DNA here is from genome assembly GCA_017639485.1 of Pluvialis apricaria. Classification (NCBI taxonomy): domain Eukaryota; kingdom Metazoa; phylum Chordata; class Aves; order Charadriiformes; family Charadriidae; genus Pluvialis; species Pluvialis apricaria. The sequence continues at coordinate 189,912,512 of CM030007.1, read as the reverse complement.
GAAGCAGACAGCTAAAACAGGCAGTGACTAAAGAAAGAGATATCTGCCAGGAAAATCTGGACCACCTAAGTAAGGCACTTAGATTTTCTACTCAAGGAAAGATTTCTGCCTTTAAACATTGATCCAGAAAGCTTTACACGTCAAGCAGGGATCAGGACAGAGCAAACCATCAGGACATGGTAGGCATAGGGGTACACCTGAATCTCTGCCGCCCTTTGGCCCTGGAACACCTACTGCAGGGCTACGTTCAGTTGCTCTGTCCACAGAATGTGGAGACCTTCAGGTTCATGACAGGGGTAATGGTCTCCTGTGGGGGCAGAAGTGCCGAGGCTGCCTCCATGCAGGTGCTACCAGCTTCTTCCTCAGACGGGATCTGAGCTGCAGCCTCCATTAGATGGAGCATCTGGGTAATCTCTGTTTTCCAAGGGATTATAATCCCTGTCTTTAAACGCCAACCAGTAAAATATTCCCAAGTGGAGGCCTGGGGAGGGGACATGTCCCTGTCCTCCTGTGGAACCCCATCCCATGCCTACAGGAACCCAAGAGTCATGGAGAAGGAAAAGAGCAAGCGAAATGGAAATAAATCCCCTAGCTAGGGCCCCTGGCAGGGGTCAGCCTGCCATCCCTTGGCCACCCTTCAAACAAGGGGCAGGTAATGGGACTCCTCCTGGAGGAACCTCATTCCACTGCTGAGGAGCAGGCAGGCACCCAGCTGGCAGTGGACACAGTTTTGTAGCTCCTTTCTGCAGGAGCTGTACATGAGGGAACTGGCAGCAAGAGCCCACTTCTTCTGGCCCACAGCTCGAAATAGTAATTACAGAGCAGAAAGAGCTGCTCGTCGCACGTGGCCAGTGCCAAGCCTATTTCCTACTACATCAAGGAGCTCCCCAAGAGAGACCTGTGCTCTCCTCCACACCCAGCCAAGCCCAGATCATTGAGAAATTTTCCATGCAAGCAGAGAGCACCTGCATAGCTGCATGATCCCTCCTGGGAAGTGGATTCACCTGGACTGGGTCTGATAGAGAGGCCGGACTGGGACAGGGGTGAGTCTGACAAAAAGAGGGGGTCATAAGGGGTGGCTCTGAGTGTGCTGTCCTTTTTGTCGCTAAGGGACAGCTATGCTGTTCTGGAATGACCCCTGACAGTTTCTGATATCTGCTTGCAGATGGGCTATTAGACATCTTTTGGGGGTGCGGAGTGACACAGCTCATGTGGATATGTGGGGCCACACTCCGTCCTGCTTTTCTCCTGGTTGGCGCAGAAGGGAGAGGCAGGTGTGGAGCAATGGGTCTGGGTGGCAGAAGAAATGTTTTGCAGAATATCCCCTGCTGCAGGGCTGGCATGGGGGCTTTGGGACACGGCTGAGCAGGCGGAGGCTGCAGGTTCACGATGCTTCCTGAGCAATGCAATGGTGTCCCTTGTATGCTTGAACATGGTGCTGGCCTTTGGGGTGCCCTGTGCCTCCCTGCTGCTATCACAGGCACTGCAGCAGCTGCTTCACTGGTGATACAATCTGAAAAGTCCTGGTTCAGCGTTTAGGCTGCAAAGCTTATCAGAACAATGTTTTCCCTGTCCAACATTTGAATATCTGGAGTTTCTGTCTCAAATTGATGGCTCTCTCAAGTGTTTGGTGTGCATGCCGAATGTCCTAAGTGGGAAGGAAGAGAGAGCTTAAAAAAAAAGGTAAAATTAAATATATCAGTGCAATATATTCAGTGCTATGCATGATTTACTAGTGAAAGATGACAGTCTGCATGGAAAGACATCAGAGCACAGGACTTGTAACGAGGTCTACCTTCTCCAGCAGTGCATCAAGTGGTTAAAATAAAAAATTAAAACACAGGGATGTGATACTGAGTTTAAACAGTGCAACCTAACAACTCCTCTTCCTGGGGTCCAGCCCACCTGGAAATAGAAATATTCTGAAATAATCACTAGTTTATTTAATCTGCATCTGGGTGGCGTGTTCAGCTTCAGATTTGTCTCTGACATATTTTTAACCTGGGGGGTCACCATTTTTCTCCCTGAACACTTCAGTAAGAGTCTTACCAAAATTATACCAAGTCCTGTACTGACTAATGCACATGAGTTTGTATATTCACTTTAGGAATAGCATTGTCTTACTCTTGGTTACTTGTCCTGGTTGGGTTGGGCCCACAGGCATTACAGCAATGTAGTTTATTCAGGTAAATGGAGTCCTCCAGACATATTTATGAGGACCATCCATCTTGAAAGAATTTTAAAGTATTTTCAGCACTAGGTTTCGTTTCCAATTGGTTGTATGAAAAAATGTGATATCCCTTAATTTTTTCTAAGCCATTCCTCATTTTCATTCTTGTGGTTTCAGGATCTATGTATAATATGACACTTGTTACTGTGATTTATGGCTTTAGGTGAACAATATGCTGTATGTGGTGTTAATTGCACTGGATGGAATCCAGAGGCATTAAAATGCTCGTCTTCTCTCCTCTGTGCTAATGAGCTTTGATTTCTAACCTGTCAGCAGGGATTATTTATTAGAGCATCATGTTTGTGATTCTCCACAGGAGCTCGAGTGTCAACACTGTCATCCAAGCACCCTCCATTCCCTCCTCCCCAACACAGTTTTGACACAAGAGAAAAATTTATTTGAGCTGAGACTGGGCTTAGGCAGTGTCTGAATGCATGGGTTGGGCAGCAAGGGTATAATAGGAATAAATGCAGGAGTTTGGGAACGGCTACTAAAAGAGGAACTGATCAGTTTTGGGAAAAATACACCTTAAAATGATACTCCTGATCAGATAATGAGATATTAAGTATTTGATATGGAGTGGATGGAGTCATTTTTTCTATAGGCTTGAGCAAGTGGTGAAAAATCCAGAGCTCCTAATATCTAATAATAGATCTGAAGGAGTTTCCTTCTTTGGTTTTACAGTAGTCTATTAACCTCCCTACTTAAGTTTCCCATTTCCCAAACAGGGCTAAATGCTTCGTACTTCTCTCAGATAAGAATAGGTTAATTGGTTAACATCCACAGAAAAGACATACAAGATAAAGCGAAGTACTGTCTTTCAGAAGAAATCTGGATTTTCTTCTTAGTTACTTATAAAAAAAAAGGCTTTGACTTTTTCTGATCAGTTTGGGCATTACCTCACACAAGTCTACCTAATGTTTGACTATTTCTATCAAGCATTTCCATCAAATAGCAAAACAAGTGCATATACACTCTGAAAAGAAAAACCTCACATTAATATCTCAATGTGGTAACACTTCAAAAATGAAATGATAAGCAGACAGGATGTGAAGGAAAGAAAATGTAACAAATGTAAATTCAGCTGCGAAGTGTTTCTTACGGTAGGCACTTGATGTCATCAAATGCAATATGTTCTGCTGCAGATTTAATTGGAAAAACAGGAATAAAAAATATGAATAATCAAGGCAGCTGCATCCGTGTTACATCTGGTTCCTTATATTGTAGTTGATATAAAACTTTAGGACTTTTTTTCTAATTATCTGGTTAATCTGGTAAGTCTTTCCCATTTTTTGAAACCCTGAATGTTTACGTTTCCTACATGTTTTCATGTTTTTAACTTTGTAGTTACAATGTTGTATTGATATAGGGTTTTTTTATTTAATTGCCATGTTTGTTTGGAATTAAAACCAACCTGTCTGCACTTAATAACACGAACAATTAAATATTCTCAGCAAGATTCTCACTGTGCCAGCTGAGCGTCCTCAGAAGATTTTTTTTTTTAATTGCTTTATATGTTGCTTTTAATTACATTCCTTTCCCAAGCGATTATATCCTCATATAGGCCCCATTCCTGCAAGCCATCCTGGCACAGAAGCAGAGAGTTAGAGGCAAAAGGGTGCTGGGTAGGACTGCTGGGGGAAAAAAGGCCTTTTGGTCAAAACAGAGGGATGCCAGGAAAGCTGTAAGGCTTGCAAAGGCTTCTGTCTGGTGAAAAAGCTAAAGAAAAAGTCATTGTTTTGAAGGCACAAGGAAGCAATAGGCTGTAGTTATCCACCTGGAGAATACTGGGAGTTGGCAGGAGGATCTCCTGGAGGACCAGAAGGAGGTATGAAGTACAGGAAGGATCCTCCTTTTGGGGAAAAAAAGTTATAGTGTGCCTGGGGCTCCTGAATTCCTCTTTTAGTATCATAAGGTTAGGGCTCATCTGTTGCTTGAGGAGAAATGTGCAAAGGCAGCATGGTGCCCCCAGGAGACACTTTTCAGAGAGGAGCTGTGATGTCCAGGAAGAGCCAGTGTGCATCCCAGGTTGCAAGGCTATGACCTGGAAAGGAAGCAAAACTGGCGGGGAAAAGTCCACCCTGGTCACCCAGAGCCTTCCTTAGGAAAAAAAGAAAGCTGATGAAGGAATACATTTTCCGTCAACAAAGTTAAAATGTCTGTTACACTTACATTGGGAAAGGGCATTTGCACCTACTTTCAGCAACTGCAGGAGTAAATTGCGCAGAGTCCAAGTCCCATTCCATGCCAGGACTACAAGTGTTACGAAACTTTGCAGGACTTTTCAGGTTACAAGAATTGGGAGGGAGACACAACTGTAGGTATAGCTGACAACTGGCAATACTGATTGATTGATTACCAGCTAACACTGATTATGAACTTCTGTTATCCCACTGACTGGAGCCAAGAAATCAAACACAGACAGCTTTAAAGCTATAGGTTCTAGACTTAGGTGGGACTATCCCAGTTTACTGACCATCTACGTACATAAGCCAAACTGCTTCAGCATGCCTTTCCTGCGCTAGTCTTCATTTCTCCAGCTCAAATTGAAACACCTTCAGTGATAAAACTGTGCATCTTACTTCATATTTGAAAGTGTCTTAACTTTAGCTACTTAATCTTGTCATACCTTCTAAAATGAAAATGCTTCTATTGTCTTTATTTGGTGTACAGGCAGCATAGCAGGTTCAAGCATGATGAGATTTAAGTAAAAAAAACAGGGTTCATGTTTCCAGAATTTTTTTCCCTAGCAATCAGAACTAGACAGAAATATCTGGTGGAGGGTAGTTTCACTTTTAATGCAAATTGCATTTCTGACACGATTGCATGATTTTGGGGGCCAGGCCATGGCAGTTGACTAAATGGTTATTGTTTAAACAATGTATTATATTTAAGGATTATCATTCATCCAAGCCTGTCAGTGTTTAAGAGGCACTTGGACATTGCCCTTAGTAACATACTTTAACTTTTGATCAGCCCTGATGTGGTCAGGCTGTTGAACTAGATGATCATTGTAGGTCCCTTCCTATTGAAATTTCTTTACCCTCCCCTCCCCTCCCCTCCCCTCCCCTTCCCTCCCCTTCCCTCCCCTTCCCTTCCCTTCCCTTCCCTTCCCTTCCCTTCCCTTCCCTTCCCTTCCCTTCCCTTCCCTTCCCTTCCCTTCCCTTCCCTTCCCTTCCCTTCCCTTCCCTTCCCTTCCCTTCCCTTCCCTTCCCTTCCCTTCCCTTCCCTTCCCTTCCCTTCCCTTCCCTTCCCTTCCCTCCCCTTCCCTCCCCTCCCCTTCCCTCCCCTTCCCTCCCCTTCCCTTCCCCTCCCCTTCCCTTCCCCTCCCCTTCCCTTTTTTCTTTTCTTTTCTTTTCTTTTCTTTTCTTTTCTTTTCTTTTCTTTTCTTTTCTTTTCTTTTCTTTTCTTTTCTTTTCTTTTCTTTTCTTTTCTTTTCTTTTCTTTTCTTTTCTTTTCTTTTCTATTCTATTCTATTCTGCCCTGCCTTGCCCTGCCCTGCCCTGCCCTGCCCTGCCCTGCTGTATTCTTGCCTTCCAGTTGGCGTTTCTACTTATTCAGTTAGACCTAGGCTACTGAAAGAGTTAATTTCACATTCGGCACAAACGCAGTGGTGAAATCAGGATGAGCCTCGCACTAGGAATGCATGATTAGTTGCCTGGTAATGATGACCCTTAAATCCTTGACTTGGTTATTGATTTCCAAAATACAGTCACCCTTCTATAACAGTAACCTACATTGTTGATGTCAAGGTTAATGACATTACATTAACTATATTCAAGTGCATATTGTTCAAATGAACTCAGCTTATCATGCAATCCAGATTGCTCCCAAGTGTCACCTCCTTATTTAACAGCTAGCAGTCATAACTGATTTTTTTTGTAATATTTTTAAAGCAAAGCTACCTTGTAAGCACTAATGAGCTTATTTGAATGTATATGCGAGAGAATACAAGGAAGGAAATTATGCAAATTTTAATTCTGTTTTTCTTAAATTCTTCCTTTGACTTTTAACAGATGAAAAATAGCTTTTACCAGGTAAGATGATGTTGCCTTTATGGAAATAATTCTTGGAGGACCTCTTTGGTGTAATTTGGCCACTTCTTAATCAAGTTTTTCAAGGGGTGCAGCCAGTGTTGTGATCTCCACCTCAGGTCTAGTGTCTAGAAGGTAAAAAAGAAACAGAAATGAGCTGTGTTTTCTTTTTCTGCAGTGGTTTTCTCCCCACAAAGTGGTTCCCACTCATGTCACTTCAGTGAAGAGGCTGATGTTTGGCAGCTTTTGATTTCTTCAAGGACTCAGTGCATCTGCTAGAGGAAAGATTACCAAAAGTAACTGCAGAGCTGCTGTACAATATTAGAAATGAGGAAACAAATTTTATTTCTTTTAGTTGCTTATCATGATAAAGGGAAGCTGTAGCACATGAATCTAGGTGTGTACATAGGGTCCTCTGTGCAATTCAGCTCGAAAAGCTGGGAAAATTACACCTCTTTCTATATCCAAAGGTACAGGAGAGCTCAGGTCCCCACTCTGGGAGCATGACGCGAGGGTCAAGAGTATTTTTCTAGTAAAAACTGTTTTTCTGGAGGAGTGAACACCAATAAACTGAGAAGAAAGACCAAAATTGTCCTTATGTCAAAACGTTTTACAGAAAGAACGTAAAGTCTGCCTTTTCCGTAAGTTTCATTGTAATATCAACACAATAATGCATTACTATTTCTTTCTTATGATACACAAAAACATCTTTAAACCAAATTTCTTGAGTGGGCATAGATGAAGAGCATCGGTATTTCTGTATCTATATTATGCAATAGTAGCATATATGTACCTACAAAGAAGCACGCTCTCTGTCTGGTTTCCCCATTCCTTTTACCCTTCATCATTGCTATTAGATATATGTGCTGTACACACCAACAAGAGGAAGAAAGCAGCTGAGTCACTGCACCCAGCAGGTTTGTACTGCTGCGAGCTCAAAAACGAAGATAACATAAGTGCAGTAATACTGCATAGAAGCAGCAGAAGCATGAAAGCCCGTGTGTGCCAAAAATAAGACAGTGATAACTAATTCAAAGAGTAAGTTAAGTTTCTGTGTCAAATCATGTGTTTAGCATATATTAATGCTAAAGGAGCAAAACAGGGAAAAGTAAGACCACCCGCGTCCACTTGTATGTGAATTATTTTTGTGATCTGCTGAATACAGATGTCCTTTAGCCACATAAAAAATCAGGATGGGAGATCTTAGGTTTATGGCCCTTGCACTATGCAGTAGTTGAGATTTTTAATTTTCCTCATTTGCCTACGATTCCCAGACTGAAAAATTTTCCCCTTGTAAATAATTCAGGTTCTCTTCCTGTGACTACAACACAAGCCTGCTTTTCTACCTGCCAGCACTTATGTGTACAGCACGGTATGTAAAAGAGTGCCCAAATTAAAAGATTTATTAAAATTATTGCTATGAGAAACTTAAAATGCTGTGAGTACCATTTCTTTGTTGTAAATGGCCTTCCACGACTTCATCTTGAAGACGCTTTTCTTCCAAAACAAGTCATCCATGAGCCTACACAAGAGACACTAACTGGCACTCTGCTCCTGGTTATCTGGTATTATTCAGAAAGAAAATAAATGCACCACCCAAAGGGCATTTGGCAGTTGAGGTGCAGGGGGTTGCATGTTGCTTTGTGGAGGTGGTGTGACGCCCTTAGAGAGCCCCATGAGGGCACCCCAGGGTGAGCACTCACCGCTCCCCTGGCCATGCCACCAGCCCCCTGCTCTCGCATGAGGACTGAGGGGATGGAAGGTGCTGCCAAGGGGACCTGGTGGGCACGATAGCTGCAGCCTCTGAATCAAACCTGAAAAGCACTTGAAATTTCTCAGCAGAAGTGATCAATGTCACACACAGGAACTCTTTCCAAGGACCTTTGGGAGTGCAAGGGGAGACGACTGGACAGTTCAAGTCTTGAGCATGTGTCTTTTTACTACAAATAAACTTTTCACCTAATCTTCACAAAACTGTAATGTATGGGTTGGTATCTGATAACCTGTGAACAAGACACATCTCTCCAAAGTGCCACATGGAGAGATTGCCCTTCTTTACCATAAAAAAAGGCAACTCCAATCCCAATTTCTAGTGCCTTCCCCTTGTGGAAGGACACAGTCCTGCAGGCCATAAATCTTCTCCAGCAGTGTTGCAGGTGTGTCTCCTGCGACCCTCACAACATCTCTGAAGCGCTGCTGGAGAAGATTTATGCCCTGCAGGACCGTCTCCTTCCAGGTAGCAGGGGATGAAGCAGCAGCACAGCATTGGTTTGGTGTGGCAAATGGCTGGGTTGAACTGAAGCCATGGAGAGCATGTTTAGAGCCAAGGCTGCTGCGTGGGTCTTGTACATAGAAACAGAACTTTGAATGCTTTAGCTGAAATAGGTAACAGACGTCACATATTTCATATCCTTTGAGAAAGAGATCTACTTGCTGATCCTCAAATCCTGGGCAGTGAGCTATAAGCAATGTATAAGCAGGTAGCAGCTAGCTATCTCCTCACTCTGCTGAAAGAGCCATTTCAGGATTATTGACAACACATCTTGGAACTGCAGTAGTTTCATCTAGTGATAGTTGTTTTGACTGGGGGTGATTTGGGGGTGTTGGTGGACAGCCGGTTGAATATGAGCTGGCAGCGTGCCCAGGTGGCCAAGAAGGATGATGGCATCCTGGCCTGTATCAGGAATAGTGTGGCCAGCAGTGCTAGGGAAGTGATCACCCCCCTGTACTCAGCACTGGTGAGACCCCACCTCAAGTACTGTGTTCCGTTTTGGGCCCCTCACTACAAGAAGGACATTGAGGTGTTATAGTGTGTCCAGAGGAGGGAAACGGAGCTGGTAAGGGTTCTGGAGGACAAGTCTTATGAGGAATGACTGAGGGAACTGGGGTTGTTTAGCCTCGAGAAGAGGAGGCTGAGGGGAGACCTTATCACTCTCTACAACTACCTGAAAGGAGGTTGCAGAGAGGTGGGGGCTGACCTCTTCCCCCTAGTGACAAGTGATAGGATGAGAGGAAATGGGTTCAAGTTATGCCAGGCGAGGATTAGATTGGATATTAAGAAAAATTTTTTCACTGAGAGGGTTATCGAACATCGGACTAGGCTGCCCAGGGAGGTGGTGGATTCACCATCCCTGGAGGTGTTTAAGAAAAGGGTGGATGTGGTACCTGGGGACATGGTTTAGAAGTGGTTTTGTCAGGTTAGGTTAATGGTTGGACTTGATGATCTTAAAGGTCCCTTCCAACCTCAACAATTCTATGATTCTATGATTTTCTAAGCTGATTTTTAAATAATTCTTCTTTTAAATTATTCTTTATTTAAACCTTTCTTTCTGAATCCATTTTTTGCCACCCAAGAAATATTACTTGCTCTAGAGCCTCCAATTTGATTTAGTTTCTTGCATTTACACAGTGTGAGGAAACACTTTGGTGTTTCTGATGAGAGTCTCTAGAAAAATGAACCTGGCACATTTGCTGTCTGACACTGCCTGGCACACATCCAGCAGCAAGGATACAAAAGCTTTTTATCCTAGTGCTTGTAAAAGTAGACCTCAGTCCTACATCTAACTCCAAGTAGACACTGAGAATTGCCTGCTTGCAGTTATTGGGAAAAATTGGAGCATACGTTATAACAGATCTCTGACAAGACCTCCAATGCTGATGTTAATTGAATGTTTTTTCCAGGATATATTTTCAATGTTGTTTCTCTCTGCTTGTCCAACTTGAATACTCCTGAGAATGGGGAGATGACAAGAATTAATGCGTGTTTGCATTAACCCGAACTTTATTGTCACTTAATTAACTATGATTAATGTCAGGAGGCAAAGGAGAAGTGTCAAGCTATTTTCAACAGCTCTGTACTGATGAGTTCAGAAAAACAAGTAGTGGCATCGCAATGTTGATTACAATAAAATCCAGCCAGAAGATGCATTGTTTTGAAGGCAAGGTTTATTCTTCAGCCTCTGACAACATCCTGGTAAATTGCCAGTGACTGTAGCCCCTATAAACCTCAGTTAAGAAGCATGAACCAAAAATACAAACAGTCTGCCCAAAATTAAAAGCAAAGGAGAAAATATTACCCAGAATTACTCACTAGTCGTCAATCTGTGTCAACTGTATTTGGGTAATATATTCTCAGTGATTCCAGGGAAACAGAACAGCCCAGTTTTATATTGGCACTATTCCTTATTAATCTCACAAGTTTAATACGCAGTCCTGATCCACTGCCAAAAAGAAATCCATAGGTTGATTAGGATACCTGCTAGGTCTCGCAAAGTAGACCAAACAGCTGTAGGCTACTGGGAAGAACAGTAGATGTGGCAGGCCTGGCATTTAACTAAGTTGCTAGAAACATCTAAGCTCTCCAAGAGCTCTTTTACAAATCTTTGCAAGGGAAAAAAAAAACCAAAAGAAATGAATATAAAATCAAGATTGATATTGCAAGTTTCCCGAGTTCTTCACTGGGAAACCAGGGACTTTGCGTCGGCAGAGTGAGTTCCTGGTGGCAGCGTGTGCCAGGTGATGATCTAATCTGAAGAATTAGGGTAAAGGGAGTAATTTGAAAATAGACAGAAATCTGATGAATGATTTTCTCCAATGGATATGCCTGTATAATCTTTCTAAAGGTTCAAGGGAAAGCATGCACATCTGTTCTTCTTTTGCTAGAAGGGAATGTTTCTTTTTCTTGCTGTCCCTGTGGTCTGGGAGCTCCGTGAGGGATCTCTTACTCCCTTTTCCTCACATATTAGTGGAGGGAAAAAAATGAAGTAAGAATTTCTGAGCAGCGAACTCTTGACTGGAATCAGCACAAGGCAATGGTTGGATGGGACTTCTGTTTTCTCCTATTTTCCTGCAAGAGGCTTTGCCATTGTATGGGCTCCTATTACTATTTTCTTCTGTGGCAGGGAGGAGACCTTAGCTCACAGCTCCTCACTGGCAAAGGAGGAATGAAAAATATGGCATAAAATGGAGGACCCATAGATTAAAAAGGGGAGGGGTAGAGAGCTGGGAAGAGGAAGAACTGGGCATATTGAAGACTGGAACAAGGACAGTCAGGGACTGGTATAGGGAAAGGCAAAACAATTATAAGAAAATGTAAATAAACTCATTAAAACCAAGAAATAAGGACAGGAAAATAGAAGATGAATAGAAAAAGTTTGAGGAAAGGAAAGCAGAAATTTTTAGGTATCATTTTCTTGATCTGTGCTTCTATTCTGCATTTAAAATAGCAGATTAATTTTTTGCATGTTGAAAATATTTCCTCCTGGTTTGTTTGGTTGTTGGTGTTTGTTTTTTTTTATTTTTTACCTTGCCTTTTGAGGACTCTTTAGGTGGTCTTGCAGTGCATTGAGAACTGACTATGCAAAACCAATTTTTGTTTACGGACAAGACATTTTTACACATACATAGTAGACCTGAATTTTCAGTCTAGCGTGGAATAGGGAGCAAAAGCACAGACAAACTAATCAGGAAGGCTGATCTAATCCAGGCAGTGAAACAGCAGTTTGCGCTCTCCTTTTGTCCTCATTTGGCCAGATTATTTCACACACAGAGGGAAATTATTCTGCTGAAAACCCATGCTGAGAACAATATTCCTCCTATGAACACGTCCTTCGAGGAATTTTCTTGTTTGCTCAAGGAGTGAGAGCTCTAGCTTTAGAAAAGCTTTCCCCTGCCTATTCATTTCAATTGGAGTTTTATGCAAGGGAAGAAAACCTTTTTTGTTGCAGTTGAAGCGACAGGAAATGGCTGAAGGAATAAAACTGTCATGGGTGACCACTAACTGATGTCACTCTCCTCAAGCATTCAGCAGAGCAATCATTTTAGGGAGAAACAATTTGCAAGTAGCACCATGTTTTCACTGGACTACAGCCTTGACATTTGTAATATCTAGCTATGGTCTTTGGTTGTGAGGTCTAGTGCCCTTGGTGGGTTTTAGTGGAGTCCATTAGGCTAGTTACGTAGGCTTTAAGAGCATTTCAATCTTAGCCACATAATTATAATGTGCTTTGTCATCTGGCCAGCCTGGGGAGAGTAGTTAGTGTGAGTCATGTGAATTAGAACTTGATATTTCATAGTATCGTTGGTGGTTTTCAAATAAATTTCTCTCTTTCCCTCTTTCTCTCTCCCTCTTTGAATACACTGTCAACTGGTTTCTGTTTTCCCAAAGTGAAGGAGATAAAGCAGTCTGTCATCCCCCTCTCAGTCTCCAGTCTGCATGTGGAAACCGTTGCACAACACAGCAGTGGAGTGAAAAGGTGTCATCTAAGTGTGTGACATGTCTTTGTGCAATAGAAAGACATTTTTATTGCTTACTCAGCATTTATTTAAATATTTCTAAAATTATATCCTTGGTCAAATGATTTCTGATTTAATAGCAGGAGTGATCTTATAAATTTTGAACCCTCATTCTAAATAATTATGCTCCTGTAAACATGCCCTTTCTCCAATAAAAAAACCTAAATGAAATGTTGTGCATGCAAGAGTCTGGAATAATAAAATAGGACATTTAAAATCTAGCTTCATCTAACAAATAAAAATATTTCCATCATTAATTTTAATCTGCAGAGCAATACTTTGTCCTCAAAGGTTTTCACAGCCTTATTTTTATTTCCAAAATAAAGCAAACCCTGTCCTCAAGAGACCCAGACCCATCCAGCCAGTCAGACACATGACTGACCAACACAGAAAACAGGCTGGATTTAATTCAGGACTAATAAACGTAGTGAAATATAAAGTGTAGTGCTAGCTCTATGTTGTAATGTGTCTGCATCTAAACCTACCTGAAATGTGACATACTGAATGGGAGAAAAACACTCAGATTTTCCTTTCCACCTTCCATACATACTTCCATATGTGAACCATACTGACAAAGGTGCAACACTTCCTCTGGGATCTCTGGAGTATTGCTTTTAGTTTACTGCCAAGGCAGAGTCTGTCATGAGGGTTCCTAAGGCAGTTATTATGAAGGACAGGAACAACAGTTGCGGCAGGCGTTGAGTTGACCACAGTTGAAAACACAGATACCTAAATATGAAAGATGAGATTACATATCAGTAACTGGGCAAAGCAATCCTTTGATCCAGTGTACTTAACCTTTTTTTCTGTGGCAATTAAATTTATATTTTTTTGTACCAGTTTATCTTGAAGTGAGTGCAAGTTTATCTAAAACATAATTTATGGTATTCCTGGGCTGAGATAATCAACTAGGTGGGGACTAAGGTCCAGCATTTGTTTTCTTCCCAGCTACAAGTTATATAATATCAACAATGCTTTGAATAACTTTGGATAACTATTCAGGTATTTGGTTTCTAGATGTTTGTGTGAATGTGCTGTGTTTGCAAACATATTTTTTGTCACAGGTACTTCTGTAAATTTCAGTACACACATGCCATGTTTCTGTTCACAGTTATTTCTGGGTGCCTATTCAAACCTTGATTAGATTGGTTTAATGTGCTGTGTTTTGCCTCCCAGTTAAAGCAGGTTAATGTATAATACATAGAATATTATGGCAGTTTGGTCATTCTAGCTCGATCATTTTTTACTGCATGCCTATAGTCGCTGTTCCCTTCTTGCCTGTGAAAGCAGCTTGTTTGTGCATCACAAACGATGGGCTATTTTTAGAGCGGGAGATAAAAGAAGACATCATTGCAGAAACCTGAAGAAGAACAACTACAGACAAAATTTAATTTTTACATATTAATAATGTTCTATTTTAGTCATTAATATTTGCTTCTAAAGACTTATAAGTTGTTGTTCATGTTCTTCTTCAGAAAAAGTTCCTCACAGGCATTAGGTTGGGGAGCATGACTTTGTTCCAAGAAATCTTGACCCCATAGCATGAGACATTATTGAGCAGCCATGTATGATCATTAATAAGGCCTTTGTTTGGCATCCGTGTGCAAACACAGGGTGTTTTTTCGCTCTTCATCACTTACAAATGGCCAGATCCTCAAAGAGGCTTAATTGCCTTAAATTCAGGTGGCTAGGTTCTGATGCAGAATACAAAATCCTGCACATAACTGGGTTACCTCTGTGGTGTATGGGAAAAAGCAGACACCCCAGAAAGGAATTTGAGATAACCAGTAAAGCAAGCAAGGAGATGCTTAAATTAAGCACACCTATGTTCTGAATTACCAGAGAGACCAGTGTGCTGGTCAAAGCACCATGACAGCACAGCTGTTCTTGACACTATAGCACAAACTGCACTGGGCATCTGTGAGAGATAAAGCAATTGTTTTGCAGATCTCTCCTCTCCTCTCCTCTCCTCTCCTCTCCTCTCCTCTCCTCTCCTCTCCTCTCCTCTCCTCTCCTCTCCTCTCCTCTCCTCTCCTCTCCTCTCCTCTCCTCTCCTCTCCTCTCCTCTCCTCTCCTCTCCTCTCCTCTCCTCTCCTCTCCTCTCCTCTCCTCTCCTCTCCTCTCCCCACGACCTCTTCCAATACCTGGTGAAAATGCCCTGTAGCAAATGCAACAATCTGCAGTGGGAAAGAAAAGGGAGGGAATGCACTGTAGGCCAATACAACACATTGTGAGATGTGCTCTCACATTTTCCTACCTAGGTTTCTGCTGTCCCTGCAGGACAGCAAGGATCTCCACAAAAGGAAGAGGGAAGGTGGGAAAAACTGCAGCTAGCTAGCTAGAATCAATCAATCAGCAGGAAAATTGGCATCCTGGGGTGTATCAAGAAGAGTGTGGCCAGCAGGTCGAGGGAGGTCATCCTCCCCCTCTACTCTGCCCTGGTGAGGCTGCATCTGGAGTACTGTGTCCAGTTCTGGGCTCCCTGGTTCAAGAAGGACAGGGAACTGCTGGAGAGGGTCCAGCAAAGGGCTACAAAGATGATTAGGGGACTGGAGCATCTTTCTTATGAGGAAAGGCTCAGGGACTTGGGGCTTTTTAGTCTAGAAAAAAGAAGACTCAGGGGGGTTCTTATCAATACTTATAAGTACTTAAGGGGAGGGTGCCAGGTAGATGAGAATAGCCTTTTTTCAGTTGCGCCCAGTGATAGGACTAGAGGTAACGGGCACAAACTGGAGCACAGGAAGTTCCATCTTAACATGAGGAGGAACTTCTTTACTCTGAGGGTGGCAGAGCACAGGCACAGGCTGCCCAGAGAGGTTGTGGAGTCTCCCACTTTGGAGACATTCCAAACCCGCCTGAACGCTGTCCTGTGCAATGTGCCGTAGGTGTCCCTGCTGTGCAGGGGGGTTGGACTAGATGATCTCCAGAGGTCCCTTCCAACCCTGACGATACTGTGATACTGTGATACTGTGCAAATACCTAATATGTACATAGAAGAATTGCTGTGCACTGAAATGTGTCTTAAATCTGGCATTTACTGCTGCAACTAGTACAACCTGGTTGGCGTTTGAAGTCACTAACTCCCTCTTCCAGGTAGGCATCATGTACTATTCTTCCTCCCTTTCTAGTCACTACTTTAGTGATGAGGAAATAAAAGGCTCATTCAAATGTCTCCTCCCAACTCGCACCTATATGGCTCAGGTCCTTAAAGGGTGCCCTAGCCCCCTCATCTGCTGCTGGCTGTTCTAGGATCTGGACAGGATCTCTCCTTCTGTTGAAGCTGAAAACAGGGTCAAACAAATTACATCCTTACTGGAACAAAAGGAGGGATTTACTCTGTCTTCTGCTGATTAAACCCCTCACTTGGATAATTGCATTTTATTCAAACAATCCTGTGAAAAACTAAAAACCAAAGGCACCTGAAGTGCTCTAGTACCTATGGCGGTGTGAAAAGGTTTGGCACTGCAGCTTTGCACTTGTGTTTATAAAGCCATACTATGCATTTGTGTGCTTCTTTCTGATGTGTGGCCACCTTAGCAGGAACCTTTCACCATTTCAAGAGGAACAAGGGAACCCTCTTTCACCGGAGACCCGGTCCTACATTGGTGGAAACAGTGGCTCTTACCCATGTTCATGAGGAGACATGAAGAGCCAAAGTGTTTG
The DNA here is from genome assembly GCA_017639485.1 of Pluvialis apricaria. Lineage (NCBI taxonomy): Eukaryota > Metazoa > Chordata > Aves > Charadriiformes > Charadriidae > Pluvialis > Pluvialis apricaria. The sequence goes on along the minus strand of CM030007.1, from coordinate 189,896,291 downwards.
TACGTGGCATTTCATGGGCCGTAGCTGCGCTGGAAGCATACTGGGGAGCTGGCCAGGTGATCCCAGGAAAGGAGGGAGAAGTTATAAATCCTTGAGGGTTTGTGATTAGTGAAACCCAACTGTAATACAAAGCATGGGCCAAATGCCAAGCACAACACAGGTATTGCTGCCTGCAGGGCTCATCTTAGATGTACAACCCAGATCCTGAAGATTTTTTTCAGTTCTGCTTCTTATTTTTTTTCTAGCTCAAACTTCCTTAAATGGAAATCAGTCAACTGGATTTAATGTGAGTATACTTACATTAAAAGTATACTTTTTCCTTTGACTGTATAAATACTATTTTTTTCTGCTTCATGGTCTACTCTGCATAGCTCCCACAACTTCTTTGTTTCTGATTCAGACTGTGCCTTTATCAAATTTGCCTGCCGTATAAAAATGTGGCTTTTTTTCTGGGCCTTATCCAAAGGCCACTGAAGTCAACGGGTTCATGAAAGGTTCAGAGCCAATTATCACTGCCACTACTTCCAGCCATGTTCTTTTCATGTAGCGTGTTATGCTTTTATAGTGCTGTTCTCTTTTGCCAATATTAAAACAAAACCTCCGTCACTGTGCAGGGTAATGTATTTAATATACAGATTTTGATTTTCCTTTTTATACGTAACGGGTTTATTCATAGCATTCCTTATCTTGCTGGGATGGTATGTGAATCCAGTGAGTCTAATGATAAATTGCTGAGCATAAATGGAACTTTAGCTCTCTATGTCAATGAGTAATGTTTTGCTGCTTAAATAAATATTACTGTGAAATGTATCCTTGATTTACTGAGTCTGTACTAAAATAGACGAGTAACGTTGTTCTGACAGCATTAAAAAAATGGTCAATCCATTCTCCTCTATGGCATGTGGGAAACTGGCATTCAGAGTGAATATTTAAGAATGTCTGTTTCATCCTCACCATTAGACTTTTTTTTTAAAAAGAATTGTAAAAACATTGATTTAACTTCATTAAATCTGTAAAGTGAATTCTCCCATGCAAGTTTTTTTTCCCCTCTTTATTCCTTGCATTTAAGCCTAAGAACATAATCTGCTGAATGTCTCATTTCTGGTTGCTGTTGAAGTTCCCTATTCATCTTTGCACTCTTCAGTTCTCATCTGTTACAAGCCATCATTCAAAAAATTCTACACTTAAGAAATTAAACAAATGAACTGTACTTCCCTCTACTCCATTTGATGGGAAGAGGCCAAACAAGCCCTTCAGGCTTCTCCACGTTAGCGATATTCCACAACACCTTCAAAGTTTACAGGGCACAGTGGGACAAAGAGTATCTCTGTATGTCACAACACCAGGCAGATACCCAGGGGGATGTCAGTACTGCAGTGCAACACCACTGGCTGCTGTGGGCAAGATCTGTGCCAGCAACAGCAAGTGTCCATCAGAGGACGGCCAAAAGCCTGACTGTGGCCAGAGACCTGAGGTCTTCCCATGCTGAACCGGGTTTTGCCTGTAGATCCTTGGGCTCCCACTAAACTCTTCCCCTTTTAAGCAAACAGAAATACCACCAGTTCAAAGCTGTGGCATTTTAAAAACACTTTCATCCTTTCTCTGTAGACGAGAAGGCTATAAACCCCCAAACATTTTAATCTACTTACTAGCCTTTAATTACACTAACTGCCAATAGGTTCTATTACCAGTCCAAAGAAAACACCGGCTGTTGTGTATTTTTTTTAACTGTGTGATTGATGAAGCATATTTGTGTAACATTAGGTCATATTTGTCAGAGTTTAACTTTTTAGTTGGCAACTACACCGTTAATTAGCAATATTGCTGATAACCTCTATTTTATATAACCAGCAAGCTGTTTTTCCGTACAAGCTGGCAGTGGAAAACAAGAAAAGGATATTTCCATGGTGCCACAAGTCTGGAGTAGGAATAATCAGAGAAGCACACACTACAACGTTCTCCAGAATTACTATCTGTAAAACATTCCTTATTTCTTGACAGGCATTATTTTCTTAGGTGTTCTTATTGTGGCTTCCTTTCTTTTCAGTCTTACAGTACACTCCTTTTAATGTTATGTCTCTGTTTTGGATGCTCTCTGAGTCCGCAGTCAGGCCAGTAGCATATTCCTGAGGCTGCACATTTCCTGTTATAATACCCTGCTTTCAGCTTCTTGCAACTCTTCCAAACTTTCTCCATTTGGAATGAAATTTTCCATCTAACTTCTTTTCTTTTTTTTTTTTTTTTTCCAAAGAATATTTCAGCTAAAGCTGTACTGCTGGTTTTGAGCATATAAAGAATACATTTCTACCTGTCTCAAAACAGCACAGTGTCTTTTATTTTAAAAGTTGTAGTGTCTTTTAACATTTGGAGCTGGGATATGAAGTTTCACAAAAAGATAAACCTTATATCAGGAGCTTGTCTTTTACCGTCACTATGAAAATTCACCTTTGGCCAAGTGACATTCCTTTGAAATACCATTGTTCAAAAACTCTCTGTAGAAACTGGGAGAAATTGGAGTTCACCAATTAACGTCTCCAGAGATGTGAGCTCTCCCTGTCCAAGCTCCCGGAGCACACCCAAGGACCTTGCAGCCCTAGGCGTGCATACGCTGTTCAACTTGACATTAGTCATTCTGCACTGCATTTCCAAATCTGAAACATGGGAAAAATACAAAGTCTGTGTCTCAGAAGGGCTTTGTGAAACTAGGTCACGAATGACGGTGAAGCACGTACACGCTGCAGGGAAAGGCATTGTAAAGAGCTCTTGAGGATGTGAATAATCCTACTTTTACAGCACAGCTTCATCAGTGAAGAAGAAAGACAGCTTGGGCCATGCACTGAACAATGGAGAGAAAATAAAATTGTGTGTTGTTACTCGTTAATTGAGTACAGTCAGCTTTTTGCACTGAGAAAGGACCTGTGGGAAGGAAAAAAGGACATGAGCATGTGATGAAAGATGGCATCCTAGGGCACATGCACTGCCTTGTTTCTTAAAAGTTGTGTGGGCGTTAGGTCATGCATTTTCTAACTCCTGAGCTCTTAATAATGGTCTTTAACCTAATCTCTGTTACTATCTCACAACTGATAGGTGAAGAAGAATGTCTTTGTAGTTAAAGTGCTGACCTGGGACCTGGGGACAGCAGGCTCCTTTCTGGGATTCCACTACATCGTTTTTTTGTAGAAACTAAATCTATAAAATGAGTATGATTTTTTAAAATGCAGTTTATTTGCCCATTGTCTATCACATCTATTTGATGTTTTTCTCTTCAAAGCTTTTTGGGAAATTCTTGTCTCTTATTCAGTATTTGTGAGTCTCAGCTGAGGCATCTAGTTATCATTTTAAGAGAAATAGTGACTTGGTGAGCTCCGTTCAAAGCTCACTGAAACTAAGCAAAGCTTTTCCAGTGAATACAGTGGCATTCGTGATGGCAGTGGGAGCTTCTCTCTGAGCAAACTCTGAAGCACAGCCTCTCTGCTCAGAAGGGCTAAAAAAACAGGTGAAGGCAAGAAGCTGGTCTTTTTATCTTGAGAGGTATTTAAGAGGTTTGAAGTAAATTAGATGTGCAGTTACCAGCGGATTGATTACATCTCCCAAGAGGCAAAATATGTTCAAGACATTTGCAACGGGCTGCCAGGTTTGGCTGCGAACCCTTGGGAACCTGCATTCCCTGTCATGAGAGACAGGCGAGGTACCAGGTAGGACATGGTAGGACATGCAAGTGGCACCAGGGACCTAGGTTTAGGCAGCTGAGTTGGGTTCTGTGCTTCTAAGATAGGACTGAAAGCATTTAATATGGCTTGTTTTGTGTATTTCCGATGTAACATTTACCAATGCAGTGCTCTCATTGCATTTTACCTACAAATATAAAAAAAAAAAAAAGATTATAAGAAATCATTAAAAGAAGGGCAGTATTAAATACTTAGCTTCATTTTTTAGGTTTCTTATTTAGTATTATAGAAAAAAATAATGGAGCTACCAATAATTATCACGAATGGTTAGGCAGTTCTTACTATTTGTAAGTGTAGCTTTGTATTTTCTCCAAGGATTATGCATAATTTCAACAGCAGAAAGATACGTTCCATCCCTGGATATATTCATCTCAATATGAAGTGCATTTTAAGAGGATCAAAAATATCTAGTCCTTCTCAGCCATGCTCCAAATGAGCATTGCAAAGTAATGGGCATATTTCCCCAGGTTAAGGAATGAACACAGTGCCACACTAACGTAGAGTCTGCGGTGGCCCCATGGTACAATACTGAGTGTAGCCTTACAACTTTGTCTCAGGGTGTAACTCTTTGTACAGGTGCATAACTCCTTTGTCAGTGAAAAACCATTAGAAAACTATCGCAGTTCTAGAAGAGAATGGTTTATTGTACCTCTTAAATTTTATGTTGTAGACCTAAATGAAGTAAAAGTTTCTCCCAGGTTAACGAGTATTTTTCTACTGTTTACTAAAAGCCTCCCCCCACGTCCCAGCTCCAGCACTTCGAGTTGTAAGACTTAGAGCAGAAAGCAGAACAAGATGAGTGTGAACAAGGCAAAAATGATTATGCAGAGATCCATATTACACTGTCTGACTTTAAGCAAAATTCCCCAGTAATTTCAGCTGGTGCTTAGAAATCAGACCCCTGACACATGCACCAGAACAGCATTCTTGTAACTTGCAGCACAGCGGTTACTTTGGAGAATGTTTTGTACCCAAAAGCAATGGTATTAAATCACTGAGCAGAGAGAGGGAGCTGTGTTTTGATTAGGCACACAGCCTTCCTCTGACAGATTTCAAGATCCACAGTCTAGCAGATGGCACCATAACAAACGCAATTGTACTTCTCTTAGGTTGCCTGAGGAATTCGGTGCCCTTGTTTTTGGCCCCGTGACATTTTCATGAACCACTATTTATTTTCTTTGTCTCAGGTTTTCACTGAACTCCTTTTACAAGTGGTTCCTTATCCTTCCTCAGGTGCGCTGTTTGTTTGTTCAAGAAGCTCAGTCAGGAAGCCACCATGAGCTTTCCTGGCAAGGCAGAGGTGGAGCAGGCTGTGGCTGGGGTCACAGGCACCAGGTTACGCTGAGGTGTGTGACAAGGCCACCACTGTCCAGGCCTGAGCTCCTGGGTTGACCTCCTCCAGCTTCGGTCCTCGTGCCGAGCCCTGCACGGCTTCAATCGGGCATTTTGGTGTGCTCTGACAGCAGCACCTGCCCGTTCAGCGTGATGGGGGAATCGCCTGTGGACGGCTGATTCCTTGGTGTTCTCTGGGTTTTGTTAATGTTCTTTGAACAGTAAGAGAAAACTTTTGGGTCAACACGAGAGAATGCCATCACCATCTCTCACTGTTTTGATGGGGCTTTTTAACGGCCAATACACGTGTTTAAGATTCAGTTGGTGCCAAGAAGGCCTACGTTCCTACAAAGGGTAAAGAAGATCTAGCTGGTGTAATTCCCTTTTAAAAGTAGCAGACCTTTTCCAAAATGCTGAGAGGGTGAAAGTGTCAACACATGCCTATAGCAAGGAAAGCCGATAGATGCAAAGCTTCTCCATGATCTAGAACATAAGCAAAAAAGGCAAGTTCAGCCTGAGGCTGCAGTACAGAGGAATCTACTTCCAAGGAAATAATGCCATTATTTTTATTGCAGAAGTATTGTTTTATTATGATTTAATCAGAAGACTTTTAAGGAGGTATACAATACAGAAAGGAGAATGATTCATAGGAAGAGAGAAACAGATAAACGGCCAGTTTTGGTGTATCTGTCACATACGCTATAAAAAATGTTCCTTTGCCTGGCAATCATAGCAGCACTGTGAGTTACAGGACAAAGAAATATTAGGTCATACCTTATCCTCAGATTTTAGTATACAGTTCAGCACTGATGACAGGAGTTCTCTTTTCTTAAATAGATAAGCCAATACAAACATATGTCCTCTGTTTTTCATAGACTATGTATTGCAGCAGCAACATAGTGTAATTCATCAGTAAGAAGAAAAAGTCTCCGATGAGAAAAATTCCCCCACTGTTCCATTTGGGGAAGAGCGTCAGGAGGATGATGCTGGATATGCAGGGGTACAGTGCTGTTGACTTCAGCACCAGGTGGCTCACACTTCTGTGTCAGACCATTTTCTGCCATGACTTGATGGTGCTGAGACACCTCTCGTCAGCCCTTCTGAGGACTTCTCACGCTGTAATCCTCCACATACACCTCCTCCTTCCACACGCCCTTTCTGCTTTATGTAAGCAGCTTTTGTAGGAGCAAAAGGGGCAGAAAGGAGGAGGTATGCCAGCATATAGCAGCATGTCCTTCATCTTTTGGGGCACAGCCTTGTCAGGAGGCAGTGGGGAGGTGCGCCATACCAGGAGAACCCCCAGAGGGATTACAGTTTTGGGGAAAAATCGTGCCTCTGTGCTTTCCCGATGTGAAGGGGGGGTGTAGAGGTTCCCTTTCCCTTGATCTTGGGGGCAGCCTAGCCTGCCTGCTGCCTGCGACGCACAGCTGATTTTCCACTTGCACATCTTCCCCATCGGCATGCATAGGCAGCCGCCCCGAGCCTGCGAAGCCTTCTGTCAGGGAGGGCACAAAGGGCTCTTTTTCCATCCACCTCCACCCAAAGGGCAGGAGCACGTCGGGCTGGTGTTTCTGAATACCTCATTGAAATCCTGTTTTAAATCTCCTAGAAACTAAGCAGCCCAGACTTGTTCCCAAGAAAATCAATGGCAAATCCCTACAGATGATAAAAGGGAAAATAGCAACCCCTAAACAGGTGTCCATTTTAATTTCCCAAATAAAACAAAAGGTGCAGACTGTATTTGACAGTTTTTCAACTAAAACTCATACTTACTTCAGCTTATGTCTGAATTATTTAAAATGCGATAACATTCCTTTGCCCTATTGTATTCAGACGTTCAGGATCCCTGCAAAATATTTATTTTGGATAGTCCTTATATCCAATTCCTTTTTTTATCAATAGAACAATATTTATGGAGGTCAGGCTGCCAAATTTGCCAGACAGACGCCCTTTGCATTCAAAAGAAAACATGATTCATCAGAGGATCAGGATTTCAGCTGCAAATTAAACTTTTCTTTGATAGGCTGAAAGATACAAGTCAATAAAGGAAAACTCTTGATAGCTGGAAAGGAATGTCGTCTTTGAGACTGCCAATATTCAGTTCTGATCACTAATATCTCAAGTGATCGAAGAGATCTTTTTTTCTTTATCTAATTATATCCCAGAGGCAATGTTTAAAAGAAATGGAAAGATAGTTAGAACAAATCATGCAGTGTAAAGGTGTTATTTATTTATTGTGCTGTGTAAAGACTTATTTTTGTTATCTCTTTGAGACCATGAATACCTTGCAATATACTTGTGCAGCACACAGGACAAAAGTGCTCTGACCCAAATCTAGCGTTCTCTAGATAATATATATAATTAGCTTTAAGCATAGTAAGAACAGTAACAACGACGACAAAAGTAGAGATAAACTTACAGACTTGCGGCTTGTTATCTTTCAGTGCACAAGCCTATCACACAGACGAAAATAGACTTACTCTAATAGCCACAGCACCCAACACGATAGGAAAAAGGGCTCCATGGTAGGTGAAAAAACCAGAGGATTCAGTGATCCCCGTTTTTCAGAGCTGCTGCTCCTGGTCTTTACTGCAGATATCCCACAAAGTTATTCCTCATCTCTCTCTAAGTGGTACCATTGAAAACACGTAATGTATTTTTCATCATGTACCCTTTTAATGATAATTAAATATCACAACCCTACCTTTCAACTAATTGCAATGGCCTTGTTATTTTTGGTTTTGCCTGACTATGATTTCAAACTAATGATCATTAGTAACAATAATAGTCCTTTACCCTTTTATCATGCCTTACATCTGCGGGACTCTATGTTAGGCATTACTATGTGCATTACACCAGTGCTTACACTGAGTCACAGAGGTTAATTAACTTATTAAAGATCTCAAAGCACGTCAGTGGGGCAGACTCAGGAATAACGACAGTCAGCCCTGAGCTCTGCTCGCCCTGGCCTTGACGCTCTGACAGTTTTTCTAAAGGGTTAGCCAGACTTTGCAAAATGCTATTAATCACTAAAAGCTGGACTTCTTTAGGAGAGGATTATTTGTGTGGGAAGGGAGTCATTGCATTGCTAAAAGGAAGCTGAAAGTGGGACTAATGGAAAGAAAAGCTCCTACTTGTCTGAATCACACTGCTTGAAGGCAGTGGGTGTTGCAGAGGGTTGGTAGTACTTATGAAGGAATCTCGGGATATCGTGTTCGCAAAACCAGCCTGAAGAGTGATGTGCTGAGATGGAAAGTTCCCAAGCAGTACAAAATCAGATCCAATGACATTTTACTAACCTCACTGATGTCCTCTATGGAGAACCTGGGAATAAGGTAGCTCTTAATATGCAGGCTGCCAAAAGACCACGTTCATCTAACTTGCCTTAGAGGAGATTGCCACTTTTGGACCTTGTCCTAGTCAGCAGTGAACGACCGCTTGCTCAAACACACAGCTGGATAAATTCCGATGCCATAGAGGTCAAGAAAACTTGGAAACTTTAGAGTCTGATTACTAGAGAAAAAGGTATTTTCCATGTCTCTCCTCTTCCCTACCACCATGCTGCTTCATTTTAACACAAGAGCTTTGATAGAAGCTGTTAATGCTCCTTCAGATTCTCACGGGATGGAGACTGGCATCAGTGAATTTAAATTGGCATTTTATGCTGATGGCATATTAATATGTATGATCTAGCAGGGACTTCGGCTTTTATTACAGTTTGAATCATTATTAATTTGGGCAAATTTTCTGGCTTTAAAATGAGCTGTAATAAATTTGAAGCCATGCTTCTGCGTAGACCAGATAACACGCTTGCCATCTAGATTTTCCCATTTAAGCTGAAACGCTAAGTTCTCCCAAACCTCAGCTTATGTATCCCCTGATTCTATTTAAAAGAGAAAACCCCGATAGCAAAATATCAAATTAATATAAAACATTTTGCTGTGTCTTGATCCATTTTAAAACATAACCAAGGGCCAAATCCAGTTTACCTCACTTAGGTGGGGAGCCTCTTAGAAGTTAATAGCAGACTCATACTAAATTATATGTTATTGATCTGAATCTTCTGTGATACAAGCAGAACCTGATGCAGCTATAATACAGCTAGAGGGTGAAGGGAGGCAACACCATACAACACATCTGAGTGGGCTGAACAGGACAATACTAACAGATATGAAGAAAAAGCACATTCATCCTTCCGAAAAGCATACCTTATTTTGATGACTTTTATCTCCTGTTGATGTCACTGACGCATCTGGCTGCACAGCATTTCTAAAACTCAGGCTTCTTTCTTGAAAACCCATACAGGTTAAAAAAATAGTGATGACATAATACAGCAGGTAGGAACTGTATTAGCACTTTGACAAAACACCCCATAACAAGACTATCAGGCTGTACATGTCAATCCTCAGTGCGGCAGTAGGTAGTCATTAGAAAGTTGCGTTAATACACCAGCATTAATGTTCATGAATCTGTGATGATAGGCAGCTTAGGAACAATGTAGATTTAACTTGTCCAAATATGCCTTAATGGTGTCATCTCTGATCTTTCTGGTCTGAGTGTCTCACAAAAAGATGAGTAGAAGTCGTTGGTCAATTTCAAAATATTTTTTAAAAAATTTTTCAAGCATCAGAAAGTTAATTCTCTCTTTCTTTTCCATTTTTGGCCTCATTAGGATGAGAACTATGAAAACATGAAGTAGAAAATTGCTAATTTAGCACTCTCGACATTTCCAGAAACGGAAGAGATCAACATCTTTTGTGAACATTCTCCCAGGAGATGTTCAGCTAAACTGCACTCCCTCAAGCACTAAGATAAACAGCCACAGTATCTTTCCTGTGGCTTTACCTGTACGGATTTTTCAGTTGTATTAAACTTAATTCTTAGTTTTGTCTCCTGAGAAAAGGAGACGTGGCAGTGGCCTTCTCTGTGTGTATGCATGCCTGTTAGGGTCCCTTCCTCAATTATGTTTGAAGTCCTTGTTTCTATCAACTAAATCTGGCAAATGTGTAGGAGACAGAAAGATCCTAGAAGTTTAATAAAACCTGGCAAATTGCTGGAGGAGAAACCCCTTCCCCTGGGCTCTTCCAGGAAGAGAAGTGAAGGACACTGCACCGCGAACCCCACCGTTACTGGACACCAGGAAACCCAGCCACCGTCCATAACTCCCAGGAAGACTGTGTTCATTAGTTCTGCCAAGGTCCTCTAGACCAAGTGGGTATGTCCTCCACTGACAAGGGTACCACCTCTCTTTCCTCTGAGAGCCCCCAAGCAGCATGGTTGCAGGTTCCCAGGTGGCCCTCCACCCGCCTCGGGACATGAGTGAGGGAAGAGGACAGAAAGCATGGAGGCATCAATCAAAGAGCCTGACCCCAGCTCCCTGCAGTCTCTTCAGTGCTGTCCCCTTGCAGGTGTTACCCAAAATACTGTAAAAAGCCACTGTCTCTCAGCAAAGGTCACAGTTTCCAGCCTTGCAAGGGCAGGCAGGGAGGACTCGTGTGAAATAACAGTGAATCCCATTCATCTATAAGGAAAAAATCATGAACTTGAGCAGGTTCTCTCTGCTTTTAGTGTGGTTGGTGAAAGAGAGAGGCTGATAGAAAGAATAATGCCCTAAATGTGTTTTTAGAATTACTGGTCAAGGTGGTCTTCCACATGAGACAAGTAAAATAAATCCTAATTATAAATAAAATAAAATAAAATAAAATAAAATAAAATAAAATAAAATAAAATAAAATACAAGCCATTCAGACAGTTTAAGTTTACTTGCAGAATAAGCAATTGTATGTATTTTAATTCAGACTCATTAATACGTAATTTGTGAAAGTGTAGCTTTAGGGAAATAGGACTCAGAGGAAAAATAAGGCTGAACAGATCAAGAGCTGGAAAAATTAAAAAATCCAAAAGCATACTTTCTCACTGCTCATAACATTTGCTTCTATATTATGCTAATATTTTTAAAGATTTACTACTGTAAATAGTTACTCCATATTATTTCTGCTGTCAAATGCAAACACGAGACGTTAATGTTATAGGCCTCTAATGAAGGAAGTGAAGTATATCGAGGAATCGTGTTTGCTAGAGCACTAAAATATTTCATTTTATGAGGAAATACTTCTTTTTTAGTAGTGCATTATTTGTGTTAGCATAAGCTGGGTCTCAAAGGGACTGACTTTGGGGTCAATTAAATATTTGGAGTGAGTATCACTGCTTTCATGTGTGAAGAACACCAACAAAGTGTTCCTTGTCCATTTTTGTTTAACCTGTTTTGTGCACGAAGACAACAGGCATGGCTGTTGAAGAGGACACTCCAAAGTGCATAAATGACAGCAAGTGTAACAAACAAGTAGATGACATGAAAGAAGCAGAAGCATATTCTTATATGCTTGTCTTGAGCCCCGTATGAACACTAAGATATTAATTTTTCATTTCCCTTTTGTGTCTATTGCTTCCATATTTCCAATCTGTTTTTTTGTACTGCATCTGGTAAGAGGCTAACAACACTGAAACAGTGCACGGCTTCCTGTATCCCCATGCACTGACTGTAACTATAATTTAGCTAAATTTAATTTTTGTCGTTTTCTTTGACTTACTAATAACTTTTTCCAGTCTGTGTCATGCTAAAACGCACAAAGTAATCAGAATTCTCTGCATACATTTCTCAGCCTGCTCACCTGACTTAGAGTAAGGCCAGCCACATCCTGGTGGCAATGATATTTAAATTTAATTTCAAAGGCTTAAATTCATGGATTTACATAAGAGTTCTGAAAATCCTACCACAAAATTCCCACATTTTTTCTTTAGTTTGTCATATTCCGCTCTGAGCTTTTCATATATTCTTTTGAAAATGGTTTTCTTTTCTACCTTATGAGTAGATGTGCAAGCTAATACTATGAAATGTGTAGGTAAAGGCAGTTTTCTAAATGCTGTGCGATGTAACCCTGGCAAGAGACTTATCCTGAAGCACTTCTCCTAATCTGAACAGCTATCAAAGCCTTCACTGAGGTCTGCTTGAGGTTAGAAACTGAGGTTCTGCTTCTATCTCAGCATCTTACAATGTACCTGATTTTACTGATATTGGGCAAGGTGACTGATTTTCTAGCTCTGATTTTTAAGATGTTTCACTGCTTGAAAAGGAAGGCCTAGGAACTGCCACTGTGCATTTGCTGGTTGATCAGGTATTGCAAGGGCAAGGGGACTTTAACCCTACTCTGGAGGGACCGTTGCCAGGAGCAAAAGGTGCTCCCTTCCCGAACCAGTTTGGGCTCTGTTGTCTCATCTGAGCCTGGCAACAGTGGGTGGCTCTATTCAGTGACAGAAACTGCTGAGGTTTCATAATGTGAAATATCATCCCCTTAGATTTTTCTCCTTTGAGCTAATGGATACTAAAATAGACAGAAAGCTTTTGGTATCTGCATACCCTTAGGGAGCAGCTCTGCACCGAGAGGAGGTGTCTGCAGCAGGTGAGTGCATTGTGGATTGTCTCTGCGAGGACAAATTTAGAAACTAGGACATCTGGGGGTTGCGACAGTTGGGTTGGGAAAGGGAAATGAGAGAGAAACACGCCAGGCAAGGCTCCTGTGTTCCTTTACGTTTATCGCCACTGCTTAGAGCCTTCTGCTTGGGCTGCAGCTGGACCCAGGGTTCTGGCTGTGGTGTGAAAGGCGGCACGGGCAGCACGGGCAGGGCAGCGGCAGCCAGCGCAGTCTGAAGAGAGTTTGTGACCAGGCAGCCCAGCGAGGATCCAGCTGGCTGCCGGAATGCGGTACAGGCCTGACAAGTGCGAGAGGTTAACGCACCGGCAGACCTGCTTTCTCTCAGCCTGGGTCTTACCTCATCTTGCTCCTGCTTTCTTGCCATGTTAAAAAGTAGCTCTCCTTTAACACTGAACAGCAAGAGAAAAAAAAGAATTAAGAAAAAACACTGTTTCAACCATAAAACGAGTGCATCAGTCTGTTTTGTCCTATGGGTCAAGGGTGTAGTCTTCTCCTGCCTCTCCTAGTGCTGTCTGCAGTTAGAGATTTAAAGAAGCGCATATCCCCATGCGCTCCTGCAATCCAAACACCTGCATTCCCCTTCTCCACCCGCTCCTGGGGTCAGAACACTGCTCTCGGCTTTCCTTTTGCTCTCCCTGTGTGAGCTACTGCCTGCTCTCACTACTGGATTTCCTGACCATCAGAAACTTCTTGGTGAAGGCCAGGAGCATCACGCAGACCTGGGCTTCCAGTTTAAGAGAAGGCCTTGCCTCGTCAATGGTCTCCTAAAGATTAAGAGGAAGGCAGTCCCAGTTCCCTGCTTTGACACACAGTTCCAGTTTACGTGAGCCATTTTGACCCAGAACCTAAAGAATTTTAGTTATCTACCTCCTCATTTGTAAAAGAGGGGTAACAGCACTTTCCTCCCTCACAACTGTTCACTGTTAAAACATTCTGTTAAGAAGATGTGGAAAAGCCACCTTTCAGTACTCATATGTACCTATAGACTTTGTACCACGCGACTCCCTGTAGAAATGTACTACGGCGAAAATAACCATTCAGCTGCTGGAAGTGTCCGAAGTCGATGGCATCCTTAGTTGCCAACAGTTGAGATTCCAAAAGGCTTAACAGCCACGCTCAGCAGCATTTAACCATATCAACCATATCAACCATATCAACCATATCCTGGGCTGCATCAAAAGAAGTGTGGCCAGCAGGTCAAGGGAGGTGATTCTGCCCCTCTGCTCCGCTCTCGTGAGACCCCACCTGGAGTACTGCATCCAGCTCTGGAGTCCCCAACATAAGAAGGACATGGACCTGCTGGAGCGCGTCCAGAGGAGAGCCATGAGGATGATCAGAGGGCTGGAGCACCTCTCCTATGAGGAGAGGCTGAGAGAGTTGGGGCTGTTCAGCCCGGAGAAGAGAAGGCTCCGGGGAGATCTTATTGCGGCCTTCCAGTACCTAAAGGGGGCCTACAGGAGAGCTGGGGAAGGACTTTTTACTAGGGCATGTAGTGATAGGACGAGGGGGAACGGCTTTAAGCTGGAAGAGGGCAGGTTTAGATTAAACATTAGGAAGAAGTTTTTCACTTTAAGGGTGGTGAGGCACTGGAACAGGTTGCCCAGAGAGGTTGTTGAAGCCCCGTCCCTGGAGGTGTTCAAGGCCAGGCTGGACGTGGCCTTGGGCAACCTGGTCTAGTGAGAGGTATCCCTGCCTATGGTAGGGGGGTTGGAACTCAATGATCTTCAAGGTCCCTTCCAACCTAAACCATTCTATGATTCTATGATTCTATGATTTGGCTTTTGTAGCACTGGACAGCTTGTCTCTTAGGTCACGCGCAGTCTCACCGCTCCTTTTCCTCCTCCTCCCTCTGCCGGGCGCAGTCTGCGGCGGGGAGGGTGACCTCAGAGCACACCTCCCAGGTCAGGCTCCACAGCACATACTGGGAGGTGCTTTTACCCACCCTCTTCTGTTGGAAGGTGCAGACTTTTCTTTTGACTGCCCTAAGGACTGGTGCCTTAACACGGCAGCTTTGTTAGCGACGGGCATTGTATAGCAACTTCAGTGGCGTGCTGTGCATTCTGCTGGGCAGCATTGGCAGCAAGTGAAGTGAAAAGTGAAAAGTAGTTATAGAACTTACTTAAGGCTATTCGGTGGATGAAAGAGGCAGGTCCAAAATCTAGACCTCCCACTTAACTGCTTTTTATAACTTGTTCTCATTTTTCTAGTGATCAAAGTTGATTGCTGACGCATTTAATGTCAAGCATAATTATACGGAGACCATATAGTATCTTTGTGCCAATGAACAATATAGATCAGAAATGGTTTTCTATGTGTAAACTTCTTTACTGAATGTCTGCAGTTTTTTGGAAGTTTCTTTCCTTAACTGATGAATGCAAATACTTGTTCAGGTTTCAGTAACTAATCATGAGCTTTCAGACTTGTTTTTCTCCCCCATCTTAGGGATACTTCCTCAAACTCTCTTAACATGCTGCAATGACAACCTGGGGGGCAGAAAAGTTGTTTGCTGGCCTCAAAAATAAAGGAATAAAAAAACCTTCTGAGGTGATTGTCTACAATGAAACATGAGTTTTACGGACTAACTTTATGCTTATAATCTTTTCATTGCCAAAGCGCATTCATTCTTTCCAGACTTCTGATGACAACAGGGTTTTAATAGCAAACGCTTGGGTCTAAATTCTGCTCTCAGAGTGAAGTTGCTGAGTCCTCCTGGCTCGAAACTAGCTACAGGGTTTTATTAGTGTGACTGGGAAAAGAATCTTCCTTTGAAATCCTACAGATGAATAACAGGGCAAAATGATTATGAAAATGAGGGGGGAAAAAACAAAAATACATGCTTTATTCCCACATATGCGAGTTGAAAGTTCATCAGATTTTCCTCATTGACTTCAGTGGAGCCAGGCGCTTTCCAGTTACCTTCAGGATTTCAGAGCAGTAATGCTTATCTCGGGATCCTTTCATCAGAAGATTTGGGACAGCTGTATAGTTCATACTTTAAACCGCAGATCCTCTTAGGCAAGAACGACAGGCAGAAATAACCCTTGATTTTATACTTGAAATAGCTCTTCCTCCCATCTCTGATGCCCAGGAGCAGCAGGCTTTCCATGCTGATAAAGAACTCCCTCAGCAGCAGTTACTCTCACCAAATCCTTCCTCAAAGTGTTCGTGTGTGTGTGCGTGTCTAGGTACGCGTGACTGAGAAAGCAAGTGCTTTCCTATTTCAAATAACTTCTGCTGCTTTACCAGGTAGAGCGAAAGAGAGAATAGTGGAAGCTGTTGAAGATACGGACTGTCCTGGAGACACAACATTTATTTCATCCATGGCTGGGTGCAGCCCCAGTGCGAATGGTGGAGCTGTACAGAGCTATGGCAGCTGCGGGCAATGTTCCCGGGGGCACTGGTGTTCCCGTGCTCCTCAGTCTCTCCCCGTCTCATGAAATCTGCATTTCCCTCTTTGGCCGTCGCAGTGAAGCCATGATTGGAGTGGCTGTATGAAACCTGGAGCTGTAGGTGCTGGGACCTCCGAGGAGCAAACAAAGTTATAATTATGTTGTCTCTTTAAGCACAATTTAGGGAAGTGTGAGGATTGTGTTTTTCATTTCCTGATTACATGGGAACTAATAGGACTAATTGTAGGAAAAATCCCACATAAGCACATTGGTAATGTTTGTGTGCATTTACCCATGTGTACCCATTTCCATGGAGGTCTGGTATGGAGACAGCTGTTACCTTTAGAGGAGTTTTGTACATTTGTCTGCATTACAGGTTCCTGCACTGGAAAATTACTTTTGATATAACCCCAGTCACCTGTGCTGCCATCCGTGCCGACATCTTGGCAAAGAAAGATAGTTTCTCACTCCGGCATGAACAGAGAAAGGGCACAACCGCCCAGAACCATTTTGCCAGTGCACTGACATTTCACCAATGCCCAAAGTGAGCCAGAAAGGGCAGGGTTTCTTTTTAAAGTATGCCTACCATGGGATTGCTAAACCTTCATTTAATTAATCACCTAAATTAAAAGAAGCCTGAAGGCTCTGAGGCTCAAACCTGGCTACATCATCCCTTTGGCTGCATTTGCACTGGTGACCAAAATGTGCCAGGGACCGCAGAAGGACTCACAGCCTCACCCCTAGCTGCCACCCCCGAAGCAGGGCGGCCACCTCAAACTATCCCCTGGGACCGGGCCCTGCAACCCTTGTGTTGTGCCCGAGTGTGGTTTGGGAGGCTGCTCGCAGGCCTCGGCCAAAGCCATTCTGAGCGTCACGCCACCGG
The DNA here is from genome assembly GCA_017639485.1 of Pluvialis apricaria. Taxonomy (NCBI): domain Eukaryota; kingdom Metazoa; phylum Chordata; class Aves; order Charadriiformes; family Charadriidae; genus Pluvialis; species Pluvialis apricaria. Next base: position 189,879,466 of record CM030007.1, on the reverse strand, counting down.
ATTAACAGAGGCAATACCAGTTTAACAGATCATGTGCCAGTGCTGGGGCCTGTTCTTCAGCCAGTTTAATTTATGAGTGTAGATGTTACTGCCTGTGTTCAGCCCTGAGATTCTGGGCCATATATAAAGAGGTAAAGAAGATACCTCGGGACATTGGGATGGAAGAGATGGTATAAACAAATAATGAGGGCAATCGAATAGTTAAATTCAAAGATGGGTGAGGAAAATACTGGTTTTTAATAATTTTCCATAACATTCAGAATGACACTGATTCTGACCCTATGAGCAAAGCAATTAAAATCAATGCATAATAGCATAATTAGTTACTCAGGGTGTCTGATTTCCTTTTTTTGTGTGAGAGAATGTGATTTTGATCTGATCTGCAATAAAATATTGTATAATGTATTATAGCAGATTTTCTCCAAGCTGAGAGACTATTTGATGGTGTAGTTCATTTGTTTATTTATTTTATGGCTATGGTAATCCAACCGAAACTGTGGGCTTCTTTGTGGCAAGTCAGAAATGGTAGGTTGCTTCTCAGTAATATTTGGGTCTGTAGACGTTCTGTGAGGCATTGCCACTTGCTATTGTTTAAAATTGATGAGAAACTTTTGTTAAGCAAATTATGGGTAGCCGTAACTGAGATCTGTGGTCCCAGGTACAGTTCTAGGGGCAGGTAGAGTTTTCCTTCTTTCTTTGGGAAACAGGGATGAGTACTTGCTTCTGCTGCATTGCCCCCGTGTTGTCTTTGTAGCCATGGAAAAGAACCATTCATTAGCAGGTCTCAAAAGCCCGGATGGCTTTCCCAGAGGGATGCTCTTGGGATTCAGAGTTTCAGGCAGGAATTGCAGAATTGGTGAGGACACAGCCCAGCTTTGCCTCAGGAGCCCTCAATCCAGAAAACATCCTATAATCTGGGCCTGGAAAGGCCAGACCTGCCGTCCTTTCCAAAACCAATGGTGTCTGACCCACACGTGAAGGAGCTCACTGAAGAAACCCCTCCGAGGGCTCCATCCCGCTCTCCTCTGGGATGTTTTCCACAGGCCTGGGGGGCAGCAATCTGGCCCTGTGTTTTCAATAGTAAAGTTATGTGGGGAATGTGTTAGGGGTTTCATGTTTCAGTGTATGTTGTGGGTTGTGCAGCAATGAAGGGGTAGAATCCAGGCTGGCTATTGATCCTAACTGTGCCTTTCCAGATTTTGCTGTGTTTTAGCTTTTCTTAAAATGAAAGTGTTGTTTATACATATGTTGTTGTTTAAGGGAGCTCGACAAGCAATTTTGTTATCCCGACTGCATTTCTTTTTCGGTGCGGCAACAAAGAGAGCACCAGCACCGTGGACTTCAGCTTTCTGTGCCCCGGCGGATATCCCGAAACGGGGGTGCAAAAAGAGCAGCAAGCCTTCCCGAGAGAAATGAAATAGGCGCACTCAACACGTGGAGATTATTTACCGGCACATCCCTGCAGCAGTAAAAAGAGCCTCAACAACCCGCTGCTTTGCAGCTTGTCAGCTTCCTACCCGCACCGCCACAGCCCAGCCCCGAGTGACCTGCCGGGGGCACAGCCCGGCGGCGGGGACAGTGCCCGCACGGGGAAGGGGGGAGCGGCGGGCACAGCCTGGGGCGGGCGGTGGCGGAGCCCCCCCCCGCGTCTCTCCCCGCCGCGTAGCGAGGATGCCCCGGGAGGGCGGAGGTGGTGCCGGGGCTGGGCGTGGGGCGGCAGCGCCGGGGAGAGGGAGTTAATGCGGCGGGAGGGGGGTGGTGGCGGAGGAGGTGGGGGGGGCAGAGCCGCTGGGAGCTCCATCTCGGCGCTGCCGCCCTCCTCCCCCGGCGCGGCCCCGCTCCTCCGCCCGCCCCTCGCCACCGCCCGCCGGGAGCGGCTCCAAGCGCCGGCGGGGGCCGGGCCGGGGCCGCGGCGCCGAAAGTTTGGCGGTGCCCGGCCGCGCCATGGGCTTCGACCCGTCGCGCTTCGCGGCGCCGGTGGCGGCGGAGCTGCAGTGCAAACTGTGCGGGCGGGTGCTGGAGGAGCCGCTGTCCACGCCGTGCGGGCACGTCTTCTGCGCCGGCTGCCTGCTGCCCTGGGCGGCGCGGCGGCGGCGCTGCCCGCTGCGGTGCCGGCCGCTGGCGGCCGCCGAGCTGCGCCCGGTCCTGCCCCTCCGCAGCCTGGTCCAGAAGCTGGAGGTCAAGTGCGACTACAGCCCGCGGGGCTGCGGCCGCACCGTGCGGCTGCGGGAGCTGCCCGCCCACCTGGCGGCGTGCCGCTACGGGCCCACGGCGACCGGCCCCGCCGAGCCGGAGCCGCGGGGCGGGCGGTCCCCCCGGCAGCTCGGGGGGAGGCTCGGCGGGGCGGCCGCGGGCGCGGGCGCGGGCGGGCGGCGGGCAGCGCTGCCTGCGGGCGCTGCGGGGAGGCGGCAGCCCGGAGCCCGGTCCCGAGGTGAAGAGGGAGGCCCTGCGCTGGAGCAGGAGGGAGAAGTCGCTGCTGGCGCAGCTCTCGGCGCTGCAGAGCGAGGTGCAGCTGACGGCGCGGCGGTACCAGGCGAAGTTCGGGCAGTACATGAGCCACATCAGCAGCATCACCCGGGACCTGGCGGGCAGCCAGCCCGGCAAGGTGAGTGCGGCCGCGGAGGGCGGCGGGGCGGCACGTCCCGGCCCTGCGCCCCAGCCAGCCGCCCTCTCCCGGGACCTGCTTTCGCCGTCCCCAACTTGTGAGGGACCCGCCGAGGTGACGGTGCGAGCGGTGTCCCCCTCCGGAGGCGGGGGGGGGGGGGCGGCAGTCACCCCCAAGTCCGCGCCGGGACCCAGCCTGTATCCCCCCTTCCTCCCCGCGCATCATCCCCCCGGGCGGTGGCAGCCGCTTCTGCCCGTCCCTCGCCGCCCCCGGGGAGATGGAGCCGCCAGCCCCGACCGGCGACACGCTTCTCGTCGGTCCCTGTTTCGGTACGCTTCGGTGGCCGAAAGCCCCGGGCGGTGGTGAGACCCGCGGTGCCCGGTAGCGGCCGTGGCCGAGCGCGGCGCGGCGCTCGCTTGGCCGGAGAGGATGGGGAGCGGGCGGGGGGGGGAGAGGGTTTCGCTCCTCGGCTGGCAGCCGGCAAACGGGTCCCGGTTCCTCCGGGCAGGCTGTCCGCATCCAGGCCTCCCCGCCTCGCCCGGGAGCCGGCTGCTGTGGCAGCCCAGTTTGTCCCAGCTGGGGCTGGCAGAAGCTCAGGGGCATGGACCTGGCGTTTGACTTTTATTTGAGCAGCCGAGAAGTGATCTTAAAAAAAACCCGGAGCACAAAATGATTGTAAACTTTGGAAACGATGGTGAAAGGAGAGCAAAGTCTCTCTCGTTTGGTAGGATGGAGGAACAGTTGACGCTATTGATAGCAGAGACCGGGTGTGCAGTGCGTGGCTCTCAGGTCTGATGACATTGCTCGGATAGTGACTCGCTTCCTTTAGGCTAAATAAACCATCCGAGAGTACTGATGAGCTGGCTTAGCTCGCTATAAGGGAGTTGAGGGGTTTTTTTGAGTGTTAACTCCTGGCTGGAAGATCGCTGCGCAGGCTCCAGCGCTTCTGGTTGCAGCTGTGGTGAGGAGTATTTTAATGCAAAGAGTTTTTCTTTTTATCCAAATCTTCATGGACCCTTGGGAAGCAAAATCCCAGGTGGAAAAGGTATGAGCAGCCAAACACTCACTCCTGAAGTAATGTAGTGTGCTGTGCATCTGACCACTGTATGGGAAACGGGACAGGGGCTTTGATTCCCAGGACACCTGTGTGCCTAGAAACATGGGTCTCTGTGGCATTGAGAAACTTTGTGTTTGGAGACTTGAATACTTAATCTTTTTTTTTTTTTTTTTTTTTTTTTTTAAATTTCCTTTGGTTAGCTAATGGATGAGGTTTAGGTTGCTGGCTCTGGAAGGTGTGTTCATACATCTGCTTCATCTCTTGGCAGATGGGATAAGGTCATATGAAGGGGGGCAGCAGTGACTGTTGAGGACTGTGAGATGCGCGAGAAAAGCCATGGCTGTAGAAGGGAGAAGAGAGATTTGGATTTTCAGTAAGGAGTTGGCAGGAGGTGTGGGGAAGGGCATGGAGGCATCACTCCTGAGCAGCAGCACAGCATCTGCCGTTTCTGAGCAGTGCCGGTAGGTGTTGCTGTATGTACTGCCGCTCAGAAATCTCTTTTACAGATGAGACCATGGTAATGAATAAAACAGGCATTTGGAAGGAAAACTATCAATAAAGTAAAAATGTACTTCATTAAAATCAAATGTATCATGCGGCAATACAACATTTCACTGTCACAGTTAATAAAATATGGGCTTCAGCGTTAAGTGTTGTATTTTGAATGCTTACAAAGGTATACCTTATTTAGGTGTCAAATTTATATTAATCAACAAAATTATAGAGACTGGCAAACACGAACACCTAACAGTGCTGGATGAATGCAAATTTTTTTTGTGGAGAATATGGGTCCTGAAATGTAACTAATATCATATGTGAACACGGTAAAATAAGCTAACTTGCTGTGCTAAAGCCTCCAAATATTTTTTTGCTCACATTTTTTTTTTTTTAGAACCTGTTCCACTGAAGAAAAAGGTTTCTTTCTCTTTTTCATATTTAACTTTGACTCCATCACTGTTTTTGAATGTTTGCTTTATATTTTAAACCTGGTTGAGAAAAATGCTTTTTTACTGACATCATTTTGGATTTTTTCTTTTTTGGGAGAGAAGTGAAAGGTTGGGATGAAGACTTGGGTTTCCTTTTCTGTGTGTATCTTCCATGAAAGTTGGTATGAAATGTGTGCTGTTATGACTTTGGGGTCTGAAAATTATAATGTTGTATATTTTAACCTATATGTTTAATGTCTGAAATGTTGGCACACATAGAGAATTTATTAGAGACTTCTGGACCTTTGGAGCTCTGACTTTTTCTCAGTGATGCTGAGCATTCCTCCCACCAAAAGCCTGCACTTTTTTCTGTTCGGCACTGAAGATAATCAGGTGTTACTTGTTACTTTTCAGTGGCGCATGACTTTTCCTTTGTTTTTTTTTCCAGTGCAAAGTCTTTTGTTATCTTTTCAGCCTAATTTTACTTTAAGCCTTATCTTGCATATTCTCCAGCTAAAAATCTTTTGTACATTAGTGCTGTCACTTAAGATCTTCTTTTTGAGACCGTATTCTTTAACAATGTTTCGCCTCTTGCTTCTTAGGGAGGAGAACCCAAACCATTAACGATCATGCTACACCGAGAAAACGATACTTTGGGATTCAATATTATAGGAGGACGACCCAATCAGGTAACGAGAAAAGTTACAGTAGGTTATTTTGACCATACTTTCTGTTACTATATACACTGTTTGTAATAAAAGAGTTACTTTTGATGACAGGAGGTAGGGAATCAGCTCCATAGATAGAAGAACTGTATATTATCAGGTGTAATTGGAGTCATTGTTTTGAAGACATAATCTTGTGAGAATTGGATTAGTCTCATTTTCAGGAAAGGTGTTCCCATTGTTTTTGCTTTAAAACTTGAGGCTGATCTGCACTCAAGTCCCGTGTGAGTAATATGTATTCATGCAAACTGTTCAATGGAAATCTCTGGGACTACTTATAAGAGTCATTGTTGCAGGATTAAGCCATTGGAATTTTTGGAAACAGCTTGCTTTTTTTTTTTTTTTTTTTCCATTTAAAGGAGAGATGAAAATTTGCTTTTGTAGCTCAGATAGTTTAAGCACATGTCCTGCTCTCACATGCCTGCTTTCAATTTTTCTTTCTTTGTGAACTGAAACTGAGTTTTCATCGATCTTGTATCTTAAATCAATCTAGTCTCATCTGTCTAGGTTTAGAAAGTTCATTGGAAACCATAGAATATGCATAAGGATCACTCCCCCCCCCAGAATATGCATAAGAATATGCTTTTTTTTTTTTTTTTTTTTTAGCTTCATCCTTCCAAAAGCATTAATCAGGGCTGTCATTACATATGAAGGGTAAAGAAACCTGTTAAACTGGAAAATTAATAGTTGATTAAAAAGGCTCAGTAATAATTATCCACTGATCAGGTTCTTGTTAAGTGGGAGAATTGTAACCTCCTACTATTATTGAGGAGGGGAATGGGACCCTGTACATTAGTTTGGCAATCTTCTGCTCTGAAGCTATATTTAGCGGTGCCAAAAAGTCTGTTCCCATTACCCTAAGAAGTTCACTGTCTGCGCTGCAGAATTCCTGTTCCCTGTGGGTAATTATGAAGACCAGCAGTTATCAAATGTTGGTGCTGTAAATCCAAAGCGAGGGTTTCTTAGATTTTCTAGTGGAAGGATGAGACAACAGGTGGCTATAAGATAAAATACACGCACTTTGATTATATCCATATTTTGAGTATACCAATAACAAAGTCCAGACAATCTTTAGTTCGGATTGCAGTGTGATTTCTGTTATTTACAGCTGTAGAAAAACTGCAGGGAAAAGGGAGCATGGTGTTCAGCTTTCTTGGGACGGCAGCTGAGCTTCTCTGAAGTACTTACATGCTGACAGTGCATACTGGAACAGTTTTTTTATATTACAAACTGTTAGGCTTTTTGAGTGACTCTTCTGGAAGTTTAAGGAGTAAATGGTAAATACAGGAAAGTTCAAGGCACCGTTCATGGAGAGAACTGCTGACCAGAGAGAAGGAAATGGTCATGGTCTTCCATTAACACTGATAGCTGGAGAAGGAGAAGTTGGCGGGGCTGTGAGACAGAGCTGTGTCTCAGGGGTTTTTGAGTCTTTGAAGTTTAATTCGGAAATTCTGTTTTGTTTTGTTCTCATTGTGATAAATGTGAATAGCACAGACGTTTGATCGGGAGTTCCCAGATACCAGTATAAGGTCTCGCTTAACATATCTGGAGCCAAAGGATATAACAGGAAAAAAGGATTGAGTTGACTCAAATAATGAAAATAAAAAAACTCTGCTCAAAAACTTAAATACTGGAACAGGAATTGTTTGGTAACAAGACAAAAAGAGTTCATGAAGGCAATCTGTACATTCAGGTTGTTCAGGTAAAAAGTGCCCTTGGGTGAAGCGTTGGCTCTTGCAGTGGGAGAGCAGAAGAGTGGTGTCATTATATCAGTCACCTACGTGGGAATGTGTTCCTTCACCATGCGTCACTTGTGTTTTATAAGTACAATGCAGGTATTTTTCCCACTGGAAAGCAGGTGACTCTTGGTGACTTGGGGAATGTGCACACATACTTTCCGTTGGCTGTGTTTCATTTCAGCCCATAATGCGCTTCCCCACTGTTCACCTTCTACCTGAAGGGAGGAGGAGAGGAAAGGAACGACTCACCACAAGCTTGTCTTTTTTTTTTTTTTTTGTTTGTCAGGAAAGTACTCATTTCGCACAAGTGTGTGTTTCTGGGAGGTGATTCATTATTCTAATGGAGCAAAGCTGCTGTGAGCCCCACTTTTGTGCTGGGCCCCAGCTCTGGCTGGCTGGGAGGACTGTCCCACAGAGCAGGCTGCGGAGGCTGTCCTCTGCCCAGGGACACCATAGCAAAGCTGGGCTGGAGGGAGGTGTGTGCTGCAGGCACAGCTTGGGGCTCCTGCAGTCACCCACTTTCTCATGTCAGGACTGGTGGATACCAGCATGTGCTACCAGTAGGGACCACAAGCCAGACTGAAATATGCTTTTTCTTACTGGGTAATACATTACTCATGAAAAGGCCAATGAAATTGCTTATGGAAAAAAATACCATTTTATGTGGGCAAAGGCACCCTAATCTAGCCTTTTGTTTTCTTAAGGAAAAAACAAACAGTGTCCCTCCTGCTTTTTCATTAATGGCTATTATGCTTCTTTTATCGGAGTTTCATTTCTCACTGCTTAGTTGGGAACTCAGTGGAGGTCTGTTTGTTCATCATTTCAAAATATTGCTGGAACCGTTAATAAGTTTCCCTTTTGCTTCTTACCTGAGCCCTCTGTGTCTCTGTGTCAAAGGGAAAAAAAAGGAGTTTATGAAATCATAGTATGACTAATATGGTGTTGAACAAATATTTGTTAACCTGAAATCTACCCGGGTTGATTCTCCTCCATAGGACAGTTGCCACGTACTGTAAAGCATGTTTTACAGTGGCTCCATTTTTTGTTATGCCTTTATCATTTTCTTAATAGGAAAAATTAGAAAACATTTTCCCCATGAGTGTATAGGACCTAGACATTTATACACGTATGAATCGTGCTGTTGTTTAGGGATTCACCAGTCACAGAAGGAAAACAAGCATCATATAAACTGCTATCCAAAGCATAAATCATCTGGAAAAAGATTACTTCATTTATTGCTATGTAGGTTATTATTTGTATGAACACTTAAAAATACTTTAAGCAGGCAGCATCTGCTTGTGACTATTTACTTTTAATAATGATTTAAAACTATTTTAAGCTATCATGTGATGAAATGAAATAAAGTAATTTTAGCGTGTGCAAGGACATCAGGTATATCGTTCTATCTGTGGTAGATGATAACTTATCTGCTTTAAATTTGACCTTCATGCGTGTTGTACTTAGCAATCAGTGTAGAGATCAACTGGAAGTGGGTTCTCTTTTTGTCCACAGCTGATCTGTATGGATTTCACAGTTGAGCAAGTTCTCAATCTCCCATGTGAATAGGCTTTATGAGGTTAACCAATTCCAACCAAATCCTATCACCGTTACATGCCAGCTAGCTAAAGTCACTTTGTTCCTTGGAGCTTTATTTCCAAATGCAGAAAAAAGAGTTTATAAGCAGCAGTACTGCAGGAGCCCTTTCCCTCCTGAGAGAAACACTTGTGCATCCCTTTTTATGAATATCTTCCTCTGTGCGTTTATGTACTAGTCACTGTCTGCTGTGAAGTTTGAGGTCTGCTTTAAATATGTTAGCTGGGATCTGTTTACTGTTGCACCCCATGTCTCATACCGACTAAAATAACCAGAAGTAAATGGTTAATCTTATAAAAAATGCTGGAGTAGTTAATTAATCCTGTCCTTTTGATTAATGACTAGTTTGCGTTAAGCAAGTTTAAAAAAAAAAACAATCCCAAGGAGCTTAATTCTTAGCTAGAAAAGTGAGCTGCATATTTCAGGTGGATTTGCATTTTTCATTACTGCTGATTTTAGTACCATCTCATTTCCTGTACTAATGTGGCCCTTTTTGCAACTTTCCTATCGCCTGGTACAGAACAATCAGGAGGAATCTGCTGAGGGAATTTATGTGTCAAAGATTTTGGAAAATGGACCTGCAGACAAAGCAGAAGGCCTGCAAATTCATGACAAGATTATTGAGGTAAGAAAAAAAAAACCTAACCCTAAAACCCACCAGTGGATTAGTCTTTTATATTATCAGATTAATCAAGGATTTGATGTTTTTTACACTAAGTATGTTGTAATTTTCCTCTTTTGCTGTGTCTAAACATGATTCTTGTACACTGAGCTGCTTGAACATTTCTGAGATGTGAAGATGCATGATGGATTTTTCCAACAACTAATAAATGTATTGGTCTTGGGATTAAGCTGATGTAAGCGAGGCAAAGGTGTAGACCCTGAAATAGCAAGCAGGAGGGGCATTTTGTATTTGTTTTCATTATCTTGAGAAAGAAGGCAAATGACTCTCTGGAAATTCACAGGTTTAGGGAAATTGGTATTGCCCTGTGTAGGAGGTATTACTGTTGTGACTGGGACACTGCAGAGACGCTGTGCTGGTAAGCAGTGCTGTGAAACTTCTTAAGCAGTTAGAGAAAGTACGTTCTGCTATATGATCAGTAGATGATCTCTTGTTCTCACCAGGACCAATGTCGCTCTTTCGCAGTCATATAATACGCTAACATGGAAATTTTGAAGTTTCTTCCTGCTTTGTATGCCGTTTTTTCCCATAAAGTAACTATATTTTTTTTAGAAAAAAATCAATAACTCAGTCTGAAGAATAGGTTGCTGCCTAGCCTACATGTGTAACTGTAATTAGCCCTCTAAGAGGTCTCGAAGGAACAGTTTCAAACAGTCACTGAAATAGATTCCTTAGGGTGCTGTCAAAACTGCATTTCACATCGCAGCTCTAATGCAACTCTCTGAATGACAGCCCATACCAGTAGCTGCTGGGTTTGTTTAGGATACGTCACTCCAGCCTTGGGTTTAGGGGAGGCTCAAAATCGTTGTGTGAACTTGCCAGTTGGACGGGGTTTCGAACAAAGACGTACGAAACAAGTGGATTGGGAGACAAATGCAGAGTGCTGCTGCTGGCTTCTCACATTATTTCGCTGTTAAGGACTAGAAACATAAGCCAAGACTGTTTGAATGCTGGCGTTGGTCTTAACGGTGGGAGCCTAGAGCAGCGCTTGAAACCAAATTATTGCATTTTCTTGGAAAAAGAAAGCTCCCGCTCTTTGCTGGCACATACATGCATCTCTAGTAGAAACTGAGTTGGCTGAGCAGAACTGAACTTGCAGCGTAACTCTCCCCAAGATACACAAAAAGCATTCACATCCCTTTTTTTTGTAACATAAGCCCTGTGCTAAAAAAGTCTTACTTTCTTCTGACATTACGATTTCACTCACCACGTTTTCTTTTTTACAGAATGACCAGCTATAAAGTTGTATGCATTTGCTCAACACTTCCTGCTTTATTTTATTGTTCTTTTATAGTACCTTTATTTTTAAGAAAAAATGGAGTGGTGTTGGAGGAAGGAAGAATAAAGTCACAAAGCAGCATTTCTCAAAATGCCACCATAATTGATGCTTGATTTTTATTTGTTGAAGAATTCTAGCTGCATAAAATCATACTGCTATTTAAGTTGCTACTGACAACATACCGATTTCAGTTCTACGTGAAACTATAGATCCAATTTAGCATACAGTTCCAAATGGAGCACCACTTTCACCATATTAATATACAACAGCTTTGTATATAATTTTCTGTATTCAGGCAAGCATTTAAAAATGTACAGGGGCAGGCCAAATATTCTACTAAATGTTTCAGTATTTCAAAATTTATTAGGCGAAAATGAGGAGGAGAAGTGGTAACATTAACACTTCCTAAATGAAATGCAAATAAGTAATTATTCCTCCATGCTAGACCTAGGAAGCAACTGGAGTCAAAAAAGCTGAATTTTTCCTTGCCCGTGCATATCTGGCAATGTCATCTTGCACCAGGGTGCCCTGCCAGCACTGCTGCGGTTTGTTGTGAAGGATCAATCTGAAAGCTTTTTGCTGTGAGGAAATAAGTTGGATGGTGTAACTGTTTCAAAAATGTTGGCAGAGACGCAGAATATGAGCTTTGGTGAAAAGTTGATAGGAAGTGGGGCTTCTTATTACTGCTTGCTTTTCACTCATTTGGTGATCTGATCTAATGGGAGATATTTTATGAGACCTTTTTTCAATAATCAAGAGCAGAAGGAACCGATGTTGTTTGAAGAGCCTTTAATAGCTTCAGTCAGTTGTTTGGCAGTGTGATGCCCGGGGTGTTTCTAGCAATGCGTAGCTAATGGGATAATGGACAGAACTATCCCATTAAATCAGGAGAAAATCTGTTCTCAAGGCATGTTGCTAAATAAAGAAGGTAATTTGTTTCAGTGCTTTATCAGATGTTTAACAAATGTTAGCTGCACGTGGTTGACGACAGTGAGTTGTGCACATTTCAGATGACCATCTCGTGGGTAACCTAGCGTAGCAAATGGATTTCACAGTCCTGTGGCATTGGCAGCTGGAATTGTGAGGCAAGGCTGGCAGACAGAAGTATTGCTGCCTTTTACTTTAAATACGTCATTATCTATGGCAGCCACTTTGCCAAATACTTGTTGTGGTGTTTGAAAGGGTGCCAAGGGGAGAAATCAGATTTCATTATTAAGGTATTTATTCTAAGGGTAAAAATGCCACACAAATGACTTGAGTTCTTGGAGGTTTTTGAGATCATTGTGCCCAGAGTATGGGCAATAGAGCCTATTTGACTCTTTCGTCTGAATAATGTTGGTGTTAATGTGGGCTTTACTCTCAGGTGAGCGTGTTTTGTGCTTGAGGACCTGAAAACTGGAACAGATGCCTGTGGGCTGGCAGGGTGGTGGTGGGTGAGGGTGACAGGGAGAGGTGACGAGTGACAGTCCCAGGCACCCTGTGTCAAGGGGTTGCAGCTCTTCACAGGGTATGGTCACAGGACCCTCGCTGATCCCTTTCACTGTTCTGCTGAGAAACAGAAGATTTCGGGCACAGCTTTACCCTCTTTATTCAAGGTTAACTCCTCGGTGAGAAAAGACTCGTTTATGCAGTGTAAAGCTGGCCTGGGACAGTGATGTGCACAAACGGCACTTCGGTGATGTTTACTTTGAGGAATCTTATTACAAGCCAAAAATGATAATTATTTCTTCATCAGGGAGAGACTCTTCCTCATTAATTACTTCTGTGTAGCAGGTTCCTCCAGATGTCATGGCCTTCTGCTGCTTTCAGAAGTTTCTATCCAAAAATGTAGCTCCCTAAATTAACACAGTGCAGCATGTGTTCCAGGACTAAACACTTGATCACATGCTATAAAAAGCATCTCATAAAACTAGATGCAGCATTGATATCTGCGGCTCCCAACATGAAAGCCTTGGATATGAGGAGTGATATAAAGCCACCAGACCTCTAACTTTTGGATCTCTGTCGTCTTCCTTTCCACCCTGCCAGTGAGTCCTGGGAGGAGGAGAGAAACAGCAAGCCACGCACAGGACTGTCTGTTAGTCTGTGCCTGTTCAAAGAATTCTGGTTGCTGCTGGGAGAAAATACAAAGTATGTTTAGAACGGTTTACAGTTATACAGCTGTGCATCATTTCATCTCCCCCTCACTTCATGCAAATCTTTCCTACTGAGCAAGTTCACTGCTCGTCTTTGCTAATGCTAATATCCTCCTCAAGGCAGCATAAAACAGCTATGATCCTTGGCAATGTTGGTGATACACGGAAGTGTTTTACCTGCTGCTTTTTTTATACTTGTTTATAGTCCTGAGCAGTACTACTGGAAGTAGCTCTTTCCATATGGAGGAAAATTTTATGCTCTCAGCTTGCAGTCAGTTCGACTTCATGTAAGAATGGTACCACATTGGCCAGAGCTCAAAGTACACTAGTTAATGCCTAGTTAACAAGCCATTCAGAACTCTTTATACTAGTTTTGGGTTGTTTTTTTTTCTTTATATAATATTAAATTTTATGGAAATTGGTATTTCCTCTGGTTTTGAGCCCAACTTTGGAAAAAAACAGTGACTGGTTTTCTCAAGTCCTCTTTCATTCTATAAGTCACAGCGTCTTCCAAAATACCATTGTATTACTAAAGTGGGATATGCTGATTTTATCTTTTCACTTCAGTGTTGTACATAAAATACATGACCAGGACAGAATTTGCAATCCAGATGGAATTTCGGATATTTTTTTTTTTAAAGAGCAGTATTTCATCAATTTGAGGAAAAAGAGCTACTGTTAATTCACATTGCCTAGGAGACAAAGCCCTATAGTCGCGGCTGAACCTTCTGTAGTAGGGTTGCCAAAAAACAAAACAGCAGTGAAAAACCTGGTGTGCAAATAAAAGGGTCTTAGGCTGAAGACCAAAATATTCATATGAGGAACTATAATCACATCATCGTCTGGAAGGCTCGAGTGCTTTCTGTTCCTCGCACTGCAAGGCAAAGGCTTCTGTTCTTTTACTCTCAAGTGAAATGAGAATATTGTCCCTTTTGCATTTTAGTCAGTTGATTCTCATTAATTTGATGGCTGAGAAGGAGGCATGATGGAGAAGAGGGGAAAGAAAAACATTTTTAGTCTCGCATCTTTAAGTCTTATTGAAAAATGAGATGGATGCATACGTATCATGGCTGTGTCTTTTGTTTATGCAGCCTGAGCTCCATAAGCATATAATAAATAAGGCTTCATCCCTTATTCCATGTTCCCCTTTGTTCTTTTCACTTTTTTGGAGAGTATATACACAATGGCTTTCAAGCGCATGTCAGCAAAGCCAGTTTCAATAAAGATGAAGTCTTGAGGCTTATCCTGGCAGAAGTAACTTACATCTGCAAAGCGCCTACACAGAAACTTTTTTAACTATTGCCAGACTGCTGACTGTGCTATGTGTCCGCCTTGTGAAGTTTTATCTTCTGCATGTTTCTGTCATTACACTCACTATGTTGCTCAAGCAAAATCTTTGATACCAGTCATGTTTATTTGGCTAAGAATCTCCACTGTCAGATTATGTCGGCAGAAGTAGTGAGCTTAAAAACTCTCTTGCTGGGATCAGAGCAAGTGGATTTGGTATGGCTTTGAACCAAAGCTGCACATGACGTGGCCAGTAAGATCTGGGTGGTAGATGAGGAAACTTTTGTATAGCTAATTTTAGTGGTGTGGATTTCAGTGTATCTAAATATACCCGAAGTAGCCTCAGGTATGTGAAGTTCTCTTAAGTCCTTAACAAATTCATAACCTTATGTTGCAGGTACCCAGGTCTGGCACCTGCAGTCATTAGATAAGTCCTAATTAATCTGAAAGATCCCTAGCATAATGAATTAGTGACACCATCTTCTTTTCACCTCTCCCTCACCTGTTGAGATACAGGTTTTTGGACACCTGAATTCTTTCAGCTGCCTGAAGAAACTTTAAAAAAGCCAGATGTGACCAGGTCTGTACATAACTTAATTTGAATAAGACCTGCTGTCCTTACTGACTATTTTTATGTAACAGAAAGTTGTAGAGTGCTTCTCCCAGAAGTGGGAGACCTGGATTGTGGTCTCTGCCCTGCCTGTAAAGGACTTACCCATTCAAAAAGCTTACCCATTCAGGTAATTGCCCTTGTTACTAGGGCAGCGACTGTCCTGTGTGAGACCAGCCTCCACCCATCCTCTTCAAACAGAGCTAGGTGCCAGCAGGTGTTTGAGATAATCTTATCCAGTGACACTAGGCTGTGAAATAGATGCTGATTCCAGGGAGCTGTGTCTGGAATATGTGTCCTGCTCTTTTCTAGGTAAGTGCTTGTGCCAACACACACGAGTTTCCTTCTTTCTTGCACAGTTTTGCATCTTGTACGACACTTTCTTGAGTGATACTTGCATTTCTGGCTTCATAGTGTCTTTAAGAGGGGAGGTAGCAAATGCTGTCAACCAGGATATCCTCTAGCTAGGACACTTCCCTACATATGAAATATGGTATTCCCTGACTGAATTAATGCCAGTAGCTGGGGTTTTCTCCTCCTGGTCTTTACCCTAGCTGCTATTTTATCTAAAAGGTGGTTATTGTTGCTGATGCCCGTTCTCAGAAGACTCTGCAGGCTGGATCTCATGTGGAGGAACTTAATGTTCAATGTACTGTCTGTGCTAGAAGTTGGTATCTCACTGTAGGCCTCCTGCAATGCCTGAAGTTTTTACTTTCTTGCCTGAGTTCCCAAATATTGCCTAAATTTGACTGGACTCACTATAGGTCTTTAGAGGTGCTTGTGTTCCTTTCTATTCACTGAACTAAATGCAAATGTTGTGTTTAGGAAAACAGGTTATGTTCCTTCTAAAAAGCACTTAAGATTCTAGCAACTTACTGTCTGTGTTTTTAAAAAAAGAATGTGAGACTTTTGTTTATATGCGACCTAAAATTTCTGTATGTTTTTGTGGTGAAATATGTTAAAGAATGGACTACTAAAATAATTACCCTTCCATATATAATGTTTTCTTGCAAATCATGATAAGACTTCACAAAATACTTTCTATCCTAAAAAAAAAAAAAAGAGGGAAGTAAAACAAAGCAATACTTAAGAAGTGGAGAACTTGGTGTTAATAGGGTAATAGTGAATAATGACTTAAGGTTTTGTGATCAGAAATTCAGTATTTGGTCCCTTAGTTGATTGAATTGAGCCTTACATTCATAAAATGGCAAAATATTATTTTGATACTTGTGTAAAGCAGCGTCATGAAAAATTCTAAAATGTCTGGGATTTTACGAGGTGATTTATTTATTTATTTTTTAAATCTGAGAAGTTCCTATCTACTGAGAGCTTGCTGTGGACCCAGCTCTGTAGAGGTGCAAGCCTGTAGGAGGGTTTCCTAGCTGTATTCGTTTGGGCTTTTTCTCTCAGACAAACCAGGCATGTAGGCAAGTATAATGCCATGTTGTTTTTGTGGAAATATGTGTCCTCGCAGTGCTTTTGTCTAAAAAAAGTGAAAATTCCAGACATGTGGTTGGAATATGACCACCAGATGAACTCTCCAACTAGTTTATTTGCAGAATTGGTATATTCAAGAGATAAGGCAGTATCATCCTTTTCAGCAAGTCTCTTCAGCTTGTGAGTCATAGCTCTTTTGGGATGCAGCTAGCTGGTGTACTGCACCTTTGTATGTGCCTGGATGCATCACTACAAGGGGCTCCCAGTAAGCAAAGCAAAGGACATACTGGTGTGGCTAGAACAGGGCACAAGGCAGATGTGGCAGAAGGAGCAGTGTGGGAGTATTTCTGAAATGCGACATAGCTTCATGCTGGAGTCAAGAGAGCAAGCTAAGCGGAAGTGGTGAAAATAATCTCTGAAAATGGATTTTTATGCTACTCCTACTGTGTTGGGTTTTTGTCTAGGTGGTTTAGGTTGGTAATGATAGAAAAGAGACTTCAGGATCTTGCATGCACATGAGTGTGCATAACCCTCTCCAACGAGGTAGTTCTGTTTTGCTCTGGCTGTGGTGGATCTCTACAGCAGCTGGCTCACTGTAAGTGCAGAAGGGGAAGGGTGAAGGAGAGTATGCAAGGAAGAAGGAAACCAGGGGAACCTGAGCTTTACAATTAGCGAGTACAAAGCACCAACCTTATCTTTCCACAGGAGTGTTTTCCAGTGCTTGCCTGTAAATAGGCAGCATGGGAGAAATGAAGGGGGTGTAGGAATAGGGGTCACTGAATTGTGGAATAGGATCATATATACGCATGGTCATGAACATAGGGGAATCGGATAGAACAGAACTGGAGCAGAACTATGGTAACTGTACTGTGTCTGCAGAGTGGGGCAGTAGCCAAATTGGCAAGTCAGTGGTGCTGTTAGGTAGGAAGGATTCTGGTTAACCTGTGGAAGAGCTGACTAACCTAAGAACCTGCAAGATCCCATAAACAGTGTTGCTATCATGCACCATAGATCCCTAGGAACCGTGTGAAGGCTTGATCACACCCATCTCCTCATAAAGTGTCTAATCTCACCCCTGAGGGATAACGTGTCAGAAACTTGGCAAGTTGAAACTCGGCATCTTCCTAGATGCCCTGTTTGAGCTTGTCTTTGCTGCATGGCATCATTCTCTTCCTTCCCATGTTTTTTTTTTTTTTTTTTTTTAAGGTAAACATTGCAAAACAATGGAACTTTAACACACTTCCATTTCACCCAGCAGCAGGAGCAATGCAGTTTTATATGCAGTTGAGGTGGTAGGTTTGGAGGAAATTTTTGTTTATATGAGGTTTTAGAGGTGTTCACGAGCACTTTCAGGAATGCATTAAGCAACTTGACTAACATCTGTCAAATGCCTCTGCTTTCATCCCCTTCCCAGGAAGAGAAGGGCATGTGCAGAGGAGTGTTTTGTTTAGGAATTTTCCAAATAATTACATACACACATATTTACATGTTGGTGTCTGTTTATGTTAGGGAAGACAAGGTCATAGAAATGTATCTTTGTATGTGTTGCCGAAGGTGGCAAGGTTTTGTGATGAAGACCCTTGCTTGTTGGTCTTTGCTCTGGGCATGACCTTGGGTCAGCCCTGAACAAAGTGCTTTCTCTTCCATTGACAAACCAAATCTCTGTGACGGCTGGGCTGTATGTGTAATTGTGGTTTATTGACTTGGTCTTGGACCAAATCTGTCATATATATGGGGGACTTGATGGTCAGTCTGGAGCTGAAGTACCCTTACTTGGTGAACTCCAGAAGTTTTGAGAGGAGGAAAGGCGTTTTCCGATAACTTTCCTTAACCTTATCAACTGTGTAGTGAATAGAAAAAGTCAGAAGCTTCAGAGAGCACTCCAGGATGGATCAGAGGGCGCTAACCCTTTGAGGCTTATACGAAGACGACTAGTGGGAATAATTGATGGTAAGCCCAGCTATGAAAAGCTCTGATAAAGTCAGAGACCACGCTGAGTTTGTTGCTTAGAAGTGAAGGACATGTGAGGAAGCCGTGCCTCCCACAGCACATGCTGCTGGCACCCCAGAAGCTCTTGGCATTTTCAGAAAGTGAAAAGAGCCTTCTTCAGCCTTTCATGAAGGTTGTTCTTTATTGTGGTTGAGACAACTTCACAGTTAGAGGAGATGACAGCTTACATATGTTGTGTGAATGCAGTGCTTTATCCTCTTAAGTCACTGAATTGATTGTTGCAATCCAAGGGTATATGCTCCAAGAGCTTTGATCTCTTCTGCCCTTTTTTTTAATCGGCTAATTATATTTGTAAGGAGTAGCTAATCACTGTTCTCTATAATTGGAGGCTGACTGAAAAAAGCCATTCGTGTCTGCCAGTGCAGAAAAGCTCAAAATGAAGTCATTATTCATAGCTTCACTTAAAAAATTAATAACCTAATTTTTAAGGAGCTGTGAAACGCAGCAGTGTGTTGAACAGGAGAATGCTCCTCCTTAGAACTTGTGAATAGGAGTAGTCAGAAGCATGTACAGCATTGTGCTTTCCAAATGCTTTGAAAATTGAAGTGATAATGTAAAAAAGGTTGTTGTTTGGAAACAACTTCTTGCCAGAATGCAAAATTCTGCAGCATTTAAAACCATACAGTAATGGAAAAACTCATTTTCAAATTGGCAAGAGCATATGTGGTCTCTTCAAACCACCATCAAAGACTATGCTAAGTAAAATTAAATCTACTAAGTGAAGTACATTTGTTACTAATACACAGACATTTTAGTAAATGTATGTCTTGTTTGGAATTGCAAGTCTAATGTAATTTCACAACTTTGTATGTAGACCCAACTTGATTGAATCACTGCTGCTGCAGGAAAGGAGCGCAGAATGACTCAACACTCTCTCTTCATTCAAATAATTTTGGAAGACGTTTTCTTTATGAAATATTGTTGACAAAATAAGTCATGGCTGCTATGTTTATTTACATAGTAAGTTTACATATGTTATTTACAGGATATGATTTACATAATATTTTCTTTGAGGAATTGGTTTTTCTTTTCAAGTAGCAAGTCTGGGAAATAGAGTAGGAGGAAGGGGGAAAGGGGAAACTGTGGAAAAATTTAATTCAAAACTGTTGACATCCTGCTGTTTTCTACTTAGTGTTTAAGTATGAAAAACATTTGAACATGACTTTATTCCACACACCTATCAAATAGTTTAGTTTTTTTAAAATTGGTTAAATTATGAATCTGTATGTCCAGAAGGGGTCATCTAACGTAGGAGAGATCCAAAACAGGCTGATACAGAACATGAGGGTTTTTTCCTTTCAGCTGTCTTCCTGACCATTTGGAGCATCCAGCATGTCAGGGACTCAGTGGCTCAGAGCTTGCCTGTTTGTTTCTGAGTACAGTCTTTCAATCCTGCATTTGTTTCTTTAAGCACGCTGATGAAGTGGGTTAATATCTGAAGTCCTTCCAGCAGCTCGCAGGAAGAAGGCATGCTATTTTAAACGGAAGGGATTTGCTGCCTTGCATGAATTAAAACATCTGGATCCCTACACTTCTCTGTTACAGTTTGATTGAGCTGGGCTAGTCTTTGGCACACGGCAAGTACGGAGCCATATGGTCTTCGTGCTGTCAGCAAGCCTTTTCAGCGCATACCTTTGCCTACCCCACAGCCCTCTTTGAATGGTAGCTGCTGCTGCAGCCTGAAAGATAAATGTTCCGGGAGCTTTCAGGCTGTTGTGCCCTTCTTCTTGAATGGATTAATTGCATTTTTGAGTGGTACAACATCCAGCAGTCTGGAGCAGAAAGCTGAATCCCTCATTTCCCCTGCAGTGCTCAGAGCCCCGGTCTAAATTGGGCACCTTGTGCTGGTGCCAGATGTGTAGCAGCGCTTTCTGACTTGCACTTTGTGTCACTTGCATCTTGCTTTCCTAATGTCTTCATGAAATCTCTAAGTGCTCAGCACAACTGTTTTTTAGCATGCTTTAGATGTGTGGTTAAATGGAAAACTGACTGTTTTGAGAAGTGTCTAAACAGAAATTTACTTTCCAGTGACCAAAAGAATGGTGTTAAAGTCACCATGCAGTTGCTAGCATAACTTTTAATTATTGTTTTTTGAGTGGAGAGCAGGAACCTTTCCTTATGAGACTAAGTATGATATTTTCTAAAAACATAGGGATTCTTCCTTGTTTTCAAATATTCAAAATACTTAAAAATCTTTTTTGCCTTTTTTAAATGTGTCTAATATTTTTAATGATTTCTCTGTTTTTCATTTTTATTTAAAATAAGAGTAGCAAGAGCATGAGGGACTAGGAAGAACACTTATATTTTTCAATATGAAAAGAACCTGTAAGAAACAAAAATGGTTCAAATAACTTGTTGTAACGAACTCATTATTGCTAGAATTTCTCATTAAATAAATGTAGACCATTGTTTTCAGCCTTCTTTTCTGAGTCACTTAAGTACTGTACCCTTGCACTAAGAATGTGGGGTTTTCATACTTTTTCTCTCCTCCCTGCTATGAGGTAATGGAAATCTAGAGAATCAGTATTCATCACTTAATCCAGAGGTTTTCTCTTTTAATTAACACAAACCATGGACAATATTATAAAGATTAAAAAACACATTGACATTTCAGAACACAATTCAGAGTGAACTGTTCAGAAAGTCCTGTTAATGTCTTCATTTAGCAGAGCAACTTAAGAACAAAGTTTTAATCTGATTGCTTCAAGTTGTGTTTTATGTTAGTCAGAGTCCTGCAGTCCATTGCAGCCATTCTGCTGATGTCATTACCAAGTATTTTGGGGAGTTCCAGTACAAGATGAAGAACTGTGTGTATACATTAGTGACTTCTTTCTATGTGTATTGCTTCGCATTGCTCTCTTTCTCTTTTGTGTTGTGCTTGCTGTGACTCTTAAGTTCTGTAGTTCAAGGAGCTACGTCCATGTATACTTTGAAGCACATATCATATAGGACACAGTTTATACTAGCTGTTAAAGTTATTAATCTGAAAGCCAGCATGCTACTTGTTAGCAAGGTTAGTTTAACTGCTCTGCTTTGAATTCTCAAATCTGCCTGGCCATAGTTATTAGTTTCCTTTTTAATTTAAAAATTTGGGGAAAAGTAGTTGGGCCCAGCTCAGATGACCTCAGTTCCACCTGCAGCCCTTGGGCCACTATTTCCTACTGACCGGCTTTGCGGTGGGGTTGTGGTCTTTCCCAATGAGGTTGTTAGAATGGCAGCTTTCAGGTTTTCTTGCAGTAGAGATTTACAGTTACTTGTGCAGTTGCAGAAACAGGAGAAAAAAACCTGAATTGATAATGTTAGTATTTTCAATGAAATAAGCATTGATGAAATGTAAGCCATTAGGTTAGCTGGAAATTCCTGTGTATTTTAACTTTAATCTTTTATCAGAAGAAAAAAGTTAGTTCAATCCCTTGTTTTCTAAACATAGCCATTTAACACCTTTATTTGTCTATGTTTCGTCTGGTTACCTGAGTCTCTTAATCAATGGGGACAGAGGCAATCTGAGTTATTCTAGCCACTACGTACAAGATGCCTTTTCATCTGAAGTTTCCTGTCCATTTTCATTTATATACTTTTAAAACAAGAATTGTCCCCTTTTGCTTTCTTAACTATAATTGCTGCTTAGTGTACAAGTACCAGCATCATCATACTTCTGTCTCTTCAAAGTACTTGTCTGGCTATGCTACCTCAAGTTATTAAAGGTCTGTTCTGGGAGGAAAAGCCTAAACTCCGTATTCAATTGCTAAATTTTTCCTTTGATTTGGCCGCTTAGAGTTGAAATGAGACACTAGAGGCTAATAGAATGGACAGAGAAATGTGTGCTAGACTACCACACAACAGTGGAGTCCAGTTATAAATTGTATGCATAGTCACTGATGTTGCTGTTTGTGATGGTAAGTGAGCTGAGTTTTCCCAAATTCCCTGTATTGTATATTTTATCAATAAGTGACTGGCCAAACCATGATGAATCCATCTTATTAAGTAGGAGAACAATAAAGAGTGATGCTAACCAGCCTGTGCCAAGCCATCTGCCTGATGTTTACTTTTTTGAGTACTGATCGTGTGTTCAACAGTGTACAAAGCCCTGACAAAAGAAATGCCAATCTAAAAATAGCGTCAGAGAATCTAGAGAACACAGGATGCTTAAGATGAGATTCATCTTGCCTAATGCCAAATGTCTTAACATTTGCTAATTCTGTAAGTTTTAAGATGAGTTAGGCACCTATATTTAGGAAAAGGTGATTAGTTCAGCATGAAGTATTTAAACTTAGTGACATCTGAGTTAGGATGAGAGTCATCCGACCCCTCAAAGAAGAAAGTGGTAGTGGTACATCTTAAACTCTTTGGAAGTTTCATATGAACCAATATTTTTTTATTGCTTTTTAGTGCTTTTGAGGTTGGGATGAAAGGCCTCTTTGCACAGAGTTCTTCGCTGTAAAGCCAGAACAAAGCTTACTGAATCTTGTGTCATCTAAGAATGAATAAAATTTAAGAGGAAAGAATGTAACTTGTTTCATTCACCTTCTTACTTTGATTCACGTAGGTCTGATATTCTATTCTTCTGGAGTTACGTATTTCACTAATTTAAACGAAAGCTTAAATGTACAAGGAATCAGTTTCCATGTTCGTAATATGTAAAAAGCCAGCTTAAGTATGAAAAGAGAAATATGGGTACAAAACTGGGCTTGGAATCCACCTACCTTATGCTGTGGTACTCCTATTTGAGGTGTCGTGATCCAACTCCATAGTCTCAATGACTCTTTCAATGTTATATTTTTTCATTAAATAAACAAAACAACATAGGCATACAACAACAAGATGAAGCCTTTTTTTCCACATTCCAGATATTTTGATTGCTAAATTTTGAACATTGTTACTCAAAATCTGGCAGGAATTAGCATGAGAAAAGATGCAACTTGAAATGCTCCAGTAAGCCCTGCCTATTTAGAGACTAGCTTTGAAATTGTTTAGCATATGGTTTCATGTCATATGCAGTCTCATTAATCTCTATATCTTTGGGATTGGAATAAAGTAAACTCAAGTGTTAGAAGGCAATCTGTATCCCCTGAGAGGGTGGTCAGTGTACCACTGGTTTAGCTGACTCTGCTGTAGTGGAAGAAGTGCTGTGAACAGCTGCATCAATTGAGAGTGGTTCCTAGATCTCAGCTCTGACTGTTCTCTGGGACTTTCTAGAAGTCAGCAAACTGATTTTGGCAGTTTCGGGAGGAATCTGATTAGCTGTTTTTTGGAACCTTGGTGATGGGTTTTAGTGAGTGAAGATGCAGATGTGTGTTTGAAATGGTACAGAGCGCCAGCCATCCAAGCAGCGGAGATGCTTCGGGTTTTTTTGGCAGTCTTCATAGGGATGGAGTTTGTTCAGAGAAACAGATCGTACAAAGATTGAGAGACTGGTGACGTTCTTTTGGCAAGAGAACAATATGAATTATCTCATTGCTTAAAGTAAGAAATTTTAATCTGCACTTTTGTTGCTTTTGATTTTAGTGTTTTGCATGGAGATTTAAGGTACACAAGAGAAGGAAGACAGTCTTTTATCAAACTAAGACAGTTGTAAAAGATGGGGAGGCTTTTGGGCAAAAGGTGCTTTCATAGAATGCACAAAAGGATTTTATATATATATCTTTAAAATAAATTTCAGGGTTTTGTTGTTGTTTTTGGGGTGGTTTTTTTTTTTGGAGCTAGGACTGAGAAATTAAGAGATGTGGGGGTTGTTTCCTGCAAAATGCTTTTTTTTCCTGTTCTTCGTCATCTTTATTGATATGTCTATGAGTTTATTCTGGTGCTTCATGGTTGGGTGTTTCCACTCAAGATCAACAAACTTATTTGCGCAGTGGATAAGCATATCGGATTTTAGGATGTGCACATGTGACATGCATTGATTCTGAGGATGCCTCTGTGGGGAGGCATTAAAAGCTACAGTTGGAAGGACATATTGGCTGTACAAATACCTTGGAAGGTTTGGGGTGTTTTTTGGGTTGGTTTTTTTTTCCCCAGATTTGTTTTTCAGTGTCAATTTAATGTTTATTTGTCTGTGGCACGCTTGTGTCTGGTTCTGAATTTGGTGAAATTTGGGAGATGGGGTGTTGTTTAAATGCTAACAGGGGGACTTTTTCAAAGTTTCGTATATAAGCAGTTGGCTAGCTCTTAGAAAGCTGTTTGTACTTTTTCCTGCATTAGATGAGTGTAGAAAAGAGCTTCTGTCAAAAAAAACCCCAAAACAAATCCCACCCTAAACCTAAAAACCTCACTCCTGTCCAAGTATACTGTATATATATGTAGTCTGTATATGAAAATATAAAATTGTAAAAAAAGAAAATAGAATGATCCTGTATCCCTGCTATGTAGGACTGTAGTGAATCAGTTATTCTTGCTAGTAGTAGCAAACTGGCATTGAGAGGCTACAGGGAAAATGGGGAATACTATTGCAGCAGATGCACAAACACCAGTGTAAAGTATAATCCTTGCCTCGTGAATTCACAATCTAAATAAATGAGTCAGATTAAAAGAAAGCGACAAACATTCAATGTTCAGTATGGTGGTTTTCAAAAGCCTTTTAAACCCCAGATTTGTTAAAATACTCTTTAGTGGAAAGGTTTGTAATGTTTTATTTGATACAGTGCAGATATTAATGGGAGAGGAGGTAAGGCGCAGAGGGATAGTATAAAAGTTTTATCTATTGAACAGATTTTTCCAGTCTGGGTTTGGTGGTGGTTTTTTGGTTTTTTTTTCAGATGTGGTTTTTGAACTGTGCATTCTGGATATCATTTAACTTTCCCTTGCAACAGTTTTCCAAATTCAGCTATTATATGACTGTAAAGCTGTGGTGTTGGGATGAGACTTAAAATTTCATTTTGTAATTTGTGAGCTGTGCCTTCTTGTGTTCAGAAGGCAACTACCATAGTTCTCAAACTACTGCTTTACATGTGAGGATTTGGAAGTGATTAAGCTATAAAAGCTGCTGTGAGTAACAAACTCGAGTCTCTTTTCTCATGGTCTGAAACTGTGATCACTTCAGAAGGAATATTTTTCAAATGCAAGTTGTTTCTATGAATACTACAATCCAGCTTGCAGTCTCCAACCAAGGCACTGTAAAGTATGTTTGCAGTAAGAAAGATGGTTCATCAAGGTGAAGAAAGTGAATGACGACTGCTTTTTCCTTCCGTGTCATGCAGTTCAGAGCGATGCTGTTAAGGAATGGGGGGGAGGAAAGACAGACTTGCGTGCACATACTCATTGCTTCATCCAGCAGCACTTCAAGAAGCTGTGAGCTTCTTAAAGTGATTTGTAGAATTCTGGTAAATCAAAATTTCATGTCTTACTGCTCGAAACTGAGGTAGTAATGTGATGGTTAATTCTTTTCTTTTTGCGGATAGCCAAGGGACTGGTTCTGAAAGGGCAGTCATTATTGTCCACATTAAGACTGAACAGTGAACGCAGATTTATTTTTCCTTATTTTTATTTTTTGGCAGCTGACGCAGCCAGCATCTCGAAGAGTTGCTAGCAGTAAAAGTCAATGGCATTTCATTTGATGAGACATGATTTCCATATTAGCTGCGTCCCTAGGTTCTTGAGGTTTTCTGCTGCTTTTGTTAATGCTAGCATGGGCTGTGGCAAATAGGACTCAGTACAGCAGTGAATACAGCCATATCACTGCGGCTATTCTTCCCCCTCCCAGAAGATCCTCCAGGAACGAATGATGTCTCCTCTCTGACCTGGTTCCCCATCCTCTCTTCTACTCCTATTTCTCATGTTGAGGAAAGGCTAGCATCCATGCTGTGTGCTGGTGTGGCAGGTCACAGCACTGGCACCTTGTGGTACGCTGCCACCTGTGACTAGGCAAGACACAGTGTGGTTATACGTCTGTAGTGAAATGAAAAGAGCTCTGGCCTTCGGAAGCTATTAACTGGGCAGACAAATTTTATGTTAAATGTAAATACTGTGCTTGTAAGCACACACAGGTGGTGTGTGGATCTGTGGGATGGGTTCTGTATTTGTAAATGGCTTCCTTGAAGAAGCTGCTGCTGATTAGGCTCAGTAATAGTATAGACAAACCTCAAGTGTGTGCCTGAGCGATCTAAACCAAAACTGGTCTTAACATGCCCTTTTTGAAAGAAAGAAGGGAATACCTGAAGATCTTTGTACAACTACTGAACTGGGAAGTGCACACAAAAAGCCAGTTGGTTTCAGGGCTGTACCCAGCCCATATATTTTCCTGAAGTTACAGGTCAGTGTTGATCTTTGAAAAGTTACACTGGAGATTCCGCAACTTTTGGTGTTAGGGACTTGTATAGAAAAGCAAACTACATTAAAGTCGGCTGCAAGTGTGTATCTTGAGGTAAATAGGACACACTCTACCATTTTTTTAAAATATTTCATTTGATATGTCCATAATGATCTCTGAATATAAAACAAATGGATGCCTATCTATAGCTTTCCAAAAATCACCTCTGAACTGATGAAGTCTGGTGCAAATCTTCACATTTACTTTTAAAGCTTATGCAAATTGACTCAGGAACATTTTTTTTCATAATGGGTCAAAGGTTGGATTTGTGCTTTTTTTTTTTTTTCCAAAAAAGAGCAGTCGATGCTTTTTTATCTCAAGTAACATTGTTCAGTTAAACACAAATGTTCTATTCTAATTGAAAGCCTCGAGCAAATGCAAAGAATAGACCCGTGTGTTGATTCAGACTAGACATTACTGCGGCCATATGCACTTGAGTCATAACTGGGGGATCTATTTTACATTTGAGAATAAAACCTGTGTTGTTAGGAAACAAAGCAAAAAATAAATACTTGTGTGTCCTACTGATGCTAGTGGTGTTTGCCCAAGAAATTGAGTTTAGATGAGTGATTTTTTTTTTAATTTGTTTCGCCAGATTTAATCATCTTTCCAAACAAGTGTCAAAAGTATATTGCCCTCCCTGACAGCCCAATAATCATTGCTCTAGGCACTGGGATAGCGCTTGTAAACCAGATAAAAATCATGTTGTTTCAGTATGCAGCATCTTTACCGTGCCAAATGTAGTTTAAGACTATTGTATTTTTCAGGATACAAACTTTTTCTGCCCTTAGAGTTGTATTTATTTATTAGAGGCTGTGTCTGGCTCTCTTTGTGCCTCGTGCTCCAGCAGAGACCTGGGGTAAGTTCTGGACAGTGAAACACCCCACTGGCCTCAGCAGCTAAGGGGAAGGTGGTGGGCCCTGGGGAAAAGGGGGGGCAAGGTGGGAGCAAGGTGGACTTGAGGTGCTGTAATACTGCAGTAGGTATGGGGGCTTTAATATGGGGAGCCTGCAATAGAGGAGAAGTGATGGGAGAAGTAGGGTTTTGAAATGGGAGAAGCTAGGGTATTTTGAAAGGGATGGATTTTGGAGTGAACGGAACTTTAGAATGGGGGATGATTGGAAAAACCAGGGCAGAAGAACTTGGGTCATTGAAGTAGCTTATGACAATAACTTTTTGGGGAAGTTATTGTCTTAAACATATTTTTGAGGTTCACTTTCAAACATGTTTTCACGCGTTTCTGTACATTGGTGAATTTCCATTTTTCACAACCGTAAGTTAGTTAATACCTGAGTTAAAGGCACATTGTTTGATATTCTGAAGTTGTAGATTTTTGTTAAATAAACATGTTTTTTGCTTTTGTGTGAAAGTGTTTTTTTTTTTTAACAATAGAACTACCCTTCTGTAGGGTCACATTTGGCTGTCTTTGCAGAGAAGTACATTGCATATTTTGTCCCTTTCCACATGGTCACAATTTGCAGGAGGAAAAAAGATTCAGGCTTTCCTGTTTGTCAGACAAGGAAGGTATTGCTAAGGAGATAAGACTTTTGGAAGATCTTTTGGCTACTGCAATATAAAAAAAAAATGTAGAAATGTACGTGTTTTTCTTCCTTGTCTGTCTGTCTTTTAACTCGGCAAAAATGGGCTTGCTTAGTTGTTTTAATTCATCATCATAAGGTGCAAATGATCTCATACATGAGATAAATCAACAACTTCAGTTTCAGGGAAGTGACTCAAAGCATTGTAAAACTCTCGAGCACAGTATACTGCATAAGGAGTAGTTTCTGTGAAATGCAACTTTTCAACAAATGTGTATCAGGAACTCAGTTCATTGCCTACAGTTGTACTGAAAAGAGGGAACTGGTTGTATTCACTTTGGCTCTGCAGGTCTTGTCAGAATCTGAGCGTCTTGGTTGATGGGTTGGCGAAACCAATGAACTGACGCGAATAGGCTAAAACTCTGGGCAGAACACTTTTCCTTCGTAATTCGTACTGTTATTTGAAATCTTACTTTAGGAAATATTTCTTACTTGGTTTTGAGAACAGAGAAAACGGTTTCAGCATTTCCCTGTAAAATCCTGCAGAAAATACCTTGAAAACTTTGCTTCCTTCCTACACATCTGTAATCACTTCTGGTTTTCACATAATGCTCAGATCACTGCATGTCAATGGCAGTTAGTTGAACTAAAGAAATAGTGACGCTTTTATTGTATCTCCCTTTATCTCCTGGAAATTAACTCTATATTTCTCCGTTACCCTGCTTATGCTTCTTGCATCTTTTCTCATGTACTTTGTGCAGAAGCCTTCAGCTCTGAGTCAGGGGCTGCAATCATCTGAGAGCAATCAGTCTTTTCTGTTCATATTTTTATGTATTTTTTTGCTGCTGTTTGATAATGCTGTTCGAGAAGATATTAAAAGTCAAGGGCCAGGTGCCTGAAGCCATGAGCTGCTGTCAGTAAGAGAAGGAAGGTGGTGGCCCTCCTGTGCAAGGAGTGGGGAAGGAGATGGTAGCAGGGCCTGTGCTGTGTGGATTGGAGAAGAGTTGGGCGCTCCCCACTTTTGTTATCTGCAGCTTTTATGTAGTTAATTAATGAGTTTAATTCTTGTCATCTGCTTATCTTCTGTGAACTTAATTGCTTGGCAAAGACTTTGTTTTACTGTGTATTAACTGCTGTCAGGGTTTTGCATTGAGAACATGACATTTATTAATGTTTTACATAATTGTTTTCTCCCTGCTCTCGTGAGCTAAGTCGAAGCAGAAGACACAAGAAAGGCTTAGCAGCAATGCCAGGTGGAGGGATCTGATCTGGGTTAATTCCTGATAATGTTTGAGTTGCACTGTTAGTATAGAGGTAGGTTGGAGAGCATCTGGTGGAGTCTGTGTCCTGTGAACTAATTCAGAGATGATTCCTGTGAAGGAAACCCAGCTGACAGGGTTCTGTGCCCAAATGGCTGGAGCTGAAAGGTGGTGTGTGGTTTTTTTGATGCTGACTTTGAAACAGTAAATACTCAGCTTGTTCAGGAAAAGAAATCTAAAGGAATACTTGTTAACATTGCAAACATCTGTGCCTTCATAATGACAATCCATAAGATGTTGCTAATTAGAATCACAACTTAAAATACATGAAAAGGACCAAAGTATTATGGTTTAAACTGGTTTCATGCTCTCTCTGTAAATGCCCATGCAAAACAGTGAAGATGGAATCACAGCCAAGAGCACTTAACAGTGCCTTCAGGTCATTGTGTCCTGGTGAATGCAAGAGTTGCTGTCTCCCAGTTTATAGACC
Source organism: Pluvialis apricaria (assembly GCA_017639485.1). Taxonomy (NCBI): domain Eukaryota; kingdom Metazoa; phylum Chordata; class Aves; order Charadriiformes; family Charadriidae; genus Pluvialis; species Pluvialis apricaria. The sequence goes on along the minus strand of CM030007.1, from coordinate 189,849,792 downwards.
TGGGAAATGCTGAAATGCAATAAGCTAGAGCTGGGATGAGAGATATCCAACATGCAGGAGCTGGGAAATGAACGGGAAACTGAGGTCTGCCTTCTTGTATGTGGGACTGAACACCCTGCCATCCTGGGAGGGGTGTCAGACCCCACTGTTATGGGTTTTTGTGTGGTTGCCGTCGGCTGTTGGGAGGTCTGTTAGTTTTCAGTCAGGTACTGTTGTGTGCTGTAGCACAAGGAGAGGAGGTTTGCTACTGTGTCTAGGTTCATCTGTCAGCCGGGAAAAACTATCACAGTTCTTAGAGGCCAACTCAAACCACAGCCCAGTAGTTTGCACTGGCTCCCCAAGTAGGAGCCTTGTGTTACAGCAAGACTTCCCTTGACTTTCGTTCTGGGCTGGATCAATGGGTAATGAATAACACTCCCAAGCAGAGAACAGGCACAGCTACTCTCCATTGACAAACCAGGTATTTTATTAGTTATTCTATCCACAGAATGCTAGTTGTTGAAAATAGTCGCACAACCTTGTTACGCCTGAACAGGTGTATTAAGAAACAGAGGACATCAACAAGATAAGGACTGTTGGTTAAGTGTACGCTCTGCCTCGTTTTTCCTTGCTCCTGTGTTATGCACTGCTGCTTAAAGCAGCAGTCTATTGTACTCTCAGCGGCTACAGCTTATATTTATGAAAACATTTGTAATAGTGGTGGAGATGATGCTAGAAAAATTGTTCCTGACTGGTTGGAGACCTGTACATTTGAGCTCCCAATAGTGCTTTTGCTGCGGCAGGCTTGAGAGTGTGTTGGGTGGGAGTGATTCCGCTTGAGAAATATGAGGCTAATGTGGAATTTTGTCTTCTTCCTTGTAGTCCCAATAACTGAGAAACTGCTCTGCAATATGGAGATTATAATGGGTCTTGCAGCAGAGAGTTGGAAGAACAGTCTGGAACTAGTAGTGCATAACTTAAAGTTCAAGAGTAGGAAATAAATTTAAATATGGAGATGAACCATTTTATGGAGGGTAAAGATTGCTTCTGAATAATTTTGCGGTTTAGTGCCTTCATACTGTGACCTTCTACAGTAAGTATATTTTGCATAGAAAGCTTTTGCTATGCTAGACTTGTAAAAAGAGATTTTTAAAAATCAAAAATACTGTCCTCTCCTTACTTCTAATAAAAAAAAAATCACTTAACTCTAGAGTGTTTATTACATGAAGCATTAACTGCCTTGTGATAAAATGCTAAATGGTCATAGCAGTACATTTTATTCATTCTGTTTCCTCCCTCTGAATGATTAAATGCTTTATTGATTAATGAGTTTGCCCTTTCAGTAGAAGGTATTTATACTATGAATAATTTTATTGCCATTAGAAAATTCCAAAGGAAATATTTCTGCAGACATTGCTGTTGGTTTTTATTTTTTAGAAATAAAATATGAAACATAAGAGTTGTAAGTATACGTTTGGTTTTTTTTTTTCTTATTGTAGAAGCTTTGTTGAATTCGGAGACTTGTTTTGAAAATGAGAAATGTGGAAAAAACATACACTATTTTTCTGAAGGAGAATGTAATTATGTTTATGTACACATGCAAGCTGTATCGTGTACCTTAGTTTTTCATACTGGACTTTCACACAGACTAGCCCATGCAGTGGGAATTCTGCTGAGGTCTGTGTGGTTTCACACTCGGTGCTAAGTGTTGCAGGTGACTGACCTGTAGGAATTGCCTGTAGGTGTGAAATATCCCATGTAGTGGTTGTGGAGGTGTGAAAAGCTTCCAGGAACAGCTGCCGCCATGCCCCGGGGCAGCACCCAGTGCCATCAGCAGCATTGCCATTAGACTCCCTCTGTGGTTGCTCCCAAGGGACTCGTGTGTATGGAGAGAGAAAACCAAAGTGTACAGAACCATGGTTTTACACAGGTGACGATGACAATAAAAGGAAGGGTGAGGAGGAGCGGGATGAAACTAGTCTGAAAATAGATGTGAGACTGATAAAAGAATGTAAAAATGGAGAAACTCGGCTAATGCACAGTGAAATACTGTTTAAATTGTAGTGACCTCATGAATAGTGTCCTCTGATTCTGTGTGCTGTGCAGCAGCTCTGAGAACCAAATGACCATGGTACTTTCCTCTGGCCTCCCATGCCCAGGTGTGGAGTACAGCTCACGTGCTAAATCTACTCATGAAAATGCTGAAATTGCTCAGGAAGCAGCGATATAACTTATGCTGTCTTATGACAGTGCTACTGATTAAGTATCGCCGATCTTTGTGGCAGATCAGAGCTTTCACTCCATATATTTTGTTCTTAAAGAATACAGACAGTTTTCGGCAGCAAGATCTACAGGCCGTGGTGCATGACTCTAATTCATCAAGATCACAACTTGCCCGTAATGCAGACATGCCTCCCTACCTCCTCTTTTTCGATTTAGTTTATTCAGTAATGCTAGCTGCCGGTGATGTTTAATGATGTTTAATTACTGTTTGTTGATCCTGTCAGGAAGTTTCCTTGGGCTGGTGCAGACATTTCTAATCCAACTGTTTAATATTGGCTCATGGCTGATTAGAATTTTGAAAATATTGTAAGAGCATGGAAAATCCAGATAATAACACTTAATAATAGTCTTAACACTCAATCAAGCTGAGCATTTTCATTTACATATATTACCTGAAAAGCTAATGTGGGCCGGTACTGATTGACAGTCACAAAGGTTAGTTTCAGGTCTTAGTGGTCCTTTGAAAATTATGAAACAATTGACTTCTCTGGGTGTGGACATCCAAAAATCAGGGAGGCAGAGCTGTGCTGTTCAGTCACTCATTGACTCAGATTTACCTGCTGATAAGAAATGGGGTAATGAATGCGCTTTAAGAAAAATAACTTTTTGGAGAGCAGGGTGGGAGAACTAATGCTGGTGAGGCAAGACCAATTCCCTGTTGACCTCAGCTGCCTCCCTTCCTGCTCCAACAGCCTGCCATATCTGAACCCTTCACTGGGTGTCGTGGGGCAGTACCTCCAGCATCTAACCTATATGGTTTGCCTCCAATCACTCCTCATTTGCAGGTTGTTGTGCAACATAGAAGGGTCCCACTGGCTGGCAGGTTGATCTGTTGCTCCTGGAAAGGGCTGTCAGTTGTTGGGGACTTGTGCAATTTATCCCACTTTTAAATAGTTGCTGTTGCTTTTCAGAGGAGGCCCTGGAGTGCTCATTTCCGAGGCCGTGCTGTCAGCTGCCACTCTTAGCCTTGCCTGGGGCAGAGGCATGTAGTGGTTTTGGACTTGGACAAATGCTGTAGCAGTTCCCAAGATCCACGTCAGTGCTTAGCCACAAACAGAAGATGTCTTGAATGATTTTTTTTTTTTTGTTTCTTTTTCCATGTTTACAAGGCAAACCAAAAGCTTCCTGGAGTCTGTGTTTTCACTACTAGTGCTGCAAAATACAGCAAGAGTGCTGTGGGTGCATCCAGACCGACTTGCTCATCCTAGCTATAATGGATACCGGTGTGTTGCTTGCATGCTTTGCAGTATAGCTATCGTGGTTATGTTTATACCAACTTTAAAACTTCGGTAGCCTTAACAAATGTGCTTCTCAGCTTTCACAGCTCACGTGTGTGAAGAAAGCCTGTTTAGGCCTGGGTAATTTGCCGATTCATCAGTCAATACTGACAAAATTACTGTTCTAGTCTTCAGTTCTGTAGGAAAACACACATGTATATATGCGATATGCAGTATATGTATGGGCTATGTATATGGGTATGCTATGTGCATGTAGTATGTTATGTGGGTATATATATTTACATTCATGGATATCTCATGTAAAATTGCTGTGAAAACCATGCAACGTAAACCACATCGTTGTTTACTGGTTAAATTCTAGCATGTCGATGAGAACAAGAGTTTTGACACTGTAGCTGCTCTGAGACTTCACTCTATGTGCTTAGTATCCTATTTGTTGGTATACTTCTAATCTTGTGCATACATATGGGTAGCTTTTAAAACCAGGTAAGTGTAATTACAGTATTAGAACATTAACAATCTCAGTGTTAAATATTTCCATGAGGCTTTTTTGCAAAATTGGGGCCCCAAACATCTTTGCAAATGGTCTTGTAATGATATACTACCTTAAAGGTAGAAGAATGAAGGTTAAGAAGAAAGGGGAAAAAGAAATAGGATTGGTCGTTTTGTTGCTTTTTAGGAGATTTATGATGAAGTAAAAGCTTCCATTCACAGGCAAGTATGCATGTCTGTTCTTTCCATTTGGAAACTGCAATATCTAATCTTTTCTTCTGTGTATTGGAAGACTTGAAGTGCTGTAGGCTTTCCTCAATTTTCACTTCAAGTATATGTTTTTATAACCTGTACCTTTTCTTCTTGGTCAGCTTATCCAGAATTTGAACTGAGTGGATAATAATAAAAATATTAAACATTTCTGAAAGTTCAAAAAAAAACCCACAAAACCCACCAACAAACAAAACCCCAAACCACCTCTTTAATAATGGAATCTGAATATGTTACATCTTTGTAGTTGTTTCTAAAAGTCATTGCACAAAATAGGGCAGAAAAGAGCTGATATATTTAAGATAAGGAAACCCAGAAAATAATAATACATAAAAAAATCTCTTCAGATCCTCTTTACAGATCACCAAAAAAAAAGAAAAATAGATGCAATTATTTATTTCTAATGTCATTTTTACAAATTTGCTTTGTGATTAATTTTGATAAGCTTTTAGCTATTGTGATTAATCCCCACCTCTCCATATTAACCATTATAGTGAGAGAAACTATTTTTATTAAAATACTTGAAAAACAAGTTGGTATCAACCTATTATGTGTAGGGACCATTCATAACATGTTTGTTGACTTTTATAATTGCAACTTAGTTAAATGATTTATGATGTTGGGAACCATTCAGAAGACTATTAATGGCACTTTTGTCTCATAAAACGAGCCAAAAATCATACGTCTGAAATTTGTTGGTTTTTTTTCATAAATGTCGTGAGAATAGACAATAGCTTGGACCGAAGCAATAATACAGCATGGAGCCAGACAGACTGAATCCTGTATGTGAGGGTAATACGAAAGGTTATTATCCACCCTTTCCTTAATCTGCCTGTACCAGAGAGCACAGATAAGGCATTTTCAAGCTGTCTTCAATCTATTGAACAGTGGCAGTCATTCATCAGGATCTTGCCATTTACTTGTCACAATAATGTTCTTGCAATACAGTAACAAAATTCATAGTTTGATGCTTTTGCTTTTGGGTTAACTGTAATTAACTGTGCCAGATTGCTGGGTCAAAAGTTTGACTGCATGCTTTTTTTATAAACATTTTGAAAACCTAAAATAACACCAAAAAAAAAAGATCAGAATGGCATTATCTGAATAGCTTGATAAATTTTCTGATAATGCAACAAAGGGAATATGCTGGAATCTTTTACGTGAAGTGACATTTTGGAGCTGCCTGCACGTAGGAATGTGGTTTGAGTTAAGTTCCTAATTAACATGAAAAAGAAGTTACTTGTTTTTCCTCCTGAAATATCTTTGGTTTCATCCAAATATGTGTGTGGGCTGCCTTTATCTGTTACATGAAAGCTTCCATTTCATGACTTATTTTTAAGGATAAGCCCTTGTAGTCAGCAGGGAAGCCTAAAAACTTTGCTTCTATTAAAGTGTTTCTCAGCCTCAAGTCAAAGAAAACATGCTTTCACTGTGCAGCCATTGAACCTCTGGAGTAGTTAGTGGTTGATATATCAGAGGTTGTTTTCTCATAGTGGAATAGACAAAGGATCTAAAGATGCACTAGAAATATTATTTTAAAATTCATTTGCTTGAGGAAAAAAAAAACCCAACGCACAAACAACTTTCAGCAATTTCCAGACCATTACATTTAAATTGACAGATGTGACTGTAACCAGTCTGTAAGGAGGGTTTGGGTTACTCCTGTTTGTCAGTGGTGGTTGAATTCATGTTTTGAAATGCAAAATTTGGTCTGTGGTGCACATCTGTATTTTGAGGAAAAACATTCTGTCCCTGTAGTAAGTAATATAAAATGTTTTCCAGTAATCCTGCAGTTAAACGAAGCAGGATGACTGGGTTTTAATAAAAAAAGCCTGTGGAGAGTTTGGATTTTTCTTTTGCTGTGTACACAGTATCAGACATTACCTGGGATGTTACAGCTCGTATTTTCTGAGCCTGAAATTGCAAATCAGAATCTCTGATTCTCTCCTTGTTGCTATTTCCTACTTTTAACCTGCAGCATTTCTGGAGAAAGGAAGCTGCTGTGAGCACCCCTGTCTGGCCCAAGACAACTGTCATGAATGGACAGAAAGTGTTTTACAGCTTTCTGCCTAAAAGTCAAATGGTTTATCCCTCTGTCAGAGTCTGCTTGTGTTGGAGATGGTGGCAGTATTTGCTCTGTTCCTTTACTTTGCCTTCGATAAGTGGGTTTAGGGGAGCATTTTTTTTGGTAGCTCAGAAATACAAATTTCCTTCAAATCAGTATTAAGCTAGTGCTTCTCGGGTGGGGGAAACATAGTGTTGTAAATCACCCTTTATAGATGAACCTAAATAACTCATAAATATAAGGATTAGTCACAATTGGATCCAAATTCTCATTTGGACAGCACAATATTGTCCAAACCCATTTTTTTGTCTGCGTTTTTCCCTAGGGTCCTGAATTCTTCCCAGTTAACTCACGCTACATCGCTATGTTGAGCCATTTAATGGGTTGTCTGATGAAGATTTTGAAGTTCTGTGCCAAACTAAAATTTTTAATGTGTGAACACCAAAGGCTTTGACTAGAATATAGCCAAAATTTCATTCCAGCATTTTTTAAAACCATCATTATAAATTACTTGGTACATTTAGTTCCACTAGATATAAATGAAAAACAAATCAACAGGTTGATGGAATAAAACACCCTCAAAGACTGTAAACCCCACTGGGAGCTGCTTCCCAGTAGGAGCTGGGAGAGTGTACTGGGGAAGGTGTGTGCTTGCTCTGCTCTGACCTTCATCCCTTGGCTCTGGGTATTCTTCAGCTGCAGAAAGGGTCTTGACTCTGATGGACCTTTGCCTTCAGTCAGCACGGTTCATACGGGAACGTTTTGTGTTTGGTGGGGTTTTGGTCAAATCACTCTCATTAGCAGTTGAAGTCCCGCTGCTGCCCAGGGTGTATCTGCACAAGAGCCCAACATCCTACTGCAACAGCCGGGCTTCCTGCTCCAGCTCTGTCTCAACCGTGTGAGCATATTCAACCCCAAATGTCTGTTTTTGTTTTGTAACCCTATGATAACCTTGAAACAAATGGTTTTTCTGTAGGCTACTGTTTCCAGTGCCAAAGAATTAAATTTTCCTAGTTAACCTCACAGGATGTCTAGGCGGGTGGTTTTTCTGTTTTAAGTTGGGTAAAAAAAAAAAAAATTACCATTTTCTTTATTGGGGTGTTACTGAAAGGATTAAAAAATATTTTTGTGTTCTTTCCTTATCTGGCATGTTTGATAAAGACTGCTTTTTAAGACTTGCTGATGAAGATATCATCCTCTTCTGAAGGTTTTGTTTTGTTTGGGTTTTTTTTTCTGGATGAGGCTTCTGTTTTGTGTGGTGTCTGTTTTGTGTTATGTTTTAGTACTGTCCAAAGCCTATTTCAGATAAAGCAGGCACAGTGACTTCCTTCAGCTGGGAAGGCTATGCACAAATTATACTTTACATTCTGCTGAGCCCAGTGTGCCTACACAAAACCTTTTAAAATGTAATTGTTCTTTAACTTACGCCTAAAAATTTGGCTGCTGATACTGGTATTAAAGTAGTTTGGTCAATATGTAAGGGAATTTTTGCCTGGTGATAACTGGAGAATGATAAGCAGTGGCAAAGGTTTTTATTATATATAACACTTGTTGAGTTTGGAAGCAAACTTTGAGAGAACCCTGATGGTTTTCGTTCCACGTTTGCTGACTTCAGCACTCTTGTTAAGGCTGATGTTTCACAGATACTATTGGCAAAAAATACAGAGAAGGAGAAAAACTAAAGCGGCTGCCATCCTGCCGCGCTAGCCGTTGTGAAGGATGCACTGGGAAAGTTTGTGAACGCCAGCATCTGCACAAGCAATGTATTTTGCTTGCATAGCCAGGCTCCTGTTGACTTGCTTGCAGGGAGTGATAGCAAACGAGTAATGGCACTGATTAGCAATGAGGCTGATGTTACTTAATGTCTTGGGCAGGAATATAATTTGTCTTTAAAATAAAAAATCCTGGAAAGCAGTTTATAAATTATGCCCTCAGATTCATTGACAACGTCATGTGTCTCTATTCCAAAACCCGTAAGTGTTTATTATGTATTATTCTCCCAGTTTATGGTTAAAAATGGTATGTATATGCTTCAATGAAATGAGAGTATCAAGATCTGGATGGATGGCAGGATGTCTTTATTACAGAACTAAGAGTGTCATTGTCTGTACTGGGATATCTGAGCTGTAATGTCATGTCAATTAATGTATGAAAAATTGGACTGATGGGAAAGTGCATAGCAAGTAGAAACAGTAAAATATAATTAAGAAGAGATAGGCAAGTGGATGGTTTTAGGGGTGCATATCCTGGGTCACCAGACTGTTATGGTGAACATCTATTAGAGAGCACTGCCTTCTGTAGGCTTTCAGAATGGCTTAGTAGCCAAACGCATTATCGGAGTTATGATGTTTTCTGAAGTTAGAAAACAACATGTCGTACTCTAAGCAATAATGGATAATAGTCTGCATAAGTTAAAACATTTTTTTTTCCTAAAATAAAATTTTGTAATACTTCTGCTTTTAAAAAGCAGAAGAGAACTCTTACTCTCTGGTACTGTCATGAAGATAAACAGAAGTCTGTTTCTACCTCCATTGAAACTCAGGCTAAGCTCTACTTGCTGTTAGCTTGGGTGGGACTTTTTATTATTTTTTTTTTTTTTAAAAAAGACCTCTTCAAAATCTTGATTGGTTCAGAGCTCTATTTTGCAGTTCATAGAATCTACTGAAATCAGAGATGGTTGTTTAACCCTATGACAGATGGAGCCAGGATGTCTGTATCATCAAAGAGAGGAAAAATGAAATGTGAGTGAGCACAGAAGTCAGTAAATATGAGAGTAATTGGAGTGGGTGTCGTGGTTTGGGCATGCTGAGGGGGTAAGGAAGGATGCATTGCTGTCATTCTTTTTTTTTCAGCCATCAGCTTTGAAGCCAGCTACTGGTCTGTGTAAGTGACCTCTCCAGCCTAAGCTGAAAGAGGTTAGGGGGTTATATAAACGCACAGCTCTATATAAACCTTTCAGGGACACCTATGCAGAGTGTTTTCCATGATGACAAAGCAGATGTGCTCCTTGCAGAGGATGAACTAGAGGATCTGAATTTGTCTGAAGGTGTTTTACAGCTTGACCATGGTTGTGAGCTGGAGTTTTCAATATACTTTGAGTGTTTCCTTTGTTTTCTGGTATTAAGTACAGTCAGCTGGTTAGAAAAAAGAGTTTTGATGAAATATATAATTAAGTTCTGCATCTTTCAAATGCTGAATGTTACCCGTTATTGGAAACATGAGGCTGTTAAGACAGCAATGGACTGGACTCGGACTGTTAGGTTATAATATCCTTTTAACTACTGGAGATAGACTAGGTAGGTAGTTTTAAGCTCTATAATACTCCCATTGCAAAACTGTTCCAAACCTTGCTTGTGTGGTAGTCTTAAATGGTTTCAGTTTCTAGACCGGGTGATTTTGTAGCCATTACGTCAGCATTATCTTGTAGGTTAAATGACTCCTGTCTTTCTAGGGTTTGTTGCGGCGAAGTGTTTTTTAGCCCTCAGAGCTTTTGTTTTGTTGGGTACATCAAACAAGCAAAGTTCTTTTGATTTTCTGGCAAAATTGAGAATTGGGTCTGACTGACTAGGCAAGGAAACTGGGCTAAGATAAAGAATAGCTATGAATTAGAGCAGGAACTAGAACAAGGTGAATGAGATGTGCTGGGAACTGTCTTGTGGGTAGTTAGTAAAGGCTCCTGTATCATCTACTCAACCTCCCTCTTTTCTGGTGTTTGGAACAGACAGAAGGTTGTGAGTCTTTCCATTACATGGATGTCAGTAACTATCCGTGAAATCTCCTGGTTGAGTGTATTTCTCTTTTTTCCCCCTGCTGATTCTGTGGAGCTCAACAGCCTCCAATCGTCCTCAGTTAGACTTAGCGCAAAACATCAGTGTAATGAATCTAAATGTCACCGTTGATGGTCCCTGTGAAATATGCGATACCAGATGGTGGAATTTGGAGTTGAGTAAGCTTCAGTGTCTTTTTCAACTTTTAATATATAGTATTTTTATACATTAATTATACTGAGAAAAGGGGGGACTACGGGGGGTGGCGCAGGGGGGAGGTTGAAAACTCAGGTGGCCACGAGTTAAGGAGATGTCAGGATTAAGTTCTGTGCATGAAAATACAGCATAATTTGGTCTTCAGTTATAGGAGTACAGCTGTGGAATTTGAGACAGAAGGGGTTGTGTCTTTTTTCTCTCTTCTTAAATGGCAGTGGTTTGCAGAGTTGGACAGAGTGTGCTAGATTTCATTTTCCTTTAGAAAAAAAAAAGTGATATTAGAGGGCTACAGAATTGGACCTCTTTCTTTTTTGGTCTGTGTTTGTCCCTTTTGAATATTTGTTTGCAAGTTTGTACCACATCCTGAGATAGCATAAAACGTATCTTGAGAAGCATAAGAGGGTAGTTGACATGACTTAATCAAATTACCAGAGCTGGTATTTGATGCATCGCATCTCAGCCTGGCTTTCCAGTTTCTAATTTTTTTTTGTCTGCTTCCAGGCATCACCTCAGGTTTGTTGTTGGGGGGAATTGGTTTAATGTTGCTTTGGAAAGTACAGGGCATCTGGGGGATGCTGGTCACAGGCGTAGCGTTGAAGATGTGGTGTACACCACCAGCAGGTGTCAGACAGCCTCCTGGAGCCATACTTTAGAGTTGGCTGCACCTTTTGCATGACAGCAAGTTAGCTGGCTCGCCTGCCTTTGCATACAAGAGCTGTGTGAATAGATGGCTATGTTTTGTAGAGAAGGAGTAGGCAAATTGCCTGAAGAGATCTGGTAAGGGAGGAAGAAGATTCAGGGAGCAGGTGAGAGGTTAGGCTACCTGGAAAGGCTTGCTAAGGAAAAGGGTCCCCCCCCCGCCCCCCATCCTGGTATGTTAAAAATATGCAGTTGCTGTATGCTGTCCCTGTCCATATCCTCTATCCCTCCCAGTATAAGTGTGCATTTAGGAAAATGGGTCCCCTCCCAGGCCTGTGCCCTCCTGGTTTGAGGACCAGAGGAGCTAAGCAGGGCCCAGCCGACAGGTGGGCTCTCAGTCCTGCGGCTGCATTTCAGCTGCCCATTTGTGCTTGTTTGTTGGCTGCTAACAGTATCTCGATTAGCACGGGAACATTGCCTAAAATCACAGCTTCCATGTTTAATTAAAATTGATTACCGATTCAAGAGCTAGTGAATATAAGAAGGGGGGGAAAATCAGCTAGAAGGCTTGGCTGAGCTACATGGCTTTCATATAGATAGCTTTGCTCCTGTTGAGCTGAAAAACGTTTCCCTTAAGGTAGGGCTTGAGGGTTTTATTTTTCTTTTCAGCTGTCAGTCTTGAACCTTTAAAGTTAGCCTGAAAGAATGTGTTTATTTTTCTTGTAGAACTTGAAATCTCCTGTACTAAACAAACATATTGAACTCGAGGCCACTTCACATCATGAACTTCTTGAATTATCAGCAGAGCAGTATGAAAGATCTCCGTTCCTGTCCTGATAACAGTGATAGATGTGAGAGACCCTAAAGAAATGCCCATTATCTATCTTCCTCTTTTTGTCAAAGAAGCAGAGTGCCCCAGGTCAATTCTGGAAGTCAAAAACAAGGCAAAAAGCAATTAACTATTCATTACTTGTACTTGAAAAAATAATTTGCAATTTTTTTGGCAGAAGAAAAATGTATTTGAAAACAACTCTCAGAGTACAGGATCAGTTGACATGTATTTTATTTACTGTTTTGAGTGACGGAACAGAAATATAAACTTTTTCTTGTTTTTTGCGCATGTCTGCAGGAGTATAGTTATTTCACAGAAAGATTTATTGCTATGTAAACTTCCATGAATCATCGCAGGTTTATCAAAATAAAATTAAATAACTGAGAAGGTTTGACTGCCAGAAAAGCAGTGAAGTGAGGACTTGGCTATTGAATTCATTACCATTTGAATTGGAAGATTTATTAAGAAATATGTAATGTATCTTTTAAATTCTGTGCAAAGTTGTTGGTTTTACACCCACAGCAACGTCTTGCCAAAGGCTAAAAATCCAGCCAAGTAATGCCAAGTAATGCTTAAGCTAACAACACACATGACAGCAGGAGTGCTACTGAACTCTTTTAATGAGTTTTCCTTTATCCTTACTATGCCATAAGCCACTTCTTGCTTTTCAGTGTAACTGCTGAGTTTATTCCCAACATCCATTTTATTTCAGTTTCAAATAAGAGGTTTTTAAACACTGAAGAATAAGTAGCAGCATCGGTTTAACCTCATTCATGATATAATTCCCATTTCATGCATCTGTCAAAGGATCAAAATGTCAGGAAAGCGAAAATTATATTAAGACTAATCAAATAACACATAGCTGTGCTGAACTGCTTAAAAAGCTAGAAGTGCTTGTAAAGGAAATGTACCCTTGAAGTGATTTGCTACTGTCTTGTATGTGTTTAACTATTGCCCCTTTCAAGATCCCTTTTTTATCATCGTTAAATGGATTTTATCACAGCTGACCACTACAAAAAAATTGAGGTTTTTCATTAAAATTAGATATGATATCTGGCTTTCAAGGATCAGGTGAGACCACACCTTTTGAAGGTAAAGAACTAATAACTCACATGGGGATACACTGATAATAGCCAAGCATGCAAAGACATGTTTAGGTTTATGGGTATAGATGGTATTTGAACTCTAAGCATTTCCCACTGCCTGAGATGGGTGCAACCTCTACTCAGCCGAAATGTTATAAGACTAAAGATGGCCCAAATTTAACTAATTCTACTTCATGTTTCAACCCAGCAGACAGTGTTTGCATCTCAGCTGGGGAGACCAGCCACTCTGCAGCGGTAGCTTGCAGTTGCCTGACTGTATCAGAGGAAGGGCATGAATAAATCCAGTATAAGTGATGAGTGATTTTAGAGCCCTTTAGCTTGCTGTGGACAGTGCAGGCTGATCTTCAACTATTACCTGGCAGGTTTAACTGCCTATTGTAATAGCAATCTCTCACTCTTTTTTTTTTTTTGTTCCCCCTCGTACTTGCACCTTCTACAATCCTCTTTTATGATAATCCTGAAGGCCAGACTTCTGCTGTTAGAGGAGCTCAAACGGAGCTACTCTGAGATGCAGGTAAAAACATCAATGTTATTCTGGTCTTACAAGACTCTGTTTGAATTATTCTTTCCAGTGTTGGAAGAGATCTCCTTTGAGAGCTTGACATGGCTGTGGATCTGCCCTCAAAGAGGAGAGAGGCTCCATGTCTTGCAGTGTCTGAGGGTGCTTTGCCAAATATTCAGACAGTGTAGTGTTGCAGTCCCTACTAATATGTATTTATTTCACATTTGGTAACTGTGAGGGGGGAAAAAAGGCATCCTGGACTCATAAAGCTTCAATAGTTTTAGCAGCACGAAAAAGTCAGGAGAATATAAATTTCTGAAAAACCTCTTCTGAAGTTCTGCCCTTGTAATAAAGATTACTCTGTCAGGGAATCCTGGATATTGCATTCACAGATCTTTAAGTCAGTTAGTGCTGTAGCTGTGTCTGAGGAATTCTTTCTGAAAGTGAAATGAAGTGCTTTTTTTGTCTTGTCTTTTTGTCATAGAGATCTGCCATTCTCATTTCCCAGAGACTTGCAAGAACAACTTTCCCTGTTGACATAAAAATTTTATGTCCTAGAGCCTTCATTTTTTTTTTGGCGGGGGCCGGGGGGGGGGGGGTAGCTGAATCCGAAACCTTGTGCATACAGTACAGTCGTAGTCATGCTGGGTAGCGGGCGCCCAGGAAGCGAGAGCACCTTCCCTAGGTGCAACGTGCTGTAGAGGACACCTGCGTAGAGCTTCCATTAATCTGGGCAGCGCAAACAAACTGTAATTGCAACCAACAGACAAATCCCTTGGATACTGTTGTGGCATGCACAACGCTACATTAATACACCACTAATAAATTGGGTGTGGGAGTGAGAGCTGGGGAGAATACATTTCTGATTTCAAGGGGAGGGAGGGGGCATGGGTATGGGATATTTGACGTAAAAGCAATGTGCTAATGAGGAGCTAAAATCTCCTTAGGCTCTACCCCCTCTTTCTACTAGAAAATTCATGCCTGGGGCAATAATTTGAGGGATCCTGGGATCTTAGTCTGAAAGTGAGCTGCTTTTTCCTGTTCTCTCATTGCTGACTGTATTTGTGAGCCCTCTGCCATAAGGGGGAAGAGATGTCCTGCTATGTCTTGGCTCTTTTCATAAATTTGCTTCATATTTGCATGTTTTCAAAGCATTTTATACTTTTGCAACTTTCTCATAACTCCGTGGCTAATACCTTTTCAGCTGTGCTTGTATGGGGAATCAGTTTCTTGATACATCCATAGAAAAGGCTGAGTTTATATCTTTTGGAGTTGATCGCTGACCCTTTTTTTTCCTCAGGACTAATCCAGCTCTTTAATGAGTTGCCAGAGGATGTTTTAGGCACTCCTTGTGCCAATTTCTCGTAACGCCCTGTGTTCTTTACTTGCAACAGCAAGTATGCCTATCTTCGTTAGTCATGAAAAAGTTAGAAGCATCCTAGCAATTAATTCCTACTAATACGCATCCTGCCTCGCCACTTTATTGCAGCACTTTGAGCGTGTATGTTCAGCCTAAATACTGTACAAGCTACAAACACTAAAGTGTTCATAATATAGTAGCAAAGCTATTACCAAAACCTGTCTGGAAATATGAGGGGGTTTTGTAGCATTGTAAACATAACAATATTAATGTACCGATATTTACTTCAGTTCTGTAGAGATTTAGCAATCCTGTTCTCTACAGCCTCCTGTGCTGTTGTTCCTATATTGCCTGGATATTCCACCAAAAACAAGATGAGAGACAAGCAAAAGATTGCTGTATCGAGACGAAGAAGCAACTTGCACATATGTATCACTGCTCCAACATGACCAATAGTACAACAAGAGTTGCAACACAGAATTATATCTGTCAGTATTATGCAGTCATGAATCTATCAATTTGTTTTCAACTCCTGAAGTAATGAGTTGAAAAATATTTTCACTCTTATTAAAAATAAGACAGTCTTATCTCTTGATTCTTACTTTTTGTTTAATTTCTTTGTGTTCAAACAAAATTTCATGCTGTATTGCTGATCAAAAAAGGAGGTGAAGGTCAAAATCCTTGGGCATGAAGCATAGCAGTCAAAAGCGAAGAGTTTCTGCACTGTGGTCAAACGAGCTTACAGCTTAGCTTTTAGGTGCCACAGTGCAGAGGAGTAAAGGTTTGAATACAAGAAGAATTTGTAATAAAAATACTAGAGAGTGTATAGGAATCCATGTAGTCAGCAGTGACGTAGCACTTGTGTGTTTCTAGTACTAACCTTGTCTTAAGGTCAGGGAGTGCGTTTTCTTCTGTTTGCCTTGTTCCTGTTGCAGAAATTCCTAGTTTAGGTTTTCTTACTTAGTCCTGGTAGTGACACTTGCTAAATGTGTAATGCAGCCTGCTCATTTTTCATCCTTGCTTTGTCTTTTTCTGTGCTGTAAAAATTTCCGGGTAAAGACAGCAGCATGTTGTCCCTCTACAGCCACAGAAAGTGCTTTCCAACTTGAGACAAAAGTTGGTATCCAAGACTTCCCATTAGTTTTGAAAATTAAAATGTATTTGTAGGTGCTTGAACAGTCTGCTGCAGTAGGAGCTTTAGCAGTGTCCACCAGGACTTTCACCTTGCCCCATGCCCACCCCCAACTGCTGTGGCTTCATTTAATACCTGTTACTTCACGCTCTCTTCCAAATTGCCAGCACTATAATGTTATTTTATGTAGTTTTCTGACCTCATACTGGAAAAATCTGTTAATCTCCTGGTTATTATTATGCCCTGCCAGCTGCTAACTCACTGCAATTTAGGATATTGCTAAACCCTGCTGCTTTACACTCCCTCTGGACTCTTTTGTCTTGTTGTTGACCACTACTTCTAAAGGTGCTGGCTTCTTTCCCACTTCTCCCTATTTGAGCCGCCTGTCATCAATCCTCCTTATTCTTATTGCTAGTAGTATAGGTATGTTTTGACTTTTTAAAAAGAACAATTGCTACTCTTACATTGGAAGTTAATGTTTGAAAATCTGGAGAACATCTGTTGTCCGTGTAATGCTTTTGTGTTGATTTTGTGATTCAGCTTCTGCTGTGGTATGCAGCAGCACCTCCGACGTGACGGGGGTTCCATGGCTAGGTGCATAAAGCAGTGTTTCTGCTGGTTCATCAGCAGGGAGCCTTTTTCTTTCTATATTCTTACAAGATCTTCCTGGCAGTTTTTCAACACCCGCTAATTAAACAGCTAAACTCTTACTGACTGTTGTATGGGAGTAATGAAAGTACCCCAAGATGTGGACAAAGAAAGAGGAGTTCCTGGAGCTGTGGGAGCGGTTTCACTGTCTTGCTGTCTTTAAGGACTGCAGTTTAACTGCGTGTGCTGGTGGAACCCAACAGGTGATCCCAGCTGGGATATGTCTGCCCATGGTGTCCTCCTCCTGGCATGAAAATATCTGATTGTATTTTTCCTTCTCTGTTCTATTTGGGACATGCCTGTCTTCCAGCCACTTGTTGGGGTTTTCTGCTTTTTGTCAGCTTATTGTATGTGGTGTTTTTTAACATGAAGATGCTCAACTAAAGCAAATTGCTTTGGGCAGAGTACAGCATTTTTGGTGTCAGAGGGGGACACAGCAAAAGAAAGACTCTCTTGGTGTACAGTATGTCACCTGCAGTTAAGACTTGATCCCCCCCCCAGTCATTTTCTGCTACTTTGGGCTATGTGTGCAGGGCAACCTCAAGGGGGGTGTTAATAAAACCATTCATACAGGTGGGTATGGGTAGGAACTGTATTGGTAGTGTGTGTGAGCGCCAGTCATGGTGACAGCCCTCTTCCCTGTGAGTGTGAGGTCAAGGCAACCACCAGACAGGCATCACACTATGGGAGGGACAGTCTGTTCTGTGACCATGGCTGACGGAGCTGCTGCTGGATGAATGGGAAGGGCTGGAGCTGGGCTTCTTGTGATGGAGGTGCTCGGGTGGTTGGAGAGCAGCAGGGATGGCTGTGGGGGACGTACATCCCTTCAGGAGATGGTCCCTCCTATTCTGCACGTAATATTAGCACAGGATTCGAAATAATTTTGGAAAGAACTTCTCTTTGTGAAAAAATTCATATGGCTGCAGGAGTGTGTCATACTCTTTTCCTCCCCCATGTGCCACTCTGGTCTGTGTCTGCGTTTCAGGTGCCGATGGCTGTGGGATGGGAGGCTTGCACTCAGCCCAGACTGGGATGTGGCAGGAGCACTTGGTCGGGATCTGACCCCTGCCCCTTGCTGGGTGATGTCTGTATGTGCACGTTTTCATTTTGGGTAATTAAATGCATGCAGTGGCCTGAGACATGGAGCACTAGAGCCTTTTCTGCTCTTGCTTTCTGCCTGTTCATAGGGATTTTCAGACTAGTCCTTTGGTCTAATACTGCTCCGATCCTTTAGAAGGAAACCCTACATGGAAACCTCTGATTTTTTTTTTTTCTTATGGCCTTTGTGACCTTGCCGGTTATTTCATCTTGAATTGGTCCTCTGTCTTCTGAGGGTTTCCTCACCCACCCCTGTTAATGTCCATCACTTAGTGCTAACCTTACTCCCTACCTACCTTCCTTCTTATGCTCTTACAAACAGCTTCATGAATTTTAGAAAAAACACACTGGTAATTTTATCCAGCTTTCATCTCATGACTTTCTCCCTTTTTTTTTTTCTCCTTTAAACCCTTTTGCGATAATAGAGGTGATCATACAAAGAAGTTCTCTTTATTTGCAGCGACCAGCTTTTTCCCAAATCTTACTGAACCGCTCAAGTACTATTCCCCAGAACAATATAGCAATAAATGTCTGACTTCAGCAACTACCAGGTGAAAATCTCATTGTACTTGAACGAAATAACAAAAGGTCCCTGTGTGACAGGTCGGTGTTTTTTCTCCTGGCAGAGTCTGTAGGCAGGCAAACAGGACACAGGGGCTCTCTTCACTGAAGAAGCTGTTGGGCTGCTCGAGAGAGTAAAGGCTGTCTCACAAGTTTCATTCTTCCCTGGCAACTTTCTGAGGAGCATTGCTGGTTTAAACTGGGGACACGGAGGGACTGCAGCTCCAGGCTGTGGCTGGGAAGCATCCCCATTGAGTTGCACGTCTCCAACCAAAATGGCCTTCTCGCTACACCCGCAAAGGGCCGCTGCTTGGCCTCCATGAGCCTTGCTGGTCCAGCACAAGGGGGGAGAGACAAAATGATGTGCTGTATGGCAGAAATGGGGTCAGGCAGGCAGGAGGTGCTCTGCTCAAGTTGTGTGTATTTGGAACAAATAAGGGTGCGTGCTGGGCTTTGTGTAACCTGGGTCACGTCATCTGGCAAGTAAACAGCTGAGCATTCAGGTTTTCTGCAACTCAGTCCTGTGCTTTAATCGCTGTTCATCACCATTCCTTTCATTACTGGCCAAATCTGGAGCTTAATTCCCTGTTGCAGTATTTCTAGCTCAATTTTAATAACTCTGTGTTCCCCTGTGAGTGTGAATCAATGGCCTTGTAGAGGCTTTGAGGCTCTTGCTGCAGTCATCTTAAAGCTTAAATGGTTATCCTTACTGCTACAACTAGATATGTTTTTAATCATATATTGAGCAATGTGCCTGAGTCCTCCACATACATGCTGAATCCTGTATGTGGTATAATGCTGCTCCCCATAGTAACTCCAGAGCAGCCCTGTACTAACTCCAGGATAGTGGTTGTCTGGGGCCTGGTGAAAGCCCCTGGAAAACAGCAGGTTCAGGAACATGTCTTCTCCATCTTGTTCTCTCTCACCCTTGCCTTGCTTGCAACACCGTAGCTTCTGCCTGGGTATCTTTTGAAGTATTTAAACCTGGGCATTTTGGGAAGTTCTGGTTCTTTCTCCTATTGCCAAGATAATTCACAAGGATAGATATGCAAATAAGAACTGATTAACAATAAAGTAATGCTTGTTACTGCTTTATTTAATAGAAGTTTTGAAGGATCAGGGGCTATTTCCAGTACAGTGAGGCTCTTGTGGCTTTACTCTTTTTTTTTTCCTTTTAAGCAAACAGTGTGTAATGAGAGTTATGCTCACTGAAAATGTAATTTCAAGGTGATTAACTCTCTGTGAGTTAATCTTACTGTAATTAAAATGTACTGTTGTTTTTCTGAATCCAAAGTAATTTTGCAATTAATAGCACTGACCTCTATATATGCACAGGTTAAATGAAGGAGAAAAGTGCCGTAACCAGTGTAAAGAAATTAAAAGGAAGCATGGATCCTTTAGAGGGAGAAACAGTAACTCTTGTGCTTGCAGAAACTCACTGGGAAAGTGCTTGTTTTGCAGTCCAGGGCAGAAGGCAGGCTGCGGCTCACAAGGTTAGAGAGCTTCTACAGTCACTGGATATTTCAGCTGCATGAGAGGCTGGCACCGATCCATTTGCTGAAAGATTTTACAGATGTGAGCTGGGCAGGACTGTTGTTTTAGGCAGCCAGTGCAACGCAGGAAATGACCTGTATGGAGCAGGCGGTTAACGAAGAAAGATGCGAGTGAATTTCATCTCTCTGGGATGGCTGAAGGGATGTCGTTCTGAAAGTTAACCTTATATCGTTCAAGTTTAGCAGAACATCACATCTGGTGTTTGCACACGATACAGCTGAATTCTCACTAAAACCCTTTGAAAGTTATCATAAGCATAACTTTAAGCTGGCTAAGAAAGGCTGGATGATGTCATAGCCTTTTGATGATACAGAGGTCTTTCTGCAGAGACGGAGATGCGATACGTCTGCATGTATTGTGTTGTACTTACCGTATAGGGAAAGTTGTGCTGTGACACTACTAGTCTTTGACTAGACTTGACACAACTTTTACAAACTCTGAAAATACTGTTCCATATGTATGTATAAATGCTTCAGGATGGA
The DNA here is from genome assembly GCA_017639485.1 of Pluvialis apricaria. Taxonomy (NCBI): domain Eukaryota; kingdom Metazoa; phylum Chordata; class Aves; order Charadriiformes; family Charadriidae; genus Pluvialis; species Pluvialis apricaria. The sequence continues at coordinate 189,829,568 of CM030007.1, read as the reverse complement.
ACAGGGAAAATACAGTTTGTATGTGTAGCAATTTATATCAAATGTGTTAAAATAGCCTTAAGCAAGGGTAAAGACAATATTAAATTAATCACTACCACTTTAGACATTCTTATTTGTTATTTTACACTGTCAAGTACCTAGAGGTGATGGAGGCAAGTTGTGTTAATGAGTGCAATGTGCACTTTTTTGATGACTGAATTGGGCTATAACACACTTGATAAGAAATAATTAGCTAAAGATGCCAACAGATGGAAGAAAGTCTGTATTCTGACAGAAAGGCAGAGCATAAACAAAGCAGAGACCACCATGTTACTGCAAGGGAAGTGTGTGTCTCTATTCAGAGTAAAAGAATTTGGGGAAATTTAATATAAGTGGTTAATATAGCATAAACCGATCCTCTGCAAGGTGATTTATATCACGTCAGAGGTAACCGTAACCCGGATTTCATACTGATGTTCATTGGGTAATGGTCAGATAATGTTTATATGTCACAATTTAAATACAAAAATATGTGTTTTACTCCTGCACTTTCTGTGAATGTTTTGAAACATTTAAGTCATGTTGAAGTAAAAGTGGTGTTTTGCTGTAGGCTTTTTTACTGGTTTGCATTTTCATCTCAGATGGCGAAACTTCCTTTGATCACTTGACACCAGTAGAAGTGATCTGCTCCAAAAGACTGGATGAGATGGTAAAATCTCTGTCATTGTCACACTTAGAATGCAACAGAGGGAGATCTTACCTTTGTTCTTCAATAGTTTGCTAAAAAGAAAAGCTACTAGTAGCGAGAGCATCAAGACCATAAAAACTTCTATCTCACATGGAGTCCATAAAACAATGTCAGTTGCTTTAACTGACAGATTTGCTGAGTTTGCTCATCTGACACAGTCTTCAGTGTGATCATTTCACATTCTGTCATGCTGCAGCATTTAAGCTGAACTGGCTGTACAATTTTGATACCAATTTTGTTTGCCTTTTTTTCTTTTTTCTTACAGGAGAGAGACATGATCTAAATTAAAAGTTAAATTTCCTGTTTAAAATATGTTCAGATAGATAGTGATTTGCAAAATGGCAAGGCTAACTAAATGATTTCTTGTCAAGCAGGTAGCAAGCCTTATGCCTTTTGACTCAGTAATCCAAAGTAAACAAGATATGCGTTAATGGATTTAGCAAATGTACCTTCAGCAGTCGGCCACATTCTCTGTACCAGCTTTATGGGTGCTCCCAGACTTCAGCAACAGCTTTTGTAGACAACCTCACATGCTGGTTGCTCCTGCTGCAAGGCTGCACTTGGCTGAAGTGTGTCTATCACTAGCTGTGTGTCCCAGTTGGTTTTATTTTGTTGTTGTTGTTGGGCCTTTACCTGAATTTAATTTGTTTCCCTAGATATAGGGCCCCACAAGGTCAGGATCTGCACACCGTGATGGCAGCTGCCAGACGTTGGCATACTGTCAGCACTCTTACCCACACTGTGCATTTTCAGAATAATGTTGGTCAATTAGTTATAGATATGTCCAGTTAAATAGCTTGAGGAAATGCATCCTGTGTGGCTTTCGCTCAGAAACCATATTGGTAAGTTTTCTCTTTTATGAACCCTGTAGAAGTATGCTCTGAAGACAGCAATAAATTAAGCTTTGTTAGCTTACAATTTACTTTTATTAGTTATTAATTTTTAATAACCTATTTTGTGCATTTACTGCAGGAGAAATGTTGCGGTCCAGATGCGTTATGAGCAATTTAAACAGTACTGTTAGTCCAGAATTGTTAAGCAGTCTGAATTTGTCAAGATCCTTTCTTGGCTGAAATATGTGGTTGGGTTAGATTTTTGTGGCTGTTTTTGTTTTTTTTTTTCCTTTTCTTCACACATTTTCAGATGAGACTTGCTCTTAATTCTTAGAAGCAATTGGAGCCTATGGTAGCATTTTTTTTCCAGCTGTATGAAAGAAATAACAACACATTTGTGTCTTCTGTATCTTATGGGAGTCCCCACATCAAGGGGCCCTGTTTGTCACCATAGTTTCATATCTCTGCAGTTCAAAGGGAAATGCAGTTAATCAAATCCCAGACCCCTGACTTAGATCTGCTGTGTTTGATTTTCATCAGTATTCATGGTTATGTCATTTCAGTGGCACAGTGTTTCTTACGGCTATTGCATATTTCCCCAATGTTCAGTAACTGCAATGCCAGTGAAGGTCAGCAGATGAGCTTTCCCTTATGTTCCCTAAATTGGGAAAACAAATAAGGGAAAGAGTTTCTCTCACTGGAATTGGAACCTGCAAGAATATATTGAATTAATTATACCTTATTTTATAACTGTAACTATGGTATTTGTCTTTTATTTATTTTTATTGAGACATTTATGGCTATGGCTTTGTAGATACAGGCAAAGTGGTTTAAGAAGCCAGAAGTCGGTACCCTCTTGGGCAGTAAGCCTTATGGCATCGTGGTTGGGATGCAGGAACTGGACTTAGCTGTCAGGCTAGATTTAAGTGACAGACTCCCTGCGTGTTTTCAGTTCTCTCAAATATTATAAAGGTTATTACAGTTATAAAATGGTGGAAAATCCAACATAAGCATTTTTAAGAAGTGTTACTGAGCTCAAAACTACAATACTCAAATAAGCATGCACAGAAATGTATTTTCTCTGAGTCAAAAGTCTCTTTTCTGTGTTTGCAGTATTATATTTACTGGTTTTATTCATGTGTATCTTCCTTTCTGGACTTAAGGTTTTGTGCTCAGGAAATTCTGATTCAGTCTTTCTTCTGAATTTACTTCTAACGTGTCATTTCACATGTGCATAACAGCACGTCTGAAATTCCTGGAGTGATTGGAGGGTTAAGCCATGGTCCACATAAACAAACATGCTGCCTCTTCAGTCCCATGGCTATAAGTCATTTTGTCAGTTGTCTTATCTGCTATCTGAACTCACTTGCTCTTTATAGCATATGTTGCCAGAACAAGGGCTGATATTCATGGCCAGAAATTGAAGCTGACAGAGTTTGTAAAGAAGCAGCAACACAAACCAGGATAAGCCGCTATAATTTCCTGTATTTGTCAATACTGCATTTGAAAGAAATATTTTGCAGCCTGGTGACATGGATGATAAATGACTGTTTGCTGCATTGTACCACATAATCTTGATGAACTGACACATCATTGGGAATTTGTATCCTTGGGGCAAGCTGCTAAGGAAAACAAAGTTGTTGAATGAAAGTGCTCTAGACAGTCAAGACAGTAAAGTCCTTTCATATGTAATTTGGAGGTGTACTAAAAGTGCTGACAAAAACAAAATGATAAAGTGACTGCTGTGTCTCAGTATTTGCATTCGATGGGTGTGTCTAGAAAGAGTTATTTCCAAAAGTGTCTGAAGGTGGGACTAATTACTGCTGTTATGCTAACTGATTTCATCATGGAAAAGCTAATGATAGGAATTCACAGCCAAGTAATTTGAAGTCATTACTGCAAACAGGAGATAACCTATATTAAGAGGCTGCAATGAGTAATGGTACAGTGCTGTTGGAACCCAGCAACAGTCCACCTGATCTTCTGGCTCCTCTTTCACAATGAGACGTTCTTGGTGTAAGGCTGCTTTTGTTGGCATGTATTAGCAGGCTTTTTTTTTTCCAGTGCATCCATTTTGTTCATTAATATTTTTATTAATGTTGTCAGAACTATTGTAATTCTGGTGTAGCCAGGAACACCATTGCCTGTAGAAGTATCTGGGTTAATTTAATCAGCATATGTTCATTGATGCTTACTAACTTGGAAAAAAACAGCTTGGTTTATCAAGTGAATCACTCAATGTTAAGCAGAACAGATTTTCTTGAGTTACTGCCACTGGCTTTCAAGCTCAGAGATCCTCAGCAACTTGAAAGTTTTCTGTCTATGCTGAGAAAATGTTAGTAGGCAGATCTTTTGGAGGAGGCTGAAGATCTGTTCCTCGGAGTAACAGAAGGAGTTTGTCTTCTGCTGTGCCTACCAGCTCTGAAGGTTAACCCGAGATAGTGCAAAGTTGCTAAGATTCAAGTTTGTGTTGCCATATGATGCTTTGTTGAGAAAAGCAGTCCTTTCTCTTTTGTGAAGAATGTTTTCTATAAACTTTATAACTAAATCAAAAACTTGAGAAAATGTTAGTTGCATCAGGGGGAAACAGAAAGCCTTTTTTTCTTGTCTTCTGATTTAGTAATGGTATAAAGGTTTTGACTAGAGGTTTTGTGGGTTCTCTCCAAATCTTGACCTGATTAGCTCTTTGAAACACAGGGTGAAAACCTGCCTGCAGCTACTTCTTTTTCCCCTTGTTTGCAATGCCTCCAGCAGCTCTTCAGAACATGCAGCCCCCATTAAAAAAAAATATTTCCTTGCTCATGGCTGGTCAGGCAATCATTGAACCTGTGCGTCTTTGTCTCATGACAATACCAAGCACCTTTGCTTCTCAAAAAAGACAGAACCTAAATCTAAGTCGACTTTGGCTTCTACCAGAAGAAAACATTAATAGAAAGCTGACATTTTTACTGTAGGAAATACTGGAGCATACGGACCTTGAATAATGTTAGCACTTTTGGGGATAATAAATATATTAACACTTTTTCATTGTCGATAACAAAACATACCTGCTCGGGCACATCGCAGCCTGTGAGCCCTAGAGCACCTTTCCTGGAGGATTAAGTATATTGAGTATGGAGACACTTAACATTGGTAGCCTCTATTTTTTCCATCAAATGTGTGTGTCTGCTTTCTCTTTCTTCCTTCATATTTCATTGGGGTAAAAAAAAAAAAAAACTTACCAAAAATTTCAGGAAGCTTAAGGGTACTGAAAAACCCAAACAATTCAGTATTAAAAAATGGACTTCAAAAGCTTCTTCATTCTTGTGTCATGTATGCCCACTTCATGCGAATGAATATACTGAAATAAGATTTCCCATGAAGGAAAGCTATGCGTGTTTGGGCTGCTTATTGAAATGTCCAAGAACTGTCTGAATGCCACTATGTCATGTTTTTTCATGATAGAATGTAACTCGGTGGAAGTGAATTTGTATCTTCTTTGTATGTTTTTCTCGATGTAGCAGTTGCTGAATTTCAGAGCAGTCTGTGCCTTGCTATAAGAAGCAGCTGTAATAGTTTGGGAAATTAGGAATATTTTTCTTAATTATTAAGGTTGACTGATTTTCATTACCTAAGACTGAATTGATGGTAACGGGGGAAATAACCCTACATACTCAAAACAAAGGAAAAGCTCTTACTGTTCATTGCAATTTATTGGAACGGAAGTCATGGTTAACATTGTTGGGCTGGGCAGTGTTGAAATGAAGAGCAAAAAGGTGGTTTCAGCTGTAGCTTGCAATTCAGGTACAAGGCAAATTACAGGGGGAAACAGGTTGGAGCACAATAGGTCATCAACATAGGCTAGATATCGAAGTTCTGTTGTTTTTTAAAAAAAGTTGCTCTACTGTTGAAAAGGGGAGTTTTAAAGAGGGATTTAAAGAAAAACTCAACTGCAATGCAGTTGAAAAAAAACTGATGCAAAAAGAGAAGAGAAAGCACTTCCATCGATTTGGAAATACAGCAAAGAGGGAAATGAGACTGATGTCATGGTTAGTTAGAAGCATCTTCTTTGATACAAAACAAGTCTTTACAAAAAAAAGTAGTTCACAAAGCGAAAGGAACAGGCTTGGAAAGCTATGTTTAGCTGCATTCTGAGTGAACATAAACAGGGAAAGGTTGAAATTGCTGCTCTGTCACCATCTCCCCCCCGCCTTTGGCAGCACACTGGATGTGGGTTTTGGCTACAAGAGGCCAAATGGGAATGAAGGAGAAAAAGAAGACAGGGGGATGGAAAGGGAGGAGAACATGTTAAAAAGTGAAGAAGGTAGATAAGAATTTGTTACAATTATTTTTTTGGGGAAGGAAAAAAGTTCTGTGGGAAAAGTGGAGAAAGAGTCAAGGCACTTCGTGTATGTATGCTGTAAATGGAAGGAAGCAGGTGAGTGAGTGAGTGCCTGGGGTTTCATATGCAAAGAGTGAGTGGGGCCAGAGCCCCCATAGGAGGAGAGTCTGTGCTCATTTTGACATGTATTTGTTGACACTTCCAGAGTTGTATGAGCTTGTGCTCTTGCAAACTGGCTTTGAGGCAACAAAAGCTTTTTGTTTATACTTTTAAATATTCAAGCCCAGAAGATGTAGTAAGTTTTTAAAATTTTGCAGCTTCATAATGAAGAGTTTAAAAACGGAGATCTGCGTGGAAAAGACTTCCTTCAAAGCTACGTTATCGCCAACAGCTTCTACTGCTTCTCCCCACCTCACAAATATGCACAGATTTCAATTATTTTTATTTTGTTTTAATTACCTGGCAACTCTTTACAGGTATAGAACTTCTCTTGGCTGTTTCTTCCTATAATTTATCCTTCATCACCTGATGATGTAGCTTTGCATCTTTGATTGTCTGAGACTTGCAAGAACGGTTGCCAGAATCATGTTGCTCCTTCCTGTTTGTATCCGTTTAAATGATTACTTCTAACTCCTTGGAATCGCATGACTGGAATATAATTTTTGATGGCTAACATTCACCTGTCCTGTAAAGACTCTCCTGGCTCATCATCTTGTTGAACAAACAGTCCTTTCCCTTCTCCAGTGAGAAGATGGTGGCTGAGGTGAAACCAAATCAGAGGCTTTCTCCCAACCAGAGTAAGCATTTGTTCTGAAGTTCTTATGTCATCACCAAGCTTACGTACAGAGAAGCTGAAGCAATCCATGAGGTCAGGCTGGTTGGGTTATTTTTTTTCTTAGTAGCACCATTAGATATGGATCTAGAAATGAGGTGGAAGAAGTAGAGGAATGCATTTCTAACAGGAGAAAACGAATGCAACCTGAATGCAATCTCAGAGATGGTATCTCCCACCCACATACGGTACAATTAGTAGTCTATTTGAGCACCTAGTTATTCTGCAGAGTAATTGCTTTTTCTGATAGAGGTTGGTGAGGAGAAGTGTGAATTGCTAGTCACGCGATCAAATTAACCTTCAGGGGTTTGGGGTTGGTGTTTTTTTTGCTGAGTTACAGTTTCCATCCTTAAGGCATTAGAGTGCTTGTGATAAAACATCCAGTCCTTCCCTGTTCTTCTTGTTAGTACTTGGGAAATCTGTTCGCCTTGCTTTAAACTGAAATTAACTGTAAACTTACAGGGATTTTTTTTACTAGTGTCAGCAAATACTAAACATGCAATAACTTCAAATAAATACCTGATGTGCAAAAAGAGCTTTCAGTGGGCTTAGCTCCTTTAGATTAACCGGGCACGTTCAGAGCTGGATTTGTGTGAGCAGTAGTATATAGATGTGGGGTCTGTAAAACACACACGTGATGATGTGGTAGGCTCTCGCTGAAAGCAGCAGCTGCTGTTTTAAGGGTACAGGTCATTTGATTGTGTTGGTTGCCTTCACAGAGATGTGGAGACGAAGTACTCTTCATCTTCAGTGTGAATCAATGACCCTTTGGGATTTTCTGGTTCCAGTGTAGCCAGCTGTTCAGGTGAACTGTCCCACGTGTGGAACTTGGGTCACACCAAACCTGAACCAGATTCCACAGTAATCCATAATGGTTTCAAAAGTCCTCCCTTCAGTTTGAAAGAAGCTTAAAGTATCATTAGGAGAACAACAGTCTTCTGCTTAGAAATAAAAAAAAAAGGTGCTAGAGCCAAAAGAGCACAGAGGAAAAATACTGTCTTGATTGGTTTGCTTTATTTGCCGGTACTTCTCATGTCATGTGTTTCACCATTTTCCCCTGGAGTCAGATAGCTTCCTCTACTGTTTGCGGAATAAACATTTCTGCTTCCTATTGATCTGTAGAAGACCCATGCAATCACTTCTTTCTTTTTCTTTCCTTCTTGTTATTCTTTAAAAAAAAAAAAAAAGAGGCAGAGAGACAGAAGCATCATCTGAATCCATTGGACACAGAAGCCCCTGCAGGATCCTTCTCAATTACTAATTCTTTAAGACAAAGATAACACTTATTCCGAGACTTGTGTAGCACCTAAAAAAAAAAAAAAAAAGCTATATATTTTTCTAAATTGTTTTGAAACTTCTGTTTAACCATACTGTTCTTCTGTGCTTGACAACATTTTCTTTCAGGCTTTGAATATTCCTAAGTAGCTACCTGTTGCCTAGTAAAATTTTGTTGCTTGGTTTTTTCATTTTCAATCTTCCTCATTTTTCTTAAGGAGAATAGTAATTTTTACCTCTGTTTTCTTTGTGTGTTTGTTTTAGCCTTTTTTTTTTAAAAAAAAAAACAAACTTTACACCGTAACCTGTTTTGTGTTAGTTAGCTGGCATATTTAGTTAAACCTTAGTCATTTAGAAATTGTTCCATTAGTTTTAGTCTAAGTTACAACTTTGAGAGAAAGACAAAGGAAGAAATAACCTTGCTGAAATGCATTTTTGGAGCACTTGAATATAGAAGTTATATATGATCTTCAGTACTTTATTCTTTGTTTCTGCCCTAATCAGATAGTCAGATGCTGGGTGGTCTGGGTGTAAAAATTGCTTCTGTTTCTGAGCGCAAGTGCCAGAAGTCGTTATATTCCGGAGTATAGGTCAGACCCAGTTTCACAGGGGGAAAATGTCATAGCCAGTTTAGTGGATTTCTCTTTCATTTTAGTTTGTTTAAATATAATAGCTCAAATCTCAGTTCAAGCAGAACAGGAGAAGAATTGTTACTAGAAATTATGTAGCTTTTCTGGAGAGCACTAGAGAACAAATCCCAAAGTGAGCAGTTAGGGCTTTAGCTAGAAAACTCTGTTCCATGGTATACTGGTTGGATATTACCAGAAACGCTTATTTGTTTGTTTGTACATATATGTGTTTTCAGACTTAATTAACTCGCACCTCATTGTAAGAACAAAAGAAGAAAATGTAATTTTCTTTGATACCATCAAAATCAAATAACTCTTGCAGCAAATGAAACATGATTACTCAAATGTCTTTAATCCATAGTTTTTGCTACGACTTGTTTTAGCTTCATGATGTAGATCTAAGCTGGTCTCTTGTTCTTCCACTGTTGGATGCTGACACTTGTCTGTATTTTGCTTATACTTAAGAGTTTAGCAATCCAGAAGTGCCTTTTGTGTCTCTTTTTCCTTGAACCCCCTTTATCCTGCTACTCCCAGGAAGTTGATTGTACAGTAATGTTTAGAGATTCAAGTCTCTATTTTCTTCATGTTCACCGGATCTTATTCCTCATACTTTAAAGATAAATGGTTTTAATTTACAAATGTTGATTCTGGTGGTTTTAAGGATAGAGCTAGGCAACTACAGGATGATAGATGCTGTGCTTAAACTTGTTCACTCTTGCTCTTTTAATATGTTAAATATTGCATTAAATTGAAATTTATTCACTGTTCATTGTTTGGGGTTTTTAGTTGGTGAAATACACAACGGATATTTAGCATCTTGAGAATGAAGATAATTAAAAATTATCACTGGAGCAGCATTAAAAAGTCTGAAAAGCAAACAACAACAACAACAACAAAACAACGCATGCCTTTTACGTAAAGGTGCATATGTATGCACCTCCAAGGAATGACTTGTGCCGGGATGGGCTGTATCTCTAAAGGTACCAAATCAGTCCTCGGCACAGACGTGGACCTGCTGAGCTCCAGGGAGAGGGATTGCCTGTCTTCACTTACCTGAACTGCCTGAGGCTCTCTGCCACTCCACCGCCCTCAGGACGGCTGCCCCATCCACATCCACTATAAAGTCTGTGGAGCGAGGGAAGTGCTTCGTGAAGGAAGTCTTTGGTGTATATTTGTGTCACCCAAGCCTCTTACTGCTCAGTAGGATGGGGTGCCTCCAAGGTGATCAGTTCCTTCTTGCTTCTAACCAAGAAGGCTGCACTTAGGCTTAGGGGAGTGCATGTGCATTTCTTTATTAAAATGCATTGAGATTTTTTTTCTTTGAGCCATGTTACAGTATTTTAAACTGTAGGCTGGAAATAATGAAATCTTCTATTAAATTATTTTATAAACATTAAGAATAGAGTATCTTCAAGTAGCTATGTAGTGTAAATCTGTAACTCCTTTGTTTACTTTGGATGTCGCGTTTAGATAGATTTAGATCTCTTCTACAGGGTTGTCTTTTTTAGAAAATGTAGTTGTTTCCCATCTGGAAGAGATAAGCACTTTCAGGGGAGAAAAAAAGAAAAGGGCAGAAAGGCAGGCAGTCGTGTTGGCTGTCGTCTTGCTGACAGAGGAGGACAGCGGTGGAGTCGGCAAGTTTAGCGTCCGGTTCTGCGTGGGTAATTGAGTGCAAAAGTCAAGTTGGAGTCTCTTGATGAAATTTTCTTGAAATCTTTCGCTGGCTCAGCTTCTACTTTAGTATTTTATAAGCAGCTTTCTGACTCGATTTCAAATTAATTTTGCAGTTGGAGACTGTTTTAACCTGAACATGCAGCACATGTTACTTCATTTTTGCAGCTGAATACAGTAAAATGAATAGGTTGACAATTAATACTTTTGCAAAGTTTTAATTCAAATCTAAGAAGGTAATTGAACAAGAATGGAAACAAAACAGCGTTAATTTTCCCATTTCTGGTGCAATCTTGTTTACTTCTTAAACACTTTAAATGGCAAAACATGATTGTGCAGTTGTGCAAGTAATCCATTAGAGGGCAATCTAATATTGCTCTGTTTGGAAAGAAGTCCTCGATGAGAGACAAAGCCCTGGATAGACAACAGGTACAAGTTTGATAAGGTTGAACTTAACCTAATTTCAAATAGAAAACTATTTTAATTGCAGAACGTTTGTTAGCTCAGTAGTAGAACAAGGAAGATGATTTATTTCGTTTTGTTATGACATTTGAGTAAATATAATGGATATGCATATTATAATAGAACCTCCTTAAAATCTGCCTAGTTTAGAGAAGTTGCAAATTAATTTAGAAAAGCGAATTTAATCTCCTCCTTCTAAAGCTTACTTACCATCTGGTTATGACCAAATTGCTCAGGCAAGAATTTTCTGACCTTTCTGAGGAAAAGCTAAGCATGTAAATTCTTTTTAAGTCACTTATCGCAAAAATTCTATTGAAATCAGAGCGCTTAATGTGTGTTTTTTAGAACTCGGACACTTAGTACCTTTATTCTCTCACAGTTTAGAAAGGTAGTAAATCGTAAAACCTCAAAGATGTTTCCAGTTCTAACACTTAAACAAAATATTATCCCATAAACATAATGCTATAGATGTAGTGTCACTGCACTGTGGAAGGAAGTGGTTCATAAACTTCATGTGCCTTGATCTTTCTGCAATCTCTTGATAACTGCTGGAAGCATGAGAAGGTGTGCCAGCAAAAACACTGCTTTATATTTTTCTCTATTTCTTAAGCATGTGTTAGCAACTACTGCTGAAAAGAGAACGCTGACTTGGCTCAGCTTTTGGTTTCACATGATATGGTGCCTCTTATGCTGAGATGGGCAAACAAACTTTATATTTTCTATTTTATTAGGGACCTATATTTTTGTTTCTTGACAGACAGGAAAGTGATTTACTCAATTGAAGTCAGTGGATTGGGAAGGTTCCTATATAGGGTTCAAAAGTGCAGATGTGATTACCAGACTTCAAAGGCAGTTCTGGAGAAGTTTTAGGTTGATAAATTTCTGAAGTGTGAATGTGAATATTTAAAGTGATTTGCAAGGCATCCATTACAGATGAGCAGGCGATGGAGAAAGTATGGCACTCGTAGTGTACCAATCAATGACAATCATATAATTTCATATTTCAAGAAAATCTTTTGTATTGTAAATTAATACAGATAGTCAATTTATGTGTTATGCTTAAATGCATCATTTTCCATTTGGAAATTCAGCAAAAATAATCTAACTATGCCTACAGACTTAAACCTTTTTTTAATTATTAAATTTTCCTTTGCAAATGTGAAACAAACTTGTAGTAGCAATTAATATTACTGTAAGATGAAATGCAGTATAATATGTTCGTTTCTGCAGCAAGCAGTACTTATTCCCTGTGGAGTGAGACTGCAGAGCTGCTTTATTTTGTTCTGAAGTACTGAAATGGAGCGAGGGCATCTATCCAAAACCCATGCTTGAATGATCTAGTCTTTTATTAATTGTACACAGATGAGGAACTCTGACTTTTTTTTTTAGTCTTTTTTTTTTTTCCCCAGAGCTTCTCAGAGCCAGCATATATAAATAGCACTGATGAGAGAGTGAATAGCTTTAGGGCTATTTTTATCAGTGGCCTCTGGTTAGTGCTGGTTCCATTATGAAAATGTTTGCATGTGTTTCCCAGAGGGTGTAGACACTCTGGAAAGGAACACGCAGGTCTAGCGTGTTGCCTCATAAATATGGCTAAATATCACACCTAAAGGTAAAAGGTGCTTTTTTTCTTAATTTTTTCCCCCCTTTGCAGGACTGCTGCACAGGAGTGCTTTCTTTGATGATTTTGTCAGCTTTCCAGCAGACAAAGTCTAGCAAAGTGCTCTCAACTGCAGATGGACCTGTTGTGTCCAACAGTGTCACACCTTTGTTTCCTAGAGGTTTGGGAGAGGGACCAGTCCCTCAGGAGTTCAGAGCACAGGTGGGAGAGCAGAGCTCTGATTCTCAGGGTGGAGTGTCCCTTGAAGACGGTGGTTCTTTGTGCAGCTTTTTTTTTTATTTTAAATAGATGGAGCACAGGAAAAAAATAACCTGTTTTGAGGGTTCAGTTGACTGTTTGCAAAAGATCCATATAACAGAGAATTTTACCTTAGATTTTTATTTACCTAGAGACTTTTTGCAAGGAGTGACTAGCTGGTTTTTGTGATGCACATAAATCTCATCTTAACAAGATAAACAACATTAAGAACCTGCTCAGCTTTTACGGTGGAAAATGCTGTTGTTGATCAGCTGTCAGGGATTTCTAGTATGATTGGAGCCAGGTTTAAGTAATTGAAAGTTAAAAATCTACTTTGTAAAACATGTCAGTATTCTTTTTTTTTTTTGACCTCTTTTCATTTTCATGAGCCCAGGTAATACTTAGTTGTGAGTAGCATTTAAAGGGTGCTGGTGACATTGAACTTGGTGGAGCACAAGGCTGATCCCATCACTGCCTGCCTTGAGTGAGGCTCCAGCACTTTCCTCTGATACAAATCAGAAGCACAGGTAGAGCGAGCTCAGAACCCAGCAACTGGAGTTTGCTCAGCTATTTCACTGTAATTCAGTAGTTAGTGATTACTTTGTGACAGTAGTTTAGTGATTACTCTGTGAGAGTGATGATACTGTGAGATATCAAGAAGGAATTACATATTCATTGCATGTAATATTACCTGTGTCATATGTTGTGGTATGAAATAGTTCAAAGTGGGTGGGCTCCTTGGCGCGCTACTGGGGCCACCCCTGGGAATGGTTTTCTGAAAAAGTGACTTTCCCAGATGATGAGGAACTGGAGGTGGGGAGGGGAAATCTGTGGGTAAATGACCGGCTCAGGCTCCGACTGGATTGATTGTACTGGCATAGATGGTTATCATGTTTAATTGTTTTAGATAGCTGTGGTGGTAATTGTTGCTTACAAGTCTTTGAAAGAAATAATTACAAAATATAAAATCAAAGCTACATCATACAGGAAACAGCTGAGTTCTCACAGAACACCTCCAGCTTATTATTTAAAGTAAGAAAAATGTGTAATACATACAGCAGAGGTTTTTTTTTTTCTTTTCATTCAATTATTCCCTTCTTCCCCACCCTTTTTCCTCGAAACAACTGAGGGGGGGGAAAAGGCAATGCTTGCAAAGCGCTCTCATGCTTGCTAAGTTTAGCGAGCCTGATTTTCCACCCCCTCCTCTCTCCTGCGGCTTATGGAGTGGGAAAATGCAAATTGGACAATTGAGTAGTTTCTATAAAGAGTTCCTTGTTTACACCATCGCTTTGCTTGGAGGTCTCTACTGATGCCAAAATTGGAAAATGCATGGGGAAGGGTACAGTTGTTCAGATTCCTGCTTTACAATAAATAGTGTGCAACAAATGGTGACCATCTAGCTAAAAGATTAGTCACTACCTATGACAGTCCACTGTAGAGACTTTGTCAATGTAGTAGGAGGCAGAAGAAACTATGCTTCTCTAACTACAGAGACACCAATTTCATAGGTGTGCTTTTTCCCTTCCTCTTTGATGGTTGAAGGTCATTAAAATGACTCAGGGTAATGTTTTCGGGCTACTAACTGGTTAAGGGTTACACCCCTTGGGTAATCTGTTGATGTGAAAACTTACTTCCCTGGGCATATTGGTAAGGTGGCGACTTAATCATAGAATCATAGAATTGTTATGGCTGGAAAAGACCTTTAAGATCATCAAGTCCAACTGTTATCTAACTCTTCCAGGCCCGCTTCTAAACCATGTCCCTGAGCACCATATCTAGATGGCTTTTAAATACATCCAAGGATGGCAATTCAGCCTCTTCCCTGGGCAGCCCGTTCCAGTCTTTGATAACCCTTTCAGTGTAGCAGCTTATCCTAGTGTCTAACCTAAACCTTCCCTGGTGCAACTTGAGGCCATTTCCTCTTGTCCTATTGGTTGTAACTTGTGAGAAGAGACCAATGCCCACCTGTCTACAGCCTCCTTTCAGGTAGTTGTAGAGAGCAATAAGGTCTCCCCTCAGCCTCCTTTTCTTCAGACTAAACAACCCCGAGTCCCTCAGCCACTCCTCATAAGACTTGTTCTCAAGACCCCTCACCAGCTTCATTACCCTTCTCTGGACCCTCTCCAGCACCTCAATCTCCTTCTTACACTGCGGTGCCCAAAATTGAACACAGTACTCGAGGTGCAGTCTCACCGGTGCTGAATACAGTGGGACAATCACTTCTCTGTCCCTGCTGGCTACCCTATTCCTGATGCAGGCCAGGATGCCGTCAGCCTTCTTGGCCACCTGGGCACACTGCTGGCTCATGTTCAGCCAGCTGTCAGTCAACACCCCCAGGTCCTTTTCTGCCAGGCAGCTTTCCAGCCACTCCTCCCCAAGCCTGTATTGTTTCATGGGGTAATCTAAATGTTAACCCCGTTGCATGGGGTAATCTGAATGTTAAAGTGGTTACAACCAATTCGTTGACATTTGAAGCAGAGCTACTGCATACTCACCACCTACAACAGCAAAGGGAAGCTGCAATTACCAAAACTTGATGCTATACACGCTGCTTTCTGCAAGACCAAGGGGTCCAGCTCTTGGAGATCATCTGAAAATTGTACATTTAAGCACCACAGAAGTTAATAATGTTAATGCGGTCCATGTGGTCTCTGTCCATGTCTAATAAGTTTGATTAGCATTTCCAGTGTAATTGAAAGACAAAACAAAAAAAGGGCTTTTTGAGAATGGCTTCATGGGGGAAAGTGCCACTTCAAGGGTTTCTTCTTGAAGGACCTGCAGCAGAGGTTGGTGGCAGTTGTAGCTTGGGGACAGCCCAGTCTGTGCTCCTGAACATTCTCTTTCTTCTGCTGCATGTCCTGCTAGATGGGCGGATGTGATATTCTGCATGCCCTCTGGGAAGCCTGGGCTATGTAGTGCACGTTTCCTCCCATGAAACCTCAGAGCTAGGTAATGCACATCGTAAAACCTTTGGTTCTAAAGCGATCTGTATCTTTTCCAACTGCAGGAAAAAAGAGAATGACTTGAATGTCTCTTTAGTCTTGTTTTGAAACCTACTCAATTCAGGCTTTTCGTTCTTGTTTCTGTAGGTCCGCATTGGTCCTAGTTTCCTATATCTGAGCAGGTGTGTGAGTGGAATGAATGCAGCTCGTCATCATCTGGCACATCTTCTTTTACAAAAAGCGAGTTGCTCAGTGATTGTAATGTACTGCAGGTGAACAGTGAGCAGGGCATAGAAAAAAATACATAAATATGTCTAAATATCTGACTAGATAACTGAATACCGAGATTCTAGAAGAGATTTTTGCCCTCTCTTCTGTTCTTTTTTTTTTTTCCTTGAATGGCTTAAATGGTTTCCAGTTGTTTCACTGTTTGGAGCTTCTATTTAGTTATTTTTTTTTAATTTTTTTTTTTTTTTTTAGAAATCTGCTTATCATAGCATCATAGAATTGCAAAGGTTGGAAGGGACCTTTAAGATCATCAAGTCCAACCATTAACCTAACCTGACAAAACCACCTCTAAACCATGTCCCCAAGTACCACGTCTGCCCTTTTTTTAAGCACCTCCAGGGATAGCGAATCCACCACCTCCCTGGGCAGCCTACTCCAATGTTTGATAACCCTCTCAGTGAAAAAATTTTTCCTAATATCCAATCTAAACCTCACCTGGCATAACTTGAACCCATTTCCTCTCATCCTATCACTTGTCACTAGGGAGAAGAGGTCAGCCCCCACCTCTCTGCAACCTCCTTTCAGGTAGTTGTAGAGAGTGATAAGGTCTCCCCTCAGCCTCCTCTTCTCCAGGCTAAACAACCCCAGTTCCCTCAGTCATTCCTCGTAAGACTTGTCCTCCAGACCCCTTACCAGCTCCGTTTCCCTTCTCTGGACACACTATAACACCTCAATGTCCTTCTTGTAGTGAGGGGCCCAAAACTGAACACAGTACTCGAGGTGGGGCCTCAGCAGTGCCGAGTACAGGGAGGTGATCACTTCCCTAGTCCTGCTCACCACATTATTCCTGATGCAGGCCAGGATGCCGTCAGCCTTCTTGGCCACCTGGGCACACTGCTGGCTCATATTCAGCCGGCTGTCCACCAACACCCCCAGGTCATTTTCTGCCAGGCAGCTTTCCAGACACTTTTCCCCAATCCTGTAGCGCTGCATGGGGTTGTTGTGACCCAAATGCAGGACCCAGCACTTGCCCTTGTTGAACTGCATACCATTGGCCTTGGCCCATTGGTCTGGCCTGTCCAGATCCCTCTGCAGGGCCAGCCTACCCTTAAGGAGATCAACATGCCTGCCTAGTTTGGTGTAATCTGTGAATTTACTGAGGGTGCATTCGATCCCCTCATCCAGGTCATTGATAAAGATATTAAACAGAACCGGCCCCAGCACCGAGCCCTGGGGAACACCGCTTGTGACTGGACGCCAACTGGATTTAACTCCATTCACCACCACTCTCTGGGCACGGCCATCCAGCCAGTTTTTTACCCAGTTGAAGAATACACCTGTCTAGGCCATGAGCAGCCAGTTTCTCCAGGAGAATGCTGTGGGAAATGGTGTCAAACGCTTTGCTAAAATCCAGGTAGATAACATCCACAACTCTGATCACTTGGTAAGATGCAATGACATAAGGACTTATTTAAAACTGACGTTTTACTGTTTCTCAAGTCAGTATTATGTAGTTATTAGCTTTTCTTATAAATAATTCATTCATGTTAATATTCAGCTGTATACAGTAATATATTAATTCCTATATGATTTGCATCCACATACCAAATGATGGCAAGATGCAGATTAAAACGCAGGATTCCAAACATATATTATAGTCCATGTTGACACAAGCTATTAACCGCGTTATTAAGAGCAGTGCAGTAGTGCTGGTGGAGGTTACCTAACATTACTTTGCCCTTTCCAATGAAATTCTAGGTCACCCTATCCTCTGGGTGCTGCAAAGGAAAGTGTAGAATATTTAGACAGATCAAGCCAGTGGAGTGCAGAGTATATGAAAAAGATGGTAATGCATAACTGGTCCTTTCTCAACGGTGGCAGGCTGCTAGGCAGTTTACACTGTGGCTTGTGCTTTAGTTTTTTCACTTGAATAAATTCATGAGTGGACAGCCTTTTTCTCCAATGTACTTCTATCATCCTGTTTGGTCATGTATTTGATCTCTTACAGAGCCAAAGAGAATGTCTGTGATATGCAAGTCTAGAAGTTAATAATTACCATTAACGAATAGCATGAAAGACCTTTTTTCTGAAATATGTTGAATGTCATTCTCCCTTGCTTCCATGGTAACAAAGAGAAACTATACTGAGTCTTTTAAGCCTTTGCTTCAGCCAGTGGTTACAATTCAATAATAATTCAATTAAAAAAATGGGAACTCTGGCAATCCTGCAGTAACGTTTACTTAATTGGCTCTTGGGTACAGCCACCACTGAAAAGCTGGAACATTGTAAATGACTTCGGTGTGCTTCTAAATAATTGGTTTCTCCTCTCTCAAAAATGTAAAGGCTTTTCAAACTTTTTTTTTTTTTGTATTTATGCTATGCCAATTAGAGCCCTACCCTTTTGGCCCTTCACTTCCTTTTTCTCATTCCGAACCAGCATCTGTTTTTCCACATTCTTCAAGTTTGACTCTGAATGCCGGTTGGCTGTGATTGATCCTGTTTACAGTCTGCAGCCTGGAACCCAGATCTGTGCTCACCTGCATTTGCTGTTGTGATTAATGAGCATAAATCAGGGGTGACACACTCATGGCTGCAGCTGGAATGCCGGTCGTGACGGAAGATGCAGAAGAGTAGGCTGGGTGGGTTTTGCTGTCTCCTCTCCAGTTGCATTGGAAACAAGTGGAGATAAAAAAAACATACTCTGAGCCAATTTTTGCAGCTTAATACATCAGACGAGTGTATGTGAAGCACTAACGTTCATCAGTTTGTATTGAAGAAGAAACAGAAGTATGTTTCAAAGGTTATTTTAGGAACTTGATCAGCTGTTTTTCCATTTTTGCTGGGGACTGTGGAAGGTTGAAGGTGAAATGAGTTCTGTTCAAATGTTAATGTATATAATAGTGGGACAAAACCATAGGGTATGGGATATAATCTGATTTCTTTTTAAGAAGCCCAGCTCCACTGGGCTTACTTTTCCTCTCGTGACTGATATTAAACATGGATTGATGGAATACTTATGGCAACATTGTTCCAGGGTTTTGTAGGCTGAAGGTCGTCTTAGACTAAAGACTACATGCATTATGATTTCTACAGCTGAGCCTTGTTTGTATGGCTCTTCTAGCTAAGAATTTAAGCTCATTATTTTGCAGTAAGATTGTTTGCTTCCTGACACTGTAACCTGATTTACAATGAATGGTATTAGTAGTCTGTTCTTTCTTAATGAATATAATGAGGCTGAAGACACATGAAACACAATTGACAAATGCCATGTATTGATTTTAAGCTTGACCTGATTGACGTAGTGGAAGAATAACCAACTTGCCAATAATAGGCTATTTGTCTAGCAAAATAAGTGTTAAATCTTGGCAACTATTTGAAATTGCTTTAAGGGGTCACTGCTCTAAGTGCCTCTTAAAGTAGATCACTTGCAAAAATCTGTGCATCTCACTAGCACATATATGCACATCCGTAAACGTATAAAGGAACTGGTATAATACACAGAATGAGGGTAAGTGTAGAAGAAAGCATATGTCTGTCATAAGAACAGGAAATTACCACTGAGTTCTGGCACCATCCTCTTGGAAATACTTGTTTCATCCCTTCCAATATACAAAATTCATGTCATACAAAAAAATTTCTATTTTACATTAGTCTCAGATGAGGTTTTTCTACAAATTGCATTTCTTCTAATGTACTGAAATAGTATTTACATAGTTGTTTCTGCAATGATGTTTGCTCACTCAGAAACCCCACTGGCTGAGAGGGTTAATGAGCTTGGGGTCTTCTGAAAAAGCTGTGGGCAGAGCGCGCTGCCCACAGGGTGGGCAAGGACTGGCACCCTGAGCTGGGCTGAAATGGGGCCCTGGGCCACGGCCAGGATGGGGAAGCCCCCATGGATGGGGGTCAGCGCTGGTCAGACCCACTGGTGCCTTCAGGGCACGGACACAAGCAGAGCTGGCAGTACCTGTGGGGAGATACTCTTACCGCCTGTTAACTGTGTTGGATTAATCTTGTTGTACGCTGGAGGCTCATGTATATCGGATGTATTAAAAGGTCTCTTGTGGGAAATACGTTGTGCACGGTGGTTCTTGTTTTGATTACTTCTGACTTGTCATAAAGGGTCCTGCTTGCGGTTCAAAGGGCAGGAAATTCAATAATTTAACATCAGTCACCCAGTGAAAGTATGATACTCTTTTTTTTTTTTTTTTTTTAGTTTCAAGAATGAATGTGATCAGTTTGCCTTGAGTGGCATGGGCCACCCAAGTGAGCAAAGTTACAATTATTTCCTGCTCTGTTTTTATACTGAACGTATTTGCAGGCTGCATTTCTTCATCGCTTTGAGCTTTATCTGTAAAATTGAGCTCTTTCCCTATGATGTGTTTTTGTGTAGGTGCCTTTTTTTTTTTGTAACATGTTGTTGCCTACTTGCTAGCGGCACTTTGAAGTGCGGTTTGAATTAACGCTGACAAAAACACAGGAGCTTGGGACTTGCACAACTTCAGCATATTCCTTTTGAAATACATTTAAACTGCTGTCTTGCACTTAAAATTTTGTGTAATGTTTAAGCTTGGCGTTTAAGCAGTCTGTTTCCTTGAAGCCCGCACGTGAGGGGGAGGCAGTCTACAATCAGATGTGTCACTTCTCACATTAAATGTAAAACTGAACGGGGGACCTCACTGGTGATTAGATCAGCAGCTTTCTCTGGACCAGAGGCGTCATCCCCCATGCCCTGCCTGGATCGCAGCTCCAGCAGTTGCACTCTGCTCAGCTGCTTATTTCCACTGGCTCCAGTATTTGCGTTTGCTTTGCCTTTTAAACTTTTGCTGTGTTTAGATGTGCTAGGGAGTAACATTTTTTTTTTTTCCTTTAGTTGGCAGCCTTTCTGAGGGGATATGAAGTAATCACTATGAATAAATGTGTTTATAGCAGATTTGTTAAGTGGCTGGGTGTCAGGTTATTTGTAACATGTTATGTGTATTCATATTACTTCCTTTTGTAGGATTGCATAGGAGTGTGCATATTTACAGGCATGGCCCATAACATTTAATGATGCATTTTTCTGAATAGACCCTAGTGTTTCGAGAAGTATTAGAAATAACGGGACTAGTTTGACATCATGCCTTCACGGATGTAGGCAGAAAGACCTGTGTGCCTTTTGGAAGCTTTTATTAAGTTATAAAGAACCTATGTATGCTCAGTCAGTCAACTGAGGACTCTGGTGTCACCTCATTCTTTAAATGATGTTGCATTCTTCATTGATTATAAACTGTTCTGTTGCTGCTGCAATGGAGGAAAGTTTGTGTTTAGTTTTTGGGGTTTTTTTAACGTTAAACTATTTTTTGTAATGAGGAAGGTGTAAAACTAGTTTTTATGATGAGAGAAGCCAACAGCTTTAACAGATGAGCATGCATAGATGCTGCTTTTTTTCCATATTGCAGTTTCAGCAAGAGTGTGTTAAACAAAACTGCTTACTTTTGCTTTATGCTCCTCTCTGCCTTGCCCAGCCCACTTGGTGATTGCAAAATACTTCTGGACAAATATTTTGTATATTGGCGTGCTCCTTCCTCTCTGGATGCCCCACCTTGCTCCTCATCCTCAGCACCTCTCAGAGCAGTAAGGCAGGCTTGCCGACACAGAGGAGGACATATAACCACCCCACTGCAGCAACTGCAGTGCTGTAACACCTGTGGATATCCCAGAGCTTTCTCCATGAGGTTATCTTAGAGTGGCATGTGTGTTACCTTGCCAGCTAAAAGTTACAGCTGTCTTCAGCGCAGCCTGGAAGTATCTATTCTGAATTGGCTTGCAGATGTGCGGTGCTGGATGAATGCCTCAGCCACCTGGGACTGCACACCTTGAGCTGGGCATCTGCTTGGAGTGTGCTACAGTGGCCCTCTGCTGTCTGTGCCAGCTCTGGAGGCTCACGAGCTAGAAACTAAGGGATTTGAGGTTATTACATGGGTGCTAAAGATTTTGCAATATGGCTGGTATGGAGTTAGGTAGCTGTAGCAGAGTTGCCTCACTCCTGACAATAGAGGTGATCCAAATTTACTGTCTTCAAAGACATAAGGGTATTTCCTAGTTTTATTTCCAAGTTTTCTTCCCCGCCCCCCCCCCCCCCCCCCCTTTCTTTTCTGTAAAGTTTTCTCAAACTTGTTTACTTGAAATTTGCTTGACAAGAATGAAAAGGCTCATATTCTTGTGAAATCGCCTGAATCCAGCAGCGGGGGGTTTAACTGAAACCCCATCCCCTAACCCCTCAAAGACCAAAACACTTGGAAAAAGATTCTAAAAAATAAGGAAACTGTTGAAAGTTATGAAGAGACAGTTCATCACAAAATCTTTCTAGATTACTGACATATTAAAATGTTTCTTCTATTAGTCAAATAACTAACAAACTCAATTATGCAGGAATTAACATGCTGATGCAGGAATTACAGTGTTGATACTATTAGAAGCAATTATTATGGTATTACAGAAAATGATGCATACACCAGAGGAGATCCTGGCAAACAAATACGCCTTCAAAGTATATACAATACTATGTATTTCACAACTGACCTGTGTGATGCACAGAATGATTTGCACATCGTTGGACTTTAAAAGTACAGAATCGTGTATGTGTTGATAAATGGGTTAAAGAGATGCAGCAAGGTGCCGGTTCCCAGCAGATGGCAGGATATCCTAGTCTATCCCATCCAGCCGCATGCTGGGTGCAGCCAAGGCTGCCTTGTGTGCATTTATGCTTTTGATATAATAGTTGATTAATGTAGTATACTTCCAACGTGGGCAGGCTATGGAGTACTCCTGTAGGTTGCTTTAATGAAACTTTTACGAATATTGACCTTACTTGGGAATACTCCGAGTCAGAAACCTTCGTACCGAGGGTGCCCATGTCCCCTCGGTTGGAGGAAGGGTGCTCTGTGCAGGTGGGTGGTAATAGGTTTGCCAGGCCTGTCTCAGCAGTGCCAAATCGCACGGGATGGCTGTGAGATGGAGGAGGTCCCTCTGCTCGAGATGCTGCTGAGACTTTCAAAGAAACTAAGGTCATCCCACAGCTCAGGTTGTGGCAGAGGGCTGCAGCTGCGCTCAGCGCTGGGCAGGCAGCACCCTTTAACGATTTAAGTAACTCGTTGAGTACAAATTCCTCTTCATATAGGCAGAGAGCACATTTTTAGAAAGTAAAAGATGGGTATTAGTTAGCTATTTTAGTCTGCTGCTAGGATTTTAAGGCAAACAACCCTTCATCAGCTCCAGAGCCAATTATGTTAATGATATCATAGATCTAAAAGCTGTGGCCGTATGTCAGACACAGGACTCTCGTGCAGAATATCTGCGTGCAGATAAAAGGGCACCTTACATACGTTATGTGCATGCCACAGATTAAAGTAGCACACTTTCTCTTGGGTTTATGCTATGATCTTTCAGTAAACATTAGTAACATATTTTAGTGAATAAAAATGAAGTAGCAGAAAACTGACTTACATTTCGTATTGATAGTAGTTGTTTCAAGTTAAAAATAAAACAGAATAGTATAAAGTATAGGGAATAGTAAGATTTAAGTCTTCCAAAAGAGAGCATAGTTTATGAACTGCAGTTTTGGGGTTTGTGAGAGCTGGTATTTCTTAAGGTAATAGTTTAGATGATTGTGCTCATCTGTTCTGTGTGTTACGATATTAACCAATAGTGGTAGAAAAACTCCACAACTGTCATGATATCCCAGTATCTATAGGGCTATCCCTGTTATCTATGTTCTGTGGAAGGCACCAGAAGTGCTAAGGCAGGTCAAGACTCTTGTAAAACAATTTAATAATAGGCAAAAGAGTTCAGCTTATCTCTGTCTATCAACATAGATGATGCTTTTGTGAATAGTTGAACGGGTTTGAGGGCAGGGTGTCCTATTGTCTGTTTCCGTAATATTTTTAGCGAGATGGTTTTAATCAGGACTGATGAGCAGTGGCAGAGGGGGCCCTCTGTGCTGTATGCTCATGTTACCTCCAGCTGAGACGGGAAGAAATGGACCAGGGCCGGACAGAGGAGCTGAAATAACCCTTGTTTCCATTCAGCCCCACCTGCACCTGTAGTTGTGTTACTCAGCAGCACCTATATCACTCCTGTAGAAATTAACCTCACCTTGATCTGGGAAATTAAAGTCATCTCAGGGAGCCACTCTGTTAGCAGAAATCTACCTTTGAAGAGAAAATTGTGAATACCGCTTTCTACCTTTTATAGCTTATTTTTATCCTTTGTGCCGTTTCATCCCTCGGCAATCCCTGATTCTGGTAGCACTGACTTTTTCCATAGCCTCCTCCAAGTATTAAACCACGAAAAATTAAGCGATGAAAGGGGAATGATAGCTGTGACTGAGGACGATCTCTGCAGCCCTTTTGTTTCATCTCCGTTGAGGTGAACATGTCAACAGCTGTCAGCAATAATGCTTATTCCTCTTACAGCAAGGTGATGGATTGATATGTGTACCAAAATATGTTAGAAATTGAAATAAAATATGCATTTTTTCATAATTTATCAGCATTATGATGGCACAAAAAAGCCAGTCTTATGAATAATACAGAGCTCTGCAACGGGCATTATGTACTGTAGGTAATAAATGCAATGTCTCTCCTAGACTACCAGGAGAGTTGTAAAGCAGAATGCATTAGTTCTGCTTTGTGATAATAAATCATTTTAGTTTGTCAGAAGGCTCTGGCTAACTTTTACTCCTGAGGTATGAAAGAATGCAGTGCCATACGGCTCTGGATGGTTTCTGAAGTGTTTAGGCTGGCTCTGAATCTCCTGGGTAATGTTTTGAGTGAGCGATATGGTTAGATAACAAGTGGCAGTATTTCTCAGGTATCGATGTTGTGATGTCTCCCGTTGTTTTATTGCCTAGAGTGGCTGATTTCGTCCTAATTGGAACTGTAGCTCTTCTCTGATGTTCTGTGTCTCTATTTGCAATGTGGCTCCGTGTCTCTCTGAAGAGCTGGGTGAGAATGCTGAGTGACAAGCTGCTCTGCTGCTTGGGCATCTTTTGGAGGGGGCAAAGAATTCAATTGCACTTTTGTTCTCCTTTTACACGCCTAAGCGCTGGTTTAGACAGTCATCGTAAAAGCTACCTTTACCTAAGCTTCTGTGCATATCAGCCGATCATTGCTGCAAACAGCCCAGACGATGGCAACACAGAGTAGGTTGAAGCAGACCTGGGCTGGTTATGCAAGATTAGAGGAAAAAACTACTTGTGTAAACTTCACTAAAATATGCGAGTTATCTCAAGTTCATTAATTTCAGTTTAATTTTCAGAGCATTATGTGTTGTGGTGTTCTTAGGAAAGATAGCCAACTCTTTGTAATCCATACTTTCCTAATTTGCACAATTCATTATTTAGATTTAAAAAGATGGAGTCTTCCCACTTTCTAGCCAAGATTTAACAGCAGAAAGTATAGTGAAATGTCATTAATAAGTTTTATCATCTGTACAAAATATGCTGTGGTGTATGTACAGCATGTTATGAGGTATTATCAGGAAAAAATTAAACTACATTTATCTAAACTGCCTAATATCATGGGAGCTTTTACTATAGCTTCTCTCTTATTTTGTATGCTTCCCACTTGAAGAAAGCTTTATGAATTGCTGTTATTTTTTGCTGTATTTACAAAGTTTTAATAGACTTTAATATCCCAAGTGATTAGGAGACTAGTCCTGTATTTCTGGCTATACCTTACAGGGGTTTTGTAGGGTTTGATACATATGAGGATCTTGAGATACCCTGAATAAAGTTCACATTGTATGGCAGCAGCCCACCAGCTGTTGCAGATGCTCACTTCTGCCATTGGCACTCTCTGACCCCAACCTCCTTTCCCTTTCCTTATCTTTTGGCGAGAGGGAGCGAGATCTTCCATCTGCAAACTGTAGTGTGCTTTGGCAATGGCAGTGCTGGGTTTCCAGAGTTGCCTGTTCCATTTTTCCTCATCCTTGGATGTGTCCTTTCATGGAGTATGATTCTTCATTGCATGGTTTGCTTTGGAGACATTGGTACCAAGCCCAAAGAATGGTTTTACACACCGTTGCTGCTGCTGTGTGCCTGGGATGGTGCTGGGGTGGGGTGGTGGGAGGCAGTGGCACCTGGTACCTGCGTGGTGGTCTGCGCTTCAGGGGGACACGGTTGGTTGGTTGTTTGGCTCTGTGTCTGGTGCCACACAGGCACTTTCACTGCTCAGTTGTCGATGGAGACAACAGGGAGCTTCTGCATGGGCTGCACAGAGCATCAGCTCTTTCTGCTGTCTGTAGAAATGCAGGAGGGGCAGGGAGCTCCCCATGTTTACGTGGGGACTTGGTGACTCCTTTTGCCTTGTCCATCATACCACAGGTGCTTCCCTGATCTAGGATGCATCTGTGTTCTTGGTGTACTCCTCAACATATGTGACCTGCACAACTGAGTGCGTAGGAGTAGCTCAGCTCTATACTCCATGAAGAACAGCATCTCCCCGTTTTTTTTCTGTGGGTTGGCTCTTGAGTAACATCCCTTTAGAACAATTTTACTGTTCTTACAGAACTCTGGATGGTGTAATTAGTCTCATATTTATAGTAGCTGATCTGTAAATCTTACAGCTTCGAATAATTTAGTGATATTTCACTCTGGAATTGTTCATAGGAAGTATCGTGTACTTTAAAGAACAGCAATATCTTTAAAAAGATTCTTTTGCAAATTGAAGTTTTAATGTGATTACTCAGTGTTGTGACTAATGGTCTTTCTCTTGTTTAGAAGTTAAATAATAATAAGCAGTTCCATTACTGTATTTAACAAATGACAATGTACTTTGTCTTACAGAAAAGCAAACAAAAATAGGGGTGTTTTTTGTTTGTTTTAAAGCAGTGGTGTGCTGTAACTTTCAGTTTGCCTGTCACCATTTTCACTGCTGGCAGTGTGGTCTTACTCGTGTATTTTTCTCGACTTACCCCACAGTCACTGGCTGTTCACCACAGTCCTATATTGCAATTTTGTTTGGTTTTTAGGAGCCATGTGTCTAAACTGAAGTTCTTAGTTCGAAGTATTTGGTGTAATTTTCAGAGGAGTATGTGACGGAATCAATGAAATGTTGTAGTCTGTCGTGCCTGATAATGCGAAATGAAGAATTTGCAGAACAAGCTTTGTTAGTTCTTGATGTGTGGAGCTTCCTTTGAAAATAAAGGGAAGCCGATGCATAGAAAAATTAAATGACATTGCACATCTTAGTGATTACATCAATAACTGTCAGTGATCGTTTCCCTCTACTTGGGAAAATACCACTAAAGCCTCAAGACTCTCTGAACAATCCTCTCTTATTTTGATTTATCCTCGGTCCAAATAAACACGAATTTCATTGTTACTGGAAATGGGAATTGATGAAAGAAAGCTGTATTTGGGTTGGCTAAAAGAACTGCTGGGGACAACTCTTTGTCTCTTCCATGCAGCAGTCTGCTGTGCTCAGTCCAGTGTGCAGAGGTGCTTGTTGGCGGAGCCCGTGTGTCTGAGGGCAATACTGAGGTCCTACCTGCACCTGCTGGTTCACTGCATGATCACAGCGTCACTGCTGGCTTTGAAGCATTCATTCCCTGCCTTAGAAACTTTTGCCATAATATGTTGCTTGACAGTTTCTGATTTTCCTTTTCAGACTACCTTTTAATGCTTTCTGTATAGCTAACACATTTTGAAGTCTTTGGTTATGGCTGTGGGCTTTTGGTGAAACAAGAATTGATCTTTTAAATCGGGCTGACTTTATCATAGCACATCACAAAGTGTAAGAAAAGCTTCATCCCTGCCAGAAAGAGGTTGCTTTGGAAATTACAGGAGAATGTGACATAGAGTATTTGATCTAAGGGCTGAATGTGCTTTCAACAAAACGTGATGTAGACTCTGTTCTTTGATCTCATTTGTCCTCTTAAAACTCATTTCTCGAGTGTTTCATGTCTGTCTGTTCATTTTGTGTGCTGTACAGAGTGCTACAAAAATGAAGTCAGTAGTAGAAGTTTTAATGCTGAAAACTGGAGCTGCAGAACATTATCACACATGAACAGCTTTATCACAGACAGACCTGTTCTTACAGGTGCTCTGTAAAGCTGTTACGGAGACTAAAACACCTGGAATCTTCAGATCAGATTTGAAGACTTTGGCGCTTGGACACATTTAGTTTTTCCTGATGTGTGTATGCTATTTTGGCTTGCCTTTGTCAGACCATAAATACTCCACTTGCTATACGTAGTCATCACAATAAAATGCAATGCAAGAGGGAAGGAATAAGCACAAATGCAAACAGGGTCTTTCTGTATGTTTCCCTAAGACATCAAGTGTATTTGCTGTCACTGATGAGATTTTTGATTGCAGGAACTGCATTGATGCATTAAGGTGCAGAAGCTCCCTTGAAAGCAGAAGCCGTAACACCTCCTCAAATGTAACAATACCATAGGGTTGGGATAAGTGCTCCTGGTGGAAAGTTGAGGAGAAGGGTTCAAAACAAGACATCCAAATACATGCTAAGCTTTTATGAGTATATGGTCTGATGTAAATGGAAGAAACAACTGAAGTCTTACTCACTGAAGGTTTCTGTTCATGCTTTGTGGGAGAGGGGAGAAGGAAGAGGCATCAGGGAGCAGGGCTGGAGACAAAGAGCTAGATTAGATGGTGTGAGGTGAAAGAAAAGAACAGGTTTAAGTCAAAGTGAGGAAGAAAGACGATTGGGAGCGGATACATAAAGGCAATAAGGAGTACTGAGAAACAAGAGGGAACTGAGGAGGGCACAGAGCACATGAGACACGGGACCTGGGCTGAGCTTCATTACACCAGGGGCTGCTGCACTCTCCTGCCCGGTGTTGCACAAAGGAGGTTGAAACAGGTTCACACACACAGAGCTTTCTTCACAGGACCCATAGCCAGTGAGACACACTAGCTCTTAGCAATAAAAGTTACTTTGGGCCAAAATACGAAGAGAGAAAAGAGATAGAAAACTCTACCCAGTGGCCAGCTGTACAGAGCAGGGACAGGGTCCCTGGATCAGCATCTTCCCCTCTTGGGAAGGCTACAGAGCAGGAGTTAAGAGACCTGTGCAGTAACAGTGGATAATTTTGACTTTTTCAGAGGCTAACAGGAATTCAAAAGACACAGACTAAACTTCTTGGCTCTAATGAGAAGATTTCTGTTAGCAACCCTGTGTACCAGCTCACCAGAGCTGAATTTGGGTTCTCCATGTGCACTTTTTCCTCCATGGCCTGATGCCACAGCACAGCTGCAGTCCCCCATGATATAGGAAGGTCTGACATCATCCCCTGATGCTGATGTCACGTTTGGATTTTTGGAGGTGAAAATGCTTCGCATCTTCCTCGATGTGATATGGCATCAGCCTCAGGGCTTCGTTCCTGTCTGGAGTTCTAGGAGAAGTTGCTTCTCCACATGGCTATCATTTAGTAAATATGTACTATTTAAACTTGATTTCAAAGTAATTTTATGGAAGTAAGTCTGTCTATAGACACTATTTAAAATAACTTCAAAGTAATTTCGGAGCATAACAAGAATGATGAATACAGAACTTTAATGCTACAAAATCTGCCTCACAACTTGGCTTGTTGTTCTCTCAGCTTAGATGCAAGTTTGGGCTCTGGCAATGACAAATTCCCACTTCTGACTTACTGCTATTTATTTTCCTTTGGTCAAGAGTTGTTTGTTTTATGACTCTTACCCTCCCCCCCCTTGAAATTTTATGCTTAAGATTTCCATACAAATTACCTGTTATGACTATTTGCATGAGCAAAAGTACCTAAAACTGTAAAACACAAATGCAGAAATAAAGATATGCAACACAATGTGTCACAGTAGTGCTCTTTCATAAACACTTGCTTTGCACTGGAGTAGGCTGAGAGGAATTGTATATTATATGAGTAAAAGAAATATTTCCTAATCCCTAAACACTTCTAAATCTTCAGCAGGTGCTTGGGAAACTGTCTTTATAGCAACATATAGTTAGAGTCAAACTTTTTAAATAGTAGGTCCACGGACTACTTCCCAAATTACACATATGGTTGCAAGACTGCATTTGGGGCTATTCCTTCAATGGTATTTACAAATAGCTATTTAAAGGTTTATCCTCTTTTATGTGCAAATATACCAATACTTAAACACTTAGCCTCTTTCATCTGCAAGCTAATTTATAGCCTATAGACCATGATGAGTCTATTCCAAGTGCTGACGGTAGTACAGAGAAACAGCTCCACCAGACCCAGGATGGTTCTTGAAATTCTTGTTACAATTGATTGTTATGATATTTTGGGTCCAAACTCTGAATACGAACAACAGACTTGATTAGTCTTCAAAAACGTTGTATTCCCTCTGCTGTTAGTTTACCCCTTTCTTCTTTTCTCACTATTGTATTCAGTATATTTACAAAGGTGAGTGAATTAAATCGCTACACAAGTGAAGTATGTGTTTGGATTTCACTCTGAAGTGACTTGCAACACCTGTTGGTTTCTAGCTCATAGGTAAAAGAAGGTTGACCTACAGGGAAAAACATTAAAGTAAATTTTGGCTTTGAGTTTTCTGGATTCCCATGCAGAAGGAGCTTTCTGGGAAAAAAATTAACAGTATCTTTATATGTTCTCTACTCGAATTCATTCTTCACATGTTACTTAACGGTTCTTGTAAAGAGTCATTAATTGCCCCCAGTCCTCCTTTCAAATACATGAGTTAAAAAACTCTGTTCTTCCATTTCTTTTCGTAAAACCACTTTTAAAGTCTCCAGAATTACTTCAAGATGTGTAAATGTATTGTATCACAAAAAAAAGCTTACCCTGTAGCTTTGTAATTAATTTCTGCAGCCAGTTTTTTTGTTTCTTTTTTCTCCTAGTTCTGATTTCTCTGTATTCTCTTGCTCTGAGTTCTCCAAACTCCTACAGCACTGTCTTTGTGAAAACACAGTGACCCAACATAGTCACAGCTAGTATTGTGTGCAAGTAGGGGATAATGAGAATTTCTTAAAGCTTTTCATAATGTGATACCCTTAGTGATGGAGCATTATTGTTTACGTATATTTTGTTTTGATACTAGAACTTTCTTTGGCTAAAAAAACAGTATTTTGGTGTAAATTTCTGTGCAAGTATGTTTAAGCAACTCTGGCCTAAGGGTTTTGTTCTTTGTAGCTTACACAGTGTGGAGATTTGGAAATGAAGAATGGCAGAAAGCGTTGTTACAAAATTTTCCACTTAAGACATGTGGCAAGTATGGACTGGACTTGTTTTCATTTGCTGTACCCATCAGAACTTGATCTATCACTTAACTATTCATATTAGGGAAATCTCCTGTTCTGTGTAGCACCTTTTCACTTAGGACTTTAATACATTTTATGTTTTCATGTGAAGAATATACTTTATACCATGGCGCTTTCTATATACCTACAAGAACCGTTCATTCTAAATCATTTGGTCCCATGTGGTCATAGAGCCAAAGTGGATGTAGGCTGCTGAAAGGGTTCAACTGGCTGTTCTGTTTAAATTTCCTATTGTCCTATTATCTGACCATTCTCCTGTTAGGAGCTCATTTGTGCCTTCATAACATTTCAGTATCTGCCAGGCCCACAGCTGTTGAAGTTCCACTTGTAATGGCAGGAGTTCAAACTTGGAGAATTAATCTTTGACAAAAAAAGTCTCTTCTAACAGTGCTCAGCATGGACAAAGAGCAGTCATTTAGTGGCTCTATTTCTAATAATGCCCACATGATTAATGTGGACATCTCTGCTTAGCCTGGTCCAGCACAACCAGTTCAGTTCAAATGGTTCAATTCTACAAGATAGCCAGAGCCTTAAGTGCTCACCTCCTCTGTGCAGAGATGGGGCCGTGTTCTTCCTCTTTAAAGATCTTGGGAGGAGAAGCTCTGCGCACCCAAGTTTCAGCTCCAAAGGGCTAAACCAGATAACCATCTAGATGTTTTTCTGGGAATATAATGAGTAAAAAGAATGCATAATTTTGAAGGTCATGGTCTCTGGCATTTTTAATTATTTTTTAACTACACTTATTAGCAGTATTTATCTGATTATTTGTTGTTCTGTTGAATTTGCAACTCAACCGTGCATAAGGTCAGCAGTTTTTATTGTTAAAGACCATTTAGGAGCTCTTATTTATCGATATCTTGCATAATTTATATTTTCCG
Organism: Pluvialis apricaria; assembly: GCA_017639485.1. Lineage (NCBI taxonomy): Eukaryota > Metazoa > Chordata > Aves > Charadriiformes > Charadriidae > Pluvialis > Pluvialis apricaria. The sequence goes on along the minus strand of CM030007.1, from coordinate 189,797,625 downwards.
TCTCCAGATAGTAATAACACAATATAATAGATAGTATTGGTTTCTAATGATGTACTAAATGGAGAAGCTGTGCAGAACAATGGCTTGATATTATGTTAGTAAGTGTAACGGCTGGAAGTGTCTCTTCCTTTAATCTTTGTAGCTGTTTTTTGTGACCCACTGCTGACCTCTTTAAGAACAATTTCCTTTTCATATACATACAGTTAGCTGGCCTAATACTTTTCCTAGGTAATTATGCTGCATGTAGCAGTGTCCATGCCGGCAGATCAATGAATTGTGACTTGACCTGTTTCCAAAAACAGCAATCAGTTTCTAGTGATGTTTTACAATTGAAATGGTTCTGTAACTGGAATAGGAGGACTAGAAAAACCTTTATTTAAACTAAAAATCTATTATACACACCTTGTTATATGCAGCATTTGCTTTGGGGAAAACACCAATAGGTGTCCAGTTTTCACAGTGATCGTTATGATTTCTTTGAAAATGACCACTGTAGAAAGATTACTTTAGCCACGTGCCATATTAAGAATATGGGGGGGGAAACAACAAAAAAAACCTAGAACATGTGAAGAGTCCCCATGAGCCCATACCTTAATTTCAGAAGCTATTTTCAGAAATTTCTGTAATTTCTCAGCTAGTGGCCATTAAAAATATTGTATTGAATGTGTATACTTTCTCAAATTCTCACCATCCACATTAGTAGTACTATTGACTTGATTTTGTCCAAACATGCCATTTTGAACCATTGTTTCTTGCTAATATTCCATAACTATTCTTAGAAAATCTTGAAGAAGAAGGGAAATATGTTCTCCAGACAAAATATTCAAAATGGTGAGAGCTGAGTTATGCAGGTTACCAGGCACACTGCTTTTCTTTGTACTGAGAAGGGAAGGTTTGGCAGAAACTAATTTTAATACATTGAAGTGCCTGAAGGACTGAGATTTATTTGGCACTATTCTGTTCTAGCTTTTAAGTACTACCCATGAGGTAGATGAATCTTGAATCTTCCCTTCCTATTTCTGATGGAAAAGGAAATTCAGAAGGAAATGGCTGTTGTGACATTTCCTGTTCTGAAACAGCCTGTCAAAGCTGGGAGAGAAAAGTGCTCCCATCTGCATTAACATCCCACTTAAAGGAAGATGTGTCTTGTGCGTTCATGTTCTGCTGCTTCAGTATCAGTATTTCTGTAGATCAGGCAGACTGATGACAAAGCCACACACACAGACGAAAGGTGGTGCTACAGCTAAGACTGTAACTATTCATATTTCTTTGGGATTAGATAATTTTTTAGAATCATAGAATCGTTTGAGTTGGAAGGGACCTTTAAAGGTCATCTAGTCCAACCCCCCTGCAATGAGCAGGGACATCAGAGCCTTGTCCAACCTGACCTTGAACGTTTCCAGGGATTGGGGCATCTACCACCTCTCTGGGCAACCTGTGCCAGTGTTTCACCACCCTCATTGTAAAAAAATTTCTCCTTCTATCTAGTCTAAATCTTCCCTCTTTTAGTTTAAAACCATTACCCCTCATCCTGTTGCAAAAGGCCCTGCTAAAAAAGTCTGTCCCCATCTTTCTTATAAGCCCCCTTTAAGTACTGAAAGGCCACAATAAGGTCTTCCCAGAGCCTTCTCTTCTCCAGGCTGAACAACCTCAACTCTTTCAGCACGTCCTCATAGGAGAGGAGCTCCATCCCCCTGATCATCTTTGTGGCCCTCCTCTGGACCTGCTCCAACAGGTCCATGTCTTTCCTGTGCTGAGGGCTCCACAGCTGGATGCAGTACTCCAGGTGGAGTCTCACGAGAGCAGAGTAGAGGGCCAGAATCACCTCCCTCGACCTGCTGGCCACGCTGCTTCTGATGCCGCCCAGGATACAGTTGGCTTTCTGGGCTGCAAGCACACGTTTTCAGCTCGTGTCCAGCTTTTCGTCCACCAGCACCCCCAAGTCCATGGCAGGGCTGCTCTCAATCCCTTTATCCACCAGCCTGTATTGATACTGGGGGTTGCCCCAATGCCGGTGCAGGACCCTGCACTTGGCCTTGTGGAACCTCATGAGGTTCACATAGGCCCACTTCTTGTGCTTGCCCCGGTCCCTCTGGATGGCATCCCATCCTTCAGGCATGTCAACCACACCAGTCAGCTTGGTGTTGTCTGCAAACTTGCTGAGGGCGCACTCAATTCCACTGTCTGTCATTGATGAATATATTAAACAGTACAGGTCCCAATGTGGACCCCTGAGGGACACCAGTTGTCACTGATCTCCATCTGGACATTGAGCCATTGACCACTGCCCTCTGGATGCGACCATCCAAACAGTTCCTCATCCACTGAACAGTCTCTCTAATTTAGAGAGAAGGATGTTGTGGAGGACAGTGTCAAAGGCCTTACAGAAGTCCAGATAGATGATATCAATAGGTCTTCCCTTGTCCACTGATGCAGTCATTCCCATCATAGAAGGCCACTCGTTCAATCAGGAAGGACTTGCCCTTGGTGAAGCCATGCTGGCTGTCTCAAATCACCTGCCTGTCCTCCATATGCCTTAGCGTAGCTTCTCAGAGGATCTGTTCCATGATCTTCCCAGGCACAGAGGTGAGGCTGACAGGTCGTTAGTTCTTACGGCCCTACTTTCTACTCTTTTTAAAAATGGGTGCAATGTTTTCCTTCTTTCAGTCACTGGCGAGGGCTTCACTGGACTGCCATGACTTTTCCAATATCATGGAGAGTGGCTTGGCAACTACATCAGCCAATTCCCTCAGAACTCTGGGATCCATCTCATCAGGTCCCATAGACTTCTGTATGTTCAGGTTTCTCAGATGGTCACGAACCCAATCTTCTCTGACAGCGGGAGGGTCTTTGCTCCCCGAGTCCCTGTATTGTGCCCATCCACTCACGAGGTGTGGGGAGAGAGGTTGCCAGTGAAGACTGAGGCAAAAAAATTGAGTACCTCAGCCTTCTCCTTGTCTGTTATTACCAGTTTGCCAGTCTTGCTCATCAGGGTCGTTGCAGCATCTGAGTAGGGTCCTGCATGCTGGAATACATCCAATTTGTTGACAAGTTTGTAGTGTGTCCTCTCACTGTTTTTTTTGTCTGCCTTGTGTTCATTTTCACTGTGTTAAGTGTACGGTCACAACTTGTGACAAGGTGTGAGGAATGCCATTTTTTCCCGCTCTGGTCTTCTACAGCCAGCTGATAGTGTCTGGATTTTGTGTTTGTATTGTTCTTGGCCGTACCTGCCCAAACAGGATTTGGTGGGCAGAATAGGGAAAACTGTCCACCAACTGACTGTCAAAACTACTGATAAAATAATGTCCCCTTTTCACCTAAGATCCAAAAGGTGATCATATTCACAGTGAGAGGTAAAACACAGGATGCTGAACATGGATTTACAGGGGTTTAGCTGAACTAGTTTATTTAAACAGGTAAAAAATTGCGTGTAGGTGAAGCTTTCCTAAAGTGGAACGTTTTATTTCGTATTTGGAGGAGTTTGCGTTTCCGTCTGCTCCTATTTAATTTGAAAACTGGTCCCTCGGTGCACTGAGAAATCATTACGTGATTATGTGCCTTCAGCTTATACTTTGTTTCACTGATGCTGACATTAAGCAGATAAACCCGCTACTTTTCTTTTTCCCTTTGCGTGCTGGTGGTTGGCTAGATGGATGTTTTCACTTTTGTGTACTATACAAATTTTTGCACCAAGCAATTTACAACTAGCTTAAGGGAGGTCACTCGTATTTTCATGAAAAGTAGGATCTCTTTGCAACTTACTGGCCGCTACGGAGCCAAACTTACTGTTATACAGTGAAAGACAGTGCAGCTTCAGTTCTTCTATTCTTCTGTTCTTTATTCTGTTCTTTCAATTTATTTCTGTGCTTACAAGAGTTCCTTATTAGTATTAAAGCTATTGCAGTAGTAAAACTACTGTAGTGTATAAAGTACTATATATTAGCCTGGTTTAAACCAAAATACAAAAACCTGCAAATCTTGTCCTTGTTTAACTGAACTGTTTTAAAACTCCAAAATCAGTTAAGGCATACCTTTTGGTTAAATCAGCATAACGTTACATACAGAAGAATGTTAATACCCTCTTACAATTTCTTCATAAAACATTAAAGCAATCAGGATGGTAAGTGTGAAGAGAATGCAGAAGAAAAGTGCAATTATACTCTCCTGTGAATTTTTTCACAACGTAAATCTGACCTTGTGGATTGACCCATGTCTTTACTCTGCAAATGCTGTCTGATAACCTAGAACAAAGGCAGCCAGTGAGTATTGGGCGTGTGAAGCAGATTGTCTCAGGGTGAGAGCCGCCTTCTGAACATCATCAGCTTGTTTGGCATTGTTTTGTGTGTCGCTTCACTTGTATACACTGTCTGCATTTCTTCAGTTGTGCTCACTGTTTAATTTGAAATTCAGAAGTTACTCATTTCCATGGAAATGTTGACCACCCTTTCCCTGGAATGTGGCCATGTATTACTGTAAATTCAGATTGGTGGCTTAATAGAAAATTTGCTCTCTTTTAAGGCTGGGATTAATTTTTAAGGGTTTGACTTTGTACATCTGTCTGCAGTGGTGTACATGTGGGATTTTCAAATACTATAAAGCCGTGGTGCATTGCAGAGAATGATCAAAATCATCCATGTAATTATTCCTTCATGTCTTACACTTAATGAATTACCTGCATCACACCTGTCAATACACTTACAGGAAAATCTTCATTTGTTAATCAGAGTTGGTTTGCGAAATAATTAATGTTGTTTGCCACTCTTTTACTGTCTTTAGTATTCTTTACTAAGGCAGCAGACAGCTGATTGTTGTTTTTGTCAGGCATGTACTTATGCTCTCCTCTTAACTATCACCTCTAATGAAAGCTTTTGAACTTTGTAGGTTAAAGCAACAGAAGCTTGAATTAGTCCAACTTTTGCTAATACCCTGCTAAGTATTTAACACAGTCATCTAGATAGAGATTGCTTGATAAGTCAAATTTTATTCTTGAGAACGTATGGGACTGAAAGGTCGTCTCTTGTTGACTCTTAACTATACACAAAGCAAAATCATAAATCTTTACTAGATCTAGATTATCTTTTGGGGGTGTCATCAAGTATGCTATGGTATTGGATCAGGCCAAGTCATAGTCAAAGTTTATTAAAAAAAAAAAGTGTAGACAGCATTACACTGTAAATGCACATACTGAAGGGTATATGTGAGTATGGCAGAGTACTCAGCTGAATTTTAAGTACGTGAACTGTCTGCTGACATATTCTCATTTTTAAGCTGCATTTAACTCTTTATGAAGGTAATGCTACTTGATATTGAGCTTGGAAGGTAATTTTGGAATACTATGGGACACATTTCAAATGTAAATCTAAAATTTACCTATCTGCTTATATCACTGAAGGAGGTAATGGGACAGCAGAACTGCATAGGCTCACTTTGAGTAGTCATATTTAAAATGTTAACCCGATCAGCTCTCTAGCAGCCAGCCCATGAAATTATATGACAAAACCACTTAAAACATTGAAAGAGAATGAACTGCACTTTTAAAATACAGTATGTGTTTTTTACTTCTGTAGGAAAGGAGGTCAGGGGTTTTTGCCATAACCTCGACTTCAGAATACAAAGTGTCTGGTTTGATGGATGAAGTGTGTGAGTACAGAGATCTGCTTATAAAAAGCACGTTGAAGGCAGGACATAGCTGAGCTACATGTATGAACAGCACTACTTTCTGTAGTGTAATCTCTCCAGCATAGGTCAGTATGACTTCAAATCCAAAAACAGGGCCCCAAAATAATATTGATATGACTGAAAACAGAGAGGGGGACAGAGGCAGGTTGTTTGGATTAAAACTTTCCCAATTTTACACACAGATTTGAAACATTTTTCATGGGGGAAAAAGAAAATAAACCTCAGATGTCTGTCATAAAAGCTCCAGAGAATTACCCTTAAAAATCACCTTTTAAATTATGTTTCATCATTTTTCACTGAAGGTAACAATCAGCTAGAGGTTTATTGATATATTGTCCAATTTCAACTAAGTCAGAAAATAGTGGGATATTGTGGCAGCTGTCATAAATGCATGAAGTCCCTTCCCTCAGTTCCTTGTTCTTCGGTATGTATCAATATTCCATTTTAGAACTACCCTGATGGGGAAAATCCATCTCCCCCCTTCCCTGTAAAGAAGAATTTTCTTGTGGCAGGTGAGCTGCTGCTGCTCTTGTGCGGTTAGCACAAGGTCAGTCTTCTGAGCTGTTTGCTTGGAGTATGTTTTTATCCATCACGGAACAGATAAACACCTTAATGTTTCACTATCAACATATTTATTGTCTGAATTCAGGAATTTAACATAGATACTTTCATGGGGAAAAAAAAAAACACCCAAAAACAAAACAGTGCAATGCATGAGCATTTTGCCATAAGCTTTCACATAAATTTTACGGAAGAGTTCCTTCCAGAAGCTCCAATCTGATACCCATAAAATGAAAGCCCTTTGTTTAAGTGTAAGGTGAATAGAGAAATGCTGCAAGCTTCATTTAATTTCCTTGCTGACTTTATCCTTATTCACTGTTGAAGGATTTTTGTATATTTTCTTTTGATCCTGCAGGCAAGTCTAATTCTTAATGCAGACCAAACCCTCAAGTCGCTTTATCTTCCAGCTAGATTTAACAAGTTGCCACTGTGCTTTCAGGTATGCTCTTGTGCCTAGACAGTGACCCTTTGTAGCTGAAATGGAATACTGAATTAGCGGTAATTCAAAGATGCACATACAAATGTGACTTCTAGTAGCTTGCTTGTTTTTCATTGGCTTGCAGGGGGAAAAAAAGAAAGAAATAAATAAAGATGATAATGACATGTATCCAATGTAAATGAGCCCAGTCTACGAACAGCTATAGACACATGACACTGTTCTTACTTTTCTGAGACCTTAGGATATGAAAGCTCAGAAGAGGCCTCAAGAGTCTATCTCATCCAGGTCTCTGTTCCAAGGTGGGATGAGACACATCACCATCCTTGACAGATACTAACCAACCTGGAAAACCTCCTGTGGTGAGATTTTTCCCAATCTTGCTAGACAAAAAAGCATTGGAAAAAGTTGTTATTGTAACTATGGCTTTGGGTTTTTTTTTCCCCAGTCCCCTCTCACAGATTGCAGATTTAGCTGATTGCAACTTGTCCTATGATCGGTGCACAGAGAAAACAATTAATTGTCACCTGTCTGTAACAGTTTCCTGTAGTGGAAGGCTATTATTTTCTCTCTTTTTCTGGTAAAATGCTATTCACCCAGACTTTTTGTAGTGTTGGTGTCTGGCCAGTTGTTCCCGATATATTTGTGTGTGTGTGCATTTGTCCAGTTCAGCAAGGTAGTTCTGGTTTTTAAAGTTGTTCTTAAAATCACATAAAATTTTTCAAGTCAGTAACATTTGTGGGTTTTATACCCTTAACAGACTATTCTGTCATCTAAGCCACTCATGAAAATGGCATATTTTCCAGGACCTGGGACCTCATAGAGTTCCTTGATATCTTTTCTCAGCTTGATGGAGAACAACTGATAACTATCCTTTAAATTGTGTGCAATGCAATCTTGACCATATTTCCCTCTTCTGCTTCTGGGAATGTCACGTGTGACAGCATCAACGGATTTAGTGAAGTTAGGCTATATCACATCTACTGCCTGTCCCTTATCCAGTAGACCAGTTGGTCTGTCAGAGAAGGAAATGAGATTGGCCTGAGTGATTTCTTCTTGGGAAATCCATGTTGTCTGTTCCTTATCACGTTGTTATCCTTAAGGTCTTTAAAAATTGATTGTTTAATAATTTGTTTCGGTATCTTTCCAGTTATTGAAAGTAGAGTGACTGCTTTTCACTCTTTCCAACTGCTTTTCCATTTGGAAGAACAGGTGCTGTGTTTGCCCTCCTGTCTCGAAGTTCTTCATTCTCCATAATTCTCAGGGCATTTCAGTTAGTTCATTATATACTGTACAGTGACCACCACCAGGCCTGGCCAGCCTGAGAGCATCTAACCTACTAACATATTCTTTAAGTTCTTTTTTTTGTTTCCCCATGGAAATACAAAATCTGTACAAGTATGTTGTTTTTTCTTCTTTTGTGCCAGTGATCTACTTCCTATTTTGAAGGGGGAAGGAAGGTGTGTTTTAAAGAGATTGTATTATGGTCTGTTAGAACAGTTACACTGAAGACGCTTTACTTGGATACACTGTAAGTTGCTACTGAGATAAAAATAAAACTGACTGTAAATCGAGCTTTCAAACAAGTTTAAGTTCTGTTGAGCCATGGTTCATTTTGCATGGCTTCATGAGCCGAATTGAGGCATTCTTGTTTGAAAATGTGTTTCAACTAGGCTCCCTATAAAGTCTCTAAGGCAACAGCCATCTCTGCTAGAGCACTGTAGTGGAGGTAAACACATTATAATCTCCAGAGATGCCTGTCTCTCTCCACAGACTAGCTGTGAAGTCGAGGTATGTTGCTTATTTAGGTATCTAAATGATAAAGGTTAGACTGGAGGAATTGGAGGTGTTTGGGACAGGTGTTTAATGACACTTTGGTACCAAGAGATGCAGATAGATGCATCTGCGATGCCTGGATTGTTTGTTTTTTTTTCCTTTATGTGCCAAAAGACTTTAAAGCTCTGTCTGTTAGATTTCTGTGACCCCACTATGACTGTATTAGTGAAGCAAATAGAGCTGTGGCTTGAGCACTGTGCCATGATTGTGTATACCATTTATTTGTTGACTACTGCTTCGCTGTTACATAGCACAGTTTTGGCCTACGCCAACTAACATTCCCGCAGACCATCTCACCCATGAAACAGGGCTTGCTCCAAGCAGGCATGGTGAACACAGCCACTGTTTTGGGGGTGAAAAGGGTACACAGTTTGGATCTGAGCTGAGCCATCCATGCCCTTTGCATTAAGGAGAAGTGGGTCTGGTTGTGGCTGTTGCTTTGGTTTGGTTTTGTTCAGGATTTTTGTGGAGGTTTTTTTGTTGGTGGTGTTTTTTTTGTGAGGTTTTGTTTTGGGTTTTTTTTTTGAGTGTGTTTCAGATACAGCCAGTGAGGTTGGGTCCTAGATCCCTCTGCTGTTCATGCATTTCTGTAAATGCTACCCTTTTGTCTCAGTGTTGTACAACTAATTAAGTACCACCTTTGCGATATAAATTATATCGTTATAATACAGTCTGGCTGGTCTGTTGTGTGAAGTATAGCTGTTTAAAAATCTTGACCTGCTAACATGCTAATAGCATGGAACATGGTCATTAAGTAATTACTAGCTATGTTGTTACTACAAAGTAACAAGAAGAAGGAAAATACATTTAAGATGCTTATTACTTTGGGCTCCTCCACAGAAAATAATGTTTTAAATTATTGTTAAATGAGAAGAAAGAAAGTGGGGAAAAAAACCAAGTGGCGTCGGCAATATTTAATGTAGCACAAAAGATTAGCGGTGAGTGAAACCTCTTTGTAACTTGCTCTTTTTAAAGGTATGTATTCGATCTTTACCAGGCCTTCCAGCCTTGCAGAGAAGCATTGGGCTGGAAGGGAATGTTGCTCCATTTGAAACAGCTATCTACAGAGTGTAAGTACATTATAACTGCATTGATAGTTCCATTATCACAGTGTGACTCTATCAGACTCGGTGAGGTTGCTAAGTAATCAGTCAATTGCCGGTCTTTCTTAAGAAGTCAGGTTCTGAAAAATAAAAGGAATGCTGTATGGAAAAGTATTGCTTTTGGTGTTTATTTCCAGTGGTGGAACTTATTTTAGTAAAATACTGGCATATTTTATTCAGAGGTGGAACTGCACAGCAAATCCACACTTACAATATTGATGTTTTAATGTGAAGCTCTGCCATACTGAATAGCGCTAATGTACAAGGTCACTTCGAGATGCGAAAGAAAAATGGATAAGAAGAAAATAGAGATGCAAATCTGATGGGCATGAGAGAATGATATCTATCACATTTGAAACAGGTCATCTGTAGCAATAAACCGCTAGTTTCAAAACTGATACCCTTACAGATATAATGATGGTTCAGAAAATAGTCGCCATATCAGACAGGAGTCAGATTGCCTATTACAGCAACAGCCGGATCACCTTTACAATTGCCTGTTGCAAGGTGTCATTAAAAAGATTAGTTGAATTGTTGGGCAATTGGAACACTGATGCCAACGTGTGAAAAATCCAGTCTAGAGCCATTTTATTTCCCCTGAAGTATTTCTGGCATTAATATCGCCAGACACTTGCTGTTTGGAAACTTTCTTCTCCAATCTGTCCAGTAAATCTTAATTTCAGGAGTTTTTAATAGAAATTTTAAAGTATTCTTTTGTAAAGAGCTTGATCATTGATTCTTAAAGCAACAGAAATGCCTGGTAAATATATTAGGCCTACTCTTGCTGCCTTAATTCCGTCTACACAAGTATGATGTAGACTGAAAGATCTAGCCAAGTGTGAGTAAAAGGGATTGGGAAATAAAATAATGGACAAAGAAAAATCTTAGAGGGATATTCTTTAGAATATTGGGTATTCCAGCTGACAGAACATCTTTAAGATAATGTTAACTTTTTATTTGGTTAGATACATTCTTCTGGGAGAGCCTAAGCTACACTTGATAGCAGATAGTACTTATGGAAGAAGGGAAGCGGGAGATGAAGATTTCTGTGGCCTTGACCTGCTAAGATATTTTAAGCCAACTCATTCCACGGTCTGTCCAAGCTACAGTAATATCTATCCATATTACATATTTACGTTGGATATTCACCAAGTGAGATTGTTCATCATAGTTTCTCTCTACAGTGAGTAGATAAAGAGCAACTACTCCGGAAGATGTGTCAGAGCAGCTAAGTTTATCTCTTTCTCATTGACTTTTTAGGGAGACCCAGGAGGCACATCCTCTAAAAACAGAATTGCTGAGGCATATTCTCTCTCCATTAGAGCAGTGAGTGCTTGATGTCAGTTGGATCTGAGTGAAAAGGAAGCTGTATTTGCCATTTCAGAAGTGGTGGTTATTCCTAGAGTGGGTTACGGGAATAGGTTCTTTGGGGATGGACCTGTTTTTACTACGTTTCTGTGGCATTTGAGTGTGGACTGTAATTCAGATTTTGGATTCAGAACTGCAATATTGACACAACTGTTTGTAAGAACCCGCTTTTGAGAGGTCTTGGTGCATCTTCATCAAGACAGAGAGGTGTATGAACAGCTCTGCTTTTCCTTCTCTGACTACACATAGCCTTCTTGTGACCCTGCTTCTGTGTCCTTGTGAGGAAAAAATGGCAGGAGATATGGCTGTGGCACACTGAGAAGTTGAGGGTATGGTGTATCACCATGTTTTGTGCAAAGAAATCCCTGGAGAATCCAAGGTAATTCTGAATCTTGAGCTGCTTCCCATAGTCCAAGAGCAAACTTGTGAAGAGCATGAGTGTGTGTAGTAAATGTGCTTTTTAGAGGTGATGACATCTGTATCCGTGCGTTTATTAATTCCGTCTGTGGATCTGATGGCATATGCTGAAACTTGCGTGGAGAACACTGAATTAATAAAAGCCAGTGGTGTGATCCCTCCAGGTATCCTTGCAAGGATATTTAGAGGCTTCATATTCTTAGGCAAATACCAAATTAATCACAGTACTAAACTAAAAGCGAAGCCCATGTAAAATTTACTACATTTTTTTCATCATTTAAAAAACCCCAACAAAACATCAGTGTGCAGTATTGATGGTGGTAGCTTTTGTTTACACATGCAGTCTAAGTTAATTGTGTATATCTATTTTTAATACAGCTCTACACTAGTGTTTACTGCTTTAAAAAGAAACGAAAGAACCCTGAAATTAAAAATCGCTGCTGGAATCCGTAAAGATAAATGCTGCAATATGGTACAATTTTCAGGGGAGGTAAGTATAAGGATGAACCTTTAAATCCATTTAGGAGTTGGGGAGAAATACACATATCAGACAACATTGTTATTAGTACCACATAAAATTTGGCAGAGATCCTGATGCATGTTTCTTGTATAAAAACAGTTCACTGCCATGCCGTTCAGATCATTTGGCTGTTGTATATGAAGTGCTTGTAAAATAAACAAGAGTTCAGATCATTTGCATCCTCTGTATTTTATTTGTCTTTGGTTCGAATCAAGATGTGCCTGTGTGAAAAGAAGGTTTGGGGGGGATGGTGTCACTTTTAAATTCATTAATAAATAATGATGCATTGATATTTTATGAATAATCCGTCCCAGTAAATTTTCAGTACATTATAGGGGAATTGCATACTCAAGTGTTTTATTTTTAAGCAAGAGGTTTAGCAGCCTTCACTTATAATGGTTTAAAGATTTGTTGTTCTAAGATTTTTTTTTTTTTTTTGTAGCAGATGCTGTAAGTTCTCATAGTTTACAGCCATATGGTAAAGAAGTGAACAAAATGTACCGCAACTTTCTGTTCATGTTCAGCAGCTGTCTCATAGTGTTTTAATATAAAATAAGCCTCAAACGTAGAAGAGGTGTTTTCCCTCATTATTGCTTATGGTAAAAACGACCTAGGAATGTCAATCTCCACCCTTCTGGACTCAAATGCTCTGAATGTAAATATGTATATTATTTCCTTGTAGAGTGTTATTTTGAACTCTGTCTGTCCTTGTTCTCACACACTTCTTTTATCACAATGAGAGAATCCTCTGCTAGACAACTTACAGGAACTATTTTTTCTCCTTCCATGGCCATAACAGTGAAATAAGCAAATGGACATTTGCATTTCTCATTTGCTGCATTATAAAGTTTTGATCCACCCTGCAGGCATCTGCCTTTGGGTTTGGCTAAATACATTTCAAGAATCTGTCATAAAAAATAGACTTACAAGACTCTCTTGCAATGAAACATAGAGGTGTCGGTGCCCTGTCTGGAAGACAGGGAATTCTAAAATTTATTGTCAGTTTTTCTAATTGTATTGAAAATGCAATTATACACAATAATACAGAACACATTAGAACATGCTGTATATTGTAAAGTAGAATCCTAAAAAATACAGATTCGTCTTCATCTGTGGCGCAAAAGTCTGTATGGCTGCATTGTCAGTACTGGGTGAATGTTTTGAGGAATTTTGCATGAGTTAAAACCCAGGCAGATGAAAAGAATAATGAATTAGCTGGAGAAGGTAGGCCAGGGAATTTTGGCTTTCCTATCTCATAGTACAAAAGCAAAGGAACATCAGAAGGCAGGAAATTCAAGATGAAGATAGGAAAATTTTTTTTCATGCAGTGTGTATTTTTTCTCTGGAACCTGTTTCTTAGGAAATTGTGAAAACCCAGAGTTTAACAAAATTGTAACACTTCATTTGTTATTCAAGTCACTATCCAAAATATCCAAGGTTGCTGCTAATTATGACAACATATGCTTGTGGAAGGTATATTTAAACTATGTGCTATGTTCTTTACTCCAACTTTTAACGTATATTGGGATAAGACCAGATGTGGCAATGACTTATCAGCCATACTCTGCTGCTCTTGGCAGACCTCTTTAAAACATCTAGTGTTGTCTACTAGAGGTGGGAAGCAAATTCAGGAGGATGATGATTTTGCTCCATATGACAGTCCTTATCTCATTTGTGGATAAGTGGGCAATTGAAACCTGCATAAGACAGTAAGAGTGTTACTCCAAATTAATTCAGAAATCAGTTTTTGCTAATAATGTCAACAAAATTGCTGCCATGAATGGTTGTCTTGTAGGATGTATATATACTTAGAAACTCATTTGCTAAAGATTATCAACTGTACCTGATTTAGAGTTGAGTATGACCACCTGCCTACCTAAAGACTTTTCTAGTTCTCTAAGCCATTAAGTTGTTAAACAGTTGCAAAATACAAGGAACTGTTTGTCCTGTCATCTTATATATACTTAAGAAACAAAATACTTTAACATAAAATATACTATTTTTAGGCTGTATGTATATAATTCATCATGAGTAGAGATATTTTTTTAAAAGGCTTAGTAACTTAACTCGCAGAGGGCAGAGGTGGAGTCTTAAATGCAATGGGAGTTCCAATACTTAAAAAGATTTCCTTACCACCTCTGCAGCAAAAGAGCAACCTAGTTCTATTTTTAGATTTATGCATAGTAAGGACAGAAACTCTGCCCTGTGTGTAAACTTTTAGAGGATTGTTACTGTTAGTGTGTTTAGTAAAACACATGTAAAAAGCATGTAAAAAGAGATGAAAGGTGTGGTCCGAAATTTTAGCTGGAAGGTATTTTTAACACTGCATGGGTTCATTTCATTTACTGTTGCTGTCTTGCAGGTACTTAGCATTTATAGACATTATACCCTTGTAATTGAACTTGCATGAATCATTTATTTACTACGCTGCACTTACGGGTAATATATGTCAAGGGAATTCATTTTTTATTACAGCTGATGTAGCCATTATGATGTCATAATATACACCAGGATAGAGATATAGCTTGAACAGAACTTGTGTCTCAAATCTGTGAAACTCAGCACTGTCTAAATTTCTATTTTGGAAGCGGAAGTGCAAGACTTGGTGGTGCAGCATTCTGCCAACCCTTGACAGGAGCTTTCTGGTCAGGATAAAGAAATATTTTATCTTAGATATGGTAGTGATAATATCTGCATTTAATTTGATATTAAAGAAAAAAAGACAAAATGTGGAAATTTGCCAATTAAGAGTAACATACACATGCATTATGTTTGTTAGAGTAACTGAGCTGAACTGCCTGATTTCAAGTCAAATCTTTTGTTTTCACTGGAGATACCACAAAATATGTAATTTCTATACCTGCTTCCAAGCTGGCTGCTCTGCCAGGTCTGGACAGAGTAAGCAAGCCAGTACAGAATGCCTACTGAAGGCTCCCCCTGCTGAGAGATTCCTAATTCTTGGGGTCTTTGTGTCTTGGAAAATCCTGTGTCTGAGTGAAGGAAGGGGATAAGTGAGTTCCTTTGCACTGTGGTATGTGTGGAAAGTCATTTGCTATAGACAAAAAGCAGCTTGTTGGTCAAGTTTAATGAAATGGAAAATGCTCAATAGATCATCTCTGTGCTTTCATCTCCTCTGCTACTATCAAGCGAATACTATGATATATAATTAGAAGATGGACAGTGGACACTTCAGAAGATAAAGAGCTTTGTCAGCCTGCACCTATAGCTAGAATAGTTCAAATACCATTTTGTGGACATAATGGACATAGCTCCATATTTAAAAGTAAAACAATTAAGTAGGAGCAACTTGTTTTTAGAAGGAAGCACACAGTGTTTTTTTAGAGATAAAAACTGGCTTTTGAATACACAGTGTCTTTTGATGCTTTTTACAGTCCAAGAGGGATGGGCTCCTGCAGGAGGAATGAAAGGTTTGGTGCCCAAGAGCAATATATTTCTCAGCCAAAGTTCCAAAGAAGCATTTCCTTAAATACAGCCCATAAATCTCTAAGAATGCTTTTGAGAAGCTTATATTTGAGTTGTAATATCTCTGGTCAGAATGCCCTTTTTCTGAGTAGCCCAGTGCTATTTTAATTGCTTAGTCAGATGCACCCTGTCAGCACTCAGACTAAACCACCAGAAAAAAAGCCTGTCTGATTTCCATTAGTCTTTGTCTTGTGGAGAACTGGATTTCCCAGGTTAGGGTTTGCTGACTCAAATTTTAAAACACTTTTGTAGACAGGCATACAAGAGAATGTGTATAAGAACTGCCATAAATAAAATAATTTGAATAATCCTAGCTTAGAGCTCCATCTCTTTTTGGGAGAAAGCTTGCTGCTCTGTTGCTTATGTGGTAGTCTGTATTTCAGTAAAATTTAAAGCTTATTAGGAGCAACCCTTCAATTTAAAACAGAGAGAGAAGGTCTGTACCTGTGTTCTTAACAATCTACGATGTTCACATCAGTGTACAGAGTATCTGTGCTGTGTGTTGTTACACAGATATAATGCCTAGTTCACTGTGCATATAGCGGTAGCATCTTAATGTTTGTTGTAAGCCTATAGTTGTCTACTCTCTATTTTTACAAAACTTTACATGCTCACTACTGAATAGTAGCAAAAGTATTATAAGCTTTATATATATATATTTGCTTAACAGAGTGTTGCAGAGCAAGTCCAATAGCTGAATCACCTGAACACTGGTTATGTAGATTACATTACATTCCAGAAATGCATCTTCTCAGTAAAAATAGTAGGTTTTGAACCAGAAACTGAATCAGACAACCCTTTTGGAAACTTTTGATGAAAAGAACAGTTTTACAAAATTCTAAGTATCTGAAGACAGACTCTAGTAAGAAAAAAATGTCAGAAAATCTTAGATTTGGAAGAAACTCCTAGGCCTTTCACTTATTCATTATACGTATTGCCAGAGCTTAACCCCAATAATTACTTTGAAATATAAGAAAGATTTTTAGTCCTATTTTAAAAGTGAAAAATCTAAAGAATCTTTCACCTGTGCTTTTTTTTTTTAATAATCTGTTAGTTAACCTACTCGGTACAATAATAATTTATGAGAAAGGGATTAATACGTCATCTGAGAAGCTGAGGTCAAGTACATACTTATTTGATATCTGTAGCAATCAAATGAGGTACGTGAGATAGTTTATAACCATTATTTAGTTCCCAGTTCAGGTTTGATGATTTTTCACTTCTATTTATGGCAGTTAACTATGCTAAAGATCCACTGCCAATGTGTCTAATGGGGGGGGGGGGGGGAGGGCGGGGGAAGGCAGTTTTTCTCCAGAGGAAGGCTAAACCCCATCTAAAATTGAAAACAGATCAGTCAGGTGGTTCATCAATAAATATATACCATCTTCTGCAGTGCTACATGTGACCTGAGGCTTTGGGAAGCATGAGCTCACTCTGAGGTAGACAGACAAAGCACAGTTGAGTTATGTTCTCTCTTTAAAGCAAAGATTGTCTTCTAATTTATTGAGGCAAGCGATAATTAATTCTCAGACTCATTATAAGGAGACACAGAATTAGATTGCATGTTTCCATCCCAAAATAAGGTTAAAACTAGAAGTTGAGGAAGCAAGAGGGTGTAAACAACAAAGTAAAACTGAATTCTGGGGATAATTGGACATATACTCAAAAGCTCATGGAGAAATCTGTCTACAGATAGTCTCTAACTCTTATGTTACCAAATTAAAAAAAAAATACATCTCATTCCAATTTTGCTTCACCCTCTAGGGGGAAAGCAAGAACATCGTTTTCTTTTTCTTCCTTCCTTTCAGTCATCTTATGGGGAACTGCAATCTCTTATTTGGTAATACCGCCAGAATGTGTTTCCACATAGCTGTAGAAGTTGACTGCAGAACAGTGCAGCTCTTATGACCGTGAACCTCACATTTCTCTTTTCATCTGTTTTATCTTTTTGAGTGCATCAGTTCCACTGCATGCCACAGTTTCTGTGGTGGTATGTTTTATCAGCTTAATGGGATAGATTGCAGTGCAGGCCCCCTAAATCTCCAGCCTAAAGGTAATTCTCTTCCTCCTGCTGCCATGCTTTTCTGTAAGGTGAGAATATACAGAGGTTGCTTCTTATTTGTCAGAACTAAGAAGCAGAGACAACTAGCAGATCTATGCTAAAAGTGCAGTTCTTATTTCACTTTTAGAAGCTTAAAAAAGTATGCTATTATGCTCTTTTGGAGGCCTCTATTGCACAAGAAGGCCTTCCTGACTGTAGATTTTCTTTACGCAACACTGGCTGCATGTTTTCTGTGTTTCCATATTCCGTTTTGATGGAACGACTGGATGAGGAGCAAAACTGGTCTCAGCCTGGACTGGAAAAGCAAGGTCAGTAATTCAGGGAAATCATTTGCAGCGTTGCTAGAAAACCCAAGAACAGCAAATTGTCTTCTATATGTGGACCCAGATTAGCTGTGCTTTGTTTCGCTGAGATCAGGGCTCCTTCTTGCCTCTTCTTTTGGCCTCCTTTCTGTTTATGTGAAGTGTGGGAGTAACAGTGTGCTCACAAATTTGTCTCTCTCCAAATGGGTAACTGCCTGGTTGGCAAGTATGAACCAGGTAATCTGAAAAAAAATTATGCAAAACCTCATCACTTCACTCTAATTTGAAAGGTATCTTCAAGTACTACGCATAGCCTGGATAGTTGAACACGATTCTGGATTAAGCTTCCTGTGTAGGAACTGAAGTTTCATCAGACTTGTGCATGTAGATTCTCCTCCCTCTCCTCCATTTTTAATTAAACATCCAATCTTGTTTTCAGCAGTCAATTCTCTGTGTAGTTTATGGTATAAATTATATCGGTAGTCATTGTTTTGTTGTGCAATAAGCTATTGCTAATTGGCATTTCCTCTTTAATAGACTCTGTTAAGAATTATGTTAAAATAATTGCTGCCAGAAAGCACAGTACAGAACTCTTAATTACTGGCTAACAGTTCTGTCCTTCAGATCCTTCCTCCAAGCTATGCTTTCATAGAGCATGTGCTTTTAATTTGAATTCAGCTCCGTAAAACTCAGGAGAATCTATTGTCTATCAAAGCCAAACTCATAATAACAAAGGATTTGTCACAGCAGATCAGACCTCGGGTCCCTGTAGTCTGGTGCCATGCCTCTGGCAGTGGCTATTTCTTGGTATTTTAAAAGAAGGTAAATCTCTTCCCAAATCGCTAATGCATCTTATCCATTTGTGTGACACTGCACATTTCTTTCTAAACCTTGCAGTTCATTGTCTTACACCCTGAAGCATGAGATTTGATTACCCTTATTATCTTAGCTTGCATAGCTACAAATGTTATTAGCAGTCATAAAATTATTCAGTTCTTTTTTAAAAAAGTAGCTATGGTTTCTATCTCAATGACCTGATCTGGCAGCCAGTTCCATTGACTATGTAAAAGTAATGTTTCTTTATATTTTTTCTGAATTTACCATTCTTTTAAAGCTCCTTTTATTGTATATGCTAGAGAAAAGAGAGGAATCTGATCAGATTTTAATATATCCTACCTAATTATGAATATCTGTGTGAAATTCCCTTTAAGTTGCATATCATTTTGGGTGCTATAAAGTTCTGAACTTTGATTTCTTTTATTCCTTTGTATTTACTGGTTCAGACTTGGAACCAATCAGTTATTTTTCTGTGACTTTTTTTTTCCTGTTATTTTTTAACTGGACACAATAATGGACATTAAAATTTACCTGTTATATGATGAAGCTTTATTTTCTAATTTTATATCCCTCTACTGGTTTTCATAGCCATTCTTTCTCATGGTGCAAAGAAATTTAGTAAAAGAAAAAGAATAGTCTGTCTTATGAAGAATTTTATTTCTAAGTTAATGACTGTAGAATAATTATAAATTTGTAACAACTGAAATTGATGCTCTTTCAGTCTTTTCAACAGATCTTTTGTGTCTGGTAATCAGTATGTGATACACTGTTGGAATTGTATAGACTGTTTGTTGACCTTTTTTTTTTTTTTTTCTCCTAATTTGCATTGCCTTGTGTCTGTTTAGGCTAAATTTAGTCAGTCATTGTGACAGATGCTTTCTCTTACATATTTACTAGAAAAGAAAAAAAGGCTAGTTGCTATACTTGGTATATCCAGAGGCAAATGGAATGACTCCTTGCTGTATAGTGTATCTGCAAAAAACTTGCCGGCTTTTCATTTTTCCCTTTGAAAAAACTACTTCACAGTCCCACAGTGTGCAGAGATCTGTTTCCCCGTAGTTCGCCTCATTTTTTCTAATGAGCTTCCATTTTGCTACCTGTAGTATCATTGTAGTTCTTCAGTTGTTTGAAGATAGTCATTGTAAAACTCTCCGGTATTTACTGGAAAAAAACCAATAAACTCGCACTGCTACAGTTCCTAACTTGCTGCGCAGTTCCATATCCAAGTGATTAATAAATAGTGCTCATCTCAATAGCAGCCCCAGGAGCATTCAGTCTTACATTTTCATCATTTTGAGGGGCACCCATTTGCCATTACTCGTTGTTTCCTATCACTTAAAAACTTTTTTGAATCAATTCCTGGACTCTGTCCATTGCCCCACAGTTATTTATTTTCCTTAATAGTCTATGATGGAGGAAACTTACGGAAAGCTTATTGAAAACTCATGGAAATGGAGTACCTTGGGTCGTTTAAGCTACTATACCAGCAATTGTTTCAAAAAGAGCTCAGGAAGCCTGTCCTTTTTTTGTTGTTATTGAGGACGTTTCTGAAAATGACTCCGGTTATACCGTGTGCCGCAAATCTTAACCTCAGTGTTGCATAGCTCAGCCCTGGTGGCCACCTAGGGCTGGTGGCCAGCGTGTGGCCCTGCCAGAGCCACCGGGCTGTCCCCAGCCCGCCCCGCCCCGCCCCTGTCCGTGGTGCTGAACGGGGGCGCTCGGCGAGGCGTCCCGCCACCGGCGTGTCCTGTGAACACGCGTGCCAGGTTGTGGTCGTGCTGTCCGGCTCAACGTTTCCTGCAGCCTTTCTGGAGAGAAACACGCACGCTTAGTAGTCAGGCTGGCAGAAAGCTGGGTTAATAGCAGAGGACTACCTGAAGTTCAGTGAACGTGCCCATAGGCAGCAATGAAGTTACAACTGGGGGCAGGTTGAGATGAGGGCCGTTAGCAGACAGTTACTCGTGGAAATAGTCACTCGTGGGGATGGAAATACTGAATATAGGCTAATTTGGCCTTTTATCAGCTTCTGACTTGAAGAAATTCTGTATATTTAAATTATTATTTTTTTTTTAAATGGCACTGGGTCTTATTAAAATTAAAATCGACTCAATAGATGTCTTTGCAAATGCAGATGAAGTGATTATTTGCTGATATTTTTCTACGTAAAACTCCAGCATCATTCTGTCTTATCTTTAGATCAGTCTTACTGCCAAAACTGATGGCTCGAACAATAGAGATCGCTCTGGAGCAGGAACTTCTCTCAGAATCCAGGTCTTATCACGGCTTTAACTGGCAAAGACTGCTATTCATACTGTCACTCACTGATGCTACATAATGGATGGTATATGCCTTGCACACCACAGATAACTCATCAGATTAGGAGTTGGATTTAATTCCACACACTCAGCTGACCCCCAAACCATCCAGTCTCCCCAAACAAAACAAAAAAATTCAACAACAGCCGAAGATAAATCATTGATGATTTAGGATGTCTGAATGTGTAACTTCCTTTTCACATTGATTGTCATTGGGAATATTAACATACCCACTTTTGATTAAGGCTGTTAAATACTGTTTTCCCACAAAAATTGTGACAATGTAATCTTATCTATAGTTTTCCCACAAGCAAGTAGCATACAAACCCACAATCTGTGTGCACTTGCAGTGATTATTTTTTATTAGCATGAAATAATTATTTCTGATTTTATTCCCTGGTATGTGTGAAACACACCATAAATTAACAAAATACATGTATGTATTCATTGCCAATAGTGCATGGTATTTAATGGTTTAACACTTTTCATGAGTAGGCCTGTAGAACTAGTCTGAAGGTGGTGTAAACAGTGCAATATGCTTTATAGGATACTGACAGGGAAAATTACACTGACAATAATAGCTGCCATTCAATCACCATCATAATTTTTCAAATTGTTGTCACTTAACTGATGAAAGATACATTTAAAGTGAATAACAGGGTGAATAACAGGCTCTTTTTCTTGCTTATACCTTTAAATAAATAGTAAATCATATTCCCTTTGAAATTTTTTTTGTCTATTGAAGGATTGAAACAATGTAGGACATGTAAGGAGAGGAAGTCCTTCAGTATGTGATTCAGAGCTTCCCCTATGAGTCATTGGTATTTATTTAATTTTTTGTCACCAGGAACCAAATTGCAAAAGAGCTCCAGGGACACCATTTTGTAAGACCAGGGAGACAGAATCTTCCCAGTCCTTTTTCTTGTCCTGAGAATTGAAGTGTGGGCTGAGAGAGGCTGCATGTAGCTCTCCTTCCAGCTGGGCAGAAGAAGAGGGGCTGTTGTGATATGCAGCCTTTATTCCCTGCACCTGCCTCAACCTACCAGCTACTAGAAGAAAAGGGAAATACACTGCAGTCTCTATTTAGTTGCAGTAAATTATTTCCTTCCTCTGACACAGTAACGGAAATAATCCTGTATTTGAGTCACAGTTCCTTCCTAGGACTCATCCTAGACTGATGCTATGGACTGCTTATTGTATGTCTTGAGTAAAAGAGGCTTATGTTCTCCATTAATTCAGACTGGAGCTGTAGAACCTACTTCCTCCAGCAATAAAAGTAGTGTATATGTACATTATCTAACTAAAGGCTTAAGACTGTGTATGTGTAAAAATGATCAAAAATGTTTTCCGTGTGATGTGCAAATGGTAAAGGGGCATTTCAGGTACATGTTTAATAGTTCCCCATTGATCTTGGCAAGTGAGTAATTGCTCCACAGCTAAACAATACCAATTCATTTTTTTCTTCTCTGTGTTCTATTTAACCAGTGTTTCATTTAACCAGTGTAATGGTGTCCTGCTTGGTCAGAATGCTGTGTGGATATTCCTATACACACATATATATTTTTTTTGTCCTGATAAATGCACATTTTATCTGTAGGAGTTTAAATGAAATTTCACTTGTAATTAGTTCCAGTGTCTCTCGCCCACGGGAGCACAAACCTTAGCCTTTTGCAGGGGTTACACTGAAGCCTGTTGGGGGAGGATGGCTGCAGCTTATCCATTCTTTGCGAAAAAACAAAGAGGTGTTTTCTTTGTTACTTTGGGTAACCATGGCTCTCCCTCAGCTCTTCTGTTGCTTTCACAAAGGTGGCTAGAATTCTGTTTTCTGTTTCAGGCCACTCTAAGAACTATCTCTCAGTCTATATTATAGCCTATTTTTTCCAAAGTGTCATGTCATAATATTTCCACAAAACTGTCCTGATCAGAAACACTAGGCCACGGTTCACTTCTTCCTGTTGTTTCCCTGGGGTTACAGTGGCTTAGAGATGGTTGTGGCAGTGCAGGGCTTGTGTGTTGAAGAGGATAGTATGGTCTTAAACTTGCCTTGAACTCACAGTTTTTAATGTCTTTTTTTTTTGGTGTTATTTGAGATCTGTGCCTAACAATGTATGCAATACAGGATGGGTGAAATACCAAGCCCTTTAGACTGCATGGCAGTGTACCGTTCACCCTTGAAAGCCTACGGCTTGATCTAGGAGGCATTCTGGATGTCTCTGAGGCTATCAGACACTGCTGAAGGCAGGAAAATATTTAACAGAGTAATAACATAAATTGGTAGTGGTGGAGGGGTGATGAGAGCGCTTTGGTAATGACCTGCAACAGCTTCTTATTCTTTGGCATGTCTGACTTGAGAAGGGCTGTCTTCCTCCTCGTTATCAATACCGGATAAAATATCCTCATTGCTTCACTGCAGCCTGCTCAAGTTGGGAGTGCTGAAGATCAAGTAGTCTGGGCATGTTGTGCTGGAGCACGTAATCAGTATGCAGAGTTCAGTGAACCTTTTAATTGTAAATGGCATATTCATTTCACCTTTGTAATAAAGGTCTGTCTTCTGCTTCTCCTTAATTCTCTGTTATTTTTTTTGAGTTTTTCTTTGGGCTTCTCTGGCAGTCCTAAATTCTCCCTGATAAATCTTTTTATACAGAGAATTCATTCTTTCCAGTGGTGGCAGTGCAGTGAGTTGCCCAGTGCACCCACTAATTCTTCCAGGTGATACTAGACTAGATGAATTTTTCATTGGTGATGATTTTTAAATATTTTTAATGTCAAAAAACGTATTTGCCTTTTTTTCTGTTTTGAAAACAATGGGAGATTGTTACTATGCAAACAGTAAATAGCCTTGTTAAAGAAATGTGAGTGGAAGTGTTTTTCTAATTGTGACTGCATTTAATGTTAAAGTGTTTAAATACATGTTTCTGTGTCAGCCTTTAATGTGATCAGCAACGGAAGGGGAGAAAAAAACCCCCACTCTTCTGGATATTAGACTGTTTTCAAGCATTCTTTATTTTTATACAAACTAACATTGTAATAAGATGAGCTAACTACATCATTAAAAACATCAACTGCAGATAAGGTAAAACAACTCAGAGTATTAAAAGAAAAGGGCTATTCAACCAGGAACCGTACAATTAACTGAACGTATTTCTAAGTACCAGCTATTGCTTTTCAAAATAAATACTTTTATTCTAAGCTTTTTCTGAAAGGCTGTTATGTGCACACGTGCGCGCGTGTGTGTATAAGATATATAAAAAATATATACACACACATACATACACTCCAAGGATAGTCTCCCTGGGTTCTTTCTTGCTTTGAAGATGAGAGTTGCATTAAAATAAAAATTCCATTCGGGTTATTATCTCCCCAGCTGTCTGTGCAGACCACGGGGTTGGCCAGAGAATATTCTCATTACATGTGCTGAAGCAGTTAGTCAGTGATTGATGCTGTATTAATTCACAGCACAGACGCTTTGCCTTTGTTACCGAACATTAGACAAATTAGTTCTTACAAATTCACGTCCCACCCCCACTGCATCCAAGCTCGCCACTCTGGCTGGTTAGTATTGCTAATAACCTTCATTCAGAGCGAACCGAAGCATTAGGAAGGAGGAGTTTGCTAAAGGAAGGGGCAGAAAACGGGCAGCAGCCACTGGGGTCTGACAATACATTGCAGGGCTCTAGTCGTTTGCTGGCACAGCTCAGCACAGTAATGACAAATGATCTTTTCATTGTCAGACCCCCCAAATTAATTTTCCCTCCCACTTTTCATGAGGACACATTCATCACATAGATTGCATTAAACGTACTTTTGACAGAACAGAGAAAGATGAGTAGTAAAATAATTTGATTCTAGTAGCTTCTTATCTGGGGAAGTAAACCAACGGGATGATACCTGTAAAGGTAAATATTTCTGTAAATGTTGCTGAGATAAATCTGCGTTAAGATTTTTCACAACATCTGGACATAGGGTGAAGCACAAATGAATGAGCGAGAAAGCAGTGGAAGGAAGGTGGAGGAACATCTTTAGCTGTTCCTACTGACCTGGGAGTTAAGCCCTGCTTAGTACGGAGGGCATGGCAGCTGAAATGGAGTGTTTACAATTTGTTTGTAATATGTAGAGAGTAAAATTGCTATTTTTTTATTATCTGCTTTGAAGTTAATTAGAGATGGTTTTCAAGTGTGCTTTTATAATTTCTCATTAAGTTTTTGCTGTACATTGTCTCTTTTTGGCTGCTTAGAAAGATGTAGAAAATTACGTTGTATGGAGGATAACCAAGAGATTTGTCAAGGTCAGGAGAACCACTAGAGCACAAGGAGGCAGGGGAATCCCAGCACAATCTAGCTGTCTGAAATATTTTGCTTATGGCTGGATTAAGTTACATTAATTGAGCATAAAAGCAGTGTTTAGTGCTTAGAGTGCTATTTGAGTTGAGGTAAGAATCCTTGTGCAGCAAAATGTGGAACGTGTGCTTACTGCAAACTTGTCTCTGATATTTTCAGTGTATGATTCTCTCTCTATCTTTTGCTTGTGTCTGTTTAAAATAGCCTTAATGAACTGAACTGAAAGCTACAGCTGTCTGGCCACAGATCATATTTAGTGCAAGATGCCTTACTGTTAGCCTAGGTGCTCTACAGATCTAAGACACCTTGGCCTCTCTTCATTCCCACCAGCACTGGTCTTTGTTAAAGACACCTGAAATGTCTTTCGTATTACATTGGCACTTCCTTGATTCATGTGGTCCAAACATCTATGAACATTTTCACACTTTCCAGTTGGCTTCCTCATCTATTGCTGACATCCTGTGTAGTGGAGCTGCTTCTTATTCTCCTGGAATCCTGCTCATTTTCCCTAGGGTCTACTGATTGCACATGAGCCACGCAGAGCTTCAGGTGTGGTGCAAATGTGAATTAAATATACAGCTGCACTTTTCTTCAGGGGCGTATCATTCACAGGTTGTACTCTTTCACTCATCTCTCAGCATTTCTGCCCTTATGTCTGAATATATCGCTTTGGAATTCTTTGGTGTTTAGTATAACACATTGGAGATAACATACTTTAGTAAATTTATGTTGACACAGTTAATACTTTAGCAATTAACTTTTCACCGCATATTATCGACACTTGTAGCCAGGGTTTATGTCTCTCAGAAATCTTTTGTGCTTCTTCTCAATAATGGCAGTTGTGTTGCAAGGGAGGTGGAAAAAGATGGAATAGAAATGTTGCCATGATCTGTACAGATTGTCTAATAATCAGTGGATTGCTTAGAAAACAAAATCTTTGAATTTTTAATGTTATAGAAATAGTTTTTAATTTTTGTTCAGGTACATTTGAAGGACTGTATTTGTTATGAAGACCATTGTATTTAATGCATCATTAAAAGAGTATGTATATTACAATATATATTTACAATAGATAACAAAAGCATTTTTTGTTCTCTTTTCCTTCAAAATTACAGAAAAAAACACCCATTGTATTGTCATAGACCAACAAGTATTTCAGCATTATTTCTGTATTACATTATTCTTTTGTTGGTGGCAACTAGATAATACCACATTAGTGAATGCAAAACATATGTTTACCTTTCTGCATAGCCACAGTATTAAACAATAAGGCTGTGAAGCCAAGGAAATGGAAATGAAAATAGCTTCCAGGCAAAATTAATAAAAGGGTGGTAAGGCAGAATTAGAGTGAGTTGCTCACTTGCTGTAAAGGTCATTGCCCATCTTCTTGCCAGAGAAGATATAGGGCAGAAGCAATCACTGCAAAACTTGTCTGTTTTACTTTCTTTTACTGGGGGAGTGTATGTGTGCGGGGAGGGGGAGTTGAGGTGGGAGGAACCATTCTGATGTCTGTCTTGGAGTTCTCCTGTTTACCTTTTTATGTAATTAGGCAGACCAGATTGGTATTTAGTCTTGTTCTGACAACAGTAAATTAGGCTTAACTCTTTAATTACAATGAGAAGGAAATCACCTTTCTGATATCCTTCAATTAGCTCAAACAGCTGTTAAGTTATAATTAAAATTTCACATGGATCATTTGAGTTTTTGGAATGTTTCCATTTAATATAAAAAAAACATTTGCATATATGCATTTGCTTTTCAACAACCTTTTCTAATCTGCCGGTGCTGTACCAGGAATACTGATACTATATTAAGCAATATCTTTCTGGCTTTATGAATAGACAGCTGGTTCTAGGAAAATGAAAAATGGAACTAGAAGAAGGTGAACAGAAAATATCAAAGCTTCAAGGTGCACTGGAGCTAGCTCAAAAATAAACTTCCTTTTTTTTTCCCATCTTCTTTCTCTTTTCTCATCCTCTTTGAGACTCTGATGTGATCTTTAAAACGGAGCAATACTGTTTGGAGATGAGCAATAACCTAACCGCATATATCCATTCTTTTATCGCAGCTTCTTGCATTTTTTAAGGCACCAGACCTGTAGATATTTTGATTTAAATAACTGTGAAGAAATATGTCACATCCTCAGGACAGTTCTGCTCTAATCTTAAACAACAAAAAGCCCTAAAATACCACGCTTTACTCAAGGGATAAAAGTTAGCTTTTGTAGTAGCTCTTGCTGCTGTCTACATCTAGGTGCTCAGCCAGTGGTGGGGACCTCAGCAGTGTGCAGAAATGGCTTATATCAACACTGGCAAGCACTGTTAATACCTTACAACAAAACAGTGTGGGTGTTTGAAAGTGAGTTAACCAGAAACAATTGGACTACTCAGCATGCTAAGATAGGAAGTGGTCTCTGTACAATGTGTTGCTTCTAAATTACTTAAAACAGTAAGTTCGGAGAACATCACAGGTGGAGAGATTTGCCAAGTATGAGAAAAATAGAAAAAACATCCTATGTGATAGATAGCTTTTTGTGATTCTCCTTTTTTTCCCCCTCCAGTCTCAGTGCTTCGCTAGCAGTCTGGTTTATCATGACTTGGAGGTACTTTACCACATTCTGAATTTGGGCTCTGCAAGGTCCTCATTGAGTCAGTAATCTCCATCTGTTTTCTAAGAATAGGTTTTTTACTATTTCACATCCGATATGGGTTTGTCTGCGTGTCTTTATGAATTTTCATTGTAATTTCTGCTATTTTCACCAAATAATTCAAGACTTAAAGCTAGGTTTTGTGCTTTTTGTATATGTGTGTGTGTTGGGGATGGGAGGGTTTAACAAAGTTATCTTTGCTTTTATTTCTGGACAGAAAACGTGTTTTATGTGGCTTTTCCTGAGCCTGGTTATTTGAAACAGTGGAAGTTCAGGGGTCTGGCAGTATGTGTGATAGCTTGCAGAATTCAATTTTGTTGTGCACTTTGGCAAGGTAGAAGCACACGCAAGTCTGAAAGGATGAGATTGCCATAACATTTCTTCCTTCAATCAGTTGCATCTCCTTTTTTCTTTGTTTCTTTCTCTCTTTTCCTGTAGCTAATGCTGAGATTAGTGCTGTCTTAATTTTCTTTGAAGTATTATTGTACCATTGGGTGCTATTAAACTTTATATACTAAAAATATATTGATGACTTAGGCCAAGTCACATACCATTAAGAACTTCCAGTTTACCAGAGACAAGGAAATTTTGGAAGTCTTGCTTATAGAAATTGTGCCGTGTGATTTCAAATTAATATTTTATCAATATTATAAACTAGTTGAGTCACTAAATCAATTGCTTTTTCATCCTCAAATTCTTAATAAGGGAGGATATTCGTCTGTCTTTCTGTGTCTCTGCACTTCTACTTGCATTGTAACTCTGTTGTCTTCTTCAGAGTGCCACGTTTAGCCAAAATGATTTTTCTGCTGCTATTAGAAAGCTCCCAGATCTAGTTTTCTAAAACTGTTATTTCTGTTACTTTAAGAGTGTCTCTTAAAATACAGTACCCAAATACTTATTTTTCAAGATTGTATATCAGGATTTTATATTCCGGTATATGTAAGATTTTCTTAAACTCCTGGATTTGTGGGAGCTCTGCAGAGGTGTACATGTAAGTGCGTAGATCACTCTCAAGCTGAGTTGGGGTAACTGTAGTACAGTTTTGAGGAGTGTAGACGAAGTATGAGCATAGTTTCCAATGGCATTTTCACCTCATTGGAGGAGATTTTTGCATTTTGGAGTATATTTGTCACCTTTACTGATATTATAAATTCTTGCTCTACGTTTTTGCCTTTTCTGTGGTTTGACTTATTTATTTCAGAGCTATTGAAAGATGCACAGAAAATGGCAATTTGTCATTTGGAGTGGCTGATTTTATGAGCTTTTGCAATTCATTTTCAAACTTGGACATAGGCTATTGTGTGTTTACTCAGGTAAAGGAGGGAAGCTGAACTTGGACTTAACTGCAGGTGTCTTATCTTCAAAGGCAGAGTTGCTTTGCTGTGGAGTTGTGAAGAGCCCATACCTGAATTATAAATGGGTGCATTGTTATGCGCTTACCAGCTGTTATTATCTGGGGAGGAAAAAAAAAAAACCACAAGAGTGAAGGCTGAGAGAAAAAACGTTCACTCAATGAGGCATGAAGCCTTGGCACCCAGCTTTGTTTCACTTATCTGTAGCTTGGTAAGTTTAGATATGGGCAGACATAGCAAGTGCAGTAAACATTCTGCTTGAATTTTCTTTTTCTTTTTTTACTCTGGGAGCAGTGACATTTTACGTGAACTGCAAGGATAGCATTGCTCACTTTAGAGACATCTGCTTTCTTAAGTATTCCTTAGAAACCCTGAGTTGATTTAGTTCTTTAAAGTGTAAGTTTTGTGGGTTTTGCTGTATTAAACAGTAGATTTTTATGTCATCTGGATGTTTCTCCAAAGGTGGTACCACCTAAGCTCTTGTGGAAGAGGATGTTGCTGTCATTTTGTCTAAATCAACTTAATAGAGCAATGTTGTTACAGATGTGCAGGCTGGTCTGTAGGCAAAGCCTTCTATTATCATCGACTGCTTAACAGAAAGCAACAAGGTGTTCATTTTCATATGGAGAGAGGCTCAGCGTCGTGTTCCTGGATTTAGATTTTTGATGTTGGTGCATAACTTAATACTTTAACAGTTGCATATCATCATTTTTACCGTAGTTTAACACTATGGAGACAAATGGCATTAAGCTAGAGTAGCACAGTGGAGAGTCAAATCCAGTGTATTTTGTCTTATTTAGTACAAAACATGTGCGTTTAAAAATACATTTATCAGTGTAGTTAAGGGGTATGCACTGGGACTTTGACTTAAGTCCTAACCAGGAGATAGTTGAAAACGGTCTGCATGTATATTGTGTGATTAAAGATTTTTAAATAGACGTTGATTACATCTCAAACCCGGCAAAGATCAAGAGTGAGTGTAAACCTGCATATCTTCATTTCCCAGTGCCTACATTGCATTGATTAGCAATACCATTTGCAATGTGCCACACAAACTGATGCAGCTAAATTGACAGAAAGGAGAAAACAGCATTAGCTAGTGGCTTACCATGTTCCGCCAGACAAGCTTTTACATTTCTGACATCCAAAGGCTTAAAATATTTTAATAGAACCCTGGCTCCTAATAAAATCTGAGAGCCAGGCATAAGTAATTATGTCTTATATTTACGTTAAATCGTTGAAAATGCTAGTAAAACAAATTTGTGGGTTTTGCCTTTAATGAATATAACAATAAAACAAAATCATTGCACAAGTCCCCCACTAGCTTTAGAAACCTAAAAGAGGAGGTTCATCAGTGTCTTGATATCAAGCTTGTTTGTTGTGAATTATGGCCATTTTTGCAATAAAATTTGGTTTGGTGGAAAAAATGGATGTGGAAGCCTGGTTTTATTAGTGTGACTAAATATTGTGGAACTGAAACAAGGAAATTCTTGCATACTGTCACAATTTGGGGCCATATGGATCATAAACTCCTCTACGCATATTTCACTTGCAGACTTCAAATGGCATTATCTCATCACAGAGAGGGGAGCAAGGAATACACTTAACTTAAATTTAGAAATTGTTCTCGTTACTGAATGTCAGATAAAGGTGAAGCTTTTAAATAGGAGTCTCCCTGATTTACTACCTTTAATGTGCACAGGAAGGGATGTGCAAAGCACATCATTAGTGTGACAGGGTGAAAGGGGCAACATGTTTCTTCTGTTACAATGGAAAGAGGATGAATCTGGCACAGCTCTGATGTCAGAACCTCCATCACCTTTCTTACAGATGATGTAGATTTTAATTGTACTCTGGGCTGATTCTCATCGCACCAGCTCCTACGTGACATTGAGATAGATGAAGCCATTTGTTGGCATTATCAGAGCCAGCTGTGTGCTTGGCTGCAGCTACAGTAGGCATTATATCTCATGCATAATCCTCTCATTGAGAGAGGATCACAAGCATCTGAACCATATGGCAAATAATTTTATTATGATCAAAAAAAGGACTCTTGAAGCTAGTTAAACAGAAGAGTCCTTGAAATTCAATCAGAAGAGGTTTTTATTTTCATGTAACATTATCATCTTAAATTAATTTTTAGCTCTGCCATCATCTGTGAAATACAAGAATTTTATTTTTCCCCAAAAGTAAGAAATTAATGTTTTAATTACAAGAAACAGTGAGCAGAACTGCATAGCTTGATTTTTTTGATGTCTGAAGTGTGCCTTGTAGGTGTTAACGTCTTTTTTCACTAATTACACACTTGTATCACTCAGAAGCCCAAATAGGAAGTAGGAAGTGCCTGAAATTAAAAAAGCTGGGAAGGGGGAGAGAACTATGCACATCGAGCTATGGGAGTGCTGTGTTGATGTCTTAATGCCTCGCTTCCCGAGGGCTGTTACCATTCCTAGAGGTGAAAATGTACAGCCGTAGTAAGAGCTTATAAGCCATTGTTCTTTCCACAGAAACAAAAAAAAAGAAATTGTGTTCAATTAAGTCAATGCAAATGGGTGATGAGGAAAAAGAGAGAGGCTTCAGCTCTGCGCAGTTACTGCTGGGCACATGGGAGGGAATGTGGGCATCAGAGACAACAGCAGCCAACCGTGCCAGCCTAGGAATGAGTGATAGCAGCTCTCAGCAGGATGAAGGTATTGCTCAGGGGCCTGGTCGAGTTTCCTTGGAAGTATCCAAAGAAAAATCTCACTGATGTCTCTGGCCACCCCTGGACGTACCAGCCATCATACCAAGAGGCAGCCAGAGTGGGTACCAGCTCAGGACCGAGGTTCGTGGCTGCTGGAGGATGCTTTGTTAATGGGGAGGCAGTGTCTACTGTTTCAGAGCTACAAAGGCAGCGAGTGATAACACAAATCACACCACATGTGAATGGAGTGCTTGCCTGCGGGAAGAGAAGTGTGCTATTGAGGACTTGGCCCTGGGGACACAAGCAGTTTCCATGGGGCATCTGGTAATAATGCACATGGCCTATCAGCAACTTTCATGCTGCAAACTTACAGAACATAAATAAAGACTCAGCAGAGCCAAATGGCAACAGCTGCCTTATCTGGAGGATACCTTTTTTATTTGGTATTTTATTGACAAATAATAAAGCCTTTAATTGGGCTGTGGGAGGAATATAGCCATGTAATTTACACTACCTTTAATTTTCTAGTGCTGCATGCCTGAAGCAGATTGGGGTTGTTATCACAGCCTGGTGAGTGAAGCAGAGGTCCTGGCTGAACCGCTGAAGTACCATGAAATGTGCATCTTTATTCTCACATTTAAAAACTGTTTGTGTGTATCTTGGGGGGGAAAAAGAGGAACAAGGGTAGGAACCCCTGTTTCTTCTGCAATAACATGGTGATTAAGAATTTGCGACTTCAGTTACTAAAATGAGAGTCAGCGAAAAATCCCCAGCCCAGCTATCGCTCCAGAGGCTTCCCCTGCAAACCGCCCATCACTCTCAGCAGGATGCGAAGCAGAGCTGTGCTCGCTGAGTGGGCTAACAGGGAAGGATTGCCTTTTGCTGCAGCAGCTGCTGAACTGAGACTTTCTGGATCATGAATGTATGTAAATATGTCCAACTGTTTGCCCTTCACACTTCTTTGGCAAGTTTGGAGTAAAAAATATTGCACTGCTCCATTAGTTTGTTTGCCTATTACCACAGCAGATGCTATTAAGAGCACTGAGATGTGTTTCTAGGCGAGCCTTCCTGTCTAAAATAGGATAAGGAAATAAAGGCTAGAGGGCCCCAGATAGCATCTTGAAATGGATATAAAGCAAGCTTTGGCAGCAGGGCGTACCACAGTGTCCACTGCAAAGACACGGGGTTGGGTAGCTCTTCAGTCGGTTAAGCAAAGCAGAAAATGGTTATGGCTTCTGCGTGTTTGTTCCTTTCTGAACTTCTGAACTCTCTCTCCAGCAGAACAACAGCTATTTTGGAGAGTTTGTATGGGTTTGATTCCTGACTGTATGTGCTGAGTGGCTAAAACAGCTGCATTGGGACGCCAAGCTATACTTCATAGGGATTTCACTGGCAATGAAGGTTGTATATAAATAATGGATGAAGAAGGGTGACAGGACCTGAACACTTGGGGCTTGACAGATTATCTTGTGATGTATTACAATTAGATATGCTTCAGTGTCACTTCATTTATTCAACTAGTAAGGGTGCGTAACTCAGATCCATTTGGAGGTGGATTTATTAAGAGCCTTAGTTATGTCCTCTTGAAGTTTGGAATTGATTTTTGAACATCCTTAGCAGCTTTCTAAATCACTTTGCTCTTAACATGTATGTGATTTTTTTTTTTCTCATCTTTTTTAAGTACTTGGGATTTTATTAGCAGGTGTAATAGATGTGTTTGCTTATTTTTTAAAATCTGTGTTTTGTTTAATATGCTCAAGGCAGGTAGTTGCCAGACAGGAGACCACTTTGTCAATTATCTGGTGAACAGATCAAATCAGCCTTTGGGAAGGATTTGTCTGGGTTCTTTGTACAAGAAGCTGGTAGATACTAAGCCCCAGCCACCTTATACTAAACGGTATTACCTAGAATTGGGACATCTATTGAATAGTAAGTAAGATTAGCAAAAACGTTGCATCCTTTTTGCTTTTGAAATGGTGGTAATGAAAAAGCCTGGCATGGAAGGATGCAGAGTAAAATGCTACAGGGAAATGTGAGATCTGACTTTGTTGCAAGTGGAAACTGTTGAGTTAAAACAGAAAAGTGATGCACGTTATGGTTGCTTTAACTTTCTAAACTACCTGAATGCTTCAACCCTGGTCGTCTTTCAGATTTGTTTCTCTCTGTCATAAATGCAGGTGTAAAACAATTTGCCTCAAATACCAGGGGCTCAGGTGTGCCTGGCCTTTCCAGGCTGCTGTAGGCAGGACCTTTTTCCCTTCGAAGTCATCATTTACAAAACAAACTATATTTGTTTGCTTTGACTATTTCTTGGCAAAGGGAGCGGGTGTAGGACAGCAGGTGGCCGCAGAACCCAGCAGAAGCTACAATCCTCCAGATAATCAACAACGTCCCCCCCCCACCCCCACCCCCCGGCTGCCTCCCACCCCAGCACGTGCCAACCAGCAAACATGTTACTCACTCCATAGCAACCTCCTCGTTCTTCAGATAGGAACTTAACATGGTCTGGGGATAAATTACGCTCATAGCAGAGCTGATCTAAGCCAACAAGGTTTCAGAGCATTTGCTCATTCTTGTAAAAGCTGATGATAATTGATGGACGACCGGCTTGCAGGACCCTGACAGGCTGGTTGCCTGCCCTTTGCACTCTGCCAGTTCAAGCCTTACAAGTGTGAAATAGCCAATTACTGGAATACCTATTGAAAGTAATAGGCCAATGAGCAAATTGCTACTGTGGGACGCAGTGGCGGTGTAGGTGGAAGAACGCCAAGATAAAGTTCTGCTCCGAGCAGCTGCTCCCACCACAGCTTGGTAATGCTATTGGATGATCAAGTGATGAGAGGAAGGTATTTCCCCATTCGAACTGCAAGTGTCCTGCCTTGTATTGACTTAAAGTTTATGATGCATGATACCGTCTTGTTACCCAGGTCCTAATTTGCAGAAATAAATCCTCCTTTTAAAAGGTAGTTAAATAGGTAATAGGGATAGTCACGGCCATAGATTTTGTGCAAAAGCATTAAATACAATTTTTGCTTGGAATGAAAAGTCATATAGTGTGCAGAGTGTTAATACTTGCCAGCCATTTGCTATTGACAGAACAATTTATCTTGATAAAGGACAGTGAAAAATTCCAATCTATTCACTGACATCACATTATCAGCAGTAATATATGACTGCATCTAAATATAAGGTTCAGATCTGATACAGCTGAGGGGTTTCTGGTAATTTTCCTGTAAATATATTGTGTACTGGACAATGAAAAAATGTCGCTTTTACCATGTAATTGGATGACCTATTTTTATGTGAGATTTAAAGTTTTACTGTGTTTAATGGGATAGACCATAATGTTTCCTTTTTGGGTAACCTGTTTCTTTTTTATAAGACTTTAGCAATAAAATGGGTGTTACTAGGTTTGACAGAGCAGAAATAGCAGACAAAGAAAGATAGAAGCTTAAATATTAGTCTTATGAAAAAAAAAGATTCTGTGAAACTTGCCACGGGGTGGGGGGAAAAATCTCTCTGAAAATATTGTCTTGAAAATGTCTGCTGTCAGTAGTTAGGTTAATGTAGATAGTATGTCTTCTTTTTGCCAAGATAGGAATGCTTACTGGTAACTTTTAGGCATGTGCTTCTTAGCTTTCTTGGCAAAAAGATATGATTCATAATTTTAAATTGTGTTAAGAACCTGGCTTGTTTAATTCAGAATATATTAGAAAGAAAGGTGGCGAGTGGCAAGTAGCTATGGAGGAAGAATTTAAAAAGTGGTTGGCAATTTATTTTATGCAGTCCATGATTCTGTAATCGGAAAGCAACCATTGTGTAAAGGCCAGAAGTGTAAATGAAGCCAGTGCCAGCGCTCTGTATAATCCATTTTTTCAGTTGCCAGTCACTTGTTTGGTGCTGAAAAGAGAAATGACAAATGACATCTTGCAGTTTGCTTTGAATCTCCTATTAACAATTACCAAGTCCATTTTAGGTTGAAAGAATAGAAGATTGATTCATTTGATATTAAACACGGATCAGCCTCAAAAATAAGACTATAATTTCAGTTGGGGCAAAGTATAAAAAAATAATGCATGGGCTAAAAACACAGGCATTTTGATCATGATTGCTTTATTACCTTTAAATACATGGTATTTTTTTTTACTCTATATGTAAAAGTCTGAGGGGAAAACTATTATCTATTTGTATTTTTCACACTGTCTTTTCTCTTGAGAATATCTGATTGTAAAATCCTCTTTGTATGGTGCTCTGCATGAGGAAGAGAACCTCTCTGCTTATTTCCTGAAAAGATAGTAGATATAACTCACCTTGTGAAGATTTCCACCAGAAGCATTTGTACTGTCCTGAGGCTTGAAAAAAATTGCTAGGCATGTGCTAGGCAGGAAAATAGTTTCTAATGATTGGAACAATGAAAAAACTTGCTAGGGAAGACCACATCTGAATAGTTTGTTTCCATTTCAAGGAATAAGAAGGGTGCAGGGCTCTTTTTTTTTTTTTTAAGTTTTCAATTGTGGACCCCTCTGCATCACTAAAGATTTTGTATACTTTAGCAGACTTGGGACAGTTAGCCCCACGCTGGCCCCTGGGAAAGATGGAAAATATTATTACTTTCTCCTTCTTCTCTTTCTTCAACCCTAGAGGGTCCTAATATTTTGCTTTCCAAATACTTGGCTGCCCTGGGAGGAGAAATAGTCTGGTATCATACCCCAAATCATTTGTCCTTCCCCAGTAACCGTGCCTGCTGAGCGCTGTTTTATTGAGGAAGGCTGGTATCTCCAATTTAGAGCAATTCTTCTGCCATTCCCTGGTTTGTTAACTCCTCTCTGTTGCTTCTCTGAGAAGTTATGAGGAGGAGCGGAGGTATCACGCTTGCCTGACTGCAGATCCAGCGGTGAACAGAGGCTCACGTTGGGAAGGTTGTCTACTCAGCCACGAGAGTAGAGCTTGCTATCACTGGGGGCATCTATTCCTCAGGAACTGATGGTCTGGCTCTCAGCGAGAAGAGTGTCCTATTCTCCTCTGGCAAATAGGTAGCTTGAGTACTCTGGAGATTTAAGGGCTTTTGCTGTATATTCTCCTGTTTCTCTATTTGTTAAAACTGTGTGGCAGTTCAGTGTCTATGGCGTTCCTCAGGGGTCAGTACTGGGACCTGTACTATTCAACATCTTTGTCAGCGACATGGACAGTGGGGTAGAGTGCACCCTCAGCAAGTTTGCTGATGATACCAAGCTGTTTGGCGAGGCAGACACGCTGGAGGGGAGGGATGCCATCCAGAGGGACCTGGACAGGCTGGAGAGGTGGGCCCATGCCAACCTCATGCAGTTCAACAAGGCCAAGTGCAAGGTCCTACATCTGGGTCGGGGCAATCCCAAGCACAAATACAGGCTCGGCGGGGAATGGCTGGAGAGCAGCCCTGAGGAGAAGGACCTGGGGGTGATAATTGATGAGAAGCTCAACATGAGCCAGCAATGTGCAATCGCAGCCCAGAAGGCCAACTGTATCCTGGGCTGCATCGGAAGTGTGGCCAGCAGGTCAAGGGAGGTGATTCTGCCCCTCTACTCTGCTCTCGTGAGACCCCACCTGGAGTACTGCATCCAGCTCTGGAGCCCCCAACATAAGAAGGACATGGACCTGTTGGAGCAGGTCCAGAGGAGGGCCACAAGGATGATCCGAGGGCTGGAGCACCTCTCCTATGAGGAGAGGCTGAGAGAATTGGGGGTGTTCAGCCTGGAGAAGAGAAGGCTCCAGGGAAGATCTTATTGCAGCCTTCCAGTACCTAAAGGGGGCCTACAGGAGAGCTGGGGAAGGACTTTTTACTAGGGCATGTAGTGATAGGACGAGGGGGAACGGCTTTAAGCTGGAAGAGGGCAGGTTTAGATTAAACATTAGGAAGAAGTTTTTCACTTTGAGGGTAGTAAGGCACTGGCACAGGTTGCCCAGAGAGGTTGTTGAAGCCCCGTCCCTGGAGGTGTTCAAGGCCGGGCTGGATGGGGCCTTGGGCAACCTGGTCTAGTGGGAGGTGTCCCTGCCCATGGCAGGGGGGTTGGAACTCGATGATCTTCAAGGTCCCTTCCAACCTAAACCATTCTATGACATTCAAAGAAGGAAATAAAGGCTGATCCATGTTAACAGTCCTGTTTGGTGTTAAGGGCAGAGAGGGAGGATCTCAAGAATTATTCCAGCTGCTTGAGATCTTTTTGTTGAGGACCATACAATTAATTTTTCATTTTTTCAGCTTCTTGACACAGGCAAGAAAAATGGGCTGTGTACCCCTCAAATGAATGTCCAGGTATAACAGAGCAGAGACAGTTACTTTTTTCTGGTAAAACTCTGTGCCACCTTCAGTGAAAAGACTTTTATGTCTGTCATGGAGCAAGTTCTGCTATAAATCTGTTTGAGGAAATTGTGAAGAACAGACGAATTGCTGCAACCAATCCTGCAGGTAAAAGGGTCAGAAATCCCCTGGGCATTTTTGACCTGAAGAGGACAATGGACACTGAAACTATTAGACATGGATAAATGTGGAATATCCTGAGTCGTGCATTTATGTGCCTTGAAAGACTTAATCCTGAAGTAGTACTAATAGTCCTGTGCTGGTTTCCCCTGCCATGTTATAATATTTTCTGTCTTCCCTTTCCTGGGTTTTTACACATTTCATCCAACTTTGGCTCAACTTGTGTCAGACAATTTTACCTACAAGATGAAGATATCACAAAAGCTGGAAGCAGATATGTCATCATTATGTTCTTATTTCTTCATCTTTCACCAAAACTGTCCATTTAATTTTGTAATCTCTGAAACTGCAGCATTGCAGTGGAGTTTAGGCAGTGTGGTCTTATTGGCACAATGCTGGAGTTGCAAA
The DNA here is from genome assembly GCA_017639485.1 of Pluvialis apricaria. Taxonomy (NCBI): domain Eukaryota; kingdom Metazoa; phylum Chordata; class Aves; order Charadriiformes; family Charadriidae; genus Pluvialis; species Pluvialis apricaria. The sequence goes on along the minus strand of CM030007.1, from coordinate 189,758,822 downwards.
ATGGTGAATTGTTTTCAACACATGAATTGACCACACAAATATCCCCCTTATTTTGTAGGTTATCCATTGTGAGTACACGTATCTCATGCATGTTGCACTTGGACTGTCAGCTTCTCCCTTGCCTTCTGTTAGTGTAGCACCACAGTGGCACGTTAATGAGAAGCAACCACTTATGTGTGAAGAAATAGTATGCTGATGGTTTACTAACAAGCGTACAGTCATCTCACGCCACTGATGCCTCATGTTTTCATGATGCGTCATGTTTTACGGGAACACAGCACGCGACAACTTTTCTTTCTGCTGCTGGAAGTCATTTCTTTGCAAGGAAGCCTGGGCAGGACGATATGGTGTTTCCCAGGGCCAGGCTTGCTCGGAAGCTGCAAGTATGGTGGTGGCTATGGGGGAAGCTCCTCACTGCAGCGCCAGTGCTGACTCCCGGTCTTGCTGGAGGATGCTCTTTTGGCACACTATTTTCAAAGGAGTCGTCTGTCACTTGTCGTTTGTCCCTTGCAGGTATCGTAGAGCCCGTTATCGGGCCAGCATCTCTTGATTTCAAGCATGCAATTATAAGGCTCTGGTACAGCCTGTTGGTCAAGGGCATTTCAGCAAGGAAATAGAGAGAGCAAAAGTGTTGAGTGCAAGATGCCTTGCTTGGGTTGCACCGGAGACCTAGCAGTCACTAGGGCACATGGTTGCCTCTGCTGCTGAGGAGGGAACTGTACCACCAGACTCTTGCATCTATTCTGTCTGCAGCCTGAAGAGTCTGTGTGACTCTGGGAGAAAACAAGTTGCTTTCCGTCAGGGAAACAGATTTAAATTGGGATGCTTACAACACTCATTTGGATTGATCTTGCTTTCCAGTGATTCACCTAATCAGCTCACTAATGAAAGATGTTGTTCATGATTTTTTGGCATTGGGGCGATACTCTATTCAAACCTACTTCAGCTGTCTGGTAGGAAAACCCCAAAAACAAACCCCAACAGTTTGAATTAGTTTATGGTAATTAATGATACTATGCTGAAATAAATTATTATTTCTCATTTCCCCTTTTAGCGGTGGATTTCTTGTGCTGAGATAATTTTCGCTACTGTCTATAGGTTGATGGAATCAGTTGAATAGAAACGGGAGGAATAATTTGGGATGATCAACTACTGCTAAACTGCTGCCTGCCGTAATTTTTTTTAAGCTACCAAAAGGTTAAGAAGCACCATGAAATATAAATTGGTGGAATAAAAGTAACCTGAAAAAACTGTTAATGCTTGTGAATTTTACAGTCTTGTTCCAGACATGATGCAATGAAGTAGTTGAGCACATGAGTAACTAAGTAGTGGAGATATCTGAATGGAGAACATGAGGATTTAGTCCTAGCCAAACAAAAAACTACTTTAAATCTCAATCAGTCTAAGTCTGTGTAGATTGAGTCAAAAAATACAAGCTATATTTATATCTTACCTATCAACCCTGATGGCTTACAAACTGCCTTTCAGTCTGTGTACGTGAACTGATCACTCTCAACCTACTGCAATATAGCTGTTCCAGGGGTTTTGGTTTTAATATTTTGGGAGGAGAAAGGAAGCTCATCTCCTTTATTCAAAAATCAGAGGCAAGTTTTTGGTGTTTGAAATAGAAAGACCGTAGTTTATTAAAAATAAGTGAACGTTGCTATGATGTGAATGTGTACCAATCGTTTACTAATGGTGACAAACATGGATTTTTGCACTCCTATCTAGCAAGCATGCCCAGTTAGCTGCTCTCACTCACCATCACTTCATTTGCAGTGCTTATTTTTAATTTCTGTGTCAGAAGAGTCTCATGCACTTCTGTTCATTTGGCTCTTTCTCTCAGCCATGTTAGTTTACCTCTTGCTGCATTTGCTCTCATTTTACCCATATTTTCATTTCACTCGGTTACCTTGCATGTTTGTGGGGTGGGATGTATTTTTGTATTCCGTGGTGTTTTGGACTCTCTGCTGATGAAGTTAACAGGGAATTTCGTTCCTTCTCCCAACACTAATAAAGAAGTCACTTAAAAAAATTTCATTGCTGAGATTACATGATGTTCAGGCCAATTTCAAAATATTTTACAGAGTCTTTTCACACCAGTGTCAGAAGTGGAGAAGGTGTGTGTGGGTCCAGCTCCACCTGGCCCAGCACAAACAGGCCAGGCAGATGATTTCCTCCTCTTCCTTCCAGCCTTTATGTCAGCATGTCCTGAAATTCTGCAATGAGGCTCCCCTAGATAAGCAAGAATGACAAAACGATTAGGCTTTATGCTGTATATAGAATTAGAGCAGGTGTTCGTCAGCTGTGCCATGGCTGACAGACTGCTGTATCTTTGAATAGAAAGTCTGTCTCCACTTACAAATATTTGTTAATTTTTAATTAAATTAATTGCAAACAGTCACTTGATACAGGATGATACGCTTTCATATTTGTTTGTGTATGCATTCAGATATCTATCACCCTTTACATCAGCACTTGGCACCTACCATCTTTTAAGGAGAAAACTGCTCTTCTATGAGGTTTTTCGAAGAAAAATTAAACCTGAAAGAAATGCTTCCTTTTGCATGTGATGAAATACTGTCTTAGTTAGGTAAAGCAGTATTTTCATAAAAAGACTATCTAAATGTGGCAATTAGCTTGGGAAATCTTCACACGCAAAAAAAAAATTTAAATTTGTTAAGCATTTCTGGATGAAATAAAGCTGAAGTCTGCATTCAGTCGCCTGAACCTAAAAGTGGCCTTTTGGGAAAGATAATGCCAACAGCAGCTGACTGCGCCATTAATAGGGTTGGTTTGACTGCCTTTAGGACTGAGGTGACCTTTTCGGAAACTTTCAAGCAAGTACCTGAGTGCCTCCTCTAACTCCAGCAGTGTGTGCATGTATGTTGTAGTTACCTTTACCTTTAAAACTTGCTGGAAACTAGCAATCTTGCACATCTTGTCTAAGCAAAAGAAGACGGTTTGAGAGCTAATATACATATCAGAGGTTTGGTTCCTTCTGCAATCAAAGCGAGAAGAGAGGTTTGCAGTAAGAGTGGCACAAGGAGGAAAATTAATCTGCTGAGTGGTTAACCAGGCCTTTTCTTTTAACAGAGCCCTTTATTTGGAAGAGCTGGGCACGACAGATCATTAAAGTACAACAGAAGGTACCGAGTAATAAAGAATTAAAAAAGATTAAAGAAATCCAATAATTCAGCAGTTTCCACATTAGTTACAAAACAGGGGCAGTAAATGCTGAATGGATGAGTGACATTAAAAGCCCTCTTTATGGTCCAAAGTTAATTTGAATAACATTAATTTACAGTTGACAAATTATGTCTTTTTAGTGTTGGTAATCCAACCATTTATTAAACCGTAAAAGCAATGGTAATTAAGTATTACTGCCCAGCAATGCTACTATGGTTAGTTACCGTGGGGGCGGGTGTGGAATAACTTGTCTTGTGACGTTAGGGAGAATACAAATGTTTGCTCTCCTAGGGAGGAAGCTAGGAGAGGCATGGTGCTGCCCCACGGTCCTTGCAGCATCTTCCTCATTTTCTTTTACCCACTGAATCCTTTGGCAGTGGAGTGAGAGAGGCACGTGGGGAGGACAGGGGACGTGACGCGTGTCACTGTAATACCTGGGTTTAGCATTGTGTTAGTTGACATAGCACTGAACCTGAGCCACAAAGCTCATGTTTTTCCTGAAATGTTCTCAAAAGCATAGTATTTTTGTGATGAGTAGTAAGCATCTATCAGCTTTCTGAAGGAGCTTCAGGTTAGGGCTTGGCTGAATGCACAAGGAGTCCCGTGCCCGAAGGTCCCCCTGCACCCCCCGCACGCTGCAGCCTCTCCTCCAGCCACTGTAGCTGGGGGGAACAAACGTTTGTTTTGATATCAACAAGCGTACCAGCAGGACCGACCATCCTCCTGCTTATTTACGAGGACTCTTGTTCACTGAGCTGCTTTGTTTGACCCCAAGCGTGATTCCTTAAACAGAAATAAAAATTCTGATGTCAGCCTGGATAGTAAAGAAAGTTTTGTAACTGTCATTTATGTCTTCGCCTAACAATTACCCATGGGCTTCATGTGCAGTTTAAAGTGTCAGGGATCAGTATTGTAATTTCCATCCCTTTTATGCTAGTGCAGAAGTCCCTGTATCTCATTAAAATTCTCTGCTTGTCTGCTGCATATTTCTTATACCTCCACCTGTTATGTCACCCAGACTTCTGATAGAAACTTATTTGGATAATGTCTGCAAGCAAAGAATTTTCCCCGAAAAGGTTGAAGATGGAGACACTCTGTCAGGACCTGACAGGTGTAAATTTCTTAATGTATGAGGAGTATATGAAAATACAAATCATCACTGAGAGCCAGCCTGAAGCAGACTGAAAAGCTGTCATAAGCAATTTTCAAAAAGTATGAGTTATTTGGTTCTCTTCCAGGAGGAACAACTCCACAGGCATAAATTTGTGAATGGTACTTGACAATCTTAACAAGTCCTCCTCTCCCAGCGCCGAGTGTGTGACAGAGATGCGATAGGGACTGTGCGCTCTCCTCTCTTCTCCAGCTGTGGAGGAGCTGACGTGATAATCAGGGGATGAATCCTGCTTTCCTAAACTTGAGGCATTCCTCCGCTGAAGCAATTTTCAAGGAACTGATTAATCTGACAGAGTTAGGCTATGTTGGAGCTGATTATTTGCCAGAAGACGTTTTATAGATCCTCTTTGTTTCCATTTACTGAGAGCAATGATAGGAAAGAAAATAGCAGATGCCTTGTGACAGGCACCTTGGCTATTTGGTATGCTCCTCGGTTTTGTACATTTTTAGTTTGGGCATGTGGAAAGATCATTGCTAACTGGATGGGCCTACTCACTGGTGTATGGAAATGGACTTTAAGAAGGGTTGTGCGTGATTGGCAAATCAGTTCTAATTGAATAAATGTCAAGGTCAAAACAAACAAGTGATGAAGATGAGAAAGCCCTGGAGTGGTATCTGCTTCAAATCATATTAAAGGCTGTTCAGCAGCAAAGTGCTTCAGGGGGACTATGTAAAATTAAAGAGCAATGAAGTTGCTGTGCAGTTTTAAACCAGAAATATCTGTTTCCTCTATTGAAACTGAAAGCTGGTGCTTAGGAAATGTCCTGACTGAGGTGGCAAAATTCTTTCTCTGTTGCGTGCGAGTGGACTAGAGCAGATGGGGTGGCAGGTTTCTAACAGGTAGGAAGCCACGTGGCACTCCCCTGCTTAGCACTCTGCACTGGGGGACGGTGGAGCGCCACCGTGGCCCCGTGCCCTTCGCTCTAATCACAGTGAACTGGATACACATAACACAATGAACATCCTATCATGTTGGTTGTGGACATATATCTAGTAACAAAAGCTTGTTATGACATTATATGTAACTACAGTCCCAAATCCTAAAAGAATCATCTGTCAAGATCTAGATTCTTTTTTTTTAAGTCATTGGGAAACTTGCATGTAAATAGGCTACAGGAGACATCCAAAGTTTTTTCTGATTCTTTTTCCTCCTCATTAATTTTCACTGATGACTGAGGCTTCCTTGTAAACTACAAGTGCAGGTGAATATAAAAATGTATGATGCAGAGCCCAGCAAATTCCTTTTGTCAATGTGACTTGCTTTAAATTAGGTGTCATGTGCCACAGTATGTCAATAAGTGCAGACTGTGTGTTTTTCAATGTCAAGTCTAAATATTATAAAATATCGATACAGCAGCTGCATTAAGTCATTGCAGAGTGGGCACAAGAGTGAACACTGATTTGTTTCAGGTAGAATATAAATTGTCAGTTTAAAGAAGTATTGGAATGTTGTTTACTGAGTTACCATTGTATTTTTTAAGCAACTAATTTTTGTGGTCTGATTTCAAAGTCATTTAGGTGCTTGGAGACATGTTTAAAGTTCAGTTCAGGAGGAACTGGTCAGGTACTTAGGAAACAGACTACGTTTCCAAACCTTTAAGTGCCTGAACTTCTTGCAAAGGTTAGCTTTCTGGTATCCAAAGGGACATTCTTTTTTCATGCCTCTATTATCCAAGTTTTGTTTTGGATTCCGGAGGAGGTCATCTACTTAAAGTCACAGTACCAAGACCAAATTATTTAAGCATGAAGAATATCAGCCAAGTAACATCTCATTAGTGATTGATGTTAACAAAAACCCATGCTGCTGTCTTTGGGGCTTTTCCAGCCAAAGCATTATATAATTTTGTTGCAACGGTGGCAAGTACATGAAAAGACCCATCTGCTTCATGTGAATGAAATCGGTCATAAATCTGGTTTCTTGAGGTAGCGATATGACCAGGTCAGTCTTGACTTAATTGTTTTTAATTTATTTTTCCGAAGCCAGTTAATCATTTTGGTACTTGTGTCCACAGGAGAAAATGAGATGAGTTTTCAGGCATCCGATGATCTGGCTTTAGGATTCTGTTTGATGTTATTTTTATCTTTACAGAAAATGTTGAAAATGAAGTGTCATCACTCAGTTTCTGTATGGCTGTCAAGGTCAGGTGAGGTGCCACAGAAGTAGAACATATCAATTGTTGTGAAAGTATTGAATGCTTTTAAATGATTACTGAGAAATGCAAACGCCTACACAAATATGTAGTCACACAGAGTGTAAGAAATAAAACAGATGTAAGTGACCTATTCTAAGGTATTTTTGTTGTGTACACTCCCATGTCCTGGTGCACTGAACGCAAACTGCCCTGGTGCCTTCTGAACCACCTGAGCGGCTCCTTACCCGCTTGTGAAGGACTAGCAGGATTTGTTATTCTTGTGCAGGATTTGCCATTGCATATTGTAATGAGCTTAGTTTTAAAACATGTACCTGATGACAGCTCTAAACTTGGTTTTGAAAATCTTCGTGTCAGCACTCTCGTGTGGCACCATAGCATGGTGAGGGAAAGCTGCTCATGCCCGTAACGAAACGTGAGATTGGTCTCCCCTCTCTCCCCTCTCAGGTGATATTTGGCCTTCATTAGTCAGACTCTACTTGTTGCAAGTGTGATGTGGAGAAAAGGTTGCCAAGTCTTAATAGTTTAGATATTATTATTATTCAAAGTAGTTTATATTTTCCAAGTTAGCTGTAAGCTGTTGCACCTATCTTGTTCCTGTTTTCAGATATTTTCATGCCTAATTTGGTCACAAAGGAAAGCTCTGTTTGTTTATCAAATGTGTGAAAATGACTGCTGATCCTACTGTATCTTTTGAAGGTAATTTCTACCACTGTAACAAGCCAGAATCAAAATGACTAATCAGTTATAAGCCAGTCCTCATTAACTTGCACGAAATTATTTTCATTTGGCAGATAAAATAGCCACTTTTCCACCCTTAATTAGAATTTGGTCTAATAGGATTGACAAGTCAAGCTGGGGGGAAAATGCCCTTCTTAATTGCTTTTAGAATGGAGTAATTTTTTTAACAGCAGATTGAATTTGCTATTTGTATTATAGGAAAATTCTGCCTGGTGAGCAAATGTATTCTTTTTGTTTTTAAAGATTGCTGGGATTGCCCTTAGCAATCCCAGTAATCTTAACTAGTGTTATCTTTAAACAAGTGTCTTTGTACCGTATTGCTCTGTACTGAGACTGGAATCAGGATTTTAAAATGGAGGGGTTGGAGGGAAGTAGCCTTTCACTTTCTTCATTCACTTTTCAGTGTCATCATCACATGAGATCACTTTAAGTGACTTTCAGTGAAGCAAAAAAGGGATATTCCTTAGCACCCATTTTCCCAACATAGCAGTGTAATTTTTTTTTCCACTTAAAGCTTCAGGAACACACTAAATCTGTCTTTTGAAAGCTGTTCTCTATACATTTCTTCTCTGCTAACTTGGACGAGCATAATCAAATTACTATTTTCTTTCACATCCTTGAAAATCTTACTCCCAAAAACTTTGCCAAGCGGGAATAGTTGGTGTGTATCCAGCCAGCTCCAGTAACATCCTTCATGCTTCCTTTGGTCCATGAATGGCCGAACCTAGAAGTGCTCATCAAGACAGAAGCAGCATACTCCCTGCTACATGAACCTAAAGGGCAAATGTCACAGAGTCTACAAGTACTTGGAATGGTTTTCCATCAGGATACCCTGACAAGCAGCTTGCCACAGTTCTGTTTAATTGTAGCTTGTTGTATTAATGGTATTTTTATACCAGAGCTGTTCCCCTGCTTTCTGGGACACTGACTATGAAGTGCCTGCACTGATTGCGGTTAAAGCTAGTAGTTAAGTCAATTCATTATACTAAGTTTTGTTTTAATGGTGTACTCTTTTAGACAATTTTTTTAGCATAAATCAATAAAGCAATGGCTGTTTCCCTGGAGATCCCCTGAATAAGAAATATGCTTATACCAAGGCTTCACAGTTCTTACTCTTTTCCAATTCTTTTTTATTTTAACCACAGTTTGAGCCCTTTCTTTTGGCAATGTATAAAGACAGTAAGAAAACCAAAACAAATGCCCCCCTGCCCCCCTCCAGTATTGGTCTTTTCAAGTCTTTATAGGGACTTGCTTCCACCTTGAAGTCTTTCAGGTATTTTTTTCACGATGTAAGAATTCATATGAAATAAGAAATTCTTAAGAAGAATTGAAATCTTTAAGAAATAGTTTGCTGAAATGCTTATGGTAAGGGTGAGACCTCCTATTTTGCATCTAGAACAAGTTCAGCGAAGTCAGTGATAGCTCGTGTTTCTCTCTGTTACTCATCACTATACGTCAATCCTAAAGTAGCCAAAGCTCTTTTGATTCTCATTCAGGAGAACATACCCAGTCCCCACATCTGCTCTGTCCTTGGCCTCTTTGCTGACACTGCCAACAAGGTTGTTGAATGAAGTGGTATGTTTTTAATGATGCAAACACCTGCCTACTAGGAACTGGACTGAAACTACCAGCTTGTTTCAGATAGCCCATTGAACAGCTGTCTCATCGTAATAACGTTCAGTCACTACCAACTGGGGTTGAATTCAAACTTGTGACCTGCAGGTGAAGGGCTTTGTAGCCATTACCTGTGCCTTGAACCATCTAGCCATTCAAATGTCTTCATAAGGGACACATTTTGAAATCTTGTTGGGAAGAGAGAAGGGGAGAGAATTCTGCCAAAAAACTTGTTGCCTTTTCTTCCAATTAAAAATTCCATGCATTTGATTCTGGTTTTGTATTTGCATAAGTAATTTGAGTAAAGCCAGATGATATCAGTTATGTCTGTGGGCCAGCCAGGTCCTCCAAGTCCTCACGGTTTCGTCACGGTGCTCAGAGGTGATGCGGTATTATGCCATTAGATGCATCCTTTTCAGCTTGGTCTTCACATATTCGAATGTCTCCCCATTTAGAAAGAAGACCGTATTGACATAGTGTCTTTGTTTCACATAGATCCTGAATCTGCAGTTTTGTAGCAGCTTTCCAGTCCCTATTGTGCATTTAACTTAGATTTGACAGAAACCACAGAATGGTTTTGTAATGGATATTATCTGTGCTCCTGGTCCCTGAAATGCCTTTTGGATGGGCTAATATCAGCAAAATTTTAGTGGGTAGTCAGGGAATTATATAGAAAACATGTAATTGGACTTCATGAGAAATTGTTGACTAATACCCTTCTGATGGTACCTTGGTATCGTCTATGGCTGAGTAATCTGTGTAAAGTGATTTGCATCACAGCTGAGTTAGCGTCAAGGGTATACTTTGGACAGAAGGCACACTTTAGAAATTAGGATCTCCATTTTTTTTCCATGTGAAAATACACTACATATGCTCCCTGTTTTTCTCAGGGACTATCACACAGCCTTAAAACATTTACAGCTTTGCTTATGCTAGAAGGAGGGAATGAGAGGAGAGGAAATATGACAGTGGGGGCTGGTGGCAGCGTGAAGCTGCAGCTCTCCATGTGCTTTCAGTGCCTTGTTTATTGCTTTATGCAGCACAGCCTAGATGAGGCTCATCGAGAGCCAACTCTAATTGAAGCTGTCCAATAAAAGTGCTGTTATGAGCAGATGTGGCTATACCAGGAATATTTTTTTTTTTAATGAACTTAAAAATATTTTAAGACCTAAAATATTTCTGGCCAGAAACAAGATACTTGGCACAGACCGAGCATTTAAGCTTCATCACGGAAACTTATCTCAATTTTCTCACGCCATTCCTAGTCCTCAGTTTCTCCCGGGGATCTGGTCATTACTTGGCCCCATTAATGCTGTGTGCTTTAAAAAATTTTATTTGGTGTGTTTTTCCATCTTGACATAAAAAACACCTTTTGGGATAGATTTTTATTGGAGATTGGAGGAAAAAAGTCTCTCACTTGGTAAAGATATCAGGGAATATTTGGGCACATTTTTAACTTATATTTTCACAATGAGACCTTCTTCCAGCTTTCCCAGTGTACTCTTCAGGCATAATAACTTGATGCCTGTTGAAAATACAGTTATGTTTCATAACCCTTTTCCCACCCACGTGTCACAACGCAAATGCTAGCAACTGAGTTGCTTCTCAACTCCACTTGGCGTGGGAATGAAGTACAGCAAAATTCATTGTGGCCTGCGCAGGGTGAAAAAAGGTGGTAACTGTGTACGGGGAAGAGCAGTTACCAACCTGGGCAGCAAAAGTCAAGCACGTGAACCTTCCCAGGCTGCAGCTTTATGGTACCTCACTGCAACCAGCCACAGCTTCTCGGGCTGTCCTTCAGTAATTCCCTCTCCTGTAATTGTCTTTCTGGAAAACTGATCAGTGAATTAAAATGTGGGTGAGTCAGTTTAAATGAAATAACCTATTATTTCCAATAATTTTGGATTCCCATATAATTCTGGTTTTGACTGAAGCAGCTTTCTTTGGGAGTCAGAAGCTCAAAAGAGAGGTATTTTCTAGAATGATCAGAAAGGTTGAGCAAATGTGACAGCAGTTGGAGAAGGTGGGTAGCTGAGTTTTATTTGAGGCTATTCAGGGTATGTCCTGCTAGTAGAAAAAGGGCTTACCAAAAAAAAACGAGTCATGACTTGAAGGTGAAGAAGGGCTATAATTGAAAGAAAAGCTTAAGCAGGTATTCTGGAGGTGTAACGCTCTTCTGTGCTTTGCTTTTTGTTTGATCTAAGCCTTTGCAACATCCCCACTGTGTTGTTTTGATGTGGAGTTGTGGTTCTATGCTCTGTAGAGAGCATTGCTTGTGAATTCCTCCCTAGCAAGGAGGACGCCACGGTGCAGGAGCAGGTGTGCTGCTCTGGAGGAAGGAGTAGTGAGCATAACCATGCTTTGGACTGCGAAGCTACCTGTGAATGAAGAAACCATTCTGTGCTAAACCCTAATTTATTACAACTTACTAAAAAAAAAAAAAGGACATAAATGAGAAGTTCACTGTATCCCTGCAACAGAAGTGACATGGTGGCAAGAAATTTTTTAACCTTTAGCTGTGCAAGACGATGGCCGGTTTGCGAGCGTGGTTCCTCCTAGGCTTTCAGTTGTGTGTCCTGATGCAGAACTTGCATTTCCCATGGTTTCGGCGCTGTCAGACCTGTTACTTTTTCCTATGGGGATCACCATTATCGTGGGCAAAAGCATCATGCCCTGTCAAGGGCAGGGTGCTCTCCTGGAGGGCTGATGGCTGGCGGCGGTGCGGTACCCTGGTTGGTGTTGGAGCAGCCGGCTGGAGACGCAGGGCAGGGAGGCATTGAGGAGATACTGGATAGGGCCAGGGAGGATAAGGTAGGAAGCAAGGAGCTATTTTGTAGCTGAATTCTGAGCAAAGACTTCTTTGTCATAAGCACTGTCAAACAGCCTCGTTGCTACGGCAACGCCGGACTAGATAACCCATTTGGGAAAATACTTGTAGGACCTAACACTCTATCATCTGTCATTCAATAATTTCATGTTCATAATAACTAGGAAATCAATGGCCATCCTCCGAGACAGTTTGCTGAAAGGGTAAGCGCGCCGCTGCCAGTGCGCAGCCCAGGCTTGTCTTGGCTCGTTGGGAGGCTCGCGCTGGCCACGGAGCGTGGGGCACCGCTCGCTTGCATGGAACCACTCAAAAATTACAGACAGGTTGAGGTTTGTGATCTAATTAAACTGTGCTGTTGACACCTGTAAGAAAGAGAAGCAAATGACATATAAAGGAGTTGTTACAGTGTGAGGAAACAAAGGTTTAGTTAGAATTAGCATTTCATATTTTAAAATACCGAGGGAAACTATGTGCTCAAGTTACCACATGGCCAGCATGAGAAATTCAGTAACTTAAAGGCATTTTTTTCTTATCTTGGCTTTCTAATTAAACTGCTTATCATCATAAAGGCTGTGTTACCTGCATGTTATGTATTGAATATAAAGCAATCACGGAACAGTAATTAAAATTCTTAAACATGCACCCGTTGACTTTACATACAATTAGTTTACTGCAGTGTGTCATTTATTAATAGCACAAGTTTTCAGAACTGAGCCCCTGGTTGGCTATGCAGGGAAAGATGTGTTTAGTAATTACTTTGGCAATGTTCATTTGTTTTGAAAAAATGTGCTAATATGTATCTCTGGAAAGTAATACTGTAAGTAAAAAACATGTTAAATTTGAGGCTTGGGGGGAGAGAGGAGGAGTCCTTGCTGATCTGGGTATTAAAGACATGAAGAAAAGGTAATTCTTATCACCGTATTAACACTATTTGAAAGATGCTTATTCTTATGATTCACAACAGGAGTTTCCTTTCCCTGTTAAAATTCTTTTGGAGCACAAAGATAAGGCGGCTTTTTTCCAGCTGACTGTTTCAGCACATTTTAGGTCCAATTAGCAGGCAGCGCAGGGCAGACGCACGCAGGGCCACGGGCCGAAGCTTTGGAAGCAGATGTCTTGTTTGTGCTGGGGAACATGGTGAATACTCAGGTCAGTTTTTATGGTTTTCTGCAAAGCGGACATGTCTTTTGAAGGGAAATTCGTGGTTCACTCTGCAAATGTAGTAGTCAGCAGTCATGTGAAGGTGATACCTTTGGAATTAGTATGGGAAGTGGGAAGGCATCGCGGTCCTTCTTGTTTTGTACCCAGAGGTCAAACTGAGAGCTTCCAGGGCGGTGACTTCAAGCTCTTCGTTATTTGATGCCCTGCTGTGGTTTCTTGAGGTAAGTATTTGCTTCTGCAGCTTTTGAAAACTTGTTTGATTACAGCACATCCAATTACAGGCTCAGTGTGTGCTTTCTGCCTAAAATGTTTTCAGTTGTTCAAATCAGCAGAAGTACTTGCAGGTCCTAATTCCTGGCTCTGAGTTGTTTTAGTTAAGTCTCAGAAGCAAGGTGTATTTCATTCGTCCATGTGCGGTTTAAGTTTACAGTGACTTGGATTCCTGTATTATATCAGGTTTGGAAAAATAATTTCCTGGAATAGATCTGTTTGAAAGTGGGAGAAGAAACCTGCTCTCGTGATGTTCTCCAACATACTGGGTTCAGAGAAGAAGACAGAGGTTCAGGAGGGTGCTGGAGTTGAAGATGTCACAGCCCAGCTGTGCAGAAACCCAGAACTCAGTTCAGGCCGAGGAGGAGTTGAGATTTCATTGTGAGGGACCTGATAAAGGAAGTAGATTTAAGGAGATGTATGAGTGAGGTCCCAGAGGAAGTTTGACATAGAAGAAATGGAACATTTATCCCCAAGTATAAAGCTCCATAAATATCAGTAGAGAGGTGCAAGTGGAAGAATTAAATCGGACATGTTAAGAAAGGACTGTGGGAGCAGGGACAATGAGGAGAGAGAGTGACAGATGAGCTTTTAATGTCTGAGTCTCTGGTGGTGAAGGTGTGCACCTTGAATGGGAAGTAATTAAAAATACTTAATTTCAGCAAAACTGCTCAAAATGGAAATATTCAATCAATAGCAGGCAGGATTGACAATAGCCAAGCTGTGATGTGGCTCAGCCTTTCAGGGGGATTTTTTGTTTCCACATGGAAAACCAATCCAGACAATTTGGAGAAGGCACCTAAGGGGTTAACAATAGACCCACCATTGAAGAGAACTGAGAAACTGTCCTCAAGAAAAGCGCATCAAGGTAACAAACTAAGAATGAATAAGAGCAGATGGCCAGAGAGGAAACAAGGAAGTGCTTGAAGTGGCACAAGTAACTTTTCACACCACCTCCACGTAGTAATCCTTGTAGCTGTCAGTTTTGTATAGGAAGTAATCTTCCCACCTGTGTGACAAAATGACAAAGCCTTATTTCTTCATGTGCATGGCTGCTAGGTACCCCCTGTGTGTGCGCACTGCCACGGCAGTGCTCCCACAGCCACTCCCATTACCTCCCTTCACACCGGCACGTTTGGCAAGGGAAAGGCTGTCTTGTGTGGGCAAATGAACATGTTCTGCTGTGTTATCTGTTAGCAGCTTTTATTCAAATTATTAAAGAAATGCAAGGAAGCAGTACAAAAGTTCATTTATTCGCCTTTATGAATGGAATTGGCAGCTTCCATGACTTCCTGTGGGGATTCTCATATTTACTTTGTGTGGACTTGAAGGAAGGAGTTGTAGAGATATGGATGCATTTATTATTTATTGGTTAGGTCTTGTGCTTTCCCCCAGCATTTGTCAGTAACTGCTATTTTCTGTCACCCACTGGAAGATGGAAAGGATAAAAATTTGCAAGAGCGCCGAGGGAGCACGAACTGTGACTGCCTCTTCCATACTTAATGCAAGTGGATAAATACACAACATCAGTTTCCAGTGCCGGCGCTCGCTTCAGCCGTGCGAGTCCTCCTTCCCCGCTGCTCCTAATAGAAGAGAAAAGCCAGGAGGAAGTTGTAACGTGACATTCCCTGTGTGTTGCAGGGGATAAATATTGCCTCCCATGGTGCGGCTTTGATGAGTCTATTTTTAGTCAGGGGTTAGATCAGTAGAGCTTGCACTGGAGAGTGTGAAATAGCATTGATCAGGCTGACTTGTGAAGCAGGGTGAAAGACAAAAAAAATCAATTAAACCTGCGACCCAGGCATCCTGGTTTATTTTGCTGTGCGCAGGAAAGCAGGCGTGCAGCTGTTGCTTGCTCTAACACCCGAGCTGGGACTGTCCTGGGGAGCAGCCCCGGCCAGCGCGGCTGAGCACAGCCTGCTTCCCAGGCTTCGGCAGGTCCTCACGTCTACCAACCACTGGGTGCAGTCCGAGGAGGTCTTCTCTGTGGCCTCCTGCACGTGTTATGTTAGAGTTCAGCTCTTGGGAGGATGCACAGGAGGGAGAACGCTGGGGAAATTTTGAAGCCAAAGGTGAAGGGAAATAAGGTAGAGAAGAGCTGGGAAGGAGCAGGATGTGATGGACAAAAGCAGCACACAGCAGTGGGGGCCTATTTGGAGTCATCAGTGGATAAATGGGGAAAGAGATGCAGAGTTATGCTGGGGCACAGATTTTAAGCTGGGCATAGGAAACAAGAAAATATGGAGCAGGATATGCAAAAGTAAAATCTCACCATCCAGTAGAGGAAGGAGAGGAGAAAGAGATAAAACTGCATAGGTTTGCGTTGCCAGCTGGAAGCTAGTCCAATTTTGATGTGTATGTTCTCTTCAGTTTCTTGTAAGAGCTACCTTCAAAGAGGGTTTTTTGTCTAAAATTGGGTTTATTGTCATATGATTTTTGTTTCTTTGCAAGGTGTACAAAGATCTCAAAATGATTTTCTTATGCCAAACAATTGCTGAAATTCATTAGATGCCATCCGCTGGCGCGTTACTGCTCTGCCATCACCTGCTTGGGGCTGGGTAGCTCCCTCACCACGGAGCGTCTTGGTGCTTTCTACACTAGTACTGAATTTTGAAAGTTACTTGTAATATTTCAGTATTATGCGTCGCTACATTTCTGTGTTATTTGCACATTTGTAAAATGGTGATAACATTACCTGACTTTGTGTGGTACTTTGATATCTCTGTATGAAAAATTCTGTATGAAACTTGACTTCTGTTGTTATGTAAATAGTTTACAGACATGTAGATTTCTTTTTGGACAAGTTAAATCTAACGATTTTAAAATAATCTGTTTTACTTGCTCAGAATTGTTTGCTCTTCTGCTTGTGCCTGGAGGAATAAAAAGTATTTTCAAACAGAAAATACACCTTTATATAAATTGGTCTCCTCTTCACCAATAGTACAAAGAGAGTTTAAACAAACTAGCTGAGGATGGCATTTTTTTAAGATCTTTGCTCCTCATCCTTACTTTATCACTTAACTTGCCATTAGGATAGCATGTATTCAGAAAAGCAGCTAAATGAGTAATTTTATCAGTTGAATTGTGACTTTTTGTGAAATGTTTATATGATGAACTACAGTATGAACTAGAAGGATGGCACAAGCGCCTGCTGCATTCCTTCCTAGACGTACAGAAACCTGATCATTTCACTTGGTGATTTTGATGTGGTCATAGTTGTGTCTGTACCCTGTCACCTGGTGATCAATATGCATATCTCTGATAACTTAAAAGAAAGAAAACATCCTGTAATCAGAGAAATTAACAGCTAAAGGAGAGTTTGTGGTCCTTTTCCTTTGAGGTCAATAAGAACACGGCTGTGTTCATGAGTTTTGCTAAGGAAGCCAGGAGAAGGTAATTTAATTTGACTTTCTGACAGGTTTCCAGGAGGAGTAATCAGTGAAGTTGTCAGATTTAGTGTATAAGACTTGTGTAATTTTTTGCAGCAAGGATGAGCCCATCCTGATTTAGGTTCTGAATACCTTGCGTCAGGAATATGCCCACACCTTTTACTCTCTCTTGTGTTTTGGACTTTGTGCAGGAGAGCTCTTGGGTGCATGCTTACGTCTTGTTGACAGAAATAGCTGTTCAGGATACTGTACTAAATTCTCATTGGGGTTTGCTCCATTTCTTTAAATGTGTCACTGATTTTCTGCCTTAGCACTTCCAAACACCAGTTTGGATGAGATGTATGCTGAAATCATTTTCCCACGATTTTGATTCCAACCAAGAGTGGAATGTTTCCTAAGAAACTCTGTTCTTACACGATAACCTAGTTCTGAGGGATGCGTAACATCCAAACTTTTGGGTAGCTAAAATACTTGAGTTTTTAGTTCACATTTCTAGCTTGAGACAGGACTCCCGCGTTTTCCCTGAGCTCACAACGTTGTTGCTCACCGCATGATAAAGTACATTTCCTAATTCATTTGACCGTCACTATTTGGATCCCTGAAGCATTACAGTAAATCCCTAACGCGTCTGCTGAAGGGGAAGAGAACAACCTTACAGCTTGTGGCTAGTCACTCCAGTGACACGACGAGGTCACTCTTGAAGACAGTAACTTTTGAAGAAGACCACAGTGGGACAGAGAAATGTGCCTGTTACATGCAGGTGGTGTTTAACCATAGAAAATTCATTGTCTTTTGCTCTAAGTCAATGACTCTTTCAGAAAACTTGTGATTCAGGAGCTGGGGGAGGAAAGGCATTGTTTGCCATAGCAACCTTAACATCCCGTTACAGTATGTCTGTCAGTTGTGCGACGGCTAATTTATCATGTAAAGTGTATGCTATGTATGTCACATTTTACTGTCTGTTCATTTGTTTTGATAATCAAGATCTTGGCAGATTTGTCCCACATGGTAGGATTTATAGTAAGGATTTTCTTATCACTGAATTAAGTTGATATATATAATCCTAGTGTCCTGCACAAGAACTGAATAGAAATGAAAGAGATTCAGACTAGATGTGAAGGTCTTGCAGAAAAAAACACCACCCCCAATCGGTTATTCTCCTTGATTTTTTTTTTTTCCCTTGTGATTCGTTTCATTTTTCTACAGAAGCAATCACAGAGAAGAGAATAAGCATTGACTTTGAGAAGGTTAAATATTTCCCCTTCTATTAAAAGATCATTCTGGTTTATAAGGTGAGAAGTGTAATTCTGTAAAAATGAAACACAAGTGAGTTTTGGAAGTGTGCTGCTTTTCCCTCCAGTGTACACACTCACATACACACCACCTGTAGTTTGAAGCCTGATAAGTAAATTCATTTTTCACAGATGTCTCTTCCTCCCCTGTGGTAAATAAGAGCATCTTTCTCTCCTCTCTAAAGACAATGAGTTGAAAATGTGGGGGCTGACTTCTTATGGACAAGTAGAAATGTGGACAGATTTAGCCACAGGAGATGCCTGCCTGGCCTGAAGCCCGTTGTTTTTCTTTTGAGGTTAAATGATTCGGTAGTACTGAAATTGCCTCTGGAGTATATGAGATTACGTTTATCTATTTTTTTTTTTTTTTTTTTTTTTTATTACAGCAGAATCTGAGTGGGCAAGTGGATGGTTAGGTGCGGGAGCACAGGGAAGGTATGTGTCTGTCTGTGAGCATCTTTAAACTCTTACAAATGTAGGTACAGGATCTGGCTTACTGGAGGAGCTGATGGAGGTTGGGCAAGTGGCCTTCAACTTTTTGAAACAGAGGACTACAAACAGTATCTCCTAAAATACCTATCGTGCAAGGATATAATTTTGTTTTGTTGTTATTTTAAAAAAATAGCATAATTTGCTTTTTGGTAAAGTATAAGGGTACCAAGGGCACTTGCTGCACTGTTGGACAAAGCAGGGTGGACATTTCTTAGTAAGTAAATACATTCAGATAAATCACAGAATCACAGAATGGTTTGGGTTGGAAGGGACCTTTAAAGATCATCCTTTTCCCAGCCCTAGGACTGGAGAGAACATCAGTGGAGAATTACAAAGTAGAGATTCTTTGAGCAGGAGATTTCTGTTTCATTTCTCATCATATTTCTCTGTTCTAGAGTCTGCCTTATCTTTATTTATGACTGATATTGACAACCAAGATACATCAGGGAGCTCGCGTGTGTATTTCAAGAGGAGTATATTTTGAAATCCAAAATGCAAAACATCAGGGAGATAGTGTTTTCACTGTGTGAAAGTTTAACTGGGAAGGATTTTCATCCCAGATGAATTGCACTGGTGTTGCTACTATTTCATCTATTAATACTTACCGGTGAAGAAGAGCCCTAAGGGGTTCATCTTCAGAACACACGAGGGGTTTGTAACTGCTTCAATCTTGGTAAAGTCAATGAGACCCATGCCTCTAAAATTCCTTCTTCCCACCTGAAGGTTTCTTTTAAGTGATTTTGGTGTTTATAGGGCTTCAGATGGTTTCTGTGCCAAACACTAGTTAAGCAGTTCATTTTAATTATCGCTATTCTTTGATTGAGATGTGCCTGAATGCTTTTCGTCTACTGTACATTGTCCTCCAACTATTTTGGGAAACTATATTCAAAAAGTGTTTTTAGTGCACCTGTCCAGAGGGCACAGGAGAACCAAAAGTCCTGGCATGCTGCAGAGCGCAGGGGAAGCAGCAGCCGAGCAGAGGCTGATGGCAGAGGTGTCCCTGCGGTCAGGCAGCAAGGGCCAGGTGGGCAACCACCCCCTGAAACCGCTGGCGTGTGACAAATCTCCCCTCTGAAGCTGACAAGCTCTGGGGTTTGACTTTTTGTTCCAAGAGGAAGGAGCAGATTTCAGACTGAGGATCTGAAATTTCATTCAGAGATAAAGCAGGATTTGGTATGCTAATTTCTTTTCCATGGGACATCAAAACAGAAGAAAAAGAGGCATCGTTAATCGGATTTCATTTGTCTCCATCCGTGTGGCTCCACAGGAGTTTTTTCACTTTTGCTATTGTTTTTCTTCCTAACTCCTTATACCTGAGTTCAGACTTGGTGTTGCTGTTTCACCATGGCCTGGGTGAGCACTGAAGGGAGCTGGGGTTTGGGGGGAGGGGGCTGCTGGCAAGGCTGAGGTCTGGTTCTGTGGTGCACCAGGGGGGCTCGGGGCATCCCGACGCTGGCGGAGCAGTCGATGAGGGGGCTGGGACCGGGCTCTGCCCAGGCAGCCAGCTGGGTCAGCATCCAGCAGACCCACGCACCTCCCAGACAGCTGGCACGGTAACCGAACACCAGCAATTTTCAGCGAAACACACATCTAATAACATTAGTTTTCTTCTAGAGCAGACGGTAAGGTAACTAAAGCCAGGTTGATGGGGCTTCATTGGGATTTTTACCTAATGATCTTCTAGAAAGCAGGTGCACTGGCAGTGATTTTAAGCTTTAGAAAGCCCAAACAGCGTACAAAGTAAACCTTTGACGCTGTGGGGATTTTACAGGAGGGGGAGCCGCATTAGTTTTAGATCATTACAAAGCATTTGCTGACTACAACAGAATTAATGGCGCTTTTATGGTAGTCAGTTAATGACTGTCAACAAACAGAGTTGATTTCAGTTCAAATTGTGATTTTTAAATCAAACTAGCCAGCTGTCAGACATGGGAGTGTTCTGGATGGTTCTTCCTGCAGCATCGTGTGATGCCACTCCTGCATCCATAATTCTATCAGGTGTGTGTTGGGAGCCAGATTTGAGATTCAGTCATATCCACCACCTAATACTAATTTTAGGGTGATGAGGTCATGATTAGTTGCACAAAAACAGCCATCTCGCCTCTGCCTCACCACTTCTTTAAAGACTTAAGTAATTTCTATGTTCCAAAATTATTTTTTACTATAGTAACACAAACTTCTGACAGCTATATTACAACATCTTTATGCTTTGGCAGAGGAGGAAAGCAGCTGCTTTTATGGCCTGGTTTGGTACAAGTCTCCTTTTGAGCTTCAATACCATGAAAATGCTTTCAAGGCCATGAAAACTTCCCTAATCCCAGACTGTTTTTCTGGGGCACAGTACACCATTTTTACAGGGCAAGACAGAATAATCTATTATATTGCATGTATCCCTCAACAGTTTTTCCAGATTGTCAATTGTATGAGTTTTGAAAGTCAACGGTGAAGTGTCTGTGTTGGTAAATATGTCTCTGTAATGGCATTATTCATGACAGGCAACTCTTATCAGCACCTTTACCTCACTTTTTAAATAGTCGGATGTGCCAAAACTACTCTTGTAGATTTATCCAACTAATGGTACTTAAACTGAAAGGCAACCAAAAAGGAAATAGTCCAATCTACCTCTAGCTTGTACATTTTATCCACTCTGGGATGAAGACACGTTCAGCCATCACCCTGGCCTAAGTGTATCTCTTATTTAGTTTTTCTAATCCCTCAAATTGCTGTGATAGTCATTTTTAGCAAGGGACTTTCTCAAATAATGAGTAATGTTTTCTTTTGTATTTTTATACTGATTAGCACACTATGAGTATTACTTAAAACTTTTAATTAAGAAACTACACAAGACATTTTAATTACATTTGAGTGCTGGAGGCTGCGAGGGTGGCCTCAGCAGAACTTGGATGGGTGTAACCGCCCTCCACAATACATTCTTTGAAAAGCTCTGTAAACTTGTAAAAGGTTCATTGAATTAATGCTCTTGCAAGACAGGTGTTACTTATTTTATAAGAATGTAAAAAGGAGGAGATTTTCTAATGACAGAGGTGTCAGAGGAAAGAACAGAGCCAAGGAGTCCTCACTGCTGCTGTCATCCTCTGAACCAGTTCCTGCTGCTTCAGCATTTGAATTAGAGTTTTGTACTGTCAGCTCGGTTTCTCATTGAGGCGTTTCATTGATATTTGCCTTTGTTTGGTCTGGGCCTGAATTTGGAGGTAATATATCAGTTCTAGATGGTCTTTCTTTCCCATACAGATGTAAAAAAACCCTCAGATTTAATTTTCAGGTGTGGTGAAAAATTGTGATTTTTTTTTTTTTAACAGATTTAGCTTGAAAAGCTTTGAAACCAGTGAGAACAATAATAAAATGTACTTTTATAAACATGTTTGAAGTCCAAAGTCATTATGTGATTATTAATAAAGCCTTGTAACGCAGCTGGACTGTATGCTGTATTGCCAGCTAACATTAGCTAAGGAATTTTCAGTTTAGTACATTTTCTAGCTTTTTGTGCAAGAACTGGTAAATTTGGAGCTTTAGAATTGAATTAGTAAAGGGATCATATTGCCAATATTAGATTTCGAAGAGGCCAACAATAAAACACAGGAAAGCTATCAGCAAGGGGATGCGTGGAGAGAAATCTCGCTGCTGGACTCGCTCTCGTAGCTCCCAGGAGTCGGTGAATTACGGGCTTCCTAAGCGGGCAGATGACTACTGACAGTTACCTGTCATAAAGTTGTCTAATACCTATTTGAACCCTTTTCTGCTTTTTGATTCCAGTGAGTTTTGATAATGAGTTTCACAGTCAAATTGCTAGGAAAAAAATCCAGACTTCCTTTTGTTGCTTTAAATGTATTGTCTGTGATTATTTCATTGTGCAATGTGAGAAGGGATGGCTTCCATACGGGGAAAAAAATTATAGATTAAGATGAAAGATGCAGGGAAAGTGAACTATTACACATCTGTGTTTCTCATCTATTCTTCATAGCTCTTCCATTTCCATTAAACGATTTAGAGATGGAAAGACCAGGACTGCTGGCTGTATTCATATGTGGGTATTGTTGGGGTTTGTGCAGTTTCCTGATGATAGTTTCTGCTCTGTTGTCAGTCTTCTAAAATTCCTCGCGCTCTGCTTGACTTCTTACTGTGGTTAAGCATTGAACCTGTAGTTCAAGGAAACTATCTCCACAACTCCAGATCTATTATCTGAGTAGAAGTAACTACTTTAGAGACCACGACTCTGGATTTTAGCAATGTTCCCCAAGTGCATTGTTTATTGGCATGGGACTTCATATCTCAATTTATTTCTAATCAGGGTTTTTTTCTGCCACTCTTCAGCCATTTTAGGTTTGGCTATCCTGAATAAAATTTTGTCTTTTCTTTTAAATCCTTTCAAGCTTATTTATGAGTAATTCTACTCTGTACACTCCATAGTGTTGAAACTCTATAGTGCAGTAAAGAGCTACGAGTCTGGTTTCACATGATCGGGTGGTTAAAAAAAAGTGAAGGTGTGTCAGATAGTTTCCTTATAATTAACTGATTAGTTAGTTAATAAGTCCAGTTTCTTTTAGAATTTGTTAACAAAGTTCTTAGTTTAGGGAAGACTCTTAGGGCCAGCATTGACCGATTTTCTTGATTTAACTGATACCATTCACTTGATGTCTTTATGTATTCCTAAGGCCTTAAAGTTCAGTATAGGCATCATTTGGTGTTCTGCAACACTTCTGTAATTGATTATGGCAGCAGTTTGAGAAACAATAAGGGAGCCGCCCAGAGTAAAAACCTCAGAAAAATAATACCCTGGATGAAACTTTGAGAAAGAAAAGAGAAGAAGGTACCTGAGCAGTCTGAAGTTTGTCCAGTAGACCTGGTAAAGGAATGATACTTTTCCCAAAGAAAGCTAGTCAGCCCGTTCACATGGGAGTGGTAGATAAATAGGGGTTCATTTAGTTTTTATTTTTATTTTCTGTGTAGAACAAAAGGGACAAATAGCTCTTGTGTTGTAAACAATCATGGCAGAGAAGGTTCCTCATGTGCTAGCTTTTGATTTCTCTCTAGACATATATTTATACTTTGGACCAGGAATCCCATAGGTCTGTGTCAATTTAACCATGGATGGAAAAAAAAAATAAAAAATCAATAGATTGGATTTGTGTCATGTGACGTTGTAGGTGCTCCCTACCTTCCAGGAAGCATCTGAGCCTAGTGGAAGATTCCACTTATCGACTTCATCTGATTTACAATCAGGTAGACCTGGACAGTCTTCAGATAAATTACAGTCCTCTGAGGAAACACAGAACGTGGGAATTCTGTGTCCTGCCTTTTCTCCTACCACCCTTATACTTACCGTGACTTTGAGCAGTGCTTGAAGCCTCAATGGCTGTGCTAAAGAATGAGTTTAAACAAGTGTCTTTCCTATGGACATAAATTATGTTCCTGCAAATACTGCATTTGATTGTAGATACACATTCTTTGTTTAATCATGCATTTTGTTAAGTGTGTTCTGATGTCTGTGGAAAACGTATAGTGCATTTTTGCCTTCAGTTAGATTTTCAGGTACCTTTTGTAGGGAGTGTGGTTAAATTTTCCATTTTTTTATATTTGGAAAAACCCATTTTATTGGAGCCTAAGCTCGTTACAATGACTCTGTACTTCCATAGTTTGCACTTTCATTTAGCGTACTGGGTAATATACATTATGTTATTTTAGAATTCAGGCTGGTTAGCTTGTACGCAAATTTTGATTTGGATTACATTTACTGAAAGTTTTTAAGTTTTTCTCTGCAATCATAGGGCTGGAAAGTTTGTTGTTTTTCTAAGATGCAAACTGACTGATGCATACAATCATCTGATTCTAGGATCTGAGGCTTTACGGAAAACACTGATTATCACCATAAACTAAAAGATCTGGCCAAACTGAGTTCATGCCTTATGAAGTTGAGCCTTCGTTTAGGAAAGTGGAGATAAGCAAAGGGTTTCTCCAACTCCCTTTTTCTTATGATATTTTTGTTTTACAGGTATGCAGCCCTAAGGGTATAAATTGCATTGCCACTGTGAGCTAAATTTCTGGGAATTCTTCAAAATTTATAGAGTAAATGCAGTAGGCTTGGTAAATTCAGGAGGAGGGTGTGAATTCAAGGGCATGCAAAGGAAACTTGGAATTCCACATTTGCCTCACTGGGTTTCACCACTGAGTTTGGACCAACGACTTCATCGTCCTCACTTATGTTATATTTTATTATACGTCTTTTAGCTATGTGATAAAGAAGATGAAAAGGAGTGAGTGGCCTTTAATTTGAAGTGTCATTGCCTTGAATTTTTTTGCAATGATAAACTTTCAAGCATGGGTGCTTATAATTAGATACTTCTGTACCTCAGTGAGGAAACTATATACCAAATGTGTAAGTCATCTCCTGGATACTTAAAATGAATTAAGGGACCTAAACAAGGGCACCTTGTTTGAAAATGTTAACAGAAATTTTGCTGTAACTCTCTTGAAATTAAACTCCATCCCTTTGCATTATTGCATTCCTGGTTTGACTATAAATTATGATTTTATTCTTTATGGTAACATTAAATTGTAGGTGATGAACATGGAGAACTCTACAATCAAGAAAAGCATTGAATTATTCAAATATCTTTGAATTACATCTAGAATAAGAATTACTTGATTATGTTTTAGTACCTTTTTGGTCCCTTTAACTACAAATTTTATGTTGGAGGGGGATTAAGAGGAGGAAGAGAAGGAAGGAAAGAAAGAGATTGCTCTCTCCCCAACATAAAATTCAACTTGACAAAAGCACGTTATATATTCCATTTTAGTCATTAGTTCAATCAAGTTTTGCCTTGAATGTCATTCTGTGCTGCACAAAGTTTGGTATTTTGACCACATGTAAAATCAAAGCAGCATGTTTAGATGAAGCTCAAGAACCCGGAAGTACACCTTTCCTTCCCAAATAAATCTATTCAGCCATGCAGTCCATTAGTGGCTGCAGAGGCTGAAGACAGAACCCTTTTACTCTCTGTATGGGCATAGGGCAGGCACTTGATAAATGAATGGGGAAGCCTCTATTGGCTTCAGAGAAGGAAACAAAAGAACCAGAGGAAGAGCAATGAAAAAAGAGACTGTCAGGGGAAACTGCTGAAAGATTAACTGTAGTTTTCCATTGCTTATTTTGTTTGTTGGCTTTTTTTTGTTGTTGTTTGCTTGTTTCTTGTACGTATACAACTGGATTCCTGTAGTAATACCTCCCTTTTTTCCCCTATTTTTCTTAAGAACTAATTTTAAAGGACTATCAAAAATATACTAGGGTAAATCATGTCTCCTTTTATGAGTATAGTTTAGCTTTCAGACTGTGTATATGTCAGAGGAAGAA
Source organism: Pluvialis apricaria (assembly GCA_017639485.1). NCBI lineage: Eukaryota > Metazoa > Chordata > Aves > Charadriiformes > Charadriidae > Pluvialis > Pluvialis apricaria. The sequence continues at coordinate 189,733,155 of CM030007.1, read as the reverse complement.
GTTGTGTCAGTGGAAGGAGAGAACACTTTCATCGAAAGATGGCATGGTTGTCCTTGCATGACTGTTGTCTAGTTCATTGATCTGACTTTCTTAAGTTCAAAATTTACACATCTGAGAATCCTTCTGCACCTCACAATATAGAAACCTTCAAAGATTGAGTTGATGTTTGCTTCATGGGTTTAAACCTTTCAGCATGAACAGCATTTCATGGGAGTGTGAAGGAGAAGAACAGAGGCTGATTCTTTCTAACAATGGTGAACCCGCCTCCATGGTTCAGCGTGGAAACCCTTGGACTTTGGAAAAGTTCAGAACCCAACCTGCCTGTTTAGGCTCTTCCACCAAATAAAAATTAATCTTAATGTTATGTTTCAGAGAAGTGCTGGAAGCTGATACGAGAAGAGCTTGCTCTGTTTAATGGTCATTATTTGGTTCCTTCTGACTCTGCTCATTTATTAAAAGAGATGAAATTTAATTAAGATTTAGTCTCAACCTATCTGTAATTTACATAGAGGTTCTATCAAACTTTACTAATATGCAGAGTTCGCAGTAATGGTCCAGTTTTTCCTGTAGGTTTCTCTGCTTGGCTTTCATCCCGGCTGTTAGGTAAAATTAAGGCCCAGAAAATCGGATTATTGCATCCCAAGGGGCAGGACTGATAAGCAGCACATGATTGTTGATCTGCTTGCTACCCGATGTTGGTGGTGTTTGAGGTGCTGCTAGATGCAAAGCCAATTTGTTAACAATTAGTGCTCATTAGAATCATTTCCTGTTATCGATTTTAAATGTTTGACAAAGCACTTTTAGGAAACTGCACCCAAAAAAAAAATAGTAGCTGTACATCAGTGCTTAGTAATTACAACTCTTTAGGGCCCAGTGTCAATCTTAACTAACTGGTTTCATTGGTTTCCAAGTAATTATTTCTGCTTTGGATCCCACCTGCTATCCCCTCCAGATTAAAGATGCTTTGAAACAAGGACATAGTTCTTGATTAGCAGAGTTGCTGAGAAAGGACTGATAAAACAAAAGCAACTTTTTTATTTACTGTCCTGGTTTGTCATGGCTTGGGCTTTTTATTTTACATAACTACCAATGGATTGCATGCTATACAATATAGGAATTAATGTCAGCCTGGAATTAAGTGTGATTTCCATTGGCCTTAACATTTAACATGTGGGTTTAATTTTAAATGCATCCTTGCCTTTATACACACATTGAGAATTGTGGAACCATTAAAATCTAATTTACAAATGGTAAAATTAGATATAATGGTGTGTTATAATAAAGGCTTTGATATCTAGGAGTCCAAGAGGGTATATATGTTGAGTTTCTTAGAAATTGGGGCTATAATTACTATTAATCTGTTTTACACGCCAGAAGAGACTTGAATGCGAGATTATTTAATAAACAGTACAATGTGTGTATATATGTAAAAAGCACCAGATCAGGCACACCTGCATTTCCACATATGCTGGATATGTATGAGGAGTTGTTATAGACTCATGCCTTTTATGAGTACACTGGAATTTTGGCTAAATTTGGCAGTGTCAAAGGTGAAGCTAGCAGTATAGCCATCTGGGTTAATTTTCTCTCGTCCTTTGCTTTAAATTTTTAGCAACATCAGCTCAGGTTTCACAAGCACTCCCCTAAAATGCTTGCAAATATTTTAAATGTATTCCATGATCCCTGTTGCACAAGGTGGAGACCTAACATAAGACTTGACTTGTGCCTTTCCCTCCCCCGTACATGAATTAGTCTCACAATTACCGTAAAAATTAAGGCGAGTGTGGGTGAAATACATGAGGCTTAGTCCCTCTACCCTTAATAAACAGAGATGGTATTGACACAAGTGAATTTTGTTTAACCACAGTACATTTGCTTCTTAATTAGTGAATATTCATCTGTCATCAGCAGCAGCTATGACACCCCTCCCCGCTAACACGTTCTGTCATAAATAATCAATGAGAGGCTATTAATATTCATGAGTGAGAATCTGTGTAGTCATGTGCACTGATGCAGAGACAGGGGGAGTGTTGCCATGAACTGAGTCGAAACTCTGTGTGTGTATACGTGAGTGTAAGATAGTTAGGGAAAGGGAAGAAGAGCATGCTGCTACACACTGCCCTGCCTCGCGCTTCCAGCTAACAGTGGTGTGCCTGTGTTTCGGGGCTGGAGTGACTGATGAAAAACAGTAGTCAAGTCTGGAGGGTGATTCCCTGTCAGTGCGTTTGCCTTTCAGTGCTGGGGAAATTAGAGGCTTTGCTCTTGTGTTGCTTATTAGGATGGGCTGCAATCTGTGCACTTTTCAGAAGAGAGAGGAGCACTACAAACTGCTCTATGAAGTTTCACAGGTGAGTGCAGAGGATATTACCAGCATCTCCAGAGTATAAATATGTGTTCTTTACAGAGAGTAAGTAGAGATGCTTTTGTTTTTCTTTGTCTTTTTTTTTTTTTTTTTTTTTTTGCTTGCAAAATTGCTAGCTAAGTTGTTGGGGGGGGTATTGGTAATTATTAGTATTTTGGGTGCTTGTTGTTTTCTGCTCGTTTGCCACTCCCCCTTCAGATGACTTCCTGTGGGATTCTTTTAACATTTTTGTGCATCTTCTGCCAAGATGTCAGTCATATAGCAGCAGTCTCACTGAACCGTGTCAGTGATGTTTTAAGGGAGCCCTTGGCTTTGGTAATAAGACTGATTTCAGATAAGTTGCACTGCTGCCTCTGAAAGTGTTAGGTCTGCAATCTCTGGTATTTCTAAGTTAAGGAACAAAGTTTTTATGGCATGTCTGTGCTGGCCAAGAAGTATGTTAAATTTTCAGATTAATTAATTAAAATTGAACTGATTCTGAAATGTGCTTGTCACCTTTGAACAGGTACTGAGTACAACAGGGTTTCCAGGAGTGAGGTGTGCTGCTTGTTCATTCATTGTGTGTGTGTTATTTCTGTTTATCGCTAGACAAAGATCTTAATCCCATCTAGATATCTTGGTGCCTCCTTCAGCAGTGTAGCAGTGTGAGTAGCAGTGTAGCAGTGTGCTGCTAACGTGTTCCCAGCTCCTTCAGAATAAGATAAGATGAAACAAGCACTTACCATAATAGCCCATAATTTTTGCTCGGATCCTATTGAATCAGGATTTGATTTGCAGCTTTTTGTTTGGTTTTTCCTCTTGGCACAGCAGACCCTCGCATACTAAAGTTTAGTGCCTTTCAGCATCTGTTCTCTCCCTCTCTGTAATTTGTCCTGGCTTTGACACATTGCCATTGACGGAGGCTGAACGCTCGCAGTTTTGGACTGCACTGCTGCTGACAGGCAGCGTGGAGGAGAAAAAAAACAGCTTACGGTGTTGGTGGTCTGTTGGCACAGCAGCAGCTAAGTGCCCATTGCCGACTGGTTCCCTCCGAGTTCCTCCTGACGTGATTCATTTCACAGTGGGCTAATTACAAAGTGGATTCTCTACACATGAAGCAGCCTCCTCAGTTGCGGTGTTAATGCACATTTTCATGGTAATGTGATCAGAGCCTCATTAGCCAGTTTCCAAAATGATCCTCTGCATTAATTAAATATAAAAATGACTCTTTTTATCACCATAGAGAGGAAGAAGAAGATTAACATTGTTAATTACTACTGGGGGCAATACCTCTGCATCATTTTTTTACTACAGAACCAGCAGGCGTATTCAATCCTAAAAGAGTGTCCGTTTGCAGGTAACCTGCTCGTTGCCTCGCCTGGTGAAGACGGTCTCTAGGTGGAACACTTCCCTTTAGTTCAATAGTTAGTCGTAATCCCATCATCATGTTTTCTTACAGCAATAGCACAGGGAAAAGCATAGCAGCACGTTTGCCTCTCCTCCCTTTCCCCCTCCCCTCAGCTCTGGATTGCCAAACTGATCTGAAAGTGTAAAATGGAATTCTGTGCCAGGGAATAAGAAATGCAGGTTGTGCTATGAAGGGGATTAGACATTTCTTAAAGGGTTGCATGTGTGTAAGGAAAAAAGAGGCTGTGCCTGGTTTAGAGCAAATGTTTTTTCAAAATATTCCTTGCAGTAATGTTGCATAGTAATAAATGCTGTTGAAATGATCAGCAAACCCAAAGGTGGGGTTTTTAAAGAGATTCTAGAGAAATTCTTGCCTTCATCTGTTATCTTCTCTGCTCTTGAGTTGGAGTGTCTGTGGATGTGAACAACCAAGGTGCAAAATGAGCTAGTGCTTTCACTTTTTACCCTGGTGCTTGCCAGATAAAGTGTAACCCCTGGGAGGATCTGTGCGAGTTTCCTTGGGGAGTTGAAATGCAGTGAGCCTGGTGCTGCATCTTGTGCTGTTAGGGAAATGTCACTGATAAGGTGCAGAAGGAAAGCAGAGAAATGACTTAGTGTGCTCACTGCCAGATCCTGTGTTCATCTGTAAACTCATCCCTATCTTTGTTTCAGTGTATACAGGTCAGAGCCCAAAGGATACCGAGCATATTTTTAACCAGGTGCTATAGGAGAGATCAGGTAGTATCTCACACCATAACTGCTTCTGTGTACGATACTGACTTGCTGCTGTGGGTGGGAGCAGCAGTAGAATATGATAAATTAAATTAAGCCAAGGCAGGCATTACTATTTGATTTGCAAATCCCTTTTTAACTCTCCAGTCCTGTAATTCCTATACCACAGCCTTGGCTCTTTCATCTGCGTGATTTCTGGAGAGCTTGGGACAAGTTAGCCTGTCAGGGACATGAACTGACTGAGGATGAGCTGTGGCTCACTAGCATATGTGGATCAGATAGATTAATTTATATTCATATAAGGAAGCAATCCTAGCCTCATCTCTCACCTTTCCAGTGCTAGGCTACCTGATACTGTGGGTGGTCTGTGCACTCATGTGCTTAAAAAATGCAGTAAACAAAGGAAACCTTATTTGCAGAGGAAAACCATGCAAGAGCTTACAGCGAGGCAGGTTTTCTGCTACTGTTTGTAGTGAGGTCAGATTCAGCACCAGAGAGCTTTTTGTTGTAGAGCTGCTGGGAAATGAAGACATCGTTAGAATATGTATAATTCCTCGCTCTTCCCCCCACCCCCTTCCTCCAGGCTCGTTTGCCTTTCCCTGAGATAGCAGTTCAGAGACCATGGAGGCCCTCTCCGAAAACAGCATTTGCTTGCATGATGGAGACTTTTATTTTGATAACTGTGTCTTGCACGTGCAGACTGGGATTAAAACAAAAAGTCAGAGTCATGTTTTAAGAATGAAAGCTTTTGAGGTACCACTCTGCACTGCTGAAGCACCCTTGTGCTTCGGAGTGCCTCTTCACCTGTCCTCAGGACATGAAGATGGCTCCACTTTGCTTCTTGACTTTACCCTGAGAAGGTATCAGGCATAGCACACCACCAAGTCCTCTTCTCCATATGCCTACTGGTGGAGAAATGGAAGATGTCTTCAATTTGAAATTTATGGCCCTACAGGCTACTTCATGGGGCACTTCATTATTATTATTTCCTGTGTGCTGTATAAGCAAGATTGAGCTAATGAATGTGCAGCCAGGAAGCCTACATCAAGTCACTTAGAGAAGGTGGGACCTGTTGGGTGCTCATGTCCATTAGGAGCAGATCTCTGCCATTCACAGCTGATTTTCTCTTGCACTGATGGGGTGAAAGAAGTGAGTTTCATAGAATCATAGAGTCATAGAATGATTTAGGTTGGAAGGGACCTTAAAGATTATCTAGTTCTAACCCCCCTGTCATGGGCAGGGACACCTCCCACTAGACCAGGTTGCTCAGGGCCCCACCCAACCTGACCTTCACCACTTCCAGGGATGGGGCATCCACAACTTCTCTGGGCAACCTGTTCCAGTGCTTCACCATCCTCATGGTGAAATATTTCTTCCTAATATCTAATCTAAATCTACCCTCTTCCAGTTTGAAGCCATTACCCCTCATCCTATCACTACATGCCCTTGTAAAAAGTCCCTCCCCAGCTTTCTTGTAGGCGCCCTTCAGATACTAGAAAGGTGCTATAAGGTCTCCCTGGAGCCTTCTCTTCTCCAGGCTGCACAACCCTAACTCTCTCAGCCTGTCTTCATAGCAGAGGTGCTCCATCTCTCTGATCATCTTTGTGGCCCTCCTCTGGACTCGTTCTGGCAGATTGATGTCCTTCTTATGCTGAGGACTCCAGAGCTAGATGCAGTACTCCAGGTGGGATCTCACAAAGCAGAGCAGAGGGGCAGAATTACCTACCCTGACCTGCTGGCCACACTTTTGATGCAGCCCAGGATGCGGTTGGCTTCCTGGGCTGCAAGCACACATTGCTGGCTTGTGTTAAGCTTCTCATCCACCAACACCCCCAAGTGTCTCTCCTCAGTGCTGCTCTCAATCCATTCCCCACCGAGCCTGTATTTGTGCATGGGATTGCCCCGACCCATGCGCAGAACCTGGCACTTGGCCTTGTTGAACTTCATAAGATTCACACAGACCCACCTCTCAAGCCTGTCCAGGTCCTTCTGGATGCCATCCCTTCCCTCCAGCATGTTGATCACTCCACACAGCTTGGCGGCGGCAAACTTGCTGAGGGTGCACTCAATCCCAACATCAATGTCACCACAAAGATGTTAAATAGTACCGGTCCCAGTACCGACTCCTGAGGAACACCACTCGTCATTGGTCTTCACTTGGACTTTGAGCCGTTGACCACAACTTTTTGAGTGCAACTGTCCAGCCAGTTCGTTATCCACCAAATGGTCCATTAGTCAAATTTTAGTTTAAGTCATTTGGTAGCTCCTTGATGAGGACTGTTCCCCTTTAGGGGAAAGGATAAGAGAAATATGGCAAGGGTTGGAGGGAGTGAAACTGGAGCACCATCTGATCAATCATCAGCAGTGGTCTTCAATAGCCTTGTGTGAGACTCAAGGAAATGCAAATTTTTTACAGAATTCTGCAGATATCATATGGAAATCATTTCTGTTCACTGGAATTTTTGTGCTTTGTTTTCAAAATGTGCAGTTAACCCAGAGAGAAAGGGGATGGAGAGAGAACACAGTACTTTTGGAGGTCAACCAAAGACCAGTGTGAACTTCTTTTTTTGAGTTACATGTTAAGAAGCAGTCCTGGCTCAAGTGAGCTTAGAATTGAAAGGGAGAAAGGAGAAAAGCTAGAAGGGAAAGCAGAGGCAATCTGGGATGGCTCACAAAGTCAGTGGTGGAGCTGGGATTAAAACTAGAAGGTTGCACATTTATATTTTACGTTTGACCTGAGATGATAGTAGAGCCTGCTTGCAGCGTTTTTAAATCCTCTGAAGACTGATTATGCGGTTTGCTTCTCATGTTGGTTTCCATAATTAGCATAAAGCTTAAATTTTCACTAGTTTAGAGTTCTGATTTTATGTTCATTTTGATATCCCCTGGGCTCCTTGAAGTACTGAGTTATAGTGGTACATCTCTTCAAATTCAAAGTGTTCACAAGAGAGACATCAAGCCTGTCCATTGAAACAGCAGAGGCACTTCCGTATTTTTCAGGAGATGCTGCTTATAGCTGGCAATGGGATAAGGAAAGAAGACTGGGGGCCAAGCAGTGTTCCTTGTCACTGGGGCATGCCTTCTCTGGTCTTGATGAAATTTGGTTTTATTCAGACAATTAAATAAACTAGACAATGTGATCCTTATTTTCTTTCTGGACCAACCTCCAGCTACTAGTATTAATTTTTGGTACTTATGCCATGTGAGGTATTTACGTGACAACTTCTCAGTGTGGTATTTGCTATTATCTCTCATTCTTTTCTCGAGATACCTGCAGGCAGCTTTTACATAACCTTTGTTTGCTGTATATCAGTGCCACCTCCAAATGCTCCTCATGAATTTCACCAGCAATGGGAAAGTACTATCTTGTGTTGCATCAGCACAAACACATTTTGGAGTCCATTTATATCTAAGTTCTGTTTTTAATAGAAATTCTGTGGCAGGACACTTTTACCTCTGGAGAATATGAAAGGAGAAAATTCTAAATTTAGTTGTCTGGAAATTAGTTTAATTATCTGAGTTGAATTAAATCAGCAGGAAAAGTAGATCTGGTTTCATCTCACCTCATTTCCTAGCTTTTCCTTCTTGTTCCTCTCTAAATTTTTAAACAAAATGATTGAGAACTCCCTGAGTCTTATTTTTTTTTTTTAATAAACAGCTCTTCTGAATACTAATTTATCTGATTGAAAAGTTCAAAAGTAAATTTTGAGGTGCTGAAGGAGTCAACGAACTTGTAGGAGTACTGTTTCCTGTCAGTTTAACTGAACAATTTGAGAGCTCTGCTCTATGTAATTCCCCTCAAAGCTACACTGTCTCATATTAGTAAAGCAATGTATTTATGGTAAAAATACAAGCAAGTAAAGCTTCTAATATGTTTCTAGCCATGTCCTAGAAACTTGCTTGGAATTTCCTTTAAGAACCTCTGCTGAACTGAAAAGACTTTAAAAACAAGTTCGTAAAAGTTGCCTTCTCCTACAGATAAGAAATAGTCTTTGTGGTTAGCAGGCACAGCTTTCTTGGTTCTTCTGCTTATTTACTTTACACTGATAATTGAACATCGTTTATCTAAATAACTCATCCCATTGCCATAACATTTCTGCAGGCTGTACTCGAAAAGAGATGCCAGTGTTGTGGCATTGCTAACAACTGAGCTCTTGCTCCTGGTGGAGGAGCTCATCATCCCATGCTGGGTGTTGGTCCGTGGCCCTAGGGGAGCGCTGGGTGCTGTCCCCAGAGACTCGGGCTCTGTGCTTTGAGACACTGGATGCCAGTTGCTTAAAAGAGAAGATACATCTGAAAGGCCACCTCTTGTCTAGATTTAGGCTCTCACCACAGATCTATGTTTTCGTGTGAAGGCTCCCTGAGGACTCGTGGAGGATTGTGCCATGGGGATTTGGGTCTGGGGACACATCGACTTCTTAAAATAACCAGCTCTGTCTGCCCAGATGGATGGCGGCTGTCACAAAGACACCCATGCGTACAACTAGGCATGTAAGGAAGTCATCATCTGATTTTCTAAAAACCTAAACCCATTAGCAGGATTTTTTTGAATCATTCTTTTGAACATGACACCTGAATTACATATTAAGTACCTAAGTGTTATTTTGGATCTCATGCCACCTGCCTTTGATAAAACACTATTTTTTTTTTCTGATAAAATCCAGGAAACTCTGAAGTGTTGCCACTGACTTCACTGGGGCCAGGCTTTCATTTTCTGTCCTTGTTTACTATCTCGTAAAAGGCATATAGTTCCTGTGCATACCTCAAGAGGAAGGATAAAGAAAGAGTCGTGAGATAAGAAAGCAGACAATAGTATGTGAGATAAGGATTCAGGGGATGGGTACAACAGAGGCAGCTATAAAAAGCCATACCGAGATTATATCAGTAATCTGCAGGGATATGCAATGCCATGAAAAATAAAAAAAGTGGCTGAGGTACTGAATAGCGTGATTTTCTCTGTCATTTTGCTGTTCCTTGCATCTTGAATTTAACAATGGGGATTAAGGATTCTTCTAATTATCAGATTTTTATACATTTTTTAAAAAGGTATCCTCACTTGAGGCTTGCTTCCTGATGTGATGTATGGGTCTAATCCTCAGGCCTAAGGCAAAATATATCTTTATGTGAGTCTTATACATCAGCAATGTGATGAAACTAATCTTGCTACCTTGAGCATTTGCAGACTGATAACTGCTGAAGAAGCGTATTTTAGGGGTTCAGCTTTGGGGTTTTTTTGTAGTTTGTTGAAGGGGAGAGGCATTAAAATGTCAGCCAGACACTCTGCCAAGTATATGTTGAGTTAATTAACAGTAGATTGTTCCACTAGTTTTCTCTCAAGAGCTAAGAGCTTAATGGAGACACATACGGCAGGCCTTGGTGATAACCAACGGTGCTTCCACCCCTAGGGATTTGGTGAGGTCTCATAAAAATAGAATAAAAAAGAAGCTGAAAAATGCTTGGTTCTTTTCCTTTAAGGCTGTTGAACTTCAGAGTGTATTTGACCTGTTATTTTAAAAGAAATGAGCTTTTTATAATAGTACCTGATGGTTTTTTCCACTCCATAACTTTGAACCTACTGGCTAATTTCAACCATGAGGGTTTTCTGATCTTCTAGGTTCATGCAAATTATTTTGGTGATACTGCTAGCTAGATAATTTTTTTCAAGACCAAGAGTATTTCCTAGCTTGCAGACATCACCTGAAAATATCAAGACATGAAAGAGTTTAAAAATTTGGATGCAGATTGTTCCTTATACACTTACTTCATAGTTGCAGTGAAGATAGTTACTTGCTCTCCTGTGTGTAACAAGCTTGTAATTTGTTTTACTTTGCCCAATAACTGTAACAAAAATCAGTCTGTTAAGGTAGGATATTAGATCAGTAACTGTTAACAGGTTATCATTTTTTTGGTAATAAGCAGAGGTTCAGAAAGCAAATTTCACAAATATTTTTATGCCACGGACTGAACCTAGAAATGGATTTGCAGTGTCTTCACATAACACACTGCAATCCTCTTACAGTTGTTTGTATTTTGTATTTAAGTTTAAAATATTGGTGTAGACAGGCAGAGGACAGTATGGCTGTTTGACCATTTCTACATAACAGGATGATGTAAACTTGCATGACATTCACTGTTGGTGTTTTTTTATTGTTTCACTTTGAGGAAGTTAGGAAATTCTACATATCCTTCTTCTCTCATGTGGAAAAAATAATTAATTCCTTTTCCTCTCGGAGGAAAGTGGCTTTTTTTTTTTTTTTTAATGAACAGAAGCAAACCCTGATAATCAGCAAAGTGAAGCAAAGCAAACATTCGTTTTCCTTTGTTTTGTGGGCTGACTGTGTACGGTAGCAGTTTATTCCCTAGAGGTTTTGGCCATGAAGTTTGACCTCTAAAACAACATAAACACAGTGGAACGAGTGGTCTTCCAAACTACCACGTCATATGTAGAGTTCCTGTGCTTCACGTGTGTTCATGTCAGAGTTGAACCTGAGAGGACTCAATCTGCAAAAGTCTACAAGCATCTTTAATTTGTGAAATACAACTTAGGTTTTGTGTTACTCATCCAGCTGGAGATTTTTCTTTTGTTTTGTTTCATATCTCTTAGTATTTGGGGGGGTTGTTTGGGTTTTTTTCATAGCTCCTGGAATCATACTGTTTTGAAAAAAACACTTCTCGTTAAAAGTAGGCTCACTTATGATCAGTGAAAAAAGTTTGCAAGTATCAGTCAGGTTCAGTTTAAAGCTTAGGAAATTTGAAAGGAATTGGGATGAACTTGAAAGATAACATTTAGAAACAGTCTAAATTCTTGAGGGTTTGGTATTCTTCTGCTTGTCTAGGGTAGGCATCGTTGCTTGAGAGGTGAGGCTGAGACCCACCTATATGGGGTTCGCAGCTGTACATGGCCCTAAGGAGGAGGAAAGTGTTTGGCTCTGGGCTTTCGGGGTTTGTCCACAGACATCAGTGCCAACGGGAGCCAGACATGGCTGTGTCAGTACATCATGGCACGCTTGAGACCCCAGCCGGTTTCTAGCTAGGATCGTGGGTTCTTCCGCTGCATCTGCAGACATGCCTTCAGGGACCATCTTGCTTGCAAATGTCAGCGCAGCTTCTGTGTCCATGTGCAGCAAACTGTTGAGGCTCCTGGGAAAGATCCACAAACCTAGTAGGTGTTCACTTGCTCTCTAATGTCAGAATGACAGTTAACTGCAGTGCCAGGACCCCTGTCCTGAGGACCAAGAGGAGCATGAGAATGAGTGAACTTCGCTAAACCCTTATGAGGACTGAAAATTGAAATAATCAGAGAAAAGGATTATCTTCAGTTACCTGTGGTATAACAGAACAATTAACCGACCTAGTTAATATGTTTGATCGTATTTCTAATGTGCTTTTTGTATATTACAGTGACGGAATTTCAGGGAAAGCTGCTCAGGGAGTAATCATTATTCAGGCCTTCGTCTTCCTCATGGCTAGAATGTGAAGTATTCCGATTCCTCTCTGGGCATATGAACTGCCAGGTCAAAACAAATTTTAATGGCGAGAAAAGATGGAAGAAAGGGTCAATTATTAGTTAAAGTTCAGCATTTGGAATGCTTTCTCAGAGGTCAGGGCTACTAAAAGTGGGAGTGGCATCTCTCATTGCAATATGGTTTTATGCATTTTTTTTTAATTTAATTTGTCATGTAGTCTACTATTACAGTCAGGAAAGACGCAGACCTGTAATTTTATAAATGAGGAATTCCAGAACATGTGTATGGTATCTAGATTGTTTTTCACTGAGGAATGTAATTCTATCAAAATCAAAATGCTTCATAGAAAAATTAAGTATCTCACCATAACATGGTCTTAGAGGAAAAACATAGGAAAGAAATTTCCAGAAATGTCTGAATATTATTTATATATCATCATAGTGAAATATTTAGGTTGATTAACTTTTGACATATCTTGCATTCAGTAGTTTTTAAAATGGTGTATTATTTCATATAATATGAAATTTGTAAGCCAAAAGTGAGTCGTGTTCTTTTATTTTAAAATGTTTTGCTCTTTCCAGAGTTGTGGATATTGTTTGTGAAACCTCGAACCTTCTCCAAATGTGGAATTTCCATCCTCTCTGGATTTCCCATTCTGAGATATGTGACTTACTGTGGGAAACTCCTCCTTACGTAAAACTGTCTTTACCAGCATGCGCTTCTTCTAGAGATTTTGTTAGAGTGGTCTCATATCTTGTGGGAGGGAAGGAAAGCGTATGTAGCAAGAAGCGTTTGTATAAACAGCTTCCAATAAGGCACTTGTTAGAAAAATAATACACCATCACCTTCACAGTGTATACTGTGATGCCAGAGAGGGATGTTGGCCTGTTTAAGAGAGTGTGCACCAAAAGCTGGGTTTTTGCCTTCTGAATATCACATGCCACTGGATGGGTGACTGTGGTGTATTGAGGCACAGGGCCTGTTTAGCGCAGGAGCAGGACCTCCAGGTCTGGTTCTAATTCCTGCTCTCATGGGTATATTTGAAGAGGAGCTGGTTTCTCTTTTCCCTTTCTAGTATAAAGTTCTATATTATTTAAAGCTTTAAAGATTAACTGTAGACCTCTTGGCTAATGGCTAATGAAGAAACCGGAATAGTATTATCTAATAATGATGATGGTGATCACAATAAGCATCGTAAAATGCCAGATCGATCCACTTAGCAATTATTGGTAAAGTTATAACAGAAGTGGATTGTTGCAGTAGAGTGTAGATCTGTCTGCATTTCCCAACAGCTCTGGAGTCCCACGCTTCCTTAAAGTCCAGAAAGGGTTGGGTTGGGTTGGGTTTGGTTTGGTTTGTTGGAAGACTGGATTTTCCTTTGCTGTACACTAAAAGTCAGCTTTGATAGGAATTTTCTTTTTTTTCTTTTTTTTTTTTTCCCAATTTCCCCAGAACCTCTTCTAAGATAACTAATGGGGCAAATCGTGGTTTGTTTTTTTTTTTTTTATTAATGTATTTTATTTTGTTGTGCAAATTAGAGGCTTTTTTAAATGGAGCCATTTATAAGTATGAATTTATTGGTATTGCTTTCTTTGGGTACTAATAAAAATAGGAGCTGTTTGTTACTTGTTCGTCATTCGTGCAGTCCTGTTGCTGTCTATAAGTTCAGCATAGATACAAGTCTCCTCACTCCTATGGGCATAATATATTTCAAATCTTGTGTGTATCTTACTAAACCACTTAAAATCTTCTTGGTGAAGTAGTTTTAAGTTCCTAATACAGGAGGTTGTTCCCATTTATCTCCAAATGACCTCTTTGTCCCCAGATTTACGTATTTCCTTGAATTAAAAATGTCATTTGGTCATGTTCAGTAGGAGAATGTCTTTGAAAGTCTGACCTGTGGGAACATGATGAATAGTGACAGGGGAGGGATTTTGCCCAGTGAGAATACCAAATCACGTAGCACTGTAGTTTCACTTACTAAATATTGTCCAGGCTCTATTGTTGAACCCTATGCTGCCAGTGTCACTTTGTCAGGATGTTTTCTGTCCTGTGACTAGTAGCTTCGAATGTACTCATCCATCTTCTTGTCCCATTACATTTCATGTGACTGATGTTCTGCACCCATTAAAATTGATGGGAAAGAACAAAGAGAAGAAAAATGTGCCCTTCAACTGATTATCCCTTTGAAAGAGCAAATGAGACTCTACTGCTACTAGAGTAAATTGAACAGTTATTTCTGTTTTTAACTATATTACTTAACTTTTATTAATCCTTATTAGCAGTAGATCCATTATTTTGTTATTTTGATATTGTATTGAGAACAGTAAGCTTATGTCAATATTTTGTCCTTTAATTTTGTGACAATAAGTGAACATACAGACTCTTTTAGATGTATCAGCTGCCTCTGGTAACCTTGCCCATGAGATATTGCTAACATGCCTGAATACCCTCTTGGGGAGGGATGGAGGCATGTTTGACAAGCCCAGCCCTTTCCTCTGAGGGAGGACCCACAGGGCTTTGCTCAGTCACAGCTCCTGTGCCCTGGAAGAACACTGGTGTAGGATGTCACAAGGTTCTGCTTGGGAATAAGTGATTACTCACCTTACACTAAGATCTTCAGGGCAATTAATGGGAGACTAGAAATACAAGAGCCTTTGTAGTATTGGCTTTATCTTTATTTCATGGATACAGATGGTTTCCCAAAGTGCTAGTCCAATGTTTCAGAGCTAGACGAGGGCCATTAGCCAGCTGAACGGAGAGGATAGATGTCATATTTACTGACAGCCAAAGACAAAACACAGAGGAAAAGCAAAAGTGAAGGTTCCTGAGTGATCAGTATGTCTGATTATTTATCGCTTACGTGACAGCCTTCGTGATACAGCAGCCAACCATCCTTTCCCATTTGTGCATAGTAATGCGATTTCAATTTTTTTTTCAAATTTGGGCTTTCACCATGGGCACTTGCATGCCCCAAAAGTGCAACTGCATGTGTCCCTTTAGGCACCCTGATGTTCTTGCAGAGACTTCAGCAAGTGCTGAATGCATCTGCTCACTTCCCTATAGGTACTACTATGCATTAAAGTTTATTTCCATGCCAAATTCAAATATGGTTTGGTTTTGTAAAACTCTGTGGCAGGAATTTGGGTTTCTTAGACTTTGCCTTGAAATTAATGCTTTGTCTTGGCAATTTAGGCTTAGTTGGTGCTCTATCTGAAGTTCCCAAAGTGTGTTTGGCTTGGGGACTGGGAAATGCTGTGGAGAGCTCCGAGTCTTGAAAGATTGTTTCCTACAACATTACCTATAATTATTTGAGATTTCTGATAGGCATCAAGGCCTGTTGCTTTGTCCAACATTTTTCTCAGACTGGAGCTGGTGTGTTGTGAAGCAGATAATTTTCTCACATTGGCAGTGGTTCACTTGGGTTATTATTTATCTGTATTTTAAAGACAATTGTTCACATCTATAATTTGTGAAGAGGAGCTTGATAAAGATTAAAATAGGCAAATAAGACTTTAAGAACCTTAATTTAGTAATTTCTGTATGAGCTTCCCTGCTCTCTTTAGTTGCTTACTTGACCTCCAGCTGAGAGTGGATTCATTATTTTAAAGGAACATTCTTACAGATAATTAACTCCTGAAATGAGTGGAAGTTAGGCAAAAATGCAATGAATCTTGAGTCAAGTCCTGCTTATGCAGAACAGCTCTGGACTATTCAAGCACATTGTCACCCTTAACATTACAGGCACTTGAACAAGTAACCTCAGGGTAAACAGGGACATAAACTTTATGTGCAGGGGTATATTGCCACTCTTACTCTGTGCTAAAATGACTTGGGGAAAATGTGCTAGTGGCAGAACACACTCTTTCTTTCACTTAGACTAAAGTATGTAACAGGTAGCTGATGCTTTGGAATTTGCACCCGTGTAATGGTAATGCTTTTCCATGCATACATCTTCAGTGGGATATGAAAAAGGTGGGATGTGGGATAGAAATCTCGGCTTACCCTTCTGGATTGCAGTGACTGTAGCAGCTGCTGGGAATAGGTCCCAACAAATAAATTCTGTTGCCAAGCAAAACCACTTCTTAGCACTATGCAGAAAGGTCATCCTTCAAATAACAGTGCTGTTAATTTCTAGCGTGACTTGAGAAGAGATAGGTCTCAGCCTCCCACCTCCCCATATTTCAGGAGACTTTAGTTGGAAGCTACTCTGAGCCTTGGGTTACAGATTTCCAGAAAAGCTGTTGTTTCCATGTTTTTGATTTGGAAGACGCTGAGAAATGCTTAGCTTTTTATTGTAGTGAGGAAAATCTGAATGCAAGAGGAGGGATGAGAAAATTGGATTTCCTTTTATTGCACAGGAACACTGTACAACACTGACAGAATATTTACTTCTGTCTCTTTCTTCTAATTTGATTCTCTGACTACCATATCAATCTTTGTTCATTGGCGAAACAAAATTGTAAAGTATCTTAGGTGTTGCTGCTTGTACCTCAGCAACAACTAAAAGACAGGAAAGAACGAAAGATTTGAGCCATTCTGCAAGATTTATTTGCAAATTCATCCACAATGAAATGTGCCAGGTGTGGGGAGTGTTGTGAGATGGCTCCTCAAGCCATTTCAACCGAAAGATCTTTTATGGTTCCATTTTTTCTTCCTCTAGTGAGAGATTTTATATGTATGGTATGGATGTGTTCAATACTAGTAAGTATTGAATTCTGATTGACTAGCTTGCTTTCCACTCCACAGCACATGTATAATCATTTGAACAACGACAGATTGCACTGGCATTACTAATATGTACAGCAATGTGGAGTAAAACTTTGCTGTCCACAGTTAAAATACCATGAATACTGTTTCGGTGGTAGGCTGTTTTTTTTAGTGGATGGTTCTGTCTTTTACCTTGCTATTAAAGAAGCAAATGCAGCGTTGCACCGGGGAGCTTTGCCTCGCCTCCCCGTACTGGCATGGTTTTTGTTCAGCCTGTGCAGAAAGAAGAGGATTGCCCTGGCTTCCACTGAGCAGGACATGCCACTGGTTGCGGTAACAAGACAGCTCTCTCACAGCTGTTTTCACCGGATCTGAGAGTAATCCATAAGAAAGCTCGTCTCATGGTCGCATTTGTAGAATAGGGCTGCATTGGTCATCCCTTTCCAGGTAGGTAACTGTAGGCAGAGTGAAGTTAAAGATACATGGCCAAAGTTTCAGGTGCTGTAAGATATTTTTCCCCTTGTTATTTCAGGAGTCTGTAGAAGTGTGCTTACGGAAAACAATATGCAGAATTAAACCTTTCAGTAAGGACACTTCTATACTTTAGGTGGAGATTTGTATTTACAGCAGGAAAAAGTCATGCTTCCTATAGGTTGGCATTACGTTGGGCCCATTTGGAGAACAGAGGCAGACGTCATCTCCAGAGAGTATTTTCCTAGTATGCTGCTGGAAGCACAAGGTACTATTTGTTTCCTATTCTTAGAAACAGGCCTGTAGTTTTTAATCTATTTAGCATTCACAGAGCACCTGACACACAAGATCTTTGTTAAGTGCATTATAGGCTGTGTAAATAAATTAGGAAGAAAATAATGTATTAGGGATAATCCACTGACTAAAATTACAGGGCGGCATTTTTGCTGGAACCTCTGTGAAACTAAATTCATGAAAAATACTTCAAATCTCTCTGTGAGAAGAGCAGTAATTTACGTTTCATTCACAAACAGCTTCTAGAAAATACTACGTGATGCAGATAAATAAAGTCGTCAGAATAAGACGATGCTAAAAATTCATAAATATGTTTACACTTGCAAGTGGCAAATGTTACAGCTTTCAGAGCTGAGAGTATATTCAGGAATATTGTCCATATGCCTCTATTGGCTGACAAAGTAATGCAGCTTGCGTTGCTCTAAATGAACATTCAGAGATTGGAAACTTGCCGTTGTTTGAGAATTTAGACCTTACTTGCACCTGTCTACGGAGTATAAACTTCTGATTATCCTTTACAAATGTTTTAGCTCTAAGAAGCATTTTCTTATATTATGGATGCTTATCTTTTTCCACATTTGTAACTAAGTAGTTGCAATAGCTTGGATAGTACGGAAATGCTATCAATACTATTCATTTTTGTGAACTGTTATAAAAAACCCAAAGCTTACAGTTGTGGGTGTTTATCCAAGAGTATTAATTGTTTTACAGAGCAGGGAACTTCAATTAAATATTACTTTTTATGCCTTGCTCTATGTAACTGATTGATGCTGGGGAACTGAGAAAGGAATGTCCTTCATCACCTATATCCAGGAATGTGGAGAGAATACTCATTAACATCAGCTTAAGAAAAATGAAACTTCCGAGCCAATTACAGTTTACTGTTTAGACAGAAACAAAAAAAAAAAAAGACCTTTGTTACAGAATATGTGACTTGAACAGGCAGTTCCATATAAAATGGAGAAGTTGCAAATGTCCTGCACGTGAGTGATGGTGTGCGTGTGATCTTAGTTCTGCTTCATTAGCCCCTAGTGAATGAGTGGTAAATTTTTCCTATTTATACGTCTTCTGTCAGGGAATCATAAACATAGCCTGACTAGTGCGTGTTTTCACTGCAGCAATTTCATTTATATATTTTTTGCAGCTTTGATGAATAGTTTATATCCCACTTGAATAAATTTTTCTTCTTTTCAAATATTCAGATAGGTATTAGCAGTGGTTAATTATGCACTCAGTACCTTTTGTAATAGAACTATCTGTCATTATGGCAAGCTTTTATGTTGTATTTGAGGTATTCAGTCTTCTCAGTAAAATATTGCTTTTGCAGTATGCATGGGAACAATCAATTTTATTTTCTGCTGATTTGATAATTTTCTACTAAAATTTAATCTTCTGTGCTATGGAGTTTGTGGCCAATTGAAAGATTTTTCCTTCTGCTAATAGAATATCTAATGCTTCAGCTTTTTACTTCTCATTTCTGTAAGTATGCCTTTAGATTTTTCTGCACTGTGATACGTTTATATCTCCTTTTAAGGGTAAGAATTGTGCAGCTAGGTTATGATTTCTGTGTCATTCACTAATTCAGCATACCACGGATGTAAACAACACATCCTTTTTTCTAGATGTTTCACCAGCGGTGATGTTTTGTGTAGAGGGTACTGTTAGGTAAGCCACTAGACATACTACAGACATGATGAATATTGTCTAGTTCGCCAAGTAATTTGTTCTGCTCAGTCTTTTTTATGGAGATGCAAATTGTGGTGTTGGTCTTCAATAGAGTAAGTTCCATGTGGTCCTCTACACTCTGTATTGTTGATTCTCCTGCTTTCAAATTTTTGTCCAGGATTTTCAAAGGCCCAGTCAAGAGTTAGGTATTTGTCACAACTGAATTTCACAGTTTCAGCAATTTTCTTAGTGTTCTGTAGACCCCTCAGTCTTAAACCCTGTTAGATGGAGCCAACCAAGTCTAAGCGGAAAGTGGTATCTGTGAGATACACCTGAGCAAGCTTTCCCAAAATGCTCTGCGAGTCCTATCGCACCACAACCACCTGTAGGGTTGAAGCATGTTACATCCCCAGCTCCTGACAGCTGACTGAAGGTGCCAGCAGGCATTTGGCACTTTTTTTCTGATAATGGTCTATCAGTCCTAGAGGAAAAGCATGAAAAATTGTCTCAGCTGGGGATGGCCTTATACTCAGTGGTGAATTTTACATGATTGGAATAAGATGAGGGAGAGAGAGAGGAAAGAAATTTTGTAAATGACAGTTACTAAAAATACATAGCAGAGCTAACACAGGATGACTTAAGGGCTATCTTCTTTTATTATTATTGTAAACACCTGGATTCTCTGCTACATTAGAACTCTCCTAACCAAAATAAGATTAGATCGTAAATGGGAACAAACTTAATAATAACAATAGATATTATCATAGAATCATAGAATAGTTGGAGTTAGAAGGGACCTTTAAAGGTCATCTAGTCCAACTGCCCTGCAATGAGCAGGGACATCTTCAACTAGATCAGGTTGCTCAGAGCCCCATCCAACCTGACCTTGAATATTTCCAGGGATGGGACAGCTAGTCTGAATCCACCCTCTTTTAGTTTAGAAACCGATTGGTACAGGCCCTGCTAAAACATCTGTCCCCATCTTTCTTATAAGCCCCCTTTAAGTACTGAAAGGCCATCAATGTAATTGATGAAGATATTGAACAGTACTGGTCCCGGTATGGACCCCTGAGGGACTCCACTTATCACTGATCTCCATCCAGACATTGGGCTGTTGACCACTACCCTCTGCATGCGACCGTCCAGCCCATTCCTTATCCACCAAATAGTCCATCCATCAAATCCGTATCTCTCCAATTTAGAGAGAAGGATGTTCTGGGGGACCGTGTCTAAGGCATTACAGAAGTCCAGATAGATGGCATCCGTAGCTCTTCCCTTGTCCACTGATGTAGTCACTCTGTCATAGAAGGCCACTAGTTTGTTCAGGCAGGATTTACCCTTGGTGAAGCCATGCTGGCTGTCTTAAATCATCTCACTGTCCTCTCTCTGCCTTAGCATAGCTTCTAGGAGGATCTGTTCCATGATCTTCCCAGGCACAGAGGTGAGATGAGGAGTCTAGGAGCAGCAGAGGATCAAAGTCTAGTAGCAGCTTTTGGAAACTGATGACTTATTCCTTACTGTTGATTGTTCAACCCTGTGGAGAATGAGAGAGATGAACAGCTGCATCTAAATTTTTCTTCTGATGTAGCAGAATTCTTCACCATCTTGGCCATGCAAGTCCCATGGCTTGCTCATCAGTCCGACCACTTTCACAGGATCAGCTGAGCTGTGAGGTTTGAGGAGTTGGTTGGAAATCCTCAGGTGCAAGGAGAAATTTCTTTTAACTGTTACCATTTCAAGGCCTCTTTTTAAAGGTGCATAACAAACGTCACAATCAGCTCATTATTTCTGATCTACTGTATTTCTAAAATCTTCACTTGAAATATAGAAAATTCATGGGTAAGTTTACTAGGAGTCATTATAAACCATGAATATGTTAATAATTTTAATTACCCATTGATGAGCACTCTTGCTTCGTTAGTGCAAAACAAATTGAAGATTCAGGAAGGTGAGAGGGCTTATGGAAATTGGAGAGAACAGATGACCAGAAGTATGAGAGTTTTTCCAATGAAAACTGTCTGTCTCATGGTGTTAAATATCTGCTGTTTTCTTTGCCACACTAATGAATTCCTATTATTCCGTTCCTCTTTTAGCCTTTGACTTTCACAAATCTTTACTTACTCTCCTTCTTTCAAAAAGGATTTACAGGAACCTTGCACTTAGTTCATAAAGTATCTATAGGTACATTGCACAGGGTGTGTAATAGTACAGTTCTAGGTCTATTACGCTAACCATAGTATCAGAGTACCTATCAGTCTAATAGAATAATCTTGATCTGAGGCAAGGAAGTACAAGAAGCAAAGATATAAAAATAATTTTGCCCAAGGACGCGTAGGGTGCCAAGAACCTGAAATTAGGGTTTCTACCCTATTCAACAACTTTTTTTTTCTCAAAAAAAATAAAGAATAACAACTCCACTGAAGATAAACAGAAAAAATACAGTTGGGGTTGTTTGGGAATTGTGCCTCATGATGTTACAGCAGTTCTTCAGGTAGAGGAAATGTCTCCTGCTTATGTTTTCATGGAAGGGTAGGTACATGTGTAAAAATAATTATGCTTGGATCAGCATATTTGCAGGTTAACAATCAACTGCTGATTATCTGCTGATTCCTGCAAAACAGAAAATCTGTTCTTATACAAACATTAATTATGGTATATCTGACAGAATCATTCAAAATTGGTTTAATTATAGACAGGTTTTATACCCTGTTTAATTGCATTTTCACTGATGAAAGATCCACACCAGTCCTCTTACTAAAGCTCTTTTACATCTTGACATTTGCTTTAGAGGTTAAACTGACTGGATTGTCCTGGATGCTTCGCCATTGTTAGACAATTTTTGAGTAGCTCCCCAACCTCTATTAATTACCATATTGGGATGAGCCTCCTGTATCACATCAAATGGATTGCATCTATTACATCCAATAAAATTGGTGTGTGGTGGTTATTGATGGGGCCTCAACCATCCTGGTTTTATTAAGACCATTTTTACACTTAGGTTACAAGCTAACAGTGCCATTATCTCTCACCAAAATCCCTTGGCAGTTAGTACCGCCAGCAGCAGTAGAAATTACAGAGAGATTAATCTCTGGCTCTAGCCCCCAAAAGCTTTTCTCTGGAGGTACAGAATGATATGTTGGACTGTGTTAAGCAGTGAAAGATTTAATGAAAAAAAAGCCCTGAGTGCCTGCCTGCATCAGAGTCGGCGTCTGTCCCTTTCGAAACTTGTCAATACTGTTTTCTGTCTGTGCAGGCCTGCTGGGCTGCTGAGATATGCACGATGGCTTGGGCTGTTTTGTTGCCGTGGTTGTTTTTAAAAGCCAGTCCCTGTAGAAGGTGGGTCGGAGCAGTCAATTTCAGAGGAAAATGAGGAGATGGGGTAGAAGGAGGAGGGAATTACGGATCTCTCGAGAGTCCCTTTCATTGCAAATCATTCTTCCAGCTGTGGGAGAGGGTCTCGCGCGGTGAGCAGAGCAGGGGGGGACACATCCCGTGGATGAGGACAAAGAGCGGCGCTGGGCCACAAAAGGGTGAGGGGAGAGGAGAGGGGACGCGGTGACTTGGCAGGTCACTCCCGCAGCGCCCTGCTCTGCCTGATAAGGGTGGGTTTCGCAGCGGGGATGCTGCCGCGGACACACCTCCGTGCGCACTGCAGAGGCACCGGGGTTTGGGGAAGGAACGATAAGGAACACAATGAATACCTAACAAAGCTCATTTGATGAATGCAGTCATTTGCATTACAGTGCCAAATAGCTTTGCTCCTGGCGGCTGAGTGTCATAGCCAGCTACAAATATTATTAGTATTGTTTCAATGACATCTAAGGGTGACGGTAGGCTGTAAGGGGGGAAAGGTTGTTAGGAAGTTTCAAATTTTACAGAAGAAAAGGAAGCCTAGCAACTAGTGAGCCGAGCATCCCTCGCTTTTGTTTGGTTCGGGGAAGTTATGGCAGGATTGCTAAAATAGGTTTCTTTGAGTTTTAGAGAGTGTATACAAGTAAAGAAAAAAGTACAAGACAGAGCCGACGTCATGGTGTATATCATACCTTCTTGTTTGCATTTTGTGATTAACTTTTTTCATACAAATGCCAAAGAAAATGTGTTGTAATTCGTGATAGCTTCTATGCGTAGGTAAAGCCTGTACGTGAATTTCTTGAAGACGCAGTATAAAACGTTAGCACCAATCAGAGATTTCCTTGTGTCTTTTTTTTGTTTTGTCTTCACTTTCATTCACAATGTTTTCCAGTGAAATATAAATGGATGCATTTTGTGCTGTTTTGTTCTTCATACCTCATTCCCCAGGGGGAAAAAAAAAAAAATCTGTTACTTTTAATGACAGAGAGAGTTCACACAGGTAAAGCATATTTCAATCTTTAGCCTTGCACAAGCAAAGAATATAAAAATCCATGACCCAGAGACAACTGCAGGCTTCAGCTTCAGCTCATGTTATGATTTACCACCAGATCCCTGACCTGTATCATCTGCTTTTGCAATGCAAAAAACCACAGGACATACAGGACTGGTACAATATATCTCAATGTTAGTTGCAGAATTAGCATCCATTTACAATGCGTGGTCTTGATCCCCAGACATAGAAGCCAAGAACATCCTTGATTTAATAAATAAGCTTTGCCTTCTTCAGTGTGCTTTTTCCTTCCTTGTGTTTATTTCACTGTTTGTTTCTCCTTGACGTTAAGTGGCCTGAACTCATGCATATTGCACTTTTTATGTGTCTGTGGTTCACGTATGTTTATATGCTCTGTATTTCCATTGGCCAATAATAGATAGTGGCAATATAGAAAATGTTTCTTCTAAGTGTCAGGAGGTAGAAAGGTGGTAAAGATTAGCAAAGCACCTGTGTAACCCTTGTAAGAAGGGTTTAATCTCTTGTTCTGTTTGGGGTACTTCCTTGCTGGAATATTTCTGAGAAATTACAAAGGAAGTCAGTGGAAGTTGAGAGACAAGAGAACCACACTTGAAGAGATCTAAAAAGAATTAAGAGCCTCAGACCTAAGAACTTTGGGGTTGTCATCATTCCTAAGAAAGCCAGCGGTTGCGGACAATTCCCAGCAGCATGTAGGACAGGAACGTGTTTGCACAGCCTGGTAAAATGGCCGAGGTTTGCATTGGCAAAGGCTCCATCACCGTGTGGGCAATCTATAGCATGACCAATCCTTCACTGACTCGGGAATCAACATAATCATAGCATTTTTTGCTTCAGGTTTTACTGTTGTGCAATTGTGTTTTGTTATTGCTGCTATAAAAGTGAGTTAATTTTCTCCACTTCTCTTGTGGTTGTGAAATACAGATACAGAAGAGCAAGGGGTTTGGGGAGGTTGAGTTTTTGTTTGTTTTGTTGGGGTTTTTTGGTCAATGAGCATGTAGATTATGTTTTGGATGTTCAGATAATGTGTATAAAGATACGATCCGAGTCCAAGCTAAATCAGTTTAGAAATTTGGTAGGTATTTGATCAGCCCATAGAAATACTTAAAGGAGGTTATGGGTGAAGAATTTCGGTATCTTGTAAAGGAAATTGGAAGCCTCTGTAAGGAAACAGAATATGATTTAAGCCAGTGTTTTGTAATACTGTTACGTCTTCAGATTTTTGCAAGTGCATCTTGCATGTACTTTCATTCCTGTGAGCCTCCCAGTCCCAACTGGGAGCACAGTAAGGATATAATAACAAAGCAACCAGAAAAATCTGAGGGATCCCAATCCTTTAAGAAACCTTTTGCTTTTGACATAGCTCAGCAAAAAGTTTGTTCATTAGTAGGAAGCATTTCGGTTAAAAACCTGACTTCACAATTTCTGTTTCCAGAAGTAATAAAAGGAAGTTCTTAATTGACAAAACATTTTCCCCGCTGAGATACTGACTTTCCAATCCATCACGGTGTCAGAAGGTTATTGGCTGGAGTCTGAGGAGCCTGACTTCTAGTTGCCATTATTTATGTGAGCTGTGACATGGGGTATGCTTTCTGCCTTTAAAAGCCTGTAGCATGTGTAGATTTATTTCCAATTAAATAAATATAATTATGCATGATTTCTGAAAGTGTGTTCAGAGGTAGAACGTTTGCCCTCAAAGAGGAAGGAGTATTTATTTAAAGTATTAATGGCTAGATAGGTTCAACTCATTTATCTGAAGAGGCTTAACCTGCCTGTAAGCTGGCTGGGGAGGAAATTCCAGTTGTACAATGGTTCGGTGCAGTGGGGCTGTGACTCCTGATGGGGCCTCCTGCTGTCACCAAAATGTGAGTGTAACTATAACAACGTAACAAAGCTGTGAGATTATGTCTGAACAGCACATCACCTCTTTCTTTCCATTTCTGTAACTTACTCACAGGCTTTACTGGGACTCTCCTCGAGCTTAAAATGCTATATGCATAGAGGCAGTTTTTCATTTTGGAGATTTGTTGAGCGATAACTGGTTTACAGTATTTTTGCAAATCAAACATCATTCTTACCATTTTCCAAGGTCCTCTGCTACTAGAGGGTAATCTATTGTCACTACCTTCAGTTTTCATTCTCACCTCTGTGTGAATGTCCTTTTGTAGTTTAGTCTATTGCCAGTGTCAAACCAAAATTGAGGCATTCTTGCTTATTAATATATTATGAATACACTACACCGCCAACAGAGCTTAATCTCTCACATTGACTCCTAGTCATCTTTCAGAAGTGTACAGAAAGCGAAAATGGGCCACTTGAAACATTTTAACATGATGGGAAAAAAATCTTTTTTCTCCTTATCCTTGCAGCTCCCTGGTTAAAATTGTGTCGACTGCTGAGCTGAATATGGAAGCACAAAGCGTTGCTCGGATGACCACCCGTCTCTTGGTGCTTATTGATAGGCTTCGAAGGAGAGTGCTGTGTGACTGACAGATGCAAAGCAGCATATGCTCTGCTTTAAATTTGGCATTGTCAAAATAGTGAAGTACTCCTGTAGCAACTCCGTTATTGCTAAGGATATGCAGCATGGCTCAGTGTGGAAAGCTTCATAATTTATGTGAGGGGGGGGAAACAGGGGAGGGAGAAAGAGGTAATAAATATGCAAGTAACTGAGAATTATAGGGCTGAAGTCACACCTAAGGGTTGAGCATGAAAGTGAAGCTCAAGAAGTTTATTATCCCTAGGGATGGGAGAGGTCTGTTTTTTAGAGAGACATGTAGGAGTATCTCTTCTCCATGCCCGTGAAGGGTGAGATAGTAAATAATTTTCTTAAACTGCAACAATATAGGTTTGGGTTTGAGTCCAAGAAAAACCTTACAAGAGTAAGAAGGATGGCTTGGAGTTGCTAGTACGCCTCTGTTAGTAACAGGTTTTAAGAACAGATTAAATAAACTGCTCTCAGGTAAATCCTTGAGACAGGGGTGGATTAGGTGATCATCTGAGGTCTGTCTAGGCCTATTTTTCAATGATTTTACATCGTGTGTGTGTGCTGTTCTCATGTGTACGTGTGAGGAAGGAGAAAAAGAAGAGGAGAGATGATGATTTTTACTTCATAGGGAACTTGCAAAATATCCTTCCGTTCTCTGATCCCTTTCTGCAATTGCATATATTATAGGAGCAAAGGAAAAAATGGCCAGTTTTTTAAATTTTAGTGAAAGCTGTATCTTCATTTGGTATTCTGTAAAGCAAGCATAGAAGCGTGATGAGGAAAAGTGCAATATAGCGTCACTTGGAGGTAGAAAGGGAACTGGAGAGTAGTGAATATATGGCTTGGTTTATATGATTATGCTTATTCAACCTGAGCAGCAAATTCTTCTGATGGGGCAGAACTTGAGGACTCTGGCTTTTGTCTGACCAAATTGCTCCTGGCCTAGAGCCAGTGATAGTCAGGGAGGTTACCAAGCCCCAGCCAGTCCCGCCCTGTGGCTCATAGGAAGCCCCATGATCTCCTCTCCAGCTGCAGCCAGAGATGTGGCAGCAAGCTCCTCGTGCAGGGACCGCTGCCCTGCCCTGGGTGTGTGGGTGCAGTGTGCCATGGTTGCCCTCCTCCCCGCTTGCCCAGGAGGCGTCTGGGGCGGGGAGCACACACGTTAGCATCTACATGACCTTACAGAAGACGGCTCCATACATTTCCCATCTGAAACTTGGCTAAGGGCATCTGGCCCTAGGTTTACTGTCAGGATGATCCTACTCATGAGCAGCATGTAGTTAGAGTTGGATAGTCACAAAAGAAGGATCTTGGCTAATCATTTTATAGCCGTCGTAGTCCATTGGTGGTCTGTATAACCTTAGGGATAGAATCCATTAAAAAGGCTGCACATTCATGTAGGACTCTTCTTCCTGCCGGTGGACCATAGCTATGAAGTTTCTATGATCACTGAGCACCTGTAAAATACTGGGTTTATGTGGCAGCCGACTGAGACTTCTCTTGCAACTGTTTTAAACAAATGGGTCTTCGTTTTGCAAAATATTTTATGTATGGTAGTTTTGTCTCCACCTGCTGGGTATCGTTTCTTCCTTTGCACAACTGAGTACGTTAATGCTGCGGTTTGAAGGGAAGACAACAGTCTAATTGCTTGTCTTATTAGCCCACTGGAAATAATGGAAGACTGTAGCATTGAATTGCCATTTAGCTACCATAGCCCTGGGTGTACATGGAGCATGGCATAGCAGAGTTAAATCATTTATTAACTCCTTAACAACATATATTTAATCAGTTTTCTGGTGCTTCAGACCTTGCAATCAATAAATGCCTTTTACTTCCTTGCCCTTAATTAGTGTATGTTTGTCAAGATCGGCTGATTTGTAAGCCACGAATGGTACATGGTAGTGAATTCTTTACATCATTAAATGGGACAGTTGTGAATTTTTGTCAGGATACCCTTGTAAGAGAAAACTAAATGAATCTCACTGCTTGACATGAATCCAGTGACTTTTTTTTTTTTTTTTTTTGCTAAATCTGTGAGTGAATTATTAAGACTAAAACTTGCAAGGGAGAAATGTCTTGTAATAAGGCAGGGATCATGGGTCATGGGTGTCATCGTAGTTTTGTTTCTCCATGTTTGTAATTAAAAACCTGGTGAATTAGCACTGTCATCTATTCATACAGAAGGCTCTGCACAGGTGTAGAGTTTCTTAAGGTAGTGCCCATGTTTGCATCCCAAATGATGTCCACAGAGGTCTGAGAGCTGGTTCCTTATTTGTATCAGGCAAGACCATTTGATAAAAGCACACGTGAGCAGACGGATCTCTTACTGAGATCTAATTATGCAATTTTAGTAAAATCTGAAACAGATGCCCTTCTGCTTACCTATTGTTGAAGCCATTTGGTACCACTCTAATATTACACTGACACCAGGCAGGGAAGCCCTTTGTATTCCCCAATGGGTCAGATGCCTTGGGTGCTAATTTAATAACTTCCCAGTCCCAGGAACCAAAGACGAGTTTTCAGCGCACATGTGCGCACCTCTCCCTGCGAGGTGAGCTGGCTGCCATGAGGAAGAAGATGCATTTGTTTATGTCAGTGGTATATGAGAGGGGAATTGACAAGCAGGAGCACCTTAATGGCTTCAAACTACCTGTTAATGATCGTGGTGCTGGTGCCTGCCTGGCAGCCTCAGTCTCCAATTAAGCATCTGCCGGAGCTGGAAGCAGGGCTCTTAATTGGAAAGAAACAGATTCAAAGCAGGTTGCATTTTCTGCCAAGGCAGATTTATCAGCGAAGCCATGCCTTAATCCGTTGTACCTCCTTTCCCACCCCCACCTGGCTTTTCTCTCCATGTTCCCCACCGCTGCGGGCACAGCCCTCTAGCAGGGCAGGTGGCGGATGGATGCTCAGCACCTCGGGGAGGTTTGGTTCTCCCCTAACCTTTCGCTGACCTGGGGCCCAGTGATGGATGCTGTCCTAATTGCTGACTTTTCTTTCCTCAGACCCTCTATGGCATGCATGCGCCCATTAAGATATATTGTCTAGTACACATTCAGGAGATCTGTTTGCAGCTATCTTTTACATAGAACTGATTGTTTAATTGCAGATTAAAGATTAATGCAAGTATAATGATTCCATGAGGACACTTCAGACAAAAGCATCCTGCGTCAGGCAGCCTGCATCCATTTTTCAATTTGGCCATAAATTTGGCTGGGAATTAAATAGTAAGTAGCCGTGATTGCAACACTGGTCTCTGAAGGCACTCACGGGAATGAAAATAAATGAACAGGCTCTCACACAAAGCATGTTTCATTATGGTCATTAGTGGACAGATCCTCAGCAGGGACTGAAGGTGAAATTGTCTACAAGAAATGTTGGCACATGTCCGATGAAACTGAAATCATAAGGAAGTCAGTATAAAAATGTTCGGGTCACAGAGCCTACAGATGACAAACTTACTTTCTGTGAGCTGTGGACATAAGCCGCAGGAGGTGCAAACACAAAGAGACCCCTGGTATGCATTCCAGCATAGCTATAGCTTATCTTTTGCAGAGTATGAGCATATTGAGGGAAATGTTTACAATGTCATGAATACATAATTGTGTATGTTATTTATGTACCAGGAGTTACTACAATTCATTAGCCTGGTGATCTTGATGAATTATTAAGGTTTTTGCTTTCTGTTATGTTTTTCAGGTAAGGGCCCTTTTATTTTCCTTAAAATGCCCAGCTGGCTGGTAAGTTGTTTATTTCTCTTCATTTCTTTTCCCTGGTGTGACATGCTGTGAAGAGAATCATAGAATATTTAGGCTGGAAGGGATGGCTGGAGGCCATCGGGTCCAGCCCCCTCCCAGAGCAGGGCCAATTTTGTGAAGGTTTCTCAGAACCTTCTCCAAGCATGGAGATTGCACAGCCTCCCTGAGGAACCTGTCCCAGTGTCTCACCACACTCATGGCAAAGCATTTTTCCTGATGTCTGATTGGGATTTCCCTTGTTTTGACTTGTGTCCGCTGGCTCCCATCGTGCTGCTGTGCATCGCTGGGA
Organism: Pluvialis apricaria; assembly: GCA_017639485.1. Classification (NCBI taxonomy): domain Eukaryota; kingdom Metazoa; phylum Chordata; class Aves; order Charadriiformes; family Charadriidae; genus Pluvialis; species Pluvialis apricaria. Next base: position 189,703,156 of record CM030007.1, on the reverse strand, counting down.
AGAGCCTGGCTGTGTCCTCACTGCCCCTCCCCACCAGGCTCTCGGTGGCATCAATAAGGTCTCCCTTCACCTTCTCACAGTGCTGGAACCTGTCTTGTGAGATGGGTCTGAGTTTCAGGCTTCTGAGCGTAGAACAAAGCACTGAAGTTACAAATTATTTTGTCTCAGTTTGATTAAAACAGCTTTCCGGGGACTCCTCAATGTCTTGCGTAGCTTTCAGAAATCTTAGTAGCAGCCACTAATTTTGGGTGATAAAACCTCCTATTTCTTCTGTGTAAATAGAACTTTTGGTGTGATTGGTGCTGTTTTGAGACTAACTAGCAATCCTAAAGTTGAAATTGTTCTTTTTCTGAAAAAGCAATATGTTATCATAAAATACTTCCTTTTTTTTAAGTAACTAAAGGAATCTGCTTGGAGGTTACTGAAAATGTAGCTGAAGGAACCCGTTTGGGAATTACTGCAGTGTGTTTTACTCAGCTTGCCAGACTTTGTGTAATTAGAATAAAAGTGGTTACATCTTTAAAGATGCTCAGTGTTTTGGGTTTTGTTTGTTTTCCATTAGCTGAAGAGTCAGGAGCATTTGTTTAAAAGTAGCCTCCAGTTTGCTCCAGTGTTTAGGAGCTTTTTTGCCTTTTGTTGCAACCTTGAAATTGTGCTGATTTCTACAACCAATTAAAGGGGCACTAATTATAGTCTCAAAAACAGATATGATGTAACATCAGCAGTAAGTTACCGAATGAGATGATGACATAAATAATATGCTGATTAAGCAAATTTCACAGTCGTATTGTCAATCTGTGTTCCTCCTTTTGGTTTATTTTTTTCTGTTTGTTTTTTTGTTTATATACTGATATGCAAACTCTTCTAGGCACAGACTATGGCTTACACATTCGCACAGACAGGATAGCAGTTTCCTGATTAATATACCACATTTTATAGCTGTTTACATGATAATATAATTAATAATGCTAAGCTGTGTTTCTTTCTGAACATGACAGTGGAAATCTACCTGCACATGCACATGTCCCTGTGTGTATATGAGAAAGCAGGTACTTTTGGGCCACAGTGTCTGAGTGTCAATGCAAGCCCTTATGTTTTGCTGCATTCTCTGAGAACAGCATAAAAAACAAGGTGGTTGTAGCAACCCACTGTTATCTTATTATCTGTAGCATAAAGAGAGAAACATGTTTCGTTCAAAAATGAATGTGTAAAGCATTTGACACTGTCCCACACAATATCCTGGTCTCTAAATTGGAGAGACATGGATTCGACAGATGGACAACTCGGTGGATAAAGAACTGGCTGGATGATCTCACTCAAAGAATTCCGGTCAACGGCTCGATGTCCAAGTGGAGAGCAGTGATGAGTGGCATTCCTCAGGGGTCGGTACTGGGACCCATGCTGTTCAACATCTTTGTCAGCGACATGGACAGTGGGATCGAGTGGAGTACACCCTCAGCAAGTTTGCTGATGATACCAAGCTGTTTGGCGAGGTAGACATGCTGGAGGGGAGGGATGCCATCTAGAGAGACCTGGGCAGGCTGGAGAGGTGGGCCCATGCCAACCTCAGTGAAGTTCAACAAAGCCAAGTGCAAGGTCCTACATCTGGGTCGGGGCAATGCCCAGCTCATACAGGCTCAGCGGGAATGGCTGGAGAGCAGCCCTGAGGAGAAGGACCTGGGGGTGCTGATTGATGAGAAGCTCAACATGAGCCAGCAATGTGCAATCGCAGCCCAGAAGGCCAACTGTATCCTGGGCTGCATCAGAAGTGTGGCCAGCAGGTCAAGGGAGGTGATTCTGCCCCTCTACTCCACTCTTGTGAGACCCCACCTGGAGTACTGCATCCAGCTCTGGAGCCCCCAGCATAAGAAGGACATGGACCTGTTGGAGCAGGTCCAGAGGAGGGCCACGAGGATGATCCAAGGGCTGGAGCACCTCTCCTATGAGGAAAGGCTGAGAGAGTTGGGGCTGTTCAGCCTGGAGAAGAGAGGGCTCTGGGGAGACCTTATTGCAGCCTTCCAGTACCTAAAGGGGGGCCTACAGGAGAGCTGGGGAAGGACTTTTTACAAGGGCATGTAGTGATAGGATGAGGGGGAATGGCTTTAAACTGTAAGACGGCAGGTTTAGATTAAACATTAGGAAGAAGTTTTTCACTTTGAGGGGGATAAGGCACTGGCACAGGTTGCCCAGAGAGGTTGTTGAGGCCCCATCCCTGGAGGTGTTCGAGGCCCCATCCCTGGAGGTGTTCAAGGCCAGGCTGGATGGGGCCTTGGGCAACCTGGTCTAGTGTGAGGTGTCCCTGCCCATGGCAGGGGGGTTGGAACTCAATGATCTTCAAGATCCCTTCCAACCTAAACCATTCTGTGATTCCTGATTTAACCCATTTCACAGTTTTGGGTAGGGATCTCCTTACCGAGCCCCTGCCTGCCTGCCCAGCCACATGCCTTGTTGGCAGACCTCCTACTCATCCTGCTCTTAGCAGACTGGTCTGCTCCTGCTTGCAGGGTGCTCTGCTCTACAAATCCTTCCCTTTCGAGAGCCAAAAGGGCCACTTCGCTCAAGCTGCATCTATTTCACCAGCCCATACAGATCAACTTGGATACAGAGGATCATGACTAGGATAAGGCAAGACAAATTAGTACTACCCAGTGCTTCCTCAAAACCTTTCAGATATCAGGCAAGAAGGACTTTATCAGCAGACAGAATGTCTGCTTCCGTGCTGGGGAAAGCTGCTGTTACGGTTTTATTTGTTCTGATGAAGGCTTGATTTCAAGCCTTATTGTATTTTGATACTCTCAGCAACCTTGGTGTGGTCTTTTCTTGGGACTGGCAGTCCCAGTAGTGACCACTCTGACACCAGTGAGTCTTGCTCTTGCATATGCGCTAGCAGAACAAGTAGTGAAACATTCACACTTACCTATGTCTTTACTGGGTTTACAGCATACATATTTATTCTAAGTTTAAAAATGCTTGAAAGTCCTGGAGGAATGCTGCTATTTCTGTAAGGAAAAAGCATTGGAGTATCTAGGAAAACCATGAAATTAGAGCAGTTTCTGGGGCAGAGGTGTGTAGGGGCTGCTGTTCTGCTGTCAGCTGTAGAAGCCTTCATTACAATGCATGTGACAATAAGGACTCCATCTCTGTAGTAGAATCCACACTGGCACTTACTTGGAAACTCAGAGGCAATGTAGAATAAAGAGAAGGGTGTCCTTCATTGAAGAGACTGGCATGTGATTTGAAAGAATGTGAGGCATGCTGAGCCTGGGTTATGCTCTGGAGAAAATAAACAGCAAAATGCAAATGGAGATCCTGTGATGAGTTTCTAAGCAATCAACATTGTGCCCTAGAGAAATAAGAGACTTGTGACTTCTGATAGATTTGGTTAATGCTGGCCTTCACAGACTGAAGCCTGATGTGATTTGGGAGGGAATAAGAATGACTAGTCCATGTGAGTTCATGTCAAATTTTATATTTCAGGTACTCACCAACTTACTCCTAGTCAACCAGGTTAGAGATTTGTCTTTATAACTGGAAATTAGAAAGATAGCTACATAGCCTGCGGAATTAGCCTTTTTGTTTGATGTCCTACACACTCCCTTTTCTATATACGGATGACGGTTCTGGTAAAAACCTCAGAGGCCATCTAGGTCTACCCTAAATTTGGTGGCTTACTTGGTGGTTAAAAGTCAGCTTACTCTTTAGCATAGCAAAGTAAAGCAACCAGCAAAGAAAACTCTTCTCTAATACATGGAGAAGTAATGCCCTATGGCATAAGGCATAGATCCAGCCACCTATTTAGGATATTGAGTCACTTTTAAACTCTGCATTTTCCATTTCTTTAAGGAATTGGGAGCCTTTGAACCAGAATCCAAGTGTTTTCCTTCTGGGGAAGGAATGAGGAGTCTGTTTGCTAAATAAACTACAATGAAATGTAGCAAGTCCCTGTGAAATCAGAGGCAGATTACTGTCAAAATGCAGCTTAACAAAGCTATAGTTGTTCAGGTACTGTGTGATCTACCTTACCTGATCAATAAAATTTATTTCTCTTTATTATTCACTTGTCTTAGCTGAATTAGGGCACTGTGATGCGTATTACTAGATAACATCACTGCATTTTTCAAGGATTCTGTGTTTATCAAAGTTGCTGGAGTGAAATGCTTTAAAAGGAACAAAAAGGCAATCTGTTACCATACTTGACAATTTTTTATGATGATCTTCTTCAGAGATGTAAGTATTTTGGAGGATGAACTTATTAGCAGTCTCTATTTTGGCAGTTGAGGTGCTTCAAAAGACCACCAACTCCTTGAATATATTGCCCTTTTGGTTTTAGAAGGTAGCCTTACTACAAATAAGTTAGTGCCACACTTCTGGTAGTGAATTCAGAAAGAGGAAGAGAGAAAGAGGAGATTATTCACCCTAGGCATGTTTTATTTGTCTACGTGATTTATTATAAGGATTTAACGATTCATAGTTGTTAGTAATCTGTTTGTAATTGATCAATAATTCAAGTAGCATAGGGTGCAGGCTGTTCCAGTAAGTGTCCGTGCCTTTACAACAATCATCTTGTATAGATGTGCAAATACAACTCTGATAAGCACTGTTTGCATGGAAGTGCTAGCACTTCATGTACAGTGACGCTGCACTTAGCGATAACTCTGGTGATGCATGCACAGGGCGAGTTGTTAGCACTGTGAGCAGGCAGAGGAAGGCATCTGTCTTGTTTCATACAGGACGCAAGACTCGCTGAACTAGTTTCAGAAATACCAGTACTGTTTGCCATCCTGTTGTTTCTTCAAGAAGCCGGTTGGAATATCCAGGGTAAGCTTTCTATTATTAGTGGGGTATTTCTTTTGTACTGAACCAACAGTGAGATTTTATGGAGGGTGCCATCAATCACAGTCCAGCATTGCGTCAAGATAATTTACTTAGGATGGATTATTAAAGAAAGATTAAGGATGTGTTAAAATAGTTTATTTTATATTAATAGCACACCTGAAAGATGTGTGGTCATTCCAAGGTGCTCCCATAGGCTATTTTTATGAAACAAATTAACTCTGTGTAGTACATCCGTTACGGTCGAACATCTGGCGATACGGGGGTCATGGAGGGAGTTTCTTGAGCAAGAGACAGTGTGTTAACTAGGGAGAAGGAGACCGAGTTATGACACAAAGGTGCATGAAAGGAAATATGAAAAAGGTGTGAAACAGAAACAGCTGCCATTATTCTCAGTTATTCTGATTCTTGGAATCAGTATGTGGAAGGGGAAATCTTCATTAAGAAAACCGAGGAGAGGAATTGTGGTTTTGCAGCAGAAGATGCAACATTAGCAGTCCTGCTCTGGGTGGACTGTGCTGGGTGGGAGAGTGAGGACAGCGTGGGCCAACAACGTGCTCGCTTTGGCTGTTGATCAAATCTTTCCAAGCAGGCTGTTCTCTCAGCAGCAGCCTTCATGGTCTGCAGGAACCAAAGGAAATACTTGTTTTTCCATTGGTGACAATAAGAATATGTTGATGAGTGAGGAGCCATGGAATGGGTAAGAGTAGCTAAAAGATTAGCTGTCCTAGAAGACCCTGCCAGGGTATCAACATGTAAACATTTAAATGGGATGCTTTTGACTGTCTATAAAGTGCTTTAGCAGTGGTTTTCTCCCAGGTATATGTCTCCCTTACTGCTCTAAATCAGTTCCTCAAGGTGCAGGCAGCAGGACGTGACTCCATTCTGGAATCGATGCTGCTCAGGGGTTCTGCTGAGATTAAACTCCGTCTTCACACACAAGTTTCCCGTCCAGTAAATTCCCCTTGTGGTGCATGCAATCCCAGAGAGAGACCAGGAAAGCGGGTTACCCACTCCATGAATGCCTTTGTGAGACTTCTGGCAGTTTTTAATCTGTCATGTGCTGTGTATAATCAAAACAGAAATTGCTCAGATGCTGAAGGATTGGTACCTGATGAAATTGTGACAGGAAATACTTCTAGCTCTGATCTGGTGTTTGCAATGTGTGAGGGAGAGAAATCTGTTCTTGTGGGGTCTTTTATTCACTCTGCTTTCAAGAGCTGGAACAATCTGTCTCTGTGCTTATTTAATTAATGTGATGTCAACAGCGATAATGTGTTAAATAATATAGAATGAGTTGTAAACAAAGCAGGGTTTGAATCTTCCAAATATACCACAACCAAAATTAATTGGCCAGCCTCAGGGGAAATTGTAGTGCTGAACCTTCTTCTTGGGCTTTGTTTCCTTTTTTATGAACAGTGAATTAGTTTCAGTTTTGAAGCTTCCTGAAATATTACCAGTTTTGCTGTCTCACTTTGAGAAATAGCTCACACTCTCTCTCAAAAAAGAAAAGGAAAAAAAAAAAAAATAAAGAAAAGAAAACCCAAAAGCCCTGTGGCTGTTAGAGGCATAAAGCCAGATCCTGAGCTCAGTATCAGTCTGAAGCGAGACTGGAAGCGGTCCTGTGTGAACAGTGACAGTATTCAAATTAAGCCATTAAAACACTGGAAGGGGATCTTAATTAGCAAACGTCTGCATCTAGTTAGTAAAATGTAAGTGAAAGTACGACTACCTGAATGAAAACTTCTGGTGGCTTGTTACTGAAGCTATTTTTCTTTTATTATACTCTTGACGGATTTTTTTATTGTATATTTTCCTCTCCATGGGGGCTGATGCCCAGTTACCCATTAGATGAAATAGTAGCTCATTGTGGGCAGCAGTCAAGCTGTCAAGAAATGAATGAGGCTTGAATGGGATTCATCTGCCCTATTTCAGCCATGTGCCTGGACTTGCGAAAAACAGGGTAAGGAACAGGCACCATCAGAGGGCAGCTGATCTCTTCCTTAACAGAGAGAAACCAGATCATATGTATTGGCTTGAAGATGCCTTCTTCCCCACTTTGACTTCAAAGGAAGCCTGCAGCCACTAGGCATATAGCTTTGAATATGTAAAAGGCACGTGAGGTGGATCCTTCCTCGTGTCCGTATGGTAGTATAAGTCTGTGGTAGAATAAACCTGCCAGTCCTGCCAGGCACGATGGGCACAGTGGCCTGAGGGAACCTCCTTCCCCTCAATGCCTCTCCTATGCTTATTTATTTGACCTAAACCCTGCTATTGCCTTAATTATGAGCACCGAGACCTGGCCTCATGTTGAAACGTTCATCTCCTTTTCTGCCTTCATGGGCACATTTGGCGTCTGTTTATTCTGCTGTGTTTCTGACTTGCCGCTCTGAAGCAACTGCAGAGAAGAAAGAAGGGAGAATAAGAAAGTTTCTGTTGTATTTTACATTAATCGGGGGGTTTATCCATCCTGACTGTCACTGGAGTAAAAAAATGATCTTACCTCCTAGAACTCCAGAATTCTTCAGAGGAAGAAAGAAGGCACCCTTTGCTTTTAATTGTTTTCCTTTTATTTTAAACAAACAGTGTTTTTTACCATGGAACAGTAGGTAATCCATGAGATTAGTCCAAAAGGTGAGCCAGACCTCAAACAAAGGAAATATGAAAGCCCTCTGTGGGTTGGTTTTTTGGGGTTTTTTTTTTCAGATTCCTATTGTGCCTCAGGCTTGCAAAAGAGCGCAGAAACTCTAACACCTCACTTTCTTAGATAAGAGTGGAGGCAACAAAAAGCTGCGTTTTTTCTTTTGAGAGTTTAGGTGCAATACATAGAACTGATGTATGACATGCTGTTCCTTTGTAAAAGTACCAAGAATATTAAAATACTCCCATTATCAGTGCTTAGCCTCAAGCTTCCTTTAATGATCCTACCACATCTTGTAAGAACTAGAACTAAATTGAGTATGTGACTTCAGAAGGTAGCTACACAGTGACAATTAATGGTTCTTGTCAAAGTCCTGTGCAATCAGTATCCATGAATTATGATATCTAACCACTAGCCCTTTTAATCTCCACTAAAGGTTTTTGGGTTCCTTATTAAAGCATCAATCTGTAGCTCTGATGTGTCCCCTCAAAAGAAAAAATAAACAACTAATCAAGTAGACAGTGTTCTTTGTGTTTTAATTCAAAGGCTGCTGTTGTACATATATTGCATTTATATGCTAATATCAGTTCATCAGACATTTAGACATGTATTCTTTTCATCTATATTTTGTGTCCTCGTTATTATGTCAGTCTGCTGTTGAACTTTCCCCCATTCTCCATTCAGAGAAAGTGGCTAATACAGTCAGCTAAGCAGATGAAAGAGTTATGGAGATAGGAGTTGGATCCTGCTGTTCTTGTTTTACTCACCCATAAAAGTCATGCAACTTTAAAAAAAAAAAAAAATTAAAGTAAAATAACTCTTAACAATGATGTGAGCAGCAAAAAAGAGCTTATAAGTGGTCGATAACAAGAATGAACAAGCTTTGCCTTTCTCTATGGGGTTTCTTTTTTAATGTACTGTATGTGATCCTGGTGCCGTATCTAATTTAGAGACTAACTATAGATGTGCTTGAAACTTGTGAGACTTACGAGCTGAGATGCGTTTATTCCTGGATTTGGTTTGAAGAAGCAAGGCTAGCAGTTTCTTTCCCCTTGTTCTCCATCACTCTGCCACATGAGTGGCTTGTAATTTTTCTGTGATGTTTGCTTTTCCTCCATTTTAGCTCATCGTCCCATCACAGAATCACAGAATGGTCAGGGTTGGAAAGGACCTCTGGAGATCATTCAGTCCAACCCCCCTGCCACAGCAGGGACACCTACAGCAGGTTGCCCAGGACGGCGTCCAGGCGGGTTTTGAATGTCTCCGTATCTGGTAACTGGTCTCTGGTAACTGCCCCAGCAGGACATACCGGTCAGACCTTTTATTTTAACTGCGCATATTTAAAGTTGACAGAGTCCTTTGGACATATAGGTCAGATTCATAATGCAGGTATCAAAGTAAAACCAGGTGGACTCATCTGCTGAACCACAGCAATTAAGCTCTTCACTTGCCACAAGCACCAAGCAATGCAACTTAACCCATCGTGAGAAAGGCTTGCAGCAGTCTGCATTCCCTTGCGTTTGCCACAAGCTAAGAATGCACAGATTGACTGCTGCTTGTGCTTAGCTGAGCCACAGTAACTCGTAACTTGATCCTGGATCTGGGCTCTTGGGTCTTCTGGCTACACTACAACCTTGGCCTAAATACGTATGAAAAGTATACACAAAAGTTTGCTGATATATTCTATGCCATTAACATCAAATTATGTGGCCCCAAATAGATCTAAGAGTGGCTCAGTGTGTGCGGGTGAGGATGCTGCAGGTAAGCAGCAAGCTGTTGCCATCTAGGCTGCAACACTGAGCCATGGGAAACTGGATGCAATATACCAGCTAGGTCATTGCCACCAGGAAGTAGATCTTATTCTAATGTGTGGTGTTCCCTACACTTCTAGTATTACTTTGTCTTGATCAAAGCAGGTTTGAAGTTTGGGATGTGTGATTCCTTCAAAAAAAGATGCAGCCAATCCCTTGTCTCTTCTCCTTGACTGAAAAATGGGCTCACTGTGCACCTGAGAGAGCGCAGGTAAAACCTAGTCAAAACCTCTTTCCCCAGTACACAACTGCCACAAAGTCACAGCAGATACTCTGGTTGTTTTAATCTCTTTCCTTTTTGTTTTCTGCTTACCCTCAACCTTCTCCAGCAACATGAGGTACTTCTACTTCCACTCACTCAACATTGCTGAATTTACTGCTGATTAATTCTGGAAGCTTTCAAGGCCTGGATTTATTCATTTATTTAATTTTTAAGGGTGGCAAAAGATTAATTAAGCCCAGTAGCTCCAATAGCGAGCTTCTGTCTTTGGCAGGGGATGTGTGTGGGGGAGACAAGCTTCCATGTGCAAGACTTTTGCATGAAGTTTCTGAAAAGCTAACACTTCCTGAGTAGAAAATCTGTAAAGGTCTTGACCTTCAAAAAAGCTTCAAAATCCTCATGAGTTCAGGAAGCTCAGTTCAGCGCTAAATCCAGAAGATCCAAGGCACCTTTGTGATGTGTCTGCTTGTCCAATTTATCTGAGTGGGTAAATTCCTAAACTAAGACAGGAAATTTCTCAGAAACAGGCATTCAGATATGGTTTAGGGTCCTAGACATACACCAATGGAAAAAATGCATTAATACATCAGAATGGAAAAGATTAATCATTTCTTAAAAAGTAAAATATGGAAACTCTCTTGTATAGATAAGTGCAGATGAAAGCATTTCACCCTTCAATTCCTGAACTAATTTTAGCATCCTAATCAGATGATTAATCATCTCTGTATACTTCATTCAACTCTTGCAGTTATTTTTCTTATTTTTAATTGGTGATGTGGTTTGATGTTACCTTGTGCCAATGTAGTCAATAGTATTTTAGAATTAGTTAAATCCAGCTTTAATTGGTATTGTTCTGTAATGGCAACAGATTGATTTTGATTTCTTTGCCCCCCCCCCATTTCTTTTTCACAGTAGCTCCACTTTTGGAGTCTTAGAGAAACAATATCTAATTTTTGATCCATTTTAATAATGGATCCTATCTCCATCAATCAATAAGTAACATTTACTGTGATAACTTTTTCTGAAAAGGAAATAAAATCGGTTGTATAACTGGACCTACAGAACAGGAAGTTCTGCCTCAGAGACAGACAAATGTCTCTCATACCCCAAATCATGAACTAGATAGAGATGTTTTGGTGTGTTATTTTATTTTCCCATAATCTACACCTGACTAAGGTAACCCTTCACTGTTCCAACCTGCTGATTCCTTGTTCTTCTGTCTTTCGGCATTCTTACCCCTTACACCACCTCTTGCTCTACCTGTGCTACCTACCCTGTGTTGGCCTTTGTATAATTAATACAGCTCAGTTTAATTCAGAGCAACTGCTGCAGTCCTCATCTCATTTAAAGTTGCTGCGTCTGTTTTGGATGAGAGGAAAGGCTTGCCTGGCTAAATTCCATGTATATTCCCCAGCTCTCTTGGGCTGTCATTCAGTGATGCAGTAAATGCAGCTCTACGGTTCATAAATACAAGAGAGCAAGTTCTGTGACTGCATTGCACTTATCATTCATTGAGTGAAAATTCGTCTTGCAGTTTTGTTGAAAAAATGTTGATTGGCTAATTTCCTACCAGCAGGCTTATGCTTAATACCAAATCAGATATCATCTGTCTGCACCATTCTAACTTTATGCTGGTTCAACAGTTGTCTGTTCTCCCACAGTGTCATGTAATTGGCATTGTACCATAAACTTGCTATCATGCACTCTGGCAATACATCAGAAATGTGATTATAATGCAGGGTGATACAACTGTACATATATTTAGGATCAGCAAATTGTGGAACCGCTGCATGACCTTTTCTTGTATGAGATATATTATCATGTTCTATGTACTTTACTCTGATGTCTTTAGATAATAGTAGCAATAACACCATGAATAACTCTGTGTTGTGTGTCATTGAAACAGAGAAATGCTCTGTTATTAGATCATTTATTGAAAACAATGGAGATGAGATCAAGTCCAACTCCATCTCTTACAGTACAAAGGAGACATATTGCATATTCTGTTATTTTTCAAAGCCACCTGTTTTGTTTTGATTAATTTTTTTTCAATGTACAGTTGCTCTGGTACCTTCTTAAAGCAGATCTTGAAGGTATGCATCAGCACTAGAACATATGAACAGTATTTTGATCGATTTTGCTCATCAGTCAGATTGCCATTTTTACTGTTTTGATGGACTTTTATTTCCCTTAAGTTTGAGGTAGAGAATGTGCTCAGAGCAGAATAAATGAACAATTTCTGCTGTGGTAATGCCTCTGAAAACAAGAGCAATCCGTACTTTTTAGTGGTTCCACTTATTAAGCACACCTCTTTCCAGTCTCCTTCCTCATGAAATATGCTGTGGGAAGCAGTTGTGTAAAAGAATAGAAGGCAAAGCTCGAGGACATACATAGTTAAATGTTATAGATATGAAGATTTCTCCCATTTCAGGATGTGGAATATTAAACATTATTGATACCATGTGTAGGTGAACATACTGCCTCATCTGTCTCTATTGCTCTCCTTCCATACAGAGTTGTTGATCAGCACAGCTAGTTTTAACTGCTTTAAAATATCACCTTTATCTTCTGATCAGTGCTGCCTAAGGTATTACACCTTGGCAGCAAGTGGTTTGCTGTGGAAGATTCACAGGTGGAAATGAAGGGTTTTATACCTCAAATTCCGTGGTTACGGTTTGATTGATTCTCCTCCAACATCTGTCTTTGCTACAAAGCAGTTTCTTCTCTTTACTGTTTACAGAACAAACTGCCTGAGTAAGGCTAACACATACATAGGCTGACATCTTTTAAAAAGAGGACTGCGTGGAAAATACTAGGAAAGCCTATCGTCAAGATGGAGCCCAAATACAAATTGTTGACTTGTGCTTTCTTCTGCATATTCTTGATGTGCATAACCGACATATGTATTTATGTCTTTATTCCAAAGGTATCCACTATCATATAATTTGAGCACGTCTTGAGAAATAGCGAGATACACTGGGCCATGGAAAGTGTGCCAAATGACGTGCAACTGGCAACAGTAAGATCCAACAGAATGAAGGAGCATGTGGCTGAACACTGAGAATGCTTTGCTATTAGGGAATGCTAGTTACGGCGTAAACATGCAGAGTAAGCCCCTTTGCTGTTTCACTTGTAATTAGAGTAGTTTGCAGAATCCTGTTCCAGAGATGTTTTTTCATGGGTAAGAACAAGGCTGATGGACTAGCTGAGTATGATTAGGACCTGTCTGCTATGGAGAAAGGCCTAACTGTGACTCTTAGAAGGCAATGAGAGGGTTTTATAGTTCAATACCATTCCTACTTTTTCAAAAAACAGAAAATCATCTAAATGCTATACCTTTTCCAGACAAGGTACAGCTGAGACACAAAGATGATTTCAGAGCCATGTTTCAACTCTTCGACTAAAGCGCTTAAGTTTTTTGGTGTCCTGTTGAAAGAACAGGCCATGAAAACGAGGTACTTGGGAAAGGCTTCCAGAAATCTGTCTGCTGCCAACTTGCACCTTTAAATCTGTGCAAGATGCTGTAGAAGACAGTATTTGTGTGAGTGTCAGGAAGAGCAGGCTTCAATTCCTAGATATGGAAAGAAGAGAATATATCTGTAATAGATGCACAGAAAGTAGAAGAGAAGACAGCGGAAGAGAACTGCAGCATTAGGTATTCCTACAGGAAAAGTGCTTACAGTGAGTATTCCCTGTAATGCTATGAAATCTATGCAGATCAGCTGCACCTGCATATGTTTAAAGAAAAGATCTATAAATTTACTGTGGTCCAGTCATAATGACCAGAGGTTGCAGTGTGTATACGTATAATATATATTATAAATGAAGCATCGATTTCCATTTCAACACTAATTCCCAATAAGTTGGTATTCATCAATATATGTTTGCTAGCAGATCAATATCTAATCTGTTTGCCAATTTAATTGTAGCAGGAGGGTGCATCAGGCTGAGAATTTTCTAGCCAGTCTCTCGTGTTAAGTGAAAAAAAAAAAAGGTAAGAAGTATTTTTGCTGTTACAGATGAATGAAATATTTCAATGCAGATAAAATGCTTTGCATTCGGATCTAACTAAGCAAGCAGAGAGCCAAAGCTGTTATTTATATTAGAACATTAGATATTTTAGGAGCAGAAGATGCATCGTGCTAGATTAATGTAGCTATTTTATTTAAATCTGCATCTACCCAGTAAAGGAGTGGAGATAATTCAGTGCGGGACCACATGAAAAACATGTTACAGCAGCACAACTGGGAATTTGTGTCACATAAATGAAAGGAAGTCTCTAGTAGAAAAGATGCTGTAGCAGCTCTTGGCTTTCAGTGTGTGAGTAGATGGATGAGTGTTTCTGTGACTCCCGAAGCTGGAAGGTTTATGCTGCATTAATAGGAGTGTTTTCATCTGCTTGCATGGATCAAATCCAGCATTTGGCCAGGATGGCTAGAGCTGGAAATCTGCCGACTATTATACTCTACTATTTAGAAACAAAATGAAAAAGACTTTTTTTTTTCAGGTTCTCTGTGCAACTGACATTTTTAAAAGATGATCTGTAAAATTCTCTGAGCTCCTGGGAGGGTACGTGGGAATGGATTGCCAAAAGTAGCTGCCTCACATGCCCGTTCTTAATAGCATCTCCTATTGCCGTTGTTGGAAGCAGACTACCTAGGTGGAGGTGGTTGGTCTGAGCTGGTGGGACATTTCTTGCATTCTCTCTATGGTTCACTGGAAAATTCAGGCTCATTCAAACCTACTGTCACTTCAGATTATTTTTCTTCTTTTAGAGGAATCCAAGGCACTCTGAGGCATCTTTTTCAGAAATTATTATTATGACATGACATTTAAACTGATTTCAAAATAGTCTTACATATTTAGAAGGAAAACAACCTGCTCTCTGAATGTTGGGATTGCAATGATCTCTTTTCAGCATGGATCTTCTGTATATATGGCATTCTGCAAATTATATATTCTGTTTCACAAAATGACTGTATTTATTACCAGAGGAAAATAGATTATTAATTACGGCCAAAGGCTGCTTTGATTAAATATACAATTAATTAGCTATGCTAAGCCCATCCCAAAGCTCCCAATATTTTCAGCTGGATGGTTTTTCTAGTACTTTTAATTAAAATTGTTCTAAAAAGCCACAAGTTAGCTGCATGTGCACTTAAACTGAAGTTAGCTCTTCAGTGTTTTGCTGGTTTCTGTATGCCATCTAATTAATCTGTAGTGATTAAATGCACATAAAATCATCTGAAATACAAGGTAATTTGTGCAGATATGGAACAGTGGAGAGCTTTTACTAGGCCTTGGCATGATTGTTTTATCTTTGGAAAATAATTTCGAAAGGCCGCAGATGATGAGTGTTTTGATGAAGCAAACGTGGAAAACGGCATACCAACCAGACGCAGTAAAAAAAGCAGCAGCAGAGACTTCCTTACAGAGATGGAGGTGTTTGCTTTTCAGTGTGCAGCTTGTCTTTGTTTCTGGAGGTGCAGGCTCCTTGTCGTCTGTCCTCAAAGTTTGGGAATCTCACCTAAATTCCTCTGTGCCGTCTGGCGGTTTGCATCTCACTCCTGTTTTGATGAACTGACTGTTGCGTGGCTAGGAGGTGGCTTAGAGCTATGTTTTCCTTCATGATTTATGAATTAAGTTCAGGTTGAGTTTTCCAATGGGACCAAGAAATCGAAGAGCTCCTACAAAAATCCACAGGTTTTGTTTTTCTGTGTGCCATCAGTACTCTTGAAATCTCTCTTTCTCATTACTGCTGAACTATTTTCAGTGGAGATCTCTGAGAAAGTAGTTTGTAGATATTGAAAACTATCCTTAAAGGGGCCAGTGTGTTTGTCTTTTGGAGCCCCAAATGCCTGGGATTTTTGGCAGCTCCATGTGTGTGTGTGGGTGTGCATGGGAGTAGGAGACCCTTTATGTCACACTAGTGAAAAATCAAAGAAACAAAGACTGGGGTTGGGTCAGGGGTACATTGTTCCTGGCTGGAGCACATGTCGTTCCGGAGACTGGAAAGGCAGCCCTACAGGTCATGGTGATGCGCAAGGAGGGGATTAGAGCAGATGTGTCCAAGTACACTTTGCTCAGGGAGGTGCTTCGTCTTGTGTTCCTCACCAGCCACTTCTGCATTTGTCCTTTTCCTCTAGTGGCAGCAGGGCTACCCAGTGCACACTAGCTTATGGCCCTGTGGTTAAAGCAAAGTCCCATAAAGGTTTGAGCCCTCCAGACTGTGGCCTTGGATTCAGATCATCTGTTTCCTAGTGGACACTCCAGCCACAAGACTATATAGTTTTATCAGACCCGTGAGCCTCGAGTGCTGTGGTCATGTGCTGCAAGGTGTGTGATCACACGGTAACATTCTGTTGCTTTATTATGTTGTTTTTTTTTAATTCTCATATGTTGTCTTTTTTTTTTCTTTTCTGTGTGGTTCCCCATGAACATAAGGGGACGAAGTTGCAAGTGATTTTTAATGGTAAAAATATTTATTAACAAAGAGGTCAGTGAGAGAGTACAGGGGAGAGAGGTAAAGGCAGCATGGAAGGAAATTTGATTTTTTAGCTGAAGGTGGACTCAAGCAGTGTAAAGATAATCTCCAACATTCTCTGGTGGAACTTTAGTTTATAATTACACCATTCTGGAATATAAGACACTCTTCTATCTTATCCCTTCATTTTCCTTCTCCTTCTGAAGGCAGCAAAATTCTGCTGGACAGCTTCGATGAAGTTGCTGCAGGGTGAGGAAGATAAGGTCCAATATAAGGAAGAGCTGTGCATCATAACAAAACAATATATACTGTCTTCAGAAGTACTGCCTTACCTTTCATAAGGCTTCATACCTTTGTGTTGTTTTTTATCTGCTGTTAATGTCTTTTGCCAAAAAGAAAGCATACCTTTGTTTGGATTGGTATTACTATTCAGAAAGCTCACCCTAAATATGCCACAGGAGAAGCAGCAAGTTGATGTTTGAGTGCTTAGCTGGGTGCTGGATCACCCCTATCACATCTCTGCAGAGATAGTTTGTCATAGCACGGTCTGTGTCCTAATCTCATGTTTTTAATGTATACGAGCCGCCAGCTTTTAATGGTACATTAGCTTAATTTGTACTTGGCAAAAATTATGTTCCAGTTTTGCACATCTTGGTCTATAAATATCTTTATACTTCAGGCAACAATATTCTGGCCTCCCATCAAATATGCCTCTAACTTTTTTCACAAAACCTTTTTTTTTTAAGGTAGATTAATTTTACACGTCACAAGCCTTGTTTTACATGCGTGTGCCAGGGGGCTAGTTAGTGTATATAACAACATATATTCTAGCTTTTTCTCTTCATCCTAAGGTCTTCTCCAGTCCATTCTTTGACACAGAAGGGAATTTCTGAATGTGTCAAATGTCCTGTGAATGGTCGTTTAAAAGCCTTTCTCATGCAGTGTGACAAAGAACAGACTCCAAGCACAAACAGGCATATGTTACACTTCACAAGTTAAAAGCGAACCAGTGTAGTAGTGTCCTGACCCAGCTGTATCCATGTGCTGCAGCGTGCAAGTTAAGTACGCAGAGACCCTAGTTTTGTGTTTAACTCTGCCTGTATCTGCTGTGTTACTGAAGCTGAGAGTCGGAAACCTGAGGGCAGAGCTGTTTCTGGTGCCAGCAGTGTGCCAGCCTGCTGCAAAGGGAACGTGCCAGCGGCAGAGCTGGATGGAGCCGTGAGAAGCGCTCCCAGCTGGGAGATGTTCTTTGCAGCCGTCATATTTTCCAGGTGCTGTACCTGCAAGCCATTTACATCTGCATCTGCCAACTGGTGTCCAGACCTTAAATGGTGTCCTTCAGATGTTGGATTGATTGGAAGTGCAGATACTCTGGCACAAGAACTGTCCTATTTCTGCTAACACTGTTCTGCGATTCTCCTCTTGGTAATGCATCCAAAACCAGTCTTAAACATTGGTGACATTTGGAGATACATGAATGAGGGTCAAATGTCAGTCATAACTTTTGCCTGTTATTGCTCTGTGCTATTGCTGCAGCTTTTCTCAAACTTCAACATCTGTTCTTATTACAATTTGCTTTGCAACTGTGCTCTTTTTTGAGATTCAGAGTGTTTTGCAAACATGAACTCAGCTGCACAGTGTTTCTGAGGTGTAGTGCAACAAGCGTGCATCATGCTTGGAGATGGTGCTCTGCGTATATGGCAAAAAAAAAAAAATCTTATGTTCTATATAAAAAAAAACTCAATAGTTTATTATTTAAGTCAGAGTAGAACTCTACTGTTTTACCTTCAGCGTAACAACAAGCAGGGAAAAAGTCAAAATATAGTAAAGTTAAGTGACTGTGCAACGATGACATGGCCAAGCCAGTGATAAAAGCAGAGCTTGGGCGTTCTCAGTCCTGCACTCTCCAATTCACAGCTCTGCTTTTGTTTTTTGTAATGTAACTTTTAAATGAAAAAAACCACTCATTGTCTGAGTGCAAGAGCTGGCACACTACTTATTTCCATCACAGCTGTTCAGGGCTTCAGGATAAATACCTCACACCTTTACAGCCTCTTTCAAACCCAGCTTGTTATGATCTTTTGTGTAAATCCTTCTAAATTCACAGATAATTGACAAGACAGGCTCTGAGGGGCTTACAGCCAACTATGTTAGTGAGGCTGCTTTAGGAAGTCCGAGTGCCGAGAAGCCTAATATATTATGGGAGAAAAATAAATGATTGCCCATGCGCAGCAGCAGCTATACTAAATGAAATACCTCAGTTGTTTTCTATTTTATTTTTTCACAAAATACCCAAAGGCAATAATCCACTTTCTGGATTAACAGCCTGTAAAATATTACCCTAAAAAAATAAAACCATCTTAGAGCTAACTTATGGCAACACAGAAGGCATCAAGAAGCAGTGGAGTCTCTGCTGTGTTGTACTTGCGTAACTTGAAACCATGCTGAGTGAACACTTTTTTGTACTTCTGTAAGACATGGGAAGAATAATTTCTGTCCAAGACTATAAATCAGACCTCATCCTGGGAAATATGTTTACAACACCCTTGAATACTGCTATCTATTAATAGAGATGTTCTCCCTGGATTACCAAGAGCCATAATAAAATATATTAATAATTTTTCAGCATTTAAAAAAATCTGTTTTTCCTGTCTTCACCCATTTTATTTTAATGCCTGATTTTTTGTCTCTAAATTCTCCAAAACTGAGGTCATGCCATTTGGTAAATTGAAAGGATATTCACACATCATGCAAGGTGCTGAAATTTATAACCAGCTCATTTCTCTAGGCTCCTTGTTTCCATTGGAGAGAGGTGGCCATTTCCAGAGGGTGATTCAGCTTACTCACAACTAGTTTACATCTCTGAGTTGCCCTCCCCGCTCTTGTATTTGACTATAGAAGAATTGTCAGTTAAATCAGGTGTCTACATTTGGTGGTCTGAGTATCTTCTCCCATGCTATATATTTCAAATTAAAACTAACAGATTTTTTTCCTGCATAAATTATGTGAGTAGTTGTACTTGTGCAGTAGCTCAAGACCTGTATATTTTGGCTTGGATAAGTATTTGCATCTATGCACATAGATAACCCTACCAACCCTCTGTGCATGGAAAATCTTTATTTCTATATCTCTCTGGGTTGTTTTTTTCCCCTCATATCTCCCCAGTTTTTATGTCTTCAGGCATTTGCGGAGAGGCAGACCACAGAATCACACAATCTCCTAGATTGGGAAAGACATGTAAGATCATCTAGTCCAGTCATTAACCTAACACTGACAACCCACCACTAAACCATGTCCCTAAGCACTATTTCTACACGACCTTATATACCTCCAGGGATGGGGACTCCACCACTGCCCTGGGTAACGGATTCCAATGTCTGATGACACTTTCAGTGAAAAAATTATTCCTAATATCCAATCTAAACTTCCCTTGGCACAACTTGAAGCCATTTCCTCTTGTTCTATCACCTGTTACTTGACAGAACGGGTCGACTCCCACCTCTCTGTAACCTCCTTTCAGATAATTGTAGAGAGCGATAAGGTCTCCCCTGAACCTCCTTTTCTCCAGGCTGAACAACCCCAGTTCCCTCAGCCACTCCTCTTAAGATGTGCTCCAGACTCCTCACCAGTTTCCTTGCCCTTCTTTGCACACGCTACAGTACATCAATGTCCTTCTTGTGGTGAGGGGCCCAAAACTGAACACAGTACTCAAGATGTACCACTGCTTCCCTTTTCTTCTAGACACCTGGTTTGGATTTAAGTGTAAGTGGGTGAGATTGGTGTTCCAGATGGAAAGTCAGCACAGTCAGCAGTTGGCTGGGAAAGCAGTTTGTCTGGTTGCTTTGTAATTTGGTCTAGGTGATACCGCCTAAGTTACCTGAAGGCTGTTCTTCCCTAAAGCTTACAAAAACTGCTGTTAGGTTGGTGGAACTGGTAACTTTCATCCATTGACCAGCAGCTGGTCTGTGCCTTCAGATGGACATGCAGAAAATTAATGGACAGAATAGGTAGCCGTGGGTTTTGTGTGAAAGTTAGATGACACGAGGGGAATATAGATTTTTCTTCTTGATTGTAGAATCTGGTGAACTGGTGAAGCACGTTACTGGCAGTAGTGTAGATGAAACTGAGACGGAAGTAAGTGCTGGAGATTTCCTTCTTATTCTCATGCTGCCAATGCTTTGTGATACCAAAGGATGTCCAAAGTGTAGTCCTTGCTGATTTTGTTATGGTGAAGCAAAAGTCTCTCTATTTTTAAGGTTGAGAGCACTTAAAAGGGAAAATCTTAAGGACTCCAAAATTCAGTGTGAATTTTCTTGGTAGTTGATGTGCCTCATAGAAGATCATTTGAGGGTTAGTGTCCCAAATTTGAGGTCATTTGAGGCCTCTGAGATGTATTACCCCAGAAAGGTAAATTTTCTTAAAACTGAAAGGTCACATTACATTTGTGTGTGTGTGTGTTCAGGACTCGGAGCTTAGTTTTGATTGTGTTGCATAGGCTTCACCCACTTAATGCCCCATCTTATGTAGGACATGTCTACAACTTGGTGGCAAAATTGAAAACAGCATAAGTAGTTATTATTGCAATATAAATGTGAGCCTAAGGTAGATCTGCATCAGAGAAGTTTAACTGCAAATGCAAGGTGGTTAGCAGTAAAGAGTGATTGCTGTTTTCCTCTTCAACCTGAAGACCTGCTTGGCTCTACTGTACACCACCGGTGCCTTGTGTCCAGGTAGTTGCATGAAATACAACCTGAGGAGAGTAGTTATTTTATCACAGTCGGCCCCTTTTGAAGAAGATTTTCTTCCTTTTGGGGAAGCTACAATCTGCATCAAGCAGAAAAGTTTAAAATCTGCTCAGAAGGATTTGCACAGGTGTGTGTTTTGAGTGCAAGGGAAAAGCACCTGAAGAGTGAAGGAGTAGAAGATGGGATTTGAGTGGAACATGGGTAACATGGAGGGAGAAGGCAATTGCCTGTAGGGTAAATAACCTTAACATTTTAATAAGGATGATTTCTGAAGCAGGGTTTTTCAGTGATCCAATTTGTAGCACAACCCGCAGAAATAGTTATACTCGCTTAACTGAGGCAGAGGACACCAGTGTTGTGATAAGTAGTAGCCAGGATGAATAGGGAGATTTGTTAAACTAGTTTAGCATGCAGGAGATGGCGGAATAAAATGAAATGGTGTATCTATGCTTAGGTTCATTGTGGGATTTGCTAGACTTCAAGTTCAGCATGCACATTGTGGAAGGTGTTAAAGTACAATTTGAAGAAAAGGATGATTACGCATAGGGGAGGCCAAGGGTAAGTGGGATATAATGAATCGCAGACTAAGCAGGGGTAGATGGTTACAAAGCCAGGCTAACCTGATAGACTTTTTGATTAGCAAATGCCTTATCTTGACAAGGAGTATGTATTAGGTCCTCTTTATCTGGACTTCAGCTAAACAAAAATATCTGATGTGGTATTATAAGGGAAAATACTAGCTAAAGTGAAACAGAAATGGTTAGATAAGCAGCCGTAAAGAGGATATGGAGTTGACTCTGGAGGAATATCTATCTACATATAGTGTTAAAAAGGAAAGTGAAAGGCTGGAAAGAGGTTATTGCTGGAGCTCCAGAAGGGTTTGTCTTTGCAGTGATCTTGTTTAATACTTTTATTAGTGACCTTTGCAGAAATATCAGCAAATTTCACCTGCCAATTCCTAATGACATGTGTAATGTCTTCTGAAATACCAGTGGCTTCAGCAGGACTGGGAGGTTTACCTGGGAACCCTGGGGGCAAAAGCGAAGAGGGCAGGAGAGGAGAAGGCTAAATATTGAGGGAAGAAGGTGGAGGAAAAAAAGAGAAATGCTTTAAGGAGTCATGGTTTAGGAAAGTACAGTAATGTCATTTGCTCTACTGCCAGGAGATTTCCAAACACAGCTGTTGTGCCCATTTGACTGGGATGGAAGGAACATTTCAGAAGAACAGCCATCATCTACCCACACTAGCTCCTTAACTCCAACCCTGCTTAATAGCTGGCTAGATGATATTTAATTACTTCAAATTATAACTTCAGAAAGTGGTGTATAATTTCTCGTGTTCCAAAACATCCAGTAACCTGATGGAAAGACTCCCTTGCAGAGTGAAAGACATGATTTCATACTCACTTATGCTGAGTTCAGCTTTCCCAGTTTCTAAGCAAATGACTTACTTGTTAGGCTACTGTGCGAATATGCAGCTGCTACTGCCCCCAGTCCTTACTGTCCTCATTTTTTAAGGAAAAGTCTTGTTTCCATTGTTTTCCTTATTTTTAAAGAAGTCTGGCTGACTAGCCTGGGCCTGGAGTAAAAGGGAAGACCTGGTGGGGAGAAACGGCTGCTTAACTGCTAGGCTTTGATGGCAGCTCCAGAAGTGCCTTTTGAATTTGCTGCCAGCCTGTTGTGCATGGTGCCTCTTCGCTTGCCCCATAGACCAGGTGCATCTCCTGCCTGAGAGCCTCTGAGACGCTCTGTGCCTCCTCCTACCCAGACAACAGAGGGTAAAATGAGGATACTGAGTCCCTTTTGGTACTCATGAACCTCATCGGCTGATCACACGTGAGGATGTCAGGTGGGACAGCAGTGTTCTCTCTGAGATCACAGTATCACAAGCTGCTCCAAGTAATCCCTCTCTCGCTCGACAGAGCTATGCGATGTACTGGATGTGAAGGCTTTCCTGCAGCTCGTTTCCACTGACTGCAGCCGGCATCAAGGGGAAGCTGAAGGTTAAGACGGGCATCAGGGGAAGCTGGGTACCTGATCTCACCACTTCTGGGTTTTCCTAAGGTTGAGTTTTGGAGGATGAGGTGGGGAAAAAAAATATATGTTCTGGGTGTGTGTAAGATAGCACTGGCTACCTTAACTGAGTTTTAGTGAGACTTCTGCTCTAACAACTGAGTGTGATGGTATTTCCATTTGCTATTAATGAAAGCACTCGAGGCCAGTATGCAAATTCTTTCCCACAAAAGTCGTCTTCTCTGAGAATCTCCATCTAGAGCAGATTTGTCTCCCATGTATGTAAATATTGAATTTTCACAGAATTGGAAACCTGCAGTCCCTTTTCTCTGACATTTTGGTGGTTGTCTAACAGAATAACAATAATTAACTGCAAAGTAGTCACAGGGAGAAACAAAATCATGAATATTAACTTGGCAGGTTTATTTTTAAATTGTCTGCCTGAAAAACTACCTGTGCCGTTCCTGGCTGGAATCTCACCCAGTATTTCCCATCTCTTGTATGAATAGTAATCAAAGAATTTTCTTTATCCTGAGATCTTGGAGGCAGACCTGAAACACAGCAGACAAAATGGCTTATGCTCAGAACAAAGAACGATGCTATGAGGGTTGGAGACCTGCGGCCCGGTGGTTCACTCTCAGATGTGGAAGCTGGCCAAATTTCCCCAGTGGCCTGGCCTTTCTGCCACGGTTCCAAGTCAGCGACTGAGCCCAACAAGTGTCAGGATGAATTCAAATAGCAGAATTGATTGCCGGGAATGATTTATGCCTGTCTGCTTCTCCTCGGGTGGGGAAGGTTTGTTTAAATTTTGCCCTGCCATTTTGAACTGGCTTTAGACATTTCTCAATTTATTGGAAGTCTCTGCTTTTCAGCTGCGGTTCTTTTCACCAATAGCTTTATGCTATGACATTTTACTTGACTAGCTTGTAAAGCCAGCTTACCATGAAAGTTTAAAGGAACCTGGTTTTCTTAAAGAATATATCTATCAGCAGTAACATGAAAGCTACTCTCAAGTCCTACATGATGTGGGTTTTGAAACAGGAGCCTATTGGATTTTAAATTTAAGGGGGAAAATATTCTTTTCTCCAGCTGAGCCTTTCTAAAACATAACCTTTTCAACAAGTAAGCCAGGAAGAAACCCTTGAATCCAGGTACATCTGAACTGTAAGAGCATCTAAAATTAGGACTTGGTTGAAATTTGCACTTGTCTACTATATATCCATCCAGATGCAGGTCTACACTGCTCCTCCCTGACCAGATCTTGTTCTTTAAAGTACAAATAAAGATTCTACAAGCTGCAACATCGCAACATCATACTTTGGTTTCTGTAAGTAGAAAAATTTAATGTTTTGCAACAGCTTCTTGCCACCTGCTGAAGAAGGTTGCAGAAATTAACGTAAATAAACACTACAAGGCAGAAGTCATGGTTAGATGGCAAGTACGACATCTTAAAATCTGGCTGTGAAGTTTAATTAAGAAGTTCAGTTGAGAAGTGTTACCTTTCAGTGTTGTTGATTTTAGTGAAATGACTTAATTTTTTCTGGAACTTTGCTTTTACAAACACTGTGCTGTTTTTAAAGCTTATTAAAAGCATTTCTAGATAGTCAGTTGTTACTTGATCGCTCTTTCATAAACAGATATAGAACTTATATCTCCCTTTATAAAGTAATTCTGTACGTATAATTTGTATATTGCCAGCAGGAATTTATGTGCACCTAGCACCTCTCCTTTTATATATAATGTAAAAAAACAAAGTGCCTTATTTCTTCTTTCACTGTATGTTATTGTATGTCATATAAATTAAAAAAAGAAAAACACTTTTAAAAGGATGCTTTTCCCCAAGACAAAGCAAAGATGACATTGCCCTTGTCTTGATATCCCACGGTGTGCCATAGTTGAAGTATTTTCATTGTCTAGGCCATAAACTTTATTTTCAAGCGTGTCTATTTTAATTCATGTCCCTCTATAATTTGTTGTCTAAATTCTCAGCACAGATGTACAATAATCACTATTTTTACTGCAGCAATATCCAGAAGGTCCTACTTACTTTGGGGCTCTGTGGTGCTTGATATCGTATAACCAAAAAGACACAGTCCTTGCGCCTAGGTGATTTTTTCTAAACAGATAAGTATAGGAGGTATTTTTTTCAGTGTTTTAATTAAACTGTTCATGCCGCTTTTACATAAGATAATCAAAAGGCTGTCAAATAATCTCATTGCATATTAAAGGATAACTCTGTTGCTTAGAATAGAAATAATTACTCTGTTCGTGATGTTAAAAGGTCTCTTCTGCTCTCTATGCTAAAATGCACCGTCTGATGTCAGTGCACAGCAATTGAAAGCAGCAAGAACAGCCCACATGTATGCAAAGGCCAGGTTTTTCTCTGAACAGTTAACACAGAGATTCTTCAAAATCTGCTTGGATTTCAGTGATATTTGTAGTATTGCAAGGCGATGGTACAAATCTGATTCATGCGGAGTATTCAGTGGCCAGTTGACTGCACAGCCTTGGCTACAAGCCACATGTAAGCTCCCTGCCATATTTTTCAGCCATTTGGTCCTTAACAGCCTTGCCATGCCTTGGAGAGCTGGAACAGCAGCTCTGACACAGTCTTGCCGTACACCCAGAACTGCCTGGGAAAATGAAACTGGTAAGCGCTGTGCGAACTTCCTCGGTAATTGCCCTTTGCAGACGTTTGGAGAGCCCATTGCAGAAAGAAGCCAGCTACTTCGTTCTCTCCTGAAGCCAGTATGGAGGGGCTTCACGAGTAGACTTCATGCAGGGAAAGGTTCCCTTTGCAGGTGTTAAAGAGTGGCGGCTGCTGCTGACACTGCAGAGACCAAGTCCAAGAAGATAAAAGAAGTAAAAGGAGCAAGAGAAAGATGAGGGAAGCCAGAGAGGCAAATGGAGTAAAACAGAGGAAGGAAGTGGTGAGGGAATGCAGAGATATGGAGAGAAGAAGGAGGAAGATGCTCCAGAAGGAAGAACAGACATAGAAACGCTGGGAGAGAAATGACAGCTGTAATTGATTTTCAGCCAGGAAGGAGCTGCAGCTCTTACTCGTTGGAGACGTGTACACAGCCATGGTGCTGTATAAATAAGGTAGTATTGGGCTGGTCCTAATACTTTTTTTCCTTACCATTTTTCCTGCTAAGAAGGAATGTGGAAATTAAACTTTAGAAACAGAAACTGACAACTTAAAATGTTTCTGTGACAATGCAGTAAGCCATCACTCAGTAGAAAAGTAAAGTAATCCTACATGACTAAATAGTCTTTAAAGGAGTATTGAAGTAGGAGAGAGAGAAGCAAAAGGGAAGAAACGGACAAAAATATGTTTTATAAGTTATCTCTCTATATATACATCTACATGCAGTTTCTTTTACGTTCATTGTGTGTAACTAAAAGTGTACAAGCATACTGTCATTATTATTACCTGCTCTCATGGATGTTAATATTACCTGCTGCCTTTATCTTCAAATAAAAACTGTTGCTAAGATTTCCTAAGAGCTACTGGGAACTTTCTGATACAAAAGCATCCTATGGACTTTTGAATGGCAGGTGAGGCCCCATTGCTTACTTCATTTTATCAAATGAGTGGTTCCTCTGAAGTCACATTCTCTTCTTCTTTGAGAAAGAGATGAAGGAAGTTGCCGTATGCTGTGTTCCAGAGGCTGGATGAAGTTAAACTTCATTGTAATCTATTGCTGTGTCAGCCCCCATGGCTAAGCCACTGTAAATATCTATGAGCTCATGAAAACTATTTTTAAAATATTTGGTCCTGTAAAAAGTTGGAAGGAATTTTTGCAAGTACTATTATGCACCAAAAAAAATTCCAATATGCTGCTTCTGGAGTAAAGCCATGAAAATCAATGGAGAACAACAGTGTCAAATTAGTGTCGAGGCAGCATGAGAGGATAGAATGGAAAAACAATGAAAGGGACCCTCCAAGTTTTATTTCAAGAGAGAAGGTGCCTTTTCTATTCCTTCAAGATGTCAATTAAAACAGATACACAGTGAGAAATGCATGTTAAAGTAGAGCAAGTCGGTTGTACGTTCATTAAAGAAAAGCAAGTGCAGATGCTTTTAGGGAGCACTCTAACCTCAGCACTTCGTGTCTTCGGCACCCCAGTAGGATGTCAGGTTGGGTTAGATGTGTGGTAGCACACGGGGCTGACCAGGGTTTCAGTCAGGGATGGGACCAGGCTCAGCACTGACGTTGGTTTAACATTCCTGCTGCTTTGCAGCGTGAAACACTGGCACATGGAGCACCCTCTTGGCCAAGGCAAAACTCTACTTACTAGAGAGGCTGGAGGCAACATGCTGTCGGCTGCTCTTCTCTGCAGCTTTTAAGAGCCAGCCCAGTGTGGTGATGCTTGCTGGTGGATGTGCTGGTGGAAACATGCTCCCTTGCTGGGGTGAGGATTGCTGTGAAGGAGGCTCCTGGTGCTGGCACCACAGCCGGGAGCAGGGTGGTGAGACCCAGCCAGCTGCCTGCACTGCTGCCGCCGTCTGTCCTGCTCCTGCACAGCTGGAGCGGGCAGGAGTTAGTCCTCAGCCCTGGGAGAGCTCTAGCTCTTGCTGTGCTACCTTAAATTGAATTTTAAAATAAAAAAATAAAATCTGCCTGGTGCTTAACTGCATGCCTTAAATGGGGAAT
Source organism: Pluvialis apricaria (assembly GCA_017639485.1). NCBI lineage: Eukaryota > Metazoa > Chordata > Aves > Charadriiformes > Charadriidae > Pluvialis > Pluvialis apricaria. The sequence continues at coordinate 189,675,753 of CM030007.1, read as the reverse complement.
TTTAATAATGTGCCAACAGCAGCAGTTTGGAGTATCTTACTGAGGAAAAGGTCACCGTGCCCATAAGTTATCCTAGCATTTGATCAGTGGACTCTTTTCCAAAGACTTTAAGTCTCATTATTCACTGCTTATAAAGTCACTTGAGATATAAAAAGTCTTTTTATAGTAATGAAAGAACTCCCACAATTAGCCAGAAGGCAGCCATCTATCTTTTTAAACCACTCGGTTCGGAGGAGACCAGGAGTTTCAGGCGTCTGTACGTGGATGAATTGTTATGACAGTGATAAGTGTAACATTCATGTGGCAATGCCAGCTATGGCTGAGTTCATGGAAGGCTGGGATTTTTTTAGACGTGAAAGAGAGACTTTTTTTGGTGAGTGAAATGTAGAATATGACTCCCTGAAAAGGAGAAAGTGACTACACATTATTTACAGAGTCCTGAAATCTGCCATTCAGCCCTGTCATTATTCTTTGGGAATTACAGATGATTAAAGAATGTTGTTAATTTGATCTCCTAAAACTTTATTGGCAACTATCTTTTGAAGTGCCTGTTCCCTGAGAAAAATACATACCCTGGCAGAGAAATTGGAGAGTGAGCTTATGGTAGAACAGAGACACCGTGAAGTTCACAGGAGAATACAGCATTCAGTGCAGGGGCTGAGAGATAAAAATGATTTGTTTTGAGCAGACACACTGGCCTTTGATTGTATTTTTCCCCACCATCAAAGGGTTGCTGTATGTGGTAGATCTCGTGAGAGATTTATATAATGTCCTATCCACAAATAGAAAGTTTGCAATGATTAGTGTAATAAATGATGATCTAATTATATCAAGAAGTATCTCAACGTGTTTTATGCATGCCACAGCTACTTTAGTCTTTATTGCCCTCAGGCAGAATCCTAATATCATCAGAAAAACTGTTTGTCAATATTAAAAGCAATTTACATAGTAAATACACTCCAGCCTTGTTACCTCACCATCTGGGTTAGTTGAGCATTCGTGTTGGTACCAGGAGGTGCTAGCGAAGACAGACCTCACGAGTGTTCCGACTGTCCAGATGTCACCGTGGGAGGATGACAAATGCCAGCGTTCCCACCCTGCAGGAAGGGGACAGGTTTGGTGAGAGGGCAGTGGGAGGTCTTCGCGGAGAAGGGTTCGAGAAAGGAAAGATGGAGGGTGCTGGAATCAAGAGGCATGAAATAAAGGAGACCCCCAGGGAGCAAAGAAAGGTCTGCACTGAAAGGAAAAGGCAGAGTGGGAAGAGCAAACAGCCTAAGCGAGATGAGAGAAGAGAGAGACCAGAGGTAGCAAAGTAAGGGAGAGGAGAATGATGCTTGAATACCAGCTGGAAGAGGATGCAAGAAAGATGGCCACAGCAACTAGTAACATGTCTGCTGGGCAAATTGAGGGGGTCAAAAAAGGAAAATAGTGAGTGCTCACACAGGCATGTCTACAAGCGCTTGTCTCTGGGCAGCTCACCGTGAAACTAATGCAGCGATTCTTAACTTTAATTTGGTTGTTTCATTTTACTCATAAACCAAGAGAACTGCAGATAACACAAATCAAGAGATTGCAGATATTAGTATGTTCTGTCTTTCAAACCTCAAGTGAATATTTTCTGAGCTGTTGGTGTACTTTCTGAGCTGAGCTTTCTGAGCTGAGCTTTCCAAGCTGTTCTGATGTTGTTGAACATCAGCACCAAAGGACTCGAAAGGACCTTTGTGAGATGTGCATTGCTCTAACACACAGTGAGGAGGTGGAGGGGGTATTCTCCGCTTATGCAGACTTCCAAGCCTCATGTTCTGAAGTGCAGGAATTCAGGTAACGTTTTGGCCACAGATTAAAACGGCTAACTCCTTAGTGCTTTTAAACTTGTTGGACTGGGCATAATCATCCTGGAGGTGTGAATTATAGCATCCAAGTGTTTTTCTGAAATACGTCTTCAAGGTGAGGGCCCAGATCCACAGAGACTTTAGGCATGGAAATGTCAGGTGTCACCCAGGGTGAACTTTTCCATACACTGTTAGAGGAGATTGAAATGCTCAAAGGCATTTGTGGTGACTGATTCTGATGGTTGTACCTAACCCAGCCAGCTGTAAGCAGGCTATAGGCATGCGTCTAAAACACCATCCTTTTCCTATGCTGAATACCTTAATTGCAATTAGACAGTCAATAAATTTGGGATTTAAAACCCCAAGCCTCCTCCTAAAGGCGGAGGGGGTGGGATCTTCAGTGATTTCTTTGCTTACAATGGACTTTTCTTTCAAAACATGGAGCATGATTCTGCATACAAAGTTTTGGGAGACACTTCTTGTAGTAGTGGTTTTGTTTTAGTTAGAGATGACTGGGTAGAGAGGGCAAAATCATGGAAACAAAGATATTAAATAAGAGTTTGTATTTGTTGGAGAACCAAAGTTGCACAAGCACTTTGTATTAGTTACCTTGCTCACTCATTTGAAGTTGTGATGAGAACTGTTTCTCCATTCCCTGTACATCTACCTGGGGCACTTTTTCCAAACCAGTTTAAAAATCTTTGGAATTCCCTAGGATAGCTCATTAGGCAAGACTTCCAGGCAGTGTCCAGCTCTTCGCTGGGGTCTTTTGGGGATGTGCCATGTCCTTCATAGAAAGGAGTTGCAGCTGCCAGACCTGCCCACAGATGCACTGATTGTGGTGGACACCTCTGACAAAATGAAGCATCGTCTCGCGGTCAGTTGGGAGAAGTGTGCTTTTGTCTGACAGCTGCTCTTCAGATAATTAAAATTTCTGGAAAGTCACTGGGTTGTTTCCCTCTGGAAGGAGGCTTTGCAGAGTGGAAACATGTATATTTCTATGGTTTCCCACTTTTTGTAGCATTTATTTTGTCTTGCTTAGGTTAGGGCTAAGGCATAGGCTTTTCAGCCACAGTAGATTTCTGCTAAATACTGGGAAATGGAAGTGGTGCTGGTTATGCATAGGAAGATGCACAGAAGGCTGCAGTACTGGGCATTGCCTGGGTCTATTCAGTATTGTCAAACCAGCTGCATGATGTGTAAAACAGGACAAGCCTCCGCTCTATATGTAATGGAGATGTAATTCTTGTTACAAGCCTCTGGTTCAGCCTGAGGGAAGCAGCCAGAGCCCGTGCGTTCAGCTGCCTGTGTAGCTTTTAGGAGGGATGACAAGATTTGGCAGTCAGGGCAACAAAGGATCAAATGAGAACAAGCATCGCTTAACTCTTCCAGCTAAAGAAAAGGAAATGTTATTAACCAGCATAATAAAAGCTGTCCCTTTACTGAACTTGCCTGAACCCTGACTGAGATAGTGGTATTGGGTAATGACTGAATTTGCTACCTTTCAGATGAACTTGCTCAAGAAAAGCAGCTTAGCACTGAACTGTAACCTGAACGGTCAGAGTGTCGAATGCCCTTTCTGTAGGTGAGCTATCACATTTGCGTTAGCAGAGGACTTGCAGTGTCCTCTCCAGGACACGTCACTGGTAGCTCACATGGGCTGTGCCCCGCTGTCCTGCCCAGAGAGCCTCACAGCTGGTGGAAGTTTTCTAGAGTCTGTATGTGCCAAAAGCTGTAAGACTGGAAGGAAGGTGGTATGTTTTTGTTCTTTTTTCTGTGGCTTGCAGTTAGGGAGGGCTCAAATTCCTGTCCTAAAGAAGGACTGGTCAAACCAAGGGACAGCGTTCGATCCTATGTGCCAGTTTGCCATCCAAGGATGCACCCAGGGTGTGGCAGCCTGGATGTATTTAGGGCGAGGGATTGGAGGTGAAGAGACTGCTGTGATGAGAGCAGATTTAGCACCTGTCAGGTCAGAGGCATCTTCTGCACGGGTGTTGAAATCTGCTAGGACAGTGAGCCTTGCGTGAACTCCATCATCACGTCAGACAGCATCTCTGTCATTTCGCTGGGAAACTCTTGTGTCTGGACATCTCTGCTCTAGCAGAACTCTCTGGTTATTCTTCCCTTTGCCCTTACTGATTAAATGGAGGGTCTCCAAGGATTTCACTTCAGCAGAGCCGATCTTAAATTTCAACTTGCATATGCCAGGTTTTTGCTGAGGATAGGAGGTTATCTCATGAGCTGCTAATGTGACACCTTTTGTGATGGTTGCATTCACATGACTACACATCTTTTTTCCTTTTTTTTCCTTTTTCCCTTTTTCCTTTTTTCCTTTTTCTCTTAATACAGGGGAAGTAAAGACTGCAGGAAACATCAACATTTCTGGCCCTCTTGATTCAAAAATTCTGGTCAGTGTTAAAAGAAATAATCAAGAGCAGAAAAGTGTTAGAAAACAAGGCTATTTCATTTCCCAGTCACAGGCACTTAAATCCTGGAAGCAGTCTTCATCGAAGGACTGATTTTTCTTTTTTTTTTTTTTTTAGAACTCAAAGCACAAGGATAATCTAACAACCATTTGCCTACAATTTTTATAGTCACTGTTTTGTTATTTAGTCCTATCCCTCCTTCCATCTCTGCTGTCCACCTCTGTGTAAGCAGGAATAAACCTGTGTACAGGGGTGCTGGCATTAGAAGTGGCAGTTGGCCAGTGTCAGTTGATTTGCTCATGAAAGACTAAGCTTGTTTGCTTGCTTATTTTCTGATGCTAATGCAGTTTTGCATGTGGCTGGATTTAGAGCAAGAATCCAAAGGGGATGGCCAAGATCCAGACAGTGGCCACCAGTCACTCTGGGGGAGATGTTGACAAGTGGCCCGGACTTTGCAGTGTGTCCAGAATGAGGGGGAGAGCGTTCATTAAACAGAAGCTTAATCTAACAGGGCAGGAGGATGGTTTACATGAGAAAAGATATATTCTTTACTTAACATTCACAACTTGCTTGTGGATTAATTAGCCCATCTGCTACAACAAATGTATTCCCATGTCTTTGTGTTGACTGTTAAAAGTGACTGATTTCTCTATCCACTTAAAATAGTACCCAGGATTCCACTGAAAGTAACCTTTCCAAGGCAAGGAATTTATTTAATCATCCACTAAGAACCTGTAAGTGGCTTGCTGTAAATAAGTGCTCAGCTGTCTATGGCTCCCAGGGTAACTATATGTGAGTGTTAGGTTGGGGGATAATGCAGGAGGCAGAAAACCCTTAAAGAAGCTACGTAAAGAGAGCTTCCAACTCCATCTGTAGTATTGGCTTTAGGTTTTAAAATAAATTCTCTCTTCCCAGCCCCAAGTGGGCAGGACAGCTGCCAGCATAGAGTAATTCAGCTATAGATTTTCTTCTGAGAAAGGCAGCATTCATAAATTAGGTGACCTTTATGCAGATCGACAAAGTGTGTTGATGAACTTCAAGTGACAATTTAAACAAGTATGGGGTGTTCGAAGTGCTTGTGTTTCGTAAGAAACCAACGTAAAGGATGGAATGTTTTTAAAGTCTTTAAATTAAATAGCCATTTAAATGAAAATAGAGGTCAGCCATAGGTTCCCAGGATAAATGAAAACGTGTATCTTTTGTGATTTTTCACACTTATGTGATTTTAAAATATTATTATTCTTTGGAAATAAAATTTGCATGTAAATGGCATTGTTGTGAATTTATGTCTATTTCCTCAGAATAAGTGGTAAGTATTGACGGATGTGAATAAACAGAGCTGCTGATTTTCCAAAAAAAAAAATCTAATAATATATTTTGTATGCTATCCAAGTATCTTTTTGCTTTGCTAATATGGATCTGTGACAAAATGGTCAGCTTGTGCCAAAAAACACGTGGTTCAGCTGGGATACAGAAGGATCGTGTGTTTTATACTTAAACAGGGAAAAAAATCGATACAGTGCTATGTGGTATTTATTCCCAAGCATTTGCTTTTAGGAGAAACACCATATAGTTATCTGAAACTTTAGAAGTATTAAAAGGGTTTTGGGAGGCAGGAAAGTAATTTTTCTGTTCCTAGGGCCTTAGGAATGAGAGTTACTCTGAGGGCCTATAGGATGCTCTTCTCACAAAAACTGCAGAAACTGTGGGAAATTGTGTACTTGATAGGATCTGAGTCAGAAGCAAGAACGAAGCAGAGGAGGCTGGAACTGAAGAGTGGCTAGAAGACCCAGGCTTGAAGCTTTATCTGTAATTGCCTTTATTAGACAGGGCTGTCTGAACACCCTGGCAGTGTAACTTGTGCTATCAGAGAGGGTTTGCAGAAGCTCCCTCCTTGGGAAATTTTCTTATAACAACTTGTTCTTTGACTGTTCTGGCCCTTCCTCTTACATACCAATGATATTTTCCCGTGTAACTTAGATTAACGTAACCCAAGGTTATAATTTGATGGACGATAATTTAAATGATAAAATCTTAACATAAAATCTTAACATTTTTGCCCTCAGTCATCAGAGAAACTGTACATATGCATTAACTTTAGGTGACCAAGCTAGCTGCTGTTCATATTACTTGATCACAGTCTAGGCTACAGGGATATGGTACTTCTGGGGATCCCGGGCATTCAGCACAGGGAATTTTGAGCTTTTTTATGCATAGAAATCTGTTCAGATAATTTCTAGTCTTCTCATCTCCACATTCAGCACCAGGGCTAGCTAGAAAGATCAGTTGACCTTTGCATTGGTGGCCACGCTTCAGTGTGGTTATTTGCATGTCCTTGTGAGTAACGTGGCTGTGAAGGCACTGCTTCTTTGGAAGTTGTGTCAGAGGAAAGCTGGTGCTACCTTGTACTCAAGCACATACTCTGGAAATGTATTGATTTGATATATACATGTAATTAATGGTCAGCTGTATCATAACTATCCACATGAATAGACAGGAGTATGGTTATAAGTGTTGCCTCAAATATGACATTTTTAGTTGCAAATGCTTCTCTTGGTAGGCTTTAAAATGTTACTGGAGGCTGCTGAATGGCTTTTTTGAGTTTGCTGGCGTTGTTCTTGTTTGCATGTTTTTCCTTTTTTTGACAAGAAAGTTCCAAGAATTTCTTGAATGAAAGAGTGATGTAGCAAAGCAAGTTTGTTTTCAACCAGGATTTGCAGGCATTGGGGAAAAGTCAGTTAGGAAGCCTGTCCCATTTCTGTGGAGGGATTAGACTTAGTTCGTTAAGCAGAAGTTTTACAACTTCACTTTCTATACAACAAATGTAATTTGGGCATGAACTTGCAGTAGAATCCTATTTCTGATTTCCTGCCAGTGTAGAGATTTTCTCAGGGATATAAATTTTAATCAGGCTTTGGTACCCTTAGATATTCACGTTTGTTACTAGAAAACCCTGCTTTTCTACCCTGGCACAGGATCATCTCATCTCCACAGTAGCTCACAACAGTTAGATGCTGTGCAGCAGTCAACAGCAGCCCCGTTGCTCTGGAAGGAGCATAATGGTATTTTCTGTGTAAGGATGTTGCACAGCCCCTGTGTCCAAGGGCTTAGCTACTGACTGCCGTTGACAAATTAGCCCTCACATTTTCTAGTCGGCTGATACTTGGCAAGTTTGCCCTAAACACCTGAATTGATATGAATTTCACATCACCCAGCCTTGCAGTTACCTTTTTTTAATACCAGACAGCCTCATCTAGACGGGGGGGAATTTCTTGCTTTGCCTGTAGCAGAGAGAAATCTTGCCACCGTCTTTTAGTTTTGCCAAGCTATGCTGCATTTGCAGCATAATTTTTTTCTGGTTTATTATTCGCCTGTTTGTAGCAAATTATTTCTTCAGTTTGTTTGATTCAGATTTCTCTTTCCTTAAAAGAGCAGCAGCTGACTGTGTTAGTCAAATCTTCCTATCTTTGGTCTTAATGATTGTATAATGGCCACAGAAGATAAGTGACAAAACATTGAAAATTGGCCTTGTTTCTTTTTAGGCATCAGAGACATGTTTATTGACATCTGCATTAATAACAATGCTGTGCCAGAAATCCTGTAAAAGCATTGCATGCCACAGAAAATGCTGAAATTGAAAATTAAAGGCACCCCTCCTTTTTTTTTTTTTATTTTATGAGGTGAATAAAATAGCATGAGAGAAATAATTTTAAATGTCCTTTTTAAGTGCTGTAGTTTCTTTGTTGGGTTCAGATTCCATTGGGACAGTTATGGAAGAGTTCAAATCATTTCTAATTTCTAGCAAAGATTAAAGAATTTATTTCTCTTCCCAGCCCTATCTTTCCTCTTCTGTGGATGCCAAAATAAGGTCCGCTCAAAGTCAGCTCATGGCTTGATGTACTGCACAAATAATTCATCCCCCTATATTTTACACCCATATTTTTATGCTGCCTTTTCTTTTGTGAGTAGTAATTGGTATATTTTTCTGTTTTTCTCTAGGTTAATGGGAAGGACCTCTCCAAGGCCACTCATGAAGAGGCAGTTGAAGCTTTTCGCAACGCCAAGGAGCCAATTGTAGTTCAGGTTTTACGGCGAGCCCCAATTAGCAAAGCTCATGGTAGCTCTCAGGATGTTCGGCTTGTGGATGCCAGCACTCAGACTGACATCACTTTTGAGCACATTATGGCTCTGGCCAAGCTAAGGCCTTCCACACCACCAGTTCCTGATATCTGCCCTTTTCTACTTTCAGACAGGTATGGTTTATCTTCTCCTGCTGTTTACCTGTGGAATTGAGGCATTGCAGTGGTACGCTTGTAGCCTTCTCTTGAAAAAGTCTCAGGAACACTTTAAATAAACTATAAATGTTGTTGATAACCACTGTCCCATTCAGTGATGGGTTTCTTAAACTCTGCTTATGAATTAGAGCTACAGGTAGGAATCTTGGCTGTGTGTACGTTGTGTTCATGTGTTTCATCCAAAGCTAAGCTCCAGTCAAGAAGAAAAACACTTCTGTGTTCCTAAGTACCAAAAAGGCTTCTTCAAACCTAGAAAGAGCTGCCTTGTTGCTTTCTGTTCTTCCAAATTTCTTACCAAAAAATCAAGGAAACCAATTATTTAATTTAAATGTTCCCTTATCAAAAGCAAAACAATTCCAAAAATATAGAGATCAAAAATACAATTTCATCTGTCATATGGCAAATGATATGAATTAAATTATCCCTCAGTGGAATTCTTTGAGACTGAATTGAATGCAAACAGCAGCAGGTGGTGCTTATACAAAAATAGGGTGTAGGCTTCTTCCTCTTCAGACTCCACCTCATGAGTAACATCATCTAGTGGTTTACCCTTGCCTTCTGTCAGTAGCCAGCAAAAAAATGTCCTAGAACATTCCCACTGACTTCCTGGCATGCCATGCATCTCTGGCAAATTGATGCTAACGGAGAACATAACACTTTTGTCTTTGATGTAGCTCCATTTTCACAAGTTCTAAGTGAGCTGGGCAGATGATAGACTCAGAGAGAACTTACGAGCCAAATGCTGGATTGAGCCTACCACTTACTGCCGCACAGCTAGGAAAATACATCTATATTTTTGAGTTGTTACTGGCTATTACTAAACTGTGTGCTGCTGTGATTGAAGTTCCCATACCCTCAGCATGGGGAAAAGTTTCCTACCTCTGTTAAGATAGATCCACACTGGGTGCTGCATGGCTGGGATCCAGCCTTGGATCTAAGGCTGTTACCAGGTGCACATTGTAAAGACCTCATTCTCTGTGCTCCAAGCCCATTTAACGTGCAGTTTACTGACATTTTTAAGTGTGCAGTTACTCAAATGCATTTCACCACCCTGTTATCACTTTAACAGAATAGGATAATGCAAGTTGTTTTATGCAAGTTCTTGAACAATTTGTGAGCCTGGTGTGGCTTGTAGATTGTGGACATTCAAGATGTTATAACCATATAATTAATGAGTTGCCCCTGGCCATGATGCAGCACATGAATCTGGAGTTAGGTACGTTTCTGAGCATAAGAAATCCCAAATTGTCACAATTAAGTAGTTTGGCCCAAAACAGACCCTTTTAAGAAATCACCCTGTATAAATCTGACAAAAGATAAACCCAGCCAAACTCACCTGGAGTATGAGCTTTTGAAAAGCCCGTGCTACTTCTTGGTGCAGTTTCTTTCAGGCCATCAGGCCATTCAGAGTAGCATTCCAGAGATGAGAAAACTACAGAGAAGTGTGTGTGTTTGGGGGGGAATTATCACTTTTTAATTCAAAAAACCTATTGTCTCATCTACTGTTGTTGTACTGCTTTGTTCCACATAGCTGCCATTCTCTTCACCCGGTGGAGCATGAATTTTACGAAGGTAATGAGTATCTTTCCAGCTTGCCTGCTGATGCGGATAGAGCAGAGGACTTTGAGTATGAGGTAAGATCACTGGCACACTGCAGCCTCTCTCTCTGTTATTACAGATATGGTATTTGCACAGCTGATAGCAGGCTCCTTTGAGAAAAATAAGAGTGGGAATACTTCTTAAAAAATCAGCACCAAAGACTGTTTTATTTTATACCTGTGTAATGTCACAGGCTTTACTGGGGTTAGGCTACACATGTGAAATGTGAAAGTAGAATTTTGCAGTGGGTGGCTACATACAAGTCCAGGAGGCTTATTAAACATGTTCTCTCTTTGTGCAGTGGAGACTGTAACTCAGATGCTTTGTTTTTGCAGTTTTAACACTTTAAAGCAAGCCTTTCCAAAACTAGAAATGGTAACTGGAAGCTTAATTGCTTTTTTTTTTTTCCTAATTTTAAGAATTAATTGGCCTTGTATCTCATGCCTTAGGGATCAGTCTTCCAGATACTTGGATATGTGCTTGAGTGTTTGTAAGATCAGGCTACAACTTTGAAAATGAATATAATTTCTATTACTTGCTCTTTGATATTTGACATTGTAAGTATTGCAATTATAAGAAATTGTGCTCTGTACCACCAATCTCCCTTTGCTGTTAATGCATTGTACTCTCCAGTGACAACGGTGGATGTGTTTCCGAGTCACTGGGAAATCATTATGTGAGGCTTCCCAAAATGATAACGTGATTGGTGATGTTGCTCTTCATTAGATTTTCATTTCAATATCTAAATAGTCATCTTTTCTGCCAGTCATTAGCTTTTCATGTTTTCCACTATCATCCAGTAGCAAAATATTTGTAGGGGCAGGCATATGAAGCAGATGGTTCCTTTTATTATTAAACAGTGCCGAGTCTTTGCATAAGTTCAAGTTACTGTATTTTAAATAAGAGTGATTATAAATAATTAAATATCTTTAATACAAGATTAAAAATATCCTATCCTCCTGTTTGCTCTACCTTAAGTAACCTTTTTAAGGGTTTCATATAACTGGTTGACATTTGGAAATGAAATGAATGGCGAAAGCTTTGGCAAATATGCAGTGTGTTCGTTTTTATTGTGTCTTTAGCAGCTAAGATGCTCTATTGCAAGTTCAGCCCATTGTTCTTTTCTTCTAGCAGCCTGGGGAATCTGAAATTCTTCCCTCAGGAAGCAGAACAATCAAATAACATCTACTTAGTGAATCTCGCTCAGAACAAGCAAACTTTTATTTGAACTCCTCAAAAAATCATTGCTAGGGATTAGTGAAATCATTTCTTCCCAGTTGGCTTTTGGTGTGATATCTCACAGCACAAGAGTCTCAGAGCTTAAGTTCTGTTTTGACTCCCCATCTGTAATGCAATATTAAGTTTCTCTGTCAAGTGTGTTTGTTTATGGTACTTCTTCCTTAAATGTAATATAAACTATTTTTCTAGTAATATTTAAATAAGTTAGTAATGTAAGCATCTAGAAAGGATGTTTAAAAATAATGGTTAGATAAAAACAATTTTTCACCATTTGATGAGAACATTAGTGACATATCAAAATACTAACAGATTTCAAATTTGTAAAGAGTCTACGTGGTGGAATCAAGTCCTCTTTATGACCATTATTAATCCCTAATAATAGCTGGCATAAGTATTGTGACAATGGCAAATGCTTGGGAAGGTTCTCAGTTGCCTGTAATGGCTACTAATCACACCATCATAGTCATTAATTTGCTGTCAGCTGTGATTCAGTTGCCCAAGGCAAATTCACTGAGTGACTGCAATAAAGTGTTTCATGTGAAATTTAAATAGGGAAGGAACTGTCTAGCTTCCTTTGAAAAGGATGCTTTCTACTAAATATGAAACTTTTGAAGGAGAAACAAGAATATCTCACAGCCTTTAACTAGCTGAGCTCTAAACTTGAGAGACATTCCAAAAATTTAAGCCTCTATGTTAATATTATGATTTAGGTTACTCATTGGTTCTATTATCTGTTATTTGACTTTCTTATAAGACATTATTAAGCTCCCTTGCCATAACTAGGTAGCTGGAACAATTAAGAGCACTGTTCCCAGAGATATATATCTCCATCCAAAAAAAAGTCTCATAGAGAACAGAGTCAAAAAGGATTTACTGGCTGTTGTTGCTGATCCAGGGGAGAAGCAACAGGACAGTGAGCAGAGCAGAGGCTATGGTCCAATGCTGTCAAGTTCTCTACAACAGTATTGGCCTAGGTGTACCCTGCTATGGCCTCTCAGTCCCAGCCTTGCCTTGATGTTTTCTGGCCCCTCAGTTATGCCAGCATTACTTTTTGTGAAACAGAAGTGAGAAGTAATTTTAAAAAAAAATGGATTTTTAGAAGGGTTGTTTTTAACCCAGCCCAGCTGCCTAGTCTAATTCCAACATAGCTCCCATAGCTCCACAAGCTTCTGTGCTGTGGCAGCAGCATCAGAGAAGGAAAAAATGCTCAAGCACTTGGGAAGACAACAACTTTTAGTGTCACCATTGTGCATCCACCATCTAAGGGTGAAAGCAGCAGGAAGAGAGGGTGCTTATGACACTGTGAGCTGCAGGGTGGGTGGAAGAAGCACAGGGCCTTCCCTGTCTCCCACCATTCGATTTCTTCTGTGTTTAGGGGAAAGAGGTTTATTGCTATTCCTGTGCTTTCTGTAGAAGGAGGATTGTATCAGTGCTCCCTGATTTTATCATTGTTTTTTTTCTTCTTAACAACTTTCCAGTTTGAACCTGAGCTAATCACACACAGCAAAAAACCTACCTCGTGTCAGGAGTATGGTCCAGTTTCCAAACTGCACATTAGCATTCCCATTGTATTAAAAGGATAGAGATAAGCAGCTCACGGGTCTCCATGGCAATCTTAATTTTTAAATGGATTCAAAGCAAAACCTGGAGATTTCAGAAAGGGATTGGAACAAGATTGGTTCTTGTTGGCCAAGAAGGCCAATAGCATCCTGGCTTCTATTAGAAATAGTGTGGTGAGCAGGACAAAGGAAGTGATTGTTCCCCTGTACTCAGCACTGGTGAGGCCACACCTTGAATACTGTGTTCAGTTTTGGGCCCCTCACTACAAGACAGACTTTGAAGTGCCGGAGCATGTTCATAGAAGGGCAATGAAGCTGATGAGGGGTCTAGAGCACAAGTCTTACGAAGAACGGCTGAGGGAGCTGGGGTTGTTTAGTCAGGAGAAAAGGAATCTAAGGGGAGACCTTATTGCTCTCTACAACTGCCTGAAAGGAGGTCGTAGTGAGGTGGGGGTAGGTCTCTTTTCTCAAGTAATGGGCAATAGGACAAGAGGAAATGGCATCAAGTTGCACCAGGGGAGGTTTAGGTTGGATATTAGGAAAAATTTCTTCTTCACTGAACAGTTTGTCAAGCATTGGAACAGGCTGCCCAGGGAAGTGGTTGAGTTGCCATCCCTGGAGGTATTTAAAAGATGTGTAGATGTAGTGCTGAGGGACAGTGCTGCTGGTAACTTGGCAGTGCTAGATTAATGATTGGACTTGATGATTTTAAAGGTCTCTTCCAACCGAAACGATTCTATGATTCTAAGATAGTGAGCAGAAAGAGAACTAGAGTAACATCTCATTGTTTCCTAGAAATGGTTTGTAAGTGAAGAGTGCATCAGTTCTGAGACACAAATGCAAAATACTCAGCCAAATTAGGAACTAAGGAAATCAGATGACTAGCAACTGAGGTGCTGTAAACAAGAATGTTTTCCAAGAAAGGAAATGTCCTGGAAAGCTTTGATCAGCTTGGAACTTGCTTACAGATATGTGCTGGCATTTAAGTACCTGAGTTGCTACCATAAGAAACAAGCAGCAGGATCACATATGATAGCCAGCACTGGGGATATGGACTTATGCTTGCCAGTGGATTTGGTAGGATTAGACACTTACTAGACTCTTCTCCTCCATTTGTAAGCTAGAAAAACCCAGTGGGTTGTGCTCAGATTGTCACAGCGCAATGAACTCAAGTATGAGCCAATTGTCTTGGAAGGATGAACTCCCTGGGAGGCTCATTAGGCTCCATACAGTACCACACTTTAAACAAATGGCTGGGAAGATGACGAAGCTGGGGGATTGCTGATAGCCAACTTGAGCATCCTTATGTTGCTGCTGCAAAACTTGTCCTAAAAGGAATCCAAATTGTTGGTAGGTATTGAGACAGGGGTCAGAGCCAGCACTAGTCAGCATTGGCAGAAAGAGATCAAAAGATTTGCAATTCTGGCATAGCCAGATACCCGTGAGGACTTTTAAGATAAAGCAGTAATTGACCAGTTTGTAAACACTCAGTTGGACTTGCAGTTAGTGTCACTGAAAGACAGCCAAAGAAATTCAGGACAAACCCACCCAGTCTGGCTGCGGGTGGCTGTTGTGCTGCTGGAATTACATCATGTGATGTTAGAGTATACGTCACACTGTCTGGTGCTGCTGAGGTGAAAGGACTAAAACCATCACAGCCCCAGTAAATCTGTGTTAAACATGGCTCTAAAATTTGTCCCACAGATTTCTCCTTGTAAGAAGAGCAGAAGATACTGGTGCTAGAGAGGAGTAAATAAGCTAATGGATGTGCACTTCTTTAGTAACATTTCTGAACCTACTATCTAGGAGAGAGAAGCAGCGTATACTTGGTTTGGAAAGTTGACCTTATATACAGAAATTAAGGGGACAAAGTCAGTTAAATGGTGGAACAGTGAAAAAATTGGTCAACATCCCCCGTCCCCCCACAAAGAATGTTGTAAAGACAAAGCTGGCCAAAAGAAAGCATCACTGATGTCTGGTCCTACATATTCAGTCTGAGGAGACTGCCTTTCAATAAGAGGGGCAGAAGAAAATAAGATGTTACAAGCAAGCACGAGCAGGTATTGTCATTTAGTCAACAGGTCCTTATCCAAGAGCAGAGACTTTCATCCCACCTACGTACTGAAGTAGCTTTTGAGCAAAAGTAAAACGGGAAGTGATTGGTTTCTACTGTGAGAGCCAATATGTCTGGGGAATTACAGCTTTTAAAATCTAGTATATCTGAGATAGGAAAAGGTTCTTATTTCTAGCTGAACGGCTCTTACAAACAGCAAAAGTAGACATCCGTGAGAAGGAAAAGCAGTGCGTTGCAGGAAATGTTGTTGCATATATGAGGAAGAGTAGGCTGAAGTGTGCTTTCAGAATTGAGGGCTTTTTTTGGAGGGAGGTTGGGTGTTAGTTTATGTGGATGTGCGAAGGTGACCAGCATAATTGCCTAAAAGACTTTCCAGGTCTGATGATTGTTCTCTTTTTTAGGCAGAGGCACAAGTGATTGCTCCAGTACAATGATACAGCTTGCAGGAGCCTGGAAAACCACATCAATGCTCCAGCATGCCAGGATTAGCGTTTTCAGAGTGAAAAAGGCAGAATGGCAGGCATTGTGTTAGCCTGCCTGTGTCTGATGACTACAGTTTTAATGCATGCAAGTGCTGACAGATTGGGGCAATATTAATACTAGTACCTGGGAGAAGTTGCTAAGGGTTGCATTGACCCTATATGAAATTACCAGATACTGTGATGCTCTTCACTTAAGGTTTTAGAAACCATTGAACTTCTTTATTTTACTGGTTTTGCTCAAAATGTAGTGCATGTCACTAAATCAACAGAAAACCACATGAGGCATGTGCAGGTGAAATCTTTCTGTGGTCAGCTTTTCTGAATCCTCTTGTGTCCAGCCAATGAAAGAGTCAGAGGTACTGCAAGAAACAGCAGCCACAAAAGAGTGTAGTAACAGGATCTTGAGAAAAAGCCATGTGAGATTTTTCCCACCTGATGTCTCTGTGAAACTTGGAGGGTGAGCTAGAAACTACACGCCTGCCATTTTGATTCCTCCTGTGCTCTGGAAAATAGGGTTTCTGGAAATGAGAAGATTCATGTGAAAGAATCATAGAATCATAGAATGGTTTAGGTGGGAAGGGACCTTAAAGATCATCAAGTTCCACCCCCCCTGCCATGGGCAGGGACATCTTCCACTAGACCAGGTTGCTCAAAGCCCCATCCAACCTTGCCTTGAGCACTTCCAGGGATGGGGCATCCACAGCTTCTCTGGGAAGCCTGTTCCATTGTCTCACCACCCTCGCAGTAAAGAATTTCTTCCTAATATCTAAACTAAATCTACCCTCTTCCTGTTTAAAACTATTACCCCTTGTCCTATCACTACACTCCCTGATAAAGAGTCCCTCCACACCTTTTCTGTAGGCCCCCTTTAGGTACTGGAAGGATGCTGGAAGGTCTCCCCAGAGTCGAGTCTTCTCTAGACTGAACATCCCCAACTCTCTCAGCCTGTCTTCATAGGAGAGGTGCTGTAGCCCTCTGTTCACCTTCGTAGCCCTCCTCTGGACATGCTCCAAGTTTGACTCCATCATCAATATCTCTACTAAGCAGAGCAACCCATAGTGCTCTGAGGGTTGGTTAATACTCTTCAGTTCATGTTCTGCTTTGTACACCCAAAGGACAGATTTTCAGTCAGAATAAGGACATATATGTGTGTATATGCGTGTTGAATGTAAGTGCTAATTTATGGTTATGCACAGCCGTTCATTTAAATGTTTTGATAAGTATTTGCGCTCATAAATCTGTTAACTGTAAATGTCGATTAGTCCTTTAAGTTTACCACTGGTCTGATCCAAACTCACTGAAATTGCTAACGTTTCCTATTGACCTGAGCATTTCTGGATCAGCTGCTGTCAGCTGTTTTCACAAATGACTCAAAATGGGCCTTGAAGAGAAAAAAGGTAGAAAACTTTGGGAGTTGGCCATGAGTAAGGTTTTGTGTGGACCTCTTCTCACTGAACACTTAAAACTCCCATAGGGGGGAATTTTCTCCTGTTCTCTTTGTTTCTCTTACCATATCTCAGTATTGCAGCAGATGTAATGCATTGGTTTACTCTTCCAGTAACACTCATCCCATCGTGGTGAGGGAAGGTTGGTATTTCAGGTGCAAATTCAAATTTCCTATTTCTGCGACATGACACTTTTGAAGTGATCAATTTTATTGGTATTTTTTCGATTCAGAGCAAAAGAAGGAGTAATTCTGTTCAGATTAGCAATCTGAGTGAGGCTGTTTATCTGAATAAAGTTACTTCAACGTGTATTTATGGGTTGAGGCCCTCGTGGGCCACTGAAGAGTGGTCTCCAGTGACTTTCTGAAAGGCCTGTCACTGCTGTAACGGGCCAAGAGAGACCTGCCTGCCTTGTGAATTCATGTTTAAGGCCTTTTCAACACATGGGTTATTTAACCAGTAAACCAAACAGATCTGCCTATCTTTTAAATACATATTTAGGGCCTTTTTAACATGAGGATTACTGAGCTGATAGCCTGTAACAGCTCCCTTCAGAGCTGTGATAGCCTGCAAACACCCCTGTGCGAGCATTACAGGCTCTTGCAGCAAGGCAATTAGAGCTCTTGGTTCAATTGCTAACACCTGAATAAACAGTTTTTATGGAGACAGCTTCTGTGCACACACTGCCAGCGCTTCTGATCGCTGCAGTCAGGCTCTTTTGTTTTGTTACCCGATGAGTGTTTCTGTACAAGGAAGCTAACCCAGAAGATGGATGTGTAACCATCAAAGCGGAAAACATTTCTGAGACAAGAGTTTTCCAGAAATTCCTTACTTGTAGCATGGAATTTCTCTGTACAGCTATTAAGTCATGTTTTTTTATTTAATAATATAAAGGGGTGAGAGAGAGAAAAAAATCCTGTTCTGGGCAGGGATCACTCCAGTCAAGTTCTATCCATGTTCAAGTAGGATGACAGTGACGTGGAAGAGCAGCACCACTGTAATCCCTCCCCGACTTCCTATCAGGTTGTCCTTGTTTCCTCTGTATTTCCTACTGCGATTGGTTTCTTTTTCTCCTGAACTTCTTAAAACTTGGGATGAATCAAAACAGAGCCTTTAGCGAATAAAAGGCATTTTTTTAATTCAGCAACCACGAGATGTAATTTAAAAGAGAAGGCCTCAAGAAATAAGGATCCTAATAGAGACATGGGCGTTGCAGTGTAGAAGAGCTGAAATGGTGGACAAGGTTGTGTCTTTCCATTGTCATCAGACCTGGCTGGTGTGGTAAGGGGAATGTGAAAAGGCTTGCTGGTAAATGTGGTGTAGATTTTCAATGGAAAAGCAGATACTTCTCACTTTATATGTGAGCAGATAGGTGCCTTACCTTATGCAGCTGCTGTTGTGGTGGAGAGACTGGTCCAACAGTTCAGAGTGGGCTTAGATAAATTGGGACTTACTGTATTATGTTTATTTTCTGACCATCGGTTCGTAACTGCCTGGCAGTTATGGCTGAATCATGGATGCCCCATGGTATAGAGACATTTTACTGACACCATTTTTCTGATTTTTGTGGCAATTCTTAATGTTATATAGCAGCTACTGTTAAGAAGTTTCATAAAGGAAGTTAACATGTACATGTGTGTCTGTGATATGTGGTCTTGGTTGTTTAGGAGAGTCTTTCTGGTTTGTGGGGTCTTGGGGTGTTTTTTTTTTTTTCTATTCCTATGTCGTATCATACAAGTCCAGAGAAAAAAGGTGGACTGTATTTTAAAGCTACTAATTGAAAAGCTTGTGAGGAAGTCTCCTGGACTAGTAAACAGGTTATTAGAGTTGTTTTGGTTGGACCTGAGGAAACAATGCAATGATCGGGACTTCTGAAACCCTTCCTCGACATTTTTTCCTTTTAACTCAAAAGGAGTTCTGAGCTGCTAACACCTGGCCTGTGATCCAACTGACTGTCACTACAGACTAAAAATGGAAAAGACAGCAGTTAAAATGGAGAAGAGGCATTGGAATATTTTCTTCTGTAATACTTTGAATAACACTGTGTAATAATTAAAATGAGACTCTTTCAGCATGCATTTGGCATACTACAGCATAAGATTATGTATTTCACTGGCATTTTTATTTTTAAAATGCCTGGGGATTTAAGTCAGCGTAATTTACACATAGACAGTAATAAATATGTAATTTCTCCCTAACTGTGGCCAATTGTACATGTAAATGAGCAAAATAGTGGTAAAAAAGGAGCAGTCCTTTCCTTTTACTTTTTCATCTGCCATTTAAGAATTGCAGTCACTTTTCAAGTATAAATTACTTAAACTTAAAACCATTCCACTGAGGTTCTTCAGTGTTACTATGATGTCCTGCCTTGCTGCAGGAATTCACGGGCAGGTGAGCTAAGGACAGTCATATTGAGAGACCTGCCAAGTCAGTCAGTGACAGAACTGGCAGTAAAACCCAGGAGCCTTTATTCGTAATGCATCTCTTTTTTGGCCATCAAATCACTTTTCTTCTTTGCTAGTGATTGGATCATTTAGATGGAAGAGGGTGTCAGGGTAGTTTCTGCCACAGTTGTTTGTTAATTTTGAGTGTGTTACTGTATATCATCACCAAATTCTGACATTCAAAGCAAATGAAGCTGCTGTCATCTCACCTCCCCCAAGTAATGAATATCCCAATTTAGGGATTTGAGTTGCATCCACAACTACAGAGGATCATGACAGAATTGGGAGAAAAAGGCACAAAACCGACATGGGCAAATTTATCAAAGTTATTACCATTTATTGTGTTTTAAAACAGGAGGAAAATGTATCAAGTCAGTGATATTCATTTTGTTTCATGATTTCATAAAACAAACACAGGGTTACTCCTCACTTCACCTGAAAGCTAATAAAAATTCTTCCTTGTTGTCAGAGCTTATGTTTTTCCAGGAAAATGAAGAAAAGTGAGCTTAGTTCAGCAGCACTTTATTGTTGGGCAACATTAGAACATATGCTATGTGTTTTTCACTCACTGAAGGAAGAGAAAGGTGCTGGCAATATTTTCATATTTATGGAAGTCTGTGGATTGTAAATCTTCTGTTTTGGAGAAATGCCTTGTTTAGACAGTTTTTTTACTATTATACCACATACCTCCATATATGCTTTACAGTGAAAATGTTTCTAAGGGGTTTATTAATACTATTTTTCATATGCCTTCTGCTTGAAAGTTTGTGTGGTATGTCTTAGAGACATGGAATCTAGCTATACAGACAAAAGATGGGAGAAAATAATTTCTTTTACGTATTCTTTTAAAAATAACCTAATTCATGTTAACCAGCTTATTATAATGTCACTGTTTTAAAGCACAGTATCCTAGGAAATTCAAGAGCGCAGGAAGCAAGGGCTGAATCCCCTTAGCAAGAGGGAACCTTTTACAAGAAAATGGACTTTAAACAAGGTTTCAATATTATGCGTGCTGGGCCTTCAGAGGAGAAATCAAAAAAGCAGGAGAGGTCTTTCCTCTGGAAGTTTGCTTTTTTATTTAATGAGGCAGCTGTTCAAAGAGAATGTGATAGTCATTCCTGGAGGGCATGGTTTGGTGAGCGGGAATACAGGTGAAACTGTATTGTGCATCAAAAAAGCAGATGATGAATTTGCTTTGTATTTCATCTCATGATTTCGTCAACCTATACAAGTATGTGTTTGGGGGTGGAGGACATTTCCATGTGCGACAGAAGTTTGAACAGCTGAAACTCAGCATGGATATGGTGCCCGTAGACCTCATTTTGATGCCAGGAAAATAAAAATGTGGTTTAAAAGTCATTGCCTATTGCTTCATGTGCTTGATTTATAGGCACATGTATGTGATTAAAATTTACACATTTTAACTATACATATTTTAATATGTATGTATCTCAAAGTAAACAAGAGCATGGACTGGGTGGAATTTTAGCTTAGTGCTTTCTAAGAATTTCTAATTTTGTAAGCTCAACTTTAAATTTAGCCTTTTTTGTAGTATTATGCCTTTACTGTGTCTGAAAGTCATAAGCTGAATTACAGGAAGCTATATTTCTCACAGCTGTCTAAAACTGAAAAATTATGTTTTCAACTTGATTTTAATTAATATTCAAAAATAGCCTTCACACAGTTGTAGATCAAGGCTGTCCAAACATGTGGAATTGTAACTGGTTAGAGGTTTGAATCTACAGCTACGTGTTCTGCTGTCCAGATAAATGCCCGCTGCAGCAGATGTTGGCACATCTGTTATGCCTCCCCATTTCGATTGGCTGCCTGGATGTTTAGAAAGTGCTGATGAGGCAGATAAATCTTCTGACACGTTTCTGGCCCAAAGCAGGCAGGCAGCAGTAATAATGATGTTTACAGAGCCAAGTGCCAGGCAGAAACATTTTGAAATGCAATAAAAATAAAGTATGATTTTACCTGCAATAGGTGAAATTTATTGTAAAAAGTAAAAGCTAATTATGCCAAGTGATTCTCAGCTGATTTGAACTGCATCTATGACAACCCATAAACCTCTGGACTTCATGTATCTAAGGTTTGTTGGCTAGAAGAAGGTACCTGCTACAGTTTAGAAAGAGGTCTGAGCTATGAAAGGGCTTTTTAATAAAGTTAGGAGAGTTGGGAATCAGGTTTAGAAACAGCTGCAGCATAAGTGTTTTTTGGAAGGGGAAGAGCTATCTACCAGAGACTTGAAGTTTCTGAATAATTGTTACTTTCAACAGGTTTTCTTCTACCCTTTGAAACGTGTCAGATTTTATTTTTTTCATACCACTAGAGTCAATATTGAGGTCTTCTCCTGAGAAGGTCCATGATGTATCAAAGAGAGCATTCATGGAGAGAAGGATGTATCTGACAGTCTCCAGGGCAGAGTCTGGTTTCCAAGTACATCGAGCTTTTGCAGGTGTTTCCAGACCTTAATCTCCAGCACAATGAATGGCAAACAGAAATGTAGAAGTCACTGTAAAGATTTCATCGCTGAGGTCATGTGCTAATATTGTCTCATTCCCTTCAGCAGGCGTCACCACTAAATTTTCCAAGTTGTTTTCAAGTACCGCTGTTTGAAGCAAGTCCAGAAATTGCAGAGAGAGCCTATCGTAGAGGGGCAACAAAGTGGATGCTGATTATACAGCTGATGTAGTTGTAATTGGTCATACAATTTATAGTATACAGTCTACAACATCTTTGGACAACTCTTCCGGTGTTTGACTACCCTCATAGTAAGAAGCACTTTGCTGATAGCTAATTGGAATTTTCTGAGGAGCAACTCGTGTCTGTTGTCTCGTGTGGCTGTCACTGTGCACTTGCAGGAAGAGTCTGGTACTTGAAGAAAGCAATAAGATATCCTTATTAAGAAGATAGATACTTTTCTTCAAAAGGCTAACGGAATGCAGTTCTCCTAGCCTCCCTTCACAGGAGATGTGCTCCAGCCCCCTAGTTAATGAATGGACTTCTACCCAGATGTGGGGTGCTGTATTTCTACCTGATAATCAAAAGAAGGTCCGTTCTAACATTTTATGTGACAGCCATTTTCATTGGAAAACAGATTGGGGAGCAAATTCTGAAAAGCCCCAAGACCAAAAAATATTGACTGGTAAAGTTTAAAGGGTTTCTTTCCCCCTCTCCCCCTACTTAAATGGCTCAGACCAGGGATTCCCTAGCTGTACCTATTTTTCAATGTTGAATGCCAAAGAGTTTCAATATGGGGGACAGGTTAGGAGCTTTAATGAAAAGTCTGATTTTTTTTCTTCAAATACGTGTAATAATAAATCTCTTTCTTTTATTTTTGTCAAAATTGTCCAAAAGCAAAGGACTTCTTTGGAATATAGAGGCTGTGAGCCAATGTGACAGTTTAGTATATTCACACACACTGCACAATGGAATAGTTACCACTCCAGTCTGCTTATCTCATTTTACCATAAGGTACAGTTTCTGTCTTGTCTGTGCTATTCCCGCCTACTTTGTTCAATGAGAAGAAAGTGAGAATGTAGACTCTAAGATTAGTGAGAAGGAAACCCTTAGCTGCATATCATCAGCTAGTTAATTATACTTTACACTCTTCTCGTATCCTTGCAACTTCACACTTATATTGAGTGAAAGACCGAAAGTGAGGACCAAAGCTGACTGCTGAGAAATACTATGTATATGCAGTTCATCATGGATCTCTCTGCTCAGAAAGCAAGAATTCATGGTTTTCTCAAGTGCAGAACATACCAGAAGGGGTGTTGGGTCTCAAGCAGGTGAAAACATATATGCATATATAACAAAGGAAAATATATGTATATAGTTAAGTACTTCTAACAAATTAGCATTCATACTGCACCATGGGGAAAGAACAGAAATAAATACAGCAAATAGGGAGGTGGAAGAATTAGGGGAAAACTAAGACCATGGCTTGTTTGAACTAACAAAGTATGCTGAGGACATTTTACTTTCCAGTAAGTGTGATCATCCAGACAATAGGGGAAAAAATGTTTTTTTAATAGCATTTAGGGTACTTTATGTGTAATACTTCCCATAAGGGTTGATTTTTGGATTTATCTTTTTGACAGGGGTCTGAAGATCTGGTATTATGCATGCTAGCTAAGGGGGAAAACTCAAGTTCAAGTGGATGTTTGTGACTTCCTGGAGGATATACTGACAGCTGTTGAGCCTTTTGCAGCCAGGAAGCCTGTAATCAGTAAAGGATTTTTTTTCCCCCCTCTTTGACCTCCTTATGAGATACACTCACTGTAAAGTCCACCATGTGTCTTTAAGCTCAAGGCTTAAAATATTCTTTAAAAGCAAGTCAGAAAGGCCACACCAAGACTGCGAGGCCCGCAGAATTAAAAGTTGTGTTTATCTCATCCCCATATGCTTAGACCCTTCCTCCCACTGCGACGCTAAATTTGTTCATAGCGCAGTGATCAAAGGTTTCTCACATTCGCAGTCCAACTCCATCGTTCACCCAGCCCAACCCATTCCCCCATCTGCTCCGCGACTGCCTTCCATCCCCTGTCCTCACCCATTGGGAGTCTCAGCTGACACTTGGGTGTCTTCCTCCTCCCACTCACGGCCATCAGACTGTTACTGATCATCACACATCAGACTGCTGAATATGCACTGGCAGGCTTGCCATGCCGTAACTTACTCCATTGTTTGATTTCCTACGTAAAAGTGTAGTGTGCACCAAAAATTTTCTCTCCAAACCTGCGGGGAAAGGGTGAATTCCTATGTCCAGTGGAGCGTCTTTACTATCAAAGGATTCATCAGCTACGGGGCCAAATTCTGCTCCCACGGTTGCAAGATGATATTTTATTAATAGATGCCTATATGTCAGCATATTAATTCTGTTTTTTTTCTGCTACTACTTTTTTTTCTTTCTTTCTTTCTTTCTTTTTAACACTGGTATCATTGTCTGCAGCATCCTGCTGTCCCAGAGCATTCTTTGTCTGGACACAAAGCAGCATGTGGCTCTAAGTGTAGCTATAAAGCAGGGATCAGCATGAAAGTGATTTTGTTTTTAAATATTTCCCATTCGGTGTCATATTTGCTTTTAGATTATGCATTTGAGAAATGTTTGCTGATATTTTTCCTTTCCACTTTGATGTAAACAAATCTTGTGTCAGAGATTATTAAATCTAACCAGACTTTAAAAAAACGAGGATTAAATGAGACTTTATCCTATAAGGTAGAGCCCCCACCCCTTGGACAGAGCATTGTTTTTCCCCACCATGTGAAATGGAGATAACCCTCTGTTCCTTTGTGGTAAGCTACCAACCAAATCCATTCTGGCAAATCTGACACCCAATGTGATTTGTCCTTTTCGATGCTGTTTATGAGAAGTCAGGACAGTCTTCTGTCAAAATTGATAAGTGAGAAGGCAGTGGGGAATGCAATTTTATTTGTAACAGCACAGCTGCCAGCAGTTCCAGCTTGTTTACATCTAGGCTGGCTCTGTCTTGCTCCACAGCTTTTCTATTTCCATCCAAATAGCCCCCGAGTACATTGTGGATGTGTCTGTCTATGTAAAATCTGCATAAGGAACATACTGGGAGTGTTAGAGAGGGGAAAAAAAGAACTTATTTCTTTAGGTTATTTTCACAACTCAAGAATGTCAGTCACTTTAAAAACAAAATCTTGAACTCTACCGAATCTCCATAGGCATTTACAGAAGGGTTCCAAAACTAAATTATAACCTGCTAAAATCCTGTGATGCTTGTTACCTTCCATGGTGAAGGTACCAGAGGAGCTAAAAGGTTTGCTTTTCTAATGACAGCATTCCTTTTCCAGTGGAAGTGCCCAGTATTTGTAAATTAAATCCGCTACAAACATTAAAATACAAGTTTATTCCTTGTGGAAAGAATGCAATAGGACCCTGCAGTGGTGACCTATGAAGGGAGGGGCAGTTTCATTACACTCTGCTTCATGCTGAATACTTCTGCTACATAGCCTACAATTAGCCTGTGTTACGTAGATATTAACATAATTTCTGGAAAATCCGTTTGACAAGAGACAGTCACTGTTGATGGCGTGAAGGTAGTTCTCAGGTCTAGGAAGGCTTTGTTTGCCTGCGGTGTTACTTGCCTTTGGTCTGGCAGTCCCAGAATCCCAGGTGGTTTTGATCTTTTTTTATTGGTACACTTAGAAAAGCTGCAGTGATGGGTGTTTCCTCTATATAGTCTCTCCTGTGAGCTGTTTCTATACAGTAGCCCACCCTAAACACACAGTTATCATGGAGGTAATGTGAGAGAGGGGTTTTATGTTTGACTGATCTAACTTATGACAGAGGAACTTTTCTAGCAAACTGAAAATTCTTATCTTCTTTTACCATTTCACTTTTTGCAGTTATTAATAAGTAATTAGGCTTCTACATGGTTTGTCATTAAAAGGTAGAGTCCAGAGATGGCTGTAAATGTCACTGATCCAGTTCTGTGAATTGTGGGGTCATCTGACACTTCTGCATTCTCGTTATAGGTGTATGTCCTATCACTGTGTTTTCAAGAGTTGCAATTGTGCTCTTAAGTGAATTGTTTGGTGATTGCCAGGGGAGACTCTCTGCAGTGTTACCTGCCTGGCACACACTTAAACACACATATATACACACTGTATGTACCTATGTACACATATACATAAACTTACACACACATACTACCTCCCCTCCACACACACAGACACATGCCCACATAACTAAACATATATTTAACACCCACCCCGGGTTTGAAAACAAAATATCTACCTTAAAATGAAATGATTTTGTTAAATGTACATTGGAGACACCACAGACTCTCTTCATCTAAAAAGAGATAGGTAGCCCATAGGAAAAAATTAATTCGTCCTATGTGAAATAGATTGTTGTGATGATTTTTACTGATGCTAGGATTTACACATCTTTTTTTTCTGAGTTTCCTCAAATTACTTCTGGTCATTGTTAAAGACATAACTGCTAAAAAAAGCCTAGCTAAGAGAGTTGGAAACAAGACTTGGGCAAGGTGAAATGTGATACTTGTTTGAAACACCAAGTGTCTGTTGTAAGCGTGTAGTCTTACCCGCTGTACATACCCTGACCATTTGTATGTGATAGTCACAACTCCTACTGCATGGTACAAATTTAGAGGTGAAATAAATGGTGTTATAACAAGAAGTCTAAAGTACACCATTTATTCTGCCGATGATGCTTTTTTGTTGCAAACCCAGGCTGTTGTTTCCTCTGTTTTACACCCGTGCTTATTTGCAACGTATGCTTTTATGTGATGTGTAATACTACTTTCATCGCTTTGGAATTTGAGATTAATTTTTCTTTTTAGTAGCTCCACTCTTAGCTCTCGACCCTCCTAGGACTTCATTAGATTGAACTGTTCCTGTAAGAAGAGCGAAGGTATAGCTCTAGTTCTGTTTGTATTATTTATTTTTATTTCATGAGCAGAATTACTTGCCAATGATGAAGAGTGTGCGGCATTGCAAAGACTATTATAGAAGGTAGCAATGTAAATGACCTGATTTGGTAGTCTGGAAGATATATATCCTTCCAGTCACGTGGAGGAAGAGACCACGAAAGGGAATGTGATTAGTGAGATGCTGCCAGGATGCTTGGTCATTTGGAGCTCTGCCTGATAACGATCCAGGTGCTTACGTCATTCCCAGTGATGAGATAAGAACTGCAGAGTTGGGACTACTAAACACAATTATGAGGTTGAGAGCAAGCTTTGCTTGGTTTCCACAGTTTACAGAAACCACAAGCAAGAAGCTGATAAAATTGATCTGACTTTGCAGGACAACCTTTTTATAGTAACCCTGACAGAAAGTGTGAAAAGCAGCCAAAATTCAGCTACGCATATGAACTGGAGGTTGATCTCACCCATAAAGATGCAGACACAGGACAATACTGAAGAATGAATCTTAATTTTAAGGTGTGTGTAATCCCTGTAGTCCCTGTACACTTCTGTTTGATGCTTCAGAAGAATGACACTAGATCAGATGGATGAGTTTTTTTTTTTTCAGTATAACCAGTTTATTAAAACAAGTCAGACCTTAATGTACTTTCTCAGTTAATTCTTCATTGAGCTATTCTGTAAGTACTTTGTTCTTGGCCTTTTGTGCTTCATTCATTTAGTTAATCATTCTGTCAATTATGCCATTAGCAAGATGAATATTAAAACAGCTTCTCGGCTGTTACTACAGGTAAAAGGAAAAGCAGAGATAAAAGTTACTATTCTTTTTTTTTATTTCCCTTTATTATTTTGGGGGTTGTTTTTCTCTTTTTCTTAAAATTTATGGTAAATACTACACTCCTCCATCTTGGAACATTAGATATTGGATCCACTCATTGCATTCAATAAGCCTTGACGTCTTCTGAAAGTGCGGTCAAGGCTAAAACACAGAATAACTAGCCTGGTACACAGAGACACTGCTCTACAAGTGCTTATGAAAGAAACTGAGAAAAACAAGGACATTATCATAAAACCTGTCACCTAATATACACCTAAACCCTGGTGTATTTTAGCATTTGCAAACTCTTAGATCATCCCAGCTATCAGGTAAATTGTGTAAAGTGTTTGGAGCTCTGCCTGATAATGGTCAGTAAAGGGGTAGAACATAAACGTGTTCCAGCTCACACTTGGGGTTGTTTCAGAGTATGCACATCGCCACTTATTTAGTGATGGGCAGTAATTCCCTAATTGGTAATAATTGCACTGTTCTGGGTGGCTATGAAGATAACATTGTATTTTGGGGTTGTTTTTTTTCCTTGATGTTGTAATAACAGCAACTAATAACAATCTGTAATCTGGTTTTGATCCAAGAGATACTAATAATCCTTCTATTGTACAGAATAATTGCTGAACCCAGACCTCCATAGACTACCTCTCTCTGAATTCTTTTGCCTTAAAACACATTATATTACTGTGGGCTTTGTAGATGGAATTTGTCAGCCACCTTAGACACTTGAGTCAAGATACAGCTCTTTCATACATTTTAGGATGAAGATAAAGCATACCTGAATTGCATTGTTTGTTTCACCACACAAGGACTTTCCCAGACTGGCAGCTTTTTATCTTTCTTCTGGTGAAGTAGGAATCCTCTCCAGTACACCGTGGTGAATTCCTTTTCTAAAACCTATACGTGGCTCCTAATTTAAAACCTGGGCATTTCATACCTGTAAATAGCAAAACTTCCCTTATTCTTTCTGTCTTTTTTTTCCCCCATTCAGGAGTGTTGTTCAAAGGGGAGAGGGAAGAAAGCACAGTGTTTTGGTTTTACAGGCTGGACTATACTGATATATAACCAGCATGAAAAGCTGACATTCTTTTCCGATAAAGATAATGGAATTAAATGGGACGAGGTAGATGCTATTTAGTGCTAAGAAATGAAATAGTTTACTGTATCATAAAAATAACATGCTTAGGATCCTCTGTCTTACCATGTCACAAAAATAAAAAACCTGAACTATGAATCACAGGTTCTGTTACACTGGACAGTAACACTAATTAAAATTAATTTGCTGTTTGACTATGGCTCGACGGTGAGTTGATTTTCTCATTGTAATAAGGACTTAAATGTTAACTGAAATGATCACACATGGTCCATTTAGGAAAAATACTGTTGTGCTTTGATTCCATGCTGTCCCTTCTAATGGTGTTACCAGAGTTCATGGGACCCATTACTCTGATATACTGTACAGGTGAAGGGAACTCAATAGCTATTACGATTTTGATAGTCTCTCTTGGTCCTTTTAGTGGTGTGCAACAATTGCTATAAAGGCAGATGGGGAATATTGGAAGAATGTAGAGTGTTTATAATATTTCTACAGAGCCTTTCAAACACTCTGTAATCGTTTATTCTTTTATGTCCTGCTACTCTGGTGGTGTTTGCATTGTTTTCTGCTTATAGATAAGGAAAACAAGTCACAAAAAGTTACGTGAGGTGACTGCACCAAAGCAGTTACAATTGAACAGGGAACAGGGACTTAAAGGAGGAAAACTTCTGGAAACCTGCTCAAAAATGTCTTATGAGGCAAGATCTTACTTTTTTTTTTTCAAAGTTATGACAAATTTGAGAAAGTAGGGAGATTTGCCTTCCTCAGTACAGAGCATCATCCAGGGCAGAATCTCAAACATGTGCCCAGTAATCCAAAAGAAACCCAGTGATTATTCAGAAAATTTGCATTTCTTGATCTTACAACCAGTTGCTTGTATCAATAGGTTTATCCCCTGTCATTTGTGATGGTAATCTTTTATTAAGGTTTCCTTATTAAAGGTTTCCATTCTGGAAATGAGTTAGTGTGTTTCCCTACCCAAATAAACTGCAAAGGTGATTGGCAAATTCTCTTATCTGCATAGTCTCAGGAGACTCCCAGTCCTAGGATATCATGTTTGGACGTGAGGTAGCCAAGTGTAGAGTTTACCTTTGTCATGCTATAGAATAATGTTGAATAATTGATTAACTTTTGTTAGTTATACTGGTCTACAGTACACACAGTAAACTCGTCTTACTGCATTTCGCAGCCAGTAAGTCATGAGTGGACAAAAATTAATAATGGACATAGAATGAGACAAGACAATATTATAGTGTCCAGCAAACTGGACCCTAAAGCCTTTAGAGCTGGGGCAGTGTTGCTCTCCCTAAACCTCCATTGCACTAGAGCAGCCCAAGAGTTACAGCTATGTGGAAAGAATTCAGTCAGTGTATTTTCTCATTCTGTGAATATAATAGGTCAAATTCAACAAGAATATTATAATAGAAAGCATCAGGGATTCCATGAACTGCTTATTCCCCAGCAGTTCCTGGGCAAGGGACAGATCAGATCTCAAGTTTATTCTGAGTTTCAAAGCCACCCAGTTGCCTCCAAACACTGAAAGTTCTTGTATGGACTCCTACCTGAGTCTCCTACCTGAGGAAGAATTCCTGTTCATCGCAACTAATTTGTACTGAGCTCTAATTTCTTATTTGCCTTATTTCTCACCAGTACAAAACTTTCTTCTCATCACACAGAAGTGTGAGAAGGCAAGACAAAGGATTGGATGATGAGAGAGGAAGGAGAACAAAGTGGCAGTAGTGATAGGTTATTTTGGTATTGCCCTGCTGCATGCATGGTTCATACACAGTGAAGCGGTCGCTTTAGTGGATGGGACTTCCTGCTTACCAGACAGTAATTTCTTTACAGATTTCTATAGGTGAAATAACAGGATGGGTTATAAGGTTAGAGTAAAAAGGAAGGTGATGCAGGGGCTGTGTGGATGTGGGCACTTACTGAGAATGGAAATGTTGGGGGGGAAATGGGAGAAAATAGTGAGTAAGGCTGCTGTCTGTGAATATGGGTGAGGGGTCACTTTGGGAAAGAGTGAACTGAGAAGGGCATTGAAGGTGAGGACAGAAGGATTGTGTTTGTGCAGGGGCATTTCAGGATGGGATGGTCCAAATAGAGATGAGAGAGAGTGACAGGCAGTGATGAGGCAGGAGCAGGTCTCAGCCACAGTGTAAGTGGGTTGAATAGCGTTGAACAGGGAGTAGCTAATCCTGACAGAAAGTGGGGAAAGGATTCAAAGGTGTCCATGGCTTAGTAGAGGCCACTGGCAGAGTGGTCAGCAAGGAAAAATGGGCCAGAGTAAGATTTCTATGTGTGCAGTTATTCCAGCACAGGGACATCGGATGAATAACTCTTGTCAACATCTTCTGGGTGCAGCGAGAAGAAACTTTACCAACTTCCCTCTTAGGCTGTAATCTGTTTTCCAGTGTGTGGAGGGAAAATGTGAAGAGTTCAGAGCTGGTTTTGCCCACAAAAGACTGTTTAAGGATGGGCACCAAAGGGTTCCTGGTCTGTTTTCTAGCAGACCATCAGTTTTACTCTTTGTAACCTAGCTTTCAGTAGGAAGACCCACTAAAACTGCAAACTGATGCAAACTTTTACAAGGTCTCCTTTAACAGTCCTTAACCTCTTTTCAGCAATACTAGAAAGCCAACAGCCCAGTTGATGGCATTTATAATCGACTTCTCTAACACTTGAGAGAAATGACAGTATTAACCTGGCCTTTCCTCCCCAAATTGGTGACAGCTCCTTGTTTGGTCTTATGTCTCCTGAGGCTGACAGCCTGTAAACTGGTTTTCCATCATGGAGGAGAATGACGGCCTTTAACTGGGAGCCAGAGGCTACAGCCACTACTTCACCACTTCAGAGGATGACCAATACAACCAGTTTTCAGTCCTTCAAGAGTATGACCTCCACCTCTTCGCTGTCTTTCCTGTGTCTGAAGAAATGAACTACCTTGGAAATTCGTGTCCCAGTCTTTTAAGACAGGATAATCCTTATTCTAATTTCCATGTCTATCTTTTAACCAAATAATTTATGGCAAAACAGTTTAAAGTATTGTCTTCACTGTGGCAATGCACTGAATTATTGTTCTGTCCACACAGAGAAAAGAAGCAGCAAGTCAAAGATGTAGCAATTTGGCATTGATTTCTGTCACTTGGCAGCAGAATACTCTTCGTGTTGAGAGGCGGCTGCCCCCAGAGTGCCCAAAAGAGGGGGAGGCTGTCATCTCCCGAGCTCTCTCCTCAGTCCCTCTCCTTCCACCATCTGTCTGTCAGCACACTTCACAAATCCCCAAATATTGTTTCTCACATATTTTTAAAATGCTGAATTTTTAAGACTGTCAGTTCAGTCCCTACATGCACACACACAAAACCCAAAGAGAAAGCAACTATGTGTATGTGTGTGTGTGTGTGTGTGTGTTTGCATGTATCTAAAGGGATTTCAGGGATGGAAATTACATCCTTCCAAATTCATTACTGCTGCCAAACATTGTTTCTTCTGTTAAAGACTAGTTGGGAAAAAAACCTACTCAAAAGCATCTGTCACAAAATGCAATGTCAAATGCTTCTGACCATGATGGTCCAGGTTCTCTGGTATTGCAGTTGCTGCTCTTCTGTTGAAGTTGTTTCAGATGTGCTTGTTATATACAGCTAAATATTGGTCTTCTGGGGTTTTGCCCTGAGACATGATTTAATATTTTATGCAAAGTGTTTTTAAGTTTTCCAAAGATGTTTTGTCAACCCTGATTTTTTTGCATGTGACCAGGATGTATCGTGTGTGCTGTAAAAAAGATGTCATGAGGTTAATAGTGCAGATGTGCAGTGGGAAAAAGGCAGTTATCTAGAATGACTTCCATGCAAAGCAAGAGACGTCATCCAACTTCTGCCTCACATTGAATGAAATATTACTTGAGTGTGTGCTTGAGTTTAGACTGAAAAACATGAAATGTTTATTGGGCCTTTAACACTAAGTAGCAGTATCTCAGCTGTAGGTATGTACAGCTCCTAAGTGGCCACAGCCATGCACAGTCATCAGACTACACAGTCATGGAATCATAGAATCATAGAATCGCTGAGGTTGGAAGGGACCTTTAAGATCATCAAGTCCAACCATTAACCTACCCTGACAAAACCCACTTCTAAACCATGTCCCTAAGTACCATATCTACCCTTTTCTTAAACACCTCCAGAGATGGTGAATCCACCACCTCCCTGGGCAGCCCATTCCAATGTTTGATAACCCTTTCAGTGAAAAAATGTTTCCTAATATCCAGTCTAAACCTCCCCTGACATAACTTAAACCCATTTCCTCTTGTCCTTTCACTTGTCACCCGGGAGAAGAGGTCAGACCCCACTTCTCTACAACCTCCTTTCAGGTAGTTGTAGAGGGTGATAAGGTCTCCCCTCAGCCTCCTCTCCTCCAGGCTAAACAACCCCAGTTCCCTCAGTCGTTCCTCATAAGATTTGTCCTCCAGACCCCTCACCAGCTTTGTAGCCCTTCTCTGGACACACTCCAACACCTTAATGTCCTTCTTGTGGCGAGGGGCCCAAAATTGAACGCAGTACTCGAGGTGGAGCCTCAGCAGTGCCGAGTACAGGGGGATGATCACTTCCCTAGTCCAGCTCACCACATTATTCCTGATACAGGCCAGGATACTGTTGGCCTTCTTGGCCACCTGGGCACACTGCTGGCTCATATTCAGCCGGCTGTCCACCAACACCCCCAGGTCCTTCTGTGCCGGGCAGCTTTCGAGCCACTCTTCCCCAATCCTGTAGCGCTGCATGGGGTTGTTGTGACCCAAGTGCAGGACCCAGCACTTGCCCTTGTTGAACCTCATACCCCCATACAGTCATGTTGGAAAGAGGTAGTCCCAAGAATACCAAGTACAGATCTCAGCTCTAAGCTCTGTTACAGGGTGGAGAAACGAAAGCTGTGGCAACTCAAGCACTGTGTGCAGCTGGGGCTGGTGTATCCCGGTCAGTGAATATTTGTCACCAGCTGGTTCCCAGAGATGGCTTTAGCAACCCTTTTGGACTCCCAGGATGGAGCCTGTGGGGCCATCCTCTTTTTCCTTTGGTCTTTCATGCCCTAAATGGTTAAATTGTTCTGCTCAATGAGCGAGCACACACTGGAAGGATTCAGTTTGTTTGCAGCCTGAAACATTCGTACAGCTTTGTTGTAACAAACATTTTGAGACAAATCATCCACATGAACTTCAAGGTCATTCCCAACCAAAGAAATTATGTTCCGAGCAGCCCTTGGGGCCCCTGTCCAGCCTCAGCGCGGGGAGATGGGAGGTTGTGCCAGCAGGACAATGAAAGTCAATGGATTTCAGCTGGTGCACAGCTCCTCATTTGCCTTGATTTAAAGGTCCCAGTCTCAGTCCTTTATGGTGTATTTAGGCTTCCTTATAGGCCTCCAAGGGACTGCAAGCTTCTTTATTCCTTAAAAGTATACCTTGTTGCTGTAATTGAAGCCATTTTGTTACTGTAATTTCTCCCTAATATTACAGTTCTAGTCAAGTGGTCTTTCCCTCTGGAGGCATCAATTATTATGGGTTTAGAATAGGCCTCCCTCCAGTACACATACTTTCGCTCCGAATGCCAAAATCAGGTCACTGCAATTCTCTTCCCTAATAAAACATGGTTCCGTGTTTCTTCTTTCAAGCCCTATGTATAATATGTACTGGTGACTAATTCCACTTCTTACCACCCTATTTAAAACTCCTGCCATATTTAAGAAAAACTAAGGAATACTGCAGGTTTCATAGTATTTTCTACGTTTTCTTAGTTTTCATTAAGACGTTGAATGTCCTAAGTCCAGGGAGAAGTTTATAGGGTTCATACAGGTACTGAACCCATGTAGATGTGTAGGTTGGTGAGGGAGCAGGGGAGTGAGCCATAGCAGCGCACTTCGTGAAAGATTTTCAGCTGAAATGAAAATGGCACAGGGTTCATCTGCTAACCCATGTGTGTGAACTGCAGGTTTTTCTCTAAGTTGTCGTATTTCGACACCTGGTACCCACAACTCGATTGGACTCAGTAGTGAGTCCTCACTGCTGTGCCCTCTGCCTGTTCATGGATTAATCTGCATGATATCTCTGGGGATGGGCAGGAAAAAGCTCTGTATCTGAGAACTGAAGCATGGGTTTGTCTCCCTTCTTTTTTTTTGCAGCCATGAGAAGCAGAAGCTGTTAAGCTCCAAATGTCACCTGCAGACTGCCTTTAAATACGTATATCAACTAAAGTTTCCCATATGCAACCAGGCTAATACTCTGTACTGTTGGATTCGTAGTGCTCTATTACAATTATTTGTTTCTCAGTGTTCAAACCAAGTGCAGCTTTACATTTTTGTGAATGATTCCCCCGTGAAACCCTAAAGATGCTTAACTCAGATGGGTGTATGTAGTAGTTATCACTGAGCCATCTGCCCTAAAACTTGCACTTTTCATGAGATGCCACTGCTGGGACATCTGGCACAAAAAATATGTTTTCTGCATCATCTCACAATTGAGGAGGATGCTACGGCTGTTCAGCTCCACAGGAGATTCCTTGAAGCATCCTTCTGTTATCTAACAGCTTCTGCAATGAAGCTGTGGCACTAAACTGGCCAGGGAATGAATTATGCTATTAATGAAAGGCTGTGGTTTTGCTTTATGGCTTGGATTGCTGTTAGAAGGGAGTGGCACTTGTGTGATGGATTGATCGATGTGTAGCCAGTCTGTCTTATATCCTATAAATCAATAGTTAGGGTGATGGGACTAAAATGACTACGTAATATACTGTAAGTCAGCTTCTATTATCCAAAAACCAAAAAACCTGCAAAATCAATACACAGCTATATTTCTCAAAGTTTGGCATGTCTTACTGAACTGCTTCTGTATAGCTTGAACATGCAATATATTGGGATTTCTGTCTTAACTCACAGAATTTTTTCCCCCTTAAAGATGCATACAAAATATTGCGTCTCAAGACTGGGCAGTATGAGTAGTTCTTACAGAATTAGTATGAGTATGTCCTACAGTATAAGTATGTCAGTGGCTCAGTGCTCCCTTGTGCTACACAATTTTTTCCACCCTTGGCAAAAGCCACCATACGAGCCTGTGTGTTTTCTTGTAGGAGGTGGAGCTGTGCCGTGTTAGCAGCCAGGAGAAGCTGGGGCTGACTGTCTGTTACAGGACCGATGATGAGGAGGACACAGGGATCTATGTCAGCGAGGTAAGGATGTGGCAGTGGGGAGGAGCGTGGGAGATGCTCGTGGTGGAGGACTGAACGTGCCAGGGAATGTAAGAGCAAGTGCTCTGAGACCAGAGTGCAGAAGTGTCAACCACCAGCCAGCACATGTCACTTTCAATTCATTTAGATTATCAGTTTAAATTATGTTGCGCAAGTAGTGTAATTATTACTAGTGAACTGCTTTAATGTGAATGCTTTTAACTACAACATCATAGTTAGGGAAGTACAAAGCAGTCTGAGCATGGTCTGAATTTTGAAAGAAATCTGCCCTTATGATGGAAATCAAGCAGAGATTTTAAGGAGAAAAGCACCCACCTCACACCCTGCTTGCATTCTCCTCCTGCCACAGCCTCCGTAATCGTGACAGTGGGTAATCATTATTTTGTTATTTGTGGGTTTGTTGAAGTTGTAGTACACACAGAAATACCACAGATGGGTGGAGAGAGTAGCTTAGGAGAGGAATACGTTGGAAAGACTAATAATTTTTCTTTTGCCAGACACAAAATAGAATACTGGATACTGAGATGGGATGAACCCTCAGGTTTTTATTGGCTTCACCAGGAAAACACGGCATCCAGCACATATCACAGGGTGTTAGCGTTTCACAGGGTCAGTCCACAAGAATTCCAGGCACACAAGCCCCCTTTGAGTCTCTAGCCATTCAAAGAGGGTTGTTTTTCTGGATAAAGCAGAACTCTTGTGCGTCTAAGGTCACTGGTGAGTCCAAGCTCGCTGGTGATTTTCCTGTGCAAACTGTGTTCCCAATTTGTCGCTTTTGTGACATGTTGAACCAAATTTGGACATTTGGAAAAAGTTCTCCACTGAGTGGGTGTTCAATCACTGGAACAGGCTCCCCAGGGAAGCCGTCACAGCACCAAGCCTGACAGAATTCAAGGAGTGTCTGGATGATGCTCTTAGTCATATGATTTAGTTTTAGGTAGTCCTGTGAGAAGCAGGGAGTTGGACTTGATGATCCTTATGGGTCCCTTCCAACTCGAGATACTCTGTGATTCTGAATTCTGATTGAAGCTCATAGACAGGGAGGATCAGTACAGAGAATTCTACATATCAGTGAATGGGGGTGAAGGCAAGATTGCACATCCGCAGGCCAGCAGCAACGTCAAAGCAGGTGAAAAGCACAGCCTTGGAACAAGAATGAGGAATTAATATAAAACTACCCCAGAATAAGTCTTCCACCCATCGTATAAGCACTGCTGTTAAAGTCTGTTTGACCTTGTGGGAACAAAGAAAGTGCAGGAATCTCTTAATACACTCCAGGATTATATCTGAAATGTGCTGGTTTTCCTACATGCTAGAAATTTCTCAGACCTTTTAAAGTGAATGTAATTATATCATCTTTCGTACTTGATTAAGCACTTCAGATTATTTTTTTTTCTATGACAATGCACAAGAAGAAAATAATATCTAACAGCTGTAGAGGATGTAACTTGCAAACCAAATGCTCAACTCAGATGTTTGGTTTGAAAAAATAGCTTATGGTATGACGAGGCAAAATAAATTATTTAAGATAACCATCAAGTGAAAGGTGATAGATCGAATTGCCCTGCAGTGAACAGTAGGTCATTGCTCAGGGATGAGCTATAGTGACTTTGATAAACTGTTAATGGAGCCCTAAACATCTATTTAGGTTAAACTAACTTAAAATTAACTGACTCAGACCAGGAACGATATACAGTACCAGTGAGTGATCTATACAATATAGATCCTTTGGGGTTTTTTGGCTGTTACCTCTCGAGCTGCAAAATTCCAGAGGAAATAGCAGATTGATAACTGAGGTAATCATTTAATAGTAAATGTTTCCCTGAAAGAAAAATAAACCTGCTCTTTTCCCAAAAACTGGCCCATTTGTATAGAGGTATCAGCTGCTGCAGAAGTACCTCAGTCCACACTGAACTTCCAGAGAAGAGGGACTCTGTCAATGACTCTTAGTGCTCTGACACCTGAAGGTTAATGCCTGACAGAGGCATAGGAAAGTATTAATCTGCAAATCATATGCTCCCAACCCTTTCTGTCCTCAGGCTTTTATCTGAAACAAGCTTATACAATTATTTAAAGTGTTGAGTTCATATGACTGTAAAGGAAACTTCAGATTGCCTCTGTACAGAATAAAAATACTACTTTTTCAAGTTGCGCAGCTGTTATTGTTTCCAGTAAAAATCCTTCCATGTTCAGTTACTGGATATTGTCCTGTGCAGGTTGATCCAAACAGCATTGCTGCCAGAGATGGACGGATCCGTGAAGGAGATCGCATTTTGCAAGTATGTGGCAATAGACTCTTCCTTAAACTCTTTCTTCAGACAAACGCGCAGTGCTGTCTTCTCTGTGGACTATTAATGAAGGAAGGTAGTTCTCTTTGTTACTGTGATCGATGAGAAAATCCATGTCTGTCTGTTTTTTAACACAATAGCTGGGAGCTAGAGTGCGTGTACTGAAAAATGAGAATGACAAACTCGTTCTGCCTCATGCCCTTATGTCCCATGTCTTTTTTGCCATATTTATTAGCAAATCTCATTTCCCCTATGTTCATCTCAGTGTCACATTCTTAACAGGGATCCTGCAGACATAAATATGGGTGTCAGAGACTTGCTGATCATTCAGCGATTGCATAAATTTGGGTAAAACTCACTCGTGCTGGTAAGATGGTAAGAGTTTTCATACAAAAGATGTGCTGTTAGTGAAGGATGATCTTGAATGTGGTTGAGGGGGGGATTCATTAGGCTTTTGTTAATGTTTTCTTTCCTCTACCAATAAAACATCGCTTTTCTGAGTTCTTTTCTAATCCACCATCTTGGCTTTTTTTTTTCCCTCTTCGTTTCTCTTGATCTGCTCCTTTAAGGACCTGCCCCGAAGATAGGTGTGTGTGACACAGCATAGCCCTGTGGGCGAGGGTGGCCAGCTGCTGGCTCTGCAGAAGGGCAGGGTACCTCTACAGAGAGGGAAGTAGCTAGAATGGCAGCGGGTATCCATTTTCAGCTGGAAGGGAATAGTATGTTTTTTGCACTAGTGACAAAATCACAAAACAGCTACCACAAATCAGTAGACTGGAAAGTCTTTGCTGTATTGTAGCATTTTAGTTCTGGATCCAAGTTGATTTGCCTTGTATTTTGACCTTTTTTCACTGAAGCCTCAGAAGTAGCTCCTGGTGATGACAAGTCACTTTTCTGTATCCAGTTCTGTAATTGCCCTTCATTCATTTAGGCAAGCGAGCTTGCAGTTTGTGACAAGATCAGCCTGTTCCTTCCCTCCAGTCTTTTAGTTTCTGCACAAAATGTGGTTGCTGAAACCTGTCGCTGTGTCTCTTACCCTGGTAACAGCTTTGGGAGTCTAGCTAATACAACAGGGTCTACAAGCTGGCTTACCAAAGTGGCCTATTTTTTGGAGAGGAAAAAATAAGTTACGTTTTAATGTCAGGATTCACTCAGGAGCTGCTGTTTTATTCTCTGTGTGGTTGGGAATGTGAAAACGTTCACAGGACAGATGGTATCCTCCCCCCAGAAGACACAGGTGCCAGAGTATGGGGGCAGTGAGATCCTTGGTGGGACTTGGGGTGATAGGACTACATCATGGGGTGCGGCTACGAGTGGAAAAGTCAGTGCACTGTCTTCTGCATCTTTCTACAAAATACCCACTGAAGAAAGTAAACAGGATATAATGGGTTTTTAGCTTTAAAAAATCAGGGGGAAAAAAAATCTTTGACCAAGTCAAAACAACTTTCATTTCTGCTCTGTGCATTTCAAAATAAGGAAATAGAGGGTAGATTCATTTTCTGCTCCTTTCCTTGCTTTCTAAAATTTCCGGGTGAAGTGGAGAGCCAACAGCAGTTCAGGCAAAAGTCCTCCAGTTCCTAATGACATTCATTTCAATTGTGAGTAAAGACACCGGGGGCGAGAGAAAAGCATAGGTAATTCTGCCATCCTCTTGCAGACCACAGCATTACTTTAATGTCAGGGCTGATATATAGCTATGATTTTGATCATTAAACTTAACACCCAGAGAGTTATGTGGGGTTTACTTTAATATCTGAAAACACATTGACCCTCTATCTACTCTTATTGATGAGATAACTCAGAGAAATAGAAGGTGACAGTGCCATTACGGCGGGATTACGCTGAGGCTGGGAGAGAGCAGGATCTTTGAGCATGGGGGCATTTTCTGTGGGCAGCAGATGGCATTGGTTAAGGCTGGGAGGGACGCTCTGTTTTGTGTATTTGTCACAAAATTACAGCACATTTCCTCAGGTTTTTGAGGCTGAAACTATCCCCTTCTCATTCTCACAAACCTCACGCCTCTCCCATCACCTTCACAGTCTCCTTAAGCATCTGAGAACAGTCTGAGTATTTTACATGAAATGCTAGAAAGTCAAGGGAAAGGTTTTATAAGGACAGTCCTAGTGAGACCTGCCTAAACCTCTGCTATTTTTAGCTGTGAACCTGCAGGCTGACAAGTGCTGTCCACGTGAGTGAGGTGCCGTGGGGCAGCCTGAAGTCCTGCTCATCCCCCCTTAATGGTGCAGCTGGTGTGGGGTGGGCACCTCCAGGCTGTGCGGGACCAGCAGGGCTGCGAGGGGCAGGTGCTGGGCTGGTAGGAATCACCACAGCAGCTGGGGGTGTTTTGCACAAGCTGGAGATCTGCTCCTGAGCCTCTGTGGCTGCATCTCTGCTTTTTGGGTTAGGGCAGCTCTGCGATACCACACGGTTGTCTGGTCTCCCACAGACCACAGCCATCCCTACATGGAAGCTTTGAAGGGTGTCAAACGTTTTACTCATCGCCGGTTAGGTGATCAGGGTACACTGGGGTTTTCCTTAATCTGAATTAAAGCTGTCTTTTTGAGTCAAGGCTTTCAGGCCAAACATACGTGCAGAAATGCAACTTCTTTACTTTTCAACCAGGAAGTTTCTGCTACTTTGAAATCAAACCCTTACAAGATTTTATTTCCCCCAAGTATTCAGATCCTTCCATCTTCCAGTTTTGTTTTCACCCATTTTCAAATAGACCAATGGGGGTTTTTTTGTTGCCACAATGAGAATAATCCACCTCTTGTGCTGTGAATTGGACAAAACGCATGGAAAATAAGATTTCTATTTGATTCCCTCAATAAAGGGTTTTGGACAATGCAAAATGTGTTTGTTACCGTGTAGTCATGGACATGGCTGCTTTAATGAGGTGACAGAACAGGAGAAAGGTAGCGAGAAAAGCATGTTCTCATTGGAGAACCACTTTTATTTTGATTATCCCCCTTGTAAGGGGGATACATATGTTTTGTCTGGTTCTGGATACTAAGCTGTCCACACAAATATGAAATGATTAAACGGAGCAGCAATAAGCAGTGGCCTGTAAGTATTGCCTGGTGAGAGATAATACTGTAGCTCTCTAATT
Organism: Pluvialis apricaria; assembly: GCA_017639485.1. Classification (NCBI taxonomy): domain Eukaryota; kingdom Metazoa; phylum Chordata; class Aves; order Charadriiformes; family Charadriidae; genus Pluvialis; species Pluvialis apricaria. The sequence continues at coordinate 189,634,386 of CM030007.1, read as the reverse complement.
GGCTCTCTACCAGCATACAGTGTGACTGATTTCAGCTGTAGCATTACTAGTCTTGCTTCCACCAGCGCTATTATCTCAGAGTGACACTTCCATTACTCTGAACGGAGAAAGATGAACGTCACCTGTCAGGGGCTGGTTAATTGTGTTGCTAGATGTATGTTACCAGGGCGCAGGTTGGACATTTATGAACATAACTGCTTCCTCTGATGTCCGCCATCCTTCAACGATCGATACAGCTCTTACAGTAAGCACGTAATTGAGTGAAGGCACTTACCACTGAGGGGCTGAAGATGAGCCCGTTGCGCGAGTTTCATTGTCCATACATTCAGCACAAATGAGCTGATATCTGCCCTTTATTGTGTGTTGCTTTGTGGAAATAGAAACTAATGTGCCACTTTCATTTGTTTTCTAGATAAATGGCCAAGATGTCCAGAATCGGGAAGAGGCAGTGGCATTGCTCTCCAGCGAAGAATGCAAGAAAATCGTGTTGCTGGTCGCAAGACCGGAGATGCAGGTTAGACTAAATAGATGCACTGAGCCGTAACCCAGGTTATACCATACATTCAGTGTCACTGTAACTAATGAACTGCTGAGAAATAGGAATGCCGAAGTTCCTGACAAAAGGAGGAAACATAATTGCAGAGCTTTGCCCCTGTTTAGCCAACAAAGAAAATAACATGATATTACTAGGGCTTGTTTTCCCCAAACTAAGCAATTCCTTTCCAGCAGACAGAGTAAGCAGGTAGACGAATAAAGCTGACAGCACTAATATGATATTAGTAAAATATGAAGTAGAACTTGAAAACTATGTATTACTCGTTAGATTATTCTTATTTGTTCTGAGGATAAATTTCCCATACTTACCTCAGTCATTTATATGAACTTACACAAAGCTGTAGTTGGTCATTGGTGATGGCTCTTTTTATCCAATGCACTTACAAGCAGACATGTAAACTGTTCACTTATGTACCAATTATGGAACTTTCACTACAGTACTATTGAGCAAACCTGGATCTAATTGTTTTCAAAGAACCCTGGTCACAAAAACCTGCTTGTACATCACAAATTGTATCTTGGGAGGTGCATTCTTAAAAGCTTTTAGAAACATTTCTATGATTTTAAAAATAAAATGATGCCAATGCCAAGAATCTTGCCATGCCAATAATTTTTTATGTGAATGCAGGGGACAGATGTTGGGTTGATCATCAGACTAAAGGAGGCGTAGAGTGGAAAAAGAGGACTATTTGTACTTGTCTTTATATTCTGTTTATTGGCCATTGCAAAGCAAAAAGACATTATATTGTCACTGTTCTTTCCATCTGCCAACAATTCAGAGTTGGTTATGTTGCCATTTGTCTCTCATGCTATTGATCTGATATTCTCAGTCTCACTAGCTGCATACGCTGTATAAATTAAATTGAGTAAGTGTAATTCAGTGCCACTTGGAATCTCTACTTCAGTACCGTAGTTATAAAAGATTCACAATTTCAGCATTCATTTCCTTTATGTTTTTCAGGAATCTAAACAATTCCCATAAAACTGGTGACACAGTGCAGCAAAAAAAGCCATGCATCAGTTTATATTGCAAAATTGTAGCCCTCACTGGAAGTTGCAGAAGTTTTGAGAGTTGTTTCAATGTTATTCTTACTATTTTTCACTAAGATTTTGTTTTTCAGTAGGGAACAGAAACCCACCTACTTACAAAATATATGCCCAGGGAAAGTTCACTCTCTGTATTTGTTTAGACTGGTCAACACGAAAAAGTTACACCAATATAGCTTCCCATATGGATGCTCCTTCAAGTTATAAAAGTGTGTTTTGGTTTGGGTTTGGGGCTTTGGTGTTTGTTTGGGGGTTTTTTGTTTAATTTATGTGTTTTAAGAACATATTCATACAAAATTGAAGAAAAGGCATAGTATGTCAGAAATCAGGCTGTCCACAAACTGATTTCTGCTAGTTGTGTTGCTTTGACTCTGGTAAAAGACAGCAGGATTAAGCAGGCTTTTATATCTAGATAGAAAATGGTAATGGCAATATTGCAGTCTTGAAGGGTGACTGCTGAGCACATTCATTCGGTAACAGGGAAGAAATCCTGCTCTGAGCATTTATTTGTGCAATGAATACCAATGAATAATTAAGTTCTGAAAAAGAACACCGGAGAAGCGTACAACCTGTTTAATATATAAGCAAATGGCATAGGTATGTGCATTCACATGTGTGTATGTGCACAAAGTGTATGTAGCGCGCATATATACTATTTTTATTCTAAGAACTGTAACATAACATAAGCATTCCCATTAGTTCAGTACTGGGTCTGCCACAATCAAACCAATAGATTTGCCCAAGTGAGATTCATCTTTCGTCCTCCAGAGTTGTTAGTCTCTACAAATTCCTCAAATGAGGGAAAATCAACTGTGTCCTTTGTGGTACAGGGCAGCTGTGTTCATGCTTTCCTTGGGAAAAAAAAAAGCAAACAAGACAAGTAAACAAGACTAGTGGCCAGTATCTGATGTTTCAGAGAATCATTTGAAAGTCCCATTAAAGACTAACATAAAAATTGCATGTCTTCAAGAAAAACAGCCTCCTTCTAATCACAAACTGTTAGAGGCTGACTTTGGCAAGGGAAATGGTGAAAGGCTTATGTTCTTTCTAAGAGGAAAGAGTTCATTGGCATGGGCAAAAACACCTCAGAGTTTTGTGAGGGATACAAGTGGTTTCCTGCCAGCATTCAGCTAGAAGTACCACACAGCATCAATCACTACTTGTGTAGGTTTGGACTACTACTTGCTGTTTGGTGTGACTTTTCTGACTGGCATCTGTAGCCAGATCTTTCCTGGCTTTGAGGCAGTGGTACTTCTGCTGCTGTAAGCGTTGGCCCATGTTACATTGCTCTCACTGTCTTGGGACATGAATGGTTGGTACCCTTGTAATTGTCTAATGCTGAGACTTTTACCTTTTGGTATCTTTTTGTCACCTTCTTCGTCTGGTTCCTTCACCAGCGACAAAACAATAAGTGTTTCCTTCTGTTACGATCTCACCATTATAGCCAGGAGTACCACTGACCAATATCTTTATTTTCAATGCAGTGTGCCATCTGCAAGGGATTACAGATGGAAATGGATGTGTGCCACGTGCACACATGTGCACAATGAACAAAATGGGAAGAATAGCATTTTAGGCCAGGGGTGTCTGTTTTATCAGTTTAGAAAGATGTGAAGGGTGCAAAGGAGGTGTGGGAAAAGGATATACTCACTTGACAGAAAACGTAGCATCCCCTCCTGTCCTTTTGCAACACTGTCTTCACCGAATGTCAAAGTATTATTTTACACTTGGGGAAAAAAACAAACAAACAAACAGATAAGCCTTGCTTCCAGGCACACCGCGAGAACAAAAATAACCTCCCTTCAAATCACCGCATCTTTCTGTCACCCTCTTCTGTTTGTTTGTTTACCTGGAAGATCAATAGGAAAACGGTGACAGAAACGCAACATAAGGTTTCTATTGAGGTGGCGGCAGCAGGGCACAGCACTGGGACGCAGGTTGTTAGAGGAAAGAGCCCGGTTGCCTCCTGGCCCTATTAGTAACGTTGCCACTCTTTCAGCGCGGGGGCTCTCGGCAGTAATGAACATGACAGCTTCAGGATTATGCGCTGCGCCTTTCATACCTTTTGAAAGGAAATAATGTCTGTGCTGTGCAGTCTCCTTCATTATGAGAGAAAATCAGTCATACTGTTTCAAGAAAGGATAAAAGGCATAAGAGTCCCATTTTTTTTTTATCCTTCTTTTTCTTCTTCTCTTTTTGAGACGTGAACTCCTACCGCCTGGCTTTCTGAAGAGAATCATTAGGATAAAAAGAACTAGTCAAGCATTGCCATTTGGGTTTACCCTGTTTTAGTGTGTGTCCTTGCTAACATAATATAATGTACTAATGTATTCTTTGCAGCTGGAAGAAGGGTGGCTGGATGATGAAAGGAATGAATTCTTAGAGGAGTTAAACTTGGAAATGTTGGAAGAGCAGCATAATGAAGCGATGCAGTACACAGCCAACGAGGTGGAGCAGGTAGGACTGCTACTAAACGTATCATCTGAAATTTTGCTAGGCATACTTTTTTATTAATAGAGAATGAAATGGTATGCTGTAAAATGGAGTCAAAGGCTTTGATAGTATTCTGTCTCTAAAATGCTGTGAACTCCAGCACGCTGTAGGTAAGGGAAAGGAGAACAATAGATGCGTAGGCCCACTATCACAAGTTGGCAAACAATTTAGGAGGCTGTGATAAGTGCAGATTTCCCATTTTTTCTGAACTGTCAGAATAATATTGCTTTCCTTCTTTAATCCTGAAGTGTTTGGGTGTTATGTTGCTATATTTTATGTTAATTTTTTTTTAAATTAATTGTATCAGTGTGGCACCTAGAGCTCCAAGCTGAGATAGATGTCCCTTTTATTGTATGCATATGAGGTATGAGCCAGCCCTTGCACCAGGGAGCTTGCAAAACAAGACGGAAGAGGTGTTTAAAATAAACAACAGGTGTTTTAGTAATACAAGTGTATTTTTCTTATACCGACAGCGCACAGCTCGGCATTTGTTTTGTTAATGGAGACAAATAAGCCTATTGTTAGCGTTGCCTCAGCTTCCTGCTATCCTGAATTTTACCTGCCCATATGTGCTGTAAGCGGTGTGACTATGGCAAAGATGTATGTGCCATACAGTTTCATCAAGGGATGGGGTCTTTTCAGTTGTACTTTATTGTGGAAGGTATAAGTGACCTTATCCACACCTGAATCAGATGATCTGTCAGCATGCACACCTGTGTGGAGCCAAGGAAATAAAATCCAACTGCATCTGCTGGCTTCTGTGCATGTGCAGCTGGGAGAAACTGTTTTTCCACCCACAGAAATTTGTGACTCACAATTTTTTCCCTACTCTGAATAGCTCGAAAGCAGAGCCCGAGGCGTTTTTCTTTGAAGTGAAGAGAAAGAGAAAGACTGTGAGAGCCTTCCTTCTTTGGGAAACCAGGGAGCTTATTTGGCTAACGGGAGACCTGGCTTCAAATACCACACTGACTGGTCCACACTGGGGGCCTGAATGTGCATCTAGCCTGTTTACTCCTCACCTCCCCTCCAGCCATGATGCTGGGCTATTGACTAGGTGATAGTTCCTGTTAAAGCTATTCACTGTACATAAATTAAATATTCATTGGGACAGAGACACTGACAGAATAATTAAGTCAATTATGTGGAATATGATAGATCAGATTACAAATTCTTGATCTTACAGGCATTTAATTATTTACACAAAGTGGAATAACTCCAAGGTCAGAGGTGAAGGGAGCCTGGCAACAGGATTTATAGTGTCCTTTTAGTTATGACCCTCTTTTCCAGGCAGTGAGCCAAGCCTCAGTTTCCCAGGTTAAATGTGCTAACTACTGCACTGCTAGCTACTTTGAAATTATATTTGGCATCTTGGTTATTTTTTTTTTCAACCACAAATTTTATCTCAGCTAACAAAATGTTTCCTGTCAGAAAGAACGCTTGTTCTTTACAAAGCAATTTCGTTTTCATAGTGACATCTTCACACAAGCCCCCACTTACGGAGGAAATTCTTGAGCAGGTCTATCTGCAAACCCCTCTAGCCCCTCACATGACGTGTTGGGGGCTCTCAAATAACTTCACAGTTGTGACCTTCCACTCCCAAGTTCTTGTCAAGCTTCAGCTTTTTCACCAAATTTGGATTGCGGGTAGTGTTAACTATTGAACAACAGTGTTCTGTGAAGTGGTTTCACAGGAGCCATTGAGATTGTTTATTCCCCATTGCCATCTTATGCTAAGGATAGGTGGGTTTTTTTCCTTATTGAGATTCTATATTACTGTAGAGGAGAGCTACACTTGAAAAAATTATGGTCACTTGTGCTCTGTCAGTGTCTTATGTTGGGTTGCTTGAAGTAATTCTAGGGCAGCCAGACATTTCTTTGCCCTTCTGATGAGTAATCGAATCAACCAAATGCAGCTTGATGTGTAATGGGGCGTCAGTAATTTGTGACAGCTGCTGTCTCTCTAGACTCTATGTAGTGACTCGGCAAGTCAGAAAACTGGTTCTTTACTCCTTGTTAGGCTGCAAAACCTAGCAGTTTCCTGAGGTGAATCACATAATCCATCAGAGCCGTGAAACCACTTTTGTTGCAGCTGCCAGTGGCCAAGCTCGGTATCTTCAAGCTCCCCAGTTGGCTGTGGAGATTTCACTCTAACACCAGCCTTGATTTTTGTGAACTGAAACACAGTCTTCTGGCTTCTTAATCGTCTGTCGTCATGAATCTTGCGAGCCACAGGAATGCATACACACTATAGCAAAATATCCTTCCAAATACAAGTCTGTTTTACAGAATGCCATTTTAACATTTAGTCTGAGCTGTCACAGAAAAATTTGGTACAGTTTGTAATAGAAGAATCAAGTAGATAGTGGTGTCTTTTCTGTATGTTTCTGAGCCACTCTATAGAATTCAATCAAGAATTGTATCTTCTCTGTATAGAATAGTCCAATAAACCTCGAGGAAAGATGTAATTCTCCATTTTTTATAACCCATTGTATTCCTTCCCCTTTACAACATTGCAGTTCATTGTGCAGTAGAGATAACTTTCAGAAGAATACCATACATTTGCTATGCAGAAATTCTTATCGGTATCATGGAATATATCAAAACCTATTAAGAAGAGAAAGAATTGGATAAAAAAAGTCATTCTAGTTCATTCAAAGCTGAAATACAGTGAAAGTATCTGGGGGAAATTCTTTTTTGAGAGAGGCCTGTTTTAAAAGAACAGCATTGTTTGCAGACGAGCATTTTCCCTTTTGGTACACCACTGAAATCAATCCCAATCTTCCCTCGTGGCTGAAGTACCTCATGGTTAGCCTGCCATTGGAGACTCCTCTCCCTGTGGTCAGTCTCCCTCTCACCATCAGAGACTGACCGGAGAGGCCAGCTGCTACATTTATTAAAACCTTCAACTGAATCTCACTGCCTTCAAACTTTGGTAGCAGCATGGGGCTTGAGTCCCAATATACATCATAAATTGTAAAACGAAAATAGAACAGTGCCTGAATTCCTGCAAGATTAGCCATTTTATAGGCATGAATGCTTGCTGGAGCTGAAATGCAGAATCTTTTGAGGTTCATTTATTGCTTGATTGTACGCACCACCAGGTTTGCCTTCTCATTATCTGAGTTCTCACTGCAAAGATGAGGCCTAAGGAGCCCTTTGGTATTTCAAACAGAAGTAATTGTAGAAGAGATTGACAACATACGTTTGAAAACAAACACTTTGTTTGGAATAGATAATAGATAACACTGACAAAAGCAAAGCACTGACAATTGGAGACTATCTCTTGTTTTTCCGAAGGGACTTAACCTGGAATTAGGCTTGCTACCTTTCAAAATAAAATTAAAATAATAGTATGTTGTAAAAGACTGCTCAGTCTGCATATGTTTAGGAGCTCTGGCAAGCATGACAAGTCCAAGACAGAAATGCCAGGGGCCACCTTACTTGAGTCACAGTGGATTTTTCAAAAAATCTATCTCAAAAACATGCAGTACAATAAATATCTGTATTACTTTCCATTTTCATAATTGAACTAGCTGCAAGTATCCGCATACTGGGTAAAGATTTAACATGATATGGATGTCTGCTTTAGGTTGAGAAGAATCCGATTGTACAGGCACTTGTTTCTTGCTGACAGGGAGGGGAACCCAAAGTGACTACCTGATGTTCAGGTGCCTGTACTATAGACACTTACATTTGGTGAAGTCAGTCCCACCCATCTGATTGCTGTTATATTGGAAAGATGGGGTCTGCTTTGGTTACAACTTTTGTATGTGTGTCACTTCTCTATTATGGATAGTGTAATTTGAGTAGATGGCAGTGTATTACATTCACTCAGTCTAAATCAAGTGGAAGTTGAAGGAGCAAAGTTCTGATAAAATTGCTGATAAAAGTGGTGTGGAAAACAAGAGTCACTAATTATGGAAGTGTTAATTTTATGGCCCTGAACTGTAAAGTCTGTTTCAACACCTATACAGATAGATACATTAAGGGATTTTTTAGAAGTGCTTGAATATATGCTTTTCCAGTGTTGCACCATGCTGGAGACATCAGAAGAAACATCACAGAGCTCAGCTCCTGTAAGCTGTCTAACGGTGCTAACACAGTATGGATAAGTCCTGTTTACGGGGTAAGATAGTCATATGGATGCAAGTTGTGCTACATCACTCACCCTCAGGGTCAGTGAGCTCCTGGCCTTCCTCATTTGCTAGCGTGGATGGAGCTCTGCATGTGGGGCAGGCACTCAAATTGCTGGCTGTTGCCCAGCACAGCCCTCCCGTTGTGTGGTGGAGCTGTTCTGCCTTGTGTCAGTGGTTAAGTATTTTCCAGAGCAGTGAGAAACATGGGTTACACATTGCAGTGGCCGGGGTGCAGTGTAGGTGACCCAGACTGGAGTCACTTCTCTGCTGAAAAGTTTTGGGGGCAGAGGGGATCAGTACCAGATCCAATGCCAGAGCAAATCCAAAGCAGGTGAGAGAAAGGAATAGCTTATGTAGTGGGACACACCTGGAGGAGGTAAACTAGAAAAATACGACATGAAACCTAAATTTCCAGCATTCTTGGTGAATGCCCTGGCCCCTTGGCTGGTTGGGGTGCTCTTCTTTCTGGTTACTCTTGGTTTTCACAAAGAATTCTGTAGAGGTTGGGTTTTTTCTCTGTGTAAAATATGACATTTTGGAACTCTTAAAAAACAGGTGATGTGGGAAGACATTACATTCCCACCACTTCTCCAGCTACTCTTGAAAATAGAACTAAAGAGTTGCAGCCACTTTGGAAAAATATAGCAAAAGTTTTAATAAAAAAATCTTCCAATATACTTTATACACCTTCACAGCAATGCATAAGCTGAAGAAAGAAAGAATAGATCAATGATAATTATAGAGCAATTCTACAATAGTTATTTAGAGTGTTATTGGTACTACTCTTCATATTGGTTCTTCCTGTGACAAGATACCCTTGTTTTTTAAGCGGCTAAGTAGAAAGATCTGAAAGGATCTCAGATGGGGAAAATAAGTACCATTGAATTTTTAAAACTTGCAGAATTTTCATGAAAGTCAGCCTTTGTCCCTTGCAGTTTCAAAATCTAGTTTCTAGAAAATTCTGACCATACAATGTCAAGAAACATTGAACCTTTGCATGATCCCTTGGATAACACTGAATACATTCTGTCCCATGGTGTTTAAATCCAAGGGGAGAGTTTCTCCCCATCTGGGGAGAGTGAGAGATAGTAATTGGCACATTGCCAGTGTGGCTGCCAAAGCTACATGAGAATTATACGTTTATTGTGCATTTTGTTATCAGCTGCACAGTGTATGAGCAAAAGGATGAGCATAAAATGTATGCTGTGATTTTAAAGAGAAGTTTTACTTTGCAGGTCTTGTCTGACAGCAAATTGCTAAAGTATCTTTCCAGAAATTTTTAACTGGTCTGTCACAGACACTGAATTCTCCTGGTGTTGTCTTTTTCTCAATATTTATTTCATTCCACTATTACATTGCATTTGGGGGATGGAGGTTATTTTTGTTTTTCTGAGACTAGGCTGTTATTTTTTCCTAACAACTGGAAAAAGGAAACTAGATGAAGGGGGTGTGATCATGAGGTGCACATGAAGAGAGGAGAAAGGATGAGATAAGAGACGCATTTTCATCCTGGTTTACTGTCGTGTCAAAGAGAAAAAGGGAATTATGACAGTGGCCTCTTTGAGTTTGTTTCCTTTCACTGAGTGCACTGTACCTTTTTTCTCCCTTGATTATTACTACCATTATACATAATTATGCAATTATACCTCCTAAAAGAGAAATGACGTTTGGTTGGTATTATGTACACAGACATTTGGCGAACCAGGCATATAAATTGCACTCTGCATGATTGCTCTGCATGGGGAATAGTGGGGAATTCTTTGCTTATCCTGTTTGAAAAGTAAAAAGTATCTGTCTCTTCAGAGAGGTATTATCTCACATTCTTTGAGAACATAAATAGGGTGAGAATATAAATAGGTTAGGTACAATGAGTGGAGTGTGAATTAAAAAACAACAGCCTAAAAGCTTGACATTATGCCCATGGTAAGCACTCAGTGTTGTTCTACGCTTAATGGTAAAAGGCTGTTTTTATTTCTAAGGAACATTAACTAGGGAACAAAAAGGGTCTCCAGGGATGCAAAGGAGAGAGGTCTACTTGAGCAAAATCCTAGAATTCAAAATGAACAGTCTTTCAGAAAAAAGACTACTGAAAACAAGAAGTGTGACAGAGGGCTGTGGAGGGTATACTAGAACAGGCTAACCCTCTGTGGGCTTCAACCCTACCCATCGCCGTGGAGCAAACAAGGAGTTCACTGGTTAGGAAAAAAAACAGCCCCACTGATGAAAGTAGTCTTTTTGCACCGTCTTAGATTGTACTAGTCATTGTTTGATTGGCTGCTTGCTCTGTTTTTTTGAAGGGATACCAGTACTGAAGGTTTTTCTCAAGTTTGAGAAGATTTCAGCTCCACCAGTCTCTGGCCATAATCCAGAATCAAAAACAGTGCACCATCTGGTGATCATTATCTTTAAGCACTGCAAAGAGATGGCTTAGCTAGAGAGGGAAATATTTCTTTCCAGACTTTAGAAGATATGTCGCTAGTGCTGTAATTCATCTACTTCACTTGGTATGGCCACCACAGCATGACTCTCAGAAATGTTTAAAAGCTATGAGCAGTAGGACTGCTGTTTAGTGATCTGTTTTAATTCAGCTTAAATCAGATCCCAGCTGTTTAAGCAAAATAGAGCTGGAAAATATTATTGTGTAATATGGTCTGCAGTTGATAAGCATTTGATAATCATTTTGGTTTGCTCATTTTTTTAGCCAAAGAAACATGAAGAGGAGGATGGCACTACAGACACTGCAACCTCATCATCCAACAATCATGAGAAGGACAGTGGGGTGGGACCTACAGATGAAAGTCTGCGTAACGACGAGAGCTCGGAGCAAGAAAATGCACCTGAGGAGCAGAACAGTGCAACCCTGCAAAGCAAACGGGAGCTGGGCCACAGCCAAGATACATTAGGAAGTGTTGAGCTCCAGTGCAATGAAAGCTTTGTGTCTGGGGAATACATCGAGTCTGATTTCATAGGAAACCCAGAGGAGGAATGTGAAAGGTTTCGACAGCTGTTGGAACTGAAGTGCAAGATTCGAAACCATGGGGAGTACGACCTGTATTACTCAAGCAGCACGATAGAGTGCAACAGAAGAGAGCAAGATGGGGTGGAGCATGAGCTGCAGCTACTCAATGAGGAACTGAGGAACATTGAACTTGAATGTCAGAATATCATGCAAGCTCACCGGCTCCAAAAGGTGAGGGATCAGTATGGAGACATTTGGGCTTTACATGACGAAGGGTTCAGGAATTACAACACCAGCATAGATGTACAAAGAGGCAAACTGGATGACATCATGGAGCACCCTGAGAAGTCCGACAAGGACAGTTCCAGTGCATACAACACGGCTGAAAGTTGCAGGAGCACTCCACTGACTGTGGAGCGATCCCCCGACAACTCTCTCCAGAGGATGATCAGCATAACCAACAGGAAAAACCTGAGGAGCACAATTGTGGCTAATCAGTCATCTTCAGGACAAAGCAACAGGGAGACAACCTCAACCAAAACCAAACCCACTGAGCAAAACAGTGCTGCTGAGGACACAGTGCTGGCATCAGAAAGTGGCAAATTCACAGACCAGGAAAAGCAGAGCAGTGAGCACATTCCCTACCTGTCTCCATATCACAGCTCTTCTTACAGGTACGGTAATATACCTGCTCATGCAAAGCATTATCAAAGTTATATGCAACTGATCCAGCAGAAGTCTGCTGTGGAGTATGCCCAAAGCCAGCTCAGCCTGGTGAGCATGTGCAAAGACTCGCAGAAGTGTGTGGAGCCCAAGATGGAATGGAAAGTGAAAATAAGGAGTGATGGGACGAGGTACATCACAAAGAGACCAGTTCGAGACAGAATCCTGAAGGAACGTGCCTTAAAAATTAAAGAGGAGCGCAGTGGAATGACAACAGATGATGATACAATGAGTGAGATGAAGATGGGTCGCTACTGGAGCAAAGAAGAGCGGAAGCAGCATTTGGTGCGAGCTAAGGAGCAGAGGAGGCGACGGGAGTTCATGATGAGGAGCAGGCTGGAGTGTCTTAAGGAAAGTCCACAGAGTGGCAGTGAGGGCAAAAAGGAAATTAACATTATTGAACTGAGTCACAAAAAGATGATGAAAAAGAGAAACAAGAAAATCTTGGACAACTGGATGACTATCCAAGAACTGATGACACACGGTGCTAAATCTCCAGATGGCACAAGAGTGCACAATGCCTTTTTATCAGTTACTACTGTATGAACGCAACTTCTTTCAGAGTATACTACCAGTTTAGGTAGAGTACGATTGCCTCGTTCAATGTGGCATTTTTATATATTTTGTGACTGTTTATAGTTTGACCTTTTTTGTAAGCAAATAACCTGGTAATTTTTCATTTGTTTTTCATATAACGGTACCTTCTTTATCTGGCAGTCTTTCTTTATCCTGCAATATATTCATATATTCATTTGTAGAAAAAAAAAAAAAGAAAAAGAAAAAGAAAAGCAAAACAAAAAAAGTGGAGAAGCCAATTAATTTCTTAACCTAATACATATCCTGTAAGTTAAGATCTGGAATTATTTCTCTAGTTTTCTTTTTTCTACTTTAGTAACAGTACAATACCAAAACAAAATGCTTTATACTGTGTCCTTGGCTTAAAAAGTTTTAAAGTTTTACATCTTAGATTGCATCTGTTTATAAATCATATGCCACATCCCATCGTATAGATAAGAATGACATTTTTCCAACTACACATTGTACAGTACATTTAATCTCTAAATTGCAATTGTATTTGTCCAAGTAAAGTGTAGGTGGGCAATTCTCCTGTGTTATGTAGTGGCATTGGTCATGTAGCTGGGCAGTATGTGATAATTGTGAAGATGAAAGAGAAATAAATTATTGCTTATCTTTAAGAAAAAAAAAGAAGCCAAGAGTTCTTTGATTTAAATAGAGCATTTGCCTTTAAAGGATGAGTCATTTCACTATGCATGATATTTACAGCATGTAGAGATTTCAAGAACACGGTAGACAGTTCTGTAGACTAATACTTATGAATTAGCTTTTCATTTTGCAGAACACATAAGAATGAGTGGGTCTTTCTGGCTTTCTCTTACCTGCTATTATTAGTTGATTGAATGATTCATTGATATATTAGTGTCGGATGCTATCAGGTAACTACTGTGGGTCCTTTCCCTGTCTGAGCTTGCTATTTGTTCTACCCATACAAAACATAAACAGAGCATATGCCTAACTTTGAGCCAAATCTCGTGCAAGAAAAATTAGCAGTGGCTGTCACTGACATTTTCATAGAAGATGAGTTAAGGAAAAATAGAGAAGGAAAGGCAACTAAATGAGTTAAGTGTTTAACTTTATTGTTGAGAAGTATCCAAGTCTTTTAGAACTGGGAGCTGACTGGGGCTCAGGAGCAAGGGCGACTTGATGCCTGGGTGCCTGATGGAGCAAGGCATTGTCTCTCTTTGTCTCTTCCTGCAGCAGAGGCACCTCAGCTGCCACTGGAGCATCTTCTGAGCTGCTGCTGCTGGCATCCCAGTGAGTTATGACGAACTGAAATGACTAGTCCTGGGCAGTCAGTGGGGTTGGAGACTGCCTCATAGCCCCATTTTTATTGTCCCTGAACATGACTCACAGCAGTTCCCAACTGACTGAAGTGGTTTTCACAGCAGGATAAGGTGCTGAAGTCACTTGGCATCAGGCTTTAAAAGATATGCTTAAAGATGCAGAAAGGCACGTTATGGTATTTCCAAATTATCAAGTTCTGGAAATCAGTCATTTGTGTTCTAACCACTTTTGGTACCAGTAGGCATTGGCAGTGTTCTCTGCATCTCCAGGCATGTAAATACCGCTAAGAACACTACTCCCTGAGTGCTTAGGAAAATCATGCCGCTGACAGTTCACAGTGTGATAATCAGAAAATTCTCCCCACCAGATTCAGGGAAACATCATGCTAAATCCTCACTAAACAACAGCTGTTCACGCACAGTGAAAAATACTGTTTCCCGTTAAATTAGAAAAAGTGTGGAATCCAAGGCCAGTGAGGATCACGGGGTGATACAGTATGGCTTCAAGGGGCCATTACTGGATTGTCCCTCCAGTGGAGCCAGGGAATTGTCTTTGACCGACCTAAGTCATCTAAGACAGTACACGTTCTTCTTCTGGAGATATCAAAGCACAGAGATTTGGCCATTTCTCTCATTGCTTTCCAGTGGTCACACTCGTCAAAACAGGTCTCATTCTTTACCAGAGTTCAGCTGCCATCAACTCCAGATAATGGCACCTTTCCCTTAGACACAATACTTACTATTTTCTTCCCATTATAAAATCATGACTCAGAGCTCCTCTGAAACTATTATGACACCCCAGTTCAGAGAACAACCCGAATCTTCAGAAAATGTAGTATTATTACATCACTGAGAAATAAAATTAGGGAAATCCATGTCTAATTAGAGAAAGTACCTAACTGGATGGAGGGGTGTATGTGTGTGTTAAGGAATAGAGAATAATTAAAGAAACAAATAAACAGTATTTATAGAGATGATGTATTAATAGGCTTATGTACTAAGATCTGTAAATGTAAATGGAAATGCATCCAGATCTGAGGAGCTCTGTCAAATCTAGCAAGAGGCAAAGAGAAGACTGAGAGGTGATACAGTAATATTGCTGGTGGCATGAACACACCGTGGCGTGGTTTCTAGCTCTGCATATGCCTGCCAGAGCCCAGCCACCTTCCCCCTCCTTCTTCACCTGCTGGAATCGGCACATCCCTGCCCAATCCTTAATCTGGGGGTTTTCCACCAGCCCATGGTTTTCTCTCCTTTCTTCGCAACTATGGTTATTAAGTGACATTTCCTTTCTTCCCTAAGCAGTCTTTGGGAGAAGAATTGCTGTGGTTTTGCCCTGATGAAATGCCGTGATCATTTCTATGAGCACAGAAAATAAACACGCGACCCCAGAGTGGGGCTGTGAGGCCGCCCGGGGTGGTGATGCAGAGGGGCCAAATGGCAGGCGAGTGTTTCACTGCTCACTGCTCTCAACAGGTTTCTCTATGGGGCAGGACTCAGCGTTACACACCCTCATCCCAGCAGCTCTTTGTCAGTGAAATCCAAGGCTGATATCCCACATGCTGTTTACTCCTGCATATACTTTTTTCCCAAATGTCATGATTTTTAATGAGGAAAATAACATTTTAGCACCAAGGCAAATTAAAAGAGAGGAAGCAAAATACGTTTCATGTTATTATAAATCTTTAAAGAAAAAAGATGTGTCTGTTATGAGAACTATTTTTTTTTCATATGAAGGAACATAAAAATAAAAATGCTTTCCAACTGGAACAAGACCAGTTCTTGCTTAAGAGGGTTGCTTGCAGTTCTGAGATGAAGAGCAAAAGGAAGGGAAGTGGAGCTGCACAGGTGCGTTATCGTGGCCACATCACTGCTGGGGAAGGATTTAACATCCCACTCGTCCTTCCCCCAACCCTGGTACCCATCTGAGACCAGTGGGAGGTAATTTTTCCAATGAAGCCAGAAATTTGGCCTTGTCAAAAGAGTTATCTTGTGCCACTTCACAACTGTATTGCCAGCTGATTTAGGAGCATTGCTCACCATAAACAAAGTCAAAATCTGTGGGATCCCTGGATCTTCCTGTCCAATGTAAGTATCCTTAAAAGGAAAATTGTATTTTTGGTATGATCATAACAATAAACTAAACTTACTGCATCAGAATATCATGTTTTTCAAAAGAAAGAAACTGGTAAGACTTATCTGAATTGAACAAGAGCAATTAGACACGAAATCTAGTCTGTGCTTGCATTGCCCTGTAAGAGGGCTACAAGGATCTCAGAAGAGATGATACAGCAATTTTAGCATTATGCTTCCTGAAATTGTGGGGATTGAATTATTCTTTAATATCATTATGTTTGACTTTTTCCTTTTTTTTTTTTTTTATCTAATGTTCATTTCCACCCCCAATTTCTTGGTACAAATTATAGAACAGCACCCTTGGTGCATGACATGGCCTCAGTGCTAAAATACTTCCTGACTCAAGACTGGAATTTCTCCAGGTTTTGTTTTACTTGGGCTTTAACCTTTAAGCTGCTAATCACAAACCTGTATGTGCTAAGTGCTCTATTAATATCTATTTTGTTGACCTAGTGCTTTTTCAGAGCAAATGCTCTTGAGGAGCCAGGATAAAATGAATGTGATGGGAACGGGCATTTGGCTAAAGCAAAACAGAGCAGCTGTCATAAACCTGGTGATGTTACTCTCTGAGAGAGGCCGATTGGCTAATGCCTGCTGGGGGAGAAAGCATATTGCAGAAGGATCACGAACAGGTTTTTTTTTCTTTACATGCCTTTGCTTTGAAGCACGTTTCGTTTAAAGAAAAGCATTTCCCTTGATGGCTATTGCTGCATTTCTGAGGCTAAGCACTTCACTCCACTTTTTAGTTACAGATAACTGCATCACGTATAGATTTTGCCCAGGTTTTCAGATGTCATTAATCTTGTCTTAATGGCATAGAATCATAGAATAGTTTGGGTTGGAAGGGACCTTTAGAAGTCATCTAGTCTAACCTCCCCTGCAATAAGGAGGGACATCCTCAACTAGATCAGGTTGCTCAGTGCCTCGTCCAACCTGACATTAAATGTTTCCAGGGATGGAGCATCTACCACCTCTCCATGTTAGAGGACAACAAACAACCTGTTCCAGTGTTTCACCACCCTTATTGTGAAAAGTTTCTCCTTATATCTAGTCTAAATCTTCTCTATTTTAGTTTAAAGTCATTATTGTCCTATTTGTCCTATTGCAACAGGCCCTGCTAAAAAAGTTTGTCCCATCTTTCCTGTAAGCCCCCTTTAAGTACTGAAAGGCCACAATAAGGTCTCCCCAGAGCCTTCTGTTCTCCAGGCTGAACAACCCCAACTCTTTCAGCACGTTCTCATAGGAGAGGAGATTCATCCCCCTGATCTTTTTTGTGGCCCTTCTCTGGACCTGCTCCAACAGGTCCATGTCTTTCCTGTGCTGAGGGCTCCAGAGCTGGATGCAGTACTCCAGGTGGGGTCTCACAAGAGCAGAGTAGAAGGGCAGAATCATCTCCCTCGACCTGCTGGCCATACTTCTTCTGATGCAGCCCAGGATACGGTTGGCTTTCTGGGCTGCAAGCACGCATTGTCGGCTCGTGTCCAGCTTTTCATACACCAGTACCTCCAAGTCCTTGGCAGGGCTGCTCTCAATCCCTTTATCCACCAGCCTGTATTGATACTGGGGGCTGACCTGACCCAGGTGCAGGACCCTGCACTTGGCCTTGTTGAACCTCATGAAGTTCACACGGGCCCACTTCTCGAGCCTGTCCAGGTCCCTTTGGATGGCATCCCATCCCTCAGGCATGTCAACTGCACCACTCAGCTTGGTGTCGTCCGCAAACTTGCTGATGGTGTACTTGATCCCACTGTCTATGTCTCATTGATGAATATATTAAACAGTACTTGTCCCAGTATGGACCCCTGAGGGACACCAGTTGTCACTGATCTCCGTCTGCCATTGAGCTGTTGACCACTACCCTCTAGATGTGACCATCCAACCAGTTCCTCATCCACCAAACAATCCACCCATCAAATCCATCTCTCTCCAATTTAGAGAGAAGGATGTTGTGGGGAATCGTGTCAAAGGCCTTACAGAAGACCACATACAAGGCATCCGTAGCTCTTCCCTTGTCCACTGATGCAGTCATTCCATCATAGAAGGCCACTAGTTTGGTCAGGAAGGACTTGCCCTTGGTGAAGCCATGCTGGCTGTCTCAAATCACCTGCCTGTCCTCCATGTGCCTTAGCACAGCTTCTTGGAGGATCTGTTCCACGATCTTCCAGGCACAGAGGTGAGGCTGACAGGTCGTTAGTTCCCAGGGTCCTTCTTTCTACCCTTTTTAAAAATGGGTGCAATGTTTCCCTTTTTCCAGTCACCAGGGACTTCATTTCTCCAATATCATGGCGAGTGGCTTGGCAGCATCAGCCAATTTCCTCAAGACTCTGCGATGCATCTCATCAGGTCCCATAGAATTCTGTGTGTTCAGTTCCTCAGGTGGTCATGAGCCTTATCTTCTCTTTCTCCTTCCTTCCTTCCTTCCTTCCTTCCTTCCTTCCTTCCTTCCTTCCTTCTTTCCTCCTTCCTTCCTTCCTTCCTTCCTTCCTTCCTTCCTTCCTTCCCTCCTTCGCTCCTTCCCTCCTTCCCTCCTTCCTTCCTTTTTCTCTTTCTTTCCTTCCTTCCTTCCTTCCTTCTTTCCTTCTTTCCTTCTTTCCTTCTTTCCTTCTTTCCTTCTTGTCTTAGATTGATGCTAAAGCAGATTAGGAAAGTCTGGTTTGGGCTAGGAGCAAAATAGTAAGCTTTAAATATTGCAACAATGTCTTATGTTGGTCATTTATTGAGATTGGATGTTGGTCATCAAATCTCATAGCTTTAATTCTTTGTCTTACTTCACTTGGAAACATCTGCACTGCAATAAGCATTGGATATGCTGTGGTATTTGTTCTTCCAATACATTCCCAAAAGTGTTTAACTTATTGCTGAGCACTAGGAGCAAATCAAAGCTGATGTCTGGCTTCAGTGACAAAAAATTGAGTGCACAGAGAATTTTAAGTATGAAGTGAATATAGGAAACTCTCATCTTGACAGTGGATAAGAAGCCAAAAGAAGAAAATTAAAATTGCATGATGAAAGATGAAAAGGTTGAAGTCACTGTTTTGACTACTGGACCTTGCAGGAAAGATATTTGAAGAAAGAATGAAATAGAAAGTTAAGCGGGCGAATATCACATAAAATTTACCACAGATCAAAATATTACTTTTTTTGCACTTCAAAGGCAACCCTCTTATTTTCATAGGTTATTTAACCCCACTGGCAATCTTTGCAATGCATAAATATTTTTGATGGCATGCAAAGTGTCTTCTTAATGGTGTATAGACACTATATAGTGAGCAAGTTGAACACTATAAATATTCATGTCAGAAAAGATGCTGTCAAATTCCTGACTTGACATGATATCAAAAATTAAAATATAAAAAGGGTATTCTGTTTTCTCGCCTCCTTTTTCTCCCCAGGTTTGGCACCTGGCTATATGGTCAGGGTAAAGAAATGCCTCTGAAAGATTGTATTTTGGTTCAGGTACAGGGAATTCAAATGAAAGCTCCTCAAACTCGACAGTTTAATTTACTTCTCTTAAGCTCTTTAATACGAAACTTATCAGTTCTCTCTGTTAGGCATTAACTTGTTAAATGAGTCTTAATTATACATAAGCAGATGGAGATTTGAATTAAAATTACCTTACACTCGAGTGGCTTTAGTTCATTATAACATATCTTCCTCTTAATCATTTAGGCAGTCTCATCATCTTTCATATAGAAAGTTATTAAAGTATTCCAATTTCCATATTTCTTCAGATACATCCACTATTAAATGGCACGTAATACACATTAGTTGGTGACTTATACCATGCAATAGTTAGTGAATTATTCATGTCAGTAACAATTTTTATACTTTTATGTCATCTGTATCATTTTATTTTAAAGGGTTTATATTTACAGAATATCTCATATTTTACCTCATCTTAGTTTTCAGTGCAAGGTTGAATGCCTCACCATTTTTGCTGGTCTGAAAAGGAATAATGCCCACTCTAGGTTTTGCACTCCCATCAACTGAGGAATGGAAGTGGATCTGAAGTGGCTCCCCCTCCCAAACAAGTGGATGTTTACTGGGAGCCTTGGAAGGGTTTGAGAAGGAGATGATAAAATTTCTGAAGGAAATCACAGTTATTCTCCTTTACTTTTATCTTGCTTTAGCACTATCATCATCTCTGGATTCTCCAACACCAAGAAGATCCTCCTCAGGATTTGCCTGTCCTCCAAAATTAAAAGAAGGTTTTGCCTAAAAGGAAAAAAATTATTGAAAGCTTTTGCAGGCTTCTGTGGGCATTACCTCACCTAACTATAATGAGCTCAAAGCTGGGATACTAGTTAAATTAGTCATCTAGGTTAAGAGTTTAAATTCTCTCCAAAAGACACATGATTTCCCTCTTCAGGAAAGATGTCTTATGGGGGAGCCTTGTCCACCTAATTCAGACTGGACGTCAAACTTTTACATAGTGGAAAAAGTCTGTCTTAAAGTATGTTAATGCCTTTCAAAAAAGGGATGGACAACAGGTAATTGGGTATGAAAAACCTTTTTTCCCTCTGTTTTTAAAGACCCCTGAATACATATGCTGAGAGATTCATGTGTCTCTTTTAGACAGAGAGCAACACCAAGCAATTTAATCAACCTCTGCTACATACCTCCTGGGTAAAATCAAGAAAGAATTGGACAAAAAGTGGCATTTTAGTTCCAGTAAGCAATTTACAGCCATTCACAAAGGAAAGACCACTGGGACTTTTCAAAGACAAAAGCATCCAATATTCCCTGCTAAAGGCAGCAGACTATTCTCAGCACCCCTTTAGCTAATATATTAACCAGGTATCTTCAGTGTCAAATAATGGGTTGTCCTGGTTTGAGTGACACAGGACTAATTTCACTTCTAATGCTTGGGAAAATGCACTTTTAGAAGACTCTAGTGTCTGAATTTGTGAAAATATTTACTTTATAGCCAGCTGTGGTATGCAGGTTTCCAGGTCTCACTGGTTTTGAGCTAGTCAGGTGTGGGGGCGAGGAGGAGCGAGACCCGGGCACTTGACCCAACCTGGCCAACAGGATTGCTTCATACTGTGAACATCACATTCAATTTAAATTAGAAAGTTTGCTGAGGAGTTCTCTCTCTTCCTTGATGGCTGTGATCCTGAGAACTTCTTGCCCTGGTGCCAGACCCATGAGGCCTTCCCTTCCTCCCGAAGTCATAGCGCTCGCAGTGTCCGACATTTGCTGTCCACTGCTGGGAGTGCACAGCTTCCTGCTGATAGAATTGGCTGAGTATAGTCCTCATATATTTTATATTGGTATTGGAATCAATATTGGTTCTTTAGTGTTATTAATGTTAATTATTTTGTCTTATTCCATTAAATCTCTTTATATTTCAACCCTCAGGTTTCCTTGTTTTTTCCGATTCCCCTTCCTGGGTGGGGAGGGGTCTTCAGGTGATAGAATAATTGTCTAAACAACAACAAATTGTTGTGGGTTCCTCAAACCATAACATGGGTCTATAATACAGAAATAACTGTGTTTGTTAGCTGGATGATGGAGAATTACAGCTCAGCCAAAAGGCTGAGTCTGTACTGGCAAATGCTGTGGCCATCATCAAGCAAAGGGACAAGTCTACGAAAGGCTTTTGCAGAAATAAGATACTGCCACTTACATGAGCGTGTTTAGAGGGATCGGAGACTCACTGCATCCTGGGAGCTTCAGCAAGACACTTGGGCCACGCGGCCATTTCACTCCCCAGCTCCGTGGAAGCCTTGATGCATTTTAGGATGTGGATTTATCACGGTTAATCTCAATGAATTCCAGTTCTGCTTCCTTGCAAAAGGTTTATGAGGAAAACCACCAAAGCTTGCAAGGCTCTGAGTAGTTGGGGATCTTGTCTAAGGGCAATTTGTGAATTCAGTGAGACAAGTTTCCTGCACTTGTCACTAAAAGCTGCAAAACCTAGCTTGAACATAGAGCTTATTTGAATTTTCTGTTATTTTCTTCACATCCCCACAAGGACTCTAAGAATTAGTAGTATAAAGTACAAAGTAGTATATATACTTTATATATATTTATATAAAGTATCTAAATATACTTTATAAAGTATAAAGTATATTGTCACTTACTGACATGTAAGTGCTCTAAACGATAAGCCAAAAATGACCTGTAGTCCTCATTACCAAATCATCTGGTAGGAGCCTGTCATCTCTGCTTGAGGTGTTTCACAAAACTTTATGAAAAAAAGAAACTGGAAAGTTGCAAAAGGGCTGGGTTTCCTCTCCTGAAGGGCAGCGCGTGTGTGTGTGTGTGCGTGCGTGTGAACATGCATATATGTGTGTTTGGGGTGGGGTGGGTGTGTAATCTCAGGAAGAAGGCATTATGGAGGCCAAGTGAAGCAGTTCCTGCTTTTCTGCTTATCCGCAAAGGACCAGGCCAAGGATGCACTAAAGCTGAGAACACTGTTCTGCACATGGGCTTTTTCAAGTAAAAAGTCATAAAAATATAAACCCCTCTACAAACTGTTCGTAGGTTGCTCACCACATGCCCCTAAAGAGTTCATGCTTTGTACAGTCTAGGTACGCATCTGAAGGTGTGTTTAAGCTAGGGTATATCTTTAAACAATGCTTCTGGTGGCTGGTGCTGCAGCGCCTTGTTTTCTTGAAGACTCCTTCTGTCTAAATACAAAAGCTTGTGTTCAAATATCATGTCAAACAAACAAGGTGAGTAATCTCTGATGTGGCAAATTTAGGAAGCTTCAGATAGATAGGTCCATAATCCCTGTTTTACAGCCTGTCCCAAAAGCTGTTTCTGATGTTGCTTTGTATAATGCATAGCAAGTCTCGATTATTTGTGTACATGCTGTATGCAGTGATATGCATGTATGCTACTAGGATTTTTGGGGACATCCCTCAGGTTGATAGGACCCATGGAAGGGCCTTGCAAGGAGCTGATCTGTGGTGGGTCAAAAGCTTTTGAGAACTGTGAGGCAGAAGTAATTTAGAATAGAAAAGAAGAAAAAAGGGAAAAGCAAAAATAAAAGAAAAAAAGGAAAAGGAAAAAAGGAAAAGGAAAAAAGGAGAAGGAGCAGGGAAAGGGAAAGGGAAAGGGAAAGGGAAAGGGAAAGGGAAAGGGAAAGGGAAAGGGAAAGGGAAAAGGGAGGGGAGGGGAGAGAAGAGAAGAAAGAAGAAAAAGGAAAGGAAAGGAAAGGAAAGGAAAGGAAAGGAAAGGAAAGGAAAGGAAAGGAAAGGAAAGGAAAGGAAAGGAAAGGAAAGGAAAGGAAAGGAAAGGAAAGGAAAGGAAAGGAAAGGAAAGGAAAGGAAAGGAAAAGGAAAGGAAAGGAAAGGAAAGGAAAGGAAAGGAAAGGAAAGGAAAGGAAAGGAAAGGAAAGGAAAGGAAAGGAAAGGAAAAAAGAAAAAGTTTCAGTTGAAAGGGGCTTGCCGTGATCTTTAGTCCAACTTCTTGACCAATTCAGGGCTGACCAAAAGTTAAAGCATGTTGTTAAGGACATTGTCCAAATGTGTCTTAAACAGGCCTGGGGCATCAACCACCTCTTGAGGAAGTCTGTTCCAGTGTTTGACCACCCTCTAGGTGAAGAAATGCTTCCTAATGTCCAGTCTAAACCTCCCCTGGTGCAGCTTTGCACCATTGCCATGCGTGCTATCACTGGATCCCATGGAGAAGAGAAGAGCACCTCCCTCTCTCCTTCCCCTCCTCAGGAAGCTGTAGAGAGCAATGAGGTTGCCCCTCGGCCTCCTTTTCTCCAAACTAGACAAACCCAAAGTCCTCAGCCTCTCCTTATAGGACATTCCTTCCAGCCCTTTCACCAGCTTTGTTGCCCTCCTCCAGACACATTCAGGGATCTTCATATCCTTCTTAAATAGTGGTGCCCAGAACTGCACACAGCACTCAAGGTGAGGCCTCACCAACGCTGAATACAGTGGGATAATCACCTCTTTTGACTGGCTGGTTACACTGTGTTTGATGCTCCCTGGGATGTGGTTTACACTCTTGGCTGCCCGGGCACACTGCTGACTCATAGTGAGCCTGCTGTCGTCAAGCAGCCCCAGATGCCTTTCTGCAGGGCTGTTCTCCAGCCACAGTCTCTCCTTCAGCAGGGTGCCACAGCCCAGAGATGTTCAGTTGTGACCACAGCAGTGAAACAGAACTGAAACACAAAACTGCTTATGAACATGGCCTAAGAGGTTTTGATGTGTGACAGCCAGGCAGAGACAGGGAAAGCCTTTCATGAACTGCCAAGGTCAGAGCATGAGGAGTAAGAAGGAGATACATGTATGTGGTGGGACAGTGGATGCTGTGATGGTCCCTGTCCCTCACAGTGATGCTGAAGAATAAACATGGTGCAGTGTCCTGCAGCTGGAGGATGGAAGCAGTAATTCCAGTACTCATGAAGAAGGTGATTTCTTGTATCCTCTGCCATGTAGTTGGCCTGCACAGCTTAGAATCAAAATGCCAGGTTACAGGAGGTTGTAGGTCTACAGAAGCAGCGCTGCTATCACGATGAGCATAATGATAGCATAGAATCACAACCCCCCACATAGGCTCAGAACCACATTGGCTCATCACCATGCCACAATGGCACCTACTGTAACTGCAGTACAGTTTTCTGCTGGTGAGAAAATGCTTTTGGTGATCGCAAAATGCTGGGGAATATGGCAGCACATTGAAGTTCCCGTGATGCTTGCACTGAGGAGGTTGTGAATTCATATAGGATATTCTAACCCTGGTTAATGTTGTACACTTTGTTAGGCACAGCAATGTATTGATGAATTTGCTTCAGTTCAGACCTAACACTCTGGGACCTGATAGTTTTTGGGGTGTCACTCCCTCAGGCTGTGCAAACCACTTGCTTCTGACAAAACAGCTGCCTGCTATGTGGAGCCAAACCAATGCTCAAACAAGTAGAGAATGTTGTTACCTTATTAAATATACTCAAGGAAAAAAATAAAAATAGTGTGATCTGACTTTTCAACCACTAATGAAAAGTAAAAACGTGAGCTTGCTTATTGTGTATGGTCTAGAAAATGTTAAGATATAAAATGTCAAAGATGATAAACAAAACCTGTCACATATCCTATAAATACACTGCCTTTATGGCCATTGGCAAAAATATTATCCAAGGCAAAATGAGCTTCTTTAATCAAACCCCTGCACAATATGGGGAGGGACGCTATTGTATTTATTTATAATCACCTTGATGGGTTAGGCATGAAGGACACAATAATCCAGGAAAGAGGAGAGAAGAGGCTGCCCTCACAGCAGGAGGATCTTTTCATTGATAGTGCAGCAGAGAAAAGGACAAAAGGTCCCATCTGCTTGCAGAGGAAGACCAGTGAAGCTGCCTCAACACTTTCTGTGCACCTGCATGGGTGCATGGACCTGTATAGGTCCAGTGGATTGGGACTCAACAGAACAGCATAGTCAACATGCAGGCAGGGAGATCTCAACTAGATTTGTGACTCTCTGAGAATACAGTGATAGGAGCCATATCATTTCTTTAGACATCTTTTCCCCCCATCCTCTGTTTAACCTGTTCATTCATGACCTGGCCAATGTGGCAGAGTGGACCCTCAGCAAGTTTGAAATGATACAAAACTGGGAAGAGTGGTTAACACACCAGCTGGTTGTGCTGCCATTCAGAGGCATTTGGACAGGCTGGAGAAATGGGCCAACAGGCATCTCCTGAAGGTCAACAGAGGGAAATGCCAAGCCCTGCACTTGGGAAGGAATAACCCCATGCACCAGTATATGCTGGGGCCCAACTGGCTGGAACACAGCTTTGCTGAAAAGCACCTGGGTTTCCTGGCAGACACCAAGCTGAACATGAGCCAGCAATATGCCCTGGCCACATCAGTGCTGTGTCCAGTCCTGGGCTGCCCCACACAAGACAGACACAGGCTTACTGGACTGGGCCTAGTGAAGGGCCACAAACATGATTAAGGGACCCTAGCACCTGTCATAAGAGGAGAGGCTGAGACAGCTGTGACAATTCAGCCTGGGAAAAGAAGGCTCAGGGGGATCTAATCAATGTGTATAACTACCTACTCGGGGGGAGTAAAGAAGATGGAGCCGGACCTGTCTCAGCGGGACTCAGCAACAGAATAACAGGCAGTGACCAAAAATTGAAATACAGGAAGATCTGTTTAAACAGAAAAAAACTTTTTATGATGTGGATGGTCAAACACTGGCACAGGTTGCCCAGAGAGGTTGGGGAGTCTCCATCCTTGGAGGTATTCAAAGCCTGACTGAACACATCCTTGAGCAACCTGCTCTAGCTAACCCTGCTTTGAGCAGGGTGTTGCATGAGGTGATCTCCAGAGGTGCCCTCCAGCCTCAGCAGTTCTGTGATCAATGATAAATTACAAGCACAAAGCTTGCGAGTGCAGGAGAAGCCAATGAGAGCAGATCAGTCCTGTGGGCTGTATAAGTCATCAAGTGCTTTGGCTCCTGACTGCAGCTCACACACGCAGAGCTCTTGGCACGTTTTATATATGAAATCGAGCACATTCCTTTCAAAGAATGAAATTCAGCAGTATCCTAAAGGATACCAGCAGCACCATTCCAGAACATGTGACCTCACCGAAAAGGAAAGCCCATCTTCTACCAGTTTACATCTCCATGACAGCAGTAGGATTAAGTGCCCAAACCTACAACCCTGGGGTTTCTGGAACAAAACAAGGTATTTTCAGTTGTTGTTCCCCCCCCGCCCCACCACAGGCAACCTGCAACCAGCATGTGAATGTAATGTTAACTTCTAATTGCATCATATTAGCAGTTTGACATTGCATCTTACTAATGCTTGTTTTTCCAGGATATAGTGTAGAAATATAATCATATTAACACTCTGAAAGCAAACACAGAGGTGGTATAAATTGTTAATGCAATCTTCTTTTAAGCAGCTTGTTTGAACAGTGCATTGGTGTGTGAGAAAATGCCAGCCTTTCCAAATAGTGCAGTGCTTGCAGTCGACTGCAGAATAAACGTATACATTCTGTTTAAGGTAACAGATGTTCATTTGCTGTATGTTCCCATGAGCACCCAATCTTTCGCCTGCATTCTGCTACCATTTGTCTGAGACCCACCTGTGAGCCAGCGCAGCAGTTTCTTAGACACAGGGTTGCCTTGCTGACATGTCATGTCCAAAAATGGTGGGGTTTGTTGATGTATATTCCTGTAAGTCTTTCTCTGGTTTTCCTTCCTATGAGTGGGACCATTAATTCTTCTGAGTTGCATCATCAGACTGAAAATGGCAGCCTCCGTGCAGAAATGCTGCAAAGCTGTTTGGATTCTTCAAACTCTGAAGATCAGCCTTTAAACCAACTAATTAAGTTTTCTGCTTGCTGCCATTGAAAGCCTCAGTCAGATGTAATTAAAACTGAGCAGCAGATGACAGCGGTGGCATTTGTCAGAATCATCCAGTGGTTCAAATACCAGTTCTGACAGAAATGTCAGACTGATAACACTCCCATCTTCCCCATGCATGCCAGGGAAAACAGGAAGAACTTTTATTATAAATGCCTGTCTGATAACCTTTATGAATCCCAGAACACCAAACGCAACACACAAAATTTCATTACCCTAAGAGAGGATGCTCATTTCCCATGAAATAAACCCTGCATCTCCTTGGGCTTCCTTGTAGTGTCTGTGCCTTTTGGGACACCTTTCAGAAATGCAAAGAGGAAGAAAAGCCCTGATCCTGAAGTATGGGTGATTCCAGCCTCGCAGACAGCTAAGCTGGAAGAGATTCCTTAGAGAGTTAATGAGCTGAAACCAAATCAACATATTCCTCATCTAGAAAGGGCAAAGCCATAACACAGGCTGTGTAAGCTATCCTTGAGCTGTACAGAAAGGTGAGAAGACAGAGTCCTTTCTGTACAGAGTTTAAATTGAACTGTTATTGCTAAAGATCACAGAACAGCAGAGTAAACAACAGAGACAGCCGAGAACAAATGAATAGGGAAAAATTACTTTTGGAAACATTTTGAGATTACATTTGCTGCAGCTTCATACGCAGGTTTCCCCTATTTTGTCTCATCAGTTTTGCCAGCACATTTATAATGTGCTCTTCCTGCCACTCTGTCTTTCTTGCTTGAGAGTTTGGGTGTTCTGTCCTTTTTTCTTTTTTTTTTTTTTTGTTTTAACTAAATGGAGAGCGAAAAGGAGAACATGTCAGAAAGGGAATCAGTGGCACTTCGAAGCAGCAGTGGTGCCGGTGCCATCTCAAAGCCCCTCGGCTCCACTCTTGCCCGTAGCAACTGCCTGTTGTCTGCCTGTTGGCAAGAAAGCAACCCTCATCACAGCAAACCCAAGGGGAGGGGACGTGCCAGTTGTGCCTTTTTGGCAGGCCCCAGGGAAGACCCGTGCAGTGGGTGGCTCAGTGACTCGGCCTGGGGGCGCTGAGCTGGGGTGAGCAGGGTGCAGCACAATTGCTTGTGATTGATCTGGACTGAGGCGGTCCTTACCTCTCGAGCTGGCTGCACTGGAGGAATAGCTTCAGAGCAGAGGTGCATATTGCAAGTGCCTGAGTGGGCTACTCAGGATTTTGACTTACCATAACTGAGCTGCAAAGACATGACAAACCATTAAAAATAAGCTTGGCTGCTGCTATGGAGCAATAATTATATCACGGTCACAAAAGAAACCACCAGCCCTCACAGACTTTTTAAAATGTTGTATTTGTGGAGGTGAACCTGATCGTTTACTCTTCCACTTCACTACTCTGTCTTATCATCAGGAAAATCGTGTCTCCTGGTCGTAGTCAGACCTGAGGCATGCCTTGCCCTAACTATCCTGAGAGATATTCCTGCTGGGGTGTGCAAATATTTCTACTGAATTGCATCGTATGGCTGGTGAGCAGGTTCCTATCCCATCTACCCGCAGGGGTACTTGTATTGCGTTACTACCTTAGCTCTGCAGCAGTTTAGTTTTGCAAATGATGATCTGTGATCTGTTCAGGATCAGCATTTCTCTTTTGCTGTCAATCTCAGCCGACCACATCACACTGTACCGTGCACTGAATGCAATAGGACCACCTTCTCTCCGAGATCTTTCCTTTGTAGTAAGTAATCAAAGAACATTTACACTTTCCTTTCTTTTGACCTTTATTAGATAAGTAGGCACCTTAATTGGAATGTTTTGAGATGAGAGCAAAGTCTGGAAGGATTCTATTCTGGGATGTAAAGGTCTCAGAGATCACCCTTAGTATTTGTGGCAGAACTGCATCGAAATTAACATATTACAACAGATTGTGTCAGGCTGGATTGCAAACTTTTCTGAAGCAGGGTGAGCAGAAAGGTCACATTCCTCATCAGCTCATATATCAGGCAGCATGAAGGTATCCGAAGAGGTTAAATTCTTCTTCCGGGAAATAAAACCAGAGTTTCCCATTTTCAAGTCCCAGCTGTGCCTCTGAATTTCCATTTACTTTGAGCAAGGCAGCTAGCTTCATTATATAGGCATATTATTTTGGTTTCAGAAAGAATCCTTGTTTAAATTATAACATGCCATTAGCAAAGGTCCTTTTGTGGTGACTGTAGTTAATATAGAGTTCTTCCCATCTTGCTCACCTACACACGAGTGCATATTGTGCCCTTTGTATTCTGTCAACTGGAGGACCTGTAGAATGATCTTCTGCCCCTAAAACTGATTTAACACCTTTCGCTATTATGCAAATAAAATGGGAAAGTAGTTTCCCGATTTCTTTCAACGGGCTGAAGCTGGCGGCTCAGGACTGCTTACTCAGGTCGCAGCGTATAATGGGAAATGCCTACACATTGGTGTCTGTCAAGCCGCACAATAGGAGAGCAGCCGAGCACTGTGGCACCCGTCCCCATTCAGAGGCAGGATAATGGCATTGCAGCTCAAGTGGAAGGATGAGCTTGCCTCGGCTTCATGCTTCAGCGTGCTATCGAAGTGACAGGCTATTTTCCATTGGTGGTTGGAAAGTCTTTTTATTTTATTAATCCTCTTGTCAAGGAACAAAACCGGAGGTTTCTCTTCTGTTAAACACTGCTGCGAAATCTCACGGCTCCCAGTGGCTTTGTTTGGGCCCACACTGCCTTTGGGCAAGCCAGGTAAATACGCGAGCTCTGCTTCCCTTGTGCCTGCCTTCGCCTCCGCATGCCTGGGCCAGTGAGCAGCATCAGCAAGCCAAAAATGTCAGGCGACTGTTTTGGAGATGCAGCCCGCTCTTGTGGAAAGAGAGATGGCCAGCTTAACTCGTGCAGGGGAGAGGACACACACGAACATCTGCCATGCTTCACAGCACAGTGAACAATGCAAGGTTATCACCAAACAGCCAATGAGTTCTTTTCAGAAGATATCTTCTCCCCAGGACATGTCCCACAGAACTACATCCCAATCCCAGATAAAATACTGCATTTTAATATTTTTTGCTTTTCATTTCATTTTGTCTCCATCCCTTTTTTCTTCTTCCCTTTTTTTTTTTTTACAAAAGCATGCTGTCTTTCAATTAACATAGTAATGACCTATTGTCACCTGTTACCATGCTAATCCTGAGCTGGTGTGAAATTACTTTATAATAAACACTATGGAGTTCTGACTTTCAATTAATTTTTCACATGCTGTGCTAAATCAGATTAACTGTACCCCACCCTTTTGACCACAGACATAATTCCTTCCTTATAATGAAATAGAGGATTAATTTATATGAAGCATATCTATACACATTTGCAAATAAATGTAAAGATAGACTTTGTACCATATTTGCATTGCTCGCTGTGTCAGGTTGAATATGGACTTTCTGAGATTATTAATTTTTGTGTTCACTGGGGTGGTGAAGGATATTGCTGGGGGTTTTATTATTATTATTTTCACTAAATGTCTACAACTAAGAATGGGTAAAGAAATGGAGTATAAGAGATTGGTACCTTCCACAGGGAATTACGCTCTACACATTATGATGAACTGAAAAAATGTAAACACTGCAAAATTAAACCTGATCACCATTAATTTACTAAATTACCTGTCATCCTTCTTGGATGTATATATTTACAACCTGACCAAATATAATAAATGCAGCTGTTTGGTAATTTTAATAGTCATTAGCATTATGAAGATGGTCGATAGCTTGAGCAAAGTCTTTCAAACCCTGTATACCAGTATGGAGAAACTGTATAAGGCAAGGTTTTTAAAACATCTTCAACTTGTGTGCAGAAAAAGCTTCCAAAAACTCTCTGGTTTTGGTAACTTCAAAGATGCAGTAGACAATACCTACCATGCCATTTCATGATCAAAAAGTAATATGAATCCAGAGTTGAACTTTTATGTTTCTCCTCCGTGCACTCTTTTTCTCTCAATAGCTTAGCTTTGAAGCCCGAAGGTGCAGAATCATTGCAGATATGAATTTTCTCCTTGGAAAAGTAACAAAGATGAAAATGGGGTATTTCTGCAAGCACATGGATGCCAATATCTGTCTGTGCTAGTTGCTCTTTTGATTCAATTCATCATGCTTACCCGGTCCAAAATCTGATGGTTTTCATCCAGTTTCTTGAAGCGATTTAGCTCCTTGGGAGCCAGAAGAGCAAACTGTCTGGCCAAGCCCCACTCGAGCCAGTTTTGGTTTTTTAGCTTCCTGTGCTGAGCTAGACAGTTCAGAGCTAGGCTGGAGCATCCTGTACCCCACAGAACCACTCTATATGGACCCTTGCATCTTCGCATCCAACTTGATGTGCCAGAGCAGCACCAGGGCTATGCCAGAGGTTCAGATTTACCTCCCACCCACAAGTGTTCATTTCTGGAGCAGCCTGTAGACCACTTTTTGCTGATCCACCAAGTGATTGGCTTGAGGCAGACAAGACCATCTCAGAGAGTCTTTCCAAGAAAGGCCCCAATCTCATCCACCACAGGAGCAGATGGGTTTTAGGCATTGGCCAAACTGTGTTTCAAAAAGATGGCCACTAGGAAAGAAAGCACAGCCTTGCTACTTACAATCTGCAAACGTGCTCAGCAGCCATGGTGAGGGAGAGCCCAGGGAGTGGGAACCTTGACTGCTAGGCTATTACCAGATCGTTCAGGCCCTAAGAAATGCAGAAAAACCATACTCAACTCTTCTTTGGAGTAGGAAATTATTAGGCTTACAAGAACAGGACTAGCTGAGATTAAAGACACTTTTCATTTGTGTTCACTGTAGCTTCTTTAAAATAATAGCACTGCTGTGCACAAGCAAAAAGTCATCACATATTCAGTGTTTATGGGCTTAATACTGAAATTTCAATGCACCCTTTTATATCGCTTTTCTCATACTATTTGCGAAGTCTGAGTGTGCAATAATAAAACAGAAAACAATA
The DNA here is from genome assembly GCA_017639485.1 of Pluvialis apricaria. Classification (NCBI taxonomy): domain Eukaryota; kingdom Metazoa; phylum Chordata; class Aves; order Charadriiformes; family Charadriidae; genus Pluvialis; species Pluvialis apricaria. The sequence continues at coordinate 189,602,190 of CM030007.1, read as the reverse complement.
GGCCTACCTAGAAGGAAAACAAACAGAAAAATTATCTGCAGGATGCGAGAGCTGGGTATTCTTGTCACCGTGGTGCAGGTTGTATCAATAAAGTGAATGTACTGATATTAGCATTTGGAGCAATACATTCCAGGAACAACAAAGTGAGCTAAACCTAGTTAGATCAGGTCAAACAAGCAGAATCTCCACAAGGGGATTAAGGTGGCCAGAAGAGACATCAAATTATTTTTTCATTTTTCCTTAGGACTTTCTTTTGCACATCTGTAATGAAAGGTCTTATCTCTGCCTTTTATTATGTAGCTTTTTAACTGTACGTATGATCTGACTTGGACTGATTCCAGCTTTGTTATTGAAAATCTGCTTTCAAATGCAAAAATAAAAACACTGAAGTAATAGCCGTTACTTTGTGTACAATGACAGTACTAAATGAATGAGTCATTAATAGCTTTTTTCATTTTAGTATTTCAAAATGTTTTACCAAATGTCCATAAAAAACTTCATCATTACCACCATTTCCACTCAACTGCAACTAACATATCACTGCATATATAAACTGACTACAAGCCTTAGCCACATTACTATAATCTGTCACACATACACATTTCTTTCAACCATCTTCTTTGCTTTGAAGGAAGCAAAGAGAGGAGAGATCACATAAAATGCTCCTGTCATTATTGCCTGGAGAGGAGAAATGCCTTCAGCTACCCAATTACGGTATTCCAGTCAGCAAAGCTCACTCCAGTTTCCCCATCAGATGTTAAAGTATTGACAGCTCCTGTCTACTCATGCACTGCAAATCAACATGTCCAAAAAGTAAATTGGGATATAACAGTAGTCCCCTCACCACGTAAAACAGGTCACCAGCTCTCTTCTTTCATTGTATTGCCCTTCTGCTTTGGTAGAAATAGATTAATGAAGGCTGGAGGGGGGGGGGGGGGGGGGAGGAGATGGGGATCTAAAAGTAACAGACTGCTTTTCAGTTTGAAGGGGTTGGTGAGTGGTGATGATCTTCCTTCCTACGCCTGCCTACTTTCTACATCTTTGATCATGTGATATGGTGTGATGGAGAGTGCCGATCCAGGAGCTGCAGCGCTCAGCACCAGGCAGAAGCAATGATGGGCAGTGAGATCTGCGTTCCACCGTGCCTCGTTCATCTACCGTAAGGGGGGGATTTGCCTATCACTTATATGGGCCCTTTTGACCAACTAGGAATGTCATCAGGTCACCTTCTCCACCAGAGTCTGCTGCAGACTTATGTTTGCTGTGGTTCCTGTGCCTGTCTGGCTCTGGGCTCTGCTCTGTTGCTTTTGGAAACATGTTCCTGGAGGAGGGGCCTGTCTTCTAGCCATGCAACATTGAGGGGAGAACGTAAAAAAGCTCAGCTGTTCTGCACAAAGAGGAAAAGAGAGGGTAGGGGGGACAAACCCTGAGGCTTAGTAAAAAAGATTTAAAATACAGAGATCAGTAATTTAGCCAGAGCGTTGGGGGAAAAAGGAGAAAGAATTGTACTTTCAAAGAGTATGGGGTCATGAGTTTTGCTGATGATGGGTAAAGACAAGCTTCTGAGTTTCAAATGTCATGCAGTGGTGCTCCGGGCAATAAGGTAATGTGAAACATCACCACAGCTCACATGAAAATGTCCAAAGTAACATAAAAATAAACTTCAAACGGTAGGATAGGAGGAAGCGTCTTAGAATTATAGAATCATCTAGGTTGGAAGGGACGTTTAAGATCATCAATCCAACCATCAACCTAACACTGCCAAAACTGCCCTTAAACCCTGTCCCTAAGCACAACACCTACCCATCTTTTAAATACCTCTTATCTTCTTGAATAGTCCTCAAATGCAGTTTGTAAAATCCATGAAAAAGGAGAAAGATACCATTGAACAGTCTCCTGGTAGGTTTTGTATTGTTTGAACTAATTACAATTTCACTGGGAACATGCACATGAAGTGAGAAGTGGATGAATGCAGGATCCTTTCCCAGATATCCACAGATAAGTAAGTTTGTCATTAATGACATGGCAGTGGATACAAAAACATCCTCCCAAATCAGGAGTTGCTGTCAGATGATGTGCCTCAACAACTGGAGAATCAGTTCATTACAAGCTGTAGAAAAATGAACGTGTTTTCTCCTCTCTAGCTCAACACCCAGGACAGACATAATTCAACTGGCAATTTTTGTGCTCAGGACATTTGAATATAAAAGTAACTATTCTACTGACACCACGGATGAAGAAGAGCGCAGGGGAACAGGTATCTTAAATGAGTTCAAGAAGTAGGTCATTAACAAGAAAGTAACGATGATAGAATTGGTTTCTGCAACAACAGATGGAAGCACAGGTATAACTGGATCCAAAGCTTCATTGCTCATAATCATCAGCAAGCACTCTGTGGAAACATGAATGACATTAAACATTATGGGAACAGGGGTAAAAAAAAAAAGCCTCCGTTAACTCCATTTGAGTCAGAGGCCTTTGTGTTTCAAAGGCTGCTCGATTAAGCTGCTGCAGCTTGTAATGATCTAATTTCGCACACTGAGATGAATGAGATGTATGAGCAAAGGTATGGTTTTGCTGGGGTTTTTCCTCTGCTTAAGATCAGAAGTCTTCAAATCAGGAAATGAAAACTCTCTTATGATCCTTCTGAAAAGATGAGTTTACTCTTCATTTCTCATTTCTGAGTGACTTAGCTACAAGGCAAATGAACATAAAAGTTGCCAGAAAATGGGAGAATATTACTGAGATGTTTCATGCAGTGAGTTCGTTCAAAGCTAGACGAGTGAATAACTTGGAAATAAAATATTGCAGCATTTCATGGCCGTGTGAGAAACCTTTCAGGACTGTGGCAAAAGTAAACGGAAGGCAAAAGAAAATAGAAGGCAAAAGTAAATGGAAACACTAAGAGAAATCATGACTGTTTCCCACAGACTGGTAGGATGGCCCTGTCTCTAGGTCCCCTTGAGGCTGGCTGCAGTATGGGTGGCTGTCCAAGAGCAGAAGGGCTGGAGAAGCAGCAAGCAAGCAAGAGCCTCACTCAATCCCATTTGTCCTTTGTAACACCAGAGCTGCACTGTTTTGTGGCAGAGCTCAGGTGGCAAGAGATGGTTCCAGGTTGCAAGTCTCTGCCTCAGGCATCTAAATCAGGTGTATGAGGCAGCATCAACATTTCAGGGGGATGGGGTTTGCAGAAAGGCTGCCTCCTCAGTGTTTCCCAGTGATATACTGAGTGTCGTTCAGTGTCCTGGCCACCATGAACCACGTAACAGTCCAACTCACTCCATTCAAAAGAGAGGGCTTATGTGTCTGACCCATCCCTGTGGCTTCAGAGAGCTGTGCCTCGGCTTTTATGCTCTGCACATTTCAGTGCTGAGATGCCCAAGACATTTCCCCAGGTGAGCCTGGCCTGGGAGCAAGGAACTTCGCTGTTGTAGGAGACGCACTAGTGACACTGGTGGTAAAGCCTTCCCAAGGCCCACAAGCACCTCTGCTACACAGTGTTTTGCCACAGCCCGTGAACTCAGCTGGGGCCTCTGAGTAATTGAAACAATTAATTGTACCTCCAAGAACAAGGGAAGCTTTGCCAGGACCAGGTCAGAAAGAGGATGCCCTCCTTACCCTTCAGAGGCCAAAGAATTCTAGCTAATCAACTCGGATGGCTCATGGTGCAATGTTATCACCTGACACATTGGCAGGTTTTGAGCTTCTACCCCATGGAAAGTTAAGTTCAAATACTCTACTGAGGGTCAATAGGCAAGCTGGGGTCAGAGGTTAGGAAATGTGTCCCAGGTGCCATTATGGGGCAGAGAACAGACCAGTATAACTCAGCGGCGTCTTGCATTTTGTGCTGCTATACTCTCCCAGTGACGTTGGTGGAGGCCAAAAAGTCTCTGGGAGGTCAGTTTGCCTGAGGTGCAACTTTGCTACAAACAAATCTCCCGCCCTTTATGGCGAGATAATCTGCTGCAGATGGAGGCACAGCAACAAGCCCTTCCTGCTCCAGCAGTACCTGCTGCATTATTTTCCTGACTCCTGCTTTGCTCTCCTGCACTGGTGAGTTGACTTTCTACGGGAATGTTTTTCCCCCAGAAAATCTTTTGGGTAATAACTCAGCATTTTTCAACCAAGTTGAGGTTATCCATTTTGCATTGTTGCCTTTCTCCTGTAAATACCTTTTCAACTGCTCTGCTTTTCGTTTTCTTACTTCCAGGAGATGGTGAATTCTTAAAACATGGATGCTCTGTAGAGAAGTAATATTTGAAGCAGCTTGCAAAATATGTCTAAAATGACTTAGAATTTTAGATGATAAAGTATTTTTTCTGGGAATGACCTGTGCGATTTAAAAGAACCTTTCCTATCTCTGCCACTTTAATGTGTTGTATCACATGCAATGGCCCAGTATTTCCTGGCAGAAAAGCTACATCTGTCCACTTCTAGAAATCCACAAGTAGAGAAGAAAAGTTGGGTCAGTTCTCTGTGTACTGTTGAAAACCGTATAACTACACAATTACTGTAACAAAAAATAATCTAACAAGCGAACTAACCGTTTTTAATTTGATGGAAGCATTTACATCTGCTAATGTGCCATTTAATGTGCTGTGTAACACAATTCCGCATTCCTAATTGAAGCAAACTTTACTTGCGCTATATCAAATGTCTCATTGGTTGCATTTCAAATATCTCCCCAAGTCTTTAATTATATTCCTGTACCAGGGAAAAAAAAAAAAGAAAAGAGGAAAAGAAATTAGAACTAATTCCTGTTTAGTTGTCTAAAGTGAAATAACCATGACTGTAGGCATGATCTGAAATCCCCAGAACTTGAAAGAAAAAACCCTGCTGACTTCAGTGGGCATTGGCTCAGATCTTGTGTAAAAACTGTCACAACCATACCTGCGCTCCACAAGCATTGTAAAAACAGGTGGAGGGAGTCCAACGTATTTTGGAATGCATTGGCCTAAGGGCGATATTACAAATGCCATAAACATCTGATATTCCCTTCATAGATGTCTTTGGCCTTGTGACAAACGAACTCAGCCTTTGAGCAAGCAAGGAAAAGAAACATAGACAGCATGCTTACAAAATATATTAAGGCTATTTAGGTGAAAAACTCAAATAACTGAGCTGTTCATAGCTGTGAGCAAGATGATTAGATACTGTCAGTTTTATCAGGAATTTTTTCTTATGGTTTTTCTAGCATACAACATTCTCAGTGAAACGGCTCTCAAGCAGTAGGATTTTCAAAAGGCTTATGCTGAATGCGGCGTGATACATTTTGACTTTGAAACAAGTTGTATTAGTTTATACATATTTGCCTTTAGTGCAATGAGATATTCCAGTTGTGAGTAAAAAGTGAGTAGGAATCCTTTGTCTGTTCTCTTGTGGAGTATTGCGCTACTGCTAGCACCTTACAAGTCTCTCTCATACTGGACATCAAAATAGGTGTTTAGGGTGATATGAGTATTTTTAAAACATAGTTCAGTTTACCTATATTGTGAAGAATCCAAACAGATAAGCAAAGATTATGGAGGCATTTATTTCTCAAAAATGAGAGGGCCATGCCCAAGTTAGCCTTGATTTCATACAGTATGCTCCCTTGCAGGAACTCTGACTTGAAATGAAGAATTCCTGTCCTTGTAGGCAGTTTTACTAAAATAGAGATCCTACGCAATGTGTCCTGCAATCTGCAAGCTCTCCTCTTCCTCTTCCTCTTCCCTCAGTGGCAGGAAGTTTGTCAGCCATAGGAGAAGTTGTGCCTCATATTTGTCTCCAAAACCAGTGATTTTAAAGCAGCTGTTTTCTCAAATAATGTCCTTCTTTCTGAATCCCAGCTTCTGTATGCTGTGAAAACAAATGCATTGTGGCAGCAGAAATATGGAACATTTTGCTGGTGGTTTTGATGCATCCTCGGGTAGAACAGGATCTTCTGCTGAAGAATGAGTCTCACTGTTTGTAAACAAGAAGCCATTCCAAGGAAGGGATGAAAATTAATGGTGGTTAAACTCTGAGAGGGAAGCTGTAACCTTCACAGAGGCTGTCTTTCCAGCTGCGTTCAAAGGCACTGTAATGACTTCAGAGAACTGCATTGACTCATTTCAGATGATGACTACATAACTATTCATTTACACTTAATGAGTTTATTCCACCAGGTATAGGACAAATTCTAAACAAATAACACCACTGAATCATACACATCAATAAATTTGAGCACTAAACTGATTCTGGGTAACAAAGGTAGTGATAAAGAGAGGGGAAGAAAAGCTGCCTCCAATTAATGAAAATGCCCTTTGTATTTTCTAATAGCTCAAACATTAATTTGAAAATGGCTTTCTCTGCAATAATTTACAGACAAGCACTTCATAATGGGGAAACAATTCAAATTTATGGGCAGTCGAATGGTGATGATCTGATTAACTTATTAAATTCTTGTTGATTCTACAGTCCAGATGAAGTGTACCATTCTTCACGGGTTTCATACCTTGCAGTTTTAAGTTCTCACATTATCAGACTTCAGGCTTCAGTTGCTACTGAAGGTCTTTTCTCTGAGACGTCCTCTGGTGCAGAGTGGACAGAACCAAGATCCCAGGGATTGATTTCATTTGTCTCTTTCCATTAATTCCAAAGATACGTTCTCTTCCACCTTGGAGGAGCACTTGATTAAATTTAGCACTAGAATTCACAGAGTCCTCAGCTGCTGCGGAGTGTAATTGAAACGGTGTGAAATATTAGAGACACACAATTCAAGTTAAAGCTGATTCAGTCAGGGGATAGCCATGCTGGATTTAAGTTCAAGAAGCTTAGCTTGAACCCTGTCAAGCTTACTGTCCTTCAAAGGAAGTGAGTTAGCTTTTGAAGAAATAGGAGATAAAAATTATCCATGGAAAAAGACAAAAGAACACAGTCAAATCAGTCTGCCAAGCCTGGTGTCCAGTGGCTTTAAACAATGGGCAGTAATACCAATTTACCTGTAATGTATTTGTCAGCTAGAGCTACTCCAGCTTTAATCACCATCCCCTTGTATTTTTTGTGTGCCCTAGATAATTGCACGGACAGTAAAAAATTGTTCAGACCCTCAGATGTTATGTAGAAAAGGCTGATGAGATGCCACACACTAGCATAAATTCTTGTGAATGTAAAGGTAGGTATCTCCAGCATCCCTTTCACAATAAAAGAGAGGCTCCCTGTGGTTATACAGTGCATCACGTTAAATAGTGCAACCTAGTGTAACCGGTATTGAGTAAATATGAACCCTAACCCAACTAGCCCTTCGTTTACTGCTCTGCTTCATGGCTAGCTTTACCACTTATTCCCTGCCCTGTTTTGACCTTGGGCCGCTCCAGCCACTCCATCAGGAGATGGGCTTGCAGTGTAACGATATTTTTTCAGGGGTGACTTAGGTGGTGTGGGTCTCTGTTGCAAACACCCCTGGAGCTGTAATTGCTGGCTAATACTATGCTTGCCCGTGTTCAAGGAAGAGAGAATTCTTTAGAAACTTCAAACTATTTTAGCCTGTCATAATCATAACTTAAACTTCTTCCTCCAAAACAGCCCTGAGCCTTGTCCAGTATCTGCAAATTCTGAGTGAAGCTAGTTTGTTTACTGAAAGGGAACATATATCTTTGTCTTTCATTGAACACTTACATTGCTTTTTTCAATGCAACATTCCAACTTTTTCTATTGAGTTTGTTTACCAGGCACCATTATCAACCCCATTATTTAAGTCTGTAATCTCATTTCCTACTTCTAACCATTCTTACAGCGACTAACCCAGAGACTTTAAGATTCCTCCCCCCTCAAAAAAAAAAACACAAACCAACCCTCTCATTCTGGAGACCATGATCTGAAGTTTGGATCAGTCTTTCCTTCAAATTCAATGGAAACTTTGCCTGGTTATAAAGTTTGAGTCTTTTTCTGAGTCTAGTTTAAATAAAAAGAAGCGTCATTTTGACAGAAGCTTCTGCAGAGAACCAGCTTACCTTACAAAAAAAGAGCCACTCGCTGCGTTCACTGGGGACAACCTGGGTTCACCTGCACAAGGACACCCAGAGAAGGTTAGGAGGATGAATTAAATTTGTAAAGTCAGCATTCATACCTTGCGTATCTTCTAGGATTAAGCCACAGCCAGTCAAGGATGTTTCATTTCTGAGCGAAAGCAGGCATGTGGTGGTTTAAGTGCTGTAGCTTACTCATGTTGACTTCACACCTTTCATCGATTCACTTCAACTTTCTTGGCCATTTATCTCTTGTCAGTTTGCCCACACGTTCTTTAAAAAATAGGGCCTTTGTGGCTGAGGCAAAAGAGAATTTTGGCTTTCTTCATTAAAACCTTTGCCATAGAAAAAGTGAAATTCCTGCCTGAATAATACAGAGATTTACTCCATGTTTCAGGCAGGGATATTCTGCTAAGTGCACCCCACGAAGCACAGCTAGAAACTGTCTCTGCCAAATGAATGAGATAAAGGCATGAGCACAGACCACTTCTCTGATGTCTCACAAAACCTACATACATGGAAGACTCTGATCCCACCTGTTTAAGTGTATCACCACCATTAACATTCTTCCAGTCAGCCTCGGGCCGGGTTAATGGTGGCCCAGCTTTTTATTCTAGTGCTTAGTGACCTTATATTGTCAGCACAATACTGATTTTTAACTCTTTTTTTAAGTCTTTATTCCCCTGCATTGCTGTGAACTCTTGAACAAAGGTAGTCCAGCAAAATTTTGTCCCAGTCAGTAAAATGCGTCCATCTTTTACACTTGTAGAACTTCAAAAAAAGCCCAGCTACTTGGGGAAGACTTGATTTGGTCAAATGAGTCTGTTTCTTGGCTCAAATCTTGTAATATAGGTTGCAGCCCAATGCACTTTTTTATGAGCACATTACAGTGTTAAAAAAGATCCTATGGCCTCTCGAAAATACAGTAGCTATGACAGAAGTGCTGTCACAGTCTTAACTAAAGCAGTATAAATGCATAAATAGAAGGGACAAGGTGGAGGCCTTCAGGGCATTCCCCTAAAATAGTAACAGGTCTCTAACTAGATATTTAAAGTGAATTTTCCCCTATTGGGAAACCGTATAGCCCAAACTAGTTTTCATTCCAGCCAGGGGACAAAAGGGCAGTATCCCCTCACCAAATGATTGAAAGTGTCACACAGAAAAGCATCCAATTTTTTTTTTTTTAATCCAGGTTGCAAGCATAAATCTCTGTTTTCCCAGAAAACTTTCTATAGAGACTTCTGTTCACTTCTTTCCTTGACAATCCCTGGTGAGTTTTGTTTCTGACAGTCAGCACAGGGCACACGCCATGCTTTCACTGAACACAACCCAACAGCCATGGGGCTGGTGGTGAGCCTGGGACAGAAGTCAGTGGTCGATAAAGTAATATAACACTATTGCATGGCTAAACGCAGGCCACCAAGCTTGCCCTGGTGACTGTAACAGGTAATTATTAAAAGAATTGCTGTAAATATGATTTAAAAACCTGGACAATGCTACAGACCCCCAATTATCATTAAAACACTCGGCTATCCCATTAATTTTAATGCTCTAATCAGATTTTGATTAGGTAGATTGCTAAGCCTCCATTATCCCATAGTACCAAGGTCTGAGGAACTGCCTCTCGTGAGACGGAGGTTGTCACCTGCACACAGTCTGGGCGTCATTGGGAGCTAAGGTTGTGTCTGCAAGCTATAAATTAACCATTGCAGCAGCCTGAATCAGTTATTTAGTACTTCAGGAGCCATATGTCAATGTATATCAAAATAGCAATATATCAACAACTGTCTGAGGCGAAGGACGTGAGATAAAAAAGAAAATGGGATCATTTTCTAAAAAAAAAAAAAAAAAAGAAAAAGATTGGGCAACTATCAAGTTGCTGATGAGCAGCTTCAGAAGCCATTGTTTGCTCGCCAGCATTTGCTAAAATCAGCCCTGGCCCCCCTGTAAGCAAGGGGAGGGAGGGGAAGGGGTGATGGACCCGGGTGCAGCACAGAGACCCCTCAGCTCCAGCAGCGTGTGCTGGCCCCTGGTTTGGCCCTGTGCCATGTCATTGAGAGGTAATTAGTTCAGGGTCATTTAAAATGTGTTCATTTGACCAAATGCAGCGCATACCTCATCAAAATGAAGGGGATTTACATCAGCCTTGCCATTTGTATTGAGATTGACTCTAGCTGTAATGGGAGCTATATATTTATAGCCACCCCCAAAAAGGTTTACTCTGTCATGTACTGCCTGATAAACAACAGAATGAGATTTTGATACCACATGAAAAGAAGAAAGAGGGAAAAGAGATGAGGAATGTCACTTGATGGACACTGATAGGTATTTATTCACCATGACCTAATTCACTGCTCGTTTCTGGAGCCCAGGGCAATGAATAACATATTAAGTGATATTAATGTGAAATATGGTTTCTGCTCCAACAGCAATCTTAGGAAAGAAACTGCCATTATATGTAAAAAACGTACACAACCCTTCCCTTTTTTCCAGAACCCTTTTCGCAGTTGCAGACTATAGCAATATGGTTAATTACATTCATTCTAGTATTACTACCAACCTCAAAGCCCAGGACTTTTCCAGTTACCCTGCCAAGCAGCCCTACTCCTCTAATTCCATTTCCTTCTGTTCCTGAGTACCCTTCAGCCCTCTTTTAATATACGAATGAAGTAGGAATGCAGCTCACATTTTTATGTCTATCAGCACTTTTAAAGATAATAACCAAAGCTGTTTATCCCCTCTCTCTGTAGCAAAGCAGAACCTTGGAAGCACCTCTTTATTTTGTAAAATCCAGGAAACAGGCGTGCATGTTCACAGGTGTATTTGATGTAATATTTTATATCAACATGCTCATTTCTTTCATGAGGAAATCAGTAAGCAGATGAAGCTGGGAAGCACTAGTAAGAAGAAGCAAAAAAACCCATGCATGAAATATGATACAAAATTGCAGTAATAGTATTTATGTTCTTTTACGTATGTTCCCATAAAGTATAAATCAGGATAAAGCTGAGATTATAGTCCTGCTCCTCTTTAGTGGAAGAAGAAATGCAAATATTCTATGCATTAAAATTCATTTCTGGGCACTCTTGGAAACATATGCATCACAGATTTTTTTTATGATACAACTGACTTTTATCTTGTGGCTGAAAATAAAAACACCTGTACACTAAAATAAGGGAAAATATGTGCATTGACAGAGGGAAACCTCCCAATCTGTACAAATAAATAAATAAATCCTAACAGGTTAATGCCTGTTAAACAAGAAGACAATGTTCACTGCAGTTTTGCAAAGTGCAAGATGTGTACCCGAGGTGTAAAAAGGTTACAAAACTCCAGCATTTTATATAAAATCTCACCATGTTTCTTAATGAATGTCTGATTTTGTTTAAGCAGGCCTCGTTAAGCTGGCAGACTGAGTTAAACTTGATTGTATTCTGTATCAGCCCCACTAAAGGGTGGTAAGCAGTACCCAGCTGGCTTCAGTTAAAGATTGTCTGAATTCATCTCACCTAACAGTAAGGCTTTAGGACAGGAGCCTGCTAATCCAAAGGTCCCTGTAGTCTCTGTGGAGAGAGATGAGCCTCTCCCAAGAGTGAATCAGGTCCTCTCCATTGACTGTGCACTCTGTGCTGGGATGCTGGTCCCTCGTGACACAGCTGGGCTGGATCCCCACAGGCAGCTGAGAAGAGACCTGGGTGAATGAGTATGGTCTCCCGCCAGGTCCTGGATTTCTTTGGAGGAAATCTTGGATGCATGAGATGGAAGACAGCTACACCACACTCCCAGAGAGCTTGTGTGAATTGTGGGGTGCACCACAAAGTTCATCTGTACTACCATGTAGATTCAGACTGAAGATGAGCTGCTGGGATGCAGTGTGTTTAAATCAGAGTAAGCATACCTAAGACCTGTTTCAGCTTCAGATCCAGGCATGATCCATCTACCTGTCCTTACCAGCATCTCCATTTGCAAAGCATATCCCTGCTTATCACCATAAAGTCCTCAGGACACGGAACTATGAGCACCTTGCATTGACACCTGCACAGGAGACGGGTCCCATTGCTGTTCAGGAAAAAATGCAGTGGTGGTGGCATTTGTCTTTTGCACAGCAGCTTAGTGAGTAGAAAGACAAACTTGAACATCACCCCAGCGATAAAGACACTGGATATGTCCATGATGGTGTTCCAACCCACACTACAAAATTGTGCTCAAAACTATGAGATATGGGGAAAAGTAACTGAAGTGCTTGATACCACATAAAAATGAGGAAATATGAAAACATTTTCCTCTGAGGTTTGAAAAATAACCACGCTAAAAGAAAATAATTTTAGAATAGCAATTTTTACAGGGACAGAAAATACAAAGAACTTTTGCAAATAATTAGACACTGTAATTGTAGAGTATCTTAATAAAGAGAAAGGTTAGACACCTCCAGAGCTTTAGAAGATTGTTCTGTCATTATGTTGAAATTGATCACAATTTAATTGTTCCACTTGAGGATTATTTGCCTCTTCTCCACATGATTATATCCTTTTGGCTCACAAATCAAAACTAGTCATCAGCAAAAGTTACTAATTTCTCTTAAAGAGAGAGTTTTCTTTTGAGTTCTTGTGCTGAGATACTGGTCTTGATTAACTTTCTTCTATAATTTATAAAGATGGCTGTTTTAAGTCCCAAATGTACCCAATTCATGTATTGCTTACCACAGGCTAAGGTTTTTATCCATTTCAGAGGCACAAAAAAACTCTTAAATTTAAAAATTAAAAATTCCTTCCTTTCTCAGGAAAGGTAACTTGGTTCTAGGAATACGCGAGGTCTCTGATTAGCTAAAAGCTAAAAGTTGGAAGTGAGACAGATGTCCCTAGGTAGCTCTAAAAGTCTTGAACTTGATGTTCAGATTTGGTGTCAGCTGCAATCCACATGCCCCCATAGCCTCAGGCACTGACATTTGTCTTCTTATTCCGATGGTCACAAAGGGAGCAGAACATCAGCTGTATTGGATCCTGATCCAAATTCTCCTGACACACATTATGAGTTTTTGGGGTGCTTGAGTTGGAAAGGATAGTTATACAGTAAAGTGATAGTAAAGTCGTCGGTAGGTAGAAGTAAACAAAAGATAGTAAAGATAGCAAACTATAGTGATATGGAGTGAAACAGTAAAGGGGAAGATGTGGAAATAGCTTTCATTTTTTATATCTTCCTAGTATAGCATATTTTTCTAATATGTGATTCTGTGATTATCACATTTTCTACTTTTTGAAAATAACTTAATATGCATCATCTGGCTGTAGGAATGCATAAACCGATTGGAATTACCAGATTTGTTTTAGTTTCTGTGAGTGTCATGACCCAAAGTGTCCATGAGGTCCTCCAAGGGAGATTCAGAAGCCTTCACAATAATGCAAGTCTGTCTTCCCTCCAAAGACTGCAGAGGAACTGGAGGGCTTTCTGCCACTTTGTGCCAAGTGCAATAGAAATTACTGTACTACCACTGAGGCTGGACTTAGTAGCCTACAGTACCAATTTACCAGTCAACTGAATTGATACTTGGATATGTAATATCATGGAGTGACCCTACTTGCAGTCTGAGTTGCTCAGGTTTCTAGCTCAGATTTGGGCATTGTTTTTATAGGTGAGCATAGGACTGTATTTGAAATAATGAATCTTGGAGTGGAGATAGTCTTAGCTGTGCAGTTGTTTTCATCTGGCCATACAGTGGTATCTTTGCAAAATATGTGTTCAGCCTTGCAGAAAACTTAAGCTAAAAAAAATTGAAGCTTCTCAAAGATAGTTAGATATCTGGCTCCTAAATCAATGAAAGGTAGCTTTGAAAATAGCTTCAAAATGCTAAGGCAGCAAAAAACATAACTTCAGTATGTAGCTTTCTCAGAGTTAGGATTCCAACACACTCAAATATCAATAGCTTTTCCCGCATTACAGCATTTTTGCTAAAAGTCTATGTATGCGTATGTGTGTGCATGTGGTATGTATACTGTATATTTTTATTTACATTGTCTTTAAAAAGAGAATTATTGTGTGCCAGATTTCAGTGGCAAATACAAGCCTCCTACAATCACACAGAAACAAACCGCCTCTGTGTTTGCTTGAGAATAGGGTTATCTTTGTTGTCATGCTCTTCACTTTCCCCCATTGCTATTGTGCTTTTTACCATAATACAAACCTAGAAATGGTCCTGTGCTTGCCAACTGGTGGCCAGCCATGAGATCTGATTTAAACAGTTAGCAAAATGCCCCATCTGGTATCTGGACTTCCAATGTATGCCCTGCACATTAGCACAGCTGAGGCTCCAGCTGATACCCTCACGGCATTTCCACCAGGTGAGCCGAAATACTAAGCCAGGAGAAGCTTTACTAAACTTGTCTCAGCTGGAAGCTGGTTTCTGCAATATTTTTCAGTGTTATTAAATTAGTTCATTCCATTCATAGATTCAGATGCTATTTTAAAACAGTTTTACTCTTTTCCCCAGGCAACCTGTTTTTTATTATGAGCTATTTTTATATGAATCTTGTTCTACAGATTCCTTAGAAGGAGGAAAAATGGTCTCTAAGCTTAAGGGGGGCTCAGTGCCGTTCACTGATTTATCAAGTGATTTTGGCATCACACTTTTTTTCTCTTGCTCAAATCTCATGTTGCTCCTTGAAAGCTTCATTAAAAAGATCAATGCCCAGGGATCTTAGCGGTTGTATTCTTTGTGGATTACATTTCCAGTTAAAACTTTTTGAAGTATGCTCTTTTTTTCAGAAGTGATCTTATTATTTGCTCTGAAGCATTTTCCCTGGCTGAAGAGAGATGGTGATAATATCCATCACGAACACCTGAAATGTATCTTTGGGTCACCAGACCATCTCCACCCTCATCTCTTTATTCTCAATACAGTCTATAGACAGATGCTTATGTTACTTGTAGGCCTAATTCCTCCCACCTGATTTTAGAAACATTAAAGTAGCTTCAGAGTCTAATTTAAAAACATTGTCAATGGGAAGGGATAAACACCCTCATTTAAGTTTGGGGTTTTTTTGTTAGCTCCTGCCAAAAGTTTTTGAACCCACTGCCAGTTTTGAGCCAAGTCAAGGGACAATTTCATGCCAGAGAGAGATCTGAACTGATGGTTGTGTAGAGGAAAGGACCTTCTTAAGCTAATGATGGAGTAAAGACAAAGTTCAGCCCTGATGGTTGCATTTGGTCTGCCTAGCAGCCAAAAGGCTGCCAAGTGTCCATGCACATGGCCAGTCACACACTGGAGCGGGGTGCAGTGTGTTCCAGCCTCTGCCTGGCCAGCAAGCAAAGCACGTTGGTGGAAGACATGGGAGATGTCAGCCTCTGTGTGCAGGTGCAAGGCACATAGATTTGGGGTTAAGGGTACTCTGAGCAGGTGAATGTGGTATGGCACACACCTGGGGGACATATTGAGGCACAGGACAAAGCTAGGTATTGCACGGTTAATTCCACTTAAAAATATGAAAAATAATATTTACTATGAGAGTGGTCAAACACTGACATAGGTTTCCCAGAGAGGCTGTGGAGTCTCCATCCCTGGAGGTATTCAAAACCCAAATGGACACAGCCCTGAGCAATCTGTTCTACTTGACTTTGCTTGAGCAGAGGAGTTGAACTCAAGACATCCAGAGATCTTTCCAATCTCTGTGGTTCTGTGACTCTGTAAAGCATAAAGGACATGGGAGTGAATGGAACTTGTCCAAGTGAGGACTCTGGGAACATGGGACACACTGGAGGGTATTGCTGAAGGGTATAAGGGACATGGAAGGTAGCTGGGTAAATGTGGGAGGCTGTTGTCAGGGGGTTGTTAGGGTACTGTGGGGCTGTAAGTGAAGTGGAAGGATGATAAGAGTACCACGGGGATTGCAGTGTGGTTGGGACTTGAAATACTGCAAAGGGGGCATAACAGATGGTGGTGGTGGGATTCATAAGAACCTGGGGAGCTGAATTTATTACCAGAGAAGATAAGGAATATAGAGGATCCCTAGGAAACATGGCTTGATTAGTTCCACAGCTCCTGAGAGGCTTGCTCTTCTTCATCATGTTTTCAGTTCTTCCAAATGTTTTCAGCTCTTTTATGCAGAATCTTGGCTGCTGGTTTGGGGTTTTTTTGTTGTTTTTTTCTCCCCTTAATTTTTGCTTTAATGTCACGCATCTCGGTGAGACTATTTTTCACTTTCTTGAGTTAATTGTAGGCAAGAGGTGGAACCTGCTTACCATGTGTTACTTTATTATGTATTCTTTCTTTCTGCATGCTACTCTTTGATACGAATCACTTTGTTGGGCTCTTTTATTGTGGTTACAGGGTGCTAATGCACTTCTAGCATGCCATAGGAGTCATTCATATCAGAAGAGTATAGCTTTGATCATGCTTTTCCTGTTATCCTTGTTGATTACCACTATTTGCATATTACTTGATTCCCCAGGTTTGTGATTTGTCATTTGGTCTGGTTCCATCTTGTCGCCTCTCTCCAGGTTCCTTGTTTGCTTTGCTTTCCTCTTTTGCTCTGCTTTGGTGTAAGAGATGTTTTGAAACTAGTTAATTTCAAAGGCAAAGGTTTGTTTTACACATTTGCTTTTTTAACTTTTGGCACTTTTAGTTTATTTCATTACAAATGAGACTTTAATATTCACTAGAGATCATGTGGTGAATTGCTTACTATTAAATGCCTGGTTGAAGTATAATAAAATGTCAGTGCTTCAAAGAATCAGTCCTGAGAAAATCAGGAAAACAGTTAACTCAGCATCAAGATTTTGTTAGGACCAAGTGTGTTCCCACATGCATTTTCGGAACAGTTGTCATATCTGTCTGCACGCAAGTTTGCAGTCAGCTTTCCAAGCTCATTCAGTGAGAATGGCCTCTTTTTTATGGTGTTTGGGACAGTGAACGTCATTTCAACGAGCTGCCTGTGTCTCCTCTGTAATGACATACATTCACTACTCTGTTTTGTAGTTTCTGTGATGCTTCTCATTTTGTTAATGGCCTGTGAACCGGCACATTGGATAAATGAATTGTTGATATATGGAATGTAAAGACACATCCAAATACAAACTAAGTAATAGTGCAAGTCTTTGGTTGCCATCTTCCTCTAGTCTACTCCTTATTGCTGAGTGGCTTCATCCATTTGACTGTGTTAACAATTCTCAAATTTATTTCTTAGTCTGCTGCCATCTGCATGCCATCAGGCTCATGTCTCCTTCTCTTTGATATTTCAACTTGGGTTGGCTGCCATCATAACCGCCATATCAAACTCACTGTCTCCAGAACTGAATTTCCAAGGCTGCCCCTGAAACCCTCTCTGCTCCCCTCACTGCCAGCATTGTCAGTGACATCACTTTCTCTCTCCTCTCTGGGAGATGACTTATTAGACTCTCTGATGTCTATTCTTCCAGACGAGCCAAACTGTCACTGTTATGACTTCTTGTTACCACACCTCTGGGTCCCTTCCTTGGATCCCAAGAGTATATCAAATTCAAAATCATTGTTTTCAAGTCCCTATATAAAATTTCAATTTTATAGTTGCCCATAAACACTTTTCACTGTTCTTTTCCTGCTTCCAGTGATAACTCTCAGTGTGATTATTCATCTAAAGTACAGTTGAATCTGCTTAGTAGCAGGGCATGGATTAGTTTTTCTGCAATTTATTTTCTTTCCTCATGCTCACCTATGGCCATGACTATTCGTTGGGGTCAAGAGTAAGGTGGGTAGAAGCACAGCACCACCCATGACCTTCAACCTTGTTCTTTACCTGGTGAAATAGTACTTCAGCTGCTGTTCCAACTCTAATAATCCATAGTGTGATTAGGATGAATTAGTGAGACAGATCCAGTCTGTGACTGAGAGGTCCATGCATGCTCAGGCTCTACCTTTCCAGAAAGTCACAGGTTGGGGTCCGTATGTCGCATTATATATTTGCATATAAACTGTGCAGGTGGTAAGTAAATGAGGGTCATGTCACAAGTCCCTCTCATTATTTTCCTCCACAATTCATTTTTTTATGATCTTTGCAGAGTTGGTTTCTGAGGCCTTCACATTCATCCTACTCGGGTTATTCCTAAAAGTTTACGTCCAGTGTTAAATACTGAAAATATGTATTCTGTGTTAACTGAAGGCACATTTAAACTTTTGTACTACCAGTTGTCTTATACTAAACCATTCTGTAATGTGGATTGTTCCTCTCTCTTCCTGGGCATCCTCCCATGTGCTGTGAATGCTGCAGATCTACAAGGTCTTCCCAGGCTGTCAGTGTGGCAGTGCCTATAATTTCTCTGTGTGGCTGATCAAGAGAATTTATTTGATGGTCTCATGTTATTAAATATCTTGAATCAGTCTTTACAAGTGCCAGACCACAAATCCTACTGCCTTCTATATATCATTGATGGAGATAATGAGGGCACTGAATAAGTTTTAATTTGCCAGACACACTTTGTGCATGCACACACTCTTCCTCTTTTTGTCACTGATCACCATTTTAAACATGATGTTTTATATGATGGCTGAACTTATGTATACTTTTTAGCTCCCTGTGGCTTTATAAAAAAAGAAAGAGACAATACTCAGTGCATTCGACAAAACCAGGGATGGGGAAAACTTAGACATCTATGTGTCCTGGTTTCAGCTGGGATAGAGTTAATTTTCCTTCCAGTGGCTGCTGTGTCTCAGATTTGGTGTGAAAGGAATGTCGATAATGCGTATTGTTTTAGTTGTTGCCAAGTGATGTTTATATTAGTCAAGAACTTTTTTCAGCGTCCCATAGAAGCTGAGAGGGAGTACAGACAGAACAAGCTGTCCAGTGGAATATTCCATACCACAGATGTCATGCTCAGTATATAAACGGGGGTTGGCCGGGGGGCAGGGATCTGCAGTCACTGCTCTGGGTGGGCTGGGCAACCAATCTTCAGGTGGTGAGAGCGACTTGTGTTGTATTACTTTATCTTGTATAATCTTTTACCATTCTTGTTACTATTATTATTATTTTCCTTTTCTGTTATTGTTCTATTATACTGTCTTTATCTCAACCCATATGTTTTTTTCCTCTTTCTCCTCCTTTTCTCCCTCTTCTTCCTACCCTACTGGGGTCAGGGAAGTGAGTGAGCAGCAGCGTGATCCTAGTTTCTGGCCCATTAAACCATGACGTTATGGATGTATATACCTATGCATATAGCATATATGTAGTGTCTCTATATATATAATGTATATGTATAACACATATATATCTCTATGTGCGTACATGTACATACACACACACAAACACACAGACCAAGCGTACACCCAGGAATCTTTAAACAACCCTATATTACGGATGCAAAGTGACACTTTGAGGCACAAGATGCCGGTTTACTTGTTTATACTTATAAAGTACTCACATGAAATAAAACGTGGAGCCATAAATCCTATTATTAGAGAGTTTCACTCTGCTTTTGTTGTTTTTGTAATTTTGGAGGCTTTCTCCTGAGCCAGCAGAATATAATTTCTTAATGATACAATAATGTCTTTCCTCGAGCATGAAGTTCCCTGTGTTCATTTTTGCAGTTTTATTTCTGCTGGAATCAGGTAGAATAAGGAACCTGGTGTTTTTCTTTTTAGAAAACGCTCACAGTGCACACAGTGAAGCTTAGCATTTTTGGAAGCAATGAGAAATCCTTCAAGTAATCTATGTAGGCGTTATCTTTCCTGATGTGGCAGTTTAACACTTTTGTAAGAAACAAAGATAGCCTTTTTCTGGAGCCAGAAAATGGGCATGAGAGTGTAATCTCAGTACCAAGCTGAGCTGAACAAGTGATTTACACCTTTTGACTCACTTATGTTACTAACACCTGAATAAAACATGCTTAATTATTTCTGAAATGGAAGGCCTCCTTGCACATTTTCCACAATTTGGATGACTCCTATGTATCATCAAATGCTTGAAAAAAATCAAAATAAGATTCTTTTGTATGTTAAAGGGTTTATGTAGGTAGTTACTTATTATAATTGAGATGTGGTCATAAAACTGAAACAAAATTATCAAAATAATTTACTGGTTAGCAAGAAGTGTTCACTAGTAATATGAGCTGAGAAATTTCCATGCACAATGAATATAATTCCTTTTCAGAGCAGTTTCACAATATAAATCTTGAGGTTACAAATATCAAACCTGCTAACAAGAGCCCGCACCTTTTCAATGAGAATTAAATGTACAGATTTCTTTGAGAATCTGGGTTTTCCATCTTCTCTTTTGGAGAACAGAGTTTTAACAAGTAGGTCCCCGGGGCCAAGGAAAAATTTTGGAGGAATCATGAGAAAATGGGGAAAAAAGAAAAATGGGGGAAAAAAAAGAGAAAAGGAAATTGGTGTCGGATATGGGGCAGATTAAGGAGACCCTGTTGACTAGGGGCTTCAATTTGCAATGCAAAGTCTATATTTCCAGAGAAAACTTATTAGAGTTATGCCCATATAGAAGGAGATTGAAAAATTGCGTTTTCTGGTCCTGAGTGTTTCCCATAATGTGGTACTGTGCAACTGAAACTGCCATCGTCTTCATGCTTATCATCCCATTTTTTTTGTGAAAACTGCATCATCAGCACTTTTCAAGATTGTGTCATGAGATATGAAAATTGTTGCTTCATTTTAACAATTTTACTAGTTTTTTATATAATCTAATAGTGTGTTAGAGCCATAGCGTTCCCTGTTGAGTAAGCACAAAACCACCATTTGCCTGCTTTCTGTATTTTTCTGTATCTGGCAAGCAAGCAAAATCCATGAATTTTACTAGTTCTTAATAAATACTCGGCAGTGATGTGAAGCAGCAGGGGAGATGCAAAAGGAATAATAATACTATTAAATGAAAAAGAGTGGGATTAAGCCAGTTCATTTATGTTCAGGAAGGAGAAGGAATATGCTTACATATGATAAAAATAAACTGATGAAATTTCTAATATTTATAGAATATTTCTCCAAAGTAATTTCAATGTGAATAACAAATTGCTTTTAATCTTCCCATCTGAGCCCGGTTTACCTTCAAGTCTGCACTCTCACCCCATTTCTTTTGTGAGGCTTCCTCACAGTTTCTGTAGGGGGGAGAAGGCAGGGAATTAGGGGCTCTCCCACCCTCATGGCTGGAAAGGCTTCAATAGAAATTACTTACTGCCCAGTCTAATTCATTCTATTTCTGGAGTTATAGTAGGGAAGCATTTGTTATAAAAATCCCACTTTAAGGGAGAGCCGCATGCTGCCAGCATGACCCTCAATAGCCCTATGGGCCAAACAGCAAACGCCACTCTCAGGTGATTGCTCACCTGAGGAGCACTGCACAGCCACACCAAATCATAGAATCATAGAATTGTCTGGCTTGGAAGGGACCTTTAAGATCATCAAGTCCAACCATCAACCTAACATTGCCAAAACCACCACTAAACCGTGTCCTAAGTGCCACTAGACACAGTGAAAAGATTTACATTTCATCCACAGTCTAACAATAAAGAATAATATCCCACTCCCTGTCAAGCAGAACCGGTCACCAGTTGTTTCAATACCAGCATTGCTGTTGTGGGGTCATTTTTGGGAAACAAGAAGCATTTAGTTCACTGCAAAGTGATCCAGTCCACAGTTACTGTTATCATTAGTGGAGCACTGCAGCAAGCCTGTAAGAATCACAGAATCACGCAGAATCTTCTAGATTGGAAAAGACCTGTAAGATCATCTAGTCCAATCATCAACCTAACACTGACAAGCCCACCACTAAACCATGTCCCTAAGCACTATATTTACACAACCCTTAAATGCCTCCAGGAAGAAGAAGAGGCTGGATATTCTGGATCTCTCACATCATAGACATTCACCTCTCTTCTGCCACTACTTCAGATGCCAATGGTTGGATAATATCTACCCCCTCTGTAGCCAGCACAGAAATTTGCCATTTTGCACAAACTTTTCCTCCCAAATGTTCATCTGCTGTTCCACTCATCAACACACAGTTGTTATTTCAGTAGGAAAAGGCCTACCTGCAGGTGTTTGGCCACACTTCAGCTCCAATTTTTTCATTTGGTTTTGGTGTAAAAGAATTTCAGTGCTGACTTGAAGGCAAATGCTCAGGAGGAAGAGCCACTTTCTGCCCTGGCACCAGCTGGCCTGACCCTACCTCTCCCCTCTTCTCCACGCCTGTTCAGTGCAGTTGCCCACGCAAACCCATCTCCCTCTCTATCCCACCAACTTTCCTTTGTTATGTCTTTTCCATGATAACAGCCCAGGCACATGCAAAACTTGGTCTTACTGAGTTTTATCTGGCATATTCAGAAACCGCTTAATCCCTGTTTTCACATTTTTTACTGTGTTTGCATGTTGGTTTGCTGACATTGCCAAGAGCATGAAGCAGTTGTCATCATCACAGGTCCCCAGTTAAGCCCATGGACTGTTAACGTGATGATCAGAGCTGTTATTTCCTCACCAATACACACACAAAGCTGGGATGGGATGGAGACAAACCCATGCAGGGGAGTAGGTGTTACCACAGGCAAGAAGAAGAAAAAAAAAAAGAAAGGCAAGAGTTGGAAACAGGAATGAAGGACAAGGAAGAGAAGATTGCAGGTTGCAGTTGGGTTTGGTGCAGCTTACAAGGCAGTTGGGAGGCTGTAGGGTGTCATAGCCACTCCTCCCATTGCATGTCTGCAGGTGGTGACAGAGCAACGCTCCCCTCAGGTAAACC
This sequence comes from Pluvialis apricaria, assembly GCA_017639485.1. NCBI lineage: Eukaryota > Metazoa > Chordata > Aves > Charadriiformes > Charadriidae > Pluvialis > Pluvialis apricaria. The sequence goes on along the minus strand of CM030007.1, from coordinate 189,579,503 downwards.
TGGTCCATGGAGTTATGTCGAGGTCACCTTCCAGCCCCCATCTTTACAAAAATTCTTCAACGACACAAAGAAAACCTGACACACCCCAGAGGATGATGTTTAATGGGATTATGTCATAATTTATAAAACAAAAAGGTTGTTTGACTCCCAGGAAATCATACCAATGCCTCTGGTGTGGCATCCAATTCTAAACATGGGACCGTCCTCCGCAGGGAGCTACCCAAGCAAAACTGTGCATCCTCACAGGGGAGGTATCGATATGCCCAGCTAAGGCATGTGGAAACGGAGGCCGATGCAAATTAAGGCAATAAGTTAAATTGGTCTTTTGGCATCAGGCTAATATGCTTCTGAGCAGCAAGGTCTCTGACATATCTCTGTGCTCTACCACCTCCGACGCACTCAACTCACCTCTGCTTTCCATATCCTAGTGCCTCACTTCAGCTTCCTTAGTGTTATGTCGCTGTTGGTCTCTTCAGGGAAAAACAGGATGAGAATTACTCATTTTTCTGTTAAATTATCCTAAGATAGAGAGAGAATGACCTGTGCTGAAACCTGAAAATTGTCCATTCACATACAGTTACATTCAGGACCTATTGTTGGTTACGTTGAGATGGTAGTTTGCATCTCTCCTCTAATTTCACTTTTTTTGTCATCAGTCTCTTATGGCTCATCATTTGCACATTTCCATGCTGCATTCCTCCATTCTGCAAATAGCTCGCTAAACAGAGGGGTATGGGTTCAGCACCCTGCTGGGCTCTTCCAGTGCCGACAACTGAAGTTGCCAGGGCTGAGCTCCTGGGAGGCTGTGCAACTACCTGCCCACTCTGCCTTTAAGCGGGCAGGAGTTACATCAAACAGGCAGGAGATCCCCCTGGACTGTGCTTGCCAGCTGTCCAAAACTCCTTCCAGTTGGGCTGCGTTGCTAACTTACAGTGCTGAACAAGGTGTGGGAATAGATGGGGGTGACCCACGGCAAGGGCAATTCACTCTTTCATTCGGGGATGGGGAAGACAAAATGCAGAACGCAGCATGCTGCATATTTACTCTCCTAGAATATATAATTTTTCAAAATCATGTTCTTTTTAATACCTGATGAGGCTCCCTTGCCAGCCTGAGGCACTGGTAGTTCTTATGGTTGGGACCCCTGGTGCTAGGGTAACTTCTCCTGTCCAGCAGCCCCATTCTCCCGCTTAAATACAGAGTGGAAAAAGCAGCCTGATTTTACATCTATTATTTTTACAGGATATCCCTGTCTGCCTTCTGGAGGAAAAGTGTGAAATATTGAGTGTGAGTGTTTTATGCTACAATTTTAGAGACGATCCTATGGAGACACCTTACAGAAGAATCTGTATCAGTAACTAAGTAAATAATGCATAGGGAGCAGATATAAATTTGGGTCAGACTGTGAGTAAGGAAGAGTTGGAAAAGAGGGTGAAGCAACATGAAACCACTTTGGTTCAACCTTATGCAGTCAAGCAAAAGCAAAATTTTTAGATCCCCATTCAGTAATTTGAATCTGCTGAGCTTTAATTCTCATTCTGAATCCATAAACCAACGTGAAATCCATATTTCAGGTAAATATCTGACCTTGTGCTGGAGTCAACTTGGTAAGCTAGAGACCAAGAGGATGTGGCAAGGGATAGTCTGTTAAAGCTATGGTATGAAGGACGTTCCCTTTAATACAGATATTTCACCTCTTGATATTTACTGTGCAGGCTGTGGCTGTGAAAACCTTCCCTTTGTGCACCGACTTTTTTTGCTGTTCACATTTTCATTTTTCTGTGTGCTCCTATTAAAATTCACATCACACCATAGTTTGGTTCTATTGAAAAAAAATTAAAATCCCATGACATTTTTTATCTGATACCTTCCTGCGCGCAGTTTTGGTAGCACTTATCTCACCTCCATTGATATTGTTAAAGTTTCATACCAAGCCTTCACACTGTTCTGCTTTTGTGTAATCTTTATAGTAATAGGGCTAATTCAATAGTATTCACACTGCCAAGTGAAAAAGCCCATAAGGTAAAACTCAATTACCTTTTCTATTCCTTTTCTCAGTTGCTCTTCTGCCGTGCTTAGTCTTTTATCTTTTTCACTGTAAACAGGTAGCTTATTTAAATTTAATAGACACCACTGCCTTCCTCGTTTCTTTTTTTCCCTTGAACCTTCTAGACACTCTCATGAGATGTTCATTCACCTTTGTATAATACCATAGTAATAGTAATACGGGAAAAAAATGTAATGATTGCATGCAAGCCACGGTAAAGGCCTAATGAACACCGTGTTTATGAAGAATGTCACTTGGATTCCTAACTGCACTTTGGTAAATTATACAAATTAAATATTCATTACTTTGTACTTCATTAGTTCACATTTGGAACACTTTTTCTTCATTATAATAGCCTGGGGTAAAGGTTTTTTTAATATGGTTTATTCTGTTATTTTTCAGAAACTCTTTAGTTACAATATTAGAGCAAAGTTGTATTTATTCCACAGGAGCCTGGAACACCCATATTTTCCAGACACTATTTTCTCCCCCACATATATTACGTAGGTTCACTAATTGTTCAGAGTTCTTATTTCAATAACCAAAGTAACTAAATATTTAAACTGATTTCCACCGTAAGTTTGCTTACTGATCATATCCCAACTCAGAATGAATTGCAATTTCATTAGCACAAGCAATAGCTGATGAATGGTAAAACACAAAGCATGTGTTCTGCACTGCTGCCTTGCATTGCTCGCTGTTGGCGTTGGTTGAGATACATTCTAGTGGCTTTGTTTGGTGCAGGACGCAGATATTACTCACCAACCTTGAGACTGGGGAAGGAGTTACAAGGGTGGTGATGGATAAGGGTCCAGTGGCACTGGTCCCCCCTGAAGGAAGGTGGCCGTGGGATTGTCTCTGCCCCGCAAGACCCTGGCCAGCACACAGAGGTTCTTGCTGCTATTTGAAACGTCGGGAGGATGTTAACTGAATGAAATTCCTTGAAAGGTTTAGTGCCTCTGATTTGCTTTCCTCGCATGTTCCTTCATCCTCAGACACAGTATCTGGGGATACAGTCCATCTCCAGACAGATATAGAAAGTCTCCTCACAAGCTGTGCAACACTTTAAAGCAGAAAAGCGTTTTCTGATTGTGTACGGGTGATAAGCCATGTCAAACCTTGTTATTCAGACTTGAAACTAGGGAAGCTGGCAATTTCAGCTGAATTTCAGTCACACTGCAGGGAGGGGGTTCATTAAAATATAATTTCATAAGAGTTTGGTTTTAACTTGGTGGTTTTCAATGAGCACACAGTGCACAGATATAAAGGAGAGATCCTTGATCGGGTGTTAGTAACTACACAAAGAGAAACAATTTGCTCTGTAAGTCAGCTGTCATCCTTGCCAGAAGAAATAGTCTGTTAATTCTCTTTCCAACTAGCCCTCACCAGTAGGGCATGCTTGTACGGGTGATGGGACAGGGGGGATGTGCTGGCCTACCCATACTCAATTGGTAAGGGTGGGGAGTGCTGAGCTGCACATGTTGGATGCTTCAGATCCAATGTAGGGTCAAGTAGACATAAAGCATAGCTGGTCATGGTTTGGGGAGGTGTTCACAAGTCCAAGGTTGAAAACCGTGGTTCATGTGATTTCTCGGAGGTTACACAGGGAACCCGTCGAAGAACTGTGGGACAACGGTGAAGTGTCTTATGATTTCCTGTCCTTTCCATCAATAACACAACTTTTTGTCCACTCTTCTGCCAAAACACTATGTAGAAATACAGTGTGATTTTTTAGTCACTGCTATAAGATGCAGTAAAATACCTCTGTTGAAACGAGGTTGTGACTACTTTAGGTCCTAATCTTTCCTTGGCTAACGGGTACTATGCACATTTTGGCAAACCAGCTATTCTTGTTGTGCCACTGGCAGTGCAAGTGGAAAACTGGGGACACAGTAGGACTTTGCTGAAAAGAAACAGGTGGATTTGTACTGGATTAATAAATCAGAAACAGGGAAATATTGAATCTGAACAGTGTCCAGCTCTCTCTCTGCCTGCATTTCACTGCATACTAATTCTCTCTTCTGTGAGAACCACATCAAACACAGACCAAGTTCTACCTCAGAGACTGCATGAAAGTCAAATCACGTGTGGATGTTTTTTTATTTGCTGAGAGCAGACATCTCCAGACCATGTTTAGAGCTTCAAGGGGATGTGGCAGAAGAAGTACAAATCAAGGTAAGAAACCTTGTTACTAGTGACAGTTTCTTATACAGGTAGTTGTATTAGAAGCAATAAATAAGCACCGCTTGAAAAGTTTAAGGCAACAGCCAAATAGGGATCAGAAGAGCTGCATGCTTGATCCTTACGTATCCTTACATATTTTATTAAGCAGCTACGTGGGACACTAGATAGTTATTTCCAGTTTAACTGCCCAGATTGCTTTGTTAGGACCCACCCCACTAGATCCACGTAGTCCAAATCTTCTTTAGCTTCTTGCAAAATGTTCCTTTTAAAAGATGTGTTACAACATTGTTGCTATCCTTTCACATTGTATGCACACATGCAGACCTGCCGCCTAGACAGAGTTTCTCTCATCTACTGAGTCCTGCAGTGTCCTGGCCATGTTCCCTTGAGGTTCTTTGGGGAGGACATTCACCTGAAGTGAGCAGATGGCTCATGTCACCTCCACTGGTGCCACAGGACTCATCAATGTCATGGTATGTTGAACACAAACAGATTTCCAAAAAAAAAGCAGTGGCTAGTTCTGAACTTTGGCTCAATAAATGTGACCAAACACCACTTATGAAGATGGCTTCATTAATGAAAGTAAGAGGGTTGTATGTTTAATGCAAGAAGCAGATAGAAACTATGCTTCTAAGCATAGTGTACAAATTAGCAGGGTCCCAATGTGTAAATAAGAACATCTGATGACACAAACATTAACATACAAAATTAATATTTTCTGCAAGGCACTTACACAGCTTGAGGCAAAACTCAGGATGGTTAACGAACCCCCTTGTGTGTATTATCCAACAAGAAGACCTGTGTCATCAAATATTTTTATTATTAGCTGAGATTGCCTACACTCTAGAATGCAGCTGTAATTGAGAGCTCCAGTTATGATTCCTATAGCAAGCTCTCCAAATAAAACAAAAGCCTAAAACAAAGCAGCGTTTTTGATAGAGTAAATCATAAACCTGACAGATCTAATACTACAGTTATAGCTCATCCCAGCCATGCACAGCAATATGAATTCTGTGCTTACTTCACTATGCTTTTAACATGTTTGAAAATGATGGGGCCTAGGATAGACCTTGTACTTCATCATGAGCATTCAGGGGAGATGGGAACAATTTGTAAGTGGCAGACACAATGGTGCAAAGATGGCACAGCACCGTGAGCTGGAAGAGTTTCGCTGTACTTTTTACTAAATGTCCTCGCATTGCTAATCATCAAATAAATAAATAAATATCATCAACAGTGCAGAGCCAGTTCAGAATGCAACAGCATAAAAAATAGTGTTATGGTTTATAGCCGTGTCATTTTACTGAAACAGAGCAGGGCATCCTGGCTTCCTGCATATAACTTGTCCTTGAAGAATGTTAATGGTTTTTTGTTCAGTTTTGGGTAGTTTTGAGATCCCAGTAGCAGTCAGCTTTGTCACTCTGTGTGGTAAATGCGAAGGAGACAGGAGAGAAGAAAATCACCTACCCAAACACCCAGGGCAGATGTTATTCAGGAAAGTCACAATGTTGGGGAAGGAGAAAGCTATAAAAAAAAAAAAAGCAGTACGTGATTAAATAGTCTGAAAATTAACTGTGGCATTTGGTGTTGGGTGGTGCAGGGAGATAAAAAAATGGAGACAGAAAGGTACAATACCAAAAGGACTTAGGAGTGGCAGCATGCTGAGTGCTGGCCTCCAAGCTATGTTCCCACATGCTGCTGACAGGTCTCACCTCCCCACAGGTGACCAGCAACATGTGGCTGAGTCTTACTGGCATTCATGAAATCTAAAACACTGCGTGGGGACTTGCCTAACTTAGCCAATAGGTGTGCAAAAGACAGGGTGCCTCTTAACCCCTTACCTTCTCTGAGGTGCAGGTGCTTTGGAATGGACATCAGGGAAATGCCTCTGGGCTCTGCTGAGCCCTCGCCTTGAACGTGCACCTGCGCCAGACTTGTCCTACAAAACCCAGGTGAAGGAAGTGGTCACCTTTCCTTATGCAATAGCTCAGATCTTGGACCTGCCCAGAGGAAAAGGGTGAGATTGTATTGCAACCTCTCTGCTGCTGAAATTTTCCCACCTCCCAAGCCATGTGCTAATCACCTGCAGTGGGAGATGTGGCCAGGGTACCCCATCTCAGGGAGAAGGACACCCGAGCTTCAGGTCAATGCTTGCAGGGCATTGCAAGACCTTGTATCCACTGGCTGAGGAGCAACCTGTGGGAGGTAGGTGATCTGGCTGCCCTCCTGCCTCTGCCACCAGAGCATGGCTGAGCATCCCATACCGAAAGAACAGCCCCGAAACCAACAGTGGGCATTTCCCCTGCAGACCAAGAAAGACTCACAACATTGGTAGCAAAGGTGTGAGAGGTTCTGCATACACAAAATGCATGAATCATTTATAAAGAAAAAGTTTAAGGAACTGAATACAGGGTTACTGCTGTCTCACTATATTATACTGCTCTCTAACAAATGCAAAATGGAAATGCAGATAGAAATCTACGAAGTTGTAAATACTTTACTGCAGTTGCTGTGTGTTTCCGCACTCGTAGATCTCATGAAAAGACCCCAGTGCTTTTAGGTTGAATTTTATTTTGCTTTCTGAGCCTATGACAACTACTTACAATACTGAGAAAAATAACACTTTAGTTATACTATTTCAGATGCAAAACAAATAAAACACAGTACTTATTCTTCTGTTTTTGCAAGCCCTTCTGACTCAGACTCTTGGAAAGTAATGATGGATCTCCCCATTTTTTAATTTCTCTTCACTACTGAAAAAACATTTCAAAGGCATGAATTAGATGAGGCCAGGGACAGATTTGTAATATCTCATCCTTTCCTGGAAACAATAAGAAATCAGATAAGTCCCTCAAGCAGAGTGCATTACAGGTGACAGAACAGAGATCTGGCAGAGACCTCATCAAACACAGACAATATTCAGCATTAATTCAGTGTCCATTTTGATTCGTTGCAGTCAGATGGGAAATGAGGCTTGAGTGACAACTTTATTTAGTAAGTCATAGACTGCTGAAAATTTTATGAAATGATGCAACATACATGCAAAATATTGGGGCTTTTTATTAGCAATGCTTGATAAGATACAGTGAAAATGTGAGTAATTCTCATTAGCTATTTGTCAATAACAGGCATGGGAAATAAATTAGATTAAAACCCTGCTCTGCATAATACTGCCTTTGTGTTTGCAGAAGAAACCTTATCACAATACCTTTTAATAATATGGAGCATGTATTGCAGTGTTTGTTGTTTTGCCCCATTATGCCACGAATACTAATTGTTCACTTCATTTTGTCTTCAGCCAAAGCTCCCGTTTGTGATTTAGAGCGTTATCCTTTCCAATATTCTTACATCAGTGGTGCTTATGAAACATCTGGCAGTTTCATTGCTGTGGACACTATCTTAAGCAAAGGTGCATTTTCAGATGCAGACTCCCAACTTCTTTCAGAAAAGCCGGCACGTGTGCAATGGCTCGTGTCCTGTGCAAGGACAATCATATCGTACCTAACGCTGAATTAAACCCAGCAGAGAGAGTCAGAGATAAAAAAGGTGAGGAGAGTGCACAGCCCCAGGGCACTATAATGAATATCATTCTCATGGAAGGTGTCATTACTGCTGGCATTTGAGATTGAAAATAGGAGAAGTTATATTAAACCCCTCTCATAATAATAGTCATAACAATCCTTTAGAATAATTTTTAAATTAACCTTATTAGTAAACTCATCTAGGTTTAGTTCTTTCCATCATTCCCAACAGAGGAATTCTTTAGAGGGCTAATGCCAGCTATGTGTTTCCTCCTCTTCTGACAGCTTTCCTTGAACTCTACATGGAAATCAATTTACCTCCTCATTCTTCGTACAGCCAGCAGCTTCTACATAGAAATATTCCTTTAAACAGAAGCCAATTAAAGAGCTGGCAAACTGTTTTCAGAAATGAAAGCTGCCTGTTCCAAAGCACTGAACACTGAAGCCAGCTACAGAGAAAAAACCTACCAATTTTCTTTTTCCAATTTAAAAGCAAACCTATCCTGGTGCAAGATACCTCTAAGTGACATGGGGCAAAAGGAAGACACCATAGTTAAATATAGCAGAATAATAATTTTCCTTGGCTTTCTGTAGTAGCACACAAATATCTGTGAGTAATGCCCCAATGCTACCAGTGAGCAGGGCACTTAATAAAATCCAAACAACTGTCACATGTAGGTTATAAGGTCATTTCTCATACATAAGATAAACTGGAAATCCATCCAAAGGATGGAATCTGAGAAAGTGTTATGAAGTTTACTGGAAAATAAAAAATGAGTTTCACATGTTATTTTATTTCTCAAGGGCATTTTGATAAACATATGCATACACTATCAATGCATAGCTTGCCCACTAAAAAGGAAAGAAATCAGTAGCACAGGGATTTAAAACAGTAAGTCTCTTTTAATGGCATGTTATAGTGTTGTTGATTGTATAAACGCAATAAAAATGTACAATTATGCAATGATGCAGCTTGCGATGCATTTCAGAGCTTTTTCCTGATTATACTTGGAATACTGTAGGTAAGTGTCATTATTGCCTCATGGAAGGTAAAACTGAAACACAGAGCTCAAGGTCAAAGGCCGTATAGATTTAACTCTGGTTCCCTAAATGAAGCTTCAGAACCCAAGCCTGGTGCAATAAGAATGTAGCTGGGTTTCAAGGGTAATGCACTCCTGCAGCTCCACATGTGGCTGCTGCCTTTTGAGAGTCAGGGGAGGCTGCAGCTGTTCAGCATCTCTGAAAATCAAAATTTCCTGATTCTCCCTTTAGGCAATCAAATTCAAGCCTCTTGTTTTAAATTAGACTCTTAAAATTTACTGGGGGGGAAGGCTGAATGAGTCAGGAGCAGCAAGTGCCCGCTTTAACCACCGACCGGAGGGCCTCTGTGCCGAGGCTCCCTCGGTGTGCGTTTTCCCAGGGGCTGCCTTTGACTTCCAGTGACCTAGATTGTAATGGCACTGCCCTGCTGGTAACTGCCACCATCCAGCTGAACATATGAAGTAAATTTTTCACCAAACGCTTTGGCTTCTTCTTTGCTCTCGGCTGCCGTGGGAAGTGTTGCCCCTATTCATGATAAAGGCAAAGACAGCTTGGGGCCTGGCTGTCTGGGATCCCACCTTCTGCCTCATGATCTTCCATGGCAACTGGGGTCATGCGGAGTGCTGGGACTAGCAATCCTCCTATTTCAGTGACTCTTCTGCAGCAAGAGGCCCCTGTGCATTTGGAGACAACCTGAACCCAGGCACCTTTCCAGAGGGTGGGATGCGGGATGTTTCCCTTTTCTGAGACGGGAGGGGGAGTTGGTGGGGATCTCCATTCCAATCATCATTCCATCTTTTGCCTTTGAAAAGAGATAGATCTGTGCGTATTTTATTAAATTGCACCAAAATAAGTCAATAGGGCACTCCCTGAGAATCTGAGAATAAATAAAATAAAAATTGCTTTTGAGAAGGCTATCGGAACTCCAGCTGTGCATAGATCCAGCCCTAAACAATATTTGGCATTAAGCTATGCAGCACTGATTTGAATCTTCTCAGAGGTGAGAAAGGGAGACCATCTTAACACATCACACTCCTCCTGCAGCCCGGTATAACCAGGCTGTCCCCAATACGGGTCTGCTGGGCTCTGCTCCCCACGCCCCTGACTGAGGGTCACTGCAAACCTTGCTGCTGTATCCCACCTCACCGTAACATGTGGTCCTGGCTATGCAGTGCAGAATTCAATAAAGCAAAAGGTTCTGCTGGAGAAAGACCCACCAGCCACCCCAAAATTTGGCTCTGCTCGTGTAATACTGTAAGAAAGAGGAGCCCTCACTCCACTGCTCTCGAGCTCCTGTTTATCCAGCTACACATGGAAGACAGATGTCCACAGGAAAGCCAATTTCCTTGCAGAGCCATAAAATACAATGTGACAAAACTTCCCAAGCATTATTTCAGTGTGTAATGTATGTCTTCAGGAGTGCAAGCAACAGAAAGACAGAGAAAGGAAAAAAAAGGGGGATACGAGTGTGAAGAGGCAGAGACCCTTCTCTGCAATACCCTTGTCCCCACACCTTGCCACAGCTGCTCCGTGCCTCACACTGTTGATGTCTATAAAACCCTGGAGTGGAAATCAAAGAATGAGTAATCAGGATATTTTCAGCACTATACCATTTCAGATACCCACATAAAATGCACATTGTGAATCATTGCCAGGATCGCTGAAGAGATCTCACCATGGTCTCCAGGTCTCCAACAGGGCAGAAGGGGAACTTCCTGCACCCTTGGGAGCTCCCGTTTTGATTAAACATCTGAGAAATTTCCCAAAAGACTATTACGCTCAATCAATATGACACTGCTTCAGCTAACGAAATTCTTTTAACATCCAACATCCTTTGAATCACGGATTAGAGAGGGCAGGTTAGTTCAGATTCTGAACTACATTTTAAATTACATAATTATCTAGTAGCATCACTGTATATATTAGAACATCTCTTTTCAATGGAAAAACCCAATGTTCTTGAATTTCTATGTTAAAAACTGTGTAAGAATTGAGTATGTTAATATTTTTAAATATTTTGAAAGCTTGTACAAGCTTTCAGGCTTGTTAATGTCATTCAAAGTCAACTGCATATCTTTAACATAGGAAAATAAATGAATATACCATATAATTATTGCTGACATCTAAAAATCTTCAATTTAAGACAGTCAAAAGCATAACTACCTACATGACTGTATTTATTGCTGGATTGTGGGTATTTCATAGTCAGTAAAATATTTTTTATCATACAAAACACGTATTTCATTATATAGAACATATTTCTGAAGGAAATTTGATGAAGGCAAATTACTTAATAAGTGATCCAGTCTTGATTTCCTTGTTTATGTTACCGAAAAATCTTACCTGGTGTTTTATTACTGTACTAACTACTAGCATATTTATTCCTTTATTCCTTGTGTGACAAAATGTTGTGGCATGCTGGAAGGTGTTAGATATTGTACTGACAGAACATTGCAAAAATTCCACAAAAAGTGTCACACAAAACTTTGATGTGTGAAATACTTTTTCTTTTGTAGCCTACCATAGTTATATTTACAAATGGATTTTAGTCCAAGTCCATCGCAACTAATCTTAACTTTGAAACTAGTGTGTTATGTCATCAACTGAAGTACTATTTTTCTACCGTACTGAAATATTTGGGACTAGCTTTTCTGCAGTAAAAGTGTAAAAGGTCACAGGGTTATGGGATTGAATTTTTTTTGAGTTGGTTTTTTTTTTTGGAGGGGGTGTTGCTCTTAAAAAAGGAAAACAGGGAGAAGGCAATGAAGCTGAGCCCTGTTTTGCAGGTGCAGTAAGCATGGGCATAGAAAGGCCATTTCCAGTCACAGTGTTTATGTTGTGTCACTGTTTCCTCGTGATCCCTTTTCCATCCATCACAGCCACCTGCCTCATGTTCACTAACACCTGCTAACTGTTCACTACTTCTTTCAAGCATGCATTACAAATCCTATTTCATATAAAAACACATTCACTGAGGTCCCATGAATGCAACCAAAATTCTTACACTGTCAAATGAAAAATACAATGGTGGTGTTATTTTTAAGTGCCTAAACATTCTTGTTGTAGATTCATACAACAAATGCTGTTGTATGTTGTATGTATTATGTTGAGAGCTAATGCAACTGCCACAGGAAAAAAAAAAACAAAACAATGGTCTTTTACCCCAAAATCATGGTATCTGTATTTAAATTTCAGGAACTTTTCAGATGAGGTTGAGAACCAGGTGCTGTGTCTTAATTTTCAGCTGTGTGTATTCAGTAAAATAAGTTTTATTTCTCTTTTCTGTAAAATCTATATTTTGGAATGTAACAACAAAAAAAAAAGAAAATATTTTCCACATCTATATTACACAGTGTAACTCATGGACTACCAGCATTTTGTATTACAGCTTCAGCCTCTAAACATGTTCTGAGATGAAATATAGGACATAAATCAGATTGGGATCCAGATCTACTTTACATATTTGGAAGAACTGTAGAGAAAATGCTAGGAATTGAAGGGCTGATCTGACAAGTCTTTTGGGGAAGCTCCCTGAAGAGGTGGAGGAAAAGGAAGAGGAAAACTCTTAGATGTCTAAATCAAAGGGATTTTGCTGCCTGAAAAAGTAAACGTGAGCATACAGATTACTTTCATGAATTAAAATGACTAGAATATCCAATGCAAGCAGACCTGACTTGATCATGAGATCAGTGAATGCAAACTTTTTGGCCCTTATATCAAATGCACCACAAAGAAGAAGCAGTCCCTTTTCCCTAATTACAGTTATATCACAACTTGATCACAATTTTTTGTAGGACAGTGTCAGTTATAACTTACCACCAAAACAAATTTATTCTCTTAAAAAAATAATCCAAGTCTGTCTCAGGGAATTGTACAGATCACAACTTGGCTGTCAGCTTAGACAGAATCTATAGATATATCCAATGCTTCTCAAGGGAAAGTATTTTATGTCATGTCACATTTTGGCTGGCCTTGTACAAGGATAGAAGTACAATGCAGGAAGCACTGTACTTCAAATCTCATTTCTTTCACTGAGCTTGTTCCCCAATAAACTGTACTTCCCAGCTGGCTTGGACCCTGTGGGACCATAAGCGATCCAGGAGGTTCCTGGAGTGCTTCAATGATAACTTCCTTCTGCAAGTGATAGAGGAGGCAACAAGGTGAGGTGTTATGCTGGACCTTATTCTCACCAACAAGGAGGGGCTGGTGGAGAATGTGAAGCTCAAGGGCAGCCTTGGCTGCAGTAAACTTGAAATGGCAGAGTTCAAGATTCTTAGGGTGTTGAGGAGGTTGTACAGTAAGCTTGCTACCCTGAAATTCAGGAGAGCAGATTTTGGCCTCGTCAGGGATCTTCTTGGCAGAGTACCATGTGATAAATGTACCTGGAGGGAAGAGGGGCCCAAAAAAGCTGGTTAATAATCAAGGATCACCTCCTCTGTGTTCAGGAGCGATGCATACTGACAAAGAGGAAGTCAGGTAAAAAAACACCAGGAGGTCTGCAAGGATGAACAAGGAGCTCCTGGACAAACTTCAACATAAAAAGGAAGCCTACAGAGGGTGGAAGAAAAGGACAGGTGGCCTGGGAGAAATTGTCCAAGCAGCCAGGGATCAGGTTAGGAAAGCTAAAGCCCAGATAGAGTTAAATCTGTCCAGGTATGTTCAGGGCAACAAGAAAAGCTTCTACAGGTACGTCAGTGATAAAAGGAAGACTAGGGAAATGTGGGCCCTCTCCAGTAGGAAACAGGAGACCTGGGATATGGAGAAGGCTGAGGTACTCAATAACATTTTTGCTTCAATCTTCACCGGCAAGTGCTCTAGCCATGCCACCCAAGTCACAGAAGGCAAAGGCAGGGACTGGAAAAATGAGGTACCACCCACTGTAGGAGAAGATCGGGGTCGAGACCATCTGAGGAATCTGAAGGTGCACAAATCCATGGGACCTGATGAGATGCATCCATGGGTCCTGAGGGAATTGGTGGATGAAGTTGCTAAGCCACTATCCATCATATTTGAGAAGTTGTGGCAGTCCAGTGAAGTTCCCACTGACTGGAAAAGGGGAACATAACCCCATTTTTAAAAAGGGAAAAAAGGAAGACCTGGGAAACTACAGGCTAGTCAGTCTCACTTTTGCGCCGAGCAAGATCATGGAGCAGATCCTCCTGGAAACTATGCTAAGACACATGGAAAATAAGGAGACCGGTGACAACCAACACAGCTTCACTGAAGGCAAATCATGTCTAACATATTTGGATGACTTCTACAATGGGGTTACAGCGTTGGTGGATAAGAGAACAGCAACTGACACCATCTACCTGGACTTGTGCAAAGCATTTGACACTGTCCTGCACGACATCCTTGTCTCTAAATTGGAGATGCATGGATTTGATGGATGGACCAGTCAGTGGGTAATGAATTGTCTGCATGGTCATACTGAAAGAGTTGCGGTCAACAGCTCGATGTCCGAGTGGAGACCGTTGACGAGTGGCACTCCTCAGTGGTTGATACTGGGACCAGTGCTGTTTAACATTTTTGTCGGTGACATGGACAGTGGAATTGAGTGCACCCTTAGCAAGTTGGCCGACAACACCAAGTTGTGTGTAGCGGTCAACGTTCTGTAGGGAAGAGATGCCATCCAGAGGGACCTGGACAGGCTGGAGAGGTGGGCCCGTGTGAACCTCATGAAATTCAACATGGCCAAGTGCAAGGTCCTGCACATGGGTTGGAGCAATCCCAAGCCACAAATACAGGCTGAGTGGAGAATAGATTGAGAGTAGCCCAGAGGAGATCTTGGGAGTGTTGGTTGATGAGAAGCTCAACATGAGCCAGCAATGTGCCTTCACAGCTCAGAAAGCCAACCATATCCTGGGCTGCATCAAGAGTTGTTGCCAGCAGGTCGAGGGAGGTGATTCTACCCCTCTATTCCGCTCTGGTGAGACCCCACCCAGAGTACTGCATCCAGCTCTGGAGTCCTCAGCATAAGAAGGACATCAATCTGCTGGAGCGTGTCCAGAGGAGGGCCACAAAGACGATCAGAGGACTGGAGCACCTCTCCTATGAGGACAGGCTGAGAGTTGGGGTTGTTCACTCTAACGAAGAGAAGGCTCTGGGAACACCTTATAGCAGCCTTCCAGTACTTAAAGGGAGTCTACAGGAAAGATAGGGAGGGACTCTTTATCAGGGAGTGTAGTGATAGGATGAGGGGTAATGGTTTCAAACTGAAAGAGGGTAGATTTAGATTAGATATTAAGAAGAAATTCTTTACTGTGAAGGTGGTGAGACACTGGAACAGGTTGCCCAGAGAAGTCGTGGATGCCCCCTCCCTGGAGGTGTTCAAGGCCAGGCTGGGTGGGGCTTTGAGTAACTTAGACTAGTCTCTGCCCATGGCAGAAGGGTTGGAAGTAGATGATCTTTAAGGTCCCTTCCAACCTAAACCCTTCTATGATTCTATGATTGCTGGTCTAACAACATCAGGTTTGTTTCACACCAGATTCTTGCTGGAGTTTCAGTGAGAGCAGTGTCTCTACAAGTCCTTGAAAACTGTAGTAAGCATGAAGCATGAATGTTTATTTTAATCAAGGAAAAAATTACTTGCTTCATTTTTACATACTGTAAAAATCTGTGGTAGGGGAGATAGACAGAAGAAAGAACAAAAGAATTATCAGAACAATAAGGTGATGAAGACATGATTACATAGATGAAAACATGTGGCTAGGAAACAGGCAAATTCTCACCTTAAACTTTTTCAACAAAATCAGTAACAGGATGATCTGCTTATCGCGGGAACACAGTTATGATGCTTTCGTAGGACACTCACCTAGCTGAAATTCAAGGGACATCTCATCAATGTTTCAGCTACATGTGGATTTTGCTAGAATTGTGAAAGACACCTGCACAATGGACACTGTACATACACGCTCATGCACGTACACACCTCTTTTCCTCCACCCTAACTGCCAGTGTCCAAGGCCAAACTCACTTCTCTGTAGAGAAGGGAGGGGTGACTGAGAAACATGCAGGGTGGTATTCACACAGCAGAAACACAAAGTCTCACAGTTCTCAGAGATTTTGAAGCTCTTTCTTTTAAAAAGCTGTCACCTTAATTCTTATAATTTCCCTTTCTTATATATGTTCTGCTTCATATGCTCCTGATCAATGGCTTTTCCCCCAACAAGGGAGGCAGAACCCCTGAGGACTAGGAAAAGTACTGGGATACCAAGTATGATCAAGGATACCTATTCCTCACTATTAACTTTGTTGGGAGGCTGATGCAAGAGGATTGTAAGCATGGACCTGAGTGAGATATGCAGATGGTAATAAGCATTAAGGAAACCATGCAAGAATATGAGGTATAAATACGCTGCTTTGCTGCGTAGCTGAGTAAATAGTCTCCTGATTAAAACAAATTTCTTCTTACAGCACTAGAGTTTTCCTTTACAAACCAAACTTCTCAGTGACTCAGTTTCCCCAGATGTCATATCAAGGCTTTCAGTTTGCATGTGAAACATGGCTAGTAAATACACCTGAGGAAAAAACAATCCCTGAAGCACTAAAGAGGCTATCAGTTCACCATTATGCTTGATTCTCACTTGTTCTTTCTCCTTCTCAAAATTTCACTTTAAAAGTTTCCATCAGCTGACCAAATGATTTTTTTTTTCAGTATAATCACTTAATTTATTTAATGTTTATAGTCATTAAGGCTTTTAGTGGAATCATTTTAAAATATGCTTTCAGGGTCATTTCAGCTCTATTAAGCTTTTTAAATAGATTAAATCCAGGGTCTCTGCTTTCTGAATACAAAAGCAGATCTTGCCTGTGAAGCCAAAAACAATTTAAAACATATGAAATGCTGTAGAATTAATCTGTCCAGAACCAAAAGGAAGACTGTATTTATAGCAGCTGATTTATTTGTTTGATATACAGTA
The DNA here is from genome assembly GCA_017639485.1 of Pluvialis apricaria. Classification (NCBI taxonomy): domain Eukaryota; kingdom Metazoa; phylum Chordata; class Aves; order Charadriiformes; family Charadriidae; genus Pluvialis; species Pluvialis apricaria. Next base: position 189,562,788 of record CM030007.1, on the reverse strand, counting down.
TGTGCTCTGGTTTATAATTTTTAAGGTGTGTGAAAAGGGTCACATTATATATTACAAAAATAGCAAGGCAATGATTTACAAGACTTCACATCGTGCCTATTGACCTTCTCAATAAGAAAGGTTGGTGGTTGTAACAGCACTGAAAAATTAAACCCATGGGAGTCAATTTAATGTAGTATAAACTCTTTAACAACCAGCAAAATAGCCATATCAGCTGTTCCATCTGCAGATTATGTTTCAGCTGTAAAATGCAGTTTTTAATAAAAAGTGCACAAGCTTTTTTATTCTACAAAGCATGTGTTTCCTCCGCTGTGGAAGCAGCTGCTCCCTACCTTTCGTGTGGCAAGAATGGGAGCATTGTGTTATAACTGGTCCCCTCAGTGGGAGAAGAAAGAAAAGGAAGAAAGAAACTGCTTAACAGCAGTACAAGTAATTTTGCCCAGTTTCCTTCTGAAAATTAATCTCTGAGCTCTGAAGAAAAGATGTTCATCTGTTTGTCCTTTGTTGTGGACAAATACATTAGTCTGTCCACAAGGAAAATAATATTAGCACATGTACAGCTTGAAATAATCAATACCTAGGCTTAACAATTGGGTAATACTTCATGTTAACACACTCACTGTGAAAATGAGAGGTTAAGGGCAAGATATCTCTTTTAATTATCAGAGTCGTGTGTCATGGACATTCCAGAAATAATGGTATCTGAGCACATCTAAAGTCACATAAATGAAAGACAAAAAACATTCAAACTGTGATCTTCCTTATGATTTACCTCATTTTTTTGCAGAATTATCTGGCTATCCCAGTACCTTGCAGAGATGGAAGCTGGCAAGCAAGACAGAGTCTCTGGTTTCTCATCCCTAGGATGCTTACCTCATCCACTTTTTGCAAGGAATCAGACAAAAAGCAGCCTAGAGTTATATAAAGATTGCTAAAGTTATGTATTAATAGCCACTGTCCTCTAAAACAAAACAAAACCTGACAACAAAACGATGCAGCTAACCATTGAGTATTCTGATATTGGCTTATACGTTATGAGGGCCTTCCAGAGAGAAAGTTAATGGCAGACACAATATTGGAGATATAACTAGCACCTTTCATCTGTTGGAAGAGTGCTGTGATGTATTTTGGTTTTCTTGACAAAAGAAAGCTTTTTCTATAGCTGCTAATGTAATGACTTGGTGAAATGTGGAAGCTCACTGAAAGTGTGTGCTTCACACTACAATTTATTTTCCCGACTAAGAAAGCCAACGGCAAGACAGTTGAGGGCAAGAAGATTGGTGTTTGTGCAGAAGTATATGAGAGATGTGAGTGAAGAGATTTGCATAATGCACGCTAGTGGGAGTTCTTTTCCAATTTAGCTCATCTACGTGGGAAGTTCATTATGGTATTTCCCTTATAACTTACGTTCCTTCCAGCATAGCAGAATAAAACAATTGATGGTGCAGCTGTAGATATCTTCTTTACATCTTCCTGTGAAAGACTGCTAAACATTCTGTCTCTAATTCTCATTCCAATTGCATATTATGTATGAAAAGAACAGGTCTCTTCAGAGTGTTTTAAGTCAGTTTGGTGTGCTATGTACTGTAGCAATCTCCACATGTACATTTTAAGTCCTACTCAATCTGTTGATTATAATGCCCTGGAGAGACAAAATGGGTTAATATTTCAACACTGTGCTTATTAACGTGTTCAACAATTTTATCGGAACAGGATATTCCCATACTGATAGTAGGTGAGCTGAAGGAATGGGGTTAATTGTATCAGCTTGTCAAAAAAGGTATAGACACAGTTACTTAAGCTTTGATAATGGTTAGAATTAAGGAAGTACCATAAAATAATGGATGTCTCTTGTGCTTTTCCTGATTCTAAGATATTTTTCAGGTCTGAGAAGACCCCATAAAAAACAGGGGAAACCATCTGTTACAGCCAGTCAGTGTTAGCGGCAGAAGAGCAGGCTGTCCTGTTGCTGGGACATGAGCAAAGTAAATCTAGATGACAAAATTTCCCAGTTACTAAGGCTTTTTCAAAAACACACATATGCTTGTCCTCCAAGGTCACTGCTTTGCTGTATTGTTGAAACCCAAGTGAAGCAAAACTAAGTTAAAATTCTGCCAAGGTGGACAGTGGGTTCAGCGCCAGCTTTACAGAGGTGTACATGGCCATCTCAGAGAAAAGCTGAAAGGAAGCAGATTCTCAAGTTCTTCACCACACTGTTACATAGTATTTTAAGACATGGTTGTCAATGAAGCATTTTCCTTCCCTGTTGTTTGCTCAGAATTTTCAAAGAAGCGTTCGAGGGGTATCTGAATCTTTGTAAAGCAGAATCAACCAGTAAATCAGCAACATTATCTGGAGTCAAGTGGGCAATGAAAGAGATCCTATTTCTCATTTGATTTGAAAGGAGTTTCTGAATGTGTCCAATATCTCCAGAGGCAGGTTTATAACCTTTTGTACCTGAGTTCCCCAGGTTGCAAGCACTTGAATGTAACTCCTGAAAACCTATCAGAAAGGCATCCCAAGCATTCAGTCTGAGCTGCTTAGGTCAAAGATTAAAGAGAAAAAGCTGGATAAAAGCAGCTCCAGAAAGGAGTCCTATTAAGAGTCCGTGTATTGCCTACCATATGGCTTGTGGAGATAGAGGATTTCTAATCATTTACTGTCCTGTCACCACAGGAAGCTCATGCTGGACCTTCTGAAGTATCACAAACCACTGCAGACTAATAATCTTGTGGAAGGTCATGTAAGAAAAGTTCAATAATAAAGCAACTGGGACAGTACCTTGACATTTGTGATAATAAATATTATCAACAACATCAGCTAGAGTTCAGAGAAAGACTTGAATTTCACATGTCAAAATTGCTAGTGAGAAGTATTGGAAAACCTTTTAGACTGACATTTTCCTGGGAGAGGCGATCAGCTCCAGGAATACTTGTGCCTCGGGCATAATTCAATACCGTCTATATCCTTCGTCTCCTTGATCACAGAAATTAGAGCTGGAGAAGACTCCTAGGTCACCAAACTGCTACACATTTTCAAGTCTTTCCCAGTGCTCATTTAATGAGAGAAAGTCCAGACAATGACACTTGCACCATTTCTTTCAGGAGACGATTCCTCATCTTTAAGGAGGGAAAAAACCCTCTTGCACTATTCTTCGATAGCCCCTAAGAGCAGTGGCTGGCAATGTAAAGCGCTGCTGTACTGAGAGCAGGAAGCATATTACATCTGCTTTACAATGTCTACTGGTGTAACTTAAGTGCACACAATGCAGTGTGACATAGAATCTGGCCCCTAGGATTTCACTTAAGAAAAGTGCTCTAGCAGTTAAATGTCTCCATTTTTTTACTTTCTCTTTTTACTTCTGCTGTAGATCCTGCCCATCTGTGAAGTCTAAAGCCCATGCAGGAGCTGTAGTCATACACCACATTGGCCATTGTGCAAAGGGAGAAAGGACTTGAGCCTGAGTAGACTAAGGTATTTCCAAGAGCATAGCACTGGTTTCTTCAAGGACTTTGCAAACCAGTAAATAAAAGCTATAAACATACAGGAGTTGAACCTGAAATAGAAAAAACACTTTAGATCTATTAATAGCCATCTGCCAGCCTAGAGCAGCAATTCTCCTCCTATGACCAAGATAAAAACTTTAAAAAAAAAAAAAGAAAAGAAAAAAGGCTGATGCTTAGCAATGTAGCCCGTATGCTGAGTGGATTGAACTCAATAAATGATATCATGTCTGTGTTCTCCAGCTTTCGTTATATTGTCCATGTCCCTGAATCCATACACAATTCAGGCTGTGGATATGGACATCCTATTCAAACTTTCCAAAGCCTTCAATTCTCCTAATTTCAAAGCGTGCCTCTTATGGTTTTTGACACAAGCTGAACCAAATACTAGATACAGGCAGATGATGACAAGCTATTGAATTTCCATAGGTTGCCATTTGTCATTGAGCTGCAGTGGCTGGCTGTATGTGTGTATGTATGTCACCTAATACATAGGTAGAGCAAAAAAGCATTAGCTTAAATTCATTGCAAAGGTCACATTTGCCATTTTGTGTAAGTAGCATTGAGATGAGGGTCAGTTAAAATAAAATATTTATTTCTAATACAAACCACCTTCATAATTTCAGCTAACACATTTTAATTCTCACTTGTAACAGAAAAGGAGCATTCATGAAATTAGGCAGCATAGCTTATCTGCCAGCTGGTAACTCCTTACGCCTCAGTAATTTGGTTGCTAGCAATCCTGTTACATCCATAGTTTGGAAGGAGCAGGAGGAAGGCTTCCCACAGACCGAAGGCTACGAAACATTCCCGAAAAGAGAGCATGGAGCATTTCTTGCTCTTTCTCTTTACTCTGACACATCTTCCCAGCACAGCACTCTCACGTAAGGACCTGCATCACACACCAGGCAAGGAGGGGTCAGCCAACACCTACAAGACTTGCTCTCGTGTAGCTTTACACCATGAACACTGAGGCATGTCTGGTTTATTTATTTATACATCAGTGAAGGTATGCTGGGTAAGTAATTGGAGCCAAATAAAACCTGCTGGTTTTACAAATTGGGATTACTGGCTGAAGCTTTCTCATGTCACCTCTACACACTGTGGCAGGTCCCAGGATAGCTTTCGTGATGATTACCAAGTTATAAGACAAGCTGTCAAATCTTTTATAATCAGGGGTTAAAATAATACACACTCCGTATTGAATAATTGCTATAAATGCCCTGAGGCGTAAAAAAATTGTTTGAGATGTTGTAAATAATGCGGCTGGATTTAACAGCAATTTGATATGTCTGTTCTGGTTTTTCCCATGTAGCCTGGCCCCAAGTGTCTTTTCAGGTCTGCTCTTCAGTCCATGTCAGCCACAAAAGTAACAGTACCTCCCTGTACAGTATACAAACATCTGGGTCAATCAGAGGTCAAAGCTCAACTAAAGGAGGCAGCATGCAATAAATATAAATGAAGTATATTACTATGATAAATAAAAGTGGTCTACATTAATGTGAACAAGCTTGACTGATAGTGAGTACATTTCCAAGACACGGGGTCAAGCTTGGTGCATCCGCGAGGCTGAGGGGCTGAATGAGACGCATTGCTGCAAGCAACTCTGAGACAAAAATCCCCAAATAGGCTATGATCTCATGAGGCAGACTTATCAATTATGGTAATAAAGTCATCCTGACAGTAGGCTTGCTGTTACCACATTCAAATCTTTGCTGTCACTGTCAAAAGTGGTATTTCTTTCTTCTTACAACTTCTTTTCCACGAGATTCCTAGAATTGGTAATATTGGATGGTTTCATCCCTGAGGCTTCCTCTCTCATTTTATTCTTTCCTTTCTGAAATTTTTACTGTCAAGTAAATGCTCTTTAACAAAATGTGTGAGTTTCTTTATCTATAGTATACCCATATTTGATGTTTGTTTTTAGAAAACACATCCTCTGGAAAAATACAGCAGGAGGCATTCCTGATGGGAACTTGACTTTTTTTAAAGTTTTGTATGTAGTTTTACTTTTCATTTTAAATACAGTGTTGGGCTGAGTTCTGACAAGGACTAGGTCTGTATAGCATAACTCAGGGAACAGTTCATCCATGAGCCTACGTGACAGAAAAGTTTTCAATGAGGCTTCTTGGAGTACTGTGAAAACAGAGCCACTGCACAAAACGTGAGCACAGTTTGTGCTCGAGTACTCAGGATCTTGCTGCAGGAGTCAAAATTAAGCTGAGTAGCCGGACTTGCTATCTGAGCGATTACGGTGCAGAGAAGCATAGTGGGAAAAACCTCTTCATTGGAAAAAGACTAGAAAATTTTTAAAAAAATAAACAAACAAACAAACAAACAAAAACAAAAAAAAAAAAAACAGGGACAGTCAAAAGATTCTGGATAAAGTACTACAGAAAGGACTGGGAGGCACAACTTGTACCATATGTGATTTCCTTTCCCATCATTTAACAGAGGTCTGGAGAATGAGGAAAATGTGATGAAACGTTAAACAGCAACACACAAGTCTTCTGTATTTGGAGTGCAAATGACTAGTGACATAGGACATTCCATTAAATGATGTCCATGAAAAGCAAGCACATAGTGAATCATCCATCCACACAGGCTTGCAATAAGAATGTTGCAGAACTCATCTCTGGGCTGATATTGCTGCTATTTAATGTAGTTTCTAGCAAGCCATTTATCATATTTATGGCTACATCTAACCCTTTTTACTATGTTCTTTTTTCACGAGTTCTCCTAGAGAAAGGCCATTGCACAGCTTTATGAAGCCATGAACTGGAGAATAATGCATGACCTAAAGCAAATGGAGGTGAATGATGCCCACATTATACTGGTTATCCAGACCTGTCAGAGAACTGCCAATACATCAAGCACTGTTGACCAACTTTGCCATGCCCGTAGTTTCCAGAACAGGTAACAAAATGGAATCAAAGGTGGGCTTCAAAAGCTCCCACTATTTTATCCTGCATCAATATTTGCAGCAAATCTCACCACTTGTTGAAAATGAAAATGTTGTCCTCATCTTTGCACTACAAATCCCTGGCTTTTCAGCAAGAGAGTAGGAGCCTAACCCTTCTGAATAACCATTTCCTCCGAGACAGCACTTTAAAAAAAATATGCAGAGCTTATTAAAAATGTAGCTGGCTTTCAGACTAGTTAGTGTCTTCCAATAATTTGGATTGTTGAAAAAATACAAACACTAAGTAGCAGCTGCTGGACCACACACCATGTGAAAGAAAGAACACCATGTTTCTGTTGAGAGGTTTCTCAGGAACCATGCAAATCCTTCTGCTTCAGCTAAATCCCTGGAGTATGTAATCCTGATATAGTTAAACTGTTCTTGGATCATTTACTTCCCAAGAAGCTTACTTTGCTGCATGCTTGGTGTGCAATTATTTATAGAGAAAGCCGTCTCCCTTTGCAAAGCAGAAAACAGCTTGTGGTTACTCAGCTGACACTTGATCTGCATCTTTCCTTTTTTTCCAGAAGCAAAACTCATTGAAATATCCCATAGATTCTCTGAGGAGGTACAGAACATAGCTTAAGAATGCTCATATTGGGTCAGACCAAGTGTTCATATTCCCCGGTATCCTGGATAAGAGGAAAAATATAGGAGCAGGGAAAGAATACAGTTATGCTTCCTCATGTTCTCAAATTTCCTGATTCCGAACCACATCTCTGCAGTTAATTAACAGTCTTTCTTTCATTAATGTTTTCAATTGCTTTTATAACTCATTGATATTTTGGCATCTGCTACATTCTGTGGCAATTAATTTTAGCAAAGAAATGAGCATCTTCAGTTCCCTTTAATGACTGCAAACTTAGAGGAAACTCGAACTTTTCTGGATTGGATCCTTAGGCTTCCTGTGATTTTGTTTTCCTCTTCTTCAAAATTGGGATGCTGATACTTACTCATCTGTCTCACTGGCATGAGTCATTCTACCAGTTATTTTACTAACATTTGCTAGTGAGACCTGTTGATTCAATAACATGTGCTAATCTGCACTGAAGACATTAGGCAAGGTGTTATTCATGTCTTGATTTTTCGTTTTAATTAAATCTTGTTCGTGACTAAAATTGTGCAAACGCCTAATACATGCAACTGCATGAGAAACATTTCTGTATGCTGGCCAGTTTCCAAACTTCAGTTCAATTCATGAGTCCTATGTATTAGTGGAGAGAGAGAGTTAGTGGAAGATGATTTCTTTAAAAGTTATTATATAAACTTTATTTTGTTATTAGAAGTTAAGCTTGTTGAAACACTATTCTACCAACTATACTTTTCTGAGTTTCCGATATCTTTGTTCACCATACTTTTAATATTAGAAACTTGCAAAAGTGCTGTATTCGTTAAACCTCTCATCTAAATTTTATAGATGCACACGTTTCATACAGCTTAGTCAAAGATCCCACTGGAATCAAAAACACAATCATGAAAAATGTTCTGAATGCTGGACTGAAAAATAATGAAAGGAAATAAGGGGATTACAGTAACACACTGAGAAAGAGAAAATTATAGTTAATTTCTCCCCAAGAAACTGCTGGTAACAGAACTAAAACGGGAAGACTACTTCCTATTTCTTCATCTCTCCCCATGAGTATGTACTATCTGAAGATTAGATTGGATCGTGCTAACTGCAGAACTTCTTCTTTGAGTTTAGCAGAACTTCCAAAGAAGATTTTTTCTTCCTACCTTCCCATAGCAACATCCCCTGATTTAGGCCACAAGGTGATGGAGTAGAGTCAGGGTTAAGTACAGAGAAGAGTTACTTTTGTCCACAGAGCTGCCTAGAGCCAGCCAGTAGGAAAATGCTGAAAGCACTGCAGGGCAGGATTTGACTTTTGTACTAGGTAGTGTCGTAGACAAAAAAAATAGCTTAAATGGTGAATGTGGACAGGCAACACATGCATATGTGTGTGTGAGTGAATGCCCAAAATTGAACTTCTGAACGCTAAAGCAGAAGCCTCCTACTTGCTAGCTGCAGCTATTAAGGGCTGGTCATACATTTTATTAACACCTGGATTAAAGAGACATGGCATGTCTTGAACACCACGATTCATAAAGAGACATGAGACAGGACCACCAGTTAGGGGCTGTGCACTCCAGCACTACACAGACTGTATTGGCTCTGGGAAAGAAGCAGCAACCCCAGAACAGGGATGAAGACCTTGGCTGGAGTAAAGATCTTGGACATGGGTGAAGATCCTGGAGATCAGGGAGGTGGATGGAGATGAAGGCCAGGGGAACCCAGAGACCTTGATGGGTGATGCCCAAGATTAGCAACCATGAGCAGTGGCACAACAGGAACTGACCTGACTTTCTGCCCAACCTTCCAGGACCAGCAGTGATTGCCCTGCAGGAAAGGGAAGTCAAGACCAAGTAAACACAACACTGGGAGGAAAAAGTAAGAGTGGAACAGTCAGGTAGGACGAAAGCTTGAATCTTGCTGATCTTCAGATCTACCACCAGTTGCTGTTTACTATGTCTTGCCTGTGATAAGTCAGCAGAGAACACACAGGTAAATGGAGAGTGAATGCACAGTCAAGTCAGCTGGTAATCAGTGGGCAGTTTGGTAGGGTGACACCCTTTCAAATTAGTTCATGAAGAACAGCCTACTTCTTATATTTTGTCCCTCTCTGAGGTTCAGTCACCACATACAGGCGAAGAGGACCACATTTCATTACACCACCTGGCATAGTCTCCTGCAGGTAGGTGTCACGAACAAGACCCTTGCCTTTCTCTTCCAGCATGGCTGCAAAGACAACACATTGTCCAACTGCACGTTCCCTTTCCCATGAGGACCTGCCATTCAGCATGACCCAGGCTGTGGGAAATGGAGTTAAACTCCTTCCTACTGCATCTGATTTAGACCTACGTCTCCCTGCTCCTGTCCACCTACAGATATCCCCTGTCTGTAGGGAACTACTCTGCAGTCCTTATGAAACTTCTCCAAACAGAAGATTTCAAAATGTGAGAGCAAAGGAAAGAGAAAAAAAAACAAGATCACTCAAGATATGTTATGTGTCAGTCAAGTCCTGGGCTCCAGCCCTTCGTCTCATCTGCCCATTCATTTTTTCTAATGGCTAGAGTGGGGTTGTAACCTGCACTTCCCACCACTCCAGTAAGTGAAGGGCCTCCCCACGGGGCAGCTGTCCTGACTTTCTGACCCAGGGATTTTTGCACTCTTTGCCAAATGATGGGACAGTTTCATCAAGACAGTTTGAATATACCTTTTACATAACCCACTTTAGCTTGTTGATAAGCATTTAGGTAGTGCCTCAGAAACTAAATGAGAAACGATGGCAGTGAGTCCCTAGCTGGAAGATGGCACAGGTGAATCTCTCATCTCCATTGCTGGGATGAATCCTGGACATGGTTTAAAGAGCAGCACTGTACCCTCCCACATCAGAAGTCCTTTAGAAAGAAAAGGTTGCTGCTTTTTCATTTTCTGTTGTGTCTAACCTGGGGAGGGGGGATACACAGTAATCATTTTTATGATTTCTCTGTTTGATGCATTCAGGAGATAGGACGGAAAATGCCATATTCTGAGTACTGCTTTGACCTGCTTTGACCCAGGACACCTTAGAAGACATGACTTCGGGATAGGCGTGTGAGACAACCAAGGAGACATTAAATTCAAAAATTAAGTCACTGTTATTGAGGTACCTCTGACTCTCTTTAAGTCTGCCTTGCATGTTTTATTCATAACTTCATATTTGTTGTATTACACTTCAATTTATTTGGGGGGTCAACCCAATCTTTCTGTTAGTCAACATTTTGTCAGTGGTGGTATTTTTGTTTACTTCTATGCCATTGAATACTGTGAGATTTTGTACTGATCTCTGTAAAACACATCAGGAAACACCCACCTTTACAGACAATTATTGGTGCCAACTTTCACAGATCTGTCTATCAGCCAGACTGTAATCCATTCAATGCACACTTCATGCATGCTGAGTGGTGGCATTAATTGTGCCTGGCAGTAATAAGGCAAGTGCCTTACAAAAGCCTGTTTCACCAGATTAGATGTAGCGACCAAATTGATAATTCCCACACATGTAATTGAGATTATTTCAGAATCTTATTTATTGTCATAATTAACTGAACCACATCTTGATTTTATACTATTTTGTCTGAGACGGATTGCCTGGAAACTATTTGTGCCAGAGACACCTGGATAACCTCACAACTCTTTTAAGATCAGCTTGCTTCCAGCCTCACAGGATTTTGCTGGTGTTCTGGACAGAAATCTTTTCAAGTAATTCTTTTGGATTTTTAGGTATAAGCTATCCAGGCCTGCTGATTTGAAAAAATTTATCCCCCATGCAAGGGTTGTGGTTTTTTAATGTCTTTCTCAGCTCTTAACTGAGTACCTCATCATCTTCATGTGAAAGAAGCACTTCCTCTAGTTTCATTTTGAAAACAGAAGAGGGATTTATTTATTGTATACTCCTGCATTTCCTGTCTCGTTATTAATGGCATTATCATCTCTAGTAATGGTCTTGTATTATTGCTGGGATTTCATTTGTTCTTAATATACTTTTAAAAAGCTCCTTATTTCATGTTGCCCAGAGACAAATCCATGATGTTATTAGCCTCTCTTATCAATTATGTTCACTTCGTAAATTATACTGATTATTATCCATTTCTTTCTTTTCTCTTGTGTTACATTTTGTTGGATTCCCCCCATTTGTGATAGCTTCTTTCACTTCACTCCTGCAATAGAAGGATCTACGGCCAAAGTTGCTTATCTTTTGACTGTGAACACAGCTTTCTTACCATATAACAAACCTTCTTGAAGAAATCTAAATTGTGTTTTACAGCAATGTTTTTTCTTCCAGTAACTTCTGCTCTCTCTGACTCCTTCAAAAACACCCAGTGTATATGTTTCAGATTGGTTCTGCCCTGCTTTTTGGCCACAATAAATGTAATTGTCACAATTTTGATCTCTACGCAAGCACAGTCTTCCAGTCCAGTGATTAATTCACCTTCCTCTTCCATAATAAAGCTGAAATTAAATTCACTTTGTAATGGCTTCTGAATCAGAATATTTTTAATTTAGATTTTTTTAGGAACTTTAATGATCTTCTACCACTACTCTAAGGAAGCCTTTACAGCAAATGCACCCGCAAGAAGAGTCTCTACCACGTACCAGCCTTCCTTATTATTGTTCCTCAGTTCATTGCCCTCCTGGCTGCGCCATCTAGTCTTTATGCAAAAAAAATTATTCCCCTACAGGTGTAAGATTCAGATTATTACATTAGTCTCTGACAGTGGTGGCAAACCTGTGGTGTGGATGGAAGAATGTTGCAGTAGCGCAGTGTCCTTTCCTCTGCCCCCTTTCCTTACCCAGCCCTGCTCCTGAGAGGGGAGTAGGATGCAGAGCCACCTCTCAGGGACATCGGGGAAGGGAGAGGAAACGGGAGCTTCGTTATTCCCCACAAGCTTGTGTGCACACAGAATGATCTCTGTAAATATCAAGCACTCCTAATTAGTAAATAATGCAATTAGCTTAAAAGCATTTAAAAATTAAGAGGCCTTATCTATTGCAAGACCTGTGAACTCAATTATCTATGGTTGGTCCACCTTTAGCTGAGGTCACTTTGTGTAGCCTCATGAGAAAGCTTTAGAAGGCTTTCTAATGTCAAGATAATACAAAGTTCCCTTTTAAACAGGTAAGGGTTTATTTGCTGCATATAATCAGGAAATAAATGTCAGTCTGGCGTATTTATTTGTTTTATACCAGACCTTTGAGCAAAAGCTATTAGTGATTGGGAACCAAATGTTCTTCTCTGTCTTTGGCCTGAAGCAGGGGAACATGATGGTCTTGAAGTCCAAAATTTCATTACTGTCATGTAGATCAGAATTTGGATGATGGTGAGTAAACAAATTACAACATGTAAGTTAAAATCAGCATGTGACAGTATTGGCAGTGGCATGGGAATGTAGCCCATCCATTTTTTCCTATAGCCCCGTTGCTTAAAAAAATATTCCACACTGAGATTCAGCTGGCTACAGTATTGGATTTAATACTGTCCTGCATTTTTAAGTGCTGTTTGTTGTTAGAAACAGCTTCATTTGGAAGCATAAAGATCAGGATCCCATTCCTGTAGGAGCAGGAAAACAAAAACCATTCAGCCTTTGTTGTTTTAGCAGCTGTTCATGGATACTAGACCCCGATTACAACAAGCGGAGAGCAAGCATGGTTTTTGTGTGCCTTGAACTAGCTGCTGATCCAAATGCTACAGTATTAATGAAAATATTTCTGTAAATCTCAGTAGCTTTAGGTCAATCATATGGTCAAACTGTTTGAGTCAAACCTTTCATCCCTTTTCTACCTGTGGCAAAATGTCAGAAGATTATTGTCTTAAATTGAGCAATAGTCTATAATTGTTACCCCAGCTAAATCTATCTCACATAATGATATTATACCAAAGCAAATAAAAGATGGTATTTTGTGGTAGCCGTGAGCAAAGAAGGGAGTGATCCAGGTCTCTAATGCTGATTCTTGCAGGATTTTTTCTGCTCTCTCTTCACATTGTAACCTCAAAAGTCCTCTCATGTCTATCAGTAGCATTCACCTTTGTAATCTTTAGGTATTGCATTAATTACTATGTTGCATTAATTATCACTTTAACCACGAGCCTTCTGTATCCATGTATGGATAAAATTTAATTGTCTCCTTGCTTGTGGAAATAGCCAGCACTGAATAAAACTGATCCATTAACTCATCATAATTTCAATCCCCAAATCAGGCTTGTGGGATGCAGATTAGTTCAAGAGATATTTGCTAATGCTGAAAGATACTTGTACAATTAAGTGTCTTCTTTATTCAATGGCAGCTTCTCTTGTGTGGAATATAGCACATTATCATTTATATGGGTATTTTATGTAGCTATACAGTTAGATGGAAGTGTAAGTATCCCCCTTCTTGCCCAGACTGTCTGTGACATCCCTTATTTAAGGTATTTTTGAATGCTAATTAGGTTTTCACTGCCCCTGTCTTTAGTGTCTGCTAGAAGGCAGCTCCCATCCAGTAACCACCTTGAAGTTACCATAGCTCTTGCTAATTATCTGTTTCCCCATAATTCCAATGGATAAAACCCTGCAAAATCTGTGACAAACAGGGCCTAAATTATGCAGTGAGTGCCCCTGGATTCTGACGTTCTAATGCAGCAAACTGGAAATACTGCAGCTTCAGGTAAATTTTAAAAATAGAGATTATTATTGCATTCAATAGAAAATGAATAATCCATGAAAGAAATTCCTTGTGTTATTTGTCACAGTAAATTAAACTTGTTTTACCCTACACCTGCATTTCTTCTCTGTTTCCAAAATGTACGTGAAATGAAGAACTGAAGGGCAAAAAATTATCAGGGGCAACTAATAGCAGTTACACTGGTTACAAGATAATTTGGGATTTGGGGCAGTAAGGAAGCCTTGGGAAATGATTTGAGGCTCAGGATTCAGAACTCAGCATGACTGTTTCTGCTTAAACGACAAGCTTGTAAAAAGCCTATTTGGTTAACATGTTAAATGACATGAGAGAAGTGCAATTTCAGTCTGTCTGCACATGGGAAAACAGTGCTGAGCTGCTTGTAGTTGTGCTAAAGAATATATGGCAGAATTTCAATATTCAGAAAGCAACAGTTTTATGGCTAGATCCATACAAGGACCTTAAATGTTGCACTGCCTAAATTTTAGGATGGAAGGGTGTGTCTCAAGTAGTCAAGAGGAAAAATTGAAGAGAGGGTATGTCTTAAAGCTGATCTTTCTCGTTACAGCGGCATGAGGACAGAGATGGGCCAAGACGCCTCCCGAACCGTGGGACTCCTTGGGGCCAGTCAATGCCTTTGCCTGGAGAACTTTGGTTCCCAGCTCAACTGCTCTGCCACAGTCACTGCTCCTGTCACCAGGTTGGTGGCACTCCAGGACGGGGGGAAGGAAGAAATACTGTGCCTGGCATGGCATAGCAACACTCGGTAGCCTAAGGAGACACGCTTCCAACTCCCATCATGAAACTGGGAGGTTCTCTGTTTCCAGTCCACATCAAATAATGCTGTAGCTCGAACTGGCAGCCCAACACCCTTGCTGACAGATGATGTGAAATGCTTCTTGTGCTTCAGCTGTCCTCTTCCCACCATAAATACTCGATTCATTTAGGCAAGGGCTAAGGACGGGCACATGTGCAGCCCACCAGTCCCTGCAGCACAGAAGGCTGCGAACCCTGGTGCCTAAAATGTTTCTGGAGCCATGTGAGAGCTGTGGCTCCAGGCTCTGCTTGAAAATAGGAACAGTGGTGCCCAGGGAACGTGTCTACTACAGAGCTCTTAACCCAAGGCAATGCTGCTTCATTTTCTGCTGGTACTGGGGGGTCCCATGTAATTGGTGAGCTCATGAGCCCACTGGGTCAGACTGCAGGTGTGAGACATGCTGTCCTCCCCACACGCTCATTTTGGGGATCCAGATGGGCAAAGGGACATGAGATGAGTCCCTTACTGTTGAGAACTCTCCAGGCAGTTTGCTGCCTTACTGAGGAGAATTTCTGCCAGTGGGGGGAGACCACCTGAGAGTTTTGAAGACTGAAACTTTGAAAGCCTTCAGGGTATCCTGTTGGGGGTTTCTTTCTTAGACCTTGACTGTAATCCTAACCTGTGCCTGTACAGAGCCTGTAGAGAGTAATTGCTAGCAATGTCTGAATCCAGTTTTAACTGGGGGAGAGGGAGCACATTAATTTGTTTCTTGAATGAAAACAAATTTGGCCGCTGGAGTGTGATTCTGCAGTGCAGAATACCAGGGGTACAGATATTAAACTATTGATTTATCATATGAGGTGCAGGTTATTCTAGTACAGATGATAAAAGGTTTTGATATGACAGCTGCAGCTTTGACATTGCCTCTATGACTCACTGGGGTCTGCAAAGTGAGCTGCTCCCGACCACTTCTCCCATTTGCCCTCTACTCCAGGGGCTCTGGGTGTGCAGAATGTGCAGGACAGACTTCATTGCTTTTTTTGTACCACTACACAGATCCAGAACAATGGTAAGGTTCTAGCTTGAAAATGGAAGTTTTATAGACCTGTCACTACAACTGTCTGTCAGGCATCCCTCAAATGATGTGTCAGACATATCATCCATAGGTGAGAAGAGCATTTCACAACTTCCAGACACGAAGATGGCACTGCTCTCTAAACACATTTATGTCTTTGCAATTTAAAGCAAGCTAGACATTTTCAAGTTGATTTTTTCCCCTGTGTTGGGAGGATATCAATTTCAGCCGCACTGGTGTGTCACTTCCCCAGCTCCTCAGCTATCACCTGAAAAGGCAGACCAGTATAGGAGTCCACAGGCATTTCCACCTACTGTCTCACAGCAAGTGTTTTGGCAGGCTGCTCTGAAAGTGGGTCACAGATCCTCCAGGTCTCTAGAGCTTTCCAGGAAGGCTGATGGATTCCCATATTCCTGGGACATTGTGTTCCCCAGCAAAAAGTCTGGTGAAAAACAAGAATCCCTGGGAAGCAACATGTCTGATGTCTTATGATAGGCTACCCCTGGCTGGCTGTCACCCCTATTTTGCAGACGGCTGGCTCCTTGCTGGCCCCCATCCTGGCAGCAAGCTGGCTGCATGGACAGCTTGGCTCTGTGTCCGTCTGCCTGGCAGATTGCAGAAGAGCATGTTGCATTTTGGAGATACTGCAATGTCCCTGCTTGAAAAACATTCCTCTGTTTCCAAAATAAAAGAACTAAAGATTTTTTGCTTCCACTAAGAATCTTAAATATTTGGCTTTTTTTTTTCTTTTTGGTCTTGATTACATGCAAAATACTCCAAACATTTACATTCTGGTTTTTGGCCTGCCCTTCAGGACCCACTGGGGAGATGTCTAGAGCCCAGCTACATCCAGAGCTTAATTACACTCTACTGGCATCGACTACATAAATAGAAAAAAGAATTGTTTTGTTTCAGACTGTCTTCTAGCACTCTTATGCTGTTGGAGCATTAGCTGATACAAGAGCAGATGTATAAATCACCTGGGTTGTGTACTCCTGTACTGGGGACTTTTCCAAAGGGATGCATTGTGATCTGGCTGCATTCACGGTCGGTGAGGATTAACACTCCAAACGCCTTTTGTTCTTCTCCTCAGTTCTGCCCTACATTAAATATTTGAATTGAGGATGACTTACTCCTCTGCTTAAATGATATCTAAAATGGAGGACTACAGCTCCTCTCCAAGTGAATAATGAGAGACAGTGGAAGTGTCTGAAGTAATACTCAAGGTGAGAAGATTCACTTTTGCCATTCTAGCAGTTCAAAGTATTATTGACTTGTTCCTTTGTATTAAACCTTTCCCCATTTTTTTCTGCTATAGAAATGTAATTTGCATCATGTCTTTCTCCCAGGAGGGAGATGCTAGAAACTCCTCAGAAGCTGATTAATATTTTTCTCACTGAGTTCACATTTGTCTTGTAATGATTTGTGAGTAGCCTGATTTGTTTGAAATACTAATTCCAAAAGTTTGGTTTAATTGACTAAGCCCTGGATCTTCTATAAACGTCTCAAATTCTCTCCTAATTTCTTTCATTACAATAGTCTGCACAAGAAGCGGATCAGCAATCATCACTAAAATGTAGCTTATGTTATGCATAACTTCATTCTCCAAACCTCCTGTGTTTTATACCTGCAAGATGGAATTTTTGTGATAATACCTGCTAAAGTGACAGGACCATTGCAAAAAGAAGGTATACGCTGAAGATACAGAGAACTATGGTTACCTTTGACTCCAGCCAAAGGGGTTTTGCAGTGGAACCATACCTATTGATCTCATACTTGCGATATTTTCCCATTATTCATGCAATCCAAGGCTCCTCTCTAAATCATTTAATTCAGCTCCTTTTAAGACTTCCATTGCACCACAGAACAATGCCATACCTTTCATACACTTGCACCTCTTCATATATTATCTGCTAATGAACGCCCTTGAAAACAGTTTCTCTGGTCTCTGCTAACTAATCAGGCAGCACAGAGTCCAACCTATTAGCCAGCACATTGGTGAATATCTCAATGTCAATATAGAACAAGTAGACAGCCCTATGAGATGCAAAATCAAATTCGTCTTTGTTAGGTTTCAAGTCAATTAAAGATAGGCTTCTATTGATTTTGAAATTTGCTGGGATTCCAGGAAACCAACTTAACAGGGTTGCGAGCCAAA
Organism: Pluvialis apricaria; assembly: GCA_017639485.1. NCBI lineage: Eukaryota > Metazoa > Chordata > Aves > Charadriiformes > Charadriidae > Pluvialis > Pluvialis apricaria. The sequence continues at coordinate 189,545,075 of CM030007.1, read as the reverse complement.
CCCTTATTCTATTTAATGCCTCAGTAAGGCTCTTCTTCCTGCTCTTTTTTGGTCTTTTACCACTTCCTCACATACTCCTTCACATTTATTCTTGTTAAGCATTCGTAGCTGGTTTTCACCAAGGATCTGAATTACTGTGATGTCAGCTGTTAACCTTGGTGTGTAGTCTGAGCTTTTAAAACTTCTTTATTCATCCTATCAGTTTTCCCTAAATGGGGATAACCACTTGCAAACAAAACACACTTTGTGATTATGCATCTGAAGTATATCCTGTTTAACACACCTTAAAATACCCCTCTAAATGTAGGAAATGGTGTTTTCTTCTGTTTTGCTAAAGTCAAATGTTGGTAATGCAACCACTAGGGTCAAGGAAGGATTTTAAGCTCCTAAAATCTAATTTCTTCCTAAGTTTAGTAAGAACTTATTCAAGGCAATGCAAAAGCGCAATTCTAATAGTCTCTGTGTAACTATTCGTTGGGTTAACTAAAACCTTTTTTTTCTTATTTATCTGAGTGTTTAGCTTCTTCCTTCTTTACAGAACCAAATAGCTGGCATATAAGCCAGGTGGCCCATTGCCCAGCCCCTGAGAGACATGACTTGGTAGATATTCTCAGACCATGCCTAACACATACCGACAGAATTACATGTTTCACAACATAGATATGTTCCAAGCTGCCTTTTATATCAGCAACAGGAAGTCTTTGTGTGTATTGACCTAATGGCTGGCACGTTCTCGCTGGAAAAGGGAAACCTGCGCAACTCCTCCTCCTGCCTGAGGGGATTTAGATCTCCTTCAAATCTCAGGATTTATTGGACTGGAGAAAAGGAGAAAGAAGGAATGCACCTGTATCTTAAAAGTACCTGCACTTCTTCAGGTGTGAAGGGGCCAGCATTTTAATCACTGCTCCTAGGACCATGACTTTTGAATAGAAAATCAAAAAGCTGTGCTGCAACAGCACTTCTGGATTGGGAAAAGTGGGGTTGAAATGCCTCAGGGATCTTCATTTTGCGGGCAGATATGGTTAGACGTGATCACCTCCTCTTCCTCGCAGCTTAGAAATGAGCCACGTTTGGTGCTATTGAAAAAATTTGTGGAAATCCACCACAAAGAGCTGGCTACAGGTTTCCAGGTAGCACAGAGGCATGAATTCATGTCCCAGTATGGCAGCATGGTGCTTAGCTCCCTTACCTTCAGCAGGAAGCTTCTGGCTCAGTGTCTTGGCTGTTTGGGCTTGCCTTTTTGGGGTACCGAATTCCCCATGTGCTGAATGCTAGGCTTATTTAGGGTTCTCCCTTCATTTCTGGGCATCCTTTCTCTCTGATCAGTGTTTCCCCTCTTACTGTGCTGAACTCCATGATCATTTCTCATATGCGGGGTATATCCTTTTTCACAGTTTAATGATTCCTGCTAAGTACTCATTTTCTTTCCAGTAGTACAGTGTGGTACACAGCACAGTGCAAAAGCCGTGGCTGCAATGTGTATGAGGTGCCCCACCTACATCTGCCCAGGAAATCTCTCTCCCTCTCTCAAGAGTTCCTTTTGCAGGAATTTAACACATTTTTGAAGAGTTCCTCCTTCTTTATGTCAGTCTGGTCTGGGATTTCTTTCAATCCAGTGTTATTTCTTCTCTCTCAATTCTCCAAATTATCTATTTTTTAGGTCCTTGCTTTCAAGTTCCTGAAGTCTCTTATCTGTATCAGTAACTGTATCTGAATGCTTGTTTAAGCCTGCCTCAACTTCAGTCACTCTACCTTTTATTGTAATTCCCTGAAAGAAGCTTGCATCAAAGCTTCCATTGATGTTAGCTCAGACAGTAATTCTCTAATGTCTGCCAATCTTCCTCTGTTGTACTTTGTTTGCAGCACAACGTTAGGCCTCTGGGACCTCATGGGGTCCCAGCGCTTCTCCCTGGCCGCTTGCAAAGGCATTGGTAATATCAGAAGTGCACCTCTGTACAAGCGTGCTGGCATCAGGAATCACCAAATATTTTTAGGTGGGCCTTCGGGATATTCTGTATTCTCTAAAAATCATTAAAAATGGCATACCAATGGCTGCTTTGGATAACTATTACAGCCTTCAAGACCTACCCATTGCTCTGAACAGCCTCCCCAATCCATTTTTTCTTTTAGATTTCTGAACTTTTCAGGATTTAATAGGGTGAGTTCAGCCTCTCTGGTCCAGTTTGGGACACATGACTCATGGCTGCATCCTCATGGCACTTCTACATGCAGATAATATAGAATTACTAGGAAAGATGTGTCACCTGTCCCAACCCCACTTATCATGTAAAAGTGGTCACCCAGTCCCAGGTCTACAGGCTCAAGCTTCTCTTTTTGCCAAGAGGCATTTAAGCTTAATTCTCATTTATGCCTTTCCCGCCATATAAATATGGAAAAATGCCTAGCTCTGCATTCTGCACTTCTTTGAAGATGGTGTGTGCCTTCTTCCTTCCTCCTAGTTCTCATGTTTCTAATACAGAGTAGAAGAAATACCTTCTTTTTCCTCTCCTACCCTTTCTTCACTGTCTTCTAACTACCACTGCAAAAGTTATTCATTAGCTCCTTGAAGCACTTGTACTCTGTTTGAAACCGTTCTCTCCTCAGCTTCTTTTACAGTCAGTACCTGCCCAGATCCAGTGATGAGACCACCTGATGTGCTTTCCCTGGCTAAAGTGAAAAAGCATGTGTGTAGTTACCCAATGTTGCAGTGCTCAGGAAAACATGATGCAAAATGTGTAATTAGGAAATTCTGAGGAAACACGCAAATCCTAAATCTCATCTTCCTCTGGGTTTTGCACATCTCTTTGTGAACTACACGAAGCTCACAGGAGTTTAATTTACCAAAACACTCATCTGGAGATAGATATTCACAGTCTCCAAGAGCCCACCAGAGAGCTTGCTTTTGAAACTGTGCTGAAAAACATCACAGTTGTCATCTGCTATAAATTTGCCCTTTGGTGAATGTTACCCCTTGCACTGAAGCAACTCTGACACCAAGGGCAAAACTCCCAGGAGGGCTCCCATGTAGGACAGAGAAGCTCATAACATGAGGAGCACCCCACACTGTGCTTTGAGCAAGAGCCCAAACTCACACTCGAGTCTCAGCTCATGTGGCTTTTTGGATGGTTTGGTAGCTCAGCTGTGCACTTCAAATACAGAAAAACAGACAACTATCTAAGTAGTGTCTGCTGTAGCAGCTCGTTTTGACCTGGTGAAAATACCATGTGTTTCATGCCAGCCCTGGTGTTTATTGCTGCAAAGGCCCTTGCTTTCCCCTGAACCTGGGTTTAAAACAGTACTGCAATGAATCCTACAGCTCTCAGACTCCCCACCAGGGGAACAGTAGAGACAGCTTAAAGGAGAGAATTCTGCACAGGTGATGTTATTCCCCTCTAAATTAAAACGTGGAAACCTCCATCACTTTCTCTGGAGATGAAGAAATCAATCAGCAAACCTTGCCCTGCAAGAACAGAAATGTATGAAACTGTTTCCTTTGCTTTAATCTACAAGGATATCTGTACATTCTGATCGTGCTTTTTTTGTTCAGTTCTCTCCTTGCCCAAGATCTCATAACCCTGATTTAGGTGCTAATATGCTGCAGTGAGTTCCCATCCCCAGGCACCTTCATCATCTCTAAGCTGTGCGGGCTTAAACTCTTAACCTGTCATAATACTGTGATTAAGACCCATCATACATTTGAATGGTTCGAAAGCCCATCTCTGCTTCACCACCGGACACTCTCTCTCGCTTGGTGGAAGGCAAAATCAATTGCCCCCCACGTGAAACAGCGGGAAGCCAAGTGGGCAGTTTCCATGGCATTTTACAGCATTATAGCCCAGCTCCCCGGCCACGTTTATTCTGCACTTCTAGTTCTGCAGTTCACAGCCTTGCTGGTCTTTGTGGATGAAATAGAATAATTTCCTTTTTCTCCTTCATACTGCTGATAATTTGAAGTGACTTTAAATGACCACAAACTTACATTGCAGTATTACACAGGTTCTTATGACTTTTAGATCACAATACAGCACTTTGCATTCCTCGTGTTAAAATCCCTAACTCATGGGTCTTCCCAATACATTGCCTGTCATTCAGATATTCCTAAAATAGCCCCATTTCCAACAGTAATCATAAAGATTGAATAAATACGTAGTGTCTAATTGAAGAAGGTGAATGACGGTGAGCCCTGAGACCATGAAAGCTCACTAGGAATGTTACTGGTAGCACAAGACCCGCTCGCAGAAAGGATTTTTTTGCTTTGTGCTGTGCCGTCTCAGAGGGTGTATGCATGTCTGCGTTAGTTATCTCCTGTACAGTGGAATAAAAGCAGTTGAACAGTAGTAAGCCTGGATGCTCACTGCCAGACAAAAGCTTCAATCAAAACAAAAGAGGAAAGCTGTGGTTCTGCACTAAGCACAGACGGTAGATATGCTAAAACAGAGTATTTACAGGAGCCAAACAAAAATAACTGCATATGTAAAAAACCTCTCCTTTTTTGCAGTTCATATCAGTCCGATTTCTATCTTGCCTTCAGTGATCAGGAAGAAAAGAGCTCCTATTGTTTGGTGACATTTCCGAGTATTTATAGTTCTCTAGTAGTAACCTTTTGTTTGGTAGATAGTGGAGTTTGCACAGCATGCTGAGTATGTCATTAAACATTTGCCTGAAGATCTGAGTGTTAGCATCAATGACAGAGTTTCCTAAACATGTCACATTTTCTTTGGCTGTCATGAAAAATTATAGCTACTGTGACTCACACTTTAATAGCAGCTATTTGTGATATTTTAACCTAATGTACAGCCCCAGAGGAGAAACAACAGACACAATAAAGCATCTGCCAGTGACTTGCTCGAACGAACGGACTCTGAGCATTATTAGGATGCCAAATTAAAGAGAAAAGGCTCTTGTGTCAAATGCCAAAGGGTCTCGGTGTTTGTTAACTTCACTGTGATTTATGTCTTATCTCTGAAAGCATATAAAGAGAAAGAAAATAAATATTCCTTTCCTCCCTATTGTTTCTTTCTCTGTGCTTAGCTGCATAGTTCTTGCGATAGGAAGGGTTAAATACTTTTAAAAAAACACATGCCGAATCATTGCACTTTTTATTTTTAACAATTAAAATACTTAATAGGAAAGATTGCCTTCTAGTGTATCTTAGTAATGTTATTTTTTTTCAATGTAAATTTAAAAGTAACACAAAAGTTGGATGATATGGGTATTTTGGATGCCATATAGAAAAAAAGACATTTATGTTGCATTTCTACATCTTTTCTCTTAATCATCTTGCTCTTTTGTGGAAGAGAAAACCAAGAAATGAATATTTCAGGTGTGTATAACAGGACAACTGTTCTTTTCTTGTTCTTTTGTATTCTTTCCCTGTTTTTGCAAAAACCTCTTACACCATCGTTACGTACATCAGGAAACTTATCCATGCCCTAATTTGCCCATCTGTAAAATGAGAATAGAAACACTTGCCTCCTTCCTAGTTAAATTCAGCCTTGTTTGGAAGTGTTTTAAGAACTTGGAGGGAGGATGAAATAGTTGCACAAATGGTTTTGATTTATACAAATTCAGAGATTTATCCTATATGATTAGGGTGACAATGCCAAAAGCTGAGCTCCAAAGGAAATACAAATAACTGCCACTGATAGCAGCCAGTTAACAGATTTTCCTGTGATGGAGCTCTTGAAGCCTATTTTAAAAGCATTACATGAATACATCATTCTGGAGCAATATCATCAGCCACCTAGACCTCTTCGCCTTGGAGTAAAGGAGCCATTCTAGGATTTATAGCAAAAGACCAAGTACTGCAGTCCCATGTGTGGCTTCACTATACATCATTTTCTTTAAAGTATTTGTTTCCCCACAGGAAAAAAAAAATCCATGAAATGTGATGTTGTTTTTGCTTGTCCTCATGGACATTCAGTAAATCAGGCCACATTACAGCAGCTATGTTCACATTTCAACATAAAACTGTGATATCTCCTAAGCAGCTTTGTGAAATATGTTCTCAATAAACAGGACTGAAAAGTAAAGTTGCTGTCTGAATTAAAGAACAAAACAATCTTAAGGAAACTTTCAGACCTTATTGTGCAATATATTGTATCTGTTAGGCTGACACCTGCAAATTTATAAGATTTTATTGAAAATTTGTTGATTGCATTCTTTAAGCAAGGCACCTAGTAAGATTTGCAAGAAATGAAAAGTCTAGCTGAAATCATCTCCCTAATTATCCACAGATTGCATTTTCTATTTTCATTGACTGCATTCATCCCTCTGAAACAAGTCTCATGTTTTCAGTAGGTGTGTTAGCACAAGTACATCCATCATTATGTGCCTTACCTTTGCATTGCAATGCAACTCTTGATCCTTCCTCTCAGAAACACCAACATGCATTTCTGCCTGATAATGGTACATCTGAGCGCTATCATACACTACTTTTCCTAAGAGGATTATGAAGACAGAGCTGAAGTTTGTTATTCTAGTTTGATCACAAAGAGCATGTGTGAATGCTGCATTTCTCTCCTCAAAATTTAAATGGAATTAGTTACTAGAACTGAAGGATTGCAGCTGTCACACGTTGTTATAAGATCATTCAGAGACAGAGCCTAAGACTTGGAATCCTACTAAGATTATCCTTTCAAACAGAGACCGCAGAAACGGGAAAAGTACAATCTCAGTGACAGGTCTTTTTGAAACAGGTGTTTCAATGCTTCATAAAAAGATGAACAACAGGAATTTGGCACCTAAATCTAATGGACACAAAAATAATCATACAACCAAGAAAAGCAAGCTGTCCTTTTGTAAGACCCCACTTTTTGTTTCGATCTCACAAGTCACATCAGCCGGTACATCAGCAATGCGATCTCCCACTGGTTATGGCTTGGGCTAGGATGATGTCCATGTCAAGGACTGCAGAAGCTCTTCAGCAGACACCATCAAGATGGCCTCGCACTAGCATAGCAGTACAGACTCACTGGGATTCAGGCAGTTTAGAAACAAAGTTTGGCTAGCTCCAGTCCATAGCTCAGCAGCAGAGTATAAATTCAATGTGAGTTGTTATTGATCAAAAACTTCCTGTGGGTTGGACGTTCCCCTGTCTAGAATGAAAAGAGAGGTAACACAATGCTCAGCCCATTCTATAAACTGTGCTTTTACTTTTATAACACATTCAAATGTTGTGAGAAGGTGTATGCGGAGGTAAGCTGAGATGTTAGTGAAGGACAGAGGAAGGGGGAGAAGGAGGGAGGGAGGTTACTGAAGGAAAAGCAATCTACAACAAGGTGGAAGAAAGCATAAACCATCCTGATTTATACTTTTTCTCCACCCCTTCTGTTGATTGCTTTTCCTTCTAGAGACACATCTTTTCTCTTCTTCTACAAGGTGTGATGTGAACTGATTTACACTGCCTTCCCAACAGATAGTTAACGCACCCTCCTACTCAAGAAAAAACATTAAAAAATTAATAAACTTTACCTTGTTCAACTAGCTTTGTCTTCGCCGGCTGTTTTTTATTTCATGCCAATCAGCAATGCTGGCAATATATAAAACATCATTGAATTTGTTGCCATAGCTAGCAATAATAAAAAGTATGCCCATATGGGCTTAAGTGAACCACACAGCAGTAGGTACTTGGAAAATGTCAGATGCAAATGAGTCTTGGATCGTTCTGTGCTTAACGGTATTGTACAGGACTGCATATTGGGTAGACCTATATAACACATAGAGACCATTTTTTCCCTGTTTCACAACTCTGACAGTATAAATTGTTATATCTTCTTGCAGGAGCCACTTAGTAAGCAGTGGAGTCAGGAAGAGGCAAAAGAGTCTCGCTAAGCTGCCCCAGCCTTGCCCTCCCCTCCCCCCACCATGGCGTTAGGGCAAGGGTGCGAAGAGGGTTACGTGGGCAAAACCCCATCCTTGCAGGCAGCAGCACCAAGTCCCCTCCCGAAAGCACCAAAGCCAGCCCCATGATCCCCAGTGCAGCCAGGTGGGCAGAGGAAGTGCAAGGTGGCCACGGGCTGGGTCTAGAACAAGCTGGACATTGTAGGAGCTCATTTTTGCAAGCACGAGATTCACACACACGTTGGAAACACCGTTCTCCTTTGTAAGAGACAGTTTACATAACGCTGCATATAAACGCTTCAAAGATATAAGGAGTAGTAACTACTTGTGACATACGCGAGAAGGAAATTTCCAAACTTAAAGACAAAACACTGCATTTGTTGGCAAATACTTCCACAAGGATCACATCTGGAAAATGCCACAAAATAGGACAAAAAAGCATTCCTATATTTCCAGCCAAACTTTTCTGAAAAATTCTGCTGTTGTATAGTAACTTTTAAATACAGCATAAACATTTGAGAAGCCCAGTTGTTATGAAGTGCAAATCACACCGAGTTACTGTTTCCAGTAGTGAATTCCAAGCAGGATTAATTACTATCAGAAAGGGGTACCCCTTAGGGGTGCTCCTGGTGCTAACGAGGCCAGGGGGGTTCTTATTTCCCTGCACACCGTCTTCCCTGCGTAAGCAACCGTTTCCCATTCTCCACCAGCCCCTCTGATGTTTCAGATCTGACATTAGAAGTGAAGTATAGGACAGCAACCTGCAGCTCCTGTTTTCAGGGCAATGGAAACTGCAGTGTCCCATTCCTGCTCATGTGGCTGTCAGGCTGAGGTTCCTTCTAGCAGGAATCTGCTGCCCTACTGCTCTAGGCAGCGATGCAGTGGCTTTCCTGACTCTCTGCTATCTCCTTCCAGAACGATGGCTACCTTCAGCTTGCTGAGCACTTGCAGGTCTTCTGCATCGGACCTTGTCACTTTTCAACCTGCTGAGGCCTTGTGTGTTTGCATCGGAGCCTCTGCCTGTTGCTCATAGTGGAAGAAAGGATCTGGGTGGCTCTTGTTTCAGTCCCAGTAAGTACAGCAACGTTTTTCCACATTACCTCCTGTGTCGTGTCGGCCTCCTAACGTGAGGTCCTTTAGGGTGGTAACTCTCTGTTACAGAGATTTAACAGAGCACCCAATTGACAGAGCTGCATTGTCTGCTAGGGGCCTCCAGGAATACTAAGAGCTTCAGAGCAAGAATAGGATTTCGTGTCTGATGCTCACATGGAAACAAAGACAGCTTTTCAGAGGTCTCTCTCTACAGCCTGCACCAAAGTGACCTGTCAGGGTTTCATCTCAACTTGACATTTTGGCACTGCTCTTCAGGTAAGAACTGAGAAGGTTGGATTTTGTCAGAACTTGACTTGAAAGGATTTTCAACGGTTCTGTTTCTTATTCCCTTCTGGCAAGAAAAAAAAAAAAAAAAAAAGGTTTACATGTGGGAATCTCATGAAGCAGAAAATCCAGCTTTTACACTGCATTCCCTCTTGGCGACAAAAGGCACAAGGGTGACACAGTCCATATCATGACCTCAACACCATTCGCATTCAGGAGAGGGGCTGCTTGCTGTCCCTGCAAAAACGCTGCATCATTTCTCATGCTGTCTTTATCTAGGTTCTATATTTAAATAAATGTTCAGTTCTGAATCTGCCTAAAACTCCTACCCTCACCTTCTAGCACAAAGAACATATTTTTAATACAAAATAGACCCCTCATCTTTGCCCTTGGGTAATTGATAGTGTATGAAGTAAATAGGTAATATAGTATGTCTTTTGTATTCTATATTATAGCATAAGTTATCAGAAACAATGGCTCTGGCACAATAGGACAGACACCTTTGAAAATGGTTTTGTGCTGGCTCACCCACCATATTTTCCTTCCATGGAAGAAAAATACTGTGAAGCCACTTAGGGGGAAATGAGTTCTAGAGGTAGTTAATCATTTGTGCAAGTGCAAGGTGTGGGACGGGAGATAGGATTCACAGGCAGCAAACAGCAGCAAGACACCGAGAGAATGTGTGTTCCGAGTGCCATTAATTTGCATTGAGTACACGGGGCTAGGAGAAGTGGTCTTGTTAATTAAACCGTCTTACTGAAATGGATTCAAAATAGGCTTAGTTTAGCATTAAAATCAGCTTTAGCCTACATTCCACATGGGTTACATTGAGATAATTTATTCTATATCTGAAGAAGTTCAGATATAGATTATGCAGTACTGATGGTTTTATAGAGCAGAGTTACTTGTGTAAACGTTTCTTGATATCTGTATGCTGTTCCTCTCATTTCACTCATTTGAAAATGTCAGTACAGACAAAAAATGAAAGGATGAGATTCATGGAAGGCCGGTTGTTGCAAGAGACAAAGGTGCAGTGACCCACTGGAAGTCCGTGGTAGCTTTTCACCTCCAGATATCTACAACGAAAACCACTGGAGTTTGATAACGTCTATTTGTTCCTTTATGTTCACCCAGTAAATCACAATACAAGTCAGTAGGGTTAGCTCAGACTTACAATATTGGGAGTGATGTATGTCTACGTTGAAGAACACTGATGAGCCAGGTAGAGGAAGTCAGACTAATATAACATCTGTTTGATCAGCACCTGTCTCTATTCACTTTTATTATCTTCATCACATTCCCCACACAATAAAATGGGTGTTATTTGCGTAGATAATACATAAGGGAGAGGAGTCCACAATGTACACAGATGGTAGGCCTTCATCTCAAATTAAAATTATCATCTTTTGGTAGCCCAAAATTTGTTTAAATGAAAGCGATAAAGCCCACAGGAGTGCAAGGAACAACCGTATTGTTGTACGGCTACCCTATTTTCTTAGACAATGAAAGATTATCTTTAATTTAAATATTTTTTTAATTCTAATTTCATTTGAGGTTTTACCATCTGTGTGTGCACTCAACTCCTCCCTGTGCTCTTAGCGAAGCTTTTAGTCTCTCAACTTGGGATCTAGAAATAAGATAGGCTGGAGACATGTTCAGCAGAACCGATCAAAATGGACTTTAACAGAAAATTTTAATAACTGGAAATTAAAGAGCTATGCAATCTGAAGTTGTATACACTCAAGTTTTGTATTTTCTGAAATATTCCACTAAAGAAGAATGAATACCAGAAATACAGTAGAATGCTTTGTCAATAATTCCATGAGCTGCTACAGTTTTTAGAGAAGAATATGGCTCACTGAAAGCATTACTGAGTGCCTAAAAGCTTGAGTTCCCAATCAGATTTATGGCCAAGGGAATGATCATCTTTACAGTCCCCAGAACTGTTCTGCTACTGTGACCTGGGAACATTTGGGAGAATAAGATTAATCTTGTAAGGGTTTGTAGGACTGGCTCCTGAGAAATCATAGTCATAAAGGGACTGCAGGTGTCCAAACCAATGCAATGCAAACACAGTTAGTTTTGTACTCATGGAAAGTCCCCGTATTAAAGTGTTTTCTCACTTCTGTTGTTCAGTGTGTGAAGCTGTACAGGGGCAAGCAGAAATTAGGCTACTGATGTTAAAAGTGCCTGTTACAGGGGATTTGCATTGTGTCCTATTCCTGAGCATGACAGCTACAAGCACAGGGAAGAGTGGACACCCAGCAGCTCGTAGGAAATCAAAGTCTGAGACTTTTGAGTAAGTATATCCAATTTTTATCACTCCCTTCATACTTTGTAGTCATCCTGCCACCTAGCATTTCAGCTTCCTTCATTTTCACCGGTTGTATTCCTACAACATACCCTTTGTAATCAACATGATGTGTAAATTACAAGCTAGCACAATCATGGTATCGACAAGTCAAAAAGGTACCTAAACAGGACATGACAAACCAATGCATGAAAATGGGATATTGTGAAAGAAATCATCATTCAGACCAAAGAGACGGAAAAGAGGTGATCTATATAACAATGATTTAAAATACATATTTTAAATTTCCATCTAACAGTGTCTCCCAAATGCATGCATTGCTTTTCAAGATGCAGTTTCAACATGTAGTTTCAGTGCTCATAAAATTCTTAACAAGAGGCAATATACTAATAGGAGACAAGTTAATTCAGATGCAAGTTATCTGACAGGCCACAAAATGCAAAACAACCAGAAAATAAGCATCTACTTTTTCTCTCTTTGTGATGTTTCCTTCACATGTAATAAGTGATTTTAGTATCCTGAAACAGACAGTAAAATGGATACCTACAAAACTGACTGCACATAGGTGAAGTGTCATTAATTAAGCAATAATACCCTTTGAAATCAGTCATTACCAGCGGTTTTTGGTTATGGGCCATTAATGTTTTAACTAGCAAGTCATTAATAGTGGTAATAACCAATTCTAAGGGGATTATTGCTTGAATAAACTATTTTTTAGTGTTTTAAAACTTCTGAAAAGCTTGGCCTGGTTTAACTTTAAATTTTGATCCTTTGGAATGTCTCTGCATGAAGAGCTATTTCTGTTCACACGGAAATACAAGCATTGCTACAAGTACACAACACAGTCTTGCATGGAATTTGTTCGCAAGGTGTATGGCAAAAGGTCTCCCCTGCCTGTGTTATTATATCTGTGATGTTGATTCTCAGTCATGGCTTCTCTCATCTGCTGCCTTTCTTTTCTGACCACTGCTCTATAGCTTGCCTTGATCAGGGAGACCTAAGATACTTCAGTTGTAGCCTCTAATCCCATCTCTTGCATCAAGCTGTGGCTCTCTTTTGATTTAGCTAGGTATGTGCAATTATTCTCTGATGAGGTTCTGAGGGGCAGAGAGATTTAGTCCAGGCAATATTATTTTGTGCCCGTACACAGAGTAAGCCTAATATTTAGACTCTGTCCCTCTACATCCATTAAAATAGTGGAATTTATTTTACAGATGTGTCTCCAACAAGGTTAAATCATACAACTCGGGAGAAATAAGTTGACACAAAAATGTATATTTCATGAGAATACTCCCAGGCCTATATCATGTTCACATGAATATAGCTAGAGATAGGAAAGACAGATAAGAAAGATAAGACATAAAGAGCCTCTTACCCCTCTAGAAAGCAGAGATCACTTTCCCTCAGGAGATACAGTGTTTCCTAACTTCGATCCTATCAGGCTAGCCAGGAAGGAAATGGTATCTCTTTTATGACACTCCAGAATTCCCATCTCTAAGCCCCTACTGGAAACCTAACTTTTTAAATCATCAACCCTTTCTTTGACTGAACAAATACATCAAAAAGGCAACAGACAAAATCCTGACCTCAATACCTCTAATTGTATTGTAGGCTAGAGGAACAGGGTCCAACACTGTCCAGAAGGCAGAAGCAGGAGTAGGCAGATACCATCATTACAAAGTGTATCAGATTTTCTCAACTTGTCATACTTTCATCTCCTCACCCTGATCAAATTATATTCTGTCTTTTCAAATTGACATTTTCCCAAATATATTTACAGGAGTTGAGTCTTTGTAGCAGTCTTCCATTTCTACAGACATACAACAATGCCACCTTTCAGATGTGACAGTTATTTTGAATTGTCAAGAACAATAAGTTTTCTGGTGGGCAGGTTTTCCATCGAGACCCTATCCCACAATGTTTTAATACAAGAGGTCTCTTGTGTTGCACAATTTCTGAGGGTGGAACTGATAACAAACACAACCCAACAGCACCATGGGTGGGACTCTGCTGAGGAGTCAGTTGAGTAGTTTCAGTCACTTCAGCATCTCGTAGTGGATAATTTAACTCAAAAATGTGAGAATGCATGTGGTCCCTTCCACAAATACTGAATATACAATAAATTAGCATAATCTGTTCCCCAAAACATTGGTTGTCTGCATTCTGAATGTTCTTTCCAAGAAAAAAAATAAAAGCATGAAATAACTGTTATATTGGATCTTTTGAAATGAAATTGACATTGAACACAAACAATGCAAAATGCCTGTACTGGCCCTTTTCATGCTTCCTCAGAAGCCCAGGTAATAGCAATCTCTGCTGGCAAATCCACAACTTTATTCATTGTGTTCAGCCTTTGATGTTTTACTTCTTCCTAAAGATACAGCAGTCACCCAGAGCTTACAGGAGAATTTTGTTCCCAACTTCCTCCCATTTGCTCCTTACTCCCAATGATCATAGTGTGCCTTTCTCTGATTCCTTCTCCAGCTGTCCTTTTTAAGCAATTTTTTTGCAAAGATCATAGCTGCATTTTCATACAGAAACAAGTCAGCACAGTCATAGATAACAGATGATGTACGAGAGGTTTATAAATTAACGGATAACCCTCAGTGTAGCTATCCAGTAATTACAATGGGGGAAAAGGGTGATTTAATAGACTGGTAATATGACAAGAAATCTCACTTCTAGGCTGTTAGTTACAATTCTGCCAAGTCAATGGTGACCGAAGGACATTACCTTGTGCTGTTTGCACAAGCTGTTTAGTGGCTTGTGCTAAAGTGTTGACAGACAAAGTCAGTGACAGACTTACACATTTAGAAGTGGAAAAAACACAGTAATTTCTTCGTTTTTTACTTTTCTGCTAAGAAATACCAGAGCTCATCCCATTCCCGTGCATCTGGGTTTCTGCTTTATAAAAGGAACTAATTTATGGAAAAAAAAACCTTTTGTTTTCAGGCCTAGAAACTTCAGGAGCTATGGGTTCTGGATCAATAAGTAGAAGGCCGTTCTTGGCATTTCTCATAGGACTGGCCATGGTTTCACTCCATGGCCCTGTGTACGCCTCATTGATATTCTCATCCAAGACAGAGCACCATCATCATAAAGAGGAAATATGGGTGGCAATCCAGCAAACATAACGAAATACAGGATGGGGGAGCCTCACTGCTGAAGTTCGATCCTTCATGTTGTAGTGGAGCTAGGAACATGGAGAGAAAAATGTGTGAAGCGATTGTACTAAACCCAAACGTGCTTCAGTGAGGGGGACATAAAAAGTGGTCAGGGTAACAGTGAAGTTTGGCTTCTCTCTTTTCTCTTTGCTGTGTAGAAGAAGATCTTAGTTGCTATGGCTGCCAGGAACTAGTGATGCAACTCCCTAAAAATAACTCTCACTGCTCAGAAAGAGACAGATCTGATAGATCGAGCAAAAAGAAAGTTATTCCTTCTATTATTTACCCCCTTTCTGACCTCCATCATCCAGAAATACTCCCCAAATGGAAGTGGGACTTTAAAACAGAAGATATTTTGTGATACACCTGTGACACCTGAGCTCCATCAGATGCATATTTAGATTTGCTTCCTCCCATGCACAGATCCCTGGAAACAGGACATAACTCTACCACAGATATTTGCAATCCACTCTGAAGTCTAGCCTTAGGAAGTCTTTTTCACCTCACCATACACATTAAGTTTAGTCAGAAAAAGCATTACACATTTGATGGGAAAGAATCAGAATTTACTTCAAGAATAAAAAGTATGGTAAGTAGGGATAAATAAGAAGTAAGATTTGAAATGCATATGTGATATAGTAGCACCAATGAATCTTGTCCTATACCAATCTGCTCAAGGCCACCTTTGTGCAGCAACACAACAGCAATGCTAAACATTAACCATCCCTGCAAGATATGTTGAGATTTGCAGAGAAAAGACATGTCTGGTGGTGCAGCTTATTCTCATTATGAGTTTCTCTGTTAGACTGCAATAGGTGGGGCATTCGATGCATAGTGGCGAAGTAAACAGAATTTCCAATTTTCTTTTTAGTTCACCTTTACAATGATGCTGTCAACTGGAAATGAAAAGGGAAGGAGGCAATGAAGCAAGAATATTCAACCACAGCTGAGAAAGGAAAAAGTAAGGGTAAATGCCAGATACAGGTACAGAAGAAAAGAGAAGCACACTTATAAATATATCAATAAATAAAATAGAGAAGAAAGCAAGCAAGAAAAAGATGTCTTAAAAATAAACAGGCACAAAAATGCCTGAGAGACTGGAATATACTGTTGGGTTTTAATCTATTTTTCACAACCGAATAACAGATAGATAGGAAACCTGAAGAGCTACAGACTATGCAGGCTAGTTATACTTTCCATCAGTCATGAGTATCTGGTTGATGTAGTAGTCTGCACCACAGCTGGAAGGGGACTGTGGAATTGAATATTTTGGAGAAGGTACCTAAAAGCCTGTCTGCTTGAACATGATTTGAATGTAATCTGTAACTAAATTGCCTTTGTAAAAACTTCACTCACTAAAAAAGAGAAGAGATTACTTACTAAAAACTTGAGCTATGTTTACTTCGCAAGAGCTAGCAGATAGCTTCACATTAAAATTACTGCCTGTCCATGCCAACATCTGCAGGCCTCAAATTATTCTCTACATTTTATGACATAGATCCATCTTGTAGAGAGATTATGTAATTTGCTGAGGGCATGGTTGCAGGCTGGGGCCCAACAGAAAAATGGATGCATTTTGCTGAAGACGTAAACTAACAATCCATCTACCAGATCACCTGGCCTTTTTGTTGCTCCCATCCCACTTTCTTCATTCTTTTATGCTTTCCACAGCATTGAAATTGCCTGATCCTAATGCTGGTAACTGAGGCAGAAGCAGCTCTCCCTGCTGCTTAGTACTTATGTTACTTTAGACTTATTATTTATTCTCTCTTCCTACCAATTATTGGCCTAGGTATATGGTGGCACATTTGTTGAGAGAAGAAGTTGCTAAGCACCTATTAACCTTACATAAAGCGTTCTTGGAAAAATGCATCTTATGCAAAAAAAGAAAAAAAGCCACGTTCTTTTGCCATAACCTCTAGGAACTCTCTGAAGAGAATATCAGTAGAAAAAGTTTGTTCTGCCAGTAAAGACCCATGTACGCTTGGATTCTGTGCCGCTTATTGAGGTGACTTGTCAGGCACGTGTTGCCATGCTAGCAAAACTTGTAAATGTAAGCAAAGTCACACACAAACTAGGAATTTCTACCACCCTGTTCACCTCCTGCTGTGGAGAAGTATCAAGATGCTTATTCTGGAAAAATAAGTGTGCAGAGGATGTAAGATACTGTCAACACGGTCTGACTGAGTCCACACTAAAAACTATCCTCTGTACATAAGCAGAGGGGAAATCACACACCTAACAAAACCAATGAGGGGACAAAACCTGTTAAACTGTTAAACTGTCACTGACTTCAAGACCAGAGCTGCAGTACTGTGGTCTAACACAAGCATTACACCAGAGGTGGGTAACAGACCTACAAGACATCACAACATTTTGTCATACTTCCTAAACTTCTGGGTGTTTGAGGTACAGTCTGTATCACAGATGTGGATTTTGGTAAACGAGTTATATAGCAGGTTAATATACATACTAGATTTACGTAGAAGTACACAAAGATTAAACTAGAGCTCCTGAAACGAGAGAGTACTGCCAGACAGTGCAAGGCAGAGACCTTGGGGTGCAAGGGGATGGGGTACGGATGTGAAGGGGGGTGTGCACAGCCACAGAGCCCTATAGTAGGGCCAATATTTACTTACCACCTTTATTAATAATCATGAAGATGGCAGAATAAAACCACATTCATTAAATTTGCAGATGATGCTAAACTGGGAGATATTGTACAAGTCAGGATCAAGAAATGTAATATAAAGCAGCTCAGAGAAATACAGGCTGAGAAGAGCAAAATGAGATTCAGCTTGTAAAAATGCAAGCTAATGCATGCCACAGGGGAAGAATAACTTGGGCTGGAGGAAGCCACAAATTCAATAGAAGGCAAAAACCTCAAGGCGACAGTGGGCAACAAATTACACAGGAGCATTCCCTACAGGATGGGTGCAAAAGGGTAACACAATCGTGGGCTGCGTACGCAGAAGCACTGGCTCATGGACAGAGAGATTCAAGCCATCGGGTTTTATTCAGGATACCAATTTAGCTTCAAGACAAATATATGTAACACTGCCTTAACTCAGATGTATTTGTGAGGGAAAATTTCTACAACTAGCTTCTGGTGTGTAAATTGTCTCTGGTGTTTGGGATAAAGAATCTGAAGGCTGACAAGGTGGAGTGAGCTCAGAGAACAACAACACTGATTCAAGGATGGTAGAAAGTGACAAACAAAGGACACTTACGTGAGCTAACACTGTATGATGCAGTGAAGGAAAGTCCTACAAATGTCTGGAAAAGGAGCAATCACATCCTGCAAAAGGAATCACAGCAGTCCTGTTGTTGTCTTGAGTAACATGCAGGAACAAAATATTATTATTTACTATAGTAAAGTAGTTGTAGCCTCTGAAAGAGTGGAAGATTCCACTAGTGGGATGCTTTTTGAATAGGGGTGGCTAGCAAAATCACTCAGGAGAAGCAGTCCTGCACTGACAAGGAAATGACTATGGAAAAAGCCTTTTCCTCCTTCGATATCTGCTATACTAAGTTTAGAAAATCTGTGTTACGGTTGTGTATTCTGATATTTACTTCTGTGACGCAAACAGGGATTCAGGGAAATAAAAACAAAAAGCAGTAAAAGAAGAAACTTCTAAAGGATCAGCATCCAAGCGTGGGAGAAATGTTTAAAAAAACCCTGCAAAACCAAGAAAAACTAATAGAGCCAGTGTTGTTAACTAAAACTAAAGTGAACTGACCACAATAATAAAAATAAAGATGTTGAATTGCTTCAGAGCTTATTTTGGAGGAAAATCAGAAAGCTGTGGGGAAGGATGCACAAGGGAATGCGATCAAAGATGGATTAATATTCTACATGCCTGAAGGTTACATATGCCATCTCACAATAGATATGGCAAGAGTGAGAATGGCCACCAGGGATGAAAGGAAAATTACCAAAACAGGAGGGCATTTGGAAGTATAATTTAGCCTATATGAAGAACTACATGACAAAATCTAGAGGATACTTAATAAATGTTCAGGTCAACAACATGGGTTAATACAGAATGCTGAATACAAAAATAGACAAGAATATTTATGAACATCCTTTGGTTTCTAACCAAGTTAATCAGGTACATGACAGCAATATAGAAAATATTTTTTGCCTGGACTTTTAAATTTACTCAAGTCAAGAGTTTCAGTGAAGATGGACGAATTGTGTGAAAAAAATTGGATCCATGAGCGAGTGTGTTCTTGATTTGTTTGACACTATTTATGCCTTGCCTAACTATTTGTGTGTTCAGAAGTACATGGAAACATATCCCATGTTATAGAAAAGTATCCCCAAGAAAATTTTGTCTCAAATATTCTTGGATAGTAGATTTGAAATTTTAATCTGAAAATCCAAACCATTAATATTTCTGGACTCAGTGGAATAAATACAGGAATCTTGAGACTGATCCTGTATTATGCATGTGCTTAACTTTATGCCCAGCAAGTGGTCCTGTTGCCTTTAGCTTCAAAGGCAACTCACTGGAGCTCCTGGCAGTATGTAAAACTGAGCTGAGGAATGCATCTCTGTGGGATCAGTGTAGGTCCCATCCCAGCAGTAAGACCGCACTGGCTCTCTCTGTCCTCGGGCAGATTTCACTGTAGGGTAGGGCCCTTCCAAATGCAGCTCACAATCAAAAGCTGACCCTGGGGGAAAACAAATCAAGCTTTTATATATTTTTCAGGTAGTCAGAAGCAATTCAGGCCTGTTAAACAACTGAAAGAACTTCTGTAGAATTCATCAAATATGAATACAATACATGATAATGAAGATATAACTGATTTCTAGAGCTTACTTCTTTTTCCCGACCACTTTCTTTACAGAGTAAGGCAGCAAAGAGCTGTAAGCTACAGGGCCTGATACCTTTTGTACATCCTCAGTGAAATATTCACTAAGCACAGCTGACTTTACCTGTGGAAAACCACTGACATGAAGGGGGCTGCAGGGGTGTCAATGAGAGCATGATTTGAAGCCAGTGAGTTACACAGTCATCTCAAGGGGGCTAATTTGGCCTGCAGGTCTTTATTGCTGCTGATGATAGGTGAAATGAAGGGAAGCTAAGGCTGACAGAAAAAGCCCACAGTAAGTTTGCAGGAATGGCAGATACAACACCCATGTTTTTATTTGTAAGCTAGGTCTGTTTGATAAAAAGACAATAAATATGGAGCTATTTTTACAAAGTCTTTTTTTTCTTTTTTCTAGAACAGAGCTGAATTTAGTTACGCCTCATACAAAACTCCTGCCAAAATATTCTCACAGTTTTCAGCTCCTGCAGAAGATCCTTCTGAAGGCAGGTTGCAACTTTCATCCTTCTGCTTATAGCCATAAGTCAGGGTCAGTTATAACTGTGTGAGCTTTAGAGAGCTCCTGCACTGGGATGTAATTTTAAATGGTTTATGGAGAAAAGAATCATAACTGGGAGTTATGATTCTGTAGCTTGATTACAGAGCCATCCAAAACTTTAGCATAGAGGTACATGATGAGGCACTAGGGCAGGGTGGAAAGCACGTAGGAGAAAGCACAGTGGGAGGAGGTTGCTGCAGGGCAGGGAAGAAGGCATGGAAGAAGGCATAGAAGCAGGCTGATGTTTCTCGCACACAAGTGGTACATGCTCCTGTACATAACCTTGGTAGATAAATACTACCATCCTGATTTTTCATCTAGGGGTTTATGGTATAGACTTTAAGCTGAAATCCTACACTACCGAAACCCAGAGGGTTCCCATCCTGAGCTGTATGCGAACCTGGACTCAGGCTCAGCATAGACCTCCTATGCATCTCCCTTACTCTGCTCAGGACTCCCCTAGGAAAGACACTGAATTGGTTGCTTTGCCTGACATCAGCCACAAATCCTTTACCAGAAGGGCTGATATGGCATTTGGAAGTGGGGAAGAGAAATGCACAAGGTCCCAGGAGCAGTCAAGTAAGTGTGCCCTTGGGAATCCTATGAAGTACAACCTTTAGATGCTCCGAGGCATTTCAGCAAAGTAGCTGTAGAGTCAGTCAGAGGTATTTCAGCTGGAAAGTCATAAGGTTTGAAATCTGGCCTTGGAATTCTCAGTGTATATATGTAAAAATACTAAGTGCTAGTCCAGAGCTATTCCCTGGCTCAGAATGTGACAATTTCCCTGACCTCCCTTTAAAAAACAGAAGACCTGGAAGTTATAACTTGGCAGACTCCTTATCTAACCCCATCTTCTTTTCCATAGTAAGGAATGGGACAGAGAATCCCACAAGCAAGTACAATTCAGCATCTTCCACAGTAGAAAGACAGGTTCCCGTCAGCTTCAAGAGGATCAAGTGCTTTGAGATCGTCTGAGATTACCACGAGTTCTCTTTATCATTCTAATTTCTAATCTATGCACAATGCTCCGATTCAAGTGCAGTTATTGATGCCGTGTAAATATGACTTCTACACATTAACATAATTCAGTGAGAGGCAAGTTCTAAGGAAGAAGGACATAATACTGTTTTTTCAGTTATTACAATTGCTGTTACTTTTCCTTCCCTTGTTATAATTATGATGACGAATATTACTTTTTTATTACTGATACTCCTTACTGTATATATTTGGAAACAGGAAAAAATTACTGCCATGCTCTTCACGTAAAAGTACCAGAGGAGCTGTTGGAAATACTGATGAAAAAGTCTTTCTCTTTCTTGGGTGGTTTTTTAGGTGTTTTTGTTCCTATAGAAACACTAGAATACATTGGATGGCACTTGGACTTATAAAAGTAGCTTATGGCTTATGCAATAAGATAATCCATTAAAACAGAGACAGCGGGAGGGAGAGGGCGAGAGAGGGAGAGAAAATCCTGTTCATTCAAATTTGAAAGTTACTTCTTTCTTTTTACAGTATGACACACCGAATGAATATCAGTCACAGCCGCCTTTCTTCCTGGGCAGTTTTCTGCCTTAATGAAGTGGGTTCATCATGACTTGCTATGACAATATCTCATTTTTACCCACTGTTCCACTGCTTTTTTGACTCCTTTGATTAAAAGGATCATGCTGCAGTGTCCCACGTGATAACTATATTAGTTGGGGTAAGTAACTGATCTATTACCACAGGATAATATAGTTTGAAGGCATTTTAATAGGGGCTGGCAGATTTCAATATTATTTGAGGGTCATAGAGTGTCTGACATTTCAATTTGTTATCAGACCACTCATATCACTAGGGCAATCATTAAACATAGACTCTAATAAGGTTTCTGCTATGTAGGGTCATTCATTATTGACAAGGAGGAGAGAAATAAATACCTTCCCAGGGGCAGTTTCAGCATGTAATACAGTAAAAATCATACAGCGCCTGGAACCATATTTTCTAGATTTGCTGGCAAATCAAGCATTACATTTCAAATTAAACCAAATGAAAGACCACAGGTAAAAACATGAATACTTAAATTCTATCTTTACGTACTGTCAGAACACTCATTGTAATCATATATATATATATATATAAAAAATTATAATTAGACCACAAGTTGGCTTATTTTACCACTATGATGGGAGCTAATAACCCACTTGTGTCATCTTTGGCTTTATGAGGTCTGTACGCCTGGGACAGACTTTGCATATTACAATTAATCATCATATATCATCTAGCTCCAATAGCTATTTAATAGATGAGCCATCTTCACCTTTCAACTAGGTAGACCTGTGATTTAGCTTGGAAACAAAAGGACTAAATTCTTCATAAAGGCTTATTAATGTTTTTCCCCTTAGATTAATGTCTGGTTTATTGGGGATATGCTTTACAGTTCCTTTTTTTATTTCTTTGAATAACCTTAAGCTCATATACATTTCATACATCTTTTAAAAATTACCTGTGTTGTCCTTTAAAACAAAATTGAGATACAGAAAAAGGAAAAAAAAATAGTTTGGAAGAAGGGAAAAGATATTGTTAAAACTACAACTAAAAGGATTTTGACAGAGCTATTTACTGCTGGAAATATAGTTTGGGGAAAAATAATTTTTTATGAAACCTTTTCTCAGTTTCTTGGGAAGAAAAATAAATTACACAAAAAATAGGAGCATTAGGATGTACTTCAGCATTTGCTGAAGAAACAACAGTGTTGCATTAATGGATGTGAACCAGAAAGGGCCTAATCCTGCAATTACATATTGTCTCAAGTAGTTCCAGAGGCCTGATCCAGATCTCATTCAGAACAATAGAATTTTTGCCCTGATTTCTATATCAAATGGATTGGGCCCAAAAGAGTAGTTCAAGAGAGAATCAAGCTCAAGAAAAAATGAGTTGTTTTCATTTACTATTAAAGCTGATGAACTGCAGCATCTGTGGTGATAGCGAATTAGCTTACAAAATTTTTTCAAGGTTTAACAATATTAGATGTTATTAATAACTCAGGTAAAACAACATGTCTCCCACAATTCAATAAGGTGATCCTGTCTTTTTAATTCATGAGAAGAGCTTTAATTGAATCAGAGGAACAACCAGCAGACAAATAAATTGACAATATAATTTAATTCTGTTAGTGTAGTGAGAAGGAGTCTTTACTGACAGTTATTTATTCAACCTTACTTCATTCCTGGCTACCAGCTTAGTCAACTCCAACACAACAGCTTCTCTCCAGCTCATCTTTGGGAGTCCCCCACAAATAATCATTCAAATCTTAATGATGCAGTAACTTGGCTCAGTGGAGCAAGTTGTTCTCATCAGGTTTCAGAGCTCCCTGGTCAGGGAGAGTAACCTTCAGTAAGTCAAGCAAGAGATGCTGAACTAAGAAACAGTTCTCCCTCCAAACTACCACAGGATATTCCAGGAGAGTCAGCAAAGGATGACTGCCGGCAGGATGCCTTGGGCACATCTAGAAGGTCTCCATGTGGAGACAGAAGGATGCTAAAGCATGAACGAGTGAGAGGTATTCCCTGGACTGAATGGAGTAAATGTTCAGGAAGAAATTCAGTTATACAGTGAGAAGCTGAAAGACTAATCACTGAGATCAGAGATTGTCTAACTTGAGAGCTGAGAATCCTAACAGCATGCAGATATGTGGAGGTACTTATTTAAAATTATAAAATAACGGTAAATATACTGCTGTCTTCTATGGTCAGCCTATCACAAACATACCTAATATTCAGCTCATGTTTCTGTATAAGATTCTGCATTCTATCAGATTCATGCAATACTAGAAAATGAAGTTTTATGGTATTGATCATGATGTAAGTTAGGTATTTGGTACCATAATTCATATGTTCATTTAGTCAGTTTTATTCAAAATAATTCACCCTATGTCTAATAAGTAGGCAATGATGGTTATATTGCTGTCCAGGAAAAAAAAATGTCTTGTCGCATGATTACCATTGGCAATTTAGGATTATCAGACCTGGACAGCACAAAAATTTATATCACAGGAAATACTTTGTCATGTGAAATACATGGAAGATAGGTGCAGAAATTTCTATCATTACAGAATGACATCATCACAGAATATAGTTGAGGTTGGAAGGGATTTCTGGAGATTATCTAGTCTAACCCATTTTGTGTACCCAAAGATGCAGACTCCATAACCTCTGTAACCTCCGTAACCTCCGTAACTGGAAGAGGGCAACCTCTTCCAGTGTTTGACCATGCTCACTGTAAAAAAAGTCCTTCTTATGTTGAAATGTAATTTCTTGTGTTTCAATTTGTGCCCATTGCCCCTTGTCCATTGACTGGGCACCACTGAGAAGTCTGGCTCCATCTGTTACACGCTCCCATCATGCAAACTATTCACTAAATAAGATCCCCCCCTCACCCTTCTCTTCTCCAGGATGAACAATCCTATCTCTCAGTCTTTCCTCATAGAAGAGATGTTCCAGTCCCTTAATATTCTTCATGGCCCTTTGCTTAACTCTCTCTCATAAGTCCATGTCTCTTTTGTACTGGAGAGCCTAGAACTGGACCCAGCACTCCAGGTGTGATCTCATCAGTGCTGAGTAGAGGGGAAGGATCACCTCCTTTAATCTGTTAGCCGTACTCCTACTAATGCAGCCCAGGATACCCTTATCCTTCCTTGCTGCAAGAGTGTATTGCTGGCTAATGTTCACCTCGGTGTCCATCAGACTCCCAGGTGCTTTTCGGCCAAGCTACTTTCCAGCCAGTCTCACCCCGCTACATACTGATGACTGGGGTTATTCCTCCCCAGGTGCAGGACTTTGCATTTCTCTTTTCTGAACTTCAGGAGATTCTTGTTGGCCCATTTCTCCAGGCTGTACATGTCCCTCTGAATGACAGCACAACCATCTGGTCTACCAACCACTCCTCTCAGCTTTGTATCATGGGCCAACATGCTTTAGGTGCACTCTGCCCCATCATCCAGGTCATTAATGAATATGTTAAACAGTACTGACTCCAATATCCACCCTAGGATATTGGAACTAGGATAGAACTAATGACTAGCCTCCAACTGGACATGTGCAGCTGATCACAACACTTTAAGCATGGCAGCTCAGCCAGTTTTGAACCCACCTCACTGTCCACTCATCCTGTCAGTGCATTTTTAGTTTGTCTATGAGGCTGTTATGGCAGACAGTGCTGAATGATTTACTAAAGTCAAGATAAACAACATCCACTGCTCTCCCCTCATCCACCAAGCCAGTCATCTCATCACAGAAGGCTATCAGGTTGGTCAGGCATGATTTCCCCTTCATAAATTCATGCTGATTATTCCAAATCATCTTGTTGTCCTTCATACATTCAGAAATGGTTTCCAGGATTATTTGCTCCATCACTTCAGTACAAGAAACTGTAAAAGAGAAAACATAAGCACTCATTTGAAAATTACTTGGAAAATGGAACAATGTTGTGTTTACAAAGACAGAGAAATATAAGATTGGTGTTGTTAGTAGTTTTATTGTCCTTGTCCCTTTAGTGATTGAAAGTCTCATCAGCAAGTTTAAGAGGGAAGCCTGAAAAGTGTTTTTTGGATGCTCTCTGACAGGACTCAGCCTGAAGGGAACTGTTGCAGACACAGGAGGTTTGAAAGTCTGATAATATCTCTTTCCAGTCAGAAGACGTAGCATAACTATAGCCAAGTGAGTTCCCACATCTCAATGTGGCACAGAGGGAAAGGATAGATGAGAGAAAGATCAGGAGTTTGAGTCAATTTACATTCAAAATCACGAGGAACTCTCCATTGATTTTACTGGAGGCAGGATCTGGCCTGTGATGTTTAATCATAGAATTGTGTAGGTTGGAAGTGCCTTTTAAGGTCATCGAGTCAACCATCAACCTAACACTGCCAACACCACCACTAAACCATGTCCCTCAGCACCATGTCTACCGGTCTTTTAAATATCTTCAGGGATGGTGATTCAACTGCTTGCCTGGGCAGCCTGTTCCAATGTTTGATAACCCTTTCTGTGAAGAAATTTTTCCTAATATCCATCCTAAACCTCCCTGGCGCAACTTGAGGCTATTTGCTCTTGTCCTATCACTTGTTACTTGAGAGAAGAGACCAACCCCTTCTTGTGTTCCTTTCAGGGACTGTTGTATGAAATGTGCAACTGTTTTTGCAGTCATTATATTATCTCCCATTTGCCATTTTGTTGACTGAGAAATGATGATAATACAGAACATTCTCTGCTGAAGTGTGAATGCAGTTTCTATTAACATGGACAATCTAATGGTAGCACCCCACACTCGCTGGAGAGAATATATTTGTCTCCATGAAACATTAATCCAAAGGCACCATGCGAAGGGTAGCTGTCAGATCTCAGCAATAAAAATGAGTGCAGCCTCTGCATTTTAGAAAGAGGAAAGAATTCTGCAGAAATATTAATATAAATCTATGTGCCTAATTTAATTTACACAAATCAGAAGGAGAAGGAACAAGTGGTTAACATCTTGGCATTAGCTGTCATCTGCAGCGCAATTATTGTTACGAAACATAAAAAGGATTCGAGACTGTAAGAATTTTTACATTAGCGGCTACTAATTTAGCAGTAAAAGCAACTTGTTTCAGAGCTGTTAGTTTCAGTTGAAAATATACCATTTCTTCATGCTTGTTTGAGTTAGATTTTATTTGGATATTTCAGAAAGAGAAATTAGGTATAAATTCATATAGTTATACAGCATTTCCATAGTAGCAGCTGTTCTAAATCTCTAGAATCCCAACAATACCTGAACTAACAAACATCAATAGCATTGCAGTATCAAAACTGTTAGTTTCATGCCCCATTCTACATTATTTTCTGTAACCTAAACCATCACACTCCACTTCTCTTGGCTTTCCTTTACCTGTGCCTCTGCCTCTATTCTACTCTGAAACTTCTTTCAATAGCAGGGACGATGCTACCTAGATGTTTCTGCACTCCATGTCTGGGGAAAGGAAGGGACTGAAAGTGGATTGTGCCTAATTTCCTGGGGTCATTTCCTCCAGCCAAGGGAACTCTTTTTCCTTTCCAGGAACATGTGGGAGAAGAGCAGCACTACCACACAGATGTGATCCATGTGATCTACGGGTCTAAGAAAAATGGATGAGAAAAATCAGTGCTGGGACAAGTGGTGATCCCAGCAGGTGTGATCTCAATATCCTGGCACAGCATCCTCCACTGTGAGATGAACTCTCTCACAGTAGTGTGTTTGTAAAGGGATAGAAATATCCCACAGTAGCCCAAAATGGCTTAACAGAGTCAAGATATTTGAAGCCTTCCTGGTCCTTCTTGATGTTTGCCTGTTTCTCGAATTCTGCCAGAATCATCTGCTTGTTTTGTATTCATTTAAGTATCAACATCTATAGGAATACTCTAATCTCCTTAAAATAATCAAGAAAATATTTGTTGTATCTGTCCATTAGCAATGCTGCATATTTCACAAGACAATGAGGCGAAACACAGTCTGTAAGAGAAATAACATAGTCATAGCAGTTCAACAGCTAATCTTTTTCTCATGTGAACAGGCAATCATCGAAAACATTCTCAGGTAAAATCCCAGCAGACATGCCAAATACAGGAATGGCCCAAGCTTATCTAAGGGATATTTAGATGTGCGCATGCATGGTCTAAGAGGTCTGCACAGGCTCAGTGCCTGAATTCAGCACGGTTTGGGCACTTAACCAGTGCAAGTCAGTTCTCTCTACTTCACTGCCAAAACAAATCAAACCGAATTGAATTAGGGGCTGGTTTAATGCTGAATAAGAATGTCTATAATGGGGATCAATGCAGTTTAACAAAGCCATTTTAACCGATACTATTAGTTCATTCAGATGTACTTTTCTAGCCCTTCCCACACAGTGGAGCTCTCTGGAAAAGCTACAGCATGAAAACGCGGTTTAAACTCAATGCCATCAGTGCAGGCATAGGGGGGTGGTTAAGTACAAAACTATTCCAGATGAGTGGTACACATTAAGGGCTGCTGCTCCAGTGTTACACATCTATAGCACATATTTCATTGGACCTCCAAAGCCGTTCTTTTGTATTTGAGAGGAATACATTGGTGCAGGAGGTTACCATGCAGCAAAAACCTGCCGTCACGCTCCTTGCAGTGCCACAACTGGCTGTGGTTGCTGGAGCTGGCATGAGAAGCAGTGACATCTATTCTTCAGGCTTTTTCAATTCCCTCCCCTTGTCCCCACCCACCCAAAGGCAGCTTCTGGTTGTGCAATGTCCTTTACATCTGAGAGGATGGGCAGTTTTTGCTGTAGCAGTACAGTAGCTGTTGATGAGGACATGAAGCTGACTCATGAATTATGCCTCTCATCCCCTTTCAAAGCTGTGCCTTCTGTCTGAGTCACTCAGTTGTTGGTTCTTGGCCAAAAATATGAAGAGGAAGAATTCAGAAGTGTGGAAGAACTTGCAAAGATCATGTACTGAGCTCTAACATTAAAAAAAAAAAAAAAAAAAACCAGCACAGAAAAGGCACTGCAGACAGAAGTCAGTAGATATTCCTTATGCACAAGGGGGAAAGTCATTCTGGAAATAATGATACCAAAATAGCATGGAGTCAGTTTAGTTTTGTCTCCCTGAACGGCATTGACACTTCTTGATTCCCCACATTACTTCACAAGTTAAATATCTCAAGGAAATATGATCAAATGAAGACTCTTACAGCAAATTTGTGTGGAGGTCAAATGGGAGATTTGAATTCTGTTGGAGATACATGGGAAGAAAGATAGAGTGGCATGCAGAAACTGCTCTGACAACAGAAAAGATCTTCCAGTGAACTACAGCTATTCAATATGCTCTAATAAAAAGACAGCTCCCTTTCTACACGACGTTCATCTGTACATCCCACCCACTGGGAGCTCTAACGCACCCATCTATTTACCAGTCTTCTGCTGGTCAAAATGAATCTGTTTCTTCACTCATTTAATCCCCAACCACCTTCCCATAACTACATATTTACTTATGAGCATGCTAACTAGGGCTGATCAGAGCTGTGAGTAGGAAATGTAATTTTGTTCTCCAATTGCCCTATTCATTATCCTCCTCAGCATTTACATTCCGCACAACATTAGGATGCTGCATATACTGTGATCATTTACTATGTGGCTGTGACTGCCAAAAACAATGAATAAAATAGAGTCTTCTGAGAGAATTATTTTATATATGAGAAAAACACAGCTTGTTTTAATGGGGTTTAAAAGTGATCAAGTGTAGTGCAGTGTTTGCATAATACACAGTCTTTGTTATCAGTCTTCTTTTATATATAGAATAAAGTTGGTTAATATTTACATAACTCAAATGATTCATGAAGCAACATACCACTTCTCAGACCAGTGTGAGTCAGAATGTGATGTTGCACTAAAGTGCTTTCTTGTTAGTAGATCCAGGGGCAGGCAGAAAGGAGCAGAGGGTGTTTTTCCTCCCCTATTCAGTTAATTTTAGATATAAAAGTTTAGTCAGGCTCTAGGGACTGGGAAACACAAAACTGTTGTGTTTTTTCCCAAAAACCAGCTGCTTTGATCTGTTCCAGGCAGGAGAGTGAAGGAAATGTTTGTCTGAAGCAGGAAACAAGATTTCAGAAGACCTCTGGCTTTCTGGAAGGTTCCTTCCACCTTTCTTGCCTTTCCCTTCCTTCTCTCTTCCTCCCTCTCTGCATGGATTGGTGTCAGGCTTTGAAAACTTTAAAACCCAGGACTGATTGATACAATATATTTTTTGAAAAAATGTGGTTTTTCTGAAAAGATCTTGTCCATGAGTATGGACAATTGGACACAGACATTGGATAACCGAGAGAAAACTCAAGTCAAAGAAGGTGTTTGTGAAAGAGTCTGCAATATTTCCCTGAACAGCTACAGTTTCTTCTGCAGTGCTCACCTGTGTAACTGAAAGTATACAGAGGCATGAATTATTTTCATGGGTGAAAAATGCACGACTGGGTTGCTTTTCATGTAAGTGATTTTCCTTCTGAAAATTAAACGTGAAATCACTAATGTCAAATAAATGGTATAAGACTTATAAGAAATGTACTTTTCACAGCCTAGTCAGAAGTACTCAATCCTGTACATCATGTACACCTGAATTATTCATCCATTACCTGGCCTTTCATCAGAGGATTTTTATGCTTGGGAAGCAGCTGCTGTACAGATCGCCTGTACGACTCCTGTACATGTAGGAGACATCTCACCCAGCACCCACAGTTCAAAAGCAAGCAGGGGCTGCTTTGACACAGGCATTGGTCTTCTTCAGTGAAGGTCCCGCTTCTTCCTTGCGTACAAAAGTCATGTAGGAATCTTTAAAATCTACATCTTTTAATTAAAAGGCACTCAGCATTTTTTTGGAAAAGAGTGAAGGTACTCGTGGGGACTAATTTGCTAACCTTTGTCTCAATCAATTTTTCAGTTCCTTTGGCTGCCTATGGATTACTGCAAATCAGACACTGTAGCATTGCTTGTGTAGTCACTGCAGTGGTGATATTACCGTTTTGAAGCACTTTGGATTACTGTGGTTATGAAATGTGCTTTTTGGTAAGCATAATTTGTAAATCCTGTCCTGTTCCAGAACACCAAGTGCAAACCAGGTCAAAGTTTAGTCAATACTACTCAATACAAAATCATTGATACTGCATTGATAGTGCTAGCAGAGTTTCTGGGTGCTATTGTTATATGCACATTTCCTGCAAAATAAAAATAATAAAGAATAACATTTCCATGTGGATCTTCTTTCAACATAGAGAAAAGCCTAATCATAGGAAAGGGAAACACCCGTTTCTGTGGAGATGCATAGTGGAATATTCTATAAAAGTGTTCTTTTTCAGGTCAATAACCACAGTCTTGTCTATGTGGAATATTTTTTTCCACATATCATAAGATAAGGGCCTAATGTGATGTTGTGCCAATAGAACACATTCTTCCCTCACTCTTCTGGACACGTTGACAGTCTTACTCTGCTGTAAGTTTCTTTTGACACATCTGCTATTTGGGAAGACATTGAATCTCTTGCCCTTGTGCAATGGTAAGAGAAGTTGAATTAAGAAAGCTTTGTTTGTATAATTATGAGGTTAAACTGACACCACAGACCAGCACATCCATTTCCAGATCTGGCTGAGGTGAGGAAAAAAAGTTCAACTACCAGATCTCCTCACTGCCCACCAGAAAGCCACTGCCTCCCCATCTACATACATCTGGTACCAGCGCAGAGTGTTTCTACACTGAAGCAGAACGCTGAGTGAACACGCTGAGGTAAACAGTGATGCCCTCCTGTACAGTAGAGGTTCTTGGAACACGTGCTAAATATAACTCTACGCTTGCTTCAGAAAAAGGCTCTAAAAGATTTAAAATGGTGTGGGCGTTCCATCTTTGACTCTAATATTTAGTTAGACACTGCACAGGACTCAGAGCTGGGGAGGAGGTGGAGAATTCATTTATTTATTTATTTTCCCCTGTGTGTTTCTGGCTGTAACGTCTCTGTCACACTCCAGTTTTCCAGAACAATAATTTAATTTACAAAAAGCCTGGAATGATACTCGATAATTCAACTTGAAGAGCCACTGTGCTCTGGACCCTCCCTGACACATGTGGAGTTGGGAGGGGGAGTGACTGCAACTTCGGAATTGGTGTCAACCTCCAAAGTTTAACACAAAGTTTAACCCAAAACGTCCTCAGATTTAGAGCAGGAAAACATAACATGTAACTTTCAGGCACAGTAAACTGAAGTCTTGTGCGTGCTCTCTAGTTCCACCCCCTGGAAATGCTTTTAAAGTCTGACTGATCCAGCTCTGGTGGGGCTGGAGAGGAGTTCCTGCGGTGGGGAATGCACGCCACGGGGGGCTGTCGCTGCCAGCAAACACCCGCTCTGCGGCTGGTGGCACGGCGAAGGCAAAGACTGCCTTGCCAGAGGCAAAAAACCCATCTCAGAGGCAGACACAGTGTCACAGACATTACTGTTTCTGTGTGGTCATGTTGACACACGTGAAAAAATCATTTGCAGTGACAGTATCCTGGCTTCATTAACCCTGCCAGTAGTAGCAGATGAGTGTTTGCTTCTCCAAAGACAGTCTGGAGTAGCACTGTATTTCTCTTTCTTAAAAACCAACTTGTGTTTGCAATGGGGTGGATTATTCTCCTGGTCATACCACCGCCCCCGCAAAAGCCCGCTCTTCTCATTGTTCATCCCTTGTGTAGTAAATCTGCAGTAAATCTGTGCCTGCCTTTGGCTAATATGTCAGCCTGAGGTGCTCGCCTTTTCCACAGCGAGGAGGTGTGCTGCCCACCACAGCAAATGGTTACTGCACCTGACACGTCACTCGCACTCATGCACACCAAGTGCAAAGATAAATTAATCCTCACATCCTCACAATTTTCTCCTCATTCTTAATGAATATGGTTCTGGAAAATCCCTGCTCAACATTCTCTTTAACAAGAAAGAGATTTTCAAAATTTACTTTACTGAGCGTTCTGTAGATTTTGGGGCTGTAACCATGTAGCCATACCTACCCCAGTTTCTCCCAAGTTGTTTTTTGGTATGGACTCCCCTGCCTATGATTTTATGCATCCCACATCTGTCCCCCATAGAAAGCAGAGATATTTCTGCAAAGCAGTTTGTCATTTTATGTTGTCTGGAATATTAAATGTCCATCATGGTGGACCTCAGATACATAGATCTAAACAAATGGGTGATTCTTAGCTACACTGTAAGAAACTTCAGTCAGTCCTTGCAGAGTGACCGAGGGTGGTAACTCAGCCAGTCAATCAACACCTGAGAGAAAGCACAAGTAAAATGGATACCCAGTGCCAAAAGAAGCTTCCTCTGCACAGACATCCAAACTGAAGCTGGATGTGTCACCAGGCAATGTGTTGTCATTCTAGACAGGCAGATTATCTACTACCAGAAATCTTTTTATCACATATTATTCTGACTTCGAGGCAAAATCAGGAAGGGGTCACTCAACTCACCCCCCTGCTTTGACTTGACAGCCAGGAAGGTGGAATTAAATGGGAAGTCATTTTAATGAATTTGTGGCAGTATCATTGGGATCAGCAGAATAAGAAGGTAGGAGTGGAGCAGGGGATTATAACTAGGGGAGGCAGGGATGGTAGAGGAAGGCAAAGCAATTAATCTGTGTGCCATGAAAGGGAATGAGTCTAATTAGTTTCATACTGGCGCCACACTCAGACGAGAACCGAGCCCTGGGTTAGGGAAGCTGTAGTGAGTGCGGGGCCACCACCAGGGGCTGGGAGAGGCGAATGGAAAACCTTCTGCCTAGCAGGCGATTAAAAGCAGATCTTGCCTCAAACCAGGACATTCACTTACAAGCAGGGTTAATCTCATATAGATATAGATACAGATATAGATATAGACATAGACATAAATACAGATATAGGTATATGTATAGGAGTAGGTATAGATTGGCACAGATACAGATACCGATACAGATACCGATACAGACACAGACACAGCCTGCCCTGCCTCACCATGCAGCACCCTGACACACCATCAGCAATAGGAACTAGATTAGCAGCCAACAGGGTAACCTTCTGGGAGCAACAAAGGAAAAAAAAAAAAGGTAGTTAAGCACTATAGGTAAATTGGGGTTAGGCCTGTTTGGGGGATTGGATGAGCAGACAACAGCAGACCAGAGAGAGCCAGAAAAAGACTGAAGTTGCTGTTCTCTCAGTGCACCACTCCCGTGTTTTCTTCCCAAGTTTTCATGTTCCCTTTTCTCTTTTGGTCTGTGATGGTGCGATTCCACATTCTGCAGTGAAATGGCTGATTGCAGACATGCCTTGGGAGAAGCAGCACAGACGACTTCTCTGAAATGACAAAGAACCAGTGAAGATTTGTGAAGCATTGGGAACAAATGCCACTCCTGCTTTTTTTAGTGTGTAAATAGGCAGGTTTGACTGCAGGTCTTTCCATTATCGACCCTGTGATCTTTCTCCAATACCTTTATCTCTCCTTTTCTCTCCTGTACCTTCTGCCTCTCACAAAAGATTTATTGGCAGTTGAAACTTTCATTATAAATATATTTGAAAAATTAACTCATTGTCAGTGTCAAAGGTTAGGAGTTCTTCTTTAAATATTAAATGAATTCATGTGTGGTTAGAAATAGATAAAGAGATGACAGGACTCTTTAACATTGCATGCAAGTAGCATCTTCGCCTATTCTAATTGCTTCTTTTTAATCATGGTCACTCTGATTCCTCTCCAAACACGCACACACAGAAGATAGAACAGATTGCAAAGTCTGCTTTTGGGGAGAAAACAGTCTAGTTAGAGGCCCCCTGGCCTTGAGAGGTACTTAGGGACTTACGCTCAGGGCTGTGCCTACCCACACAGGCACCTCAGCCCATTACATCTCGCCCACGAGGGCTCTCCAGAGTCCAACACGTGGCATGCCTTCGGGCCCGCTTGTTCACAGCTGTCCCCACAGTCTCACTCTGCCGCCGTCTCGCTGCTCAGGACAGCTTGCCAGCATCACTCTCCTGCCTCCCTCCATGCAGGCAGGCTGCTTGGGGCTAGTGCAGCGAATTCAGAATCAGCTTTTACCCTCCCCTTCAAACAGTGGGATTTAGCAGTTCTTCTCTTATGTGGCAATAAGTGTAAAGTTTCCAGATCCTCATCTGAATGCAATCTCATGTTAGGGGAACCATTTCATTTATTGGCTGTGGAAAACTCTTTGATTTTTGCTGAAGACGTAGTATTAGCTGGTGTGTAACCTCCCAAATAAGGATGAAGCAGCAAGTTCCCAATTGCCTCCTGGCAATTCCACCTAAAACTGAGGAACACACATTGGTAAGACTTACCTCAAAGCAGGGAAGAAGTTGGCTGCAGCACCAAACAGTAGTATGATGGAAAATAATGCCCCTTTCCCAAGCACGCAGGACCTGCCCTTCTCACCTCTTTGAAATGAGAGCATTTCAAGTCCTGGATGCTGATGGGCACTCAGTACCGGCTAGCTGCGAAAAGACCAGTTCAAGCCCTTGTCCTCCAAAACCACGGACAAAGGCTTTGAGCTCATTACATGCAATCAAGTTCCTATGGCTTAGCCAGATGCTACATGTCCGCTGAGCAATGATAGATGACTGGATGAACACTCTTAGGTCAGTTCAGCTGCAAAGTAAAATGCACAAACTTAAAATCACCACAAAATGAAACAGGAAAGTCAAACCTCATCATTTCAAAATTTTCCCACAAAAAGAGAAACACGAGAAATGGATGGGTTGTCACAGACTGTTTCAGTGGAAACGAAACTGGTCTGTGAGAATAGACTGTTTATCAACATGGTTTTGGCCAGTTCTGTCAAAACAATCTTTGACAAAAAATGTTCTGCATTTTTTTTTACCCAAAGGCAAACGAAAGAGATAAATCTGTGGTGCTCTGATGCTGGTGTCTGCTGGATAACTTCTAATGATTTGTTTGCTCCATCTGGCAAGAACTTAAAAGGCTATTGTGTGATCGCAAATAATACCTAGTGATATTCTTAAGTTGTCATTTAAAATTAGGCCATTACAGCAGAACCTACTGCCGTATGACCAAATACAAAGAAAAATACCAGATTTGGAATAAGCAGCCTGAAAAAATAACCAGGTGGCAAGAAAATTACAACTTTGAAAAGCTCAGAACAGGAAGAAAGCTCTGAATACTTAGTCAGTTATTTAATTAGAGCTTCAAATTTTCCTAAATTAGAAAAAAACAGCATCTGTGCTTACTTTTTACATCTACCTTTCAGAGAGTAAGAACATGTCATTTTAGAAGAAGAAAACATTTCCTCATACAATATAACTTTCATTTTTCAGTATTGGTAATAATAACAATGTGTTTATGTTTCTAAAGAATGCAAACCAATGAAATTTCTGTGCTGAACAAAAAAAGCACTATATCCTGGAAAGTCTCAAAAGGGCAACTTGGCTTCATAATCAAATACCAAAATGATTTTGAAAAATCTAATAATCTACCATCTCCCAGCAATAAATAATATATCCAGCAAACACAAACTTAGAAGGAAAAAAGTCTTCAATCACAGTAATAGTTCTCCTGCTGCCCAGTATATCAAATTACCTTTTCCTTTTCAAAACAATATGTTTTCCCAATCCCATTTATTCCTATAGCCTCTGGGCCAGGTTCTGATCTCAGATACACTGTTCAAATCCAGGGTAACTAAACTGAAATCATTCCTTACAAGTGGGACATTTTCTCTGGGTTAAATAGGAATTATTGACCAATGGAACTGCACAAATAGATTACACGGAGTTAATTTTTGTGTTTCAAGGCATGAACTCTCTATACTGAATGTACCACGTAACATTGACTTAACTGAGCATTTGCCTAGCCAGATCTATTGTGAAACTGTTTTAAATGCTGTATGTGTAGCATACAGATATTTTATTTTCCTTTCTTTGGTTTCAATTCTACTTAAATACAGAGAAGTGAGGCCGAAAGGAAGAGTCCTGTGAAAAGATAAACTCTGTGCAAGAGATCCTGTCCTCCCCTGAGAGACAAATCCCTGAATCATCCAATAGCCTTCAAAATCCCACCTGATCCAAATGATCACCATAAGTCCACCACTACCATTTCTACCACCAACCATGCTGTCCTGGCATGGTAACACGCCTCAAGCTGACCTAGGAGATGTTGGTGGTCTCCTCCTGCCTACAATGCTGGGTGCTCTGCTAAGGTAGTGGTTCATAGTTCTGCTCCCACAGGATTAAGAGGTCAGTTGTAGAAATGTCACAGCCCCTCTGAGTAATATGTTCAGTCTTGCAATGTCCTTCTGATGTTTTGTCTAATGTCCAGACTGAACCTTGTGAGCTGTGATTTATGGCCACTGCCCCATATTATATCATTAGCTATTTCATGAGGAAGGTTTGCATCCATCAACTTTGAAACTGTCTTTCGGTAGTTGCAGGCAGCTGTTGGGTTGCTGCAAGACCTCTTCTCACCAGACTTGATAAGCCCAGCAAAGCCTCCCCAGGGCACAGCTAAGATGGCAGTGTGAGGTGGCAGTAGCTGAAAAGATGGAATAAGTGTCTCGCAGGGTTTGGAGATGAGAAGCTCTGAGGAGTGGAACAAATGCAATGTTCACTACACAACAAACACATTAAATATATTAAATCACCATGCTTTTGGTGCAAAAGAAAATAACTGATGCTTAGTCTAACAATGCGTCTCCTACTGCTGCCAGGCTTCTTCTTCAGGCACCTTCAAAGGAGGATAATTCTCTCCTTGCAACCTTCAGGCTTAAAAATGAACCAAAGAGGAAGAAGAGAATGTGGAGGGGGTTGGGGGGAAGGGTGTTTGTTGAATGAATTGAAGGTAGCATCCAAACCTAGTTCTGATTACAAGCGTCAAGCCTTTTCTGAAATATCTCAGAAGAGTGGAAGTCTGAACAGATTTATGGGTGTGCATACTCCACTGGTTTTTATTTTGGAGGTATATATATATGAGCAAAGATTAAAAGCCAAAACAAATGTCTAAATCATCGTATATCGGTGGTACAGTGGGATAAATACAGCACAGCCCTCAAGATTCTAAGTAATGCTGATTGTAAAAGATAATTTCATCTTTGCATTCACCTCACTGAGACTCAGGAAAAAAATACCTTAAGAGTTATGAGAACAATTTCATCTGTACTATTACATCCTCTCAATTCTTAAAGTGTTGATTTTCTGTTTTGATGTGGATCACATTAAAAAGAGAATGCATTATAGATTTGAAAGTGTTTTTATTTAATATAAGATACCGACATAAGGTGGTCATATTGCATGTCAAAAATCAGAACTTCCTGAAATGGTAATACCACCCCCTAAAAAATATTACCAGTATTAAAAATACTGCTTTCCATTATTGGAGTCCCTCCCATCTGACAAGTTCCAAGCTGGTACATGTACAGGAATCATTTCACCATTATTAAAATACATCTGTGATTACTATATTCCTATATTTGCAAAATACTGCCGCAGAGTCTTTTTAAGGAGAATATTGGGAATTAATTTAGAAAATTGTGATTATGAAAGGTAATGTTAAGGCAGGCCACTTGTAAAGCGAAGCAGAAACATACATCAGCACTTTTATAAAAAGTGGTCCTTTAGTGACCACAAATAGTGGGGATCATATTTTATATCTCCTCCAATTGACATAGATTGGATTCATGTATATACAGAATATCCAAAGTCTGAGGCATCCCTTGTATGAATTATAGACATAAATAAAATCAGTCAATAATATCCTTCTATCCAGAGAATTAACCCTATAAAATCTGACTTTTTAATCTACTCCTTGCTGACAAAGAAAGATTCATGTGCTCGTGTGCATTTTAAGGAACTTGATTGGTCAACCAACACACGTAGCAACAAGTGTCGGGGGTATCAGCACAAGTTTGGCTGGATTTTGTACAGATTCATCATACCGCAAAAGCACAAAAAAAGGTGGTTGTGCGGTTAATCAATATCTGGAGGGGATGTCAGTGATTATATTTGCAATTCCACTAGGATCTCAACAAATATTCCTGAACTTTTCCCCAATCCCAGAGGAAATGCCAAGCATTGATAACATCCAATTTATGACTTTAGCAATTGCCATCAGCGTTTGTTCCCTGCAATCTGGCAGGCACTGTATATCCTTTACAAGTAACAGTTGTATCTGACTAATCTCCACACGACTGTGCTGAAGTAGTTCTGACCTGATCCCATGCCTGTCCATGCATAACTGAAATATTCAAACCAAAGGCCTTTCTTGTAGACTATGATGCCTATATAGCAAGATCTGGCAGAATCTTTAGACTTTTGCATGTTGTCTCCACATAAATGAAGTTTAAAGAAAAGATTCTCAAAGCTCCTGGAGTTTGTTTCTTCCCTCAGGATGTGCCCAGTAGAGCTATCGGTTAAGGATGCTCCCTTGTTTCCTACAATAATACTGATGTACATTTGTAAAATCAGTGGAGTTATATTAGCAAATGCCTGATGTGAGAGGACTGAATAGCATGTACAAAGGAGATTTGAATTTGGTTCTGATAATCCTGCTTCAGATTGGGGAGCTTGAGAAAGTGATGCTATCCATTTTTAAGAGTTAGCAGTATTTTCCAGATCTAATGCATTTCTGAAATGTACAGGCTCCTGTATCAGCACAAGTGAACATCTATAGAGTCCATGCTTTTATAAATTTGTTATTTGCATTCCTTATTATTTAAAAGTGATCTCACCAAAGAAAAAGGCACTTCACTTGTTTGGTCAAGAGTTTTATGCAAGTAGAAATGGTAAGCAGAAAGTTTCCTCCTTAGGAGTCTAATGCTCTTCTAGTGCTGATTACAGAACATGAAAGACACACTCTACCTAGCTTGCTCAGGATAATAAATCACTAAATTGGAAGCTTCAGTTACCTTACAGATTTTGATAACAACATTAATAGAATTAGCAGCTTATCTGCCTCACCAGGAGATTGTTAAAAACAGAAGCTGCAGCAACAAGAAAAAAAGTAAAAAAAGATGGAAAGAGACCTATTTTATGGCCAGACCTGGTTGTATTTCTTATGTTTGACAGTAAGGCAGTAATTGTGCTTTCTCTTGTTCTTCTGCAAAATTATACAACCCTTTTTTAAAACAATGAAAGAAATTCTATCCATTATTTTCTGCTTGTTTGGGTTTCATGCATAATTAAAGCTGGACAAAGGCAGCCTCTGATCAGACACTAACAAGCAGAATCGAAAGAGTTCAGCAGCAACGTGGTGCTGATAAACAGGAATTCTGAAGGGCTGATAAGCAGAGAGCCATTGTTATCCAGGAGAGGATTTACCAGCCTCTGTTTGGTTTGTTTGCTGGCTTCAGGGCAGGATCATCTTCTGTAAAATATATTGAGTTTTAATTGCTCTTCAGTATGCCCAGGTTCAACCAGTCTTGAAGCCAGTCAGATTTCCATCAGTTTCACTGGGATCGAGATTGCACTGGAGATGTGAGAAAAACCCTACATCTTTCCTCTTTCCAACCCCGCCTTTGTGCAGCATTCAAGTCTGCATTCATATTC
The DNA here is from genome assembly GCA_017639485.1 of Pluvialis apricaria. Lineage (NCBI taxonomy): Eukaryota > Metazoa > Chordata > Aves > Charadriiformes > Charadriidae > Pluvialis > Pluvialis apricaria. The sequence goes on along the minus strand of CM030007.1, from coordinate 189,504,948 downwards.
AGGCAGAATATGAAGTCTGCTCCAAACTGATCCTTGCTTTGCCTTCCCACCCCCTGCCCTTAAAAAGGGGATAGATTTGAATTTTACCACTTCTATATGAAAACCAGAAGCAGCATGCAGTAAAAAAGATGTCTCCAAAGCCGTTAAGAAGTGTGAGTAAAATGAGAACAGGTCCTACTCTCAGTCTGGCTGTGTGAAACCAAAGCAGGATTTAGAAGCTCCTACAAAAATAACTCATGCTGGCTGTGTATGTTGAAGTGTGAGGAAGCTAGTGAGAAAGGTGACATTTTTCCCCAGGCTGTACAGAAGCAGCAGCTATTCTGGGATCGATGCAGTATCTCCCACAGCTGATGTGCATCTCCTGACAGCGTACAGTGCAGTTAGATCAGCATGGCTAAGGGTGCCGTCAGCGTGCTGCCCCACCCCTAGACAATGCCTTTTCTCATAGCAAACAACAGCATTGTTGCGCGAGGAACCTACATATTCCATGTGCATATTCCTGGCATCCAGTGTGCTCCTGCAGCCTCTGCAATTGTTCTCAGCCTAAGACAAACTTCACCTTCTTGGACCTGGAATAGGGAGGAGAACAGGGTTAGGCAACTCAAATTATAGTGAGGTTACTGTTGGTGTTGATGCTCATAAGAATGTCTCACATCACAGAATTATAGAATCACAGAATGGTTTAGGTTGGAAGGGACCTTGAAGATCATCTAGTCCCAACCCCCCCTGCCATAGACAGGGACACCTCCCACTAGACCAGGTTGCTCACAACCCCATCCAGCCTGGCCTTGAACACCTCCAGGGATGGGGCATCCACGACTTCCCTGGGCAACTTGTTCCAGGGCCTCACCGCCCTCATAGTGAAAAATTTCCTTATAATATCTATTTTAAATCTACCCTCTTCCAGTTTGAAGCCAGTACCCCTCACCCTATCACTACATGCCCCTCAAAAAAGTCCCTCTCCAATCACTGTACACTGGACTGGATGTGGAAGAACCGAAGCCATGAGGCAGGGCAAATTGCCTTATGAGACATTTGCATCCAGAACAGATGTTGATGGGCTGATGTCTACACCTAAACTGAATGTAGAAATAACAGGCTTTTGAGGGAACACTGTATCCTTTCTAAGTAGCTCAGAAAAGTACCCTACAAGTACCCTAAGTACCCTATCCTGTCAAACGAGCAAAGAGCAGGTTCCAGGGAAAGGCACAGGGAGAGTCAAAGCAGAGTTTTCTTGTGCTCTGGACATGTAAACTCCTTTTGAAGTCCCTGGAGACCTCGACAGGAGAGACTAGGACTCCAGAGAGCAATTCAGTCTGCCCCAAGGCAGACACCCAAGGCCTGGTTCACAGGATACATAACAGGAACCCAACCCAACAGAACCTCTCTAACTCCCTGCCTTGTGTTGACCAGGACTCTCTCAGTTACCTGTACACAATGTCTGGTAGTGTATGAGATGCCCTAGGTTATCCCTGCTCTCCAGAGGTGTGGGTCCCCAGCAGGCACTGTGTCATAGACGCCACCCTGTGCAGGTGCCTGTGGTACCCCAGGGCACCTCAAGTAGATGTCTGTGATTAGGCAATTGAATTGACACATGTTTTAGAAACTGAATTCCTGGGGGGGAGGCGGGGGGGGGGGAACACAGAAGCAGCATTTTGTAAGGAGTTTTATTCAGTGCTGGTCTCAGGTACATACCAGAAAAGGACCTTGTGCAGCTAACATTGTCTTTGTAGGGGCACCAGCAGTAAGAGCACAAACCCAGCTCATTTACAAAATCTGACTTAATAAAATCTCTTGGGACTTCACCTCACAATTGGATGGAGTGGGGAAAGCCTGAAAACCAGACATCTGCTAGACCCAGGAGGCCTCAAGATCTTGACCTTAATGTTCCCTAGCACAGGTGCTATCTGTCTTCCAGTCAAACATCTGAAAGAACGGAAACAAAGATCTCTGAACATTAGCTCCACAGAACAGAGGTAGGATGTGGCTGACATAGCATAGGTTCCTTTGGATGGATGGGGGATTGCCAAGGCAAAGGTTGAAGTTAATCATCTTTTTAGTGATTATATTTAAATGTCTTTGTTTGGGGGTTCTGGCTCTCTGTAAGATTCATAAAAGCCTGATTGATTACTGTTGCCATCTCTGATTACAAAATTTCCCTACAGTTTTAAATCAAACTGGGGTAACAAGGGCTTGGAAGTTTACTAGAAAACTGTAAAATAAAATTCATTTTTTACCTTGCTGCAAAGACATGTGAATAAATCTAATAGACCTATGACAGCTCATAAACTATAGGAGATACCTAATTCATTAAATGTTGCTAACTATTAACATTTGTAACCACAGGATGTAATGTACATGCATACGTAATCTCTGGTGGTCAACATATGGTGTGTGAGTAGTTACAATGCAAGCCCAAATTATGCAGCAGGCTCCCTTGTGTGTTAGGAGATTTATCCAGAAAAAATATTTTAAAGTCGTTTTCTGCTCCTCTTTAACATTATAGTCATTGAACATTAATGGCTGGACAAAAATCAAACTTTAGGATTAAAATATAAAACCAAAATACATTTCAAAGGTTTTAGGTCTGTGTTCTGAAATGTTTTCTCTTTTTCATGATCATTAAAAATACTTCCTGGAGCTCATTTCACACAGCTCACAGTTCTGTAGACTCCATTCTGTTTTGTTAAAATACAAATTCCCAGTCTATAGAGTGAAATCTTATAATCTGCCTTAGAAGCTTTTCTTCAGCTTGAGGACTCATGAGTGTAAAGCAAGAAGGATTTGGCAATGTTTTTATTTTGAAGTAAAACTACTTGTGGGAAATCTGCTTCTAATGTAGCTTTATTTCTATTTCTGAGTCGTCTACCACCTACACAGATTTCTTATCTATTATTTTTTTATTCTCTGTTATTGTATATTTTTATTATATTAATGCCTAAAGACCTTTACAAGGTTTGCAATCCCATTGTAGTAGATGATGAATAAATAGAAAAAAGATAATGTGTGCCCCGTAGGCCTTACAGTTGATAAATATTTGCTTAGTTGCTTAGAGAAATAATTTTCTGCATGTGGCTTGTTTGAAGCTATTCATTTCAGCTGTCCACTGCAAGGGTTGCTCTGTGTCCTGCATCACAGCCTACTTATTTTGTTCCCTAACTAGATGACAAACTTTTTAAGCAATGGAAAGATGAATGGTGAACAGTAAATAGTACATTTCCTAGAGGAATTTTTGGGCAAATGACCACCTGTGCCAAAAGCGGTGAAACACTGAGGACTCATAAATATTCACACAAACATTTGACAGTTCTCCAAATGTTTGCAAATTAGTAACATGACTCTACAAATAACAATGACACCATACATTTACTGGAAAAAAATTAGGATATATAGACACAGTGTTCAACTAAGTGTGCTTCCAGGTGCTTTCTGTTTACAAGACCTCCTCTCTTTCGAATGATTTTTTCGTCTCCCTTCTTAAAATAAAGAAATATTGTTACATACGCCACTGTCAAAACAGTTTCCTGAAACCAGCAGCAGCACAAGTGGCTGAAGATGGAGTTTTCCAGTGACACCACACATTTCAAATAGTACCAAGCAGGAGAGATATGGCAGGACAGCATCTTTATAGAGATGTCCCATAGAGACGGTCTGGAATGGAAATACTTCTCGGGAAGGCAATAATTCCAGGAATGTTATCGTAAACCTGCTGACATCCATTGCTGTTAAGGAGAAACATGCAGTAAAATTCCTGCCCCTTCTAGAGACATCTGTACACAGACAACCATTTTTTCTGAACATGTCCAGAAAACAACAGTAGCCAAACACGGACCCTTGTGTATCCAAGCAATTAAACCCACTGCAATTAGAAATAGGCCATTTAAGATAATAGCACTTTTTGGAGATGAAGAAAAGCCACAGGTGGTAAATCATACACTGAAAAGATTTCCGAAACACACCAGAAGACCAAAGATTTGTAATTGCATACTTTGTTGATTGAACAATAGGGATGTAAACACATCTTCTTCAAAACAACTCAAGAACAAAAAAGGCAAAGAATAATCTGAGATGCCAGTGTAACACAAACCCATCTCTGAATAGACTGATTCAGCTGAAATTATAAACAGTGCAAGAGGAAATATCTCGTGAGTCTACAACAATGCATTACTAATTACAACAAAACAGAATTAGTCCCATGAAAAAGAATCTTCTAAAATGTTTCTAAAAAGAGAGGAAAAAATTGAAAAGCAAAATGTTAGCCCTTCCTAATTTTACTTCCAGCTCAGAAGCAGAACGACTGCTTACTATTTATATGGTACCACAAATGTGCATGGCTTCTTTTCTGTGATATATAAGCAATTCCGCCCTTTAAAGAGCTCACAGTCTAAGCATCAGAACTGTCAAATGCTACCATAAGTCACAAAGTTTAGTATCCTGAGTGCTCCCTTTCTGAAACTAACCTCTAACTCACCTACTGTTCCCGATCTGCTAGTCTTCATGAGAAAAATGCCACACAGAGCGTTCTCAGACTGAAGCTGTGATTTCACAACGGACACCACTCTGTGCTAGAAATCAAATAATCAATACTGTTCCCCAAAACAGAAGTTAGATTGTCCCATCAGGCCATTGAAACATATAACAATCACAATACAGACTAAAATATTAATTGCTTATGTAATGAGCCTTCCAGTAATATTTATTGTTAAATGCACTAGGAATTGTAGTTTTTCTTTTTCTCCCCTTACATATTACTGGGAGCTTCTTAGCACTTTCATTTTGTAACCCTGTTGCTACACGAGTGACAAAACCTCTGGTGTATTTCTGAAACAAAACCCTAATGAAAGTGCTGCTGGACAGAGAGAACGGCTCTTCTGTGCTTTACACAAAAGGAGAATGGGATTTTCCAGTGCACTAACAACATGGAAGCTCCCAGCTCAGCCTGTTAGCTGTGTCAGAAAATGCTGGAAGCTTGCAAAATGGGGAGGATGAATAAACAGAGAAATTAGTAGAAATTTTAAAAGAGGAAAAAAACCCAGAAGAACTGAAGGTTGCTGTCAATCAGATATTATTTAAATTTTTTAGATGAACCTGACACTGGAAGCTAATTTACTGCACAGAAGGGAAGAATTGCATCTGTAAGCTTTGACTGACTGTTATCACTCCCCTTCTTCCCAGGGCTCTCTGGAGTCTTTTCACATGCTATTTGTTCCTTCTTTATCTGCATTTAATTTTCTTCTTTTTTTTTTTTCAAATGAAATCCCAAATAATTTTTTCTTTGAGAAAGCCCGGTAACTGACATCTTAGAGAAGGACCGTTCGTGGACATGAGGACATGTACCCCAGGGGAGCCGAAAAACAAGCCACCTGAACAAGGATTTGAATTCAGTTCACTTATGAAGCAATGCTGATATTATCTACTTCTTGAAAAGACTTTTCTGTGCAGACCAGAAAGTGGAGGAAGTAGAAAGCCTTCTGACTATTAAATGTTTCCCATTTATCGTGGTTTCTGTGATATCCTGGCAGAGATTGATTTATAAAGCCAGTGGTCCTTAGTAGTTGCTAGGAAACAGTGCTCTGCACTCCATCTGCACACAAGGGGATGTGCAGCCAGAAAGTGTGGTTTCTAATGGAGTAATTCTTCTGACTCCAGCCCTGCACAGAGAAATTTCAGTCCGTGGCTTCCCCAGAACAGCATAAGCAAGTTTTAGTCCTGTGTGCATATATTGTGGCTTAAACTAAGCTCAGCTAAACTAAGGTCTTAGTAACTTTTTTCCCAGGTCAGTTGACCACAATACAAGTGCAGAATTCACTCATTTTAGAAATTTAGGAAAGCCAGGGATAAGCTGGGAGGGACATCCTGGGTCATATATCCAGTCCTTTGATATTTCTGGCTACCTACATAATCCCCTTCTTACATTTATCAAGCTCCATCTTTAAAAAAGACAGGACTTTGTCCACTACAAACTGCACTAGTAAATAGTAGCCCTCTCTTAATTTCTAGTGTAAATTTATTCCTGGGCTTTTGTGTGTGTGTCAACATGGTCCTTTCAGCTAAACAGGTTTTTCCTCCTTGGTTTTATCACTTCAGTGCATTTATAGGCAGTAATCCTATCTCCTCTAAGTCTGTGTTTTGTTTGACTTACTGAACCCAACAAAACCCCCTTACTCCTGTGTGGTAAACTCTTTTTCTGATGTATTCTGATGCAGCACTTTTCTGCGCCTCTTTGTTTGAATTTTTATTTCTTGAATGTAGCTGACCAAAAATTGCGTAGTGATTCCAAGTAACATATTACGGTACATCAGTGCTTCCCCCTCTCTACTGGAAATACTTCTCCTGCTACTGCCTAGTATGCGATTTCTTTTTTTTTTTTATTTTCACACCAATGGCTCAGAGTCATCCTGTGACTGACAAATACAAATCCATCTTTTTTTCCTTTTTTTTCTTCCCATTTTCAATGGGTAGCAACCATTCTTGTTATTGGTTCTGAAAAGCATCACCTTGGATTTTGTTCTAGTTCATCTAATCCCACCCTATTATTGCAGGCATCAAGTTAAACAGATTCCTACTGAATTTGCCCTGTTGATATGGGTGGGCACTTCCCAATTTTGTACCATCAACAAATTTAATTAGTGCACATCCACTTCTTGATCACTAATAAAAGTATTTAAGAAATATCATTCGGAGTCTCGCTCTAGAGTGCTAGTTTCCCTTTCAGCGTAATCCATCACTGTCTCCCCTTTGGACAGTTCCTTGTACTAATTCTCATCTCACAGAATACTGAACAATTATTTAAAAGATTTTACTAAAAAATAGGTAGGCTACAGCTACTGCGTTACTATGTTTTCCTTGGCTAAAAAAAAAAATCAGTTATTGAAGAAGCCTGAAACTTGGTCCTCTTTAGTAAGTTGATATGATATTTTAGGACATCTTTTATTGCTCCCCATGTCTTTCGTTTTCCCTGAAATCTTGAACATCAGAATAGCTGATCTATGGTTGCTAGGTTTGCCCTTTAACACCTTTTTGTAACTGACACTTACTAGCTTCCATTCAGATGGGCATATCATATTGATGAGTTCTGATCCAATATTTGTGGGGCCATTTCCACTTTCCATTATTGTGTTCCCCATAAACAGTACTGCTATGACATCTCTGTTCTGCCTGCTTGTTTTCAGAGGCAGAGATAAAGTGTTGTTTTGGGGGCCATCCCTAAAATGGTTTTCAATAGCATCCTTACTTTTTTTCTATTTCCTTATTCATTATGGCTGGAGAATCTTTAAAACTTTCTTCTGATTTCTCAAGGCCTAAGTTATCCGAAGTGTTCACAACTCATATTCTGATCTTTCAGTTTCACAGAATCACAGAATGGTTTAGGTTGGAAAGGACCTTAAAGATCATGTAGTTCCAACCCCCCTGCCGTGGGCAGGGACACCTCCCACCAGACCAGGTTGCTCAAAGCCCCATCCAGCCTGGCCTTGAACACTTCCAGGGATGGAGCTTCCACAACTTCCCTGGGCAACCTGTGCCAGTTTCTCGTCACCCTCAGAATGAAAAAAATTCCTCCAAGTTCTGATTTCTTTTTCTGAGCAAATCTGTTCTGATTCTTGAATATTCTTTAGCAAAATCTCAACAGCCTGTTTAGTAGAATTATTTGTCCAGCAAGGTCTGGAGTTCTCTTGCCCGAGAATATGAATTTCAGACCAGCACTTTACCCCAGTTCAGTGCCTTTGCTCTTCAGACAGATTCACATTGATATAGTCTGTTCTTTTACAGTTAAAAGCCTTAACTATCAACTTGTCTTTGTATATACTGCCATTTCCTTTAAATTGAAATTTGGTCAGCACTGTCACCACGTGATAGCTTGACTTGCTCTACTGCTTCCTCTATAGTATCTTTGCTACTTGTCTGTCACCAACTTAAAATATGATAATCTCTTAGGAGTTCTGCAGCTCCTTGGAAAAGGAGGGTTTTCAGCTTCCACTCTGAGAAATTACTGGATTCTACTGTGGATGTAACATCTGTTCTCTAGTCTATGACTGAGAAATTTAAAGTCTCCCATAATGATACAATTGGCTGGTAGCTTATCCTTCTCATGATACTGAAGCAATCTTAAGTCCAATGTTCATTGTAGAGCCCAATCCCTTTCCCACTACAGTCTCTTTCAGAATCCTTTCCTAACACATTTTGACACAAACTGATCCTCTCTTATCCATACTATTAATTAACATTCCTTTACTGCCAGCCATATTCTTAATATGTAATGCTACCACATTATCTCAACAATTCCTTCTGCATTCCTTTCACAGCATGCACCTGCAGTACTTGCACTCCAGTTGCAATTAGTATTCTATCAGGTTTCTGTTATCCCTCTAATATCCTGTTTCACGTCATGCACCAATAAGCCTAATTCTTCCATCTTTGTGTGCAGGTTGCTTTGTTGCATCTGTTATTGCCACCTCACTTCACCTGGTTTCCTAGCTAGGTTAAGTACAGTATTTGCACTGATTTATTTTCTACCCAGTCACTGGGGTTTGGGGGTGTGTTTTTTCCCTGTGTCTCCTGCTATCTGATATTCCTTTATCTTTGGTATATCCTCACTGACCTGATTTTACTTTCTTTGTATTAAAAGAAGGTGTAGTAGTATAGCCATCTCCCCAGTTTCCCCTCTTCCTCCCACGCACTGTTTTCTGCAATTTAAAGCTCTTGCTATCTATCATGGCAGACTTTGTCCTAGGAGAGCCATGATCCAAGGATTCAGGTAGAACAAATCCCTAGAAAAGACTCTTCTTCATTGGAAGGCCCCTTTCTGTAATGTTCATTTTGCCACTTGGCAGTTGATTACTGCTTCTGCTACTATTGCTATCTTTTCTATCGTGGGGTGGTTTTTTTCCTCTAAAACTTTATTTGATAGTACATTAAAAACTCTGTTTTCCTTTCTCTTCTTGCTATCTAAGTATTTATACCATGCTCATCACCTTAGGATCTGGCTTTATTTAGGCAACTGGAGCGTTTTATCAGAACATTAACAGCACTGCTAAATGCTTTTCTACATGGCCCTCATCTCAGACAAAAATAAAGGGCATTTTCTGGGTGCTCCTTGCTTCTTGGTGTATGTCTCTATATTTCCCATAATAAATGCCTGTTTCAGTTACACTACAGATACAGGTACTTCACTATAGCTGGGGACACAGGCAGGAGAAGTTTGCAGGTTGAGATAATATTTTTATTACGCCAGCTGGTACAGTTGGGAAAATTAATCAAGCTTTTCAGCATGAAGGCACACCTTAGGGTCACTTGGTGTCTGAACTGTTAAAAACGTTAATAGATCTTAGTGTCTAAATGGTCCTTGAAGGTACAGAAATACTATCATCCTCCTAAATTTACTATTTAAGTGACTTGATTGAGTCACAAGGAAGCCTCTGTAGTAGATTCAGAACCAGAATCAAATGATCTGAGCTTAAAATACGTGCCATTCTTGATGACACTATTAATGATATCTGTAAAGAAAAAAACGGAGAGGAAACATGACTTACTACGGATAATTCATTAAAGAGTATGAACAGAACAAAAAGGAAAGAATGAAGGAACACAGATACACACCCAGATGCCATCTCCAGACATTTTGTGTAACCACACGCTTCCTTGTGGAAGCGGAATGGCAAACAAAGGACCCTATGAACAGCACAGGGGATACACAGGATAACAATAGGAGTAAGGCCCTGGCCTAAACAGTGCCAGTTTAAATATCCCTACAGCTTTTCACATTTTGTCAAGGCGATGGTCAGTAGCTCCCATCCCACCTGCGGTAAGCAGCATACAGTTTTGATCTAAGAATTAAATGATCCTGCAGGGTAATGGAAATGGGATGATGCCTCATAGCATTAAGTTCAAGATAGTCCGCATAACTGATGCTTATAATGGCTAATAACAAGAATTACAGTAATAACATGAACGTACAAGCTGGAAACAACTCAGAAGAAAGTCCAAGTTTATCAGAGAATGAGTAAGAGCTGACACTGTGGGAAAGTAAATGTAATTCTAGATAGAACAGGCTGGGTGGAGAATGGATTGAGATCAGCCCTGAGGAGAAGGACCTGGGGGTGTTGGTTGATGAGAAACTCAACATGAGCCGTCAATGTGCACTCACAGCCCAGAAGGCCAACTGTATCGTGGGCTGCATCAAAAGAAGTGTGGCCAGCAAGTCAAGGGAGGTGATTCTGCCCCTCTGCTCTGCTCTTGTGAGACCCCACCTGGAGTACTGCGTCCAGCTGTGGAGCCCTCAACGTAAGAAAGACATGGACCTTTTGGAGCAAGTCCAGAGGAGGGCCACAAAGATGATCAGAGGGCTGGAGCACCTCTCCTCTGAAGACAGGCTGAAACAGTTGGGGTTGTTCAGCACGGAGAAGAGAAGACCTCAGGGAGACCTTATAGCAGCCTTCCAGTACCTAAAGGGCGCCTACAAGAAAGCTGAAGAGGGACTTTTTACAAGGGCATGTAGTGATAGGACAAGGAGGAATGGCTTCAAACTGGAAGAGGGTAGATTTAGAATAGATATTCAGGAATAAATTTTTCACTCTGAGGGTGGTGAGGCACTGGAACAAATTGCCCAGGGAAGTGGACGCCCCATCCCTGGAGGTGTTCAAGGCCAGGCTGGATGGGGCTCTGAGCAACCTGGTCTAGAAGGAGGTGTCCCTGCCCATAGCAAGGGGGTTGGAACTCAATGATCTTTAAGGTCCCTTCCAACCTAAACTGTTCTACGCTTCTATGAATATCTCAGTAGAGACAAAGCAGTGTGAGCTTCACTATCCAGAGCATTGGGAAGATCTTCCCAGTCTGATGTGTGCCCTTTTGGGGCTCTCAGACAAGAGTAGGTGCAGATCATAATCAGGGGACCAGAGAGCCAAGAGCGTGTCTGGTAAGCCTGGGAAAATAAAAGCTGAGAGAGGATATCATGCCTCTCTGTAAACACGTCCAATAAGTAAGCACAAGGGAAAGGAAGAGCTATTTAGTCTAAAAGCTAATACTGGCACAAGTACAAATAGACCCAAACTGACCATGAATACATTTACACTGGGAATGAGAAGAAGGTTTCCAGTCCCCAGGGCAGTGAGGTTCTGAAACAGACACTGAGAAGGCTGTTGGGATGAAAACCTATAAGTCTCTTCAAGCTGAGATTGGTCAGTTTATGAACAGTGATCTAATGTCACTGTTCAAGAGAACAGAAATTTGACTTGGTGCCCCACAAGACCAGTCCCAGTCCTGTGTTTCTTCCTAAATAATAATATCTAGTAATTGAACATTGTCTCTTCAAAAACAGACTGCTTAAGTAACCTGTCAACCAATGCTATGATGTCTTGTTGAAAGAGGATATGCTGTGACAGGGAGCTTGAGCAGCACAGTCCTGCATCGCATCTCACAGAAAGCATTAAACATAAGGTGTTATGACGAAAAAAAAATTGTAAGCAGCATTTACTTCTATTTAGAAGTATCTGTATAACAGCAAGCACATGACTGTTACCCCTTGCAACTATTCTAAATACAGATAAACTTAAGCATATGTTTACAAGGACTTCAGGGCTCTTCAGGGCAGGGAGTCTGCTTCTACACTCACTAATTTTAAAGCAAAGTACACATCTATACAAGTAACCACAATTTTAGAATACTGCCGTTGGTGGCCAGTTGAAGTTACTTCATTAACCTCAGATGTGGAAGTGATTACTATCAGGTGCTCAGACCTTTTTGAACAGCGAGACATCTGAAATACTGTGCACGGGTCCTATTTCTTACATTCACAGCAGGGGTGTAAATATTCACAGGCATTTGAGCATCACTTAAGTAACAGCAATAAAGACCCTGAGCATTTTGTGAGAATTAATGACTGCCTGAGAGTGTTAATAGCCTGAGGTGGAACTTTGGGCCATTAACCCCAACTGGTCATTAAACTTCAGGAGAGGTCCAAGGCTGAGGTCATTATGACAGTTATGAATTCTAGGGGGGAAGGTATATTTATATGTGTTGATTTAACACTATTTCATCTGTACTGTTGTAGATCAAAGCTACAGATAGGCTAAAGAAACTATAGATCTCTAGATGCTGGTAACAACTGTCAACACTTCTTCATCTAGATGGAAAAGACTGCAAATATCGACACATCAGAAAATTCCCAGCCAGGTTGGAAACATTTTCAGCATTTGTAAGACATTTGCAGAAGCAGGCATGTAGTTCCAAAAATTTCATAAAATAAACCCCTGAGAATCAATCCAGACTGTTCCCTTAGGGCCAAAGACCCTGATATGTATAAGCCCAGATACGAGGTGGGGGAAGGAAGGTGAGGTGTATATAGACAGCAAAAGGGGTGAAATTCACCCAGATCCAAGGTATGGCTCCTCTTGAACTTCCAGATGAACCCTGATGGTACTAAATGCACAGGCCTCCTCTCAGCTTCTGCACAGATACCCGGTTTACACAGTGTCTGCATTTCTCGTGATGCACAGCTTTGCCACACACATCAGAGAAAGGACGAGGACTCGCTGTGCTGCCAGGGGGCAGCAGTGACTCCGGCTTTGGGGTTGCCCACCTCGTGGGATGCTGCAGCTCAGAGGAGACCCAAGAGGAGCGGGCACCCTGAGCACAAAGCTCAGGGCTCGAGCACCCAGTGTGAAAAGGCCACATAGTTCTAAGGGCATCCAGATACTCCTTACACCACTGAACGAGTTAAGGGAGGTGAAAATGCATTGACATGTAGGAAGTATTCAAGGGTGCTGTTTCACGTGGCAACGGATCTGCTGTAACGGCTAGTTGCCTCTCAGAGAGTGGCCCTGCCTCTTGCCTCCGTGGCCCTGGCCCTTCTTGACACCTCCATAAGCCCATTCAGCTCCCTAAGCTGGCAGAAACGTCGAGGGCAGGGAGGATTGCCTCTTTTCTTGTCTGTTTATTTGGGAATGGGTGGAAAAGCGCAGCCTGCAACAAGGAAATGGGGACGGAGGGACACCAGCCATTTAGATTGGCTCACCCTAAGTGATATGCCATTTCCCACAGCCAGAAAGAAGTATTAAGCTACAATTATTTGAGAAGCTTATCAAACAGGGCAGAAAAATCCCACAGAGAAGTCTGGCTTGTCTGAAAGACAGTGTCAAAATTTCCACCAGTGTCCCTGGAGATGGGAGCTCACAGGCATTCTTCGCCCCGTTTTGCACAAGATTTCCTGTTAATTTCTGATGGGGAACTGAAGAGTACTAAAAAGCTTTAGAAAGACAAATTAAAAAAAAAAGAAGAGCTAAGTAACCATACTACTCTCAGGTCTTTGGAACAATTAAAATGTAGAGACAAGTAGCATTTCAGATACACACACAGGTACTAAAAAGAAAAAACTGCTCACAATATATCTAATTCCCCAACTGTTTTTGCCACAGCAGGATTAGATACCAGGCACAAAGTAGAGTGCTGGCAAGGAGCCAGAGCATTCCTGGATTGCACATATGTTGGATGTGCCTGGCATTTATTACAACGGTGCAAGAGCACCTCTATAGTCAAGGGTCAGTGAGCATTTCCATTATAAACAAAGAAGTTAAGGCTCTAATAGCTTGCTTGTTTCAAAAGTCTCAGTAAAGAATTGCAAAAAAAATGCGTAGAGAAAAGTCTGACGAAAAATGCTATCAGACAATTTTAGTTCAGAGATCTTCCAACCCCAATTTTTCCAGAGCCTGGAAAAAAAAATAGCCTGTAATATTGTTTTTTAAAGCTTTTAGTTTGCCGGCAGTTCTGGAGGTAGTGCACGTATTTTTTCATCTGTGGATTTGACCCATGCATGGTTGAGGCATCATTACGATCTCTGCCCTTGGGGTTCTCTTCTTATACAGGAATCACAAAGCACAGCAGCACATTTAGAGCAGGGGGTTATGGCTCACGCTTTCTGTAAAGGGACTGGCAAAGGTTAATACACCTGCTAGACACATCCTGCTAGACAAACATTATTTTGCCTTCACAGGTCAGCAAGCTACCTCCCTATCAACCACATTTTAAACTGAGATTGTACAACACCATGGCAAGTCCACCCAGCCATGGGCAAATGAATATTAATGTCCTTGGCTGCTTCTAATAAAATCAACACGGCCTGCACGAGCCACCATTGCCTCAGGTCCACCCCAGGACATCAGACCCTGAGCCAGGGTCAGCAACCCAGCCAGAGCTCTGTGTGGGAGTGTGGGGCAATGGTAGTTACTTGTTAGATGGTCACTGGTGTGTGCCGTGCCAAAGGCTTATTTGAAGCACAATTCACCAAACACAAGTATTTGTTCATGATAGAAGAATGATTGTTGGTGTGTGCTGCTTGCACCAAAGATAACAAGTACCTGAGATTATACCTGTGCCTTGATTTCAGTGGGAGTAATCTGTTATTTTTTTCTAAAAACTGAACACAGAAGAGCCTCACAGCATAATTCCACCAGACATGACTGTGGTGATGACTTTGAAACTGCTGTGGCACCTGCCTGTTTGAAGGAACTAATCAGGATTTTATCATTTACCTTCCTGCTTTCCCCTAAAACTATTACTAGGAATAGAAACAGTACCGTCGCTCTACTAACGGAACAGCGGTTTGTAAAATAGGCTCTTGCCTTTGAAGTAAAACCAGATACACTGTTCTTGCAGATCCAGCATCATGCTGCTCAAAAGCCATGCTTTCTGGGATATTTATGATCAGAGCTAAAGTACTGGCACATCCAATTAAATTATGGGAATCCATATTTTAAAGAATGAGCCATATACTAAAGCATTCACATTTTTCAAGAGAAGGACAGGTGGAGGACAGTTACTGTGCAGCCTCTTCTATTAGCAAGAGTATGCACCAGTTTCACCTGTGTTAAGGGACATTGCCTTTTGAAGGGCGGGTTTTTAGAACATGTTAGTTAGGTTCAGCTCACAAGAACATTAGCACACCTTTAAATCCTAGCTGAGACAAAGCAAGCACGTGCTCCCTGAGGACTTGTCATGGCCAGAAGAGAAGGAATGGGTTTGAAAGTCCCCATCTGCTCAGCAGAGTCTCATCGTGAAGAGAAGCTATACATAATGGCCTGTGGTTTGCAGTTATCTACTCCTAGTTCTTTACAACCAGGGGAATGCCACGTAGACCACAAGCTGAGTGCAGGATGAAGCAATTAAACCAGATCCTTAAAAGCAGTCTGAGTATACTTTGCTTGGAGCCATCCATTACAACAAGCAATATATCAGACACCCTTCATTATCAGGAATCTGTCCTGCAGTACTGGAATTTCTCCCGCTTGCTTTATATTGGGCAAGAAGCTGAATTTTTCCCTGTAGTCCCATACAAAGGATCTTACACCAGTTCCCACTGAGAGTCATAAGCACACACCAAGAGACCAGAATCTGAACTTTGAGTAAGATTAATGTAGGTTCAGGCACTCTAGCTAAGTGTAATGGTGAGTGACTTCATGGGGATAACTAACTACTGCTTACAGCAACTATCCCATTTCTGTTAGCTAGTATCGACTTCTGGTTGCCTTTTACCTGGACGATATTGTTAACAGCATGTCTTTGGATTCATAGCAGTATAAGAAGCCACCAGCGTGGTCAAAAAGATATCGGTATCATGTTTGCTTTACTTTGGTCTCCCGCATTGACTCTGATGCAGCACTCACTCCTGCTTTATGTTGGAGTCTCTGACCAAAATCAAGTGGCAGAGTCTGAGGTGGTGACAATCTGTCTGGAGAGTCAGTTTGATTTTCTTCTCTGTGACCTTTCTGTGTTGCAATAAATGTAAAGATTCAGAATCTAAACCAGAGGAAATACGATTGTACCAGGCCTAAACTTGAGAAGGTTCAAGACATTGAGTGACCTGCAGTTTGGGGGCTTTTTCATCAGTAGGTTCTTCAAGAAGAAAAACATCTATTTGCCATGAAAATACTACACCTTACCCCAGCTTTTGTGTGCTTCCTGGCTAGGACTAAATTCTCTCTGATGAGATTTATATTCATGCACTAAGTAACGTCTGTTTTCCTTAGCAACTGTAAATTTCATAATAACCTCCTTGCTACCAGCCAGAATTTAAAGATCCTGCTCAGCACATTTCCTACTGAACATGCCTTGGTTTCCCTTCCTGTTTTAAAAGCTGTGTGCTGCTGGAAGTACAGGGCGGTCCTAAGCAAACTGCAAGTTGGTATATTTAAGAGGACTTTGGATTGAAAGAAATGGAACAGCCTTTACTCTCCTCTCTTCCTTGTTTTTCGTAATTATTCTTTCCATGACAGCTCCCATCCTCACACCAGGATTATCTTGGTTCTTTAGGCATGACTCTAGTCCTTAATATTCCTCCCACATTGGTGCATGGGTGGAAATGTGTGTGTGCCTGTCTAATTAAGGAAAGCTTCCTTGTGAATGCACCATTGTGGAGCTGGAGTGCGCACATGCACAAGTCTAAGTGTTGGCTCCCCACACTCCCCCACTTCAGGACCACATCCTTCAAGGAACAGCTTCAGCAACAGGGAGTGAAAGCCATTCTGCTTTGGAGATTAAAGTGAAAGTTGGTATGTGATGCCCAGGCTGTGCACTGCTGATTGTTGCTTAGCAATGAAATGTGCAGCACATGGTGATGGTGCAAAGATACCAGAGCTTTTTTTTTTTTTTAAGGAAAAAGAAAAGGGGTAAGAAGGTCACACTAATAATCACTGGAGAAACGGGAACATTATCAGATGCAGCAGCTAAAGAGGAGGTCGTACTCCCCCGCCTGTCTGTGAAATCTTCTTTCCTCATTTACTTTCAACATTGAGGGACAAAAGAGGAGGCAAATTCAAAGTGTTTTGTCCCCATTCCTGCCTTACTGTTAGCAATGCCATTCCATTTTAGCACGCTGGAATAGGATCTTTTTTTTTTTTTCAAAGTAGGCTTGCTCCTGGGTTAAAGGGAAAAAGGCAAAGAATCTGCCATGTTACACCAAAATAATGGATTTAGAAAGAAAAACATTTATTAGTGTAGATGAAAACACAAGTATTATTTCCAGGCTAAAGCGAGACATCCCATTAATAATGATTTAGCAAGGATCCCAGAGGCAGCTAAATAAAACAGGAAGGCTAGGCTGAGCTAGGCAAGTGGCTTATGATTACAGTTACACTCCAGCCTCAGTGGGAAAAAAATTAAAGAAAGAGAATTGACATCCTTCACAAAGCAGAGTACAGAAGAAATGTGACTTGTGGCCTTTTGTTAATACAGTATCAACTTTAATTGAACCTCCAGGCTTTGATTCAAGTCAATATATCTGGAGCTTCCTGGAACAATAAATCTTGATGTTAACCACAGTAGAGGTCAATCTCTGTCTAATATATGCTTTGTAATGCATTTAAAGTAGAGATATAGTATGTAGATGGTGAATTATTCATGCACACAAACTATTAATGAATAAGTCAATATACGGACAAGATTTGGGACCCTTAATATTAGAAAGAGGAATTAGCTCTGCAGGAACACAAGTTCCCAATGATAGCCTAACACCATGCTCACCTGCGTAGTCATTGTATTTATTTCTACCAACCTCATTTGAGCCCATTTCTAGGATGAAAATTTGCATTCAGAGACTTGGAGTTTGGGAATGTGCCTCTCCCGTGTTGCACACAACCTCCGGGGATAGACTCAGACCTCTGCACGGCTTGGGGCAAGGTTTGGTTCCCAGAGCTGCCCTGCCTGGGGGGACACCAGAACCCCCGGCATGGCACCAGCTCACCCAACCTCCCCATAGCTCTCTCCCTTGTCTGTGTGGCAACAGCAGCAAATTATGACAGTCCTCACATCCCCCTGTCACCCCAGGCAGCGGAGCTGAAGCTGCAGATGCTTTCCCCCTGCCTGCAGCTGTGGGAAGGGAGAAGGCGGACTCACGGACCGCAGGCACTGCAGCTGGCAGAGAAGAGGCTCATTTCAGATCCTGCAAGTTCCCTGAGCCTACTGGGCTCACAAGTCACAGATACTCATGGTACCATGGTACCACAAACCATGGTACCAATGGCCATTTGGCTCATCAGATCTGAGAGTGGGAGAGAGCTCGCAGGCGGTCTCGGAGGAGACAGGGACTATGTGAGGGTGGGCAAAGATGGGCCTCCCGTGAATGAGTTCTCAATTTATAATGGCTACATTACTGGTGCCTCAGCATAGCAAACTATCAGCAACAAGATTAAAGTTAATATAAAAGAGCATGGCTACAATTAGAAATTTTGAAAGCAAAGAAAGCCTTCCCATTTCCCTTCCAATTCCTCTATGATACACAGCCAATCCAGTCAGTCCCTGCTCATACATATTGCTAGAGAACATTACACTGAAATCTCTGCCCCCTTCTCATGAAAAGAAAGAGCACTGAAGCCTAACAAAAGTTGTAATGTTTAAAGTATGGTGCAGGAAAAGAAAAAGTGAGGAAAACCAGTAAGATACAACTTTAAGCAATATATTACTTGAGAAACCCAGTCGCAGTCAATGAGTACAGAAGACACAGGCCAGCCTGTGGCTCTTGGCTGCAAGAAGAAACATTACAACACGTGCAACAAGAATAAGAGATCTGCTTTAAATGAGATATGTCTTCTTTCATTCCTCAGTGAGCATGGATCTTTTCCAATAACATTCAAGGAAGTTAGTAAGCACATCAGTAAAAGAATGTGGCAGTGTTTGCCAAGTGTCATTCACACATGAAAGAGATTTAACCATTTAGCGCAGCTCCCCTGCCCCACTCAATCACTGGACTTGCTTGTTACAGCTGCCAGATCCTGAACAAATATCTTGACAGAAGCATCTCCACTGGTACTGCTGTCCAGTCAGTGAGAATGCCTCACCAAAGGAGAAATAAAATTAGGGATGCAAACGTCATCTCTCAAACAGCAAGAACTTGCCGTGGTGAATAGCAGCTGCAAAACTCCACTTCTCAGGCCTTTGCTAGATTTAAAGAATCTTTAAGAATTAACCACAGTATAAATCCTAACTATGGATTTAGGCAGCCTGGATTTTTGTAATGTAATCTGATTTTCCTGTAACGCAATCTGACCCGCTACCTATGTGAAAACTCAGTGGTGGAGAAAAACTACAGAGATCAAACAGAAGGCGCATGTCTGCTTTGATCCTCAGGAATAATTGTTTTGTCAAACCCTAGTGTTTCCCTGCTCTTTGGTGCGTTGGGCCACTGAACTGGCAGCTGAGGACTGCTTAAAGCTCCTGGCAAATGTCTGTCCATGTAATCCTTGGGTCGTCAAAAGCAGCTTTCAAACAAGTGAGCTTTGCTTTTCTTCTCCTCTTCCCTCTCCAAAAAGTTTCTGTCAAAATCTCCCACCACGTCCAGCTTGAGGGATAAAGGGTTCATCTGGGTTCTGGGGAAGGGCGTGATGTTGTTCATGACAGCATCTAATTTGTTTCTGTGCAAAAAACACCTCATCACAGTTGTCTAAACGAGTAAAATATATATAAAGTGTTGGAAAAGATAAAGGTCTGGGTCCGTTGCCTGTTCTGTTCTCTTCAGCTGCATACTAGGCACATCTTTTTTATTCTGAGCCTTTCAGGGTTAATAACTCTTTCTGAAATTGCTGAGGAGCAAAAACACTGCCATGTATGAGCAACCAGACTTCTCTGGGTGTTAGCATAGATGTTCTCCATTAACACATCTTCTTGATTGTAGCCACAATGAAGAGAAACATAATCCTTCAAGCAATTCAACGCATTCAGTATTTGAACTTCTCATTTCAATAGTTTGTTGTACTTATTTTTCTCTTAGAAAAAAGAAGGAAGAAAGGAAGAGGACCATGTAGTTATGAATTTTGACACAGCACAGACCACCTGCCATCCTGATTACACACCAGCTGCCCTACTCAGTATCCTTAAAGCTAAACGATTGTCAATGTCAGCTTCCCACTTCCTGAGTTTTCAGTATCATCTCCAACCATCCTGAAAGCTCTAAGGAGGAAAAACACCCTCTTCCTTCCCATGAGTGGTTTTCTTATTCCTTAAAAATCCTTTTATCAATAATTTTTGACAAAGCAGTCATTATCAGCAGTCTAGTGTCTTTTCTCAAGGTATTTAGAGCTAACAAAGTTTGCCACAGCCTGTTAATGCTCTCACTATCCAGCCATTATCCAGAGTAACCACCAGCTTCATGGTTAATATCGTTACTGAAATGTGGAACTTGAATTTTTAGCCATTTGACTTATGGGACCAGCGTATTTGATAAACTCATAATTAATAGGTTAAAATGAGAGGGACAGGAAGCACTTGCTGTTTCAGGCATGAAGCAGATGTTTAAAAGCATTGTGCGTTTCTGGGAACATGGGAGCATAGGTCTGCAAGGGATCACACAAATTATTGAGTCAAGTCCCCAGCAATCAAAGACAATATGGAGTAACAGTTTAGTCTGTAAAAAATGTGTAGGACTACAGAAAGCTCAGGTCCTTCTAGGTTTGCTGTTCCTGGAACATGTGTCTCACAAAGCCCTGTTCACTAGTGACAATAAATTAGTGCTCAGCACTCTGTATCAAAATAAAGACTAAAAGACCAGAGGTGTCTGACTGCACCAAAGGTAAATACAAGGAAAGATCACTGACACAAGGAATAGCCAAAGTCCCAAATGAAGGTCCCTAATCATCCTGTGAAGTAGACTGCAGTCAAAGAGTAGAAGAGTGTGCAAAACATGACCAAGACACAACACTTAGCTATCTCAACCAAACTGATAATTTTTTTTCTGAATACTCTTAATGTAATGATAACTCCACCTCAAAGTACTCTCTGAAAGGCTTTCAGGAGTCAAATATACAGGGATTTTCCTTTGAAGTTTAATAACATTGCTAATCTTGAGGGATTTGGAAAGCCAATCCACATTAGAATTATATGGAATTAGGTATCCTACCCTCTGGAAGGCTTTGAAAGGCCCACATTGAAAATCCTCAACTCCCTATTTAATCAATGGAGTGCGGTAACTGTTATGCCCAGGCAAAGTATCTACAGACACAGCCTGACCTCTGCGTCTCTCCTTTGGTTGAGTTAGGGTCTGGCAGACTCGAGTAGAAGGCTGCCTGAATTGTTCGTGGCTCTTCCTAAGACACCGTGCTAACTGCCAAGGTCATCCTAGGTCATCCCAGTCAGACATGTGAATACCACCTGTTTTCTTTTGGTCCTGGCTCCAGGTTTCTCTTCAGAAATGTTGTGCTTTGTCTATACTTCTTTCTGAACCCATCTCAGAAGAGGCAGAGAGGACTGGGGCAGTAACTTTAACTGAATGTTTCTTGCCTGTCTTATACTATATCTTCTGACTGCAATTTTTCAGAAATACCCCAGCATAATCATTCAGGCACTTTAGAAAATACCACCTTTAGTTTTGCCTTGTCAAACCCATGATTTTCTAAACAATAACAACAAAAGCAAAAACCACGTTTCATATTCTTTATGTAGTTCTCCTTATTTTACAGAATTTGGAGGACTATTCTTTTCCATTCATACAATATTTCTAAACAAAAAGATTTTTTTTGTTGGTGGAATAATCTTTTATTTGAACTTACCAAGTCCCAGAGGACTTTTTTTTTTTTCCTTTCAGTAGCAATAACAGGCTCTGTTTGAGTTGCACGGGTACAAGAGACATACCTCTGGCTTTCTCTGCGGCACTAGTGGACTAACTCAGGTCATCCAACCCCTCATGGGTGAAGCCGGATGCTGACCCTGTACTTTTCGCTCTTGATTTATTTGTGCTTGCTTGTCCATGTGAGAATATGGTTATGTACACAGTCTCCTCTGGAATAATAAGAACAAGAGTCCTCTTGAGGACTGCTAAGGCATTTGACCTCTACTTGGAATTTAATCCAATCTGGTAGCTACTGAAAATTGTTAGTGTCCAAAGGCTTTACTGTAGCCTGCTGGTATGTGATATGAGCTGATGGTTTCCCAGGCTAGATCCTGTTGGCAAGGTTTGTGGAGCCCTGGAAGTAGCTTTGCCCTTGGCAGTCTGAACAGACCTGTTAAAACAGTAGAGGTTTGACATGACTGAACTTCTCCCTCTCCAGCTCAATCTGGAAAAAGAGATGTGCTGGCTGGCTCTTTCAGAGAAATTTAGTTTTCTTGAAAAAGCTAGCTGCAATATCTTGTCAATGGGTTTGCAGAGCAATCTAGCAACACTTCCAAATGCAGATGATGCTTGTGAAAATGTAGTTGCATGTTAGTGACAGCTTGGGGCTTTGAAAGGAGGTTGTAAGCTCCCAAGCTCAGAGTTTTATTTCACTGAGAAATGAGTAGGATGGCAGGGTTCTGGCACCCCAGAAGCACGTGCCACGTTAGAGCCTGCTAGTACCCTTCTCCGTGCCCCTTGCTCCTTGTTTGGCAATTTCTGTTGATCACTGCCCCCAGCTGAGCTGACAGAGCTCAGGCTGTTAGCTCTCAGCTGGATACAAGGACTGAAGAAACCAGTGAAGCTTTTTCTAGGCATTGCAGGCAGGCTCTTACCTCTGCTCTTGCATTTTATTTGCTTGTGTCATGCAGTCCCTCATAGCATTTCCACCTCTCCCATTGCAGAGAATTAGTTTCCCGGCTGCCTGTGCCGAGCAGCCCGCTGACAGACACAGGTCAGTGGGTGAGATAACTAGCTACCCCTTGCTGAGATGGAGGAAAGGAGAAAGATCTGATGAGGAGCTATGCATATGTATCTACATGCCAGGCATATTATGCCACTCAGTAGGTTTCCTCTTCTAGCCTCTGAGCCTCTCTTCTCGGTTTTGCTGGCACCCCCCCTCTGTCGTTTCCCTACATCTTGCCTGGAGGTTTGTTGCATAAATGTTTTTACAAACAGGTTGTTAGAAATGCTGCAATTGCTCATCTAACACTACAAAGCAGCAAGGGGCATTTTCTTGAATGTGTATTTTCCACCTCTTGACCAGAGAGAAGACCCTTGGATTCCCACGTTGCTGAACAACAATGCACATTCTCCTTTTGCTCCTCTCCACGGTGTTCCTTTAGCCTAGTTCCTCCCAATAACTACAATTTCCACTTTTCAGAATTTGCCGTTCTCCTGAACTTTCCTTTCTGTGACAGCACTTCTGCCCCCATCAGTCTGAAAAAACCCTGTGCCATCCTCAGAAAGCAGGTACCAATCAGGTCCAATTTTTTCTTGCCTCCAGAGAAGTATAAATGAAGATTTCCCTTTCCCACCACAATCCTCATTATTATTTGCATTACAGAAAAATTCAGCCTGTGATGGGATTGTGTTCATCTACACATAAAAACAGCATCCCATAACTTAAATGACCTACGTTACTAATCACAGTTAGCTCAGCCAGCGATTAGAAGAACCCCTAGCCTTCTGTGCACAGCTTCTGAGGAGTTTGCTAAAGGTGATCAGGAAAAATTAATTTCTACATGCTGTAGAAGGAGCTGTATATGTGAAATGTCTACAAAGACCTACACGTCTACTGAGTTTGCACCTCTAAAGAACTGAAAACCACTGCAAGAGACGAAGCGAAAAAATTGACACACAAGGGAAGAGTGATGCCCATTCACAGACATTTTCAATATCTCCTGTGTTGAGGATTAATTTCCAATCATGCCATAGTCCATCCAGGATTTAATAGTGAAAATTAACTACTCAGTGCCATCTCACAGACTCCCATCTAGGATTTAACTACTTTTTAAACAAGACTGCAAAGGCCCAAGCAGAAAATCTCCAGAGCAATCCTGCAGTCACCATCTTCAGATCTCATTCAAGCCACCATGGAAAGATCTTGCGCTTTGGGTGGAACATCCTTTTACCCAGGTCAGTCTTCTCTGCCATGATTCAGTCAATACACAAGGTTACCTCTCCTTTGGGCAAAGCTTGCAAAGAATGCTGCTGTTTCTTTGTTACCAACAAAACCTTTCTGATGGTGGTAAATTATTTGTGAAGACTGTTACCTGCAAATAGTCAACAGCTGAGTGCGTTAACAGTGGTCAACAAATAGCTGCTGACCTGTTCTGGTTTTCAGGCTGAACAGGACTCTTCAAATTCTGTGGTTATTTGCCATACTGGACCTTGAAAGAACTGTTACACCTTTAATGTAATCAGGGTGAGCTTAATATAAAAATAATGCTATGTATTCTTTGGGGAGTTTGTTGTTGGTGTTACTTTCCCTGTAATAAGTCATTTGGAAATACCTTCAATATCCCAAACCAAAAACTGGGAAAAAGCATATCCAATTTAAAAGATAAGCAGAACCTGAGATGACCCTGACAGCACAGGTGAATGATGCAAAAAGCTTCATTACCACCTCCTTCATCTTCAGACCAGGTGCTTCAGACCAACAAAGTGCTTCTGATTTTGGGGTCTCCAGATTCTTCAAACTTTCTGGATATCCAAAACGTTTCAGTCATAAAATGTCCACTGCTGCCTTGATTAACTGGTAGACTGTATATTTCCTAACAGATTCATGGCTAGAGCTGGTGATCCATGCATGGGCCTCATTTTTTCTTATGGCATCTCACTTCACTGGATTGAAAATAGTTCAACTTGTGAATATCATCTTCTTAGCAGTTTACACATTAAACTCTTAGGTATTGTATGTTCTCAGATTAAACACAGTTAACAAGTCTTCAGACAAGTATAAGCTACAACATGGAATGGAAAATTATTTATTAAAGAGTAAAAGATGGACATTAATATGAGATTTCTATATCGCATACCTAACTAGCTGAAGGAGAGATGATACTGTTTGTAAAGGAAAATGTATTCCTGAGCTGGAGGGAATTTTATGCATGAACAAGGCACAGGAAAAAAAAAGTGGACACTGCTAAAATTTGCTGAGGCATCCTTTGCAGAAAAGGTCCAGAGTGCAGTGCTATACAGTGTAACCTTGAAGACTTAAGTAATAGAGGGAATTTAATAATAGACATGAAAGGTCATGCCTGTAAAGATATTCTATTACAGAAAAAAGTTTCTCTTAAAAGCTGGGAGCAACCCTATTAGAAATAAGAGAGAAGGAGAAAGACCTGGCTATACTAGGTAAACTCGTGGTGACTGTGAAGTGCCAGTATATTATGGCAATAAAAAGACACTAGAGGAATCTGAGGATATATCAGTATTTCCAGCAGGGTCAAGCTCCAGGAAGGGAAATTCATCCTGATGGGTTCACCAGTGCAGAGGTGATCAATGGAGAGAAAGCCCATCTTCTGACAGGTTGTGAAGGAACCTGGCCATGGCAGTCTGCTGTTGCAAGGCTGAGAGGTAACATGACTCTTCGTAAATCCTTCTGAGAGAAACACCATTATTTCCACAGATGCAAGGCTGGGCCAGGGACAGTGGGTATATACCGGCCTGAATAAACTTCATACAGAAATTAAAAGGCTTCTAGGTATGAGAAGAGTGGATTCTGGTATCACCTCTGAGTAAGCGCAACGGAGATAATAAGCATCTCAGCTATTTTTAGGATGTAATGATCAGTTCTGCGGCAGGATTGTTCAGAGCTTTATAAGGTTAGTGACAGCAGGGGGTTAGGCTCAACTCCAAATGTTCATCTGAATCCTCTGCCCCTTGTTCTGTACATCATGGTACATGATAATGGTTGCTGTCTCCTGCTGTCTTCACTCCTGTTGCACTCAGAGCGCTCTGCAGAACTAACCCTGTCCTCAAATTCAGGGCTGAGACATTCTCATCAGCTCTGGTTTCCTACAACAGCTATGTTCCACCGGAGACATGAAGGCACTGAGAGAAAGAAGAAGAGTTAGAGCCACAAAAAAAAAGAGCTCTTGTAGGACTGGATCAGGAGCATGGAACTCACTTGGTACATCTCCATTAGTGTTTAGCTCAGATCAGGAACACATTTTTTAAGTGAGCCTCCCAATTGCCCCCACTTAAATGTGCTTGACTTTGTGCAGAGCTATCACACGCAAGCACGAACTGGATTTATTTCAGATGAAACTAAACCAGAGGATGCACTCCAGAAGTACATGTGATGCTCTCCAACCACTAACCAGTGTTCAGTCCTAGGGACCAGAAGAGTCTGATCCAAACTAATCTGCAGCAAAGCTCCAAAACATTAATACTGTGGATGCTGGTTCCACGGCACCAACGGATTTGCTTTGTAGATCTATTCCTGCTGGGCCACAGTAATTGCTTATGTAGATGAAGCTGCTATGTTCTTATGAGACAAAAATGATCATGTCCCTCAGAAGACAGGAAATCACTGTAAAACTCATTTCTTTGGCCTTTTCTTAGGAGTTCTTCACTATGCCTACTCCAAATTTCCTGCAAAGTGTTAATGACAGTACTTAGTATCAAGTCAATTGAAAATAGTTCTTTTTCTTTCCTGGGAAGAGTTCAGATAAGAAAGCCCGATGCAGCATGTAAACAGGGACTGCATGGGAACAGACTTTTCTCAAACGGTTTTCAAAATCCTCCCCTGGAAACCTCAAGGTCATATGTGAATTTCAGGTCAGTTTGCATTCTAGCCTGAGTTCATGTTCACAGATCTGCTGGTTTGATCTACAAAAGCCCTTACCAGACAATGTTGTCTGATTTCTGCCGTTTCTTATTTCTGCTTCTAACTGTTCTCCTCTTGGAAGTGGAAAACCTGGGGGGGTGGGGGGGTGAGAGGGAAGACCATTCTGTTTTGTATGCTGTTGGCTTTGGAAATTCAGAGATTCTCCCTAGTATCAGACGGTTTCTGACTGCAGGCTCTGATCCTCCAGCTGATAGGGTCTAAAATTAGACTGAATCCTATAAAGCACAAAATGGGCAAATGTATTTACCCTGGGTCATTTGTTATTTCTGCCTGATGCTGTGGAATCTCCA
The DNA here is from genome assembly GCA_017639485.1 of Pluvialis apricaria. Lineage (NCBI taxonomy): Eukaryota > Metazoa > Chordata > Aves > Charadriiformes > Charadriidae > Pluvialis > Pluvialis apricaria. The sequence continues at coordinate 189,478,178 of CM030007.1, read as the reverse complement.
GCAGATGACTGCACAGTATGCATTGCTGAATTATGCAGATAACAGATGAATTTTAGGGTAGCGGCTGCCTTAAGCAAACACTATCTTGCTATTGTGAATTTAATATTACAACTATTTTGGCACTTTTCTGTGTTTCATCTGCTTATTTTAAAAACAGCAGTATTTGTTTGCAATGGCATTGTAATACCCTCATAATCTTAAACCATAATGCCAATAAACCACCACTGACATTGTAATGCTCACATTACCATATCATTATAGATGTAAAAGTCAGTCCCATATACTTCCTACAACATCAGTATTGGTGAGGCAGCCATTAAGATGTCAGTGGTAGAGCAGAGAATCACCATTATGAGCTTAGTCGAGATAATAAAACATTGCTAAAGGTAGCTACAGGGCCATGCTCAGCAGCTGTTTCCAAATATAAACCTCTCCGCAGTTTAAAAATAAATTTTAAATTAGCCAAATGCTTGAATCCACATTAAGAACTGATGTTTATGTCAGCAAAAAAAAAGTCCTATTTAAGACTATCAGAGGTTGGGGTTCTTTTTAATGCCTATTGTGAAAAGGCATCTTTTTATAAAATATTTCAGTATACTTCAAATCACTGAAAAATTGAGGGGCAAGAATTTTACCCTTGCTTTACCTGTAAATGTCTTATCCTTTGTTGACAACAATGGAAACGCCCTGCTTAAAATGAGAACATATCCAGGTTGTATATAACAAGGTTTCACCTACTATAGCTGAATCCAGTGGTGAAATACTTTGCACATAGGCATTTATATTCTATAGCATACATAATTGGTTATACTCAGGCCTTTTGTTGTCATTAGTGTAATTCAAAGTCATATCAGATTAATCTTTCGCATGAGATTTTTTAAGGCAATACAATACCAAGGAGACTAATGAAAAGTAGTTAATAGAGATTCTGGCAAAAGTTACATTAATTCGGAAAGTATAGAAGATTGAGACTCACAAACAGAAATGGGAGTAACAGAACACAATGCACGCAGCAACCCAAGTACACTAAAATAAGAGCATTCACTGCAATAGCAGCTTACATTTAGGGACATCGTGTTCATGAGTGTGTTGAGATTATGTTATGCAAACCTAATCGTGCAGCTGGATTTCTTTATATGTTGTACATAAAAATCAGAGGTGACTCTTCTTAAGTGAATTTTAGCCATCATAAAATTCAGATAATCCATAAGAAAAACGTAACTGGAGACTTTACTTCCTCTCCGTTTATTAACTAGTCTTCAGGAGGAGGCGGTGGAGCCCTCACCTTTATTTCTCAGCCTGTACTGAAGCAGGAGACACCTTGGTTTCACTGACACTTCTTAGATGGGTAAGTACTTGACCGCACAAAGATGTTCTTGAAAACGGCCCTTCATCCGACAATATGCAATAAAGTAAGTGTGGACCACCATTAATACACACCTCTCAGGGCTCCGCTTTCACAAAAGATTATGTTGTCAAATGGGCAGCTTGACAAAGCCAAATTTTTAGCAGTCTGTCAAAAACTTGCAAAAACAATGGAAACTCTATTGGAAATACCTTAATTTTTTAAAATTAGTTTTCCTAAAATAACTGTGAAACTTGAGCGACTAATATTTAAATGCCTGTTTGGATTGGCCAGTTTTCCAGTGATAAAGCAAGTCTGTGAGGGCAGATGAGGTAACAGAAGTAATTTTGACTCTTTTGCTTAGGTGATGTAAATCTTGTGCTTTATCATAGCATGTCGTAACTATTGTTTTTAACATTATTTATATTCTATGCAAGTGAATATTGTTCTTTCTTCAGATTTATGGTAGTTATGACCTTAACTTGGGAGGTAAGAATAGAAGATGTGGAGGTAAAAATTCACACCTGTGAATGTGACAACCTATATTGTCATATACATTGCTGAATGCACATTAGGAAAAAAGGCAAAACAGAGATCAAACATAATTTTTTGTCTATAAGAAGAGGAAGAGTTGTACTGCTCGAACATTTAAATGCACTACTTTATTGTCTTGGAAATAAAACCAAAATTGTCATTTACATGCAGTGCTCAAAGTAACTTACACACACACCGTTAATGTTTCTTATTCCAAGCAGTCCTGTTAGTGGAGACTTTTCAACATATGCTTTTCCTCCTTCGGTCAGAGATCTTCTTTAGACACAGAGGGCTTTACATGCTGCATTGTGAAGGGCAGTTAACCACTGAAGGTCAAACAGATTCAAACACAGGGTCCCACCCTTCCATGTCATCCCTCCAAAAGAGAAAATGGTTAGACACTTTTCACCATTACCTGTTTTGCGAATGGTATAGGACTTAGCAACACCAAGTTCTGGTTTCTGCAGATACCGGACATAAAACCTCTATTTATAAATTGCTTTTTCTGATTATAATCTTGAGAAAGCCAAGCATTCTTTTGAAAATTCATAACGTTTGAGACAACTCCAAAAATATGATGAAGGAGGTTTTTAACATCGCTGACAGGTGGAAGATATGGACTTTGGAAAGAGGCTGCTTTTTCAAGTATTACTGAATTTTTTGTATGAATAGAATATCTGGTATCTCTTAGAAAGTTCTGGCATAACTTTTTAGCTATGTTTCATTAGATGGCTGAATGCTCGGGAAATATGCCCACAAAGCTCTGACGCTTGGATAACTGTGGTCATTTCCCAAAGTAGTTAAAAGCATTTTAGAACCTTTCAGGAGACGTTGTGATGAAACAGCACTAAATTTTGGAGAAGGTGCTTGTTAGCTGACCCTGCCGTGCCAGCTCTGGGACAGCACAGCATCTTCCTGTTTGTGAAGCCTGATGATGAAGGTTTCTTTGGGTCAGCAATGGGCTTAGTTGAGAGGAGACAATTGAAATGGATCTTGGAAGAAAAATCAGTATAGCTGAGTAAGGTTATAGCAACAATACAGAGCACCAAGTTCATTTGTACTTCTTTTGCCGGCATTCATCCTGTAATGGCAAAGGGTCCCTTCCATTCCCTCCCCACATGTCTTCATAGCTATTTTTTAAACTAGGCAGGATTTTACCAGCTTTTCCACTCTTTAAACACTGTCAGTTAGTGCTAGCCAGACTTCACAGTTAATTGTATTCTAATCTACCCAATTAGTCCCCTATTCCCATAAAGACTTACACATGTGGTTAATTTAAAGTTTAACGCAAGTGTGAAACTCTTCAGTGCCTCAGCCTGCCTGCTTCTAATGAGTGAAAAACCAAATGCTTTACTTCCTCAAATCCCTCCTCGAGAGCCACAGCTTTCTCTTAGCCTTTCATCATTAATCTGAGCTCTAGTGTTATGCACTATCTCACCCATGTCTGATTATTAAACATAATAAAACAAAGTGAAAAACAAATCCAAAATAAAAGCCAAAGGGAATCAAATTACCTGATGGCCATGCTTCATAAATAACGGCTCTTTCATGAAACAAATTCCCTTTCTTCTGCATTCTGTTGTTTCCTTTCCTCTTTCACCCCCTCTGTGACCCTTCTTAGCCGATGTCATAATTCATTGTGTTGTCTGTCTTGTAAGCATCCTAGGGCAGAGACCTTGTCATCTCAGTGGTCTGCACAGCACCATGCACCTCCAGAGGAGTGTATAAATATTAATAAACACACATTCACATTCAATGAAATCAAAAGCTCTGTTTTTCTGAATCAATAACTCGCTCTCTCTGGGTATGAAACAGTAGTAATCCATGGCCATGAGCTTTAATCCTTTTGAAAAGTGCTTTCAAATGGGACTTTCATGAGCAGTATGAAAAATACATGCAAACAATCGAAGGTACAGCACAGCTAGTAAAGCACTGGTTTTCTGCATGAGTAGTGTTTATTGACTTCCACCCACAAGGAAAAATGCTGTCCCCTGCTGCCCCTCAACCCATTCCCAACGATGTTAAACTCTGTTCGGAAAAGTTTTCCTAACCAGCCGTTCCAAACTTTTGGATCCTCTTAGCTTATCATTTCTCCCTTTCTCTGCCATCCCCTTAATGGTGTTAAAACATTACAAAAATGCTAATAAAATAAGTTAAAAAAATGGAAAATAGAAGATTTACGGTACTTCTGTGCAACCTCAGTTTCTCCTCTCTCCTGCCTGTGCCTCATGACATGGGCTTCAATTGCAAGACCGCACTTTGATTTTTTACAAAACCCCTCCAACTTCTGGCAGCCAAGAGGAAGGGGTTTTACAGACCAATCAACCTGGGTATGCAGACGAGCTGTTGAAGCTGATGGCGATGATCGTACCTGCATCACAGGATGTCTAGCATGCCTGGACTAATGAATGAACTACATCCCTGTTAGGCAAGCTGTATGTTCTTTCTTGCCTTGATTCACTATTATTCTCTGCACTGCATGGACCCAGAGTCCTCTGGAAAAAAAATCTGCCTCTGACTGTGTCATTGTTACCCTAAGCAGTTAGCCAATTTTCAGGGGTTTATTGGGTTGTTTCTGTCAGAAGGAGAAGAAATTAAAGAAGGAAACAGATATTTGTCTGGTTTAAGTGTCTTTAACAGGAAAAAACAAGAACATTGTCCTGTTTCTATGAATGCATACAGGATCAAATATGTGTTTCAGCTCTCTTTCCGCTGTGCAATGTGTCCCCTAAATATCACTGTTAATTTTATACCAAGGTCATGGAATATTTTACAGGCTGGCTCTAACTTGTCTTTTTTTCTTTTTTCTTTTTTTTTTTTCAGCGTCACTTCTTATGTTTGGTATAGTGGGGTACATCCATCCCTGCCATGGCCTTGAGGCCACTGGTAAACTCTTTCTGTGCCTCACTTGCCCTTGCACTGAGCAGGGACAGCCCCCACCGCATCCCACGGGGGCTGGCAGCACATGGCATCTCCATATCAGTCCTCAGCAGGACTTTCCTGCTGTTCCAGAAGTTACTTAGACAGGCATGAGACAACTCAGGCAGGAAAAGAAGTGCCTGGGAGAAGCTAAGAAAGTCCCAACACCTTGGCTGTCCTGTGCTTGTGTTGGTGAAGTGAGCGGTGGAGATTTATTGTACAGTTGTGTGCTCCCACCCTCCTTCATGCTAAAGCTGAATGAAGCACATCTTTCATATTGATCAAAAAGTTAAGTAAATGCGTTGCAGAGCTGTTGTAGGCCCCAGGGGAGGTTTCACTACCTACCGAAGCTCACAGGGATGGCCATAGAGCACCTGCAAAGCAGCACACAACAGAAAATTGGAAGGCTTTTCACAACGTAATGGCCATTTGCTCTGCTTTCGAACATACAACAACTAAATAGTCTCATCTTCTTGGTATTATCTTTGCAGTGAGTAGTCTGTACTGTTCTTGTGTTGTATTGTTCTCTCAAGCCTTCATTACATGCACACACACACATTCACAGAAGTCTGCTACAAAATTTGCTGTTGAGAAAATTGGGAACATCAACTGAAAAACACAGGGGTAACCACTGTTTCGATGTATAAACCATACATGTTTTTTTCCCCCTCCTCTCATGCATACATCTCCCTGAGACAGTAAACTAATACTGAAAATGCTCTTGAAAGTACAGCTACCGTACCTCGGACTGTCTGCTGGACATGGTGGTTATTTTCTGGAAATTTTAGCTGTGAAGAATGTGAGGGAGGAAAGAAATTGTTGCAATTGCTGGTCTTCCAGACACGTGGTAACTTATGGGAACACCTACACAGTAGCTTCATCTGCCTAGCCAGAAATCTGGCAACCCCAGGGTCTGCCAGATAAACGACATGTGCGGTACACAGATGGTTCATGCACATGCAGTAAGTATGATGTGAACTGGAAGTGTCAGAGGAGCTGTGCACAGATTTAGCCCATGAAATCCCACAGACATACAGCAGCCTCACCTGAGGCCCCCTGGCTCAACATCTGTGCCAGGTTTGAAGGTGGCATTGGGTATGGGGTACAACAAGATCAATTTTGCTGCTTATTCTGAATTAATAAGGCTCTGGTGAGGCTTCGTTTACTCCCAGCATAATACAATTCATACTGTAATAGGTCTGTCCTGAATGAAGTTAACTTTCTTCATAGCAGCCCGTATGGTGCTGTGTTTTGCATTTGTAGCTAAAAAGGTGTCCATAACGCACCGATGCTTTGGCTATTGTTGAGCAGCGCTTGCACAGCATCAAGGCTTTCTCTCTTTCCCACTCTGCCCTCTCCTCATCCCGCAGTGAGCAGGCTGGGGATGGGCAAGAAGCTGGGAGGGGACACAGCTGAGACAGCTGACCCAGAGAGATGGCCAAAGAGATATTCCATGCTGTATAGTGTCACACTCAGCAATAAAACTGGGTTAGACAAAGAAGGAGGTGGAGCAGCTTTGGTTTCCAAGGCAGATGTTGCTCAGAGGCTGGCTGGGCATCAGTCTGCTGGTGGGAGGTGATGAGTGATTAGCTTTGCATCACCTGCCTTTTCCTCTTTTTTTCCACTTATTAAACTGTCTTTATTTTGACCCATGACTTTTCTTGCTTCTGCTCTTCCTATTCTCTCCCCTGCCCTGCCGGGAGAGGTGGGGTGAGAAAGCAGCTGTGTGGGTGCTTCACTGCTGGCCAGGGTCAGCCCACAACACATCCCAGTGTGCGCACAGGCAGTGTGCTGACTGGGGCAACACGGCTTGTATCAGTAACCTTATTTCTCACATTTCAGGTTGGTTTGATTGCGCAATCATCAGCCCAGACTTGTACTTGCTAGATTGCCTCCTTCATCACCCACCCGCCCTTGTATTCACTGACTTCACTCACTTAACTGGTGAGTTTGACATCTATGTGTCCATTGTTCTGTAATATTCAGAGCAGGGTCTTGGGCCACATCTACTTCCAGCCCCTGCTTTCCCAAACCCTGACAAGCATGTCATGGCCCTGTTATCACCTACGTGCCCTAGGTTATATTGGTTCACTGTTTTCCTTGCTCTTCTTCCTAATCACCCCTCAGGATCTCACATGCATGCTCTGGTTGTCCGGGTGCCCAGCCCCAGGACCTGCTCTGCATAAGGGACCTCGTTCCCACCATCCTACACCATAGTCCTTTTCCTCCCCAGAGCCAAGCACCAGCACTGGATGCAGAGAGGCAATGCTCCTGCTCCCCTTCCTCTGTCCAGGAACACAACTGAAAGGACATGTTAAGTGGCTTACTTGTAGGTCTGTGGCCTGCCGGCCATCATGGCTTTATCACTAGTTTTTAAATTGTAGTTCTTCAAACCACTGATCAAAACTGAATTTCTTATTTCTGTAGGATAAGCGAGTTTATAGTGCTCTTGAGTGAGGGGGGGATTCTGAGCAGGTAACCAAGTGAGTCTGAGTAGCTCCAGTGCCAGAAGGTCACTGCTTTTAAGGCATGTATTTCTTTACTTTTATAGCTCCTGGAATTTTTAAGCCCATCTCATTTTCTTTGGAGTCTGATTCATTAAACTAGTTTTTTATTTAAGATGCTGTCCAGGATCAGTCAAAATGTAGTTTACTAGGAGATTGCTACTGAAACTCTTCATTTCAGCAGCATTAAACATACTGTTCTTTTTAGAATGAAATTCAGCCTCTCTGAAGGCAGCAGGAGTTTTTTCATTGATTTCAATGGTACAGCTTTCTGCCTTTTCATATAAAAGAGTCACTTACTGCAGAGAGGGACTGAGATGCTGAGGCTTGGGTTTGGATCCTGATTGATCTCCCAATCCCTTGTGCAATCACCCAGGCAGCTGAGCTCTACTGAAAGTTCAGGAACAAGGATGAATTCCACTCACCCCCAAAAGAGAACAAGGATAAAGCAAATGTTTGGAGGATTTAAAGTCTTTAGGGACCAGAATGGTTCATTCCTCTCGTTTCCCTTAGCTGCTATTGTAAAGGTTTCCTTCACTGTGAGGCTGATCCAGTTGCCATTCAATATCACTAGCAAAACTGCAAGTGGCTTGTAAGCCAGAATACGCTGGAAGGTTATTATTGTTATTATTACACTATAGAGAAGTGAATTCTGAAGAACTTGTTGAAAGATGTGTTCTCTCTGTACTGTCACCTAGCCTGAAGAAGTTCCAGCTTTCAGCAAAACACAGAAAGACAGCTTCAGAAGTGTCTTACTAGCTCCCATTTTAAGGGGCATCATTTTTGCCTTCAGCGTGCCTATTAATACTCCCTGACTTCAATGGGCTTTGCGCATACCCTTCTGGGAATAAAAGCGGTCCTACACCAATAAAACACCACAGAGACAGCTTAGTGACAGCATGTAGAAGTTCACCCTTACTAATTAAATTTATAATTTCAATGTTAGGCTCTTGCTGCAGCACCAAGTACATCATAGGACTGTCTAGGGGAAAAAAATCATAAAGAAAAATATTTAATTGGAATTTGCCAAAAAATCCCCCAGCATTAAAATTTTTCATGGAATCACTCAAAACCAACAAATTACTGAGGGTTTGAAGACGTGTTCTTGGGCAATGGAGCTGGTGCATTGCACACTGGCAGTCAGTATGTCAGGGCAACTGTTTTATACCTCTCCCTGCCCCATGTCAGTTCAGTGTACACGAAGAAAGGGATTTTTGAAGAACATTTTTTAAGTTACTGCTGCTTGGAGGCTCCAGAGGAGGAAGCTAACATTGTGAATGGAGACTACACTGCTGGAGATCTTCTCCATCATGCCTTCCAGCATGATGTTCCCTGACCCTACACAGTCACTGTTCATCTTTTCTCCTTTGCTAATTTGCCTGCCAGCCTGAGAGTCACAAAAATTTCCGCTATGCTCTTGTGAAATATTTGCATATTCAGATTTCTTCATTTCTTCTTGCTGGACTGTGAAGCTCTCTTCCTAAGTTAAGTACACACAAGCCTTTTCCCTCTGGGTAAGAGTCCTCATGTGTGACAGAGAGGTCAGAAGTCTTATCACTCAACCCTCTAACTCTTGCATTGCTTCAAAAGGACAGTCAGCAATCTTTTTGACAGCGGATTAAGAAGTAAGAAGCTTAACTAGAGTCTTAGAACGTAACTTTCAGTGCCCTGCTAGTATGCTTTGAAACGGATCTCAGTGTACATTTTCAATTATATATTTTTAAAAATTCAATACACATGGAGTGGTCTGTTTGCCCTTTCGTTACACAAACACGTTTACCTTCTGCTAATGGGAGTAGCAGAGGCATGAACAACATCTGGGCTGTAGGCATTAGGAATCTTCAGAGTCCTCAGCACTCCCAGCTGCGTTACTCGCAGCTTTTGCACACTGCCAACAAAAACTCAGAGAATATTTCCACTTCATTCTGCACTTTTGCTTTGGAGGTGTAATGAACCTTCTTTCAGTCAAAGCCAAATATTTTACAGTGAATGCAAATTTTTGCTAATGAATGAATAGCAGACATACATTTTTCATTTGATAAAGACATGCACTTAACGTTGTCATTTAAAAAATGTATATTCATATAGCCATTTAAAAATAACTGGCACCATTGTCATAATTATCTTTTCATATGTTCAGCAGTGCCAGGAATTAACTATGAATGTAAATGTAATCAAGCACGCTACCACACTTTTAATAAATAAGGCAGTTTCTATATCTCTATTGTGCTGGGAATGATCTCTTAAAGAAGCTAAGGGGAGTCTTTCCCCAGCTAACACGGGTGTTGGTTCACTAGTGCACCACGTTGTACTGAGTCTGCTGAACCTCGTGGGGCAGATTAGCTCTGAAACAGTGCCTCCAGCCCCAGCCATGGGAAGAAAGACCAGTATTTGTGCGTGTCCTCTCTCACAAGTGTGGGGAGTGGAGGATTGTCTGGAAATGGTCATGTGCACAATAGGAAACATGATATATGATCAAAACACAACTCACCGTGACTTGATCATTTAACTTTGGCCTTGCCTCAGCTCCCACCTCTCCTCATCTCTCTCACAGTGCCTTTTGCTTCTCTCAGATGCTCACCGCCTTGGAGGAGTAAGTGGCTTTAGTGAACAAACACATGACCATAGGTCCTCTCAGAAACCCTAAGGCAGCTTATCAGCAACAAGATATCAGAAATATAAAAGGTGTATTGCATACAGGTGATAAGATATTGTTTCCTTAGTATATGTTGGAAAAACATAAATATTTTATTTCAAAATACATACAGCGCTCTCATGAAATGGCCAGTTGAGAATCCTATTGTCCTTTCAGAAAAGGTATAAGACAACCAAGATTTGGGCAAATAGGCCTGTGCCTTAAAGAAAAGTTGCTATGGAAGGACTTCCTTTGGGGTTGAAACGGTAATTTACTCTCCAGAGGCATTTAGGTACTCCGTATCTCTGCTGTGAGAAGGGGATCAGTTAGCAGACATGTGAGCACCTTCCCACTGGAAAAGGGCTGCTACAACTTGCTCATTAAACCCAGACCAGCAGACACCTGTCACTTAGTAACAGCCTTGGGAGCGGAGTAGGGCTGGATGCTGTGCTGGATTTTAACCAGTGGCCTGAGGGTAGAAGCACCTCTGTGTCCTAGTATTAGGTATTATTTCTCATTGATTTGACAGGGAGACCGCTCTCTGTTCTGGCATACTGAAAAGCAAAGACCACGCTGAAAGTTTAACCCCTGAATACATCCCACAGGGGTCTAAAGACCCAAGGCGCTTGATTAGGTAGGGCTTGCAAGCAAGTTCAAGTAATACAAATCATTGCAAGGAGAAAGCTATGCAAACTAGTAAGTCCCTTATTAAGAAGATAATGATCTCTGTCAGACAGTTCTAGATCATGACTGATTAAGTTGTTCTCTTCTTTTGTCAGTAGGTTTTGCTTCTTCAGGTATATTCACCACATGTCCCACAGCTCACATCCACAAGGTAACTGGCAGGTGATGGGGAAGACTCCTCAGCTAGCAGAAAGGCAGCTGGAGACAGACGCCGGAGTTCCTCATAAGTCTCTTCCTCCAAATTCGGGCACTGCATTTTTCATGAGGGATTTTTGTTTACACTTGAGGAAAACTGCACCATGTCTACACCACCTGGACCAAAGGCTTCCACTCAGGTTTTTTTTCTTTGGGGCCACAGCATGGAGGATGCTTTCACGCACCCCTGCACCTCCCATTTTCAATCAGCCCTGGAATTGGATATGAACATAACGAACACAACTTCTCCATAGCCCCATCTCTGTATCAGGAGGAGGAATGTATCACATAATGACAACCAAGACATTCAAACTGAATCCTGTGCTTCTGAGATTAAGGCGTTGGCAGTAAAGAACCTGTTCTCGATACCACCATCCACAAAAATGGTATGGGAGTGATACCTGTCTCTTAAGAAAAAAAAGCAAGTAACCTAGAAACACTGACTCCACAAGAGGGTCTCTTGGGTGGAATGCCTAGGGAAATAGTGAGGACTACAGTATCTTCTTTCCTTTAAACTTAGCGCTGGTGCAGTGAAAAGATACAGTATCATTAATATTATTTCCCTTCAATGGTTTTGGATCATTAGTTGTCATCACAGCTGATTACAGTAACTAGCTATGCACTTAAATGTATGTGACTGGAAGCAAGATCAGTAAATTTAACTTACTGATTCCCTAATGGGTTCATTTATGTCTTCAGCTTAGTGAAATCCGTAGTAACAGGGAGGACTCAGTTCAAAGCTCATCCAAGTCAGCTCAGGATTGTTTCCTTGGTCTCCAGGAAATCTGAGTCAGATCCATGCAGCATGTCCATTTACAGATGTGAAAACATTTCACTAAAAAATGGAAACTCATTTCTCAGAGGCGTCTTGGTGGATACATATGTGTATACATGCCATGGTGTTTACACAAGGATTATTTATTTTGTATGTATCAGCCATTAATTTTACTTTCTTAAAGAGGTATGAAGATAAAAAATAATTTCAATGGCTGAGTTCATGTGTGTGCATAAAACGAATTGCTGGCGCTGTAATAGAAATTATGATAAGGTGTGTTTCCACATGTAATGGGGAATAGTGTAAATTTTATGATTATGCTCTCTGGCCCATAAATAATACAAATTCTCCAAAGGGCCCTTGAGGATATCAGCTGATACTTCTGTGTTTTTGTAGCTTGCAAACTGCTATTGGTTTTGTGCTACAGTTATAAAAACAGAAAACACTACATAAGCTGCTTTACCCTTTTCGATATTTTGTCTTTTGTACTAAACAGACATTAGTAACACAGAGTGTGTGCAGAAACATTCTGTGTTCTACTCTAGAGAATGACCAAAATGCATCATATTTTGTCTCTTTTTTTTTCATTGGCGAGGTTCTTCGACCTGCTCTCTGTCCAGAAATACAGCATTTAAAAATGTAGCAGATCTTTAAATAAAAAGTTTTCCACAGATTATCACTACTGAAGAAATGTAATCCTGCTTGATATTCAGTATATATTTTCTCCTGACAGTTTTATGGTACAATTAAATTTCATACTTTCTTTTCTACCGCTCTGAATATGCATTAGAAAACCAAGCATCATAATTCTAAGCCAATTGGCTTGATTTGCTTGTTTAAATTCAGATATTGCTTCTTTCTGTGCATTTCAGAGAAAGGCCATGAGCTGTAACAGTGTATTTAGAATCAACACAGCACATGGTCACCAAAGGTCTAGCTTGCATCAAAATTTTATTTCTAAACTCAAGATATGCGCTTTACATGAAAAATGAAATAATGTAATTCTAAAATGGTTTATTGGAGTAACAAACTGTAGAGAAACAATAGAGCTAATGGAGGGTTAGGGAGAGAGGCAGATTATGGAACTCATTGTGTATTAGTTGAAAATTATACCGATATTTAGATGGACTTAATAACTTAATAAGATTCATTTGAATGCAAAAGAATGAACATTGAGTTGATATTAACTTTTAATGCTTGTCATTTTATGTTAATTTATATTTTTAAATTATAGTCGATTTTTTTTGTAATCAGACTGGCTAATTATACCTCAAACATGTAAATTTGACATGATGCCAACACCATATTAAATAAAAAAATTCAACAAAGTACTTAGTTATAAAGACCTATAATTCACTGAAACTGGATTCTGGCTGAGTTCCTCCAACCACACAAAGCATTATGCTTTGCACTAGTAAAATCATTCGATTTCTCCAAGGTGATTTCTTTAGTTTGTTTTACCGAGGAGACAATGCTAATGCACTCTATTTGTGTAACCTTTTCCTGATCATTGATTTGATCATCCTTGGAGAAATCCTTCATCTAGCCTTGATATCTGCAGATGCAGTTTTCAAAGATTCTTTCACGCTAAAAGCATCATTAACCAAGATGTATTTCTCTAGCACTGAAATGGTCTCGAATGGGGATCGTGAGCTCTGTTCCTAAACAGTACATAGTAGTAAGTTATTCTTGTAAATCCTAAAGGTCTACTAACCTTCTCAAATAAAAATGCACAACTAGTGCCTTACTTTTTTTATATCTGATTCCCTTCAGGGCAATTATGTCCCAACACATATTAAACAAAGTTACTGTGTCTAAGCACGCCAAATAGACAGGAGCTTATATGCTACTGGAAGATGAGCACTTTCTTTTCTTAATTTACACTTTGGAGTTAGACTTCGTTTCCTTTCTTTTATCAAGTTTCCGGAATTGAAATCATAAATTCCTTCTGTCAACTTTGCACAGATAGTTTTTTAAGTGCTCATAATTCAGATGCCTTTAAAAAAAACAAAGTCTTTTGCTTGAATGACCTTGGCCTTCGTAAAATTGGGAGATACTGTGTGCAAAGCTTTAAATACAGTAGAGATGTGTTGAGCTGATAACCTTATAGCATCAGTGCTCTACCCGTTTGGAGGGATTTGTTTGTTTAGCAAGTATTTGTGTAATGGAACCCAACTATTTTATGAAATATTTTTTTGTTTGCATACGGGTGAGCAGATGAGATTATTAACATATATAACAAATTAAAAATCCTTAGCCCTTCAGTAGGCCATTTTTCTCCTCCTCCCACTTTTCTTCAGGGTCAGCGCTTTACTTGCATTATCTTTCAGGAAGCAGACAGTGGTGAAATCAGTAAACTAAATTTTAAGATGGCAAATCTTCACTCAAGCAAAACTCTGGTTGATTCAAGAGGGAAATTTATCCTAAATAGGAGATGAAAGTTGAACTGCAGCTTTTGGGGTAAAAAAAATGTAGAGTTACTACAAATAACTGGGTTAGGTGAAGTTTCTAGCTCCACTTCACTTCCTTCCGCAGAGATGTCGACGTGTTCGCTGATGACGTATTTTACAACACCATCATAATTCCTCCTCACTCAGCCATACCTGTAGCCATGCAAAGTCAGTAATGCACAAAACTGTACGTTGTGTCTCCTGCAACACTGGGAAAGACAGAAATTCTCCATTCTGCCTTACTGTCAGTGCTTTTGAGGACAGCTTTCCAGCAGCAGGCTGTTACGGTGCTGCCCTCGCTAAGGCACTGCAGAGCTTAGGCAAACGTGCTACGAGGTTAGTGGCCCCATGAGTTCACTGACTGCAGCCACAGAGCTCCAGGGGCAGTGGTTTGCTGCTGCTGGGTTTCCCCCACTGCCCACCAGCACAGCAGCAAAGCCATGGGCAGCCTGGAAGTGATTCCTTTTCCCACCAATAGAAAAAATGGTCAGTTTGTAGTAGCAGCCTGGTCTGCCTTATTTTCTCTAAGCTTTTTGTGCATGTAGGTAGTCAAGCTCACAATTACACCCACAGTTAATTAATAATTACTAAACATCAGTCTTTGTAGCTACCAGCTGAATGTGGTTCCCCATCCCTGACTGTTCAAGCCCACATTATCAGACTGCTTCTTATTTACATTGAGGCTTTCCGTTTCCAGCATCATCTTTATTGTTAGTTTACATCCAGAATTATCAGGTCAGTTTTCTATCACAGTCTATCTTTTTTAATGTTAAAGTCACCGCAGTCTTATTTTGGGTTGTTGTTTTTTTTTTTTTTTGTGGTGGAAAGAGAAGGAGAGATGGGAGGGGTTTTGGTTTTCCTGCCTGGTAGGGGTCTTATTCAACAGAGATTATTCAAGCACCTGTATAAATGGCTCTGCTCTAACATGTCTTATCTGCTCTCCAGTTAGACCCATGAAATGGATGCAATAACAGATACAGAGCACCAAGAAGAGCGTTTACTTCCTCCTGATGCAGAGCAGTGAAAATTGAAGAATTTTGAAATTTGCAGACCATCCTTATGATAACTAAGAACACATCTTTTCAGCAGCTCAGAACTGATTTTCTTTTATTAAAGCATCTTCCATAATAGCTAGTGCATACTTACAATGCTAGTTACTTTCTTGCAATTATGTTATTCAGAAATAATTGGATTTCTGGGTTTAATTGGGCTCTAAATTAGCCAGAGCTTTCATGAAAGCTATTACAGAGATTTCTAATAGCAGCTTTTCCTGCTATTTAAGCACAGAGTATTTCAATGAGAGTGATTCACCAGTGTAAAAAGTCTTGGCTGCTGTGAACTCTAGCACAGGTTCAGATTAATTATGACAATTTAGGCACCATCCTTTTGTAATTAAACATTTGCTCAAAACATTACCCAGAGTGCACAACTGTGTCAAACAACTGGTTGCCCTTTATTTAGAAAGATACGATTTTGTTTTCCAGCTCTTCGGAAGATCAGGAAGCTTTACGGCAGCTGGGTTCCCGATGGCCGAGTTCAGAGGCAGGGTCAGCATCTGTTTGCTCCCACCGGTCATTTCACCAGCCCAAGCGGGAGGAGGTTGCATGAGGTGTCCTCCTGATGCTCCCTCCCACCCAAGGGATCCCACGCTCCATTTGCTGACAACCTTTGCACATGCGTACTTGCGGGCAAACATCCCACTCCCGGGAAAAACAGAGAAGTGAATGCAGTCAGATGTTTTGGAGAATAATCTGGGGCAGTTCCTTTGACTTTGCTGCAGATGACTGAGCGGTGATGAAGAGCTGATTCAGGGTTGAGAGACCCGGCCTTTGCGATTTTCCTTGTTTTCTATCGGTGGCACCACTACTCCAGTGCAGCAGCATCTGAGATCCTTGCAATCTTCACCACACCCTGTAGGCTAGGCTGTATTTTCGGCATCACTTTGATTAAGGAAAGGTATGTTGCCTTATCGTACCAGAAAAAAGAATTCCTGGACCATAATGATGCCTTTCCTATTTGTCTCCTGGCCCAGTGGGGGACAGGGGGTAAGATGAATTGACCACTGATTCCTGCCCTGATGACTGGCCCCTGCATGCCACGTTTGCTCCACTGACTGGTTGAGAGAGGCTGAAGTTTTGCTCAGTCCTTCCTCATTTAGTCTCAGGTGAAAAATGAAGCTTCTCCCAGACATAAGACTCAAGACTATGCTAATTGTATAATATCGGACTTGAGGGTGGAGCATGACCTAGCACATGAAAACTCAGGAAGGATTTGAGAAGGCAGACTTCTTGGGCTTTGTTGTTTAGAAAACAAGTTAGCAAGTCTCTACAGGGTATTTTTTGCTTTGGAAAATGGATAATCTAAGAAAATTTAAAACATATTGTGGTAGATTCGCCTCATTCTCTGAATCAGCCACCCTTCTGAAGCAGCCCATCCCTCTCAAAGGCTAGTGCTGAGGGAGACGAGCCCCTGGTTTGCTGGGAAAGCGGGAGCTGGTTAGCTTCAGCACAAACGTGGTTGCTTTAAATGGCAGTGTTTTTCCTGGACTAAATTAAAGGCAAAGCCATGACAGCTTCTGATCTCATCATTTGCACTGTCTTTTTTTCCTTTCAGGAAGACGCTTGCTCCCAGTAACGTTCTGCTCTGTTATTGGAACCACTTTCCATGTAAAATGGACACTTGTGACATACAAGTTTTGCCTTCCACGCAAACTCAGCACCTGAGAGATGAGGTGGATCTGATTACTAGCATTTTTTGTAGTTTTTTTCCAGTCATTCAGGCCCTCCACATCATTCTTCTGGGGTACTTCTCTCTTCAGGAAAGGCAGCCTATTTATAGTTTTTCAAAAAGGCTGATGCTAAAAATTCAAATATCGTTTTTAAATCTCAGGTGAGTAAGAATATTTTTCCACTGATTCATAAAACTCTGAAAAATTTTTCTTGTGTAACAAAGGATGGGATTTGGCCCCAGATTAAAACATGAGAACCTGGATGCTTACAGATCCGTATGTACACATGAACTAGGTGGCCAAGCTGCCATTGTATCCCAGCAGTTTTGATCACGACACTCAAATGAGCATGAGGAGGGTTCATCCCACCCTAACACAGATGCTTTTGGGCTCAGCCCTGTACCTGAAGGTAGGCACTCGCTGCTATCTGAGCAGCCCTGGGGGATCCCAGCTGGGTTTTGGGTGTTGATCCTGGAGGGTGCACGCCTCCCAGGGACCAAGAATCACAACTCTAGCCCCATGTCCATGTCTGGGGCACTTCAAGTAGAATGAGAATCCTGCAGTCATGCAGATAAATTGATCTCAAGAAATCAAAACATCGAAATAACTTTGGACATTCAGGGACTCTCATCAGGGAGATCATAAGATATTGCCACCAACTTAACTAATTCTATTACTATGAAGTCCAAAATTAAATGTGAAAGTTCAAACAATTTAGTTCAGCTTTTTACTATTGAAAATTTTGCCAGAATGTTTCTTTTTCCTAAAAAAATGCTAGACACTTAGATGGAGCTCCATTTTCTGGTGGAAAACAGAGTCTCCTACTGACATGCAGCCCCCTTAGCAGGTACACTTCAGACAAATGGTGAGTGATAGCATTTCAGTATCTGGCAGCAGATGCTTTTTGGCTTTGTTTTATCCATAATAGCTTGGAGGATTCTTTGAGATTTACTTCAAGGCTGAAAATGTTTTTTGGAAATTCATTCGCTAAAGCACATTTTTTCAACTACCTGAGAAAATTCAAGGTTCTTTTGTGTACAGAAAGGAAAATGGTAGCAAGGCATTGCATGGGTCAATTCTCAATTCTTTTCTAGTCAACAGGAGTTTTACAATCGACTTCAACAGAAGCAAACTTAAACCTTCTAAATCAATATCCGAGTTTGCAATGGACTGAGTACAAATAGAACCTTACTAAATTGTAAAAGGAATTTAGTGAATTTAGTCAATACACTAAGTTAAACGATAAAAAATGTAATCAGAATAGATATCATATTAAAAAGCATTATTTAAGTATATTAACTTCTTTTGGGCCCTGTTTCATATAAGCAAAGATTTATCAATATTCATCAATAATATATTCACCTATGATGACTGTGAATAATGCGATGTTTAATATTCCCTAAATTTTTTAGATAACCTTAGTGAAAAGTCATTAATTATAATATTTATCTGTTACTTGAAAAAGAACATGATATAAAATGACAACTCAATTTTCCTCTTTGACATTTCAAATGCAACTAGGTCATATTAATCAATCAATAATGTGCTTATCATGCACTGTGGTCAATTATACCCCAACTATCAGTGACAGTTTTCTGGCTTGCAATCTGGACACATATACTCTCATGACAACTACATTCTTTTTAGCCCTTTTGTATTTTACAACCAGTGCTATTGCTTAAGGCACATCATAAATGTGCAGAAAGGGCATCAGATACTTTGTAATCCCAATTCCATTTCTGTGCTATTAATGTATTTCCAAAGAATAAACTTTCAGTGCACCGAAATCCAAGAAAAATAGGATAAGATCCCCTTCTCTGAAGAGAAAGCTACACATGAAATAAAACCGGCAGTACTACAAATAGAGCATTTGCATTTGCTGATTGCAAGGTTGCAATTATAGTTCACCATTTTAATGAAGTCATAAACTAGTTGAGCTTACTTCTTTGGTTTATTGCACCATGAGAACCTTTTTTTGGAGTGGTAGCCATATAAACTATAATTATTAATGATATCTCTGTGAAAGACATTATTAATACTGCTTGCCAGGACATTATTTATATTCTGGGCTATCTGTAAAGATGAGTCAGTATCTCCCAAATGAACTTTGACACAGTTTTAAATGGAGCTTCTCACCTTCAGACAAATCATATAAATCTTAACCTTCCTGTTTTTATTAAAATTATTCTGAATGAATGATACAGTCATAAATTTTATTATAAATTATTTCTGCATTAGAAAATGCTGGTTGGCCAGTGGTAAAATTGCTTATTTCAGCAATATCTCACTCTAATTTCCCTTGACAAATATTTTCTGATAAGGAACAACAGAACATTTTAGAGTTTTTGAAGGGGAATATTCATTTTTCTTTTTGAAAAGAACTTCTTTCAAAATATTGAAAGTGACTTATTAACACAGCATGAAGGAAAATTATGGAAGAAAAAATTCCAAAATACATTATCCAGAAATTTTATTTTAATTTCATTCCACATTTGTGAAATCTGAAAACACTTTTTGATATATTTGCTCAGAACAGGAATTTGTTTTAAATTGCAGAGTTTCCCATGAAATAGAATAGGCAGTTTTTACAAGGCTACAGGCTCAGCCAAGCTAAGGACACAAGCGTTGACTGACGAACCTTCTGCACCGCACAGAGGTGATGGCTTCTACAGTACTGTCCTCCACAGTTTCCTGAAAACCTGAGAGAACATGATCTTCCCCATAGATTTTTTTCATCGTTCTTGGGTGAAGTTCTGTTTGCTCCAACTGGCTCATAGATGGAGTGCTGGGAAGGAAGGAGATGTGTGAGTTCTCAGCCTTTCCAAATGCGTGATGAGACACATTTCACATCCTCCTTCGTTAGTGCCAGCAGCAGAATACGGAAACAAGATGAGAGCAAATTTGAATATCAAAAGTCATTCTCTGGTTTACCCACTCTTAAAACCTGTCACATCACATTCCCAGCACTAATTAGCTACCCTGTTCCAATTCAGAAGCAACAGCATCTCAGAGGTGGTTGAATGACCCTATCAGTTGCAAACTGTTTATTTATTCAGGATAAAAATAAGGAAAGAGGAAGAAAAAAATTGTTGTACACATCTAACAGTTCAATAATTGCTATTTGCATGGTTTTATTGTTTTTACATCATGTTTTGATGCTGTTATACTCATTGGGACATTTAGAGGGTAATACAGTAATAATTTATGAAATAAGAGATTCTGATACGCAACAGTATTCCTAGTGGTGCATTTCGTATCATATTAGCAATACAAAAATCATAAAAAGCTGATGGTGGCAGTGGGTTCCCACTGAGACATACCCTATTACAGCAGTATCCATGTCAGCTTTTTGCTTTTTAATCACAGCTTTGACATTCAGTGACTACAATGTTTTTCTTTTAAAAATCACATAGGTCTTCACTCGGGAGCCCAAATTATTTAGGTGACATTCCTTCTCCCACATTAAAATCAATTAATGAAAGGATTATCCTTAGTGTTGCTAACTTCCATTGCTGAAAACTGATGTACCAAGACTATTTGTGTGCGCAGTCTGCAAAGACAAAGTCCTTTTTTAACCCATAGCTTGAGCCATAGTTGGTGCTGCAGTGGCGCGTGAGAGACACTGGTAAGCATTCCTACAGCAGTTTGAAGGTGCTTTTCTTTCGCTCTCACAAACATTATGTTATGCTACCGCTGCACAAATATACATGAAAATTGCTAACAAAACCTGGTCTTTTGATATTTACTTGATTTAGCATACTCAAAACAAAGACAGTCGAGAACCAGAAACTTTGAGCTATTCTTACAAAGCTAAGGTGAAAATGTTGATGAGAGGGGTATCCTGATATATTGGTCAGTTCAAATAATTGGACTTGGTGAAAAATGGTCTTCCAATCACCGGAAAAAAAAATCTTAAAAGTTCAATATTTTTCTCATCAGTTGTAAAACTCCCTCTGGTTAAGTTTCTGAGAACTTTGTCGTTGCCTGAGGTGTGGTCGGACCACCAGGCACAGCTCTTACTCCAGGGGGCAGAAAGCTTCCCATATAAATCCCTGTTTTGATTTTAGCTGTACTTTGAAAGAGAGACATCATGTGCCCATAGGAGCAGAGCATAGGAGAGGGGTTTTGACAGACAGGCAGTGTGCAGTGGCATTGGCTCTGCCTTAGAATTGCCTTTTTTTCCCCCAATAATGTGTTTAAAATGTAATCATCCTGGATCTACAAAATTACTGACTGTACAGTTGAATCTTCAGTTTGATTTTTTTACGTTATTCCCAGATTTTTATTATATTACCATCTCCCATCAGAGAGATCATCTTTGTTAGAGTAAACTGAAAATCACTAGTTATGACAAAAAAGAATTCCCATTAACAAGTCATCATCTAATCATATTAGGATCTTTGTATCCTATTATCAGCTTTCTTATGAAATACCATTTCTTAATGACAGGGATTTGACTAATACTGTGTGAACTCTGTTAACATAATTTGAAAGTTACTACCAAGTGTGTATTTATAGAATAAGGTGTCATCTTTTTCATGCTTGCACATAATTCTAGCTTGTGATTTGATCAGATGTGAATGTTGAAAGTTAATTTTCATCAAATCAACCGAGGAAGGAGGAATAGAGTTATCAGCACTTTGCCCTGGATTAAAAAGTATTGGCACTGAATTCAATGGGGCCTCAAAGGGAGTCAGGTTTCTCATCTCTGTGTCCACAAAATTTCTTTTGTGGGTCGTAGAGGCAATCCACCCGTTTAGCATTTTCTTTGAGGGGAATGGTACAGCTTGTACATGCGATATGTAACATTTACTGTATTTCAGCTGGTTTCACTGAAGGCCAAGCAGCAGGGAGAGCGCCGGCCCCTCCAATCCCAGTTTGGAACCCCGTGCAGTGAACGCAATGCCCGATTCATTTCTGCCTCCTCCCTCACTCTGAAATGCCACATTCCTTTCCCCATCTTCCCTCTGTTGACAATCCAGATTGATCTTACCTTGACCTGTGGTGCTTAAGACAGCTGTCCAGGCTCCCCAAAGCATGAAAATTATACACTGGTGTAACACGTCACCTCATCATTATAAGTCTACACATGAAACCGTGTGAAAATATGGAAGAGATTTATCTACCCAACCCCCCCTTTTTTTTTTTTTTTTGTTCCATATGGTTTGCTCCTGGTAGCTCTAATTCAGGGACAAAACACATGGTGCAATACGTCTATGTACCCCATACATATGTATGCGTAGATGCCCCATCCCTGGAAACATTCAAGGCCAGGTTGGACAGGGCTCTGAGCAACCTGATCTAGTCCAAGACGTCCCTACTCATTGCAGGGGAGATGGACTAGATGGCCTTTAAAGGTCCCTGCCAACCCAAATTATTCTATGATTCTATGATATTTAATATTTCACTTTCCATCAATATGAATATATATTTCTCAGGTAATAACTTGGGAAAAATGCTTTCCAAGCCAGAAAAACAAATTATTTTTTTTTCATAGTCTTGAAAAGACAAAAATAGATTTTGATCCCTTTCTCATTGATGATCTTCATACCGACCTTCCCCCCACCTTAGAAGAATAAAAAGCATCCATTTATAGAAAATAAAATCTTCTATGGGAAATAGTCACTCTGGACCAATTTAAAAGACATATATAGTCTGCTAATGAGAAAGTATCAACTCACAGAAATAGAATTTTGCTTTACCTGTTCATAGGTAGACCATGATTCTGAATGAAGAAAACCATTAATTAATTTTGTAGGGTGTTTTTCAGTTTGAATTACAAATGTGGAGATACCCATCTGAAATACTATACATAGACTCACAGAACTTCACAGAAAAATTTACTATCAATCAGCAGACTGCTCATAAGACAGCCTCACACTGGCAAAATGCTGAGCACTAAGGTCAGGGACTGTCCTTTTGGTTTGTGTTTGTACAGCATCCAGCACGGGTTTAGATCAATGGCTGATGTTCTTAGATCTACTACCACATAAATAGCAATATATTTTTATCAAGTACAATGCCACAGAGTGAAATAGGTAGTATCATAAATGACAGCAAATAGAGCAAAATTGTCCAAATAAATAAGTTACCTATTGTGCTTCATTATCCTTGGTATCTTTGTTATGGAAATCCATGTAAGGGGATAATGCAAGCACAGTAACGTCAATGGAAGTCTTTACTTTGATTTCTGTGAGCTTTGCATCATGCTTTTACGTCCTAATTTGCAACAGCTGATAATCCACAATACAGCCCACGGAGTTATTAGTTTGAATTAGTGAAGTTCTCTTACCTGGTTGGTTTTAAGCCAATTTATATAGGCTTGTCTGTTTAAGCTGTTAATACTGTTGAAGATTACTACGGTATTACTGCAGTCTGCAATATTTCAAAGCTTACAGCCCTGTTTCTCACCAAATCCGTGAAATGGATTTGACTTTTTCAACACCACTTCTAGTTGTCTAAGAGCTATCACTTGTGAAACAAGCCCCTGAAAGCCTGGGCTAACTGTGCTAAGTGTCAGAAAACACCATTTAGTCTGCTGAAAGAGCTAAAGCAGGAATTCAACTATTCAGCACAGAAACAGAGAATACTTTTTTGTTTCATGCAACTTCAGGTAGCTGGATAAACACTTCAGTTAATTAAGCTGTGAAACTGTTTCTTTGATTTAGAGGTTCTGATAGTTTCACTGAGTTCATTGCTTAAATTCAACCTGTATTTTCTTTCATGATTCATTCATTTTAGTAAAGAATTACCCACTTGAAACGAATACTGGTTTTGCACACATGAAAAGACCCCCTTAATAAATGTAAGTCACTGTTCTGCTCTAACTGCACAGGGAAGACAGATTAGTGTTGTAAATTAACCCACAAACAGACTTTATGCTTTCTTGCTCCTTAAAACAAAATCAGTGCACGGCTAAGTAAACCATCTCTGAAAATATGTAGCTCCAATTGCTCAGCCAGTGCAGAAAAGATTATTAATAATCCCCAGTCTTGGTTTGAAAAGTTTAGTTAATGACAGTATTCTGTGCAAGAAGAAAGGGAAGCAGAGCACCATCTGCTGTACAGCCGTGCAAATGTTTCAGAACAAAAACTGCAAAAACACCAACCTTATCTTAAGCTTTCCAAATAGTTAGGACATACAGAATACCATTGTCATACAACATTGCATTACCATGAGCTTGAGATGGACACAGAATAAAACTAGAGAGAGCTATGAGGAGCCAGGGTTCAGAGTTAGCCATCAAAAGGTACAGGGAGGAAACAAAGTCAGGAGTGTTGTTTCTTTGGACGGATAGGCATGGCTGTGATTTTTAAAAGTACAGAATTTGACTGCCTATATCTATATATATGCTACTGTACCGACACCCCATTTAGCAAACTCGCTCGCTTGGGCTAAAGTATTGTTGGGAAAAAATGCGTAGAAGTTGCGTTAGTATGCCTACACCTCAGGAAGAAGGAAAATTATTATGCTCAGGGGCCGCTGTCAGCATCTTTGTGCAGTTCCTCATCATTTATGAGGGGCTGGTAGACATCTGAAGATAAACCTTTTGGGGGGTTTTTGTTTGGGGAAGTTTAAGTTCTTTGTGGGGATCTCAAAAAGCAGAATAGGCTTGGGCATATCCGTCACACTCTGCAGAGAATGCAGGAGGAGTTAGTTAGAAAAAGGGATGCCAGTGACTCCAGAAGCACCCAGTAAGTCTGAGGGTAACCTGCCATGCGACACATCCAATGTGAGCCACCGATGAGTATAAAAGCGATGGAAAGTGATTGATTTCTGTCTTATGAGCAGAAAAGAAAATTCACTTTTCAGACTACCAGCTGCCCAAATCAAAATCAAGACCATCACCCCTAGTATATGAGGAAAAGCTACTTCTTCTAAGGACTATAGAGTTCAAAGCCACCAATCCAAAGAGCAAATAAGGAGCGGAGAGGAAGAGGGACTGTCCATAAGCCTGACATCTTGACACGCACTGTCTGCCTTTACGTCTCTCAGAAGAGCCACTGACATTCATCCACTGAATATTGGGCAATCCAAATGAGCACTAATGATGTTATCCACAACAGCTCCAGGACCAAGAATTGGCAGTGGAACCAAGTTGCGAGCTTAGCAGGTGTTGCGGCCCTCACATTGGCAAGAAGAGGCCCTAATGGGAACAGGAACATCCCGGGGATTAGCAACTGATTGCGCACACAGTATTACCAAAGAGGCTTTGGTTCTTTGTTGTGGCAGGAGAAGACTACTACAAAAGATGAGGCAACTATTAACAAAGGCTTGCTTAGGGAACAGGACTGGGACTATCAGGGGCTGTTGCAAAGTTCCGCACAAAAAAAAACCCCAACCTGGCAGTGCGATACAAATAAAGAAGGACTAATTATTCATTATAGCATCACAAGAGGAGCAAGAATGAAGAGAAGAGGACAATCCAAGTAGCCTCTCAGGTGAACGGATACCAGTTCATTAAATAGGTAGCAGAAGCGGAAGCTGGAAGCAGAGCGACCACACATCCTGATTCTCCCACACATGCATCCCCTTCTGCCCTGAACACTCTCTCCAGACAGCAAAAGGGGAAATGGACCTTTTTCTCCACGGTTCTGTGCCAGGCAGCCCAAAATAAAATGGTGAATGTTGAGAAGGCACAGAAAAAAGTCAGTAACTGATCAGGAAGGTCCCTTGGGAAATAAATTGCAGAAGGAGGTCAGGATATTATACACAAGTACAAAGTACCCTAATGTAAAGTAAAGACATGAAGCATAAGAGTCATTTTGGTCAAATCATGCCTCCCTCAATGATCTCAAACACAAATAAGTTCACAGACAGTAGCAACCAGGTCAAATTATTAGGAATAAAAGAATGTAAAAGAAAACAACACAAATGTAACAACTGAATCAGGAAATAATAGAGTCACAAAACAAGAAGGATTATAAACAACAAGAAAGCTGTCTACGGAAATACCTCAGCCAGAAGGGAAGAGGAAACGCTAATGAGTGGTACTGAGAAAGATTAAATACCCAACACTTCTTTTTGTTTCAGTCTTCACTTAAAAGGTCACCCAGGTGACACAACTAACACTAGTGCCAAAGAGCTTGCAGGCTGGGTTCAGCTGCCAAACCCACAGCTAAATTATTTACACACAATTTAGGCTCAAAACTGTACCAGGGCAGCTGAACATGATCTTTCTGGTCTTAAACAAAAGAAATAAACCCCTTTTCTCTCTCACGACGGCAAGGGTTATTGGTGATGTGCGTGGGGTGTGATAACGGGTGTCCACACAGCTGTCCCTCGGTCTGGGTTAGTGAACTCACTCACCTGGTGCTCTAACAGGTACAAGAGATCAGACTCTTTTGTTTTATCCCAGCATAAGCCAAGAACAATTCTACTTGTAAAGTCAAACATAAAACTGTAAATAACCAGTACTAAGAACACGGCATAAAATGTTCTGTCTTTTCTTAATGACTCACCATTTTACCATTTTGCCTTTTACTTGACTGAACCTTTGGGATCGTGGCCTTAAGGGAAATCTTAATGCCAGCAAGTCAGTAACTCCATCAGAGTTTACATCGATACCAAAAATTAAAAAGGACCAGACCCTTCCTCTGTTCCTGGGAGTAACCGCAGTGGCACAAGTGAAGCGTGCTCCGCTGCGTGCCACCCAGGGAAGCGCTGTGGGAACAGGCTCAAAACAAGCAGGGGGATGCTGACAGCAAGGCTGTGCGGGCGTTCACGGGCTTGCTAATCAAATACTCTTTAATTTGTGTAGACCTACAGCCAGTACAGCTGCAGCCGGAGGGGCGTGGACTCCAGTCCAAGACTTTTACAGCTTGAGATCAGATTTTAAATTCCCATTTCCTGGGAAATTAATACCGTGAATCTCAGTCTCTCATATGCGCCTGTCTAACTGCTCTCTAATTTCGCACTGGTCCACCAAAAAAACACGATAGTACCAGTGATGCTGGGTGGGGCTGACATTAGCACAGATGCGTGCAAAATTATCAGAGCACATTCTCAGAGCTCTTAGAAGACTGAGCTGAGATTCCCTTGGGGACCAGGGGAGGGAGGTTTTGAAGTGCTAAAGAGAGGACAGTAGCCAGCAGCAGTTCAGTTCTTCTGCCTGAAGCAGGGGAAGAAGTCATTATTAGTGCGCAGGCAGGAACTTCTTTAGTTTCACCAGGGAACTTCAGATGACTCTTACTTGCTGGCAGCAGCTCAGGACCTTCTGGCTAGAAGAGCAACACCGCAATAGTGGTAGTCACAGCTTGTGGCTGGACCAGGCAGGTCACGCTTTCAAAAAATGAGCCCGAAGAGTGTTACACTTTTAGAGAGATAAAGAAATGGTAAGACCAAAAGTTACAAGTCCTTTACTAGCAGATGAATCCAAAGACAAATCATAAATGCACAGGCGACTCAGACATGCATCCGGAGTATTAGCTCTGAGCAATCAGCAATACATCAATTTGAGCGAAGAAAGCTCCAGAACCAGCACTACAGACCTAATCATGAAATGACGTTTGTTTACCCACCCTGCCCAAGACGCCGATATACAATACATCTGGACTGATGTCCCGCACCCTTGGCATCATCCAGCTCTACACTTGCCTGACTTGATCATCTGGCAGAGCAGAAAGCGCGACTCCAAGGGCAGACGCAGAACCTCCCCGAAAAGACAGCCTACACCAAGCCAATTCGCTCAACTATTACTATTTTGCTGTTAGGATTCAGAAAACGAAATTGCCTGTGAAGAGCTGAAGAAACAAGAGTGCAAACACTCTGCCTTGTACTAAACTTCACAGCAAGGGGAATTCCCAGCCCTCTGCTTCCCAGAGCTGCCACAAACATGCAGCCATGCTGCCGGCAGCCAGATGTACTGCCTATTTTCACCCCACAAGTCACCCATGTTGCAGAACCAGTGAACGTGGGAGCTTTTCTATACAAGCCAATATACAAACTCATATACAAGTTCCATAGCAACACTGCTCTGCTTCTTTCACATCTCCATGACCTGGTGGAAAGGGCAAGCGATGCTCTGCTCGCTTCAGCCCCGCAGCTCACTTAGTGTGGTTTCAGTGATCCTATGAGAAAGGCTGATTCAACCTTTCCCTACTCTTAAGAGCGGTAGAAATGTTTTGATTGTTTTCACTGAGCACTAAATCACATCCTTGACGGGTAAGGGTAGTTTATTGCATTGACCAGCCAGAAGAAATACAAGGCATTTCGGACTCCTACTCTCAGAGGGAAAAGCTGCACTTCGTCACTGTCTGTGTCCTTCTACAGGCCTCTGTAAATTAGAAATTAGAGTTCCTCGCATAACTTACTTCATATCAATCATTACCAAGTCAGGCAGCTCTAGTAATAGCCTGAAGAGATCTGCAACGCACAGTTTGGTCCAGTTTACGAAAGCATCTGGATAAGGCGCCAGAATGAAAAGGCAGTCACAGTCTAGTCTGGAGGGAACCCTTCACAGGCTGGAGCTGCGATCACCATCCCAGTTTGGATGGAGCTGCTTTTGTGTCATTACCATTTCATTTGGACTGTGTGGGCTGCTGCTGTGTCAAGACACTATTTACGTGATGGTAGGTTTTACTCAGAATTGATGCCCAGCAGCTGAAATTGTATAAAGCAGTGAAGAGCTGTCTTTTGCCATGAAGAATTGGCAAGCTAGGCTGACAGCAACGCATGAGGAGAGAGGCTGAAACAAACGAGGAGCAGGGGGGACAGCAGCAGCCAGGAGGCTTTGCAGCCTCCCACCCTCTGACCAAGCAGGTTGAGTCGCAGCAGAAACGTTCCCACCAGGGTGACTTGAAGGATGGGGGTCTGGGGGTCATGCTGGAGCTGCAGCCACACACGTACCACGCTGAGGAAGCCATGGGTGAAGGGGTCAAGGCAGGCGGAGAGCGCTGAGGATGCTGGCAGGGGAGAGACCACCTCTGAAAGCCCCAAGAGGAGCAGCCCACCGTTGAAGTGCTCAGTCAGCAGTACCCCAAGTCAGTCAGAGGGGACAAGAAAATACACAGTTAAATCCAGAGAGGACATTAAAAACAATGGCAGCTTCTGATACACAGTCAAGGGCAGACTAACAGCTGGATGTTACTTTAACAGTTAAGCTGTCAGTGGTTGTAATGAAGGTCACTAGAAAAAGATAAAACCACCAAAAGCAGGCAGATTTCACCCCAAAACTGAGACCTCCAGTATATAAAGGAAGCAGAATATTTCAGGACCCTTCTGTCTCTCCCCCTTCACAGGGTTCGTTAAGTCCAAGAGGGAATACTCTCCTTCTGCTGGGAAAGTGCAGCCTTGTGATCTTTCACAAAAGTCTGGGACAAAAACATCTGGATGAACACTTTTTTTTCTTTTCGTTCAGATAACCAAAACAAAACATTATCATTCAGTTCATTCCACAGCTATAGAGGCTGGAAAGTGCTAGAAACTTCTTGTTTCTCATCTGTTGAATTACCATTGTTTTCATTTTTCTTAGTTTGTATCACTTCACTGGAGTGACTGACCAGTTGAAACTGTACACCATTTTACCAAATATTTTCCGGAAAAAAAAACACTGTGAAAACCTTCTTTAACAAAATGAAGGCTTTGGGCATCAAAAACATGCCCATGCTTGTTTTACTCCAGACCACAGGAATGTGCTAGTTTCATGAAATAACAGAAACTAATGTTATGTAAAATTAATACGTGTTTTCTTAGAAAACTCAGTTTTGGACCAAGTAACCTCTTCTAAAAATACAGATGAAAAAGGAGTTCAAAGAACACAGCTTGTAGTAGTAGTCTTAATATAACAAATTTAGAAAGCAAAACAAAAAGCCTGAGGTAAACACACATCTGATGCTATTAAAGTTGCACTGTTGTGCTCTCTTTCCCCTGAGATTCCGCTGAATCTAGGGCTCCTAGATGACTGTAAGCAGTAATGGTCTCTTAAAATTAAGACTAAATGTGAAAGAAATGCAAAGTAGTTCGTGAACTCTTCCTGTCCGTAGAACCAATTACATTATTAAAGAATGCCAAAACAGTCGGTATTTTAATTGCTGTTCAAGATTTCACTGCATCCTGAAAAATAAAATTGTTTCCTTTTCAATTAGTGCCCAAGAGATATTTAAGAACAAAACTGCATGAAAACAGCAACAGCTATGGAAGGTTTTATCGAGAAGAGTGCCGCTTAATTTCCTTAATTTCATGCATTTCCCAAAAGAGCGTAACATCTAATTCTTTGCCTATCCCACGTTCTGTACAATTCACAAGCGTACCCCATTGATTTTCAGTCTGCAGAGCGCAGGGTGAAGATAAACAATAACTTCATACAGAAAATATTGATTTAAAACCATTGATTCAAAGCCCTAGGGTATCAAAAGATTAGTTACTTTTAAGGAAAGTACTAAAGGTGACTTTCGGCTACTTCGTTACTGAAAAACGCAAAGCAAATAACCCCTGCTATTCAAAGCAGCAAGATACCAATGCGGAAGCTGTTACGAAGCAAGCCAGTTTGACACACAACAGCGCAATAGAAAGAGACCCAAACAGGCATTGCTGGCAACTGTTTGAGTGATGCCATATAAACACTCCTCCTTCCAATGTAAAAAAATCCCAACGGTGTTTTACTGTAATCTCCAGATGAAAAAGGAACGGCACAGAATAAAACTTTGCTGTGATGCGAGATCCCACAAGGATGTCTTCAAGCATATGATGGACTAAATAAATGTAGGACCAAGGGGCTGTAATCTGGTGGGCACCACTGCCTCCTCCTGAAGTCGCTGGGAGCCAGAGACCCTCAGTACCCACAGCTGTGATTTGCTGGGGCTCGACACCAACCCCCTAAAATCCAGGGCTGGTGCTGGTACCCTGCCTCGCACCGGCACGGGCAGGTGGCCCACGCCGGGTGCTGCCGACAGAGCTGGGCTGGCTGGGGGATGCTGCGGGGTCATTCCACGCATCGTGAGGAGAGCAGCAGAGGTGTGAGGCGTGTTGGGTGTGCAGAGCTGCACGGGGACACGCGGCAGGGGACCACCAGCGGGCAGCAGCTCTGCTGGGGTGGGCGCTGAGTGCCAGCACAGGGCTCTGCACTCACTCTGGAGCCAGCCCTGGGGAAAACAAAATGCCTGACAATACCAAAGGGGAAAAAAAAGTATTTAATCCACCCATAAACTACTTCCACAATCTCCTTATAAAAGTCAGGACTGGAAATAGTGAGGGAAGGCTACTGTAACTAGACCTTGTGTTATCCTTTAACGCAGGCATCTGCTTGCTCAGTATTAATGAGTCTTGCTTTTGTCAACGTTTTCCTTTTTTATGCACATTCTGATGTCAGGAAGAATTTCCAGATGTCAGCTGCAAAGGGAATCTGTGAAGAGAAGAGAAATGACCAGAAGAAATGCAGCCTGTGGTAGAGTGGTAATCTCTTGTCAAAAAGTGCCTTTCATTCAAGTACAGCAACCTCACAGGCATTTCCATCTATTTCAGTAGAGTCCTTTAAATGATGGAAAAGGAAGACAGTTTATCCCTAAGTGGATGTTCTTCACAGCCTATTCGCTGTTTATATTCCCATCCACGCTGTGCTAAGACTACAGTCATGCTTAAACTCAGAGACCTTTAAACATCTCATTCTCCTTGCACATGGCGTAATTCTCTCCCACATGACATAAACTGGGAGAAACTGTCAACATTGGCCCGAACACAAACAAGGCAAGGTCAGAGAGAAGAGTGGGCAGATGTTGAAGGTAATTATGTGAAGTGCACTGTGAAGATTATACAGTTACTTCTAAGAAACCTTTCTCCTGCCCCATGGGGACTGTCGACATGCAGGTTCATGTGGAGAATGGTGGTCCTGTGGTCATCAGAGCCCTCTCCCAGAAAATGGGAAAGCAAGAGTGGACCAACCTCCTGCCTAAAAAAATTCAGCTGAAAGACTGTGCCCAAACAGCACCCCATCCAGCAGCTTTACAAATCTGGAAGTAATTGTATGTGCAGAGCCTGTTGCAGGTTATAAACATGAACTACACACACAGGTTCCAACTTTTCTGTATCGTTGCAAGTCTTCATGGTACGAGTGATTTAGGAGGATGGCCTTAGACACAACCTGCTAAACCCAATGCCCTTTTTCTGCGGCAGAAGCAGTGACAACTCACTTTACAGGATGGAGGAGTCCTAACCAAGGGACTTGAAATATTTAGTGCATGTAGTGTCCTTTGCTGGGGATTAATAGGGTTTGAGAGGAAACACAGAAGGACCATCCTTCAGGACAAACAGTAGTCACACAATCATGGGTGGAGACTTTATCCTGAAACCTTATCCTAGAAAAATCTGACATACAAGAGATTAGCCACAAGAGTCCCTTTAAGCTTTTTAACTCAAACCCCAAATTCAGATTTCACAGTAGTACAGGATTTTTAACTGCAAGAGCAGATGCCGCCTTTAAGCAAATGTGCTACAGAAGCATGGAAGAAAACCAAAAACGTTTCTACTAGCAGGCATAGAGACAAAAATGACTGCCAAAATACATTTCACTAAGTGAATGAGAAGATTCCCGTTTTTTATATGCTCCATATATCCTAAATCGACACGGTGAAGTTTTCCCCAGGGACAACAGATCTCTGCCCACACACTATCCCCAAAATTTATACCACTTTTAATACATGTACACCCAACAGTGTCTTTCTTGATATTGACAGCTATTTCTCACTGTGAGTGAACAAACCCACTCTAATTACCTTGACCATCCTGTTACCTTTCCACAGTATGAAAATGCTTGAGTTTCAGGGACAAGACCTTAGAGATCGCTATCAAAAACTAGAAATTGTGGTGACTGCTTATGGGAATGAAGAAGGTAGAGGAAAGAGAATGTTGTGGGTACACAGGGTAACTAGGGTGCTTAATTCCTCACCTTCTGTAGTGCCCTCAGGCTGAGAGGGACAGGGGGAAGGCTCCTGCCAGATAGCCTCATCCTGGAATCAGGAAAGCGTCTGAGAGGTCTCAAAGACAAGTGCAGGCAAGACGACCCCAACCTCCTTGTTTGCAGAGAAATTGATATGAGGCTATCCCCATGTGGAAAATCATCTTTATACTATTGTGTCATTACCCGTTGATGATCTGACAGCATAAAACATACGGCTGCCCAGAAGGCAGTGACTGAGAGGAGGGCTTGGCATCCAGAGGTTCGCTGCCCCAGAGAAACTACTCTAGAGTCACTGTTGAGCTGGATTTGCCATAAGCGTGAGGCACAGCCTTCCACTCTGCTTGTATTTTGAGGACATTTATATGCAAACATTGATGTACGAGCAATCAAACATGGTGGGCTTTTAGCTGACTGAAGGGGGCTAATTTTATACAGCTCAGTTGATCAGGAGAGCATGACTAATAAGTGAAATGGCACTATTTTTACTGATTATTGCATCATCAAGAATTTTTCAGGATAAGGATGACTTCAAGTCATTAACTTCATTGTTGTCTTCTTGTTTTTCTTTTAAAGTTCTTTCAACCACTTAATAAATCCCTTACGTGGCCTTGACATTTACTCTCTTTCAACAGGCTGAAAGAGAGACAATGTTTATTTCCACAGCTTATTTGATTCAAGCTTCTACTCAGCTCTGGATCACAAGAAAGTAGGTGGGAAGTAGTGAATACTTTTTCCACAATGCTGAAAATGAATGCAGATCTTGAATACGACAATTTGGCAGAGAGTTGCTCAAGCTGCTGTCTGCCAGTACTTACAAGCACACACAGATCACACGTGAGAAGAAAGTAACTTTTAGAAACTTCCTAATAAATTTTGTTGGGCTAGATGGATTCCTTCCCAGAAATGAAAGGCAAGAGCGCCTTATACCAGTGTCTGAAGTTCAAACTTTTTATTTTAATCATGCAATACCTACGTAAAGGCCTTCTTTTCTGATCAAAACAATATTGGCAAACAAACTGGCAGCCAGAATTCGAAATGCTGACTGAGGAGCAGAAGTAGAGGTAACCATAATTCACACATCAGCCAAAACTTTCAAATCAACAATACCCTCCCTACACATGCAATGTGCAGATGCTGTAACAGTCAATTGACAGACGTTAACCTGCTCTAGAATCGTAGAATATCTCAAGCTGGAAGGGACCCATAAGAATCATCAAATCCAACTCCCTGCGCCTCACAGGACTACCCAAAACTAAACCACATGACTAAGAGCATTGTTCAGAGGCTCCTTGGAGTCTGTCAGGCTTGGTGCTGTGACCACTTCCCTGGGGAAGCCTGTTCCAGTGACCAACCACCCTCTCAGTGAAGAATATTTTCCTAATGTCCAATCTGAACTTCTTTGATCGTTGTTAGATTACCTTAGAGGTTACTAACAAGTGTAACTCACACAAAGTGGATTTTTAAGATATATTAACTAGGAAAAAAAAATTTAGAATTACAGTTTTATTTATTTGCATCAGAAACACTATTACAGGATGTTTTCCTGCTCCGTCAGGAAACAGAACACGTATCACTATCTAGTGATTTCTCTTAGACTAACTACAGATGAACACTTAGCAATTAAATTATTCAAGCAATAATTTCAAAGAAGTATCTTTCAGGAAAACCAATGTTATTTCCTGGACATAGTCAGAAGTAGTTGGAATGGCAAGGAATAAATCTTAAATGGATCCAGCTTTGGTTGGGATTCATCTTATCTCACAGTAAGAGTCTGCATTGTGGCACTTGCTTCTAAGCTAACTTCCTAGTCTCTATCAGTAGGGGAAAACCAACCACTTTTAGAGTACAATTTATTTGATTTACTTTACATATCTACCTTAGGATGTGATGAATCACGTTGCAGAATTCTGGAAATCCCTATTTTCCTCCTTTCATTTCAATGGTGTTCTGCCATCATTAGTTCAGAGAAGTCTGAATCCAACATATGTCTTCAATAAGGAACTGCAACATCTTCTCATGCATGGACTCCTTCGTTATGTAGTACCAAAGAATATATGAAAAGCAGTACCTGGCATATTGTAGAAATAACAGGCAAAAAAACTTCTCTTCCATTACAAAGTTATGAGTGTCAGTATTATTGAAGTGAGAAAACAAGAATTGAGTGGTAGCTAAACTTTACATGGAAAGAACAGAACTATAGGCTACTTCAGAACAGGTTATCCAATAGAACTATGCATAAAACCACTAGGAATAATTACATATTTCTCTATCAATACAAGGTTGCAACTTAAAGGATTGCCATGTAAAATGTAATTTTCTACAGGCCAGTTCAAGGACACCGCAGGCAAAAGCAAGGGCACTCTGACAGAAATAACTCTGACCGTACCATTAGGATCTTTTCCTTCACTGCAGCAGAAACGTTTGCAGGGAAAGAACATTTCCATTCCTCTCCAAAATTCATCATCTGTTTATTTCCTAGTAACTTGCTGAGATATCATTAACTAGACTGTTAACATTAAAGAGAAAATAAACCACAAGACACAAACTCCATTCTGAAGCAGGTACCAGCCTGGCCAGCACCGTTTCTCCTTGTTGCAGTCTGAAGGGAATGGGTGTCATGTACCCTCTCTGAAGGGTCTGGTTTTCAGCAGCTTTAACAAGAGACAACAGGCACAAACTGAAACACAGGAGGTTCCCTCTGAACATCAGAAAACATTTTTTTTTTTACTGTGAGGGTGACTGAGCACTGGCACAGGTTGCCCAGGGAGGTTGTGCAGTCTCCATCCCTTGAAGATATTCAAAAACCATCTAGACATGGTCCTGGGCAACCAGCTCTTGGTGGCCCTGCCTGAGCACGGGGGTTGAACCAGATGACCTCCAGAGGTCCCTTCCAACCTCAACCCTTCTGTGAATTTTTAGAATTTCTAGGAGCTACTTTGCTTGTTACTATCCCTAACCTGCATTTGGGCTCTGCTGCTGAGGCTCTAAGATATATTTCTTCTTATTCAGTTTACCAGCTATTTTACATCCATGAAAAGTGAGTGCAGCGTTTGCCAACATCAGTCGTTCAAGTCTCAGAAGTTACTTTTTCTCTGTCATGCCTGTGTTCAATCAGGATATTAAAACATCAGAAGCTGGGGGAGGGAGCGTTCTTCTTCCTTGTGGCTTTGTATTGATCATCCTACGCGTGTACAGGCAACTTTTTTGCACAAAATGAAGATGATAATTTGTATTGATCATCCTACACATGTACAGGCAACTTTTCGCACAAAATGAAGACGATAGGGGTCGGGGGCATTAAGTTTTTTGTTAGATCTAATACCATAACACAGCCTCTCTGAACCTCGTTGCATGACCCCTAAAGGAAAAAAAGGACTGAGGTATCTCCTCTTTTTGACAAGATGTCAGACTCCAACACACCTCCAAGACATTATTGCTAAGATGATCTTATGGCATCTGCACTTACCAATGCGAGCTGACTTGAAAGGACCATCTACCAGGCAATGCTTCTTTCCACTGGCCCCCATTCACATCTCCCTTCCTCCCGCCCACTGACTTGAAATCTGTGGATTTTCCTCAGGGAAATCTCCTATACCAAGTTGGTTAGCCTGCTTCATATTCTCTGTGTGAACACACAAGGTCAAAGACTGGAAGCAAAGGCATTATCTTCTGGAACAGTTCATGAAAGTTTCGCCAAACCCGGAGGTGAATAAACACAGAGAGTAACTGCAGATACACCAGCTCTGTCCAGTACACCATCTGGCAGACAAGCACCTTACACAGTGACACAAAGATGGTGCCAAGTGAAGTTTCAGCAAGATACAAA
The DNA here is from genome assembly GCA_017639485.1 of Pluvialis apricaria. Lineage (NCBI taxonomy): Eukaryota > Metazoa > Chordata > Aves > Charadriiformes > Charadriidae > Pluvialis > Pluvialis apricaria. The sequence goes on along the minus strand of CM030007.1, from coordinate 189,441,691 downwards.
TAACAAAAGGTAAAAATTAGAAATTAATAAATTATCTAGGATTACAATATTCATATTGCAAAATTGAAAAGCATTACATCTGGACAAAAAAAAAATCTCTGCAGCTGACAGAATGAAGGACTAAGAACACAATGCTGTAATTTTTGGAATAAATTAAGAACAAAAGAAATAAAACTGGCTTCACTACTAATGATAATGTTGTTGGCAATGCAAAAACATTCATTCAAGTCTTCTGCATTCAGAAATAAAATACACTTGCATCACACAAGGATGTCGAAATACTTTCTTGTACATTAGAAAACCAGAAGTTGTTAAAGAAACAGTGACCAGGTATAAATATTTTAAAATTAGCAGATCTAAACAATTTACAGTAGGAAACCATGGAAGAATTTCCTGAAGAATGCTGCTTTTACTAGTTCCAATAAATCTTAGCATTCCCAGAAAATTCCAGAAGATAACCTAAATAATTTTGATATTATTCAAAATACTAAATTACTTATAGTCAGACTACTATGAGACTATTCCCACATAAAAATAGTTACAAAAGTTGCAACACAATTAACTGGAAAAGAATTAAAAGAAAAATACTATAGTCAGAAGTAATCAATGAGGTTTCCAGGAGAATAAAGCTTGTCAAACAAATCTGCTATTTATTCCTGAATAAAAGTTTTTGTTCCATGAAGTTGAAATTATGCTATGCTGGGGGAAAAAAAAAAAAAAACAAAACAAAACAAACAGAAACATCAAAATCTTGTGAGATTAACTGGCCATTCTCAGCAAATAAGTTTTTATACCATAGTGTTTTCAAAGAGCTGTTTCCAGTGATGTTATAAAGGACACAACATTATTAAAAGCTTTCATCGGTGATCTGGAAGTAAATATAAAATCATGGCTGATGAAGTTTGCAGATGACAATACCTCGAAAGATGATACAAAGTGATAACGACATCACTTGCACAGATGAATCTGCATTACTGTGGTGAAATGGCACCAGTCTGAGCTCATTTGAACAAAGATAAATGCCACCACATCGAGGAAAGTAGATCTTATCCTAGGAATGGAAAGTAAGCTAACACGAGCATTCAACTTATAAATTCAGAAAGGACTAGGAAAATTTTACCTATGTATTAAAATTACCAACTCCTTAACTATATTGAAATCCTGTATACTGTCCTGGTGCCCATATTTTAAGGAGGACTCTGGAAAATTTATGAAGGTAGAAAAAAAGAGCCACAAAACCTGGATGACACACGTGTTTTAGTGAGAGAGTGTTCATAAGCTCCATTTGTTTGGCTTATCCAAAAGGAAACTGAGAAGTGATTTGATTAAAACATCTAAGTACCAAGGAGAAACTGCAGGATATTAAGGAGCCTTTTACCCTAGAAGAGAGAGGCACAAAAAGAATCAATCGCTGGAAGCTAATGCCAGAAAAATTCAAATGAGATGCGAGGCACACACTCATCACTGTGAGAACCATGAACCAGTGCAACAAACTGGCAAAGAGAAGTATTTTCCCTCTTCACGCCTTCAAACAGGACTGGGCATCTTTCAGAAAGGTATGATTTAGCTGGACACAAGTTATGCTTTAGTCAAACAAATTATTGGGTTCAGTACAGAGGTAACAGGGATAAATTTAATGGCTTGTGATATATGACAGATGAGACCAGATGAACTAACACACACCCCAAGGCTAAACTCTATTAATCGATTTATTGGTGCTTTACGCTGCCATCCATTGCTACAGTATCTGAGCACTTTCATATTAAATCAATAGCAATAGCAAAATCCCTTGTGGACTTCAAGGAGCTTCTGGAACTTCTGCTTTTAGGAGCAAAACTAATTAGGGGAGGATTTTTAAGATTTTCTAGATGAGGTCTGTATATAAACTTCTTGTTAGAGACTGTACGTTACTGTATTTCCTTTGTGCTTATATAGTACTTCGAAGCAGCGAGCTAGGGATTTCAGTCAGGCACAGTACCGCTAAATGGTTCTGTTTAAGAAACACAGTTACGTTTGTCCCCTCTAACACTTGCAAAGGTGCCAGTGGGTACCACGACAGAACTGTCTCAGAGCTCAGCTTTTCAGTGTTCTTTAGGGTAATACCCAAGCAAAATTGTTTGCATCCTCAGAGAGTCATAATTTAGATGAAAAGAAAGAATAGTATAGTCCCAACGCAACATATAATCTAGTCCTTAAATTACGTATTTTCAGAGACAAGATACCACTCTAAGAGGACAATGTGTCTGTTCTACAATTCTCATTCCAAGGCATTTGGATTTTTATATTGAACAGTTATTATAAACTTATGCTATAGGATGTGGTGTCCTCAAAATACATGTATTTTGCAAAAAGGTATTAATTCAACCTTAGCCTCTAAAAATTGTAAAAATGCAGAAGTATTTTTTGTACAAAAGTACTTCCCAATGTGCTATTTGACAAGTGTACATTAGCAGAGCAACTTCTAATCAATTTAGACAACGCTTGATGTCCACAACACCAAAAATAGAGAAAATTCTCTAGATGTTTCACTTTTTTTACAACCACAAACTGTTAACACTTTATTCTTCAAGCTAAATCAATTTTCAGTAATTACACCCTATCCTTCTGGCCGAAGAAAGATCAAGCTAGGCAAGCAGGATTACTGCAAAATAAGATATTGATCTATCTTTTAAGCAATATCCCGCCATTACTTATTTTTGCTGGTTTATTAATTGTTTTTATGGACCAGTGAAGAAGATACTTCTCAAAACTCTGTGTGTTTCAATGGGCTATTTGCCCCTGTTAGTTTTTCAGCTAGAACAATTTTACAGATTGGTGCACTCTCTATTGCATTCTGTAATCCCTCTAAAACTTTGTTTGGGCTTTTTGAAGTCCTAAATCAATTTTTGCTCTTTGTACGTGCACAGAAGAGTCGACTGAAGATGGCTTTTCCCCTCAGAGGCTGTCCAACACCTACAGGAACAGGGCAGAGACCAAGCTCCCCACTGCACACCAGGTGCCCTGGCATTCATCTTTTGTTCACGCTGTTCTCCGAAGCCTGGCTGAGCCTGCCTGCCTCCGGCAAGCAGAATGTCTCAGATTACCTCTGGTTAATTATAACAGCGTCATCGCCCAAGCTTTCTTCCTGAAAGCATGCCTCTAGTAAAAAGCCTTTATCTCTACAGAAAGACAAAGAAGATTAAAGTTTTGTGATAGTCTACACAAAGCTGGAAGGAAAACTAAGTTTATTCCCTGAGCTACAACCAAGAAACACATGGCACTCCTTAGGACCTACTTTGGGTCCATAACATGCTTATGTGCCCATCCATTAGCACTGTGGAGAAAGCAGTATGCCCACTGCAGGGCACGCTTTTGGCTTGAAATGGTACCAAGTTAGCTCATCACAGCAAACAGCCCAGTTCTGAAAGCATGTACCTGGTGGCAGAAGCAATATTGGCTAATGGGTGTACCAGCCACCAAGAGCCAGAAAGAGCATCCTGAGAAGAACAGATGGAGTGACACCAACTCCTGGAAGAGACAGGCAGCAAGGAAACTGGAGGGGTAGTGGAGAAAGGAGGCAAGCCAGGAACAGCTAGCAGGAAAGAAGAGTGCCCATGACAGGCAGTAAATCCCCCATGCATCAAGTTTACCCACTAGACTAGTGAAAAATATCAAATCAAAAGACAAATATAGTAGTATAATACATACTGTAGCAAAAGTGGTTTTTATTTCTTGGGTTTAGATCTGCAATCCCGATTCACCTAAGACAACATTAACCATGGCATAAAAACGTAAAACAAAACAATAAAATAAAACATATCGGAATATTTTAAAATGAAAAAATAGGAGTACCAGTGACTAGTCAGAAACTGCATGACACCATACTTCTGAAGTTTCACAGTATCCAACAGGAAAGCGGAGTGTTTCCTAGGCACCAGCTGCTCAGTGAGACACACTAGGTTAGCATCATACAGCTAAAACATCAGCTTTAATTAAATTTAAAGTCCTAGTCTTAAATCAGGAGTTAAAACTGATTATGTTGCTTTCATTTTCTTGGAGGCCTTAAAAAAACATGCCCTAAATATGCATTAATTCAACCACAAAGATTTGCAGTTTAGGATAACTCCTACATCTACTTTTGTATTTCAAAGCAATTCATATGAATATTAGACTGATTTAGTGTGAATTGCTCTAGTAAAATGTGTACACAAGTGACTGGCAGAACATTAAGATTCATAAGACATAAACAAGAAAAATGAACCTGTTGTACCCAGATTATAATTCTGAGAATGAGGATATGATATTAAATGACCCAAAAGAAGAATAGGAGAGAAAGTGACCTCCCAGAATACAAAGGTAGTAGAAAATGCATTAGGCTATTCTAATAAATTGTTCATCTCAGTTGGTTTAATAATTTAACACAAACTAGATGAAACAGAAAGGCCCTTTAGGAATACACAAAAAGCATTTTCAGAAATCAGTGTTTGATGCTAGAAACAAGTGAGGAAATTAAAGACAGTGCAATCTAGCAGCACTTCTGCAAGCAGTGAGGAAGCCACAGCTAAGTTTCACATTTATGCTCCATGACCTTACAAAGTCTGAAGCACAGAAATGATCACTAACAAACTTCACAGTTCCTCTCCTTCCCTCGCAAAATTCTATTTGGTTTCAAGGGGACATTTATTACAGAAAACTCCCAAATTTTTACTTTGTTCTAAAAAGATAAGCAAATCAATAGATTATCTGTGGAAAATAGCACAGAGGTAAGAAAGGGGAATTTGAGTGAGAATATTAGTTCAACAGGTACATTGAAAAACAGTAACAAGTCTTAAAGACTGTAGACTTAAGACTAATTATATTCTTACAGGCTTCTAACAGACTTACTTGGGGAACCTAATAATAGAGTCATAAAATTGTCTAGGTTGGAAGGGACCTTTAAGATCATCAAGTCCAACCATTAACCTAGCACTGCCAAAACCACCACTAAACCATGTCCCTCAGCACCACATCTACCCATCTTTTAAATACCTCCAGGGATGGCGACTCCACCACTTCCCTGGGCAGCCTGTTTCAAAGCTTTACAACCCCTTCTGTGAAAAACTTTTTCCTAATATCCATCCTAACCCTACCCTGGTGTTAATATATGCCTGTATCTTACAAGTTTGGCGGTCTTAAAACAGCAATAAACTATATCAAACCTGATGAGTCCTGCTCTTGCAGACCTGTTTTGACAAACAGTCCAAGGAAACTGTCTTGACTTAGTCTATGAGTAAGGCCCGTGACCAGTGAAGGCGTGTTCCTAAATTAAGGTGTTTTTGTCGGGAGAAGCTATCAAGTTTATTCTTCTCTGGCTTTGACCCAGACACAGAAAGTTGGGGGTTTGGTTTTGGGGGGTTTTTTAAGTGTCACGTGGAATTCTAAAGAGAGCAGGGCACGAACTAACAAAGAGATCTGAATAACTGCATCCTTCCCCCTCCCCTTTCAGCATGACTGTTACAAAATCCACTAAAACCAGTATCACTAAACAGCAGCAAGGGGACAGTTATTTATTACTGGTTTCAAAGAGTTTAGCTCAGGGGATACAGGGGATCTACAGCAATGACTTACAGTTAAACAGCTGCTGTTCCTTTCATCGGAGTTCAAAGGAAACAAGGAACCAAGCTTTTAAGAGATACCTGGATGTCCCTCCACATATGGGGATGACACAGGAAAAAAATTATTTGACTGAACCGAGGATGCTAACCCTTACATCTACCAAATCAAAAATTAGGCTCAAGGATGGAATACTATTTCAAAATTGTCGATTATTTTTCAGAAACCTGTAGGTTCTCCAAGCTGTTGTTAAAAATTTTGCATTCCTTTTGTTATCTCAGTATTTTATCCCTACGGGTCCAGTGGAAGCTAAAACAGGTGGCACCCAGATATGGGATGAGCATTTAAAATCCAGATCTAGAAGCGACAGTCACTGCTTTGATTAAAGGAACTTGCAATCATATAGATCAAGTAGGCAGACAGCAGCCAAGCATCTATCATAAGAGAAGGCAGGGATAATATTAATTGATTCAGGGAAGAAACTACCAGATGATCACTCAAGGAACATAATGACTTTACTAAATGCTCAAAAATTCCTCCTACCCGAACACCCTCAAACAGCAATCTGAAGTGGAACAAAAAAAATCCAACCACAGTAGGACTACAGGTCCTCCTTTAATTACAGGTCTCTGCAAAGAGACCTGTAATAATATCTCCCATAATTTTTATAAGCATTCAAATGAAAGAAGAGCCTAGTGATTATTTTTGAAAAGCAGTGTAGGGAAAAGGGGGAGGGGAGAAGAAAGAAGCCTTGTAGAAATTTGCTAACAAATATACAGGAAGATGCACATTCATAAGTTTAAATGAGGAGACTCTAAAGAATTGAATGCAGCTGTGCATAAAGCAACCACAAAACTGAAGAGACACAACTGAACTTCTTCAACACAAGAATTTCCGATTACTTAATATTCCTTCAAGAAACTTAAAATTTTAATAGGCCCACAAAGGCTTAAAAATGCATTGGAGAACCACAAATCTTAAATTTTATGACAGCCTTGGAGGACAAGCTGTTCTTATACAGATCCACTAAGTGGTTACAAGAGAGATATTTTGAGAACTACTTTAAAATGAGATTTTCTCCTTGCTTCCTGAAGTGGAAAATTCACTATTACCTCTGCAAACATCTTCTGTTTTTAAACGTGAGTAATAGTTTCTAGTAGTCTACTAGGACTACAAAGCAACTGTGAAGCAACCTGCAGTTCTATAGAAAATTATCTTGCATTACTTAAGATTTGGCAGTTAAATACAGAAAGCAAGTTTAAGTGTTTCTCTGTAGAACTAAACTGGGATCAAACAACATTTTTCTTTTTTCTAAGGGAACTTAAAGTATATACACTAGTGTTTATTTTTTTTTTAAAATTTGACTTTTTGGGTTCATGCTTTGCCCACTTGGGCAACTTGAGCAAATAACTTAGCTGTTATTTGTGCAAAACTTCGTAGGAATTTAAGTTATTCTTCTCAAATATATATATATAGGGTAGATGTAAGTTTCTACACTTATATGCATACAACCTTATAAATCAGGTATTGAAATGTTTAGGAGTATAACTGGTTTCTATCCCACTACTTGGTTTTCCAGTCTTCTTACTGTCTCCAAATTTTTTTCTTTGTAAGTCGGATTTCTTTTTAAAAGGTAGGTCATCTTTCTAAATTTAAGACAGAGATTACAGAACTAAAAATTTATTTGAAAGAGACAAATACTCTGAAGTTACTTATTAGAAGCAAGCACTTGCTGTTTTTTAAGTTTTCTAAAGTGTTCGTGAGTGTTACTTGGGAATGGATAGTTGAGGTTTATATTAATAAAAATTAAACAAAAACTATAGCATAAGGCAGTACATTCTGCTATTTGTAATATGCTAAGTAAACCTCTTGAAATAAGCACAAAGTAAGACTTTTTGAATCCTATGATAAGCTTCAATATTAACCCTTTTTGTTCTATTCCCCCACAAAAACTGAAATTTAAGTAGAAAGGTTACTGCTAATGTTCACATTCCACTCTTTTTCTAAAATGGCTCATAGGGTTTTAAGCAGTATCTTCACACACATAAAACATACTAAAAATCAATTCAAAAGTGAAAGCTTCAAAGATAAAAAACAGGGCAAGAAAAAAAATTTTAAATACAAACACACAGTACAAGTAAAAAAAGCTCACGACAAATTGATATAAAAATCAGTATTTATGTAAAAAAATAATGCATTGCATATTGTAAAATCAGTCAATAACAGTATTCACCTTCACACAGATTTCTAGATTTTCAGACTTCAGATGGTTACATAACAAGGAAAAGAGACCGTAACTACATGTGAGGCAGACTGCTTTCTAGTTTCCATCCCAGAAATTTACACCCTGAGCCAGCAGGGAGATTAATAGCAGAGCATAAACCCTGCTTACAGTGGAGTGTGTTTTTCTACTGCTAAAGCATTCACCCAGCTCACATGGATCTGGGAGTCAGAACGAGCCTGCCTTTGACAAAGAAACAGCCACAGAAGTTAAGCTTCTAAAATGGGGATGGGATGAAGGTGCAAGTCAGTGAGTGGATTCTCCATGTTCAAACACAGGAACTTTTCTGGAATCCAAAAACTCACTTTATGAAGACTTCATCTCAGTTAGGTTACCCAAGTTCAAATATACTTTACAAATACATTTCATACCATGCAAGTTTAAATAATATTTTACGGTAACAAGAACTCAAACTTTTTCTTCATGTCTTTCTCTGAAAAAAAGTTATTATATAAACAGAACACTTTTTTCACTAAGATAACTAAAGAAAGCCTAATCCTTACCTGTTGTAAATCACTATAACTCTATTGACAGTAATGCATTCATGTAGTGGAGAATCTGCCCCAAAACTATTTTAAAGCCATGTTATCAAAAAAATATGGTAACAAGATATATTTTCTAAGAAAACCATCTAATATACAGTCTGATGAAGCATCAGAACTCTTATTACAGCTCTTTACTTTTAGGTACCAAATACTCTATAATAACCATTAGGTAATAATTCTTAGCAAGGAAATACAACAGCAACAGCTTTCCACTGTTTCTTTTTTTTTCTACTTCCAAAATGCCCTATAAAGCTGCAAAATCGTGTCATTTTAAAAAAGTATTGTAAGACAACTTCATACTGAATTTTTGCTAAAGAATACCTCAACTCTACTCTACCTTTTGGCCATGATGGCTCAATGATGTTGAATCAAATACTGTATATTAAAAAGTCTCCATATCTACAGAGAAAACTAGTATCGCATACTAGTTATTCATTTCTCAGAAAATCGTGTTTGTAGTGTGCAGTCTACATCTAAGATGAGCAAAACAAGATTGTCAAAACAGTACTTCAACATGTAAGAGATGAACATAAAGGCACATACAGATTGTCAATGATTATATCACATTTCTCTGAAAACAGAGTATTTTCTGCACTCGTAAACAACTTTGTTTACATAAAGGCTTACACCTTTAAAGTGAGGTTAGTGCTGCTGACTCAGTTATTGCTACATTCACAGTTTAACAGAATTTTAGACAATATATGAGGTACAATCCCAAATAGAGCCATCTTCATTTCTTCCTTGTTCATTTGATAACTGAATTATGTAGACTAGAACTACTGACCGTAGAAGCCAGTAACACCCAAATCATCGGATCCAAGATAAACATTAGTAGTGATTAAACTTCAAAAGAGTAAAAAGTCACCTCTGCAGAAAAAAGTTCCTGTTCTTCATTACACAAATATTTTCTTCATTTTTATGTATGCTAGTAAACTTTTATCTGGGCATATTAAGAGCCAATTCAAGCCATATTAGAATTTTTGCTCCTCTTGACCAGTATGTTAATTCAGTCTCTTGATTTAACAGCTTGGAGTAAAAATCAACTTCCCTTTGATCTTCTGGCATACAAGTCTCTTATGCTTTTTGCTAACTGCTTTATGAACACTTTGTATACTCTTCCACAGTACGTATGCGTGGTTCTCCGTAATTCCAGTTCTAGGGGTTGCAACAGGGAATGAACCAGATCATCTCCAAATGAATACTGTAAAGAGGTTAAGAAAAGAAGATTTAAGGTCAAAACTGAAGAGTGTCATTCAGAGTTAAAGGGTTTTATAAAAATGCCTTTGAAAATCCTATTTGCTTTCCACAGTTTTATTAAATGTTTTCAAGAACTCAGAGAGCTTCTGAATGCAACATTTGAAAAGCAAGTATAAATTACAGAGGTATTCTCTAATGTTTTCAATAAGCCTAACAAGCCAGATTTTTTTTTTTTTTTTAAAGTAAGCAAATGAACATATCCAGGCAGGCGAGGAGGAAATTTAAAATTACCTTATTAAATTAAAAAATTACAGATCTAAAATTATTTCTGGTAATTTGTTTGTTGAACAGTAACTTTCTTGAATGACATATAACTTTTAAGGAATACAATTCTTGTCAAATTATAATGAAACAACAGTATGAAAAGTGTTACTACTGAAGTTTCATTAAACTGAATGATGGTCAAACACATGCTATGTTTAACATGGACATGAAATAGAAGAGTCATTAATTCAACAGTGCAATATTTTTTATAAACAAATGATAAGCTAAAACAGCATTTCAAAGTAACATAATTTTGTTCATCTTATTACCACTGAATCAGCAGTGTTTTACATACTTTCTCTGACACATTCATAAACCAAATGGGATCATAAATAAAAAGAAATAATTTTTTCTTCTGTTTTTGACAATGCTCAAAGGAAACAAAGAAATTGTATTTTTATGGAAACACATTCACTTTCCCTGCAATGTATTCTCAGACCCCCAAAAGTACTTTTCTTCATTTTTATATCCATATGACAACATGTAATAAAGCACCATTAAAATATACTATTGATTTTTGAAGGTTATACACACACAATAGCCTGCTACATTAAAATGTGCATCAGTGCTAAATTTTACAGCTCTTCAGTGAGTATACTGATGCAGTGATAAATAGTTTATTAGATGACTTATTTGCAGAATGAAAAGAAGTCACTGTGCTTAGCATTTAAAGGAACAGCAACACGTTAACACACTAAATCTCTAGAAAAGGTCAAAACAGTATAAAAAAATTTCTTCAATCCAAATCTATCTACAATAAAATGTTAAAATGTTGCAGTAAAATACACACAAACTTTGGGAAGAAGGTTTTTTTCTGCATTTTAAAATCTCCAGAAAAATGAAGCTTCTGGTGATCTTGAAATGCTCATATGGTTTTCTAGATGTATTTATTAAAGGAATGGTAATAAAGCCTTTTAAATAGACATTGACAACTATAGGCAATGTTTTAGAATCCTAACCTAGACATAGTCTACACCATGTTTCAAAAGATGCTCATCACAGAAGAAATACACTGGAATTCTATCCAAGCAGTAAATGAAAAAAATGGTGAAACACTTCAAAGGGAAAAAAATTATTTTGTTGCAATCAAGGTAAGTATCAATAAAACCTACAAAATACTTGCAGCACTGTACATAAAAAAAAACAAAAAAATAACTTTGTGCAAGTACAATGTTGACAACACTTACATTTTTTATTGCTTCATAGACAGCCCTGAAAGTCGGTTGTTTATCATCATGGTAAACACCTCTGTTTCCATGAAGAATAAATATACCTTCTTCTTCAGCTTCCTTACAGTTACTTCCATAGATGCAGTGGTCAGGCCGATAATTCCATTGGCATGGAAAGACATAAAGACTTTCTGTGCAGAAAAATGAGAACTCTGGATTAAGTAGCAAAATTGTTTCAGGAAATACACTAAACTCATTTTTTTTTTCTTAGGGCTGCTTCATAAATTTTTGTACAGTTGTTTTGAAACCTAACAGCTAATCACACTCTAGGAAGCTCCAAGGCTATCTCTCAAAGTAAACACTTTTAAAAAATGAAAGAAGTGAAAAGTCCCTTGAATACTTCCACTGACAAGTCTGCTAAAAGAGTATTTTCCTGGATTTTTGAACATCATACAAAAGATCAATTTTGTCGTATCAGACTTAGAATCAATGTGGGTTTACCTGGATTGTGAAAAAACATAATGTTCAATAGATCCTGATCACCCCATGTTATGTTCAACTTGTACTTCTTCAGCAGTGGCATAAGAATTTCTCCCCACTGTAATCGGACTGGTGTCATATCATTCTATTAGACAAAACAAAGCAAAACAACACACATTTAGAACAATTATACCTATAAAGAAGGAAATGCCCTACAGATTCGTGGTAATTTGCTTGTCGAAGTTACAAATCTCAAATGTATAGATGATTTCTTCCTTTTAAACATCTAAGGAAAACAGTTATGGACATTTCCAATATGCTTTATTTCTCAATTATTATCTTAGAAGGAAAATCATATGCACCTCTTACTTCTGTGTAACTGCCACATTAAATTTTTGTCTTCAAGATTTCCCTCAAACATCTTAAGCAAGAGTTCTAAGAAATAGCAAGGTTTCTTTATACAGCAGTAGGATCTAACACAAAAAATGCATTTAAGTGACACACGCAAGTAGATGGGCACTATTTAAATATCCACACTTCATGCAATTTCTCTGTCTGTATCACAGAGTGATAATATACATAGCTTTTAAAGTTAACTTCAAAAATTCAAAACAGATCAATATAAGATTAATTATTAAATAGTTCCAAACACATACAGCTAAAAAATATTGGCTACAAAGCAGCGTACAAAAATACAGAAATCCTTCAAAGGTTTTCAAAAGAATTTTCATTGAGTTGAACTAATTTTTTTAGTTACTGAACTTGAAACTTCCACAGCAAAGGCACGACTTTTCACTAGCAAAAGGCAGTAAGACTCTACACCAACTACTCTAACTTAATTCCCAAATTCTTGATTTAGCAAAATCAATTCAAAGGAAAAGGAGTTCTAAGTTTTCGGCTGAGGGGATGCTACTTGGGGTAAACTGGCCTACATTGAGCTCCACGTTACCAAAGGGGTTACATATTAAAGCTACTTTCTTATCTTTACACCACGTTCAAGCTCAGTTAGAACAGAAAAGGAACAAGGCTGCTCACTCTATACCTTCTACTTCAGTTGGAAGAGTAAGGGTGGAATAACAAACAGTAAGTTCCAAAGACAGAAAATTCCTGAACAAGTATAGGCTTGTACCCTTGATTCTTTTTAACCAAGTTGCCCCACCAAAAAAATTAGAAGTCCAGAATGGTTTGGGATCTGTATACAGAAATACCATGTTAAGAATCAGAAAATATTACCAGCAGCAAAATACTCAGTTTTAGAATTATAGTATCAAAGACTTTCTTCTCTTTCCACTGACACACTAGAAAGTGCAAAAATTAGCAGTTGAGTTTTCAGTCTTTCCTCAAATAATTTCAGCCATCAAATATGAAAGGCTTTCAGAACTGAAGACTAGAGAAAGAAATACTATCACATTTCAGACAAGAATTAATACCAAAAAAAAGATCTATAGCTTATATTATATAAGAAGCCAAATGGAGTAATACAGGCCCTTCTGTCCTAAAATATTTATGACTATGATTGCTTGCAAGTATTTGATGAAAGCAGGCATAAGAAATGCACAAGAGAATTCTTCTCTAGCAAGAATTATCATTAGGCTCAGTGCAACGTGATTAAACAAAAGAAAACAAAGGCTTAACACCAAAACCTTACAAAAAGCATATCAATTGGACTGAATCACAGAGGGTAGAGATTACTCCCTCACCTGACCTTTGCATCTATAGCATACCGACCCAAGGTTTAAATTTAGGCTCAACACTAAGAATTAAAAACAGAATTAAATGAGCTCAGTGATACCAGGATAATCATAAGAGAATATACAGTAGTAAATAAAGTTTTAGAGCATCCCACAGAAATATTGCTTTAATTTTTTAAAGTCATTATTTCCTATAATTTTCATTTAACTTGTACAGTTTTAATAGCAATGAAATCCAGAGTATATCCCAAGGAGATGCAAAGCAGGTAACAGCATACATCATGTTGCCAGATGTCTAGAAGCAACACTACTTGACAAATAGCACTATCAGATTTAAGAATTGGAAATTGTAACATTTCAATAACCTTTGCATAAATAGAAAAGTTATATATTAATTTACTAACACTGATGTATAATGAAACCGGTGTAGGAATCACAGAGCAAGAGAAACTATTTGAATAGTTATAACCTCCTTCTTTAAACTTCTACTGTAACTTGTAGTGAGGTCAAACAGTGTGAAATAGAATGCTTTAGTTCAATCAAAATTGATGACAGAATTGCTTTTCAAAAGTTACTCAAGTAAGTATGAGAAAAATAACTCTATGATAACTTAAGGATTTCCAAAATATAAACCACCTCTCCAATATTCAACAAGTTGCAAAGAAGGTTAAAAAGTTTCAAGAAAAAAACCCACCACAATGGTAGTGGGCATTTCTGTGATGCCATCAAGCTGATACAAACAGGCTCTTATGAACCCTCAAAATTCTAGTTTTTTTGAACGGAAGGAAATGTGTAAGAACAAAATATACATAAGGATGTTAAGATATTCTCCTACATGTTTTTTTGGTTTAGATGCTGTGCTTTAATTAGTTTGGCCATTACTGATTTCTGTCCCAGAAGACTTCTGCCTGGCCAAGGCTTAAGTCAGACTTAGAAGAGCTGACACATTTAGCCTGTAGCGACCTAGTATTACTTCTCTCAGTTCTAGAAAGAAAATATGAAGTTGAGAAAAAATACTCAAATCATACAGCAATATCTGAACAAACTGCAGCTGTGTCCCACAAACAGTTGACCAACTGAAATTTCCTTAATGCCAAACAAGAGCAAGCCCTCTTCCTTCTGGTTACATGACTCTGTCCTGTTCTTGGATTAACAGTGTGGTGCTAATACCCACTAGATATTTTTGTGAGCTGACTTACTTCACTAACCCAGCAGAAGGATTTCTTTTTTCTACTGTTACCAAATTTAATAGAATCATAGAAAGGACCAGCAAACACCAGAGGCTAGGACAAAGTAAATAAGAAAAGCAGGGAAAAGCAGCTGGTAAGAGACAGGAACCTTTCCTTTTAGAAGCAATTAGCTTTTGCACAGGCTCACCATGTTTCCTAGAACTATAGCCTTAAGCAATACTGAATTGGAGGGAAAAAAGGTGTATAATGGCTTAGGTCATAAAAACTCTCTGAATTTTCTTTTTTTTTTTTGTATAAAGCATACCCATAAACTTCTCCTTTGCTCCTATCTGGAGTTCTTTTGTTTGGGGCTTGTTTGCTTTTCTAAGAGCTCATTCCTTTCCACGACTGCCCACATCTCAGGCATCACAACAACTAAGTTTCTCAATGAATTTGATAAGAGTCTTTGTTCTTTATTCACAAAGCCTCACTGGTCTAGGACTTTTTGTTAAAACACCATATCTGCAGTATTTGCTACCTGTCTGAGTTTAAAAGTATCTACATCCATAGGTATAAGAATATAAAAAAAGTAACTTACTATTATTTCTGCCTCCTAAATACTCTTGCATGTTTTACATTCCCATTTTCTAATTGCTGCTTAGCAAAGACAACAGGCAGGCAATATCCATCAGAAGTGTCATTACCAATTCTAGTTTTATGTCCAGTTATGCACTGCTTGACCACACCATATTCAATAACATGTATGTGCATGCATATGTATCTGCATACACGTATACAAATGCGTGCATGTATATATACAGTGCATATATTTGTACTGTATATATACAGAGTCTCAAAACACACAAGACAAAAGGTAGGTAGGACCAGGAATGACAACTTCCATTAGGCACCATAGATAGCCAAGTAGCTAGGATGCTTGTCTGAAATGAATAGATCTGACAGTCCTGAGAAGATTGAATAAATAAGTGGACAAAAGATGACTTAATTCTGGAGCAATACATGGAACTACAGGTTTTCTGCTACCCAGGTGAGCACTATAGTCATTGGCTAGTCTCCGGTTCTCCTTTTTATTTGTTCATCTTCTGGTTCCTCCTGGCTCTTACAACCCAATGTGACAACAGAAGGAAGATGCTTAAAGAAGCTCAGTCTGGAATTTCAGGCTGAAGAAACTACAATAGAAAAAGAACCCACAGTTTTAAATCCACCGTATTGGAGGAATAACCTGATCCAAAACTTCCACTGTTTAGACAAGTGCTCTAGCCACTAGACAGTCATTCATAAAGGCTTACAGGCAGCTTTTTAAAGATACAAAAATTTCCAGAACTTTTATACTCCTTGAGGAATTTGTTGTCTCATGAATGAATATAAACAAATTCAGACCTTCCTATAAGACAATGAAGTGTTTTCTAGCTCTACTGTATTTGACTGGAATAGTTAATGGGACACAACATGGGACAGTACTGTAAGGTCCGAACGCATCTGCAGTGTTGCTGGCAAGGGGTATTAGGATAGCCCCTACCCCTGAATTTGGTTTAACTCTCTTCTAAAGGTTTGAGCCTAGTAGCTCCTTTGCTATCAGTAACAAGGGAAGCCATACACTCTCAGGCATACTGTGAATAGTCTCAACTGCGCTAAACCCTCTTGAAGTTTTGCTGTGAGGCTTGCAATTTTTCACATTGATGTATCCTCCTTTTAAGATATTCCAGGAACCTGACGATGAAAACAAAGTCTCTGCAAGTCTCCACGAACAGCAGCGTTTTTGTACTAAAGGTTGTGCATCTTAGTGTCCTATGATGCTCCGCAAGCTTGTGGGACCACAGTCTGGGTCCTAAGGGAACATAAACTAAATGGTTCCCCTGCTGAGTGGTCTCTAAGACAAGATCTCAATAATCAACATTGGGTAAGAGAAACTCAATTCCTGCTTAGTCACTACCCAAGCTGAACTGTTTAGCTATGACATGAGAGGAAAATTACCAAGCACTATTATTCCTCAGTTTCAGGTCATAGAATCATAGAATGGTTTGGGTTGGAAGGGACCTTAAAGATCATCTAGTGCCAATCCCCCTGCCATGGCCAGGGACACCTCCCACTGGACCAGGTTGCTCAAAGCCCCAGCCAATCTGTCCTTGTACACTTCCAGGGATGGGGCACCCACAACTTCCCTGGGCAACCTGTGCCAGTGCCTCACCACCCTCACAGTAAAGAATTTCTTCCCAATATCTAACCTAAATCTAAACTCTTTCAGTTTAAAACTGTTAACCCTCATTCTATTGCTACACTCCCTGATAAAGAGTCCCTCCCCATCTTTCCTTCAGTACTTTAAGTACTGGAAGGCCACTACAAGGTCTCCACAGAGCCCTTCTCTTCTCCAGGCTGAACAACCCCAACTCTCTCAGCCTGTCTTCACAGGAGAGGTGCTCCAGCCCTCTGATCATCTTTGTGGCCCTCCTCTGGACTCGCTCCAACAGGTCCATGTCTTTCTTACATTGGGGGCCCCAGAGCTGGATGCGGTACTGCAGGTGGGGTCTCACAAAAGCAGAGTAGAGAGGGAAAATCATGTCCCTCGACCTGCTGGCCACGCTTCTTTTGATGCAGCCCAGGATACAGTTGGCCTTCTGGGCTGTGAGTGCACATTGACGGCTCACATTGAGTTTCTCATCAACCAACACCCCCAAATCCTTCTCCTCAGGGCTGCTCTCAATTCATTCTCTGCCCAGCCTATATTTGCGCTTGGGATTGCCCCAACCCATGTGCAGGACTTTGCACTTGGCCTTGCTGAACTTCATAAGTTTCACATGGGCTCACCTCTCAACCATGTCCATGTGCCTCTGGATGGCATCCCTTCCCTCCAGCATGTCAACTGCACCACACAGCTTGATGTCATCGGCAAACTTGCTGAGGGTGCACTCAATCCCATTGTCCATGTCACCAAAGATGTTAAACAGTGCCAGTCCCAATACCAATCTAGTAGCCGTCTGGTTAGACATCCTCAAACTGTTCTGACTGGACTGCACATGCTAAAAGCCTGATACTGTAGGATGCTTCTCCAGTGTGTCCAATAGCCGGAAGGACTAAGTCAGCAGCATGGGTTAGAAATTATGAGGTAGCCTCCTGTTGGAAACAATTCTGAGCCTTCCAATACCAGAAAGTCTCCACAGATAAGTATGTTGGTCACTGACAATAAGGTCTAATGTGGAGTCTTAGCAAGCCAGTCACACTGGAGAAAGTATCTATCTCTACAAATTCAAAGTTTGAACATGTAGCATTCATTACACTTGCCAGAACATATAAAGACAGAGGCAAAATGAGGTGGAATGAACGCCCACAGCTAGATGCTCAGCATTCGTTATACAAGGACCTGAGAGATACTGGGGCAAGGTTTTAAATCAAGAAGGGTATGCAAAGAGGGCATTTCAAAATGCTTCAGCTGAACCAGAAAAATCCATATATGTCAAAACACCATGAATCCAAACATTTTATCTGTGTTTCTTGCTCAAGGTAACCAGACTAAGACTCCAGGAAAGATGTACAGGATGACGAAAGCCGGGGGGGGGGGGGGGGGGGGGGGGGGGGGGGGGGGGGGGGGAGGATATAGCAATGGAAGGAAAAAGAGGAATGTCACACAAGAGAAGTTCTCAGCAACCATGTTAGAAGCTGCATACAACAAAAAACCAAACCCAAACTAACAAACAAAACCTACCAACCCCCAAAAACCCCACTTATACAGAACAGACCATTTCTTTTTTAATTCTTACTATCAAGCAAGAGTGAAAGAATATTTCTTTATGTGCACTACTAGTCCCAAATGTTTGAGGAATAGCCACAGTGCGCACACAAGCATTCCTGGACAAGCATGAAGTTCAGAAGACACATGAAAGCAAGGGCCAGAAGTATATACGCATCAGATGCAGAAGGGGAAGTGTAAGTTTGGAGTGACTTTAAAGCTTTGGGAAGGATGTCAAAGAATAAGGACCACTGATTACAGGCAGAAAATGCTGTATTTCTAACATTTTAAAAAACTGATGTGGAGAAAGGGAATGGGCTGGTTGCTTTTTTTATTTATGTTAACTAAAGCCATCAAAAGGGGCTTTGAATCATGCTTTGCTATTGGGAAGATTAACGTTTTCAGCACAATTCAAGACTTTTTTTTTTTTGTTCTGATTCCCCGTAACAGTTATGACACACAACCTGCCTCACTACAGAAAGAAGTTCAGTGGCCCACTTAGACAGAAACTGTACATCACGTTAGGTATACTGAAGTTTGTCAGCAGGATCACAAGAAAAGCGTATGGATTTGTGCCTTGCCTTACAGCTGAGATCTTATAAATCACAGATATTCACCCCCATAATGAAGAGCAATTTTTAAAAATCACTTCCTCCAAGGCTGGTTTGGTTTAGCAATCTGACATGTTTCATTGCATAATAATATACAACATGGCAACAGCAGGAATATGTAGTAGATATTTTCAGGACCTGCAAAATACTCCAACCCTCTAGTACCAAGGGAAAGCGGCAATATTCCATTTTGAATCTCAAAATGTTAATGAATGATTTCACCTACTTAACTCTGTATATACAGACTTAAATTTTAAGAAACGAACAGTTTTAGGTGTTAAGGATAAAGGACTTTATATTGTCCTCTAGAAAACTGCAGTTCATTTGAAAGACAATTTTAGTATCCTACATAATCTGTATACTTCTGAAAATGTTAACTCTGATTTTAGTAAAAATGCATAAAGTTTCCAATAAATTGAACCTAAGTTGTACTGAGAAGCCCAACCAGAATTCTGGCACAGTATGAATAAAAGACCAACCTTATCTCAGAGTTTACCACACTAAAAATAATTCGCTACACAGAAATGTGTTATCAGAGGTTAAGACACACGCAGTTTTCAGTCCCGTATTTCTCTTGTTATACTTTTCAATATTTTCATTTTTCCAGATGCTATAAATCAGGAAAACAAACAAATAAAGTAGACAATGCAAGATTCCACTGATGATATATACAGAGAAGTTTTCTTCTTGGGGAAACTACAGATATATACTATAGCTACTATAACTTTCTACTTTAACTACAACCAATATATTCTCAATTTTTCTTAAATTTTCTGTATTTCCATAACAAAAACACATAGCAAGAAATGTTAAGATGAAAGCTAAATCTTTCTTAAATTAGAAATGAGAGAGAAGCAGTAATGTCTACTGCAAGTTTATATTGCCCCTCTTATGGGTGCACCTTCCAATAGTCGACTGCATGATTATTTTTCCTTAATCAATCATCTCTTAAACAAAGAATTACTTTTTCCCTTAGCATAATCACATAGCACTGCTTTTGTACTCTTGTTTCAAGTACATAAGAAAAAACTTCCCACCTGTGAAGAAATGACCATTGCTGCTGCTGCACGCACTGCTTTAGTAAACACTTTCATGATGAACTTACTTCTCTACAAAAACTATGACTTCAAAGCAAATCAAAAGATACTTGAGGTAATATTCACCTGGTCACACTTTAAAAGATCAAAATTTGGAAAGAGTACAGTTAAAATAACTTACTAAATGTTTTAGCACCACCTCCTGGTCATACCACTACACACATTTTTAAAGTAAGTTTACAGTATACATTAAATGTCTTCAGGGATCTCTACAGTGAAGAAAAAATGCCAGAATAGCTACTGACAAATATAATTTACAGCAGACTGTATCACGTCACAGGATGTCTCAGAACTAAGAAAAACTAAAACAACCAAGCACACTTGAAGTTCAGGAATTCCAAGTCTTACACTGAATGACATTTAAAAAACAAAAGTTAGATACCATTTTAAACACACTGTATTTTTAGAGCATTCCATTTACAAGAAAAATATTTTGAAAAACACTGTCCCAATGAATTTGAAACAGGATTAGAATTAAAAGATGTAAAACCACAGAAGATGCAATAAAGGAAACACACATACCTTGAAATACTTTCTTCTGATACGCGTCATATTCATTAACATGACTCCAGAATTTATTCCAGTTGCTCCATAATAGGGATGTCTAGCAAAGCGATTATACCACCCGATACGAGGCTCTTCATGTTCTGGTGCCATTGCAGCAATTTGTGTGGAGTTGAACTTTCCCAGAAAAGACCAAATATCATCAACAGGTCTCAAAAACAGGATGTCAGTATCGACATACAGTAGTGAATCCACATTTTTGAGGATTAACTGTGAGGGAAAGAAATTTAAAACCAAACTTTTAAGTTTTATTGAGCTTCTCTTCATAAAACAGAGGTTGGTGCCATTACACAATAAAGTTTAATATATTTTTGTCATATGCAAATAAATTCACTTTAGACTGACAGTTTGCAGTCAATAACTTTGTCATTGTTCCCTCTTCTCTCATTTTGGAAAATTTCTGTAGAGTGAAACAGAGGGTTTATACAGAATAGTAATGCAAAGGCACTCAGCTTACATTTTATACCCCTGGGCTCCTCAGGAGTAGGTTGCAGGCCAGCTGAAACATTACCATGACAGGAGCTCCTATCCTCCTCCTGTTCCCTTGATTTCCTATGCATCTAATCAAACAAGGAAGAGGTGTAAAGGAGCCCCAGAAGAAACAGTATTTGGGAGATAGCTGCCACCACTATAATTCACCTAGCCTGAAGTATGATTTCTGAAGTGTCTTAGATGAGCAAAGAAAAGGCTGCACAAAACACTCTGGAAACAAGAGCCCATTTCTTGTTTCATTTTCTCTAATACTTCTGAGACCCACACATGCAGGAGACTTTCCAACTAAATGAGGAGATAAGGTGTGATAAATCCTTCTTACCTCTGAGAGCATGACACAACCTATACCTCTCACTGAGGATACTGTGTCATAATGCAGCAACTGAGAAAAGGACTTTTATTCTTTAGTGCATTAGTGACACAGAAAAAGGTTAAATTCAGAGGGTTTTTCAGGATGTCGCAAAAGTAGATTTTAGGAATAGTAGCAATTCTTAATTTAAAACTAAGCAGAAATTAGATTAACAAGGACAGCTTTATGCTTCATAAACAGACTTCTGTATTGTCCTATTACAGAATAACTTACTGGCAAGAACAGCCTTTGTGAAGCACATGGTTTAAATAATTTCTTCCACTCTGCTGCACTTTCAGTTGGAAATGTTATTGGATATAACGTGTAATTAACTTTTCCTTCATAGGGGAAGTCGTCAAGCTATGTGAAAAGAAGAGACCACAAATATTACTTCAGTTCAATTCTATTAGAAAAAAATACATCAATCCCCCATTCAAATTGATAATTGAACACAACTGCAACACCTCTCTCCCATAACAGAAACGCTTCCATAACTATTCAAAATACTTGAACAAAACGTGGCCCCTGCAGACCACTACGAAGAAAACACATCATATCAGATCATATACAAAAGTAAGAGCAAGTAAAATAAACTAGTAATTATAAAAAGTAAACACATCAAATAAAACTTTTTCCCCTCTTAACTAGTTTCCACTGGAGAAATACCAATGAAGTCTTTCTCAATTTAAAATAACCTTACCCAATTTTTGCCAGTTACTGTTTGCATGACATTGGTGTATATATACACAGAGGTGATTTTGCCCCTCTAGTCTACTCTGGTGAGACCCCACCTGCGTCCAGCTCTGGCGCCCCCAACATAGGAAAGACACGGACCTGCTGGAGCGGGTCCAGAGGAGGGCCATGGAGTGATCAGAGGGTTGGAGCACCTCTCCTATGAGGACAGGCTGAGAGAGTTGGGGTTGTTCAGCCTGGAGGAGGACAAGGATCCGAGGAGATGTTATAGCCGCCTTCCCATACCTAATGGGGGCCTACAGGGGAGTTGGGGAGGGACTTTTTACAAGGGCATGTAGTGATAGGATGAGGGGGAATGGCTTTAAACTGGAAGAGGGTAGATTTAGGTTAGATATTGGGAAGAAATTTTTCACTGTGAGGGTGGTGAGGCACTGGCACAGGTTGCCCAGAGAAGCTGTGGATGCCCCATCCCTGGAGGTGTTCAAGGCCAGGCTGGACGGGGCTCTGAGCAACCTGGTCTAGTGGGAGGTGTCCCTGCCCATGGCAGGGGGGTTGGAACACGATGATCTTTAAGGTCCCTTCCAATCTAAACCATTCTATGATATCAGTACGTATAACATACTAATGTCATAGTTAGTATGACATTTGAAGCACAAAAATAGTAAAACCCTCCCCAGCTATATACTAGTCAGCTTCTAATACTGCCAATCTAGTCATGTTATATTCATTAACTGGAATTTGCAAAAATGAGGCATAACCACAGCTACCATTTTCAAAGACTGATGTTTCACCTTGTTTAGACAATGTAAGGCTGACTCATACTGTAAGCACAAAAAAGGGGGCAAAAAAGGACAGACCTCCCTTTTCCCTTGTAAAACCAGCTTTAAATAAGATCACACAAGATAGCTGTTTTGTGTTCAGAACATCAGGTTTGTATTTAACAGATTCAAGGTGATAAATCAGGAAGTTTTGGTCTGTCTCTATGAAAAGCTTTGATATCAGCAACTAGTGCTTTCCACAGGAAAAAAAAAATCAAAAATCTCCATCCAACAACTACTACCCAAGAAGCAGAGAAACTGTACTATAAATTGATTAAATAAATTTTTTGGGTACTTACTATGTCTTTGAAACTCTCATGCAATTGGTCCTCAGCAAAAATATGAAACTGGAGAGGTTTGATGCTGAAAATAACAGCTGATCTCAACATAGTAACAGTCTCCTCCAGTCTTTCACCACAGGCAACCACAGCTAGATGCATTTTCTCAGAAGGATGTGTTTTCATATAATTATATCTGATAAAAAATATTTTTTCATTTGACATTATTTCTAGGACAAGCTTAAAGAAAAGCTCTACTATTTACTGCAGCATGTAATTTAACAAAATATCCTTTATCATATTTAAACCAGCAAAAGATAACTCAAACAGAATATACAAACTACAGCATTACATCTCTCATGTAGGTTTACATTTAACCTGAACTATTCTCATATTCACTCCCACCATCCCAGCCTATGAGGGAGAAACACAGTATGGAAGCACTATAGAGAAACTAAACAAACTTGTTTTCTTAGTAATGTTGCTATCAATTACTAGCAAGGAATTCCATCAAAATTGCTACGTTGAAAGAAAGATCATGAGAAGTTACTTCGAAATGTGAAAGGCTGACAGCCCATTAAGTCTATGCATGAGTTCATTTTCTCCTCTTTCCCTGGACTCAGTACAGAGATAGGTAAAAATGATATAAATACAGCAGAGTTAAACTCAACAACAAAAGTGAGATAACCCATATTTTTAAGAAGTTCTGTTAAGAACATTCGTGAGCGATCTAGGCGTTTTGTCCATTTTCTGCTCCAGTAAGTCCTTCTGTCAAACCCCATGCTTCAGGGCTTCTCCTAAGCACTGGCAAAATGCAAAAAACTTTCTCCTCTCCTTCCACCCTGCAGGAGTTCAACTTGGTTTCGAAGGGGAGGAAACCAACATCTCAAATGGCTGTGTGGGATGTCCTGGTGCTCCCAGTGGTCCTGGAAAATCCCTCAAATACTCTGACCACACGCACTGCCTATGTCCTTGGGGCTAAACCACTGCAAGGTGTGGGGATTGGGACGTCATTTCTCTCTGAAGACAGCTCTCCGACAGTTATGGTGAGAAGTGCCTGGTATGTATTATTCAGGGTACATTTAAAAGTTATTTCATTATTTTAATACAATAGGCTAAAATTATCCTCAGGTAAATACCATAGCTTGGTGGCAAACACAGTGGACATACTAAACCTAAAACCATGTTCTCCTGGATTTCATATTTTTAATTAGTCAGAAAAGCTTTCAAAGGTTTTAAACATACGTCAACTTAAAGCCAAACCGCAAAACAATATTCTGCGCTTGAGCTATTGGCACAGACTACAGGAGGGGGGCGGACTAACAGAACTAAGACTATCTGAAGGTTTAAATTACAAGTTTAATTCCAAGTTATGCAGACAAAAAAAATCTGAAATGAGAAGACTTTCCCAAGCTAGTAACAGTAGCTAAATGTTTGGCAAACATACCATCCATTCTTAGAAACTTGCCAAAGACAGACACACTTCAAAACAGAAATTAACAGATGTGATTCTTAGCACATAATCTCCACTAACTAAAACATATTTAGATGCATACATATTTTCCTTTAAATTGACAAAAGATACTATGCAAATATGCCTTTTTTTTTCTTTAAGGCATGGAAGAGCAAACACATTATTTTGAGTTACATGAGGCAAAATATAAGCAAAGATATCACTGTAAGACTGCTGAAGTTTGACGCCATAAATAATGGCTGCATTTAAAAAGACATTCTGAGTCTTGGAAGATTTTAATACCCTGGAACCAAAAAACTCCAGCATCCCAGGGATTTAAGATTAATAACAGTTTAATTAGAACATGCAGTCAGTCTTAAGTCAAGGTTTGGGGCATTATTAAAAATCACATGGATGAAAGACCTCATAGGTAGGATTCCGATCCAAAACAGGACACCTAAATGAAGATGCTGACATCTGAGATTGTGCCCTAAATCTCATTAACGCCAATGGAGATCTAGTGAGCAGGATATGAAACACAGAGAGCAATTAATCTTATTTCAAAGTAAATACCTAGGGCTTAATTAAATTTCTTAACATAGGTATAAGTGACATTTAACATGCTCTAGAATATCCCACTTGACCTCCAGGTGCCAGTCCAAAAGGACTGGGTGTCTCAAAGATCATCTAATCCTAAAGAGACATCTAGGATACCCAAGTGCTTCTCAATTAACACTGGCCATTTACTTCTCAGCAACTTAATGGCTAGTCACCTGGATCATTCTCTATGCTCTTTAAATTTTAATGACCGCTTGAGACCTAGGTGACATAGACACCTATATGCAGACATCTATATTCAGATTATTTAATCCACAGACTGAAACCTTTTGTAAATCTTGCAGCAAACCCTGAAAAATTAGTTCAGCTCAATAGGAAAAAAAAGGAAAATAGAATCTTTAAATGTAACTGAGGCATGCCCACTCAGACCTTTATACATAAAACTAATTTAAACATTACACCATGTAGTAAGTAGCTAATGTAAAAAACACAAAGCAAGCTGAATGTGATGAGGGTAGCTGAAACCCACAAATAAGTGCACTGCTGCAGTCTGAACAAGCTGCAAGCGGGAGATTAGCCTCATCACTAATCCACTGAAAAGGGAATTACAATAATTAAGCCCTGGAGTCATGAGAGCCTACAGTGATATTGCAAGGTCATGTGATAAATAAGGGCACAACCTACACAAACTGCATAGCTGAAAGCCAAGTTCCTGAACCACATGTAACACACAGCTTTCCATGAGTAAGATATGATAAAAATTATGCCAAAGCAACTCTAAAACACATTGAGATTCAAAGACTGGATTTTATTATTTCTATGTCTAGTGACATCTGTGAATAAAAGAACATTTCAAGCCACACAACAAAAACCAGACTGATCATATTATAATGCTTTTACAGTCCAAGTCCAGTTACAGTTCAAAATCTCTCTTCTATGAGTTTTTGACTTCACAAGTTCAATTTTTTAAATCTGTGCTTAAAAATAATTTTCTGAAAAGGCAAAAAAGTATTTAGAAAAAGCTAATAACAACTGAATTTCAGCTTGCACAATATGGGGAACAGCTGGACTCAAATCCATAAGTCCACAACACAAAGCTTTATCCCTGAAGCAGACGGAGCAAGAAGCCACTGAAAAGAACAGGCCACCATTCCCTCTGGGGACTATTCACTAAGAAGGGGATGGATGAGACATATTACAGCAGGAGAAGTTATAAGACTCCAGAATTGTGGTTCTTACTGCAGACTCCATGAAAATATATCCTTCAACGATTGTAAGTTGCATTTGACTTCCCTGCATACAGACCACTGGCAATCACCTCCTCCTTTTCAATAACCAGGCCTCAGTGCTCCTCTTGTCCAGATATATATACACACACACCTCTCCACTCTCAGAGGGAAATCATTACCCCATATTCATCCACGGGGCCCTAACTACTTATACCTCTTGTGCTAATCCTCCACTGTCAGCATCTTTCATCACTTTTTCCTCCTCCTGCCACTAGAAGCAGCATAAAGTTTAAGTTGTCCAGCAGAGCTTATCAGCTTGAGCTCTGCAGTCTCACCTTTGATACTAACGTGCCCCAACCCATAGAGCTAGTTATCTACGCCACGACTCGTCTCACTCCCTTCTTCAATATTATGTCTACATTGACTTTGGTCCTTACACTAATTTCAAAATTATCTGTTTCCAACTGCTCCTTTCTCTACTTCTCCTTCCTGAATTTTCCATCCTCTGTAACCCTTGTCCCTGTCTTCCCTCCATCGCTCTCCGCAGCAGTTAGTCATGCAGTTACCTCCCCAGAAGACAGGGGGAGGAAAACCGGGTTCATTTAGACAGCCCTGGGTCTGGTATAACCTAATGACACAAGCTTTTTCAGCAATACAAATTTTTTTTAGCAGTTCAGTAGCTGAGTTGAGCATAAGCAAATTAAAATGTATTTTACAAGAACTGCAACTTGTCTGAACCTGAGCAAGCTTGGTATCAGAGTCTCACAGCCCTGGCGTCAGAGCAATAACCCTTACTGAACCTCAAATCCAGGTTCTGAAAGTGTTAGGACACTTTCAAAAGTAAGGAGATACTTTCAAAAAATGTTTGGATGCAATGTGGAAAACAAAAATACAAATGCAGATTTTCATATGCACATTTCTAATTACTAGTAGCCTGATATTTTAGTATGAGAGAACTTGGTGGAGAAGCTGGCAAAAGCAACAATAGCGTGAAAGACAAAGCCTATTTTAGTAAGGCTTTTGGATAGACTAACATGGAAAACTCGAGAGCCCTAATTTCTAAAGAAAAAAAAAATCTCCAATAACATGTGAGTCCTAGGTCCTACAGAGGAAAAAAAACAACCGGTAATTAAAATGGAAGAGAAAAGAATGCACCTGTAGTTCAACAGAAGATGTTGAGCAGGAAGCCATGACAGGGTTTGAGTGTTTAGGGACAAACAAGAGAACTTCATTTGTCTGTGGATACTAATTACACATGAGTAGTAGGGACAGTGAAAATAAGTGAAATCAATCACTTGAGTGAGAGCACCACACATACTCCCGTGAGTTTAGAAAACACATTAAAAACAATCTGCGTTGACACTGTGAGAGCAAAAACATATACTTTAAAGCATGCTGCTCAGCAGCAGAATAAGGCCAGGTACAAACCTTGCCCTGAAGTATTTCTCTGTTGAAGTGCAGACCTTCATTCTGTACTGATTAATTCTGCTGTGGGGTTAATAACCTCTGACAGAGGAACATAGCTGGATATGCTTAATGAATCTGCTACAACAAAATTTTACAGAGCCTGTCTGTCAAGTCACTGCCTTATGTTTAAAGATGTATATCATGACACACAGTATATTAAATTAGCATTTCTAGGTCATTTAAAATTCTGAGTAATAATTTGCTAGTAAGCTACAGAGATACGTTTTGATGGGTTGTACTCTTCTAGAACCCTCATTGCATCCCAGTTGAACTTTTGGGGAAAAAAAACCCAAAACCCAAATGGTATCGTTGCTAAAATAGCCACCAGCTCCGTGAAAACCTTCGCTATGCCCTCTTGACTTGGCACAAGATACTGCAGTGGGGGGGAGGTGTCTCCCGCAGACGTTTAAGGTAGGGTTCTCTTGTTCTTACATAACACATTAAAAGCATGGGTGAGAGGGTACCAAAACCTCAGGAACTCCCAGACATAAGGAATTTTGTATACAGCTCCATCTAATTTGTGATCATTAATCCTGTCCCAATCCTAGCCAGCTTTATTGAGGTCACAGTACAATGGCTTCTTCTGCTGTATGCACACACTGCCACCTTCTGAGCTCCAAACCTTCCAGAGCAGCAGCAGTGTTACAGCATCTAGTGTGACCTGGGTACCAGTCAAAGAGTTGCCAATGTGACCAGGGGCAATTTTATTTTTCTCCTGTTTTTAAAGCACATTCAAGTATAGTGGCACTTAATACGGAAAGCCACGAAGAAACCACAGTCAGCCTTAATTCTGGGTTACAAACTTCGTGCGCCAGAGTTCCTCTTACCCATCCATTGATGTACTACTAAGAACATGCCTAGGGATCATCAGGAAGCTCCCTGCCCAACTTCACTGGCAATCAGACTGTCATCTGCTATTCCCTTAACATGGCCAGAGAAGCCATGGAAGGAAAGATTAGCATCCAGGTACTAAGAGCACAGAGCGGTATGAATAACTGAAGGAATAAATTCACCTCAGTTGTCCTTTCAAATTTTACTCTGGTCCACTGAGAAGATACGTTTTCTAATATTATTACATGAGTTTTGAACAATGTAAAAATATTTGTCATTTTCTGAGAAAATCACCTCATCCTAACTTGCACCTCTAGTTTTTATGTACAACCACCACCATATTACATAATGGTAATACAAGGATGTAAGAATTGTTCTGTAGGTTACAAAAAACATTTTAAAAATTATTATGCATCAAAACAAGTTTTCCTACACTGGTTCTGACAGAACTACAGCCTTGCTTTTCTTAGATCTTTTCTCCATGTGGTCTGTAACATACAAAAGGCACACAATACTCAGCTTCCTGAACAAGGTTGCTTAATAAAGTCTCTCAGTCCTTCCACAATATCATTAAACTTTCCTGGATATAGGAACCTATGGAATAGGTTGCCAGGTTCAGCTGCGTTAAAGTTGTTCGCACTTACAAAAAGAACAAACAGAAGCCTACTGCAAATGTGTTTTCTTCTTCAGTATAAAAAGCTAATCACATTATCAGTGCAAATATTTTACCCATACAAGTTGTCTGACGATTAGCATAGAATAGGCAGAGAAAATATTTCCATATAATCGACCTGTATTATTTCAAACCTGGCACCATGATATGCCTCAGAAAAACAAATGGTAGATATGTAAATACAATACAGATGGCTTAATTATCGCATCCTCTTTTCTTTTTATGCTTTGTGTTTGATCTAAGTCAATCGATCATTAAAGAACCTAACCCAGCAGCCTTTAGTCACCAGAAAAAAGAAAATCAAATAGGCAGAGCAAGAAGGCAACACAGCCAACACTGATTAAAACGCCAGCTATTAAACATTCCCACACTTATAAGAAGTAGTATCGAGGCAAATACAGAAATTACTTGGATTTGAAAGCTACGAAAATTCTAGTTTTCACTCAGCTTTTTAACTTTCTATCACTGCACTGAATTAAAAATAGGTCATAATCAGTTTACCCTGTGAAAGTATGCTAATGATACCAGTGCATATGATGTCCAAATATCACCTATTCAACTACAAACTCAATTAGTAGATTAGGTTTGAAATTACAATATTAGTCATTTAAAAATCTACTATAAAAGTCTGAAGCCCCATCCTCCAATGAACGAGCCAGTTTAGAGAAGTCCTGTTGTTCAGACTGTCACAATTTATCTCAATATATCCACATCACCAGGACCTCAATACTAACAAAAAAAGTGCCCTTTATTTCTTTAATAGACAACACAAGTTAAAACCCACTTAGAAGCAACATCCAACAACTGAAATCAGGCAGGTCAGATAGCCACAGTAATGACCCCTAGGAATTTTTTCCTAATCAGTCTCAAGAGGAAATAAGCAGCCATACCAGCTAGATGACACTGAGCACCTTGAAAGGTGTGCCAGAAAAGATACGCATCATCTAGATCATGCAAAACCTGAGCCTCATGTTATCTTTATCAGCGTTTTTTAAATTTTTGATAAAATCTATACCACTATATGGAAAACTGATCTCATGCTTCCTCTATCACTGCAAAAGCTAACAGGAAATACTGTGTACCAAAACCACAACACAATACATTCTGTCTCAATAATGCTAATAATCAGAATGTTGATAAAAAATGTGGGGGCAGAATAGCTCAAAAATCCTTCCCACATACAGCACAGGCAACAGATCTTACACTGATTAACTTCAAGAGACAAGTTCCTTATTATCCATTATCAGAATAAGCAACTGCTCAGAGCTCACCAATTTCAAATCATGTTGAATTAGCTATAGCATGAGTCATACTGAAGCCTATATATACACCTCTGCTAAAAATTTTCGAGATTCCTCTATAGGTCTTCAACACTTCGAGTCTTACACAAATCCACAGAACATTAGTTGTCACTTTACACTTTATACACTTAGAGCTATTCAGAGGAAATGACATAGCAAGCTGCATTTAAAAAAAAATGTCTATGCCAAGTTCTTTCTCCCATGGATAAACAAATCCCTGTGGTTCTGATATCCAGGAGAAAAAAAAAGCCAACTGGAATTTCAAGTCAGAAACAGAGAGAAAACAAGCTAAGTTTTTTCAAATAAAAGACTTAAAAATCCAGAAGCTGAAGTACTACCTTCCAATGTTTGGAAAACTTCACTGGTAAAAGGAAAGGAGACATTCTAACATAGAGACAAATTTTATGAATGTATTAGTGGCAAAGAAATTCTGGCTACATGATCTGCTCCTCTGAACAAACTCATTTGAGTTTGAAACAGCAAGAATAGAACACCAGAATCTCAATTCACAAACTGATTTATGATCTGGATAAACAGTGTTCTTGTATTTTATGTATTAAACCAGGCCAAATAGAAGATTGAAGATAAGTGTTAGTGCAGTCCAATGACTAGACTCTGCCACTTCTATTAAAAGCAAACTCATCGGAATTCCCATTATTTTCTTAGCACATCTATAGGCAGTGGAGTTAGCTATCCTAAGATTTCAATTAGATATGTAGCTCTTGGGTTTTTCTCATATCCCTATCCCAGTCTCTTCAGAGTCCACCTTTATTCTGCACCTCACTATACCAACTGCACTTAAGAACACAAAGGCTTAGTCAACCCAGGATCAAATTATTTAGAATAAGACACTATGATAGAAGTCTCACTACTTTCTATTTCAAAAGACACCTAATTTAGAATCACAATGTTGCCTCTAGAGAAAAAGCTTTCAATAGGATTTATCTTCATGAGGAATATTGAAGTAGCCCTAGACATACAATCTCAGAAAAGAATGCTAGACTTCATTTGCTGTGGTTAATAAACTTGCATGGAATGAAGTTCATTCCTCTTCCTCCAAAAAACTGACTTGCAAACTTGAGAACAACTACTAAGCATCCCATTCGAAGCACAAGACTATATCAAAGGTCTAAACCCTTCAACTTTTCAGTGTCCCTAGTACAATGCATACAATTTTTTGAGAGTTAAACAAAATTATAATTCATATCCAAAGCTGAAACCAAACTGCAACTATCTTTTCTAATACTACAGCACATACAAGGAAATGAGGCTTAGGCAGCAGGTTCAGATGCTGAGACACTGTAATTGATTGCTGCTATCCAAAGAGGGTGCACTTCCTCCTCCTCTCTGCCATCTTCCCCACCTCTTCTCTTACCCAAACTCACTGCACCTCTCTGAAACCAACTGAACTTATTAAGCAGAGCAAGAAATAAATAAAGTTTAGGGAAGACAATGGAGCCCCCTCTGAAGTTAGAGCAGTTCACTGAGGAATTCAACAAGCACCAGAGTCAGCACAACAGACAAGGATTAATTTAATAGTAGTATATTGATAAAATAATCAAACTGAATCTGAAATTATTAATCCAAACACCACATCCCCTTTACACATTTAAGCAGATTTTTTCTTCCAGTTTCGAAGTGTATAAACATGACATTTTGCAAATATTAGAGGTTCACCATGACAGAAACTGTACTCACACAGTGATACCATTATTAATACATACTTGTCTTCACAGCCACATATGGCGTTCTTAATAGAATAAGACACATTACAGCTTAAGGTATGTGCAAAGGAACTGCATGGGGTTTCTCCACTTCTGATTCCAAGTTCCCACTTGCCTTAAGCCTGGCAGAAAATCAAGAAAGGAAGTTTTCTGCTATTTTAGTGCGTTACATTGTATTGTGGAGAGCTCATGGACATCGCTATAGGCAACGGGGTCAGAAGACAGCGAGACCCTCTCCTCTCTCAGTACTAGTCAACTATTAGGCTGGCTCAGATGTCCATGGATGAATGAAGCTTACAATCACATCCTGTCCCTCCACTAAGCATAGGCTAAGCCCCTATGCCTCCCACCACAACAGCACTGACATTCGGTTTACCCTCCTGTGCTAAATTTCATAAAGCTAAACTCCCAAAAGCTAACCTTTGAGGGGAAAAAAAAAAAAAAGTGAATTGAATCCACTCAGACAGCTAAATCTGCCAAAGGGAAAGTCACATGAATCCCTGAGCCAAAAGAGGATGACACATTGGCTACCAAAGGCAGGGAGAAAGATACAGCAGTCCCAAATTACAGGTTCAGTTCACTAACAGACTAAAAATCAATCTAAGGCACCTCTTCAAGTAACTCCTTG
This sequence comes from Pluvialis apricaria, assembly GCA_017639485.1. Taxonomy (NCBI): domain Eukaryota; kingdom Metazoa; phylum Chordata; class Aves; order Charadriiformes; family Charadriidae; genus Pluvialis; species Pluvialis apricaria. The sequence goes on along the minus strand of CM030007.1, from coordinate 189,408,753 downwards.
GCAACCACTGAGCTTAAAAAGCACTGACAGCACAAAAGCAGAGGAATATGGGACAGATCCAAAGTCTTTCCCACAATCATAATTTCCAAAAATCCATTAAGTCTTGTGAAGCTAATTTTTTTTTCCTTTGCTTCCCTAGAATATTCAAGTTTCAGATTAAGAGGAAGAAATAACCATATCAAAGGATAATCAGTAAAATTTTAAATATAAGAAAAATTAACATACAAACTTAATTATATACTGAAGAAGACTATGTAGGTTAGAGAACATATCTGTCAAGTAGCCTGAGGCTTCTTCCATTTCTTTTCAAGCTACTTCCGTAATCTGACAGTTTAAAGCATCTGAACCACCACATAAAAACATTTAAACTTATTGTTAAAGATGCAACTTAAAGGACACAGTCTATGCTTTAACATACTGTATCTTAAAGCATATTCTAAAATGGTTAGTTTCAATGCGTTTGGATGAAATACCCTCTTCAAATTCTATAAAACATGCAACTTGAATAAAAAAACCCTCCCAACTTAACTACTAAGCATATCTGCCGGTTTTTATTACAAGTTACATCATGGGCATTACTGTGTAGTAAGTTTTATTTATCAAAAATAATTAATCCATCAGTAACTTCTCAGACTATATTCAGATAAGACTTTTTACCGATGTTAGCAAGTGTCTATTTAATGAAGCAACGTAACTGAAAAAGTTTACTCTTTGTAATAACATTTGAGTCTACAATTTTAAAAACATAATAGAACAGGAGAAAGCCCAGCTAAAGGCAACCATAATATAAGCAGGTGAAATGCATGTGAAGTAATCAAAATATTTTGCTTTTTCACCTTGCTAAATAGCAAAAAATACTCATCAGCTACACCTGTCTTCAGTCAAATAATAAAGTACTATTTAATAATAGATCCTACCTAAAAGCAGCTTCCCAAAAGCAGTTCATTCCACAAACATCAGAGGGCAGCATCCAATAGGAATTCCAGAAAGATACAGACAAATTCTTACACCTAACAGGATAAGACAAAAATAGCCTATATAAATGTTACTGGTTTTATGGCAAAGTTAAATGGATTATTTTCTAGCTCAAACATAACTTGAATAGTTAATTACCTGGTAGAATACTGGGTATGTAATGGAACTTGGATAATACAAAAGAGGAGATATTAGGTGCGAACCCAGAGGATTCTTTATAAGGAAGAATGGTCCCCATCCTTTAGCCTTTCCTCTCCATATATTTTCCGAGTGAGAAAAATAGGGGCTGGGATTTTTGAGGGTCATTCTATGTTCTTGGCTTAGTATAAGTCCATAGATAATACAGTGAATGGAAACAGTTACTGCCTGAAAGAACTCCTTCATCTTTGCAATACCTTTGACTACTTCAAGCAAAGGAACAAGTAGAACATTTCATTTTCGAAGTTACATTGTCCATTTAAACACAATCCCTATTCATCCATGACTCTATTTGGTGCAAACCTGATTTTTAACAAAAAACAGGGCTTGTCAGCACCAACGAATTCTATTGTTTCATAACAAAAGGTTAATGCAATACCGAAATAATTACCACATCTGGCAAGTTTTCCTTCTCCATACTAATGGCAAGACTAATAATTTATTGACTTGTACTACACTAACAACTAAAAAAGCAGGTTCTACTAGTCCACCACTACATTTTATGCAACTGTAATACAGGAAATATTTTAAAAGTGCAATAGAAGTGTATTTGCAAAAGTTCTGGTGAGGAAATAGACATCAAGATTTAAAATCTTAAATGAGCAAGTAGAATATTGCAAAGCAAGGGGAATACTCTTAAGTGACTTCCTATGTGCCCTCTTCCTGCCCTGGTGACACAATGCCAATAGTGTTTATCCTCCTCTGAAAGCTGGTATCTATGAATGAAAGACGTGCAAGAAGGAAACCCACACAAAAGCTTGATGATGACAAGGTATTTAAGGACTACTACTCCGAACTCTACTTGAAGTTGGCTTTTCAAGTTTGAAATGAATCAGCATCATCTTGTTAGGGTTATCTGTTATCTGTAAAGGCCAATGTTTTGCAAATACCAGATTTAATAGATTAATGTAGCATCAAAAATGGCAAGCTGTGTAATTTCTTCCTTTTTCAACACTTGAGAAAAATGACGTGATAAACACACTGTTCCACAAAGCCTGATTGTGGGAGGTGGAGCAGTTCTTTGGTAAAGATTGCAGCAAATCCTCGTATCCTGTAGATACATGTGCTTTCAAGAATTAGTCAAGTAATTCTGTCTCATGACTTCAGAATGCTTTCCACAAATAAACATTCAGGTACAAAAAAGGATAATGTAGATTGTGACTGGGATATCTGCACTCCTCTGAGGAAACTAAACGGTATAAAATCACAAGTTCTCTCTGCCAGATTCTTTCTTACATTAATCCTTGTGGCTTTTGAAGTTTCTTAAAAACTTCAAGGCACATTAAGACCTTGTGCTTATCTGAAGAACAATCTTTAAGATCTCCACTGTGTACCTTTTTGAAGTAACTGTCTCTCATTACTTTTAGGATAAATTAATAGACTATCTCTCAAAAACAGTTTTCTGGTTTGGAAGATTATTATCTTATTATTATTACAGGGGATTCCTCTTCCAGCTGTCAAGAGCTGTGTTTTTCTTAGCCGCCTTGAGCTACTATCCTATCCAGACTACCAAGGCAGGAGGCAAGCTTGAATTAATGCCTAAGTAATTTCTCTGACACATTAGGCCTTTCCAACATCCCATTTAGCACGATGACAAGGTTGTCAGCCTTGGATTTGTTTCATAAATTTCATGTATGAAACAAAAATGCTACTAGGATACGTATGTATATAATTTACCTACTGTTAGACTAAGACTCTTTTCCTGCCAACAGAAGTCTCACTCAGCTGACCATATGCTACCATATTCCATAAAGCTTTTGCATACAAAGGATTAAGAGACTGGAATCATCACACAGCATTTTCTTATTATTTACAGTAAGATCATTCAAAATGCCACTCATTAATATCTTCTTTTTTTTTTTTGCTTGAAATAAAACTCGATACAAGCTTAGACTACAAATAAGTGCCACAAGTGCTTCACAAGGCTAGGAAGATGCACTGTATCTGTTCATCAAACAAGCACAGTCATTGTTACCTGAGCAAGGTTACTAGTCAGACAGGAATAGTCACCTTCAGCATTAGGGAGGCATATTTTGCTCACACCTATTATAGGCTATGTGATCAAAGGCCAGTCTCCACAAATAGAAAGCAGAAAATAATGATGTCAGGTGAAGGAAACCCAGTAATCTAATCCAGGCACATGGAGCACCACCCTCACCCAGCCCAAATGCAGGAGAGCAGTCAGCCCATGGGCCAGGCAGAAGATCCACCAGATGAGACAACAGGAGAGGGTCTCCAGACCACGAACTGCCTACAGGGGTTACTGCCTGCATGGGTGTGGGGCTCACTATGGGACAAAGGTGGACTGGGGAGGAATGAGAACGCAAAAACCGAGAGATAAGAGGGTCCAGTCACACATAAACTGTTTGGCAGTCAGTATGATTGGCCATGTTGTGTGCCTGCTCACGAGTCTCATTACTAAACTCAATTTCTATTTTCCTGGGTGAAGGGGCACTCCATTCCATGTGCATGCGTGCACAGAGGTCCAAGTGCCAGCAAATGAAAAGGTGGCTGCAGATCATATGGACCCATGAGCCTGCAGTGCCAGAAACTGGAGAGACGTGTGTGTACACAGCGTGTGGGTGTGCATGCTGGTGCACATTATCACTAGCAAGTATCAAGCCAGACCAGCCCACAAGTAGAGCAACAAGCAACCTGGCTTGGGAGCCAGGTGTCATACAGACCATAAGGCTGGGCCAGACGCTGCAGAGATCACAGGTCTGAGCTACCGAAAGAACCTCTCTCAACCTAGCCACAAGAGACTAGCGACTGAGGGGTAGCTGCTGGAGGGACCAGAGGGTCCAAGCTAGCCACCAGAGATGCCCTGGGGTTGGCTAATGTTAAGGCCATAGGTCTGGACTGTCTACGCAAAAGACCCATTTGCATGAGGCAATCCTATGGCCAGCAGTCACACAGGCTAAGGCCAGTAACTGGAAGGATCCAGTGTATGCACTTGTGCGTGTGTGTGTGAGTGTCTAAGAGGGTCTGAGTACCTGCAACTGAAGTAGGGCTGCAAGCCTTGTGGGCTTGCGTGCCCAGGCCAGCAACAGGGGAGACCAGAGGATCAGGAGCCAGTCCCGCACAGACTGAGTGTCTGAGGCTGGTTACTGGAGGGATCCACGCTGTATACATTCATGTATTTTTCATTAAAAGCCTTTCACCCTGATCAGCCAGACAAGGGAACAGGATCAGGCTGCTCGTGTTGTTTGTGGTTGCGCAAGTGGTGTTTTCTCTGTGTTGATGTCTGTGGCCAGCCATGTACGTACGCACTGTGGGCACGTGTGCTCACTGGGAATGAAGGTTTAGCTTTGCTACTGGCTGCACCCAGGGACATGGAGCTGCAGCAGCCTCGCCTCCGTGACACTGCTGGGTTGGACAACTCCTAACACCAACCACTGCCAAAAATATGAAAACAAAGAAATACAAAGTTTTAGAAGTCATTGGTACGATAACAAAGACCTCAAAGATCTGTTTGCCAGTTCGAAGTATCTCTCCCTTAGGCAACCAGCCATTTAATAATTACCTTCACCAGGTAATTTAGCTTCAACACAACTGAATAATAAAAATTTTAGTCTTGCAGACCTAGCAAAGGTGTCTACATTGTGACCTGAAAAGAAGAATTCTTTTCAGAACTAAAGGACAATTTTAAATTTGTGTGCAAAATACATAGCCATGCACAAGTCACATTCACAAAGACTGAGGCCCTGTGCTCAGGCAAGTCAAGCTTTAATCATAAGGAATCCCTCAACAATCAGTGGTAAAAAAGAAAAAAAAAAATAGTCCTTTTGTTAAGCACACTAGTGGGTTTACTAGTGGAGATCATAGATTTCAAGTATACTTTTCAGTCCATGTGGTGTCTTTTATACTACTGCAGCTTCACAGCAAATTTAGCAGTATGTCCAAACACCAAGGGCTGCAGTCAACTAGCTTGCGTCATGACTATTGCCTTCCTGCCAGTACTGCATTAACAACCCAAGTCTAACCAACTGCAACAATCAACTAACTGAGCCAGACTGCTGTCTCTCCTACAGCATAACCCACAACAAGCAGCGGAACAGGAAGGGTGCATTTTTTAGTTCCTTCCTGCTCCTAATCACAGGAGTACAAATTTGGGAAGATTACGAGATGCTCAATTCAACTCTCAAATGCACTGAGAATTTCTGATTCTTCTGAATAGCTTTGCCTGACCATTTGCAGCAATATCACACACGTGTTATGATGTGTTTTGTCAGAGAAGCGATGGCTATATTAGATAGGAGACAGCAGATGTAATGTTAAATGTCTGGCACAGGAAAAACTTTTTAACTGGAAAAATCTTTACAATGTTTCATTAATTTACAGCATTTCTATGTAAAATAACATTTGCTAGTCAACTGCTTGACAAATTCAGCAGATTTTTTTTAAAATGAAGTTTCAACTTCAATGTTGTTCAATGTTTCATTCTTTTAGAAGTTTTACTCATATTTTGAAAGGCTTAGACAGTTTCTAGACCAATTCCTTAAGGCACCAGAGTAGCTGAGAAGCATTCTGGTGAAATTGCTGGTTAAGTTCTGAGACAGACAGAAACAGCTGCATACAGTGCAAGGAAAGAACAAACTACTTATTACAGCCGCCCTCCTCTGCTGCCTAAGTTTGTGGGTATGCCTCCTACACTTTTCCATGCACTATAATCCACTTAACTCTCCCTTTGCCAGGATAATTAGAGAGCAAGAGACAGATACAGTCAGATATCAATGTCACACATAACAAAACAGTATGGCTGGCTGCACGAAAATGCTAAACTACAGCATAATGGAAAAAATGTTTCATTTTAATAGGGTCAAATTCATTGACCTCACTGAATTCATGGAATTGACGACAGACTGATTCCTGCTCTGCTTCTCAAACTTGCCATTAGGATAGCACTTTTTTTGGACCTGAATAGAAAGATGGAGGCTACCTGCCTAATGGAAGTGGCAATATTGATAAAATTAACTGAAGATTCACTTCTCATAAGCACAGTCTGCTAATTAACTGATCTGAAAGCATGTGGAGAAAGACTGACTTGAACGGATACTCCACAGACAGCAGATTATAGTACTATTAAATGACATACATGTAGCAAATATGTATTTATTCACTCTGTTTTTTTTCGGTTTTTCACAGCCTTCTTCCTCATCCATAAATCATACTAGCAAAGGAAAAAAGGCTGACTACATATACCAGCTTTTGACTGACTTTGTATCTTCTGCAAGTAGACAACTTCAATATTTTCTTTTTTTCAAGTTCAGATCTATTGTTCATTTAGCTCTTATATATGACAGTACTGACTATTCATTACTACTTGTCTCACTGGAATGAATAATCAGAAGGACAATTTACCTTCAACATTAATCTTTCTTCACAGCTAAAAGCCAACCTTAGCATTTAGCTAATAAATTCTTGAAATGTTTCTCAGCTACTTGTATCAACTTTCAAGATACAAGCCTTTAGTTTCTAGTCATCTTGTTCCTCAGGCTACTGTAGCCTTTGAAACAACTCCTTACCAAAATGATTACCCAAGAAGCTCCCCTGAATTATTATGTTTATTGGAGGCTCTTGCCTCAACCTGTAATTCTAGTTTCAATATGGTACTTCCTTTTTAATTAAAGATTTTCTACTTAAAAGCATCATCACTATTGCAAAATTTTTCCAGGTGTGGTATGCTTAAGATATATCCAAAGCTTGCAGTTTTCCTGTTTGTGTGCTTCTGAAAATCACCAGAAATCTCAACTTCCCCCCCATCACAGAGTATGATTGAGCTCTTTCTACCCTTATGTCATATAGTAAACTAGATTATTCAGGCAAAGAAAACCTTTCTTGGCTAAGGAGAAGAGGAAATCACTGCTGAGTGCGTAAACGCCTTCAGATCGCAGCTACATTTACTTTGCCAAACCGTACTTTAAAGCTATTGGTGAACACAGCTGAAGCAGCCCATCACTGAAAGTTACCGTTAATGCATATGAAATGCTAAACTTCAAGAAGTATTAGAAGATTACCTGAACACAATTTACTCTATGAGATTATGAACCCTTTAGGATATTAGATGATCACAAGATAGTCAGAAGTAGGCATAAAACAGCAGTGTGGCTGTCATGCTCAGTCTCTACTACAGAAACAGGTGAAGTATAAAAACTGAAAAACACCAATACATTCACCAAGATGTGAGTATCAATTACAAAACAGAATGTAACACTATTTAATACTTGAGAATAATTGAAACATACATCTAAAGGAACATTCAGTGGGGTGTTTTTTAACTGCCACAGGACAGATGTTTTCCTTAAACAAAAGCCTTTTAGGGACTGTTCTAAGGGACTGACTTGCACCCAAGTTTTGCATACGCTGTTTGCACAAACAGCATATAAAACTTCAATAATTTACCACTGGATGATGTTCATTCTGAGCCTTCAGTCTGACAGCAGTTTATAGGTAAAGAATTTCCGCACAGGTGTCAACAGACACTGATTTTGCAAGGAGATAGGCTCCCATGAAACCGTATGCACAGGAATTATCTGCAGCACTGAAGACCTTTGAAAAAATAACTTTCTCAGTTTGTAAAGCTTTTCCACATTGCAACACAGGGCAGATTTACATCTCATTTCACCTCACTGCAGCAAGCAAGAAGCTTCTTGTACCTTGTTGGGGTTCTCCCCCATCAGTGTCTTTGACTTTAAAGCTACACTTTAGTACAAACACTAAAAAAGAAAAAAAATACAGCTTTTAAAATAAACTTGATTCTTCTTTTCCCAACCAGGAGCATTATGTACCTGAAAGTAATGTCAATATTTACTAATAACACATTATTTAGATTATAATCTTTCACCCAACAAAAGTTTTCTTCAGGTAAATTGCATATTTTCTTTGGTAAAAGTAGTATCATACATATGACCTTTTTCCTCGCATTTCTATTTAAAGCTGATTTACTAAATCAATGAAATATTACACAAAACTGTTAAAGTTAACTCTTTTATTCCAGTTATGTTCTTTAGAACTAGCAGATTTTAACTTATCACAATGTTTTTAATCATCAACTACAAGCGAGAAACAAGCACGCTCGCGTTTTTTTCAAGTCATACTCTGTATTAATCTAAACTAAAGTAAAAGCATAAGAGAAAACATTCTCTGAAGTAGTTACACCAGTCAAAAGCTGGGTTTCACATTTCAGCTGACTCCACCCTGAGCAACTCAAAATGCTGTTTCATGATATTTTAACACGATTAAGTCAGAGTTTCTGTCATCCTGCCATCCTCCACAACTCCTTTGCACCAGCACCAACACTTTCTTAATTACACGATGAGCCAATTCGGAGTGCTGAGCTGGCCAAAACCTAGGCAGTTTTCAGGCAGGTCAGTGTGCCAGATCAACTTACTTGTGTGATCAGAGGAGCACAGGCAGTGTAAGGGCGGGGGGATGCCAGAGTGTGTGCAGCATTGGGAAGGAGGGACAGCCACCAAACCATCAAACTTACATTATTTTAAACTGCTGTGGAATCTAAGCAGAGTTAGAGGTAGGCTGGCCCAAAAAGGCCTGGTCCCAATTCCTCCTGGTTTAGTAACAGATTTCTTGTAACTCCTTTTTTCCTGGCATTAGCATTCTGGTAGGCACAGGTGAACAGGACCATGAAATTCATGTAATGAAAAACTAGCATTTTTTCAGTCCATACCCTCACTCACCGCTTGATGAATTAAAAATTTCTGCTGACAGAAGGCATGCAAGAGAAACAGGCAGCTATGCAGAGCGCGCGCTGCTCAGATTTACACTTCAACTGCAGAACTGAACTCACGGTTCCCTGCTCGAAGAGTGGCTTCACTGAAGGATCCCATAAAAAAGCGTTTTTGCTTGCGTAAAGTCAGATTTGGTATTAAGTTACCGAGTTTCGGAACTGAGTAACACCTTGAAAGTTTCTCAGCTTGGAAGAAGAAAACGCAGCCTCCTCCCTTCACCTACCCCGCCGCAACAAGGAAGCGGTCCCGGGTCCCGGCGGGACCGCTGCGCAGTGCCGGGCCCGCTCCCGAAGCGGAACCCGCCTTCCCCCCGGCCCGGGGCCGCCCGCCTCTCCCGCGGCGGGGCCGCCCACGGGGCCCGGCTTCGCCCACCGGCTGGCCTGCAACACCACTTTTTTTTTTTTTAAAAAAAAGTTTCCTTTGTTTGTTTGGTTTTTTTTAAGGCTTTTCCAAGCCCTGTTCCCCGCTCACCACCCCGCGGGACGCCGGAGCCGCTCGGGAGGGAGCACACCGCGACACCGACGCCCCCGCTCCCCCCCAAAGCGCTTTCCCGACCCCGCGCCGCGGCGGCAGCCTCGCCCCCTCCCCGCCGCCCGAGCGGAGCGGCCGCCACTCAACAACCGGGGGCGCCCGCGGCCCCCGAGCCCCGCTCCGCCCGCCGGGAGGGCGGCCAGCGCGCTCCCGCGCCTCCCCGGCCCTCCCCTCAGGAATGCGGGGGGGAACCACCGCCCGCCCGCGCACCCGCCTCCCCCCCACCCCCCCGAGGCCCGGCCCCGGCCCCCCGCGCCCCGTACCTGCCGGCCCCCGCCTCGCCTCGGACCGCGCTCCCCGCCGCCACCCGGCCGTCGCCCGCCTGCCGCCGGGTACCGGGCGCGGCGGGGTCTGGGGCCTGCCGCTCCGGGCCGCCGCCGCCGGCGGGCTCCTGCTCCAGGGAGAGGGCCAGCTGGCTGAAGCCGTAGAGCAGCGAGCAGAGGCCGCAGCCCAGGCACAGCAGCGCCACCCGCGCGAACCGCCGCATCCTCCCGCGCCGGCCCCGGCAGCGGCGCCAGGCGGCGGCCGGGGCCCAACCGGCAGCGCGAGCCCCAACGGACGCGGCGGCAGCGGCAGCGGCGGCGGCGCGAGCCCCGGCATGCGAGGGGCGGGGCGAGCCGGGAGGCGCCCGGGGGGGGGAGCCAGGTGCCGGCGGCGGGGCGGGAAGGCGGGGCGGGCCGCAAGGGGCGGGGCGTGCTCCAGGGGGCGGGGCGTGCTCCAGGGGGCGGGGCGTGCTCCAGGGGGCGGGGCGAGCGTCAGGGGGCGGGGCGTGCTCCAGGGGGCGGGGCGTGCTCCAGGGGGCGGGGCGGCTACAAATCACCCTTTAATTGCCCCTAAACGTGAAAAAAAATAAAAAGGCGGAAAAGTCTCCTTCCGCGGCTGCAATAGCCCCGGGGCGGGCGGATAGGGAGCCCCGGGGGGCGCTGGCCGGACCCGGTCCCAGTCCCAGTCCCCTGGGGAGGTGTGACAGTGTGCTCCACCACCAACCTGACCTTTATCTCCCGTAACCCCGTCCAAGCGATAACCACCAGCGATGGTCACAATGGGCGAGTCCAGTCGTGATGGTTCCACGCGGCTCAACGCGGTTTTGGGGAGGCAGGTAAGGACTCGGTAGCCAAGGGCTAACTTGAGCCACGAGCCCACCTAACCACACCGCTGGTTCTGTGGTCAATATGCAAATATGACTATAGGTCAATCACCTCAACCCCATAACGTAGCGAACAGCCCCAGAGCCCTTTGAGCTCTCCTGCCCGGCGGTGGGCTGCACGCCAGCATCTCCCCTTGGGCAGGGACGCCGCTCAAGGTTGCTCCTCGGGATTTGGAGATTTCTTGCCGGAACAGATCCTCTGTAAGTGACTAATAACATGCTAAACTTTTAAATCTTAGCTAAGTGATATAAAGGATTGATTGCGCATCTATAATCCTTTAGATGTAAACCATTGACCAAGCCTGGGACTAGGACTGGGTCCAGCCACACCTGGACTCCTCTCTGAGAAGGAGTTTGGAAAGTGAGGGGGTCCTCTCTGAACCTCCTGACCCAACGGGAGGGTCTCCCCGACAGCTCTGTCTGACCCTGTCCTCTATGCAGTAAATAACCAAGTGTGCCTTTGCCTTTGAATCTTATTATAACACCGTCACATTTACTATCAAACTTTGTTAAATCCCTGTTTCATACCAATAAATGTATCGCTGTGTCTCTCTACGAGTGAAGCGCATCACTCTGCCCACTGCAGGAGGGCCCTGGAGAAGCTGCTTGCCTCCACCGGGGTCAGCCTGGTCTCGCTGCCTGCTCAGACCTCCGGAAAATGCCTCCCTGGGACGAAGTCGAGAGAAGAAATGTCCCAGGCAGAGGCAGTGACGAGTCTTGACAAACCACAAGTCTGCAGGCTCAGCATACGGGCTCATGTCTCACCTTGTCTCTGTTAAGGGCAAAAGTGAGGCTAAAGTCCCCTGAAAATGACACTTTTTTCCCCACACTCAAGTTTTTGGTTGTGGTGTCTTCGACTTTCTTATGTAAAAGCTTCACAAGTGCCTCTTCACAAGGACATTCCCTCATGTTCATCAGGCAGCTGGGGTTACGCAGGCATCTTTTCGCCTTGTGGAGACACAATCCGAGCATCCAACTCGTGCACTCCAGTCCCCTTCCCTCCTCTGGCCATGGCACACCGGCCACTGCACGGCACCGTGGCCTGGAGAAAGGGAGAAGCTTCATGAAACGGGGCCTGAAGGATTCATTTGTGGTCTCTAGTAAAGAGAGGGTTCTCTTGGCTCACCACGTCGTGCTGCTGGAGAACAAGAAGTAGGCCTGGGAAGCTGCTGTTATGGTTTGAGAAACCCATAACAATTTATTGTCATTTAGACAATCATTCTATCACCCGATGACCCTTCCCCACCTGGGAAAGGGAATCAAGAAAAAACAAGAAAACCCAGGAGCTGAAGTATAAACAGATTTAGTAGAGTAAGATTAGATGATTAACATTAATAATACTAAAGAACCAATATTGATCCCAAGAGCAATGTAACATATACAAGGATTACCCTCAGCCAATTCTATCAGCAGGAAGCTGAGCTGTGCACACCCAGCAGTGGACAGCAAATGTCGGACACTGCCAGTGCTACGGCTTCGGGAGGAAGGGAAGGTCTCAGGGCTCCGGCACCAGGGCATGAACTTCTCAGGATGGCAGCCATCAAGGGAGGGAGACCAAACTTCGCAGCAAATTTTCTGATTTATAGTGAATGTGATGCTCATGTATGAAATAATCCTGTTGGCCAACCTGGGTCAAGGGCTCAGGTCCTGCTTCTCCTCATCCCTGCACCTGGCGAGCTGGAAAACACTGAGGCCTTGAAACCCACACACCATAGCTGGCTATAAAGCAAATATTTTCACAAATTCAGATGTGAGAGTCTTCTAAAAGTGCAGTCTTCCCAAGTATTAGAAGAGAAATCAGTCCTGTGTCGCTCAAACCAGGACAGCTGCGCACTGGGGAGAAGAAACGATAGGTGTGCGTCCTGCCAGGCAGGGGGTGTTGGTTGGGTTTCAGCGGAACCCACTGCAGTGTCACATCCCCTCTCTCCGGCCCGGTCTGCTGACCAAAGGCCCAACAGCCCGACCCACCCTTGCCAAGGTAAGCGTTATAAAGTCACCAGTCAGTGCTTCTCCCTCAGCTCCTGACATTGTTGGGTTTTTTTTTAAAAAAAGACAAATTTGAAATAATTCCACTTGCTTTTTCATCCTGACGGTGCACTTGGCTCGCATTTTCTCTACAGACTGGACTTTTTTTCTCTTTTTTAAAATAAGCCATGATATCCCCACTTAACCGCGTGAATTCAGGACCCTGTATTTTTAAGAAAAAATGCAAATACGATTTACAACAGAGCTTAAAAAAATAGTTCTATCATAGATTCTGGGGCCTGAGGGTGTGTGTGTCACATGTGAATGCCCATAAAACCTGAGCCGTAGCTTACTGCTGCTCTTGGCTGCGTTTGCAAGAAGGGGGAAAGCAGAATGCCAGCTGGCAACTCTCGTAGCTGGAAGATCAGTAATGACAAAATTGTCCTGCCAAAATTGTTCGTCAGCTCCTTCTCAAAACAAAAGTAGAAGTGAGGAAAAAAGGTGGCCCTCAGAAATACTGGGTACTCAGCGGTGTTTGAGGTGCAGATACCAGGATGATTACTAAGAGAGACAAGCAGTGAAATTGGGACAGAGAAAAGAAGTAGAATCCAAGAGAAGTAAGGGATGAGGGAGGATGAGGAGCAACAATGGGAATTCAGGGCCAGTGATGACAGGGTGATGGTGGGAGAGTCAGAGATGAAACGAGGGAGGATTTGTAAAAAGGACTCTCTAGAAAGAATTTGCTTAATGAGGTAAGGGAAATTTACGTTAGTGAGATCCACGTGCTGGTGTGCATCACGGAAAGAACCAGCTCCAAAAGTGCCACTCAAAGTCTCAGCTGGGCTTTCTGCCCCTCTCTTTTCCGTTCCTCCCTGCTTTCTGCCGTAAGGGATGAACCCGCTGTTCTGCCAGCTTTCCTGAATTTGTGTGTGCATTCCAAACCTGGCTCATTGCTCTCATTGTGTATCTGCCTGCAGACCTGCATCATGGATTCGCTCGCTGTCCCATTTCACAACCCCTGACACATACCATCAAGTCCGTGTGGCCTGGGATAAGCAACACAGCAATACCAGAGTCGGACTGGAGAGCTACAATGGAGTATTTACTGGCAGCGAGCACAAAAGCGAAGACCGGTTAGTCCCTACTGAGATGCGAGACTTGCCGTTTGTATTGAAGAGTGTTCCAGTCAGGGGACACGAGGGCTGAAGAGTGTTATAGAGGGACCATGAATGAACGTGGCAGCTGGGCAGCAATAATGCTTTCATGCTTCAGAAGAAGAAAGTATATTCTTAGATGAGAAAAGAAGAAATCAGGAGTGCTAAACAGAGGTGACATAGGGAGAAAAAAAATAATTTTTTTATTATCAAACATACCGTTTCCCAAGTAGGAATTTACGGGATTCTCTTCATTCAGTGCTGTCCAATAATGCCTGAATTATTAATGAGTGAGAATGTACCTGCAGCGCTCTAAAAATATAACTGAGGCAAGGTCAGAGAGAAAGTTAGTAACTTTTGTTAAGGTATCTGATGCTACTGAGGAGAAAAAAAACAGATAAGCTTACACACACACAAGCCTTATTTCACCCTGCAAAATCTGTCCATTTCATCTCACTACCAGTTGGTCTGATAAAAGATAAAATGCTGCTCACTAGAAACTCGGCCTTGTGAATAACGAAGATAAGCAAAAGTGACTGAAATGTCACACCTAGGTTGTATGACTGAGAAAAAACACTATCGGACGCTTTGCAATTAGCTAATTCAGCTTTTAAAATTTTTTAAAGAGAAATAATGATGTATTTTTACTGCTCACCATAAACAGTTAATGAATAATATATAACATTTTATGCTATAATGCTAGTCTTTAATAAACTTAAAACATGAAGAGGTACAATTAGATGCAAGATTCTCTCCATTTGTTACCAATTTTAAATCTTGGAATCCTTTTCTTGACCAGAATTTAGTTACTTGGCCATGGCAACTTTTGTATCTTTAGGATTCAATTCTACTTACTATGTCCAGAAAATAGCTGAAATCCAGAAAACAGTCATCTTCGTGAACTACAGATGTTCAATAAGTAGTTAGGACAATTGATTTTTTTAAAAGAATCAGCATCTTATACTTCTGCAAGTGTGTTCAAGGGTCGTAAGAGCAGTTACTGCATGCCAGAAAATGAAACCAAAATTCTAACAACTCATTAGATGAAGAGATAAATCAGATCAACTGAAAAAAAAAAAAAAAGAATTATTCACAGTTATGGAAGGGGATTATCTGATGCAACAGAGAGAACAAAGAGAGAAATCAATTTCAACTCTAACTTTGTGCTAATTAAAAACCCCAGTCCTAATCAGATGCGTTTGTATCACTCCTCCTGGTTTTGTTCTTTCAGGAAGTTAAGCCATTAGTTAAGTTGGCAAAGCAATAAGATTTTGCGCTGACAGATTTGTGTCAATGCCGCCTCATGTGCAGACCAGTTAAGGGGTTTTCAAAGGCAAAGACATTTTCTTTGATGTTCTCGTGCCCCTTCGTACAACCTGCAGTGTCAACACTTCGCTATGATAGATTGCAAGGTTGGGCGAGCAGGGCGGAACGGCTTTACTACCACGTGTTGTGCGTATGGTATCATCAGGCTTCTTGGTGCAGTGTCCCTTTGCTGTTGCTGCCAGACATCAGTTTTCTTTCCTTCCAATTAATTTTGAAGACAAGGGTTGAGTTTGTTACAACTGCCTTCTACTCTCATTGCATCTACTCTTCAAATTGCCCTATGTCAGCCCCCAGTGTTAAAAATGTTAATAAAAATTCTCAAAATCAATTCTTATTGATGACCAAAATATTACTGCCTTCCCCCATTCCTTCTCGCTCTCATTGTTTTGCATTGTAAAGTGCATTTAACTTATTTAGACTACAAGCAGGAGCTTACAATATTTTGCGATTACTCTTGGTATCAGCAATATATACACCTGAGGACAATAGTCCGCAAAATTAAGCAAGCTGCATTGTAAGTAGTTTGGGAAGTGGTGTGATACTTTGCAAAGTTCCTAGTTTCTTGTAAGTTGAAGCAATTATTTCTTCATCAATAGTACAATTTACTTCAAAATTTATTTAATGGATCCTCTGGGAACAATTATTAAACAGTAGAGAGTCAAAATGTTTCTATCGTTCCTCTTAAAAAAGTTCAACTTCTGTGTCCTAAGTAAATAATTCTGCATCTATAGATGCACTCTGCATCTATGTATGTAGTCTTGCACAAATTTTAGTGCTTTACTGCATTAAAAAAGCAGAAGGAATACTTTCTAGGAGCGTAGAGAGAATTTTCTTTTTATCCCTTTTTCTGTATTTGTGTGTCAAAACCTTTTCTCTTTTTTCTTTTTTTCTGTAAAGATTTCTAAATATGGAGCTCCACAACATCAGTCCAAAGGGGATTCTGAGTGTTGGGCTTTTGTTTCTTTGCCTCATCTAAAATTCTCCAAGGACCATATCTGGCAGAGGCATTTGTGTATAAAGTACTCCTGGAAGGAGTCAAAGCAAACTTATCTGCTTATGCAAATATGTACCATGTACAAAAATATAGCAATAAGGCAAGCAGGCCTGGCTGTTTGTTTGTTTGTTTGTTCATATATAATTATACTCAAGTTTGAAAGTCCTTATCTTGTCCTGCTGTTGTTTGTTACAGCATCAAGTGCTCTGAGTCCTCTGACACCCTGATCAGGGTCTTTTAAGCTTCTACAATACAACGGGGGTTTTTTTGTGTAATAGGATAAATATTTACTAACAGTAATCACAGACAATAGCAACTTTGCATTATGGCTTGAAAGTTTGATTTTTAAGATGAAGGACATCACCTAATCTGAAATTAATCCTGTAAGATATTTTCTACCTTTTCCACTTTCCAGTAACAGTGCAGACTCTACGCAGTGAATTTAATGCTACTTGTAATAAGTATGCTCATCCTACTCACTTTTTTGAAGATTCTTATAAGGAATGCATTAGCTCATGAAATCCTCAGACCATGGACTGAAAACTACTACTCTTCTTTAGTTTATTTTTTTTATGTTTGATTTAAAATTTTATACATTTTATGTATTTATTATTTCCAAGTGCAAAAAGCCAGCACGGCTGGGAGAGTGAAACTGCGTGTAGCAAACAGCTCAAATGAAACCCCCCAAATGTCAGATGACAATTGCCAGCTGCCCTTACAAGAGGAAACAGAGGTTTTGGAGAGCTGGCAGGGACGCTGAGAGGCATTCAGCAACACAGGCCAGATGATACACTGGAGGCAGTGAGCCAGGTAGCCAGTTGCCCCTATTTCGAAACAGCAGCTTAGCCTGGAATGGAGAAGATCACAGACGTTTGGTCATTCAGTACGGAGAGGCTTTGGAAAGCAGTCAGTCAGTCAAACCAGGTGAAGAGTGATTCACTCTGTCAATTTCTAGCAAGCCCACTTGATATTTTATCTTTTTATTTTGTTTATCTGTACCCTGCTGTTGCTCCCTGGTCCTCTTCAAGTAGGGTTTGACATTGTAAACCAATGTAGAGACATGTCAAGGACAGAGAATGGAAGTCCTAACGTTCATCTCTCCACATCCTTTTCTCTAGGGGTTGCTTTATTTCCATAATTACTAATTCAAAATCCAGATTACAGCAGTCAAAAGTAGTAGCTGTTTGAAACATTTAGTGCTTGAATTATCAGGAAGAAGAGGTAAGACATTAATACTTTCTTTTGTACTGACTGCCCCTTTAAAAACTGAATAGAACAACCCAAGAACAGACAAAAGCCCAAGGTACACAACAGGCTGAGGTCCCAAGTATCCTTATACTCGGTCCATGGCCTTAATCATGTCTGAAGTTCACAGAAGTAATTATGGTGAGCAGTCAGCTTACCTTGCACAGTCCTGTGCCACTCCCTGGTGTGCAGACATGATACTGATTTATCTGATTTGTCATTAGAATTGTGTTCTCAAACTATTCCACTGCCCAAGTGGCAGCAGAGTCAGTGAGTAGTTGGGATATTGTGTTGCACAGATTTTAGAGCCTGAAACGTCTAAGATATCTTCCAGCACTGCTGGCTCATGATTGCACTAATACATTACTCTGCCTTCCTTCACCCATCCTGTATCTCTAACTTTCAAAAGATTTTATTTTTTTTTAATTTTATTTCAGGTCAAGAAAATGTAAAATAAAATTGGACGCTGTCCTAGGCTATCTCCAGGAACCAGGCACATAGTGGAATGCTGTGATCTCCCATGGCTGCCAAAGCATTTGTGTGGAATTTAAGAAATTTGTTTTGATCTTCAGACCCGTAATTGTGTAGCAGACTTACCAAACCGTCAACAGAGGAAAGAAATGAATAGAAGGGTGATAGAAGGGCCTTACAGCTTGCTCGCCTCTCTTGAATTCCTTCTGTTCTTCTAAAATAGATGAGTAAATAGACTAAATTAGACTCCCTTAATTAGCAACAGTAACCCCATTCTGGGCTCTGATGCCGATTTAGTCTTGTACAAGTCAGTGTTTCTGCTAGTACCAAGCTCGGCAGTTATGTCAACAGTTTGCTACCACTTGCTGCCTGCACTTCGGGATCTATGCCCAGCACTTACAGGGTGGCATTAAAAGCATTCTGCACCTGAGGATCTATCAGCCTCGCACATTGCCTCCTCGGAGTGAGGATGAGTTTACGTACTTGTGGCCAACACTTCAGCCACCTGCTTACACAACTGGGAAACTCCGACTGTCTTTGCAAGGGAACCAGCTTCTTTCAGAAAGCCTGGCAGGATTTTAGCCTTACGCTGCAAAGCAACACAAATGACAAACCATTCAGAGAGAATTGAACGCTGGAGCTGTATGTAACTTGAGACAACCCACACGGACCATTTTTTTAGAACCCACTTTAGTAACAAAAAGGGTAGTTCTATATACAATGAGACGAAGCCTTAGACAAAGCCATCTTCTCAAGCTTCTTACCTCAGCTGTTACTTTAATTTGCAAGCATGGAAACTTGCACGGATGCAAGTTTCTTGCCTCGGAAGCAGTACTCTCAGGAGTATCTCAACTTCCATCATAGCCAAAAGAGGTATCAAATCACCTGTGCCAGTAAATGCCTTTTGGCATTTTGAGATCAAATTCCCCAAGTCTGCTGTTTATCCCCAAATTGCCCACTTACATTTCTTGCACTTTTTCCTAGCCAGTACAAATAACACATTCAGAGGATGGTTCTGAACAATTTAATAATTTTATTTACCATTTCATTTATCATAACACACCCTAAGCATCACCACTGCCAGTCAAGATTGAATATAGTACACCAACAACAGTTTTCACCAAAAATACTTTCTTGTCAGATTCTTCACAGGCAAGAAGTATTAATTTTTTCCTGGAGAAGGCATTCCAATACGTGTCACTATTCTGGGCTTCAAACACATCTATTTACGCTCATCTGAAATCAACTGTATATTTATCAAACAATGTGAAATAACCATAGAGTTGTTAATTTTAAAACAATTCCATTATCATTAATTGTGTGGCATTTATTCTGGGAAAAATATCTTTGCGCTGCGATTAAATTGTTTAATAATGTCTTTGAAGTGAGGTCAGGAAGAGCTCAGTTTAAGGCAGTGTCCTAATGGGTTACCATACACTTGGCTAAATGCAATGTGTTGTCATCTTTATTTAAAGGACTGCTTAACTGGAATTGAACATAGTTTACCAGACAGAAAATCTGTAGCATCTCATGATGCAAACTGTATTTTCTGACTGCTACAAAGAGACCTTAAGTGCCGGCCAATATACTGGTTATGTTTTTTTTTTTTTTTAAATACCTTTAAAATTTTTGTAACAAAATTGTATATATTAAAAAATTACAACCACACACAATCTTTTGTTCACGGAGATGTTTATTTTTGTCTTCAATGTTTGTAGGGAATACGATTTCACTACAAAAGTGTCTCAGAGAAACTCCATTCAAAATCCAGGCTTAAGAATGAAGGGAAAATATACTTTCAGCTGTACCAGTCCTGAGCAAAGTTTAAAAAAAAAATTAAAAAAAAATCCTCTAGAGATAGGAAGCAGCACCAATAAAACCAGAGGGCCTCTTACTGATATTTGCTTATGCTTTCTTTTCTGCTTGAGAATTGGTAAAAACTTAGGTAGGAAGAATTACTTTATTAGAATGTGGACCTAAGATTCACAGTCCCAATCTCTCCCCAAATACCATGCATTCTTTTACAGCCAGAGTTCAGGGCCTCAGTTTTACTTTCCATTAAGTAGTCAGGACTGCTAACAGCAAGACTGTTGCCCCCACGGTGTAATAATTTCTCTTACTTAAATTGGTAAATAAATATTTATGTAATATACTTCTTTTAATAAATATTTATTTCCTATCAACATCAAGTTCCTGAAAAGTTACATTGTTCTTAGAAGTATACTACTCATAGCAGTTCTAAAACTTCTGATAACATCAGGTCTCAAAATAACTCAAGTGGCTTACATTCTGTCTCTTGTTCTTTCAGTGAAAGGATTTCAAAAGCCATTGGTAACACTCAGTACTTAATAGTTGGTTTATCCAGGACATTCAGATTCAATCTGACAAAGTAAATACTTCTAAGAGTCAGAACAGAAAAGGCACTTACTTATTTTGGGGAAGACACCTGGCAGGTAAGATTTTTATTTTCAAAATAACAAGCCCTTTTTCTGACAATAAAATCCCTAAAAACTACTGTTGGATAAACATAAACCCTATGAATAAAACCAACTTGTGTACCCCTTCCCAAGAAAGGTAATACTGTCCTTGATGGAGAAACTGAGAAGTGTGAAAGCACCCAGAAATACTCAGAAGTTTTATTCACTTCTGTGATATTCCAGTAGGCTATCACAGCTGACTAGAAGAAAAAAGCTCCTCTGAAGAATGTATGTTTTATAAACTGAAAGCCTCAGAGATTTCTGGACTGTTTCTTATTAGGTACTTGTATCAGCAATAAAATACAAGATTCTAGTGTGTTATAACCAGGAACATCACCTGGTTACAACTGATAACCTGTGACTCCATCCAAAGGAGTAAATCTTTTATCCAGCTTCCTTTCAATTGAACCATTGCCTCAGTGATGCTCTGTATAAGGCACTTAGTAAATTTTAAGAGCATCTGACGGTGCTGTTGGTAGTTTTGATTTGTCTGTGAGGATGCTCTACCAACGCTTCAAGATTAACGGGCTAAGGTGTGGAATAATCACTGAGAACAGCCATACAAACTACTGGCCACAAAACTCTTCAGAAGCCACATCCATTCTAGTCTGGGATCTTATTACCCTTTCAACATAAAGTTCTCCTTTTTCTAGTAGTTCAAGAATCAGACTCTTTAAAGTTGGGTAGTGTCTCAATGTACAAGAGGAATCTATTTTGTTCCTGACTAGCTCCTGACTACTGCCCTTTCAATAAATGACCTGTACCCAAGAGAGAAATGTTCATGGGATTTACTATGAAATTCACAAAAAGCTACATCTATCTTCAGGCCAAAAGTCACTGAAGCAAGAGGTATCAAGAATTACAAAGCAGCACACACCTGTAAGTGTGGGATGCTGCCTACTTCCAATACAGCACACAGAGAAAGGAACACTAAACACACGAAGAAGCCATTATATAGTGGCTTTTCTAGGTATTATTCAGAAAATAGATTTTCTTTGTTCCCCCCCCCAACCCCCCCCCCATCCTCTGTCTTTTTGTTGGAGGGAGGGGTGTTGAAGGTGTTTGACATTTTAGAAACAGAAGCTACTCAGAAATTCTGTAGGAAAGCTGAGAAAGCGCTCAGTATCTGTGCATGCTCCTCAGATCTTTTTCTCCAGCTGGCACCAAAAGCATTTTCTTGCACCTTTCAAAAAGCCTCCAGGTACTGCAAGTTACTTGGCAACATTACGCCTCCATCAGTTGGAAAGCATTTTGCTTATTTTTCCATGTTTGGAAGTCTCCCAGCAATAGAATCAGACCATTTGCAGAAATGCAGATATGAAGACCAGTAATTGGCCTACCTCAGCCAGAATGCTTGAATGGTACAGCACTGGGGTAAATAAGTTTGCTCAGCAAGAATCTGTTCAGCAAGTCAATTATATAGAAACAAGGACGACGGTGACAAAATTGATAGATTATCTCCAAGCTCCACAAACCATTGTTGGTCTTAAAGAAACGAAGATATAGTTGAAGAACTGGGAATAGTAGTCAAATTCCCTACTTACAAATAAAGTATTTCAAAATTGCTGCATCCACTTATACTATAGATGTAATTTAAAAAAAAAAAAAAAAGAGAGAGAAGAAGGAATCAGAATGTGTTTCCTTCAGAAGTGGCAGTAGTAATACTCAACAAATACATGTAATCTTAAGAGATTTCCCTTGCTGAGATTAATTCATAGCTGAAGGCGGTTACAGTAAGAGAAGATCAGTCAGATGGCAGATTTCCTTGCTCAGAGATCTGTGCAGTCAGAACTGGGCTTGGCATTGAAGCACGCTGATTTATTCTGTGCAAAGAAGGATCAGCTTGAAATAGATTATTCATGGACGGTAGTTATATATTGGATGCATATAAATAGCAAATTAGATCTCTGTATTCCCAAAGTGGGTATTCGGAAAGTAGAATTGGCCTGACCACTCATCTTAACTAACAGATGATAAATGACTGAACAACTCCATCCTTTCCTAGTGAAAAAGTACCTGCAACTGCCTTTGAACCAAACAGAAGTTGTAGTCTGCAGAATCTGGTAAGCTTGGGAAGGGGGAAAAGAGCCAAATTTCATCATCCCTGGTTATATATATTTCCTTCTTCTGTATACTTTTGCTTCTCCATACAGAAGAGGAAAATTACAAGCACATGGTCAGCAAGTTATCAAAAACTAGATTAATAGTCTTTTTTCCTCAGTTGTCTTCTCAATAACTCCATTGAAAGCTAGAGCTCCGTTGGTCTAAAGCCACATTTCTTAAAATCTTAATGTTTAAGGGAGCTTGTTCCCTTTGCAAGCACTTTGACTAAGATCAATATTTATACACAGAGAACAGTGTAATCAAAGATTACACTTTTCCAGGTGGCCTAGATCCTGAAAATGTAGTCCTGAAGGGCTTCTTCCTCAAATATTCCTACCTCTGTCAAGATATGCCATACTTTCCACAAAATAATTAACATTTTGGAACTATTCTTTAAATTACTGTTACCAGAACAGTATTTTTTTCTGGCGGTAATTTTCTTTTTAAACATCCAGCACAAGGAGTGATTAGATAGTGTTACCATCTTGTCTTTTACAAACCCCAAATGGTACAGCAATCTCTTGTGATCATTCCTAGTAATACTCATTTGAGCTATGCAATATGGTTTTGCCCTTTATCTTTCATGTTTAAGTCCTTAAAAGTACAGCTAAAACTTCCTGTGCACATTAAACTGTCTCCTCTTAAAATCCCCTCTGTCGGTGGACACAGCAAGTTCTTTCAGATGACTTTTATCTGTTTCCCATAATAAAAGGGGCAAGATTAGGATTGAAAACATCTCCTGAGGGATTATGTATTATAGTGGTGGTTCATTTTAACTAATTTTCACCAATATAGTTAAACAGAAGCTGTAAACAGCTCCTGCATTACTAAGACTCTAGGATCCAAAATGAATTTATTTGTTCGCTGCATTTTCTTTTGCTGTTTGAATCCAATGGTATAGTTTAGGTGGGGGTGGGGACACCTGAACTCCCAGGCCTTGTTCATATCACAGTCTTCTTGTGTAATGTCTTAGGAAAGTTACTTAAACATCACCTGCTGTTGGATAATACCATTTACTAGCAAGTGTGCAGCTATCCATTGCTGTTGGACCATTTACTCCATTCATATCCATCTAGCCAAAAAGTTACAACAATTTCTGTAAAGCATTGATTTGTAATTAACTTGTGAAGTACTTTTCAGATTTTAATTTAGTAGTTAAATCCTGTTAATCCTTATTAAAACATGGGTTCTTCTTTAGATGTCAAACTAAGCTCAGTACCTGATGATGTCTTAGACAAATCTCTTAAGTCTGTTAACAAGAGCAGAAAGTTTCTCCTCTTGTTAAAACTTTTGACAGTACAAAAGAAAACCAACTGAGCTTCCTCAGTTTGACTGATTTTACAGTATAGCTTTTGCTAGTTTGTGAAGTTACACCCTTTCAAATTGAGACTGCTGTGACATAAGTCGGGGATAATTTCAGGTAAGAAAAAAGCCTTTGAAAGCTCAAACAGTGTTTCCAGCACACCCAAATTCTAACATTGATAGAAGTACGCATTTGCAAATTATCATAGCCAAAAACCAGCATTAACTTTTTCTCTCACCTATCTTATTCCTGAGTAAGCACAGGCAAAATTTACTCCACGTATAGCACTTGCTGCTGCCTTTGGAGAAATGAAATTAAATTGCATTTCTATTTCCATATAGTTTCCGATATTTGAAAGGAAGCATACCTAGACTCCCTAGTAGGCAGCAGAGCGAAACAAAGGCGTGTGACAGAAAAAACCAAGCAAATACAGTTAAAGAACCCTGGATGTATACAAGAAGTACACAATAGACAGTTCCATGCCAAATCCATCCTGTATAATACAGCATAATCAATTAGCATAATGCAGGAAACTGTCAGGCTTTTGAGCCAGGAGAGAGAAAAATTAAAGAATCTAAGATACAGAGCCATTTGTGTCAAGTTTAGAAGACCTGCCTGAACACTATAGTGAACTGGTGAAAAAAAATTATAAAAAGTATTCTGTCTTGCCCGGCTATGTAAAAACGTGCTATCCATAATACTAAAAAAAAGTAAAGTGCACAAATTATAAAATCTAAAAAATTTTTGAGATTTTACAATCTATGCCACAAAACATCAAATATCTAGTGAAACATGTGATCAGTTAAAACTTCAGTCATAGTCTTAATTTCAAGACATTTAATATCAAGAATTTTTAAGTTTTTAAATATAATTTTTTTTTTTTACTAACACTTCTGTTAGAATCAAGATTTTATATGGCATAATTTAACCTGCTACTAAGTAGAACAACTTTGTTTTTATCTTCAATAGACATATTTAATTTCAGGGGAAAAAAAAGGATCATAGTCTACAACTGTATATTTGTTCTTTTCCTTATACCACCTACAATTAGCGGCAAATTTAGGAAGATAGGAGACTGAATTATTGTACACTTTATCAATGAACTAATTATACTTCATTTTCCCCATTTCTCCCCCCTTTTCCTTTCTGAAACCAGACAATCAATCAGCACATAAAGGAAGTCGTTTACATGGAACACTACTACACTTGTCTTTGTTGGGTCACCATTTCATGAACAACCCAGGATGTATGGCTGTTGAAAACCAGTGCATATATAGAATTTAACAAGTAACAGTTCTTATGTTGAGAGCAGTCACAGAGAAAAATAGCTAGTCAAAACACATTACAACATTAGATTTTCACTTTTTATAAATGGACTAAAGATGCTTTTAAATATATTTACAGTTAGAAAAAGGACTTAGATTACTACAAGTCAAAATTACTTAGAAATTATGAATGTGAAGTTCATTTAAATTATAACATTATGAACTGAGTCAAATGCCATATTCTACTTAGAATTTGTCTACTCTGCTGTCAGTATTGTCACATCCCATTAATAACAAACAGACAAAAATTCTTAACTTTGTTTAATGCCAAAACAGGCATCATTGCAACGTAAACACTGGCAACGTAATAGTTCAGTTAAAACCACCACAGCTCAGTTTTAAGATCCTAGCTGACTTGTGTTGTATCTGTGGTTAGAAATTGCTTTTCTATGTCTTATTCTATAAAGAACAGTGAGACTTTTCTGCATTCTTTTTGATTATAACCATACTTGTACGACATTTTTGAGATTATTCTCTAGAGACAGTTGAATCATAGTAAAATCCACACCATCCTCCCTTCCTTTCAAACCAAATGGCTACTTATTTCCGAAGATACAAAGAGACCTCTTGTTGGCAGTGCTGGGTGTTTTATTCACATAAAGTTAAATGAAAATACGTTTCCCATTTAGTGAACTACTGGTAATAGATTATTATTTGTTTGCAAGGAATTCTGAAATGTGTTAGCATTCATTACATTTTAAATTAGAAACACATTTCATAAAATATCTTGCCATGAGATTTGCTATCGTTAAACTGCTTACTTTAAACAGTTTCAGCTCTCTTGTAATCCATTACGTCAGTATATTCTGCAAATAGTTCCACCTAAAAATAAAATATAAAAAAATAAAGTTGAGAAGCATGTATTTTTCTTTTAAAAACTAGTGTATGTTATTCTGAACACCAGCCCAGCCCCAAAAACATTTAAGAACCTTAAAATGCATTGTTTTACAGATACTAAGATTTGGCCAGGTAACGGCAATGAACAGACATCCTATTTAGTAAGATAAAGCAGAATACATAATAAACAGGTCAGTAGTTATCCATCTGAAATAGCCTATAATTAACATTTGATGTCTAAAAAGTTTAAACAGCAACACCAAGGAATGAGGTATGTATGTTCTCAGATATCACATCAGACTTTCATTTTATGCAACTAACTGTATTTCACAACTAGCATCTTACAAAATAGAACAGTACCATTGTGCCTGTAGAAGTACTGCATTAAAAACAGAAAAATACATTACTACAAGAAACCACCAAACATCACAACTGTCAGGGGCTACAAAAATCCATTGCTTTAGCTGTTAAGAAGATGTATCATATGTTGGTAATAATTTGGGGCTGGATTCACTACCAAGTAGGTCCATTCAACTTTTGCATGGGCTTAAAAATATATTTATTTTGAATGAAAAAGAAAAGAATCACAGGAGTGTAAGTGGACTACCTCACTAAAAAGAGCTAAATGGACTTTTGTACTGAACCTGAATCTATAATTTAAAAATCTATACATGGATTGTATGTGTGCATCAAAACACTTATTGGTTGTAAACAAAAATGCAAAATCTGTATTCACAAAAATATTTTATTGGTAATTTTACATAATACCAGATGGGATTGTAAATAGTTCTGCTCTGTATCAGTATATTGCTAAGTGCATAAATGTTGACAGTTTATGCCATAAAGTAGGGTACTGGGTTTTTTCGCATGATTTATGACATAATATATTCTAATAGGCCAAATCAAAATTAAAGAAATTGATTCAGGAACAAAAAATTAATAGTACTGTTATTTCCTTATTCTTGTGCAACATCTGATATTCCTGTAATGAAATGATACGAGACTATATGACACTAGATAAATTTGGGGCAAGGAAACAGCACTAAGCAGAAATGAGAACTCCACTTCTGTTATTTTTAAAGCTTTTCCAAATGTTCGTATTTCCAAATGTTAGTTTTTGCCAAATGCATAGTCATCTGAGGTTCCACATTTGTTACACAACATAGAATACCAGTGTACAGTGACAATGTAGTACTTTACCTGAATTGTAAGGTTAACCAATCAATGCTTAGAATGTGTTTTCTATTTTGCTTGTAAACATTACAATAAGTGTTTTAAGTGTGAAAAAATATTGGTAAAACATAATTCAGTAACAGTAATCTAGTAAAATGTGTCAAACATTGGCAAAAATTCATACAAATGTTTTATTTAATAACATTTTTCCTATTTAACCACACCAAGTACCAGCAGGTGTTTTTAAGAAGATAATTATTATGAAAATTCTGTTGCAGCAATAGTTGATTAAGTTGATCTCTGACTTGCATACATATAACTATGTTTCACAATTCTCAAATAATACATATTTAGGCAGCTTGAACTATGTTATAAAAATTTAAATTCAGTACATGCCAATAGTAGAGACTCCAAGAGTTGTGTTAGAATTCACTAAACTAAAAGTGAAAATGGACTTACCAATAACACTGCATAATGAACATTCAAACCACATTTTCATGGCACCTTTACACATGAAGATTAAAAAGTTGGTCTGAAAATGCTTTGTAAGCATTTGTAGATTGCATTTAAATTATTGTTTCCACCACTGCACTTTTTTTTTTTTAAAACTGCATAAATTATGTTCCAGACAACATACCAATTGTGCATGGATAATCTGTCATGAAAATGTGGTAACAGGTGACAGAAGTTATGTATTTGCATGTTTTGAAGAGAAGAGACTAAAGAAACCGGAGGAAATAAACTTTAATGAGATTCCCCGTTCAGTGATGACGCTTCTCCTCTGGGTGAAGATGACCTGGACATTCCCCTCTCTGTGTTGTCAGAGCTAGAGCCACTCTGACTGTGTTGATCTGCAGAAGCAGCACTGGAAGCAGGTGGTGACTTAGTTTTCTCCTTAAAGTCTGTAATTATGACTGTCAGATCTCCAACGGTAACTTCCAAATGCTGAGCGCTACTTCGATCCACATTTTTCAACCTTGGCCTAAACAAAGCAAATAATTGTATTAAAAGCACACACACACCATCTTATTATCCTGTCTTCCTCCTACTTTTTAGGAGCTCTGGAGAACATATACATAAAACCGCTATGTGCAATACACAGGAAAACAACATACCACAAGCATTTATGGTAGAGTGTTTCCTAGTATGTTTTACATTAAAGTAGCTGAACATAACACATTACCTTCTCCTAAGATTATTTAAAAGTTGACCTTATGAATAATGTAACTGTGCAGCAATATGGATGTGTTGCACATGTGAAGGTTTTAACTTTTAAGAATTAAGCCCGTCTTTATTGTAGCTATAGAAAGTTATGAATTTAATCCAAAGAAGCATCCATCTCTGCAGCAGCCTTAAGCAACAATTCTAAATAGAGAATGACACTCAATAACAAAGATGTTGGTGTCTGTCTTTTGAATTCAACAGCACAGAGAGTGCTACCTTGCAGCAGGTATTACTTCATTTCAAAAACCTCACAAAGACTACTAGTCCTACTATTTGAACGGGACTTTGTGTTCACAGTACAACTCTGGTATTTCTGGCACATGCTGTGATCTAAATTATGCACAGAGCTGAGTATTATACACAGTGTTGATAGGGTAAGTCTCTTCATCTAATCTTTCAATGGTTTGATTTTCACAATATACAGACCAGAGAATACTTTGACTTCTATTCTGCCATCAAATTTTTGCTAGTGACAAGCATAAAGTACTTTCAATTTACTACTTTCCTTTGACTACCATGAAAAACTATCACCAGACAGCTGAATTTATACAATCGGTTATGAAAAGCATAGCTTTATGCATTTAACTGACTCCACAGCTTTCACTGGCTCAAGCTGCAATAAAACAAATTAATATGACATCACATGTTAGCAGGTGTGCTAACAGCAAAGCCCTAACCTTTACCCTATCATCTGACTTTCTTTGAAGTAGAATTGGTTCCCAGTCACTTCAGCTGAAACACCTCATGCCTTTCCTCTGCTAGAATAGAAATAGGCTTTGATATCTTGTTCCCGTAAGGCTGAAGTAGCGTGACTGAGGAATTTAAGAGAAAACTGAAAATCCGCTGCTCTGTAACACGGGAATGGAGAGAAAAATTCAGCATTATCAACCAGCATAAGTGCTGTGCCTGGAGCTTATTAATCATATTGAGTGTGCATGTAGATTTTTATGATCGTTTCCAGCAATAATATACAAGTTTTCAGGCAAAGAGAAAAGGATATCCTTTTCTCAAAGGATACTGAAGAAATCTGCTTAAATTAATCAAGCATTCTTAACTTCCTATCCTACCTAGTGACTCAATTCTGTGAAAAAATGAACTGTTTGAAGCATTTAAAAAAAATAAAATACTAGCGTAGTTATTTCAAATAGCAATTCTTAATGCAAATCTCAATACTGGTATTTCAGTCCAAGATTTTTATTTCAGTTATTTTTTTTAAATGTTCTGCCTTTTTCCCTACCTCCCTTTTGCATTTTTAATGTACTATCGCAATTCAACCATCAATATTTCAATTTATAAATATTTAATTAGCTTAATTAAAACTCACTATGTTAACTTCAAATACTTCATAACTGAAGTACTTCAGCTGCATGAGGTAAGCTAGTAAATTTGAACATTTAAAAAAAAACAAGAAAGAAAAAAAAAAAAAAAAGAAGGAACATCTCAGTGTCCTTAATCCTGGCCATGGTTTTCTTAACAACTGTTCTCTCTTGACTCTCAATCTCCCTCTGGTTCTGATGCTGATGATCTCGCTCCAGGCACAAGAGAAGGAGAAAAAAAAAAAACCCAAACCCCAAAAAACCAATAGTTCCTCACACGTTTGATTAGACTACATGTCTTGTACACTTCTGAGCTTTTTGGCACAGCATTCTTGCCACAATAACTTTATACTTAGACTGTGTTAAACTTGCTGCTTGTGTTTTGCAGTTTGCACCTCCCTTCCACCTGGTCTTACAGAAAGATCAAGGCTTTTACAACTGCTTGTCTGTACTGTTATATTTCATGTTCTCAGTTCTAAGAGTCCAAGGTTTCCTTCAGCATCCCAGATGTAGCACAGAGATTTTTATCGCTAGGTAATGTACATGCCTTATCCTGTCACATTAATTTATAACCTAGTCCAGCCCTTCAAAGTTTATTCCAGTTCTGCAAGGATGGCAACAACGTCACTTTCCCACACTTCTGCAGTCCGGTACTGGTTCTTTCTCTCTCTCCTATTATTTCGCATGGAAACTAGTCACTCCTGTCCCCTCTCTCTTCAGAGATTAGTATCATCCGTTTGCCTATCTACAGTTTTGTACGGTGTGAGAAATACACCTGTAACCCTTAACAAAAAACCCAAGCCTTTCTCTCTATATTCAGCTGGTCTCCATCTTCTGGTCAAAATTACAAACTGCAGGCTTTCTTCACATTTAATAGGCGTCCTAAACCAATAAAACTTCACACACAAATATTTAGCCTTATTGTTGAAAGAGTTTGCCACAGCACTTACAAAGCAGTAAAATCGCAGAACATTTTCCTATTTTCTTTTTTAAATTATGTTTTACCAATACCCCAAAAGTTACTAAAATTCTTACCTGGTTTTCTTATGACTGTTCTTTTTGCTTGTTGTTTCCTTTTCACTTTTTTCCTTTTCTACTTTGTCTTTTTTCTCTTTCTTTGATTGTGTAGGGGGCACGAATTGCTGAGGAACCTGTTGTGCAACCAGCTGAGAGACAGGTCGAGGTTTCCTGTGTGCACATATATATATATCTGCTGTAGTAAAATTGACATTAACTAGGAAAATGAAACGTAAAATGTAATTGAAGCAACCAAGGAAACCTGCTGCTGCTCAAGTCCTCTATACTGCCCCAACCCTATTTAATTATTTACCTAATATTAAAATAGAGAAATAGTAACTAGATATGATTTATCTCCAATTCAATGAAGGAACTAACCACCAGACAACATAGCATTGTTGATAAGCAGGGTATTCCTGTCAAAGAGTGATGAACTGTAGGCCTGGTCAGCAAACCGAGAAAACCACTTGGAACTGCCAAGATCAGAGCGGAAGTAGGCAAAAAGTAATTCTGGCAGGGGAAGATCACGACCACCGACTCATTGACCACCTACCCAAGTGATGCCACCTACTCAAAAGAGAACAATAGAAGAAGACAGAGTCTGAGCACTAATTTACATGGGAAGCGAAGAAATCTTGACTAATCATTAAAGAGAATAACAATGAATACATACTAATTGTTTGAATATGTAATAATCAAGGTATAAAAGTGGAGATTTTTAGAACTAAGGCGTGCTCCTGTTTTGGGACGAGCACTCCATTTCTGTGCATTAATGGAATAAACTTGGAAATACCTCTGCTTTGTGTGTTATTGGCTTGCACACCGGGTAAAGAACCCAGATTTGGGACAACACATAGACACACATAATGCTTAGACTTTACAAGTCTCAAACTCTGCACTTCAGTGTAGAATCACTACACTACAATCACTATAAAAAGAAATACTGCTAAAACTTACCTTGCTGCTAATACTTCATTAAAATAGCATATCAAATTTAAACCCATTACAGCCTTTTGTTTCACTTCCTTGCATTATCAACAAACAAGATTTTTTTATTTATTTATTTTTATAGGATTTAGAGACAAAACTTTGCAATGTCCCCTCTTCTCCCATTTGTGATATCCAGTCAGAGGCTTACACAGAGTAAACTCCAAAAGATGAAGCTTCCAGAAGGAATACTTTACCACCCAATCCCAGCCCCCTCAAATGATGATGGGGTCTGTTTTGAGTGTACTGCAATACTGCAGTATACAACCCACATCACAAAGGAAAAAGCTGACCTTTTAGGTAGCAGAGCTAAAGCCACTGTTGGCCTTACAGAATAAAATTTAGTTGTTTTCAGCTCAAACAAATTTATTGAAAGCAATGACAAATCCTGTTAAGTTGTGTATCTACCAAGTTGTTCACTGGAAAAAAATATACTGCACTAATAATAGTAGGATATAGCTGTCAGAACATATATACGCTTTAAAAGCTGGCAACAGAAACTTCCAACCACATTCCAGCAGCATACACAGCGCAGGTTGCATTTCCAAGTTTGGATCCAAAGTAAAAACCAGGGTGAGAAGAGGAACAGCAGGCAAAAGAATTCCAACAATTTATTATTTTTATATTTTCTGAAATATTATTTTGAAATTGCTTCAGTTTTATTTTACTTTGTATTGGAATACAAGGATTCTAATGTGAAATGAAACATTTTACTCTTTCCAATGCAAAGGCATTTCTTTATTTTGAGATTTTAGAATTAAGAAGTTTGAAGTCATGACATATAAAAAGGAAGGTTCTGTGATGCTATTAAGACTTTGAGAATGCAAATTTCTTCTCCAAAAGAATGTTTACCCTGCCAAGCTCTTGGGTTGTTAGTTGTGTTGTTGGGGTTTTTTTTAAATAGAAACAGCACAAATTATATGCACTGTGATACTCTGAAAATACAAAGCAATTATTAAAACAGAAGCTATCAGCTCTTACACATATTTATTTATCCCAGCCCACAGGATCACGCTACTGGCACTTCTTGCTTAGGTGAAGTGACAAGGAAATAACAAAAGCAGGAAATCAAGGCAGCTCCCATTAGCAAGTTATATTTTCAGTAATGATTGCAATAGTTCACATTAGAATGAAAGCCAAGTTACAAGAATCAATAAAGTGTGGGAAAGGCAGCTAATATAAAACAGCTGAGATTTCATGAGTCTTCACAGCAAGTTCTTAATGAATTAAAGTAAAAATAAAGACTATTAAAAATGTCAACACAATAGAACTTTGGGGTAGGAACTAGGCTACTACATACCCACTCATAAAATAAGCCCACGTGAACTCATGGAGAGACAAAGATCAGAAATGGATCACTTAGTGAAAACTACCCAGCTTGTATCAACTGGCAAATATATGACTACATGCTTTTCAGGAGAGCATTGCAACTAGGACCTTGGAGAACACACAGTAGAGTCCAAAAACACTGAAATGACTCAATGGACTACAATGGTTTACATTAACAGTGTATATAGGATATTTTTAAGAAAACTTGCCTCAGAACTGTTTCAACCATTTGTCATAGTAGTTCATAACAAAGCAGGAAGAACCAAGGCGTAATTGATGCACAAGCTTATTTCAGGTGGAAAACACCTGTGATACATACATAAACAAAACTGATCATCTGTCTTGAATTGAAGATTGCTTCAGGAGATAGGGATACAGGGAGTTAATACTCCTAGTGACGGCCAAGTGACAATCCCATCATTACTACCACAGTGACCTGAGAGAAGAATCTGACATGTTACTCATGAAGTAAGACAGTAGTGAACTTCTTGACACAGAATTAATTATTGCTTAGGGCTGTGGACAACACCACAATCATGGAAATTTGTTAAAAAGGCAAGGGGGGCGGGGGGGGGAATCTCAGCCAACTATTTTAGGAGTTCTCAATTTGCAACAATTTCAGTTCCTGAGGGCAAACTAGATAATTTCTATTAGAGGACAGCTGGGAAATTAAGCTTAGAACCAAGTCCTACGTTTAGAACTTCTCTTTCCAGTACCATAACACAAATGAGACTGACAAAAAAGATCTTTGCCACAAGGAACAGAAGTCAGCTAAGACAAAAAAAAACAAACACTGAGAAATCATGTTTGGGAAGATGCACTAAAAACGAATCAAGAGGTTCTATGTGGTTTTGCTGTGACCAGGAATTCCACTCAGTTATTTCATTCTTCCCAATTAAACAAACATCCATCTTTTCATTGTCAATTATTTCTATAGCTGTCCATCAGTTATATCTATGTTCTGAAATTTATTGTCTGCTTGGTCACTTCCAGATTTCTTAAATGAGGCATTCAATGTTTTCATATTAAAAAATTGAGGGGGGAAAAAAAAAAAAAAAAATCACATCTTTCAATACTAAGAGTGTCTTTCAAGCGTTCAATTTTTTTTTCCAGGTACTCAAAAGGGGCTACTGAACTGCAACCATGCACTTTGCAAGCCATGCAGGCTTCATGAGATAACTACCACTCATGAAGCTTTAACCTGATAGTATTGTTCATGATTTAGCGATAGCTGAATCATGTCATTCAAGCGTGAAGGAATTCATACAGAGAAGGCTTTCTTGCAGAGAAGATAAATGTAAGAAAAACTATTCCTGCAACAGGAAATTGATTTTGATGATTTGCCAAAATACGATATTTTAAATTACTGGTTTTCAAACCAGTTATTTAAAGATTCCTTGTAACAGGCTGCTACAGATTAAGTAGATACAGACAATGCTAATACCACCTTTTATTTCATCAATATATTTATGGTAATTTCCTATTTGAGCATATCTAAGAGCACCTGAGCTAACTGGTGTTTAGAAACAAACTCTATAAACTTCTGCATTGTGATTACAAGCATTTTTGCCTCTATCACTGGGAGTGACTTTACAACCGAACAATCCAGAACTACAGGCAGAAACGTTCATAAATACAATACATATTGCTTAGCCCCTCAAAACTTTGCATTTTTATCTAATAATTTCACTTCAGTCGTTTTAAGTGGAACACTAATCAAGAGAGGCATACACTACTACAAAAGGTAAGAGCTATCAATTCTTTCTAACAGAGGTGAATTCTATGGTTTAGGCCCTAAGCGCTGCAGCTGTACCAACAAACTGATTTAGTGAGATTCCAAGAGATCACTAAACAGCACACCTCCGAATATTATGCCTCTCCTTCTCTATCACTTAGTTTTGTCCTTTTCAATCAGTGTTATTTTTCTTCTAAATTAACATCAGCCATACTTCTACCTGCATTTCTATTCCAACTTCATCCATTATGGTTTTATTATTTATCTAATTCCAATGTTGCTTTCAAGATCCTGCATACAAATACACACTTCATAATCTCTTTCCAAAATAAGGAAAACTAACATTTTTGTTTTTTAAAAAGCCAACAGACAGTAATATAAACGTTCAAGGATACATTTTGTCTTCTCTACAACCCCCATTAATGCTAAACAACAAGGATGTCATCATTTCAACTGTATTCTTGTCGCAGGATGTGACTACATTTTATCTAGCTGCTGGTCTAGAGCGTACATTTACAGAGGCTGCAGAGACTTGTCTATTTAGGTTTTGTGTGCAGAAACTCATTCAGCACTGACACTCTCAAAGGGAGCAAATATTTAATACCGAGAAGGATGGACTAGTTTTTGTTGTTGGCATTCTTAAAAAAAAAAAAAGTTTTATAGCATAGCAATTTACATGCCTAGAGATTAAAAATACTCATTCAAGAATACATGTCGTGCACTAGACCAAATTATATCTGGAACTTTTGCTCTGAGTCATTGCCCTCTCCCAGAGCTCAACGCAATACCTTCCTGCTCACAAGTCAATTTGAACATCTCACACCAGTGCATGCTTCCTTACTTTCCCTCACCTGATATTCACCAATAATCCATGTAAAAAGAATTTTGACCAATTTGATATGGTGAATAACTTGGTCTCATTACAACAAAGTGGGTCCATTTTGAAAACAGAAATAAACAAACAAACAAAATCTATGTACAATACTAATAATCAACACATGCAGCAGAAGTACAGTAAACTCTCAGTTGCCTGAGTTGTGCATCAAACATGCAGACAACCGAACTGACTTAATGCTGAGGCATCTTGGGGTCTGGCTGAATTTCTTTAATTTATATAGAGCACAACTACATTTGCACACTGCTGCTTCTACAGCCATCACAAGTCCATAAAGCACTCTAATGCTTCCTGCACTACTCAGAGTATAAGCTCAAATTCTGACAGACCTAAGCCACTTATCTGCCAAACCAGCTCTGAGGTCCATCTGCTACAGTCTGGAAACAAAGAGCATGATGTGGACAACTGTGACGGTTTTTCCATGAACCAACCCCAAATCTGCCTACATGTCAAGTGAATCCTGTGTCAGCACGATGCACCCCTGTATGCAGGGTTCAGAGGAGATTCATCCATTTGGTGCTGCATATCCTAAACACGCAGAGCCAACCAAGTAAGAATGCCAAGCAGCACAGTGCAGCCAAGCAAAAGACGACTGCTGAGAAGCACAGCGCAGAGATATCAACAGTCCAACACAGCAGCCAGCACGTTCGCTTTGATTCAGCGTGAGCCATGCTGGACTTGGACTGGTCCACACAGAACCAGTACCCATATCCTCCCAGTATCCACAGGTCTCAAAACATACCCTATACTTTTCTACACAGAAAGCTAGATGGTATAAAAAAAAAAAAATCTGTGTAGAATATATACATCTTTTCAACCTGTTGTGGGGAAAGTGTATTGTCACCTATAATGTGCAGTTTACAGAGTTCAGATATTCTGAAGAATAGGAGACATACTCAAAGGTACACTCTCTCTTGAAGCTAAATCTCCTCTGCTTTGTGCATTTTACTATAGCAAAAGTATTAAAATTATGATTTTCCAATCTTAACAGAACAGGTCTAAATTAAGGAAATGCTGTCACCTCAGCTTTCAATCAGGCTGAAAGATGCTCTTCAACAGATGACCTGGATCCAGAATAATATCTGCCAAGCAGAGCTTCCACTCAAATATGATCCCTTCCTTCCCTTTCTTCTCCTCAAGTCTATCCACCTCCTGGCTTCAATTAAGACAAAAGCCCTTGCTGGAGGCTTATGCCCTCTGGAGTGGCAAATTATCTATTTTGTAAAGCAAGGGCCACATACAACATATCCAAAGACTTTTAGAATACTACATGTTAAGCCAGATATTTACATCTGCTATTGAGCTCCAATGACTTTATTTGCCACACTTCTCCTCCAATAACTAGAGCAGTATTCCAGTCCAGTTTTACTTACCTACCAATGAGCTGATACAATTCTGTTTTCAAATTCATCTTACTACCTGCTTTCCCATGAAATTATAAACATCTTGCCCTATCCTAGAAATTAGGAAGAAAATGCCTGTGAAACATTATTCCTACAGAAGGATGTCACGTCGTAGCTGTCCAATATGCTATTGATCTATTTTTGGTTTATGGATTCAAGTTTCTCTTCCAGATACTAAGAAGCTACCTTTTGAATGACAGAAGGATTCAATGAAACAGATAAGATGTTCATACTATCAAACAGAACAGGTAACTATAATATACCAAAAATCATATATTCATCAGAACAGTTTCAGTTTTCAGGCTGATCAGCAGTATCTATGTCCTATCATATTTTCATTCCCAGAAAAGACCAGCTCCTGAGCAAAA
The DNA here is from genome assembly GCA_017639485.1 of Pluvialis apricaria. NCBI lineage: Eukaryota > Metazoa > Chordata > Aves > Charadriiformes > Charadriidae > Pluvialis > Pluvialis apricaria. The sequence goes on along the minus strand of CM030007.1, from coordinate 189,371,510 downwards.
CAAACCCTGTGGTATTTCTTCAAAATTCTTCACCTGCTTTTAGGCAGAATCTCTAGATGGTATCCCAAACATCCCATAATTTCAACTGTGCACATGAATTTTTCCCTTTCCTCCACTGTAAAAGATCATCACTTCTTAAAAAAAAAAACAACCCACCAAAAAAAAAAACCCCACAAACCACCAGGCTTCAGAGACTTAAAGAGGTTTTATTCAAAGGCACCCCTAAGTCTTAAGCAGTACCATTTATCTAAACTTCTCTTCCCTGCAGGGAGACACTGACCTTTTGTTCAAGACAGCAGATTCATCCCTCAAGAAAGAGAGGTTAGAAATATCTGGAACAGAAACCTCACTGATTTTGTCCTGCCCTTGGTCATGGAATCCTTTCCTCAAAAATGAAAAATCCACTTTATTCTTTAAATACAAAATATTCTTCCCTTTCATGTGATTCAGGAGGACTGAATAAATGCTTCCAAGTTAACGGAAGTTCCCAAATCTTCTACTCCTTGTTGCTTGAAGCCCCTCACTGCACAGGACTCAAGTAATGAGTCCAGCATGTTTCTGAAGATCAGCTTCATTCACATTTCCACAATCTGTTCTGTACCACCAGCAAGGCATGGTAGAACTCATTCTTTGGAAACCAGTACTCTAGTCAATCAGTGCCCTGAATTTCAGTCTCCAAGGTTTTTCAAGAATTATCAAACTCGCTACTGCCAAAAGGCCTTACAAGCAGTAACTAATCCATTTATACAAGTCCTCTTCGGTGAAACTTGCGAAGCTGATTGCTAATGAATAGGATAAAAAAAAAAAAAAAAAAAAAAAAAAGAAAGAAAAAGAAATGCTTTGGCCTTTACAAAATCCACGCACAGGTTTTTTTTATGGTGTCTTCTTGGGAAAGTTTATTCCAAAAGCTGCATTATAAACACAGTGTATGCTGATGGCCTATGGATTAAACCCAGTATGCTTGTCACACTTCTGACTAAGGTAGCAGAAACTCTAAAATCAAAGTCAGGCATTCCCAGTTAAATATCTTCAGGCAAAGCATAAGAGAACAAGCTTAGTCAGCTTCTAGGAAAAAATACCTAGAACTAATCACTAGGCATCAGAGACAGTCAGTCAGTTGCTCAAACCACTGCTAGTTTTCCTGTATCTCACCCTCTTCTTTGTTTACTACTTATGAAGGACAACTGCTTAAAAAGCAACCTTCCCAAAGTCACATACTTCTGACAGTCACAAAGAAATATGATATGATACTACAGTATCATCATGGCAACGCCTCAGCTTTTTATCTGATTAATACCCCTTTAATTGGGGAGGGACTTTTTACAAGGGCATGTAGTGACAGCACAAGGGGGAATGACTTCAAACTGGAAGAAGGCAGATTTAGATTAGGTATCGAGGAAATTCTTTACTGTGAGGGTGGTGAGGCACTGGCACAGGTTGCCCAGGGAAGTTGTGGAGGCCCCACCCTGGGAAGTGTTCAAGGCCAGGCTGGACGGGGCTTTGAGCAACCTGGTCTGGTGGGAGGTGCCTCTGCCCATGGCAGGGGGCTTGGAACTAGATGATCTTTAAGGCCCCTTCCGACCTAAACCATTCTATGATTCTATGACTATCCTATCTTATCTTATACAAGCTTATGCAACTTCTACTTTAAGTCATGCCAAAATTCAGCTGGTTTCTACTTCCATAACTAGAAATTTTTTTTCAAGCACTCATCCTTACTTTAATTACAGAAACTTTTCTTTCATGTACCTATAATTACACTGCTTGCTTCTTCCTTTGACAGCTCTGTTGTCCCCTGAGTTCTATATAAAATGTGTCCCATGGATCTATAGAAATATAACGTATCATAGATAAGTTGATACACTGTAACCAGCTATGTGCACTCTTAAGCCACTGCAAATGCTCAGTAACTTTGGACAGAAAACTACTTTACTGTGGAACGTTCCTGCAGGTAGTTCTGACAATCAGGTGATGCACAGAAACATGTTACATGACCATAACAATTCAAACAGCATTACAATTTTAAGACACTTTTCAAAATTACTGCCAAATGCAAGGAAAGCATTTAACACATTCTTCTCAAATTCAAAACTAGCACCTTCCCCAGATGTTGACCTGCTAGTCAAGTAATTATATGATACTTCAAAAGATTAATCGTTCTTCCTATGTTTTTCGCAAACCCATCATATCCACTAGTATTCATACTTAACATCTCGGTTTTGCCCAAAATGATACACTCTTCTGTACTGTCCCCAGTATGTTAAACACCTGATTTTTAATGTATTCAACCATACTAGAAGGTTCAAACACATCAAATATATGTTTACACTGCCTAGACAACTCATCAAATTGTTGGATACCTGAAAACAACATACAACTTACAGTAATATATACCATGTTATAAAAACACTGTTACCATGACACAACTAATTTCTACATTTATTGTACTTTGTTGTCTTCCCTCCAATTCACCTCTTTTTGAAATGCAAGCTTTTAGAAGCTGCTATTAAACTCTTCTAAGCTTACTCTGCACCAAATTTTAAAATTTCACACAACTTTTGCAGGTTTGCCATGAAGTGAATTTTGTTCACCTAGAAGTTATCATAGACTTACATCGTCAGGAAAAAAATTGTATTCCTTTCTCTCTCTCATGCCCTGCAGACTTGCCTATCTCCTTTCCATCTGCTACTTGTGGGGCTTCTGTGTTTGAGCTGTGTGTTTTCTGAGATCTGTGACTTGAGCCGATTTCGTTAAGATACTCAATATTTTTCCAAATAGAATTCTAATTTTGATCACGTACTAGTTCCTCCACTAGCTTTTGCTATTCCCTTATCTAGAGAGGATTTCAGAAATGCTTTGTTAACATGCCTGAGTTTTTCCAACCTTGAATTTTTTTAAAATTTGGCAGTAAATCTAATTCTTGTGACAGGAGGTAGACTGAAAGTCTTTAGTTGTCTGCATTTTGTACTGCATTGCCACTGAAAATAAAAGTGATCCCTGATAAAGGAGGGCAGACCTTGGAATTAATTCAATTTAGTCCTCTCCTTCTAATAGCTGCAGCCTTTATGCAGAAAATAACAGGATGGGGGCCATTTCCAATGACCATTTTTTAAAGTGTGCTACCCATCTGCTAACAGCAAACGTATTTTACTTCAGACAAGTCAATACATTCTTGGAAAATTCACAGCATAATTTTAGTACTGCATCTTGAATACAGGGTTATATTTCAGATACTTGTACTTGAAAATGCATGCTGTTGTGTTACTCAATATTCTGTATCGCCCTGTTGCTTCTTTATTTTTATATCTTTTCATATATTCCTTACCTCCAGACAAGACAAAGCCAACCTCATGATGATGATGACTGTCTCTTCATCTAAATCACATCAAATCTTACCATACAGATACCTAATCAAATAGTTTCGTAAATATCCCTTCATAAATATCACTTGACTGAATAATTTCACAAAGCTGTTAAAAGTAAAGACTCTCATGCATTGGCTAGTCTAAAATTCTGCAAAACTACGTTAAAAACATTTGACGTAGTTTAAAACACTCCCACAAGTGTTTTCAGAAGGCATCTGCAAGACAGTACAACACTCTTCTATCGGCTCACCAAGAAAAACCACACACACTCATTCCACAGAGCCATGCACCTAATAAGCCTACAGACCGCCCTGCTCAACACTTCTTGGAACTGTCACCTAAACCAAAAAGACAAACTCCTGCAAAGCTAATATTAGAGTAAGTACTTGTTCGTTTTTTCTTAAATAATTTATCTCCTCAAGCAAGAAAGAAAACTCAAACATTTTATTGTTTATTCCACTTCAAATAACTCAATTAACAAAATGCTGTTGTGAACTAAACAAAACTATTGGAAGAAATAAGATTACGTTTAACCAAACCCTAATAAAAATCTTGTTTTGCTGATGTTTGTATCACACGTCTTTCAAAAGTCTAAACAGAATACAGTTAAGTGCATTAAAATCTTGTTGAGAACAAAGTCAAATCATTCAAACACTACTCTCTTCTTTCGTTACCAGACTGGACCATTTCCCAATACAAATGTACAGGCTTTAAATATCTTATAATTTATTTGAAGACCATTTTCCACTCACGTCTATCCTAAATATTAATGTCTCAAGAAGCTAATAGAAATCTGATATCCACAGTAATACTCTAATCTCCATTTTTCTAGTTCACAGTCATTACTGAAATCTCAAGAAAGCTTATCTTTGCATACTTTCTACTTAATCATCATATTCTTGCTAGTCCCTACTCAAATCTCCTTCAGCACATGTCCTCATTTCTCTAACTACTAAAATCCACATTCTCAAACATAACTTAATTGCTCTAATTACTGTGTTAAGGTAAAAATAAAATGTTCTTCCTAATCTCCAAAGCAAGTAGATGCATACAGGGAATCAGCTGGAAAGATGCGTGATCTTACAGTAAACAGGTTTTTAAACAAACAGACAAAAAGAAGGATATGAAAAGGTGGTTTTAGGTAGAAGATTTTGTAAGTGAAAGACTACTTCTGTAACATATTATTAGAAGAATATCTTCACTTAGGTATGAAACATTTTGAGCAATTCTTACAGCATTTATTTCAGTAACTATTACAGGGTACAGCTATAGTAAAATATTGTAGCAATATTGTAGTAATATCGTAGTATGATACACTTCCTGTGTGTTTTCAAAAAGACATTAATTATGCAAAGTTCTAACTGTAAGTTTGTAATAGAGCTTAGACAGATTTTTACTCTGAAGATCACAGGACAGGTTACAACCAGCAGCTTTGGAATGCGACTTTTTCATGATGGACTGATGATGTCGGTTTAGATGCCAGAAGGTCTAAATGGCTCCAGAATGAAATTTATACATATATATTTTTCAGAATTCAGTTTCTGTAACAAGTAATACAGTACTTTGAAGTAGAAGCTACTAAAAAGTAAATAAACTTTTCTCCCACCAATTCTCTTTAATACAATTAGATCCCTCCCCCCCCATACACTGATAACGAGTCACTTTACAAATATCAAGTAATTAACTTTCTCGGGCATGTCTTCTCTTTTTTTCAGAAGTTTTTCTGCAAAACAGGTTACAATAACGCAAGTGATTTTTGCATCTATGCCCCTTTCAGAGTCTCTCCCCCCCACCCCACACTGTAACTGACTTTAATAATAACAAATGTAAGCAACTTCACCTAAACAGAGGGAAAAATTAAATGTATACACAGCTTGCCCAGTCTTTCTTGTTTTGAGCTGACCTCTGCCTGCAAAGAGCTTAATTTCAGAGATTTCTTTTTAAAAAAAAAAAAAAAAAAAAAAGGGAAGCCAAAAAGGAAGGCCAAGGCTGATATTTATACAAACACTGCAATGGTGTTGACAGCTTTAAATAAAATAAATGGAACCAAATTTAATTTAGCATCATAATCTTGTTATCATGGCTTACAAATGCGCAGGTGAAGAATCTCCTAAGAGTTGAGAAATTTTTACTTAAATTCTTTATAATCTAGAGAGAAATCAATAGAACTGAGACACATATACATGCATTAAATCATTGCAGTAACTGCCCTCATGTAATAATGCAGTCAACAATCAACTTGACACATAGTGAATGGCAGAACCTTATTAAACTACAAGTGAGAAGGCAAAAGTTTAAGTCTTATGTTTTAGGCCATTCATTCCAGTTTATGCAGAAATCCATATCGTTAAGGGGTAAGTATGTGTAATCTGGCTGTACAGAAGCAAAGAAAAAAATTCCCTATCTTTACCCTATCAATTTTCGTATCTTTTTTACTGATCTTTCTTCATGCCTCAAGAAGACAATGAATTTTTCAAGTGCTAGTTTGGCAGTAAACATTTAAAGCATGAAATACTTTTCAAACTTCAACAGTGGAGGACTATTTTTGTCAAATGCAAAACACATTTCCAAATAATTGGAGAGAACTGTCATGCATTTCTACACACAAAACACGCATACATCCTTCCACATATTTGCAGATTAGTAGCTACAATGTTTTGAGACTATTTTCTTCCATCAGGCAATTTTTCAACTAACTTAACATTTTATTTTTTCTAGGTTTGATACATAAGCAAAATATTTTTTTTAATCACATTTATCTTTTAATGGACTATCCCACCTACTCCACAAGCTCTCTGTGCAGCACCTTGTGCAACAAGAGCTTCTAGGTTTTGCCAAAATACCAAGGAAACAATATTCCAGAAAAAAGGAAACTGCTTTTTCAACTTCACCAAAAACCCAGCACAAACATTGTTCCATTACCATTGCTCATTTTTGTGATCAAGCACAACCGTACCACAACTTACCTTCTAATACCAAATAAAGAAAAAAAAAAAAAAAAGGATTCATTTCTGCATAGGCACATCAGTGACATTATTTAAAGCAAACGGGAAATCATCAGGAACACTGTGTATACTAAGTACTATTGCAAACACTGTGGCCAATTAGATCTTGCAAAATGTGGTCTACGCAGAACCTAGCAGTTCACATAAGAATGCCACTCCTGATTTTTAGCAGTTGAAGTCACATTATGAAAAGCAAAAAATATTTCCTATCACCAGTTCTTGTAATGCAAGTACAATAGTTGCTAGCAATTAAATTAAATCACTAGCAGGAGAAGCAGTCTTTGGATTCTGACACAGATCAGCTCACCCTCCCTCAGTCATCAGTACTCTATTAAGCTATTCATAGACTAAAAACTATCAGATTAAACTACATTTAGCTTGCCATGTCACATGAATATGCTCATGCTAATCACCACACAAAGCCATCTTGTGAGAAACTAGTCTTTATTTCTACATTGAAGCAGTTCATGATTAAATGCATCTTCAACATTGATAATTTACGTTGTTATCCAAAATTATTTTTTCTCATTACCATCACTTCTGTCATATCCTAGAGTGTTAACAGTACATTACACTGCCTCTGCAAATAATACAACTGAATAATTATGACAGTGCAAACAATGGAGCTAGTGGTCTGTATGGGAAAACATAATACAGTCCATACGCATATGGCAGAGTAACAATGCAATTTCTACACATCCTATGTATATTTGAATTCTAACTTTTAGCCAGCTCTGATTTCCAGTGCTTTCATATTCCTAGCTGTTTTACAGCGTGAATCATTTACTTGGAATTCATCCATACAGTGCATTTCTAGCAATCCTGTCTTTCAATAAAAGCTGATTCAATTAGAATAGACTTACAAGACCCATATGGTTTTATCAGTCACTGTATAAATGTGCAGAAAACTACCCCTTGAGGCAGTGTCCCTATTTAATCATTCCCTTAAAGGGAATGCCCTATTTTCCAGATGACATTTAACAGATGAGGCCAGCAAGTCTCCTGAAGACAACTGGTACACTGCACAACAGTCTGCCCTAAGAAGAAATATCCTTATCAGGACCTTTAGAAAGCCCAAATTCATCTTCACAGAAAGTTTTTAAAGCAGCCATCAAATGGTACTTTTCCAACAACCAGTTTTAAGGCTTCAACCTCTTGCACACACTTAGAAATTCTTCCCCATATGCCACAAACTGTGGTTCACCGATGCTCAGCATAAGTGACAGCTATATTGAAAATATCCCGTTTGAGAAGCATACGGCTATCAACAAATTTGTGTATCCTAGATGACAATGTGCTACACATAAGCAGGGGTCAGGAAGCTCAATTTCCTTAACAACATCCCCTGAGGAGGCAGTATTTGGGAGTCTGCAGAGAAGGCAGTGGTTACAGTCTTTTAGACCCCTAGAGATCCTTGGGATTCATGGGGAAGTGACCTCTCCCAACTTCCAATCCCACAAAGGATTGGATCCTCCAGGCTGCTCCTCTGTCCCCTTCCTGTAGAAATTGTGATGCTTCTTGCACCTATGCAAAAAAACACACGCAAAACATGAGGTTCATTCTGATGCAGCAGCACAGTTACTGTTGAACAAAACAGGGTGAATACTTGGCACAGCTAGGTTTGTGACCAAACAGGATGGAGCTCGCTGCTGACCTATCTTATTTATTCTGCACTGCAGGTGTAATCTTCCCAGAAGATTGCAGCATTCTAGAAACTTCCTCCATTCAGAGCCAGCCCCACAAAGACGTCCACCTTAAGTAGGGGAAAGGACTACACACCTTCCCTAAAAAATCAAGTCTCCATAATGCTCTTCAGAAAAGATGTGTATTAATAGAAAAAAAATGCCACACAATCATCAATCCTCACCTCTTCTTTTTCCCCTTCTTACTCAATTACAGAACCTCTATCTCATGACCCTTATCACAGAATTCAATGATATCTGTAAGAAACAACTTTCCTTTCACTGAATGTGTCAAACCAACTTTTTTCAGCTTTTAGTTAGGAACTCTATTTTTAAAGTACATTTTAAAACCCCCACTCATTCACACATTTCTTTCTATGAAGTACTGTCATTTGAACTGCGCAGTTCAGATAAAGTATATTCAAGCATTATGGAAAAGTTTAAAGATAAGTCCTAAGCTTCCAGTAAGTTAGAAAGGTAATTTTTTCAATTGTTCATTTCCTCCCCACCTCCCAACTCCTAAGAAAACAAGAAAAAACTTGTAGCAGACGTCAAGGTTGTATCTTGTACTCTTCGATCTGACTTCTGATGGAAAGTTTGCCAGCCAAAAGCCTACTAACAACATTCTGCAGCTGAACTCTCCAAGTTCAAGCCTGCTCTACATCAACGTACCACATACCAGTGGAATGCACTTCAGAGAGAACAGACAATCCTCAGGATCGCTCTGTCCTACTTAAACCAGGATAAGCTACTGCATGAAGTCATAAAAAAATGAACACTTAATATTTTGTTCCACTAGCCTACTTTGAAAGTATTTTGTAGCTGACTGTATCAGCCAACAAGACAAGATATCATTTGATACTCTGAGAAAATTTTCTGAGAAAAATTCTGAGAAAAGCATACTGTCCTAACCTGACTTTCAAGATAAAAAGTACAGAGACTTGTATTGAGTTTTAAACAGGAACAGGCATAGTGGGCTGTCACAACAGTAAAGGAAAAAAATTGTTATAAAAAGTCATGGGGCAGAAAATGCAACTTCTTATCGCTTCACAGGTTATACAAGAGCTTCCTTCTTACTGCCTAGACTTCTTTTTTTAATGTACTTAATCTTATTATTAATTAGGTGTTTATTAAAATCCCAGTAGCTTTTAGACCAGGAGAGCTATCATTTTCCCTAGAAAAGAATCACTGAGCAAGAATACCACTGGTGGCACTAAAAACAAAGATGACATTTCCACTAAAGAAAGAAAGGAAAAAAAAAAAAAAAGCTAAAAACAGCAAAACATGCACTACTTATGCCCCAAAGGAAAGCACTTAATCATGGAAATAGAAAAAAAAAAAAAGAAGCATGTCCATTATCAGACACGGAAAGCAACCAAATACCAGATGGCATAAAGGTTTCTTTGCTTCAGTATCCACACAAAAGTTTAATTCCATATAACCAAATTAAACAAGGGGATATGAGTACAAGGGAGAATAAGAAACAGACCGGGCTACTGAATGTTATATATGGCAGTGAACAGCATCTAATGAAATCCACCCTTGGAAACAAATTGTTTAGACAACTACAGGAAGATGGAAGAAGTCATCAAGCTCTACAGAAGAGAAAAAGAAAAAAAAAGAAAAGAAAAGTAAAAGTAAAAGAGAAATCACAAGATGGGGAAATAAAAATGCAGGAAGTAGTAGATGACTGAGCCTAACTCAAATTTCAGAGAGATACTAGAACAAAATTAGTTAACAACTGGGAGCATTAAAGGATAAAGCCAATTGGCTTGATGAAGTCTAGTTTCTCTCTTTAATGGACTAATTGTCCTAGTGACTAGGAGAAAAGCAGTACAAGACTTGGGACACAATAAAAGATACGTTCTCTCACTCAAGCTAGACTATGAATGGGACAAAGTTGAGAAGAATGAAGTTCAAAATTAGGGTTTGTTTGCTTGTTTTTAATAGTTCTCAACCACCAGCTGTAGATGTAGGACAGCAGTTATAGTGAAGTTCTGCAGGTATACTATTTAATGTTCTTAATCATGTTTTGGATGAAGGAATAAGGAATAGAACAAGCAAACAGCACCACGCAGAAGGGTGGTGAGAGCTGTTTGCCAAGACCATCCTGAGTTAAGATGACTCAAAAATCAAAACAATGAAATCCAAGAAAGACAGCATAAAGCACCACAGGCCTCATGACTGCATAAAAAAAACCCTACTTAGTAACAAGGGGACACAAAAAGACACCAGACTGTACTGGATCAAGTAGATCGCAAGGTACAGAGAAGCCAACATCATGATACTATTACACAAAAGAAAAATCCTCATTCAGGGAAGTACCAACATCAAACATCATAATTTAGCAGGATTCTGGAAAGGCACAGTCCCGCTACACCTTACACTAGAAATGACTCTGCTGAAGGTCTGTTCACGTTCTGGGCTACCACTGTAAGAAACAGGTGTGTCAACTGAAGAGTCAAGAATAAAGAATAATGATATAAACTGAAGAAAACTGCCACCTATGAGAAAGGGCTGATGCAATTTTCTTTCTGTAGGAAAGACTTAGAGAGAAAAAAATGGGTGAACATGGAAACCATAACCCAATAACCAAAGAACTACAAATATAGTGGGTAATTCACTGGGGATAGGGGAGTATAAATCAACTTATCTTACTGAACACAAAGGTTAGATATCTGGAAAAACATCAAGGGTAAAAAGCACTGTAAATATGCTGTCTAAAGGGGTCACAGTCTCCTTCACTGGAGATTTGTTAGAACAAAGATTATGTCAGAAGTTACTCAGGTTTACTGATCCTCTTTCAATACGGGAGAGGGTCTAACTCACTGGAAGACCTTTTCCATCCTGAGTTCCTAGGGCAACACGGATAAGCCAAATGAGACATGTTAGCCTTCTTAGAAACATCCCTATAACAAACCCAAATGTATTCAAAGCTTTTAGTACTTTAGTAATCGCAGAAAACAAATGCTAATCTATTTTGCTTGGCTTTGGTACAATTCAGCTAAACAAGCCATTTTTAACTGGCAGAACCTACCCCTGACCCTGCAGTGCCCATTAACAAAGTTGGCCTTCTAGACAGCATATCTCCTAAATCCATGATCAGATCCGAGATCTTGGAAAAAGAGGGCTAAGAAGTTTTTCTTCCTGTTCAGCAGCTCAGACATCATTAGTTATCACAGGAGAGGAAGAGAGAAAGTTTATAGAAAGCGATAGGTCTCTTTCTGCTCCATGTTTGTTTCTTTGATTACATAAGGTATATACAAATAGAAGGCCAAGTCACAATGACAGCTGCCTAAATTTCTGGCCAAAGATGACTGCTGATATAACTACTATTTTCGATGTAATGGAAAAAGAAACAAGTAAACTAGGTTTAAATCAACTATCAAAGTTGGATCAAACAGGCCCTAGTCGGTCTTAGCCCAATATCAAATGAAATTCTATTCATTTTGTTCTGGGGAGATTGCATTAAAAAAAAAAGAAGCCCAAACTATAACAGACATTAGGAAAGAGTTACAGAAAAAAAAACCCAAACAAGCATCAAACCAAAAATACCAAGCACATGCTTAAAACAAAAAAGTACATTTTTTCATGAGCTGCTTAGAGTAATGGATTAACATATCTGTCAAGTTCAAAATTACAAAGATTTAACAACAGAATTAACCTTAAAAAAACCAAACCACCACCACCCAAAAAAAAAAAAACCAAAACAAAACCAACTACCTACCTAAATTTTCTGAAATATAAGCTTTACCTTTTTTTAATTGGCTGATCATTCATTCTCTATTGCCCACACAAGCTACGCCTATCAACAGCATCTAACAGAGCTACCCCAATCTCATTGCTTTACATGGAAAAACAAAATCTCATTCAAGTTGATGTGTGCAAAATTCTTAAGTTGCACTATATTTTTCAGGCAAAATAATTTTAAAATAAATTCCTAAATAATTCCAAAGGTTACTTTTAAAACCTCTTTTTAAAAATAAGACTGGAAGTCCAGATTGACTAGGTTACCTAATGGCTATCTACAGAGCAAAAGAGAACTATTTATTCACGCTCCCTTTCATAATTCAATATTTAAGCTAAAACATAAAACTTGTCATACAGAGCTTGGTAAAATATGGATTATATATGACTCTTCCACTCCCTTTATTCCTGCAAATATTTCCTTCTCCAAACAACCACAAGTTACGAACAGCTCTTCAGTCTGTTAAGCTTGATTCAGTCATGTATTTGTAAAATCAGCATGACAGGCAGTTCTTCCTCTTTTTCTCCTTCACAACCTTCCCCCTGACACACGCATGCGCATGTGCGCACACAGAGGCTGCATACTGGAAAGCAGAAGACAGAGTCCTTAACAAGCTGTTGTAAAACAGACATGTTAAACCAGATATACAAGGTAAGTACCAACTCTCTGTCCTGAGCAGTACTGCATTTCAACAGAAATACAAATACCAGATTTGGTTAAATGTAACTGATTTGTGCTTATAAACATCCAGATGGTACATGACTAAACAAATTGCACATATTTTCTGAAGAAAAATGACCTTGATATCCAAGTTAAAAAAATTAAACATTTTATTTATGCTTCTCAAAGCATAAAACAAACTCATGACAGCTTCAAGTAGAGACCTGTATCTCATATTTAGGAGATTGTCAGACATGCTTATAAAATACATGCACATATTGAATGGCCACACTCTTGGGCACAATCACGGAGCACAGACCAAATATCAAGCAGACACAGAAAGATGGCCTCCTAGTTCCTCATACCTCAGACTCTTCTGTTTGGTATGATTTAAAGTTGGCTTTTCATACCTTAGGCTGGGAGAAAAGGAACGATTCAGTAATGGAGATCAATAGAGCATAGGACATGGAAGCCATGCCCCCATGCAGCTGATAATATATGTGTCTACTTCAGCAGTACAGGACGTTAAGAGGTATACATCCCAAATCCACAGAAATTAATCCTGACTTGAGATGACTTTCTCATTCTGGCTACAAATTTCAGGACTATTTTATGCAAATGATACTGCATATAATAGCTCGCCCAACAAGCGTATCAGAGAAGAATACCAAAAAAAAAAAAAACCACAACTTCACAGAAGTCACTTATACTTGTTTTATCTCCTTATCCTCCCTCCTTCTTTCCCCCTGAACAAAGAAAAATACTTTGGGCTTGAATAGTGTGCAATAAGTCTCATAGATTCACAGGTAAGATTAAGTTTTTACTGAATTCAAAGAAGGCAATAAAAATAGTTCTAAAAAATAAAATGAAATAAAACCATAACAAGCATAAAGTAGTTACAACTTTGTACAACAATCTTTTCCTAATACTAGTAAAGAGAATACTATCAGTGAAAATATCCTTTGGAATTCTGCCCTTTTTCCTAATTGAAAACCACAGAATGCTATCGATTCTGGAAAGGGGAAATGGATCACACATACCCCTGCCCCCCTCTTTTCCTCTTATTTACACGGCAGAGTATCACACCAAGCATTTCAAAGTTTAAAAAGCTGGATTTGCAGTTCCTCCTGTAGCTCTCACTACACTCCCGTGGATGCTCATCCTTCACACCGAATGGAGAAGTGGTTTGTCAGAGCATGGAAAAAAGAATGGGATCTTGCAACTAGAGACCACACTACAATACACATGCATAAAGACCACATGAAGAAAAGCAAAGTGACAGGTAATTTTAAATCTGGATGATGTCACTAACTGAGTAACAAGAGCGTTAATATGATCTGAGGAAGATGGAGCAGAGAGGTGACAGAGCAGTAACGCAGCCTCCTAGAAGACAGAAGAGAGTATCAAACATACATCCCTTTAGAGAGAATGCTAGTCGTCTTGCGTATTTCTTCCCAGCAAGACTGAAACTCTGAAACTGCAGCTTTACAACGCGTCTAAATTACAATGACTAACCGTGTTCGCTGGCAAGAAAAAAAACCAAAACCACAAACCAAACATCTACTGAAGGACAGAAACTGGGAGCAAATACTTGCTGCAGCAAGGTCTGTCCAAGGATCCAGCCCAATTCTTGAAGGTCAACCAGTACTGGTGTGTGTATTCGTGATTCTGACAGTGTCATGAAGAGAGAAGGAAAGAACGAAAAGAAATGGTAGTGTGCCCATGGAGGCAACTTCCTTTTGGCAAAGCAGCAGTTGTGAGTCAGACCAAATTCAGCAACCCCACTATAACCTCCCCAGGAGCCAAACAATTCTGTTCTGGGTTTTCAGCATAATATCATTGCCACTGTTGCTTTCACAGTGATGCCAGTCCAGGCTTTTTCAGTGTTCTAAGCAATTACTTTACTTTCCCATACAACACGAGTGACAGACGAGGAATGATGATTTTCAAGTGTTTATGCCTCAGCAAAACTTAAACAATTTCATGGGGCAAGGAAATCAAACCACTTATTTAGCCTAAGGACTCTTCCTCTTGCCAAATGTCAATGGCTTTTGCAAACAATAGAGCTTCTCAAAGAGATCATACAAATTCTTTATAATGGAAACTATTAGGCAACCTAAATATAGAGTTCGTTACCAGTTCCCTCTATAACACAGTATGTTCGGGTTCTATTCAGCATTCCTTACTTGTTTCTAATGAACTTCAGCAGATTTGTCCAAGTAAGGAATGATTATTACAGCTCTAGGTTCCTTACATTTATACAACATCTTTCATCTAGAAAGATTTCAAAATGTTTTAAAGGTCACATATAGAAAGTTACTATATTCAGTACAGTCACCTATCAAGAGGAACATAGTAATTTCTCAGTACCCAAGCAACAATACAGAACAACTTAGGTTAGAAAGTAAATAAGAAAGCCATGTCTACAGGGAGAATTTAGATCCTCAGTGACATTACCAAATTAAAGTCTGGCAACAGTTCTACAGCAAAAGGTACAGGGATTTCCAACTGGCAGATAGGAGCTTAGTTTTACATCTGACTCACGGCACATCTAACTGGCACCACACTGGGGCACTCCTTTAGTACTAACCCAAAGAAAAACGTGCCACCTTGGGAATCAGTTACACCACTCCCTGCAGCATCCAGGATTTCTCTTGGAGATCTCCCATCCAAGCACAACCCACTTTAACCATCCACAGAGATACTGCCACGAACAAAATTAATTTAACTCCATGATACAATCTGCTTTGAAAATTCAGTCTAGAAGTATATTAAAATATAATCAAGAAGACGTAAGAATTATTTCCACTAATCTTAACAATTCCACCAGTTGTTAAAGATCATAATCCATGTCTAGCCTCTGGCATAAAAGATAATTCTTTTAGACAGAAGAAATTATTCAACAGTGAAAACACCCACAAACCCTACCCCGCACCTGAAAATATTTCTGTAAAGTTAATTGTACATGATTAGTATAAAAACACACAACTGTTTTAATCAACTTTGCACCTAATTTCCAGTGGCCTTCAAAACCACTAAACTTGACAATGATTGCCTGTTTTTCCATCTGCAAATCTGGTCGCATTTAGTGAATTTTAACGACACAGAAGCAGACATTAAACCATCCACCACAAAGAAACGCATTTCTCAACTAAAAAAACAGTGCTTTACAGTGTCTTATAGACAAAGCTCTCATCAGTAAAAAAATGCAGTAAAAATTTTTAAGAACCTTTGCACACTAAGAACCATGCTAAGGCAGCAACTTAATCTAACATTAAGCTTCAAATGGGAGACAAAAAAAAAAAAGCACTCACAGTGTCATCAAACCACCATAGTATTGTTATTCTGATGAACATTGATGAAAAACATTTTGTTGTATAGGTAATACCACCAAATGTTTTAGCAAGGCCCCACTTGGGTCTCTTGGACTCCAGCTCCTTAAAGAAAAAAAAAAAAAAAAAAAAAATCCACCCAAATGGCCTTTTGTGTCTCCCTGACACCCTAATGATTCTCTCCATAGACACAAAGGTCTACTTACTAGCTCAAAGCTAATTTCAGAATTGGGGCCTAAAACTGCCTGGCCTAAAACCTCAACCTGTATTTATCTCATGCCATGTGTAAATCCTGGACTTTGCGAACGTGAAAATGCAACCCATTTAAACCTTATGGGGAAAAGAAACCCATAAACCTACTCAGCTACACATTGTTTCAGAGTTTAAGGAGAGAAACAAAAATAAACGTTATCAACTAAAGCTCTGCATACCAGATCACTGTGGGGGAGAAAGTGGAAACAAAAAACCCCCAACAACAACAAAAAAAGACTTTTTGTTGCTAAAATATTAAAAAAATCATGAAATATTCAAGCAAGGAAAAAAGAAAGCAATGATAATATTGATTTCTCAGGACTATTTATTTTTGCCACACTTTTTTTTTTTTTTTCAATTTTAATGCTTTCATCCAGCTGAGTTTCCAGTGCAACAAAACACAATTTTAAATTGACTTTGCCTATCAAACTGACTAGAGGTTAAAGAGGCTTTATTCTTGCTCTTTTAAAGATTTTGCATTCATTATTTCAGCAGTATTATTTTGCTGAATATTACCTATCTGTACACATCTGTCAATAATAGAAACACAATGTCATTGTTATAACTGGAAACCACCGTATATGTGACAGATGCAATTGCTCTCAGCTCATTTACCTCACTGATTTCCTTGGTTTAAAAAAAAAAAAAAACCAACTAGTATTCAAAACTGAAGTTATGAGAAGTCCTTTCAAGATTCATTCTGGTTTTCAGAAGTCTAGGAAATCAACTCTAGAAATAAAGATGAATCTTTTTTGTCAAGTAATTGGATCCAACCTTGCACTTACAATTTCAAACATCTAACATTTGTTGCAAGTCATATTCAGGACTGCTTTGACGGGTGTCTAGAATGTAATTGCTGCTTTTGATAGCATTGCAACTTTTATTGCCACTTAAAACTTCTCTTGCTGAGGGGATTAACCCATAGGTATGATAACCATAACAAAGGATTCTCTAGCAATATTCTCTCTGGTTAGCACGCAACAGCTACAAGTGCACTCCTGTTGGCTTTATAAAAAGCCTCCATTCCCCAAGCACGCACGGTTTAGGCCACAATACTGAAAAAAGACCACCGGCAGACGCAGGAACCAGGTAATCCACCGCAAGCTTTCCGACGGGCGCGCAGGGAAAAGGTCCTCCTGGGAAGTCGGGGATACGCAGGGTGGGCGCTTCCACAGGGGCGCAATTCAGCTAATCCACAATTCCTCCCCTAAACAGGCCGAGGGTTATGACCGACCCGCCCCTAACGAGCCCCCAGAAACCCCCACAGCCATGCTCTGTGATGAAAAGCGAATTTTAAAAATAATAATAATTTTTTTTAAAAAAAAAAAGGGGGGGGGGAGGGTTATGAGGTGAAGTTAAACTCACAGATGAAAAAAAAAAAATTAGTTTAAAAGAAAAAAAAATTAATAAGAGGGTGAATGTCTTAGCAGGCACACCCCAGCACACAGCTCCCCGGCTTTGGGTCCCCGGGCCCCCGGTAAACGTGACCCAAAGCCGGGGAGCCGTTGGGCGGCCTCCCACCGCCCCGGGGCGTGAGGGAAGGCGGCTGTGACAGCAATCGGGTCAGGGGACACCCCCACACACACCCCCACCCCCCCGATTCCCCGGGGGGCCGTGGTTCCCCGCTAAACGTGACCCGATTCCTGTCACAGCCGCTTATCCCTCACACCCCGGGGAGGCCGCCCAACGGCTTCTTCCCGCCGCCCGCTTCCCCCCCCCCCCCCCCCCCCTCCAGCCGCCGCCGGCCGACCCACCGTGTGGAGGTGCCCTTCCTCACGTCGCACATCATGCACTTGAAGGCCTCGGCGCTGTTGCGGAAGGTGCAGACGCTGCAGTCCCAGTAGCCCTCGTCCGAGGAGGGTTTCGGCTGCCGCTTCGGCCTGCGGAGAGCGAGAGAGACACACACACACACACGCGCACACACACACACCCGCGCGCACACACACGCGCGCGCGCCAGGGGCAACACCGGGCGCGACGCCCCTCACGCCGCCGCCGCCGCCACCCCCCTCACCACCACCCCCGGGGCCGCCCCGCCGGCCGCCATCGCCGCCGGCTTCGCGCAGCCGGCCGCCGCCGAGAGGGCCCGGCGAAAGGAGCAGGAGGAGGCGCCGCCGCTGCCCCTACCTGGTCGGGCTCTTCTTGTCTCCCATGCCGGCTCCAGACGTCGTCCCCGGCCCGGCCCTTTGTGTGTTTGTCAATAAGGAGGAGCGCGGGGGGTCTCCTCGGCTCTAACGGGGACCCGGGGAGGAGGAGCCGCCGCCGCAACCTCCAGCTGTCGGGGAAACTCCTGCCGCCGCCGCCGCCCCCTCCCCCCTCACGTGTCCCCCCGCCGCCAACCAGCGGCCGCTCGCAGGTCGCGGCGCCCGGCGGGCCGCGCACGGCGGCAGGTTCGCAACCGCCGGCGGCTCGGGCGCTGCGAGCCGGGCGGCGGCGGGGCCGGGGCGCCGCGGGGGCTGCTGGGGGCGGCGGCGGCGGCGGCGGCGGGAGGGGCGGGGGAAAGCCGCGGCGTGGCGGCGCTGAGGGAGGGGGCCGGCGCCGAGGGGCGGCCCCGGCCGCGGGTTGGCGTGCGGGCGACCCGCGGCCATTGTCCCGCCGGGAAGCGGGGAGGACGGGCCGCCCCCGGGGGTTACGCGGCGGCCTTTCGCCCGGGGTAGGCCGGGCGGGCTTGAGCGGCCGCGGGAGGTGGGGGTTGCGCCGGGCCCGGCGGGGAGGAGCTGCGTGGCGGCTCCGTGGTCGGGCGGAGCCGGCGGCCGGGGCCCGTCTCGGAGGCCGCGGCCGAGGGAAGGCCGCGGGGAGCCGGCGGCCCCGCTGCGCGGCCCTCAGCCGGAGCGGGCCGGCGGTGTGTGTGGGGGGGGGGGGCCGCGATGGTAGAGCCGCGGAACCGGCAGAGGGGCTGTCCCCGGCGGGGAGGCGTGAGGCGGTGCTGGGCAAAACGGGCGGCCCGGGGGATGGAGTGATTTACAGCGGCCTGCACGGCTCTCCCCTGGGAAACTGCTGCCCTGTGTCGCAGGGCGGTATTGCTCGCTGTAGCGTCTAGATTGCCTTGTTCTCCTTCCCGAGGATATTGCTCCAGGCCGTGCTTTACAGCGAGAAAGAAACGAGGGGGGAAAAAAAAAAAAAAAAACTAAACATGAGGTTCTGCTCGGAAAGCTTGGGCTAAACCAGCCCGTTAGCCTGAGGCGGGTGGAGAACGTGATGGGTGCAGATGGAGAAGCAGGAGAGAGCGGTGTTACCTCGTAGCCCTGCGCCGTGCGGTGCTTTTGCGCTCGAGAGCTTACAGGTACCGACTGTGTGGTTCACGTGCAGCACAGCAACAGTAAACAAAACACTGGTGTTTTATTACCTGTATCATCTTAGTGCACCGGAGCCCCAGTCGCAGGCTAGGATGCCATTTTGCAAGATGCTGTAGGACCGGAACAAAGAGCACATGTCCGAAGTACGTAACAAAAGACGGCAGTTAGACGCAGGTAGATGGCAGAGTGCAAGCAGACAATGAGATGTTACTGGTCAGCGTCGTAGTGGTCAAAGCTATTTTTGCTGCATTGTCTTTGTCAAGAAACGGTGGGATTTCGAGAACAAAATATGCCCGAGGGGGAGCTTTACCCAAGTGTGTGAAAAAGCGTAACCGAAGATGTAGGCTTCTTTGAAAATTGAACAAGTGAACAATGGAGAAACTTTCTGATTCAGAAGGCAAAGTTGTCAAAAAGAATTTCAGCTAGAAATCCTGGGGTATGACAAAGAAAAGGAAAATGTCGGTAAAGTGCTTGAGGTTGACTTAGGGAAGCAACGAAAGACCCACTAGTTGGGACATCACATTTATGTAAAAGTACTAATACTTTTAAAAGATTGACAGTCTTCTGCATCTCTAGCAATCTTGTACACCAGCAGTTTGAAGCCTGTGTAGTATTTCCTACTTGTGGTTGGCCATTTACCTAATTTCATTCTGCATTCACATCCTGCTTCCAGTATTGTAATTTTCCTTGCCTTCTGTTTTTTCCCTATTTGCCTTGCCTTTTCCTTTCTTCCCATATTGCAGTTTCTTTCTTTCTTCTCTTTTTATGCTTCTCATAGAGCCTTCTGTAAATGTATGGATTGCACATCTGAGGACGGGCCATGCCAGGCAGAGGCAGCTGGCCTGGGTTTGTTGGTATTTAGTTAGACATCTATCTACATGAAGTAGGTGCACAGACCCAACGGCCGGTGGGGATAAAAAAGCTCCTGTTGAAGGTGATGGATCTGATGCTAAGACAGGCATATGATTTTCTCTCCTACGGGGACCATCTCTCTCCATTGACTATAAAGAGAGCTTTGCACCAATAGTCCAGAACTGGACATCTACCCTTTAAAATTACAGAATTACATGAGGTGACTCACCTGCGCTTGAACCTTATGCTACACGAAATCTCTAGACAGGAAGCAGTGGAGAAATCTGTCTCCTTGTGCCCTTTTCCACAGTGCACTCTCTCTACTGTATAAATAAACATATTGTTTCCCCACTTTCAGAAAGCAATTATTTTGAAACAACCTCTAGCTCTTGACCTTTCCTCTGTCACAGCCTACTTTTTCCATACCAATTGTGAGAAACAAAACAGAACTTCCACTGATGGTTACAAAATGCTGGGATATGTTGTAATCCCGCAGGAACCATTCTCGGAGAGAGCTGTTTCTAATCAGCAGGGGGAATTGCAACTGCCAGCCACAAATGTTATCCCTAACAGGCGAGTAATCTTTCTGGTTGTCACATTCCAGACCTTCTGCTGTATGGCCATCACCCAAACCACTGCGCTTAAATATCGCGATGTTTTCCCAGCAGCGTTGGGCCTGTTTCCCACTGAACTCCCAACTAATCCTAATTTTGGGAGCTGCAAGTTGATTGGGATGGTGCATTCAAGAGTTCAGGTGGATGGGTCATGGTGCCCTCCACGTGGTGCCACCCATGGTGCCCATGGGTCTGTGCAAGGATGGGTCTTATTCTTGAGTAACACTGAAGACGAAAGAAAGGCCGTTTTCTTCACACCTTTTTCTGTCTTCAAATAGGAGCACAAGAGAACACCAGTGAAAGCACCAAGCCATCCCATGTCATCTCTGCAACTGAAACAGTGGCAGAAAACTCATCTGTCTCTGCTAGATATTTGTATGGCACATGACCTAGATAGTTGAATGACAAAATTGATCGCATCAGTATTAGCAGTCTTTAAAAAAATGCTTCAGGGGAAGAAAGGGGATGAAGGAACCTTCATTTTGAATTCCTTTAGTTTTAAGTTTGATTTCATTTAGAAGTACAGTTGTTCTGGAATAGTTATTTGCACCCTATTTTAATGCAGCTGAGCTAAAGTAAACACATCTTTAAGACAGAAGGTATGGGCAATATAATTGTCTCTTTGTACATCGAGCAGTCACTCTCTAGCTAGGGTTTGGTCTCTTGTTATCTTAAAATTGACATTTTTATAGTGTTGTACTAGGGAAATGCTCATGGTATGATTATGATATTGAAGATGATATTATGCTGATAGCTTTGTGGAAGTTAAAGATCTAATAATATTTTCAACATCTTATGGTATAAATGTTCTGGCATGCATGACTTCTCAGTTAAAAGTTTATTCATATTAAAGAGGATGTGAAAGGGGATGGTAGCAATTTCTAAGTATCTTTTTGTGTGAAAATTCTCGCTGCAGAGAAAATTACAGTTGTTCCTGAAAAAATGTGTTCTCGTATGAGGTTATTTAACAATAGGCTGTTGCTGTGTAAATCCATATGAAGACTTGCCATTTAGTCAATACTTGAACCATTGTGCACATCAAACCTATGCCAGTTGCTGCATTACCAGCATCTTGAGCAATTAAGTAATCACTTTGTCACTGCTTGAGTTTACAAAACTCCATAAAGATAATGACCATTATATTGGAGATAAACCACCTTTTAATCCCTATTTATAAAAAGGAAAACTATGTAAGTATAAAATTGCACTGGAACAAATGCACATTATTCCAGCACAGTGTATCTGTTTTGCCTGGGTTGCACCGATATAATAAAATCAATACAATTAAATCAATTCATGGCAATTTGTTTGGTGAGGTTTTTTAACATGCTTGGTATAATGAGGCTGGAATCCTGTTCGGGCTTCTATATGCTACTGCAATGGGGGAAAAAAAAAAAAAAATCAGAGCTTTTGAGAAGTGAAAGGTACTCGCAGACCCTATAATAAAGACAGTAAGATTGGTCACAGTGAGAACTGCCCCTCCAGCCTGTGTTTGCTCAGCCTTGGGGTCAGCCCAAGCTATCAAAAATGTATTGGTGGCTCTTGGCAGTCCACGGTTCTCTTACTGGTGTGTGGAGGCAGGACAGCGAAATTCTGCTTTAGAAAGGGCTGGGACAGGGAGGGACCACGTCTAGGGTATATTGTAACATCAGAGCGCCTCAAACATGTTTTAAAAGGGTTTGCACTTACTTTCATGTACAAGCCTGGCCTAAGCACATTATATAACATTTAGGGAACTATCGCATTCATGAGACTTGGTTCACCACCATATCCTTCAGGTTTCACACAGGTGGAATGGCCGTGACGTCAGCAGGGATATTCTGTCGTGACGCTGGGGTAACACGATGGTGAGTAAGTCCAGGAGTCTTTCTAGGGCCATAATTTGACTGTATGTTTGTGCAAATTTAGCTCCAAACACATAAGACAGAGCACTGTAACAGAACACTCGTAGGAGCAGCAGCAGCATTAGTTTTGTGTGTAGGATCACAAAAAATTTGACTGTAGTGGTCATTTTTTATATTTGTCCTCTATGGACTGGAATGAATTTACCAAACCACTTAATTTCAGATGCTTGGCAATTACCAAATAATCATTTCATTTACTGCCTACTTCTCATTCACTCTCTTGGTTTGGGCCCAGCCTTTATCCTTGCAGATTTTGTAATGAATTTAAAAGATGACAAATGTTCAGCTTTACAGTGTCTGTAGGTCCTCTGCTTCATCACAGAAAACTCTTAAAGTAGAAGTTTCCCTACTTTTTCCATTCAGCCTCTCTCGGAGGTAATCATCTGAGGTGTGAAGGATCACTGCTAAGAATAAAAGAACATTCTCAACACCCATTAAATATTTCTGGCCCTTTTGCTGAGATTCCCAGGCACGGTGGCATACATGACAGTCTTTTAGACTGAAGATGATAATTCATTTCGGATACGTCTCTAAAGAATGTGAATAAATAATACTGATACTTAATTCTTCTATCATACCTCCCCCAGGAAAGGTGTGCTAAAAACTGCCTGTGAATGCTAGATTGAAGGTACATCAGTCGATGACTTCAGACGCTGGAAAGGTGTTCACACACCCTATGTCTGGGCTTGAGGAGCCAGTGGAAGTTTCCCTCCTAGCAAATGGTGAAAAATTGGCTTCTCCAGGGCAAACGGTTCACAGTGGCAAAGCTGGGGTCTTGCTTCGAACCATCTATAAAGGGAGCAGAGGGAGGCAAGGCTCACTAGGCTCTGTGAATTTGGATCTCTTGGGGTTAAAGGAACTGGAGTGAAGCTGCCGTTATCAGCTATTTAAATTTGGGGGTAAATCTTTCCCTGGCTGGTCCCATCAGGGTGAACTGAGGTCGTGTCTGCCATCCTCTGCCAAGGGGGATCCATTTGGGCAAAGCCAGAGTCCCCCGAGGAGGAATGGGTATGCATTGCAGAGGCTCCTTTAAACAGCAAGAACCTCTGTCTTCAGCTGCCAGCTCTTGCTGACATCAGCATAAGATCTAGCTGGTTACAGGGGTGAACACATACATACCTTGATTAGCAAGCCGCGCTCCCTCGGGGCTACAGGAGAGAAAAAAAATAGCCCGCTCTCAACACTATCTGTTCAGGTCTGCTCCTCGATTTCATCATCTGCCTTTATCCCTCCTACTTTGCTCCCTCTTTCCCTCTCTGCTATTTGTCATCTTCCTTCTTGTTTTTTTTTTTTTTTCTCCTTTTCTTGTTTCTCTTTATGTATTCCTCCATCCTGCTTCCTGTTTTCTTTTCCTCCCTCTCTTTACATCTGAGATGTATCTTTCCAGCTGGTCTTTTGTACTGCTTATTCTGCCTGCTTCACACTCCAATTTCTGTCATGTCTCACTCTTCTTTTGCTTGCTTTTCACCTTCACTGATGCTCTCTCTTTTAGGAGTTGTTTTAAAGCATTAAAATCTGGCCAGAGGTGGAGTTTCCTATTTTTGTGTCGCGCAGGTGGCAGGCTTCCAGTGGAAATAGTGCCAAAGGAAGAACAGCAGCCCAGAGGAGATTTCACACTTTACAGTGATATTTAAAGCATTCTGAATCTGATTAGGGGATCTGGCTGAAAGTCACATAGCTTCCTGGTCCTACACGGCATTTTTTTAAAAGCTGTCAGAGCAAAAAATGAAATACTGGAACTGAAGCCCCTAAGCAAGTTCCAGCTTCAGTTCAGTTCTCCAACGCCGTGTCAGTCAGCACGCAAACACCTACTGCCACGGCTGGATTCACAAGTGCCATAAGCCACCTTTGGATCAAAAGTGCCATTCATTTTTTTCTCACTGTAAATCTCTTTAATAAATTCCTCCAGATTTACTTTGAGATCAGAATTTGACCTACAGGCATTATCTCTGACAAACGAAGGGGAAAGGGTGAACGTGTAGCACTGTGGCATCAGGAGGAAAAAAGGGTATTGCAGATGTACTGCTTTTTTTCAGATGTAATAGGAGTAGTGAATGAACAAACCAACCTTCTGTCAGAAAAAAAACATACAAAGATGATGAGTCCTTAAGAAGAATTCCTTTGCTGTGTATAATAAAAAGCATATTTCACTGCTCATAGCTATATATACACACATACACACACAGAGACATGGGTACATAAATATTCAAAACAGTTGCAAATTTCTCTTAAAAGGTATTCCATATCAGCTCACTACATTTTCATTATGAAATATTCCGAGGTAAGAGATCTCTATAAGAAACCTCTCGAGTCCCCTTTTCTCAATTTCCACGCTATTCTAGATAAGGGAGAGAAAGATGGATTTAATAAAGGTGCAGCATGCGGGAGTGCTGGTAAGAGATCTCACTTGTTGTTGTTTTTTGGCTTGGAATCACTGGCTTTGTCTCAGTTTGGCAAAAGATTATATCCCTCATGACATAATCCATGTCAGTGTCCTCTGCCTTCAGGCCCAGTGCTACCCTTTCCATTTTTCCTTTTTTCTTTTTTTTCCTCCTTTTAATTAAATGAACACAAAATATAGCATCGAAACAACAAAAAGGAACAACAAAAAAAGCGCAGGGATCAGATGCAGCTCATAGATCACACCGCCGTGTGGGTTCAGAATCGAGGCCAGGCGAGGAAGCCTCTCCCCTGAGGAGAAGACAATTTCTTTGCCCCTGTGCTGAGGCCACTGCAGCGCCAGCATCCCTGAAGAACCACGTGCCACCTCTCACCACCCCTTCGTCTCTCTCCCTGTCCTTTTTGGCCGGACTCGTGTCCCTGCCAGGTGCAGGGCTGGATGGCGTAGAGACTCAGTATTGGGTAGGAGCTCTTTACAGCGCTTCTTTTTCAAAATAAATAAGTATATAAATGAGAGGGAGGAAGAGTAAGCAAGTTGTCTAATTAAGGTGGAGTGTACCCTCAGGCTTTGCCTGTAGGTTCAGAGCACCGTCTGTAGCGAGCCCGTCGCACTGACAGGTGGTCTGGGGCTGGGAGAAGCAGAAATCTCCCAGAGGAACCTGTCAGTCAACACGGATCGGTGTTGATTCCTCCTGTTCAGTAATTGCTCAAGGAGGAGACTCTCCAAATTGCTCAGGATTCAAGAAGAACTGTTGAAATAAAAGGCTATCTAATCTTGCAGCGCTGCTATTTTTTTAAGATGAATTAAACCTTAAAAAAATAGCACCCTGGAAAGAGAAAAAAAGAATAAATATTGCAGTTGTCAAGATGATGGTCACAGACCGCCATCACTGGAAGTTGAACACTGAGGTCAGACGACTTCTTCACGAAGCAGCTGCGCCGCACGGTCTCGCTGGTGTCTAGCCTGCAAATGACGGGGGAGGCTGCGCGGCTACCGCTGCAAAGGCACACCGCTGATGCAAAAGCTCTGCTATCAAGCTAAACTGCCACTCTCTGGCTGCTGAGAAGGAAAAGGAAATGTAGTTACACACAAGGGAGTTTGAAAAATGACAAATTTCGCTACTTAATTCTGAATTGGAGTTATCATCATCTGTAGCCGTTACGTACCTTCGAGTAACCCTCAGAATGCTCTGGTACAGCCTTACAAAGAAATCTTCAAAGAAATCCCGGGATCAAGGCAGTGTAAGCACAAGCTTTAAGTCAGCTTTGCGTGACAGCTTCTGATTTATGCTTTCAAACGTACCCACAGATCTCTGCCTCAGTTTGTTAGTTACCACTAGCAAAATACATAAGGGCATGCAGTGCCTTAATGTACCGCTCCCAGAAGAATAAAATCTTTATACACACTCTATTAAATGAAATGGTTCGGAGAAGAATTACATTTTCCTGAAGACTGGATTTATGAAAAGACCATCTAGAAGCTTCTGGTTTTAATTAATTGCAAATTCTGTAGCGTTCTAGACAACTTTAATGTCCAAATTTGTCCTCACTAAGTCTATTTAACTGCTACCCTTTTCGTATAAACATTGATAAATATTGCTAAGAATGAAGTGTTGAATGTCTTCTTTATGACAGTAGTAGAACATACAGTAAAGGCTTTACCATTTCCCTTATCCTTGGGGAAGTACTTAAGCAGATAAAGTAATTAATAATGTGAGTTCCTAGCTTATATAGTAACAACAGAATATTTGTTAGCTGCACATGTAAGAAGATTTCAAGTAAATTCAGTAGTTCTATCTGTAGTTCAATTCTTTGAAAGAAAAAAAAAATCCTATAATTGGATTTATTTGTTGTAAAAAAGCTATTTTACAGCTAAGAAGGGAGACACGTAGCAGAAACTCTTTAGCCACGTCTCTCATTAATGTGCAGTAAAATGAGCTAGATACTCGGCTTGGGTTAACCAGCATACCTTTATGCAAGCTGTTTGACCTGTACACTTAACTCCAGATAAGAATCTGTCCCTGCGTAACTAGAAGATAACAACCTGTACCGTAGACACAGGAAAAAAGCACCTCAACAAGACAGTGGCAGGACGTGATTGATTGACTTTGTGTTCGTTTGGTAACCTCAGGAGGTCAAATACAAGAGAGGTCATAGAGCTTCGAAGTCTAAAAAGTGCACGTATTCTAAGCGCTGTGTTCTGTCTTCTTAGGAGTTTGCCTGGGACGCTAGCCAGAATAGCACTGCAATAGCACCTGACAGACAAAATTAAAGCATGAATCATAATCTCTCTGGTCTGCCAAACTGTGCTTTATTCAACCTGTAGCTTTAAGATAGATTACAGTTTACAATTTGATGGCATGTCCAAAAGCTAACTATCCCTTAATTTCAAACAGTGTTGTGGGAAGGTCATGTATTTGCGCTGGGGTACAAGGTTGGGTTTGTGTGATGAGAATTGAGTGAAGGGGGTTCAAAATCATCATGGTTTCTATTGTTGAAATTTAAATGCAATACCGGCTGGACATTTGCCAGGATAAGGTATCATTCTGACAGAGCAGAACACTCAAGTATATTGAGCGAGCTCTTTGGATTAGTCTGAAAGAATAAAGGGCATTGTAACACTCTTACAAGGCAGGGAAAATGTGGAATGCTTCAAAAAACAAGCCTTCAAAATAGCATTCATAATAAATAATTTAAATGGCATTTGGAATATGGAATTCTTGATGTTTGAAACCTTTTTCTTAGATATGAAGAAGGCGGCAGACAGACTAGACCTGGAAGAAAGCCTGTTATAGGGTAGAAGGGTATTATTTTCATTAATGCTAGCATTTTTGATAGGCTAATCTTCCAAAACAAATCTACTTAATCTTTGAAGCTATAGAATTGGTTGGGTACCACAGCAAGTATCATCCTTCCAATTTTCATTTTAGGCGCCGTAGCAATCAAAGGATGATATAGCTTCAAAGAGTAATACGACATAGTTTGAAGTTCAATTTATCATGCTGGTAACGGACCAACCACTGGGATTTTTTAGTTGGCTTGGCTAGGGCAAGGGATGGACATACAGCAGTCTTCAATCATCAGATTACCTTGATATGCGTGATGAATTGGTCATCTGAATATAGGGTTAGGTAAACTAAACACTTTGTAACTGACAGCAAACTGCCTGCTTTATCAACACCAATAAAAAAGACTAGCGCAATTGAGGAGTTTTTCTCTCTGTGCCTAGATGTACAGCAGATTTGTATCTTTTAACAAGTGTTGTAATCCACAGATCAAAGGACAAAATAGTATAGAAATAAAACAGACTATTCAATTTATAATTCAAAGCATTCTTACATTTGAGATATTAACTTACAAAACTAAAATAGCTAGCAGACGTCTGTGCAAGAATACGTATTTACTTTTAGTTTCTTTGGCAGTGTCCATTCAGGTCCTGACATTCAGTTCGTCAGTTGCAGACATGACCAAATCTGTGAAAAAAGGGATCTAGATTTTGATGCAAGTAGCCATCACTAGATGCAGTTCGTATCTTTTCTGGGAGTACTTTCAGTTAAATTAGTGACACACATTCTCAGTGTTGACTCCAATTTAACATTGATCTTTGGCTGAGCATTTCTTTAAAGGGTTTTTACGCATGAACATTTAACAAGAAAACCCAGGAAGAAACCCAATAAGAAGACACAAGAACGGTAGCATAACATCTGCTATAAACTAAAGATATATGTGAATAACCTTGGCTCAGCTGAAAACGTTATTTGATGTTTAGAGACAGGTTCAGCAGTAGGCACTAGTTGCTTTGTGCTGCTACATGGCGATGCAAACCAAACAAAATATAATCATACGCTAGGCCAGGTCTACAGCTGCTGTGCATTACTGGGGGAACTAACACCAGCCAAAGAGACCTTATAAGCCTGATCATTAATTGACTAGCAGTCAGGCACAGAGATCCTTTACAAGAGTGACATTGGGGACTGGGTGGTAATTGTGCACGCTGTCAGGGAGAGCTATTAACAGATGAGGCCAGTGTCCCCAACTGATTTTGCCCAATTAAACTGAATCATGCAAATCAGGGAGTGAGGAAGGATGACGCTTGGCTTTGTTATCTCCAGCGTTATACATCGAGGTATAGATCTGCACCTGCTTATCGCTTACAGCAGTTTCTATACCAGTCGTTAATAACACACTGTCAACGTATGTCCTCCAGCTGAAGCCTACGTGTGAGGTTTCAGGAGCTTTAACTCTACAGAAAGTTTGAATGTTATGATGTTTTTGCATTGTTGCACAGAGATGTGGGATAACAGACAGGCAAATGGCAAATTTCTAAAGTGACTGGGGTGGTTTTTGCTTTAATTTTTAAGTTAAAAATGAAACATTTTATCTGTAAATTGTCACAAAAAGTGCTAGGTCCAATGCATAGGTGATGCATCCTATGAAATCCATGTCCTAGGTGATCCATCCTATAATCCATTTGAAAGGATCTTGAACTTTGATGTGTACAAAGCAAAGAAGTTTTAAGTATTGAACCATTCACTCAGCTATCTATAAGAAGACACACACCACAAACACACCGGTTCTCTATGTTCCTTACAGTACATTCAAGCTCTGGAAATGCGACGGAAAAAAAAAAAAAAATCACCTATGATGATGATATTACAGGTTATATAAGCTTTCTCTGATGTTCAGAAGGTGTAGGAAGGGTTGGCGTAGTAGGCATAGTCAGGATGATCTCTCACAGCATGATGCCACTTCAGTTTGAAGTCCTCAGTAAAAGAGCTTGGAAGAATTATTTCTGGCCAGTCCAATCATAGTGTCTTAGATGTGCTGATGAATGGTGTTGCTGTACAAAACCTCCAAGTTCAGAAGCAACCTTGAAACGTCTGTTTCCAGTGCTATCAAAGATGGGAAGTATTGTAAAGCTAATGTTTCCCATATAAAGACGAACAGCAGGAACGTCAGTGATAATATGAGTGTGCTGCAGCTGTACCTGGACAGTGGGAAAGCCAGGGAGTTAAAAAGAAAGAGGCAGTCAGTTCCAGAAGATGGTCTGGGAGAAATTTTTCTTTTATTGTCTGCTGGTTTATTTCATTTTTAATTGGCGAGGAAGAGGGGTCATATCCTGATACTAGGAGCCTTCCAAAAGTCAAGAAATGTCATATTCAAAGTAAGTCAGCATAGTTTTTTTATTTTCTTGGAAATAAGCTGCTAAGTTGCTTTATTAGATACACATTTATTTTAAGAAGCAACTGAACATTATACAGAGGGTAACGACTATGTAATAGCTGGGTTGTTTGTTTTTTTCTATTGCGCATGAAGTATGTTGCACAGGCAAATGTGACTGCACAGTCACTTTCTTTGTGTTTGAAATCAAATAGAGATGGGAAGAGTCAGAGCATTGTAAAAACTAGTGATTCACCATGTTTTTCAGCTGTATTAGGATAACTGCATTGTTGTATTGGGGAAAAAAAACACATTATTCAGCTGGAAAGCCCAGATACGTTACTCCAGGATACCAGTAACCTCTGCAAATGTTTGCATTGAGGTCCCCATAGAAAGATTAAATTATGTTTTCAGAAAAAGTTATTGCTACTAGCTTTTACCTGTCCAGTAACTTGCAGTTGTAGTAGCCTCTTGGTGCTTTGAGCAAATGAGTCAATTCAGATAAGTTCTTAGAGCTTTTTTTTTTGCTTCTTTTTTTGGTGTTTTTTTTTTTGTTTGTTTGGGGTTTTTTTTGGTTTTTTGGGTTTTTTTTGAGGCTGCCCTTGCAGCACCTAAATAAATCCCCAGAATCACAGCAATATTCTCCTTTACTCCAGCCTGGCTTCCCGCTTAGCTAGCAGCTCAGCCCTGCAGCTTAGTATTCAATACTCCTCCAATGTCCCAGCTGAGGAACCTTCTTTTGGTAGTTAACAGAGTCAAATTTACTGCCTGAATTAATTGGCAGACTTTATTTCAAGATAGCATTATGTGTTTACACAGAAATAAAGAGTGGGCACAAGTTTTTTCATGTTTAAATCTGCTTCCAGGTTGTTGACATGTGTTCCTAACTCAGCCTTGGACTAAGATACTGAGTTCTTGTCTGTCTGTCACTGTAAATCTTCAGTGACTCTGCTTAAACCCAAGCATTCACTCTGGATTTTGAACAGGTTTAAATGAATGCAGCCTCTTCAGTTTTATCTTGTTTGGGTGTTTTTTTTTTTTCCCTTTCTTTTCCACCTGGGAAACAAAATAAGCAGATGGAATCTCAAGTCTTTGGAGAGCAACCGCAGGGAAGAAGTTTTCCGTGGGTGTGCAAAAACAAGCTAGAGGACAATTTGTAATTTATTGCTGCACTGCTGAGTCTGAAGTAATTGTGTCACTTCTGAGCAGCCTGAGAAGGCTGGGTGAAAGCACACATTAACATGGGAACGCTACTAGAAAAAAGTGCGATGTCAAACTGGCTAGTTCCCACAAAAACTGCTGATGTGGAAATAATAGAAAAATTGTTATTTTTCTTGATGATGTTAAACTATGTATGGATTAAGTTGTATTAAAAATGAATAAATTTGCAGCTTTTCTGGTTAGAAACCTGTGTTAATGGATGTGAATACAACATTAAGAATGATTTGTTTATTGCCAGCCAAAGTACTCTGACATAATTATAGCACTCCATGGTCTTTCTTAATGGATAGCATTAATTTTGGAGCCTATCTGGGTTTGCAGAAATTACTCACTGTATTAATAGGTGCCAGCTGTGAGATAAGCCACTGACAGCTTCTTAAAAATACTGTTGTTCTTTCACACTGACTCCATGTAAAGCAAATCATTGCACAATTTTGCATTTGTTGCCGAAAGCTAAAAAGAAAACCACCACTTCACTTTACTATTGTAAATATTTAACTGATGAAGTACAAAATATTCTCTATCTTGCTCTTGTTCTATGGCAGAAGAAGCAATAATTTTTAAATAATCATTCTTTTCAGCTACGTTTGTTCGAGGGAAAAAAAAAAAACAAAATACGGTTGGGTATCTTTCACTGGTTCTGCAGCCTCACGGGGAATTTCTCCTGGAACTCCCAGTGTGTAAAATCACCTGAAGAAAAATTTGAATGCAAGCGCTTCTGAAGAGCAAAAGGTGACTGATCTCGCAGTTTCACGATCACTTTATACTCCCCTTCTCTGCTCAGGGCTCCGTCCCTGACTCCCCCCTTGCCTTGGCTGCTGTATGGGCAGAGCAGGGCATGGTGGGCTGGATCAGCTTGCCAGGCTGACAGTGACGGCTCTGCTGGGTTTTCCGGAGAGTTCATTTTCTCTGCTCTGATCTGTGAGCTAGTCCGGCTCAGCCCACAGCTGTTTGATTGGAAGCAGCGGGAGCTCGTAACCAGCGGCAAGGAGGAGAGAGCTGGACCGCTCTCTCCAGGCTGCGGCGAGTCAGGCTTCGTTGCACACATCGCCAGTCGGCAATATAAAAATAGGTAACCTGAGCAATAAGGCTGCACTGACAGTCACTCAGGAAAGAAATTGCCCTAAAAAAGGACATGAATCGGACCCACGATCAAAAGACTGAAAAAAACGCCAAACAGGCAACTTACTGGGAAGCAAAGAGCTCTTTGTAGGTTATCACTTATTCAACAGCAGACATGTAAGTGGTACTTCACAGATACAGGACTTGATTCCTGGCACTCACAGCCTAAACACGCATCGCAAGACGGAGGCACAGAGACCGGCCTACATCATGGGGCTGCAGTCCTGAAGGATCAGGCCCATAGTAAATAATTAAACACGACAGTGGGAGAACTGACCCAGACAGTGACTAGACACATCTACATCAACTTACAAGAATAAAACTGTACTAGCTCACAGCCTGCTGACGTGAGAAGCTAAGGCCCTGCTTTCCCAGGGTTAATCCCTGCCATGTGGCCCCACCTTTTCCCATTTTCCTCCCTCTGGCACTGTCTGACCCAAGGTTGAGCCAGGTCAGCTCACTAAACTAGCTTTCTGCCAGCTCAGCCAGGGGATCCAACAAACTGTGGGGCGATGTGAGCAGTAAGAAGAAAGCAGAAAGATTGGCAGAGTGGAAACCGTCGTTCTGGGGGCAGCCAGGCATCCCATTGTCTCAGCTGTAATGGGAACCCTCCCAACAGGGCTCCAAAGCGCTAATTATTTGCAGTCCGTTTATAGCACTGGCAACAGCAGACCTGTAGCTGGTTATTTTTCACTTTAAAAAAATCCAAGGATCACAGGTTAATTCAGGTTGGAAGGGATCCCAGGAGGTCTCTAGTCCAATCTTCTGCTTAAAGCAGGGTCAGCTTTGAAGTCAGGCTGGGTTGCTCAGGGCTTTGTCCTCTCTTGCCTTGAAAAATCATTCTCTTTATTTGAGAAGTTGCACAGTTTATATAAAGTTTGTGATATTTTCCGGGGGAAATGCCTTTCCTCTGTCACAAAAACACCTATGCAGCTTTAGCAGAGAACAAAACTGTAAAAAATGCCGGATGTCCTTCTGTTTGGGCTGCTCAGATGTAGGCAGAAGAGCACTCTGCAAATGCCTCCATGCAAACAGCGCACTGGCACACTCATAGCCTTGTCTGTCGGGATGAACCAGTTCTTGGGTATCATTCCTTGGGGTCCGCTGAGAGAGTTACGAACTCCCACCCTAGGACTCGTGCCTTTCCCCTAGCCATTTCAGTCCGAATCAGGCACATGAGCGAAGCCTCCTGCTCACCCTGCTTAACCCAGAGCGATTTCATTCCGACCTCGGAGGTGGACAGCGGGCTCAGCCAGCGGGTACCAGGGCACAGGATTTTTTTCTGGGGAAGGGGTGGGTGATTATGGACTGCAGGGAGGATAACTCTTCACAGCTGGATCTGGAAAAGGGCACCTGCCCGTAGCCTGGGGGACACATGACAAACAGGTTGTATTTTCTTCTTTAAAATAAACGGAGATTTTTTTGTGAAAAAGAAGCAAGGGAGCTACTTAAGAAGGAAGTTCTGTGGGTAGCAAAGTCAGCTACCCAAAAGTCAGAAGACGCCAGCTGACTATACGACCTTGACTTGGTCCCCTGCGCAAAGTGCATTATGCAGTATCAGCACGTACTGTTCCTCCATGGGATCTCTGTCTGGTTCAGTGCAGAATACAGATGAAAAAGGAGTAATAAGGGGATCTTAAACTTGCCACTTTCTAACATTCAAAAGCGTCACCTTGGACCTTATACCCCAATTAATATTCCTGTAATGTAGAGGGTTACATGCAGTATGCACGATCTGTGTAGACACACCTGTATATACTCTGGATCAGGTTCTCACCTGAAAGAAAAGTAAAAATGCCTTGAAAAAGACTGAAAAATAAAATGATTAATGATGAGATTTGATTTTTATCTCCTTTTACAATTTATGTTAACTTTGGACTTACGAGAGCATGTTAAACAATTTATATAGGAAACAGTAAATCAGTTTATCATAGCAAATCTAAAACAAATATGACCGTGTTTGGATGTGACCGCGTGAACAGTCACATGGGGAGAAAATCCAGGCAGCT
This sequence comes from Pluvialis apricaria, assembly GCA_017639485.1. Lineage (NCBI taxonomy): Eukaryota > Metazoa > Chordata > Aves > Charadriiformes > Charadriidae > Pluvialis > Pluvialis apricaria. The sequence continues at coordinate 189,336,889 of CM030007.1, read as the reverse complement.
GCCTCCAAATAACCATTAATCCTCCCAAAGGCGAACAGACAAGAGAATGGCCTAGGGCCTCCAAGAGCCAGACCCCATGCATTTCAGGAGAAGCAACACTGAGGAAGCTGGGATGAAGCAGAAAGCTGAGAGGAGAGCTCATGTATGGTGGCACCGTTTGGTACTAATGCTGCCTTTTTTCCAACTCTCTTAATTCCTTCAGGTTTTTTTTTAATTTTCCCTTTTTTTCCCTGCCCCCCGCTCCTCCTTCCAGAGTCTGCCGTAAATTGCAGAAGACAATATGTGCCTAACATCAGCAATATTAAAAATTTTACATGTTTACGAATCAGGGCTATTTTCAGGTAAAATTTCTTATCCTCCTGTGATTCTTGTGAAGGGCCAAGAAATCTGTAGAATGGACTTAAAAGTGGAAAATCTCTGCCATTTACTGAGTTCAGCAACCTTGTTGTCTAGCCCTCTGGCCCCTTACTGCTCTATGTTGCCTTTGTGGATGAGATATGGAGACTGATGTATTGGCTTTCATTTGATCCCCTAGCTCCTATTAAGAAATCGGGGGAATTATAACATGTTGGTAGCAACACATATTGGATGAAAAAGTACAGTGGGAAGGTGAACAGGAGGTTTCCCATTGACTTGGTGTGATCAAGATTTACACCACTGTTTTTTAAAAACACATCCATTTCTAAATGTCCATACAATAAAAGGGCCAAAAGGTGACTGCATTTAATCAGAAAAACACACAAAAAAAGAAAAATTGTAAAATAAGAAAACCCTTCTGACATAAATAAGATGTCTTTAAAGATACTATTTTAATTCAGATCAAGTGTTTGTCAATTAAGAGCATTAACTGTGGACACAGTCATCCTAACTGGCATATGCATTCATCCATGGACGTAGCCTGGAGGGGTGGTGATCAATTATTCAGCAAGGCGTTTTATGCTGCCTCCACCTTTCATAGCACATCATCTGCCAGACTGTGATCAGCAACAAATATCTGAACAACAACAAATGAGAAAACAATTAATATTTCTCGGTTGAAGCTAAGTGAGATTTTAATTTCCTCAGCCACTAGGTTATGGAAGATGCATCAGTCCGGCTCCTTCTGTTCCCCAGAAAGAGCTGAGATGGTGGTTTCCCATTCTCCAAATATCCCATATGCTTTAGCATTCAAACCCCTCAGAATTCTGTCTCTTCCATTCCATTTATTGCCACCTCCTCCTCCCCCGGATCTTTGCTGTTGGTCCAGCAGCATATTGATAGAGAACAGCTCTCCCTGTGTGCTTTTCCAGTTTTGAAGTTGCTTAAGACTGCAGTCAGAAACGTTGCTCTGGCTAAAGCTGATGGAGATGAGGAGGTCACTGCCCCACACACTCATCAGTTTGTTCTCCATCCTCCCCATCTACCTCCAGCTCAGTTCTCTTGGGTCAGCCCAAAGCAAACTATCCCACCAAAAACCCGTTCATTTTCTGTTGGATCAGGGGAGCTGATTCACCCTCAAGTTGCATAATCCCTCGATGTGATGTAAGGAAGAGAACAGGGACACACGTGGGAGTGGGGACATGAAGACAGAAAGACTGCCATCTTTGGTGGCAGCCCACAGTTGTACCAGATTAAGTGCAGCATGAACCACTCTCAGAGAAGAACGTGTTGACCACAATCTCTCTACTGGGGAAAATACAGTATTATAAGGTAACATAAGCTACTTCCCACTTATTTTGGCTTTTTTAGTTTGGCTTTCATTGGCTTGCCCCTCTCTGAAGCTGGAGTCACAGTTTATGCAATTCAGAAATCAGATACACGTAAAAATTCCTTCAAACAACTAACGTGGGTTTTTTTTTCTCTAAACTATTACTAATACATGCCTGGATAAATACACACAAGACTCTTCCCATACTTATTCTCTCCCTTTCCAAGTTAGTTATACTTCATGCCCTTGCCGTTTTGCACCAGGTAGGCTCTACCTATTTTTTTTTGTGTAGCAAATAGCTATTTTGCCTCATAGCAGGAAAAAACATACCAGAGGCCATTATAAAACAATCAAGATCGTTAATCCTATTCTTCTCCTGTGGGAGCTGCTTTGTGTTTCTGTTGCTCCAGGGCATCCATCTCTTAGAAGTGCATATTCAGCGTTTTCCCCCTTGTATTTTTTGTTGTCATGGGTAATTATCAGGTATGGAGCAGGATACGTGGGTGAAATTGCAGCATCTCTCCATCTCGTGGGTGAAATTGCAGCATCTCTCCATCTCTCGCTCTCTTCTAGGAGGTTAGGGATAAGAGCAACATGAGCAGGGAGGCAGCATTTCAGCTGATCTTCCTGTGGGCAATTGTTGCGTCTACTTTGTCTAGGTGCATTCGCTTACCATCTTGAAAAGGCCTGGCTGATTTTAAACTGAGGTCAATATTTGGAATAGAAAATATTTTCCCCTATGAAATTAAAAGGAACTGGTAGCTCTGTAAGGAGCTCGGTAGCTCTGTATAAAGTAAACTGTTCAGTTCTTACTTCCGAGTTCATAATCAGACCTAAATGTAAATTTAAATAATCAACCTTATTAGGTAACTAAACTATGTTCTGGGTGGAATTAAACACATAACTAAAAGAAATAATTCACAAGAAAACATCTTGGTCACAAAGGTGTCTCAGTATGCCTAGTTTTCACCAAAAACCAATCATCTAATTTCTGGTATCACTTAAGTCAAATATATCTGATCATTGAAAGCTGCCAAAGGATGGACAGCTGGGTTGGTTCTATGTCCATCCATTGCCAAAACACTTTCTGATGGTAATAAACAGCTCTGGGCTTGTGTGAGATGTATGAATGTGTCTGCCATCACTATAAAAATTGTGTCTATGCCTGTTCAGTAGGAAAGGTTTTGGGAGAGGGAGAACAAGAAAAACCAAGTGCTTGGAAGTAGCTGCCCAACCACTAAGGGATGGGGATGTGACACAGTTTTGATCAAAGCTTCTGAGTGGGATGGGGCCAGAGAAGGGAGCATCTCTGCTGTGGAAAGGTCAGGGTGCAGCATAACCGAGAAGACTGGCCAGCCCTGCTGGAAAACCCTGGTCCTTGGCAATAAGTCCAGAAAATAAGACTTGCCGTGGAAAGGAAGCAAAGCACCCACAAATGGGGTTGTCCCTCATTTTGTCCCCCTGTTAGCCTGGGACATTTTCAAGGCTACCTGGGAACTGAGGAAGTCTTGTTTATCCGCTGTGCCCCCTGTCGCTGCTCTCAAAATACTCCAACCAGTGTAGACGGATGCCCTTCTTCTGAGGAGGGGAAGTGGCTCCTACAGAAGGGAGGCTTGGGGCTGTGCCACCAACCTCCTGCTGCACCCAGGAACTGCAGCCCTGCTCCCACACTGACTGCAGACAAGTTCATTCCGCTACAAACAATGCATCCCCTAGCACAGGACCATATATTAGTATTCTTAGACCGTCTGTAAGCCCTCTTCAGAGCCTTGATTAGATGCTCCACTGGTCTAAGTCCTTTTGATGCCTCTCCTTAAGCATGCATGAGGCAATAGCACTGTATTCACACTGTATTCCTTATCCCTGGCCATTTTGCCAGTGAAGGACTGCTGCCCAGCAGCTCCTCTCCAGTGCCTCAGCAGGTCTCTTCTTGGACCCACACCTGATCACAGCTGATAAGACTGAAAACAAATAACATTTCTATGGCCTTTGATGGGTGACTGCCACTGCTGGCTACTATGGCAGTGGAGACCTCTGGTGTAAGGCCAAGCCCAAGGTAAAGGCTGTAGAGACCCACCTGCAGTACCTGCAGGAAAAGGAAGGACAGGGCTGAGAATGGACTTCAAGGACTCACCTTTGCTCTTGGGCAAAACCATTATAAGTGGCCAAACAACTGACCAAGAAAAGACTTGAGGATAGATATGGGAGGTGCAGTATAACCCTAGTGAGAAAAGAAAATATATGATTTGTTGTAAGACCCATCAGCAAACAGTTAACCGTTTTGAGAACACTTCAACTTTTGAAGTGACTTTATACCTGATCAGTATTTTGTATCATGTAGCTGCAATACTGTGCTCAGTTTCAGGCCCCTCACTACAAGAAAGACATTGAGGTGCTGTAGCATGTCCAAAGAAGACCAACGAAGCTGGTGAAGAGTCTAGAGAGTAAGTCTTATGAGGAGTGGCTGAGGGAACTGGGGTTGTTTAGTCTGGAGAAGAGGAGGCTGAGGGGAGACCTTATTGCTCTCTACAACTACCTGAAAGGAGGGTGTGGAGAGGTGGGGGTCAGTCTCTTCTCCCAGGTAACAAGTGATAGGATGAGATAAAATGGCCTCAAGTTGCACCAGGGGAGGTTTAAGGTGGATATTAGGAGAAATTTCTTCACCGAAAGGGTTGTCAAGCATTGGACCAGGCTGCCCAGGGAAGTGGTTGAGGTATTTATCCCTGGAGGTATTTAAAAGACGTGTAGACATGGTGCTGAAGGGACATGATTTCACGGTGGACTTGGCAGTGCTATGTTAATGGTTGGACTTGATGATCTTAAGAGTCTTTTCCGATCTAAATGATTCTATGATTCTATGAATATTTTGATCGGGTGCAAGGTGTTCAAAAGTCAGGCTTAGTGCTTTTCCAGGCCTTGACCCACAGCCCTTCAGCCCACAGCACTATCACATCTGCTAGCACAGAGCAGGACCCAGGGACGGGGACGGCGGGTGGACCCACAGCTCTACCTCGCTGCTCTGTAAACCACTGTTCAATTTTCTTTCCTGTATCTACTACGATTAACTGTAAAGCACCGTTGTGAAAGGGGGTTATTAAATAAATAAAAGCTGGCAATGAACAGCCTCTTCTCAAGCAGGAAACTGTGTGTCATCGAGCTTCTCGCTTATGTCAGGGAAGAGAGGAGTGAAGGAGAGGTGATAATGACAGGGGCTGCCTCCAGGGAGGGAGGTTGAGACAGCATTGGAGGGGGTGGAGAGCTCAGGTTGTGGCGAAGGGAGAAAAGGAATACAGTACAGTCTACTGAATACGGAGGAAATAGATAAAGGTCATGCAAAAGAAGAATTTATTATAAGTGAAACAAAGCAGAACCAGCAAAACCTTCAGATCTATAAAAATGAAGAAAGGAGAAAAAATATGAAAACATTTTCATCAAAATTCCTAAAATAGGCACATGTTAGCATACTCGGAGAGGGGAAAAAAAACCCAGGGAGGCTTCGATCTTGTCTGTCTGTTTCTCTAATCTAGCCAGCACTGTGCCCACGTTCCCACGCAACGTGACTATAATTATAAGCTGTGATCTATCAAAGCAGGACCTAGAAATTTTCATCTTATTGCCCTACAAACATACGGGGAAGGCTGCAAAATTGTTAAAGCGTTGACTCTTCTCACCTAACCACATTGTTATTTAGCACCATGATTCTATACGTAATGAGAGTGGATGGGTTTCCAGTGAGTAGCGCTTGATACTATCACAAAATTAGATAAGAAATGCAATGAACATGACCAACACTTTACCCAAGTTTACTGTCTCTTGGTGTCTAATGGAAATTGCTTGCAGTTGCCTCCTCTTTAAATGATGATCGCACACAAGGCTCTTTTTCCAATTAACAAAAAGTCTTTAAGTGTAAGCACACATTTAAAGAGCCCCTTTTTCAGTTTTGTCACTTATTTGTGCTCAGGAGTCTGTTTCTCATTCTTTCCCCCACATGCTGATAAACTCCATGCTGACAGACTGAGGGGGTTGAACTCAAATGAGCCCTGAAAATTTGTATTTCAGCTTTGGCATTTAATACATTGGCAATGGATGTCTCCCCCTACCACTTCACCAGAGCACCAGCCTGCTGCTGTAAAGGAGTATAAACCCAGGCAAAGATAGGATTGCCCTCAATCTAAGAACACTGAAGTATTTTATAAATGTGGTATTTGACCTTGTTAGCGATGGGAGGTTATTGATACTTAGAGGAGCATCACAGCTAGAGGCATAATAGAGCTTGTTGGGGGCTGTGGGAAATACAGTCTATGGCCCCAGGCTTCAACATCGCCTTGAAAGACAGAGGACAGTTATTAGCTTTGAAGATCTTATAACTTGTCTCTAAGGAAAAGAGAGTTGAGTCTTGTTTTGCTAGACAGGGACTTTGAAGATAAAAAAAAAAAAGAAACAAAACACAAACCCTAAAACAAACAGTCCCCTTCCCCATAACAAAAAAAACCCACCCCACGCAGCTTTAAAGGATCTCTTCCTGAAATATTAAAGTGCCTGTGAGTCAAACATTACCAAACCTACCATATTCTGGGAAAGAGATACAGGATCTACTGAAAACTTTGATCAGCCAGGAAAAAAATGGTCAGGCGTGTGAAACCAGATTTCAGTGCCATTTTTATCCGGAAAGCTTTTATTAAAATACTCTGCCTCAGAGATGTGCTTAGTTACCGGTCACCTTGCCAATGTCACCATAGGACAAAGGCACATAAGCCTTGAGCACAGGTCAGTTTGGTGGTGAAATCTCTGTGATGAGCAGAGGGCAGAAGCTCATGCCAATGTGGAGGAACCATGGGGAGAAGCAAGGGCTGAGCAGAAGGTGCTCGCAGAGGTCATCAGAGGTAACTGATTAGCTCAGGAACAGCCAGGAAAGGAAGAGCTATTCTTATACCCATTCAATATTCAGCAGTATCAGATGAAAAGCCAAGACAGCTGGTGTCCTACGTGATGCTCGTTATTCACAAGTTTTACAAGCATATTTTCCATTCCACCATCCAAGGTTTTAAAGAGAGCATTGATCAGTATCACACTCATGACAGATCTCTGCAGAACCCCGCTTGGTACGTCTCATCAGTTTGTCTGTGAACTGCTGAGAGCAGTTTTTCCCCAAAATTCTCACTCAGGTTACAGTTGTAGCATTTAGAACATGTGACATAGTAACCTATGTCACAATATCACAGATTGTAATGAAGTCAAGATAAATGATATCTACCACCTCTCTTTTACATATCAACTCTGTACCCTTGTACAGAAAGGCATCAGATTGATTACAGTCTATATTGATTTTTACTTCTCACTCCTTTGCTTGATAATTTTGTTCCAGGGTGTTTTTTAACCATGGGTCTAAAATTCCCCTGCTCCCATTTTTTTAAAACCAGAATCTGCGTATATACTTGTAAATGCAAATTCTCAAAACCACCTCCTAAAATTGCCTAGGGTCTCGAGGTACTCTGGTAGGCCTGGCCATTTTAACATCATCTAACGAACCTAAGCATCCCCGACCCCTTTATTTCCCAGTTGCAGCTTGCGCTCTGATAGATGGTTTCTAGCATAAGAGCTGACTTTATTAGTGAGGGCTCATTCCACCGGGGCTGAAACCCCTCCGCCTTTTCAGCTGCTGCACTGAGGACTCCCCCCTGTTGAAGGGTGCATCAACTTACGCCCTGGTTTTACCCCCTCCTATGAACATACTCCTCTTTTCTTGTTATTTGCACAACAGTCATTACTGTTTCTCATTTGATTTGGCTGATCTTTTGATTTTGCCTCTGTATCCTTGTGCTAATTACACTTAGCCAACTGACTTAGCTTCCCTGTTTTCTTCTTCTGTTTTAATACTGTTGAAGAGTTCACAGTTTAGTTAAGTTGGGCTCTTATTTCACTCATTTTATTCCACGTTGGGGTAGTTTGCAATAATGCTTTCATCACGACTATTTTAAGGAATCGCCTTTTTTGCTTTTGACTGCTTCCCCTGAGCTCCAAGTTCTCATCTCTTGCTGCTTCAGTTCTGTCGTGACATTATTTGAAACTCAGTAGGATCAATAGTGCTTTTACTAAGTGAAACTTGACCCACCGCCTCTGGACGAGAAAAATAGGTTGGGAAATCAGTAAGAGTGAACGATCAGTCATATGAGATTTCTCCTCAGCAAGGTGGCTGGTTTACTTCATATATGGCTTTCCTGTTCCTTATCAAACTATTCATGCCATGTAAATGACAGCAGCCCACCGAGGCTCCTCTGAGGCTCTCAGTTCCCTCCTCTGATTCTTTGAGTTGAAATGCAGTTTCCCTAAACCAGTATGCAGATGTAGTGGTACTAGTAAAAAAATATGAACATTTGGGAACAACTTGAGTATGGAATTATAGAAATATGAATCAAAATATGGAATAACCATCTGCTGGTTGGTTTATTCTTATTAAATGGGACAATCAGCTAAGTTTTATTTCTAAATGAATTAACGTATAATAAATGAACTGAATAAGCTTAAGACAGTATCTTTGAAATCATATAAAAATACTACAGAGATCCCCCCCCCACTGCTTTGTATTTTAGAAATAAAGATACAATTCTAAAGTGAGTATTTTCTGCCAAACATCAGCAGATTTCCACAGTGAACTCTTAAACCCTTGAAAAGGAGGGGGGAAAAGAAGAGAGAAAGAAAGAGAGGAAGAAAGAGAGAAAGAAAAGAAGAGAGAAAGAAAGAGAGAAAGAAAAGAAAGAAAGAAAGAAAGAAAGAGAAAGAAAGAAAGAAAGAAAGAAAGAAAGGAAAAAAACCCCAGAACAGCTAATAAACCTTTTAAGATAGCAACAGCAAAAAATACTGCCTATCATAATACCGTGGCACAAAATACATCTTTTAAAACCAGTTATCAATGAATAATGCACTTATCAGTCAGACTGGAGGCGTGCATGAAACTCATACTTGAGTATTCTCCAAAGGAGTATGTCTAGACAGTTGAAATATCGTTTGTTGGCCTCTCTCATCAGCTGAAGCCTAAGTATGATACATCTGTCATCAAACATGGCAGCAAACATTAGCCTGTGTGATTCATTGCTGTTTTTGCTATAATTCAGTTAATGATGACCATATATATTTTAATCATCTCAGTGAATTCAGTTTAACTCATTCATATTATGTCAAGGAACTGTAACAATCATATTGGAAAAAGAGAGAGAAACGGAGACAGCAGAGGAAAGTTTCCAGGCAGCAAATTTTGGAATTAATTTCTTGTTCCTTATTCATTATTAATACAAGTAATTTTAGGAAAAAAACATAGGATGAACTTTTATTATTAGTTGCTCACTTCAGCTTGCTAGGGTTTTGTCCATTTTTAAACACTTTTCTGGTTAATTAAAAATTCAAAAATAGATGGGCTAAATGTGATAGAAGATAACTGAACCCCTCACATTATTAGCAGTTTACTGAAGGAAAAAGAACATGAAGGATTAAAGTCTCCTTCAGCTGTAAACCTAGGCCTTTATTTAGATATTAAATAGTCAATGGTAATAAAAGTGGAAAATCAATTGGACAGAATAACTAAATGAATGGCATAGCTGGAAAGCAATGTTGCTTTTTTTTTAAAAAAAAAAAACCAACAACATCTTGCAGGTAAAGTATAGTTACAATGAAACACCCTGAAGCCTGTCTGCAGACTGGATATCAACACATAAAAAAACAGAGAACAGAAATGTCTCTATCTGAGAGAGTCAGAAATTTAGGGAGGAGACCTTCATCACAGGCAGAAGAAAAAAACCAGCAAGTTATGAATGAGGAAAAAACCCTCAGCATAAATCATATCAATGGTGAAGTGAATAGAGATAGGAGAACTCTGTCAACCAGACAGTTGGAAAAACTGGTGAAAGCTCCGAACTATAACAATTCCATCTGGGAAGGAGGGACAGGAGAGCAGGGAAGTCAGTTTAAGAGATGCTGGTTTTCAGAAGCAACATTAGGTCTTGGAAGTTGTTTATCGGCTAAAGAGCTCTTGAACAATAACCAGTGACACAAAGGATAGATTGGAAAGTAATTCATGGCCTTTTTTTCTTTAAAAGAAGCTGAGCGGCATCCACCTTTACCATATTGCTGTGAAGTTCAGCACCTGAGAAAATCAGACAACCGAGTTCAGAGCTGAATGTGCCAAAAAACCTTCACTGCAATATGCAAAATCAGTCATTTCCTATAAAAGCCTTCTTTAAATAGAGGGGAATTAATGTTACAGATGATTGTGTGTGTTGGTTTTTAGTTGACCTTTTTTGCTCCCTTTTGCCCCTTATTCTGATGCTGGTCTCTGCTCTACCAATACTCTCAGTCTCACCTGCCAATTTTCTTTTTCTTTTTTTCTGCTTCGAAGCTCTCCTCCCCCTCCTCTCACGCATAATACACCCTCTTATTGTACACAAAGCCACTGTGCTGGCTGCATTCAAACCTCTCATGTCAGAATCTATTTAAATTTAACACCTATGTAAAATAGTTTACAATAAATAGTTCCACTGACAGACAGGTGTCATTGTCCCCAGGAGAAGCCAGTTAAAGCATGAAGATAACTTAACGTGAAGATGTAGTGAGTCCCATTTGCACTAATATAATCCATGCAGTGCTTTTGTTATACTTCTGAAACAGTCCCACGCCTGAAATCAAATCTTTGCAGTTAGAATTTACACCTACGTAGTTTGGACTGCCCTATAAATTTAATCCTCATAAATTCTGATCTTAAGTACTGCTAAGAGGGGAATCTGTAGAAAGAAACCTGAAAATATTTAGCATAATTCATATACAGTCATTCTGGATGGACATTTGGCCCACCCATTTCTCTGCCCTGCCTGCCTCCTTCCCTCCTCCTCTGGCTCCCAGCCCCTAGGAGCAACGAAGTTGCGTCCAGAGCATGCTGTTTTAATAACTGCTGTTATTATGTCCTCAAAGGAGCAGAGTAATCTGTGTGCAGTGCTCCAACCACATTCAGATCAAGGATGCTCAGTGCCTTCCCATCAACCAGTTTGCCATTCCAAAGGTTTAAGTGATGATTGCACTCACGTGAAATCCTAAGCACGAATGAACACCACGCCAAATTTGCAGTAAGTTGGCAGGAGTAATAAAAACATATTGTAGTTTGTACTCTTTTAATATTTAGTGGGCATGCAACACATGTGAAATATAGTACGGAATCTGCCAGCCTAGCGCAAATAACAGAAGAGTGAGAAAAAGGTAAAAGTTTTGCAAGGGCTACGTTGTCCTGAACTCAAGTGCTCCATCATGGGCTTGACCTAAATTGTGCAGCAAATGGAGAGGATTCTGGACGTTCTCCAGCAGCTTTGGCTAAATTAAATATGAACATGAATAATGCCCTGGGGCCGGGCATTCTCTGGAATGCCACAGGCATGGGACTCGCAGAGAATCCACCCTTGCTGCAGAACCGTGTTCCAGATTTTAATTAACTAAGTTTCCTCTGTTAAGCTTTTCCTGTGAAAGCCTCCCACGGTAAAAACACGTCTTAAAAACATTTTGCTGCAGCAGATGAAAATAAATCTAGCTGTTGAATTTTCCAAAACTTTCTTCGAAGGAACATAATTTCAAGGACTACAATCACTCATTCCAGATACATGGTTCATGAACTCAAAACCATCATGCCCAAGTACAGCATGTTCTCATCTTTCCTAACTGCCATATGCTACTAAGTCGTTTCATTTTATATGCACCCTCATGGCTGCAGGCTTCATGGGCAGATGGCTCTTTGCCACCTAATCAAATTTGCACATCAAGGGCACCCCAAGTGAGGTCCTTTGTAGAACTGTAACCTCCTTTAATTCCTCTTCTTTCCTTGAACATTTGCACATAAGTACAAACTTGTACTACCAAAAGGTTCATAATTTTCAGATAGAAGACACTCATTCTCCAATTAAGCACAACATAGTACAAGCAGTTCCATACCATTCACTCTAAAAATACAATTCAGTGCCTTGGAACTTCACAGCACACCCACAGAGTCCTTAATATCCCTTTTGGTTCTATTTTGGGTCTCTCCTTCTTCCATAGCCACATCTGTTCATTGGGCAGAATGTGTCTACGTCCTCTGCCACCATATACACAGTTACAATAATGCATCTTTACTCCTGCAACCAAGTGACAGTTTTTTGCTGTACTGCACCAAACTTGATGCAGTATCTAAATCCGGATGCCTTCTAATTTTCTTTAACTGCATATTGATAAAACTGAATTTTCATGGATCAGCTCATCTTTAACATAGGCTTCTGGCTGTTGCCTTTGATGGACTTGCAATCTCAGAGTTGCATTTGATTCTCTGGAGCATCCTGTTAATCAGACAGGAAAGTTCTCGTATTAGTAACTGTGGTATTTCTTCAAGCCACTGTGACCTACATTGCCTCACTGAGTTGGTTAGATTTTTCATACACACTTTTATCACATTTTACTGACACAGTTTCTGTACTGTCTTTACTCGCTGCGTTACCTATCACATCCATTAAATACCTGTATAAGCACGCATCTTGTATGTCTGAATGCACAGCAGAGTCAGGGTTAGCCTGGCATGGATGAAACATTATTTCACAAACCTGTACAATTCTTCAACTTAAAAACCATTGCTTTCTTTTACATACAGAATCTCCCCAGCTTATCCCTTCTAGGATGCTTTTTACAGACACCAGAATAGATACAAGAAACAAGGTCATCTACATCGAGAGTGACTAAACCCTTCACTTTACACCTTTTTCTCTAAAGAAGGAACAGTGTAGTAATTTTTAATATTGCCATCAACAGCTACAGAAAAAACTCACCCTGTTAAGATCTGTCAGATAAACAAAGCTCTTTACTAGGAACACTTTAAGGGCACCTATAACCAGTTTTGTAATCTATACTAAAAAGAGGCAGTCAGCTATCCAATGCCAGTTCTTTTAAGATAACACATCTAGAAGAGTGTTATTTGAAATATTTTTGTAGATGTGCAGTGGTGCAATTATGGTATATATTACCATACTGACACTGCAGATGCCAAAGAGAATAGAAAGCAGAAATGAAGAGGTCTCTATACTAGTTACTTCTAAACGTTCACAGTAGAACTTAATAAATCCCATTTTTCAATATCATGTTTTACATCTAGCTTTTCTAAGCGGTTCGATATTTTGTGCCTCAGAGGACTACAGCCAAAACAGCACGCACAGTTCACCTTCCCATGTTACAATAAGTCATCCGTGCAGATTAAAAAAGGGCTATCCCAGAGAGCACGGTGACCCAGAAGCCAAAGATAAAGTGTTTACAATTTGTTCCAGACATCACCTATTTAGCTACACATAGTTCTTTATATTTACAGCCCCTTCTATTGCTCTGCTGAGAGTAGTAACCTGAATATGCCAAGAACATAGTGGGAGCCTGCTAAACATGGACTAAATTTACTCCGGTGTCTCATAGCTGCAATGGTTTAACAAGTGCTGCACAGGCACGGTATGAGTAATACCATTTATAATCAGTTAAGCTAATTGTCCTTATCCCCCTTCCATAGCCCCTTCCTCCCCAAGGACAGATAAAAGTCATCTTTTGAGACACTACTTGGTTAGCCATTTCAATAGACAAGAGGTCCCATGACGCAGAAACCATTATTTTGTCAATTTTCAAGCTGTTTTGATAATATGAAAGACAAAATCTAAGTGGATGTTAGCAGAAAGAGCCTAATTTTTGACATTATTTTAAAAAAATAAAAATCTGTCTTTCACTTAATGTCATCTTCTCTATAATCAGAGCCACATTATATATCCTCTAAAACTAGTGTTCAACTTGCTAGCCCAAACTAGGTCCTCAAAGTACCAAAAAAAACCCCAAACCAACACAAAAAAACCCACCCACAAACCCCTGTGGTTTTTCTAACAACAGGAAGGTGTTCTACAAGATGGTTTTTCTTCTTCTCTCTTTTGACAACATGGCTACGTAGCCACCCCTGTCTGGCGCAGAGCCATGCAGCCACCAAAGCTGTTTTCTGCTTCCTCAGCCGGTGCTTTAAGACACTGGACTCTGACAAAAGCAGCACTCTGTTGCTCAAGTTTAGAAAACTAATTGCACCCTATTGGACTGATCTAAATTAGGAGCCTAGTTAACACTCCACCTAGCTTCGCAGCACTGATTGGACTTGGATGGAAACCTGCTTGGAGTAGGAGAGGTTGGGCATGAACAGGAGCAAATCCCTTGGCCATTCAAATACCAAAAAGGGACTTAGTTGACAATTTTTGGCCTTTGGTCTGGTGCTGCAGACAAGAATTTTGGATTTTCGGCTCGGTGTCCAAGTGGAGAGCAGTGACGAGTGGCGTTCCTCAGGGGTCGGTACTGGGACCCGTACTGTTCAACATCTTTGTCAGCGACATGGACAGTGGGGTAGAGTGCACCCTCAGCAAGTTTGCTGATGATACCAAGCTGTTTGGCGAGGCAGACATGCTGGAGGGGAGGGATGCCATCCAGAGGGACCTGGACAGGCTGGAGAGGTGGGCCCAAGCCAACCTCATGCAGTTCAACAAGGCCAAGTGCAAAGTCCTACATCTGGGTCGGGGCAATCCCAAGCACAAATACAGGCTCGGCGGAGAATGGCTGGAGAGCAGCCCTGTGGAGAAGGACCTGGGGGTGATGATTGATGAGAAGCTCGACATGAGCAAGCAGTGTGCGATCGCAGCCCAGAAGGCCAACCGTATCCTGGGCTGCATCAAAAGAAGTGTGGCCAGCAGGTCAAGGGAGGTGATTCTGCCCCTCTACTCCGCTCTCGTGAGACCCCACCTGGAGTACTGCATCCAGCTCTGGAGTCCCCAACATAAGAAGGACATGGACCTGCTGGAGCGTGTCCAGAGGAGAGCCACGAGGATGATCAGAGGGCTGGAGCACCTCTGCTATGAGGAGAGGCTGAGAGAGTTGGGGCTGTTCAGCCTGGAGAAGAGAAGGCTCCGGGGAGATCTTATTGCGGCCTTCCAGTACCTAAAGGGGGCCTACAGGAGAGCTGGGGAAGGACTTTTTACTAGGGTATGTAGTGATAGGACGAGGGGGAACGGCTTTAAGCTGGAAGAGGGCAGGTTTAGATTAAACATTAGGAAGAAGTTTTTCACTTTAAGGGTGGTGAGGCACTGGAACAGGTTGCCCAGAGAGGTTGTGGAAGCCCCGTCCCTGGAGGTGTTCAAGGCCAGACTGGACGTGGCCTTGGGCAACCTGGTCTAGTGGGAGGTATCCCTGCCTATGGTAGGGGGGTTGGAACTCGATGATCTTCAAGGTCCCTTCCAACCTAAACCATTATATGATTCTATGATTTAAGCAAGCAGAACAGGTATTCATTCTATCTAACACTAGTGTTCTGAATTTCTCATCTAGAGATGCTTCATTATCTTGACAACAACGAATAGAAACTTAAAATGATTCAGGAAACCAAAGTGCAAAAATGTTGCTCCTCTAAAGTCCCTCTAGGTCCTGCTTTAGGCACGAGGTGCTTTCTTCTTTACCCTGACTCTAAGCCAAAAACTGTAAGTACTGCTAAGAAGTTCAAACAGAGTTAAGAAAAACTGTTAAAGGAAGATGATTTAAGGTAAGGAATTCTAGATGCCAATTCTGCACAGCAGCAGGCCCATTTTTATCTGTTTCTTTTCCAATGTCATTCGCCTCAAGTGACTTTATGCTTGGAACAAAAGAGCATGGAGGAACACCACCGGGTCAGTTGTTATAGTCTGGACTGAGCTATTGCTTCATGCTGACAAAAGCAAATCCTACGGGGAAAGCAGTGAGGCAGAAGCAGCAGAGTAGAAAGATATATCAACATGCTTCAGCTACTGAAGCTCTTGAAAGAGTACTATATTAGGTCAGAACAAAGGTCAGTTTTGTTTTTATTCTTTCTGACAAGACACCAGTAGCAAATATGAAACAGTAAAGTGTACAAGAATAAAACATTCCCGTGTATTTTACAGCTAAAGGTAGTCAGTAATTTAGGATATTTCTGAATGGAGACCGTATTTAAGCTATCATTTTTAAATAACTACCACGTTCCACATGTAAGTCTAATCCTTTTGACCCTATGACCCTGAAAAAAGTCTCATAGCAGTAAGTTCCACGACTACATTACACAGTGTAATTAAATAAAAGTTTGAAACTTGTGGCCTGATCACTTCATTGAAATCTTAATTCTTACAAGTTATCAAACATTCCCAAATCAAAGTCATGGACAATGCCAAACTGGGCATCTGTCGCATTTTAGTTTCCTATCTTTTTTTAAAAACAGTGTTGAACATGGTATTGGAGAAGATCACAAACCCTGATTTTAAGTAGTGGCATAATATTTTTGTTTGTTTTGCTCTCCGTTTTTTTTTCTTTTTCTTTTTTTTTTTACTGCCATTGAGCCCTAACCTAGCATTTGCAGAGAAACATGCTGGCAGCAAGATCTTCTGCCTTAGCAGAGTTTAGAACTCCTCAGACTTCATTATTGCACACATGATGTACAGTGATTTGCATTTATTAACACTAAGTTACACCTGGCACTTTAGCACTTGGCTATTCAGTATCAAGAGATGTTTCTGAAATTCAGTAAACGAAGCTTCAGATTTAATCAGCCTGAATATATAGTGCTTTCAGCAGAAAGTCACAAAGTCAGTCTTAAAAACATTCTTTGGATTACGGAGTCCAAGACCTTCCTGTGTATAAAGCCCAATATTTCTCCCCATTCTGTGGCTGGAGTAGTTTGTACAGAAAAATCTTTCACTTTCTTACCTTATTCTTGTTTCTGAATTCTTGTGAAAGTAGCAACATAAGACCCCAGAATGACCTTCTGAATGTGACTGCTTTATATTAGCTTAGAGGGTGTGTGTGTGTGTGTGTATGCGTCTTTTCTTTGCACCCAGTTATATATTTGAATGTAAATTGGTATTAATTAAGAATATGTAATGGTATATTTGGATTTATGTTTTCTATATTTGGAAGAAAACCAAGTCCTGATGAGCAACAGGAAGAGCTGAAATAGAAACAGAAGCCTGCTGGTCTCTTCTTCCAAGTGTGAATGTGTTTTATGTTGTGCCTCCTAAAAACGAAAAGTTTGACTGCACAAAGTGGCCAATATAAAAGGGTTACCACCATCACCGCGTGTCTGTGGTTTTGGGAGCGATCACTGCTGCAGGGCTTTGTACTCTTCTCCTAATGTGTCTATGAGGCTTTTCAGGAGAACGTGACGAGAACCCCACAGAGACTTAAGGATGGAGACTATTTAAAAGATCTGAACAGCTTTAGGTGCAAAATAGGTGCCAACACACTTTGCTTAGAGATCATAACAGTTCCAAATATACATGAAAGCTGATTTTTAAGCACATAGGAAACTCTGTGCCCTCTGGATTTTGCCAGCAGGTTCAGATGCCTGAGAAGACAGGACTGTGATCCATGTTAGATACAAGAATATTTTAAAACCTGTGCATAACCATAATTAACATGTTAGGCACCCGAAGTGTAGTTAGGAGACACACACAGTGCAGTATAAGCCCTTTTCACAGCAAGAGACTTTCAATATCAGATTGGAGCGTATCAAAATATACGCACATTCCCATTTTTAAAACATATGGCCATTCTCAATTTTAATGCAGGGGCAACAGAACTATCACTCTTAAAAAATATTAAGTATGAAGACTTCAAGACTAATCACCACGTCACTTTTAACCTGTATCTCCTATGAAGCCTATAGTGTATATAGGCTATATGACACTATAAAGTGTACAGCAAGTTACTAGAACAGTGCATAAGACAGAAGATCAACATCTTAACATCCTTTTGGAAAGCACACAGATGTATTGTTTAGTCTCAAATGATTTCACAGACAAAGCTTATGTGACAGTAATTTATTATATTACTGCATGAAAAGTTAAAAGACCAGTACAATGCTCAAGGTTGAAATTCAACCCTATGAAAAGAAGCTAGTACAAGATTCATATACTACTAAAGCACTGCTTCCAACAGGCAATAAACAGAACAATACATAAAACATCAGTGGTGCTAACACTGATCCTAAGAGGAACTCCTCTTAGGACAAAAATCTTAGAAAATTCTCTTATGAAAGATTTCACTTCCAGGGTTTGAGTCTGGATACTAACTGCAGGAAGCATTCTCCCAGACATTTTTCTGGATTTAAGTGTAGAAACACATTGTTTTCCTAAGAAGTTGCCTTGAAGGGTGAGGTTTTCAGAGAGAAATATCAGAAAATGGGAGATTTGAGGGGCAGGGTGGAACTACAACATGATTTTCAGTGTCTTCAACACCAAAACAGACCTGTATTACAGAAAACTTTGTAGCACTTTACAAAATGTACACTATATATATTATATATGCATATAAACCAATATTATTTCAATCACTAAGTTCTTCCTCATCACTGAAATAAGCACTTTTCTTAATCCGTGGACGTTTTGAATCATCTGAATTTGAAGATTCCCCTGCAGTCTGCGTCCATCTTTGTTGCTCTTCCTCAATTTTGGCTTGCTACAATGAAAGAATGAAAAGTATTAGCCAAGATTAAGAAAAATTAAGATGCATTACAAATAGCAATGCTAATTATTATTACGCATTGAGTTATTCCATAAGTTCAAGAATTCAAGGGGTTTATCTCCATTTCCTGATAAGCGGTATGATGAATGCGCTAGAAAACATTTCTGAAAGTATTTCTCACATGCGAACAGTAAGTGTCTTCTGCACCAATGCAGGCCACATGGAGTACCCTCTATTTTCAAAGACGAACTTTGCGCGTGGCAAACCTACAGAGCTACAGAGCAGCTAAGATCTGAAGCAAAGAATGCATCGTGTTTTAAATTGACATTATTGAATCAGCTTTATCCCACTAACAAGTCTTCTATCTGCTGCTGCCTTTTGCAGTCATTCATTCACAGGGAATTAATGTCTTCAGGGATGTAAAGGTTATTCAACTAGAGGTTTAAATAGATGCTTCCTATTTTTACTGGGAAACGGGCTATCCCAGTTAAAATCTTTGGGTGGTAAGAGAAATCAGAGTGTTTCCTGGCTTGTTTACATTTATAGGTTTTACTTCCAATCATGGAGTTTTCTGAACTTGTGTGTGTGTGGATAATTGTGCAAATTTGCATCATTATTCTGGACTACACCATGTAAAAGTTTTGCACTCATTACAGTCATATTCAGGACAAAGTTACAGTAGAAACCCTGAGTGGTTTTGGGGGGGGCATAGAGGCACACAAGGGACAGCTGAGGACTAGGGAGCCATGAAATTTGAACATCAGTTCCGGCTTGCTCTGTGTAGTGAGGCAAAAGCCTGTAAAGACATATTAAAGAAAACAGTAATACAGCTGTCAGACTACCTATCTACATAACAAAAAATGCATTAAATACATTTTGAGAGAAAAGTTCTATTAGAGACCGCGATGAACTGTACTAGGCAAAGGAAGTGCTCCAGAAACAGATGTTGTTCAAGGATATTCTAGTAAGCGAAGGCAGAGGATGCACCTGATCATTTATACACGACTATCTATCTGGCTGCTCAGGTAACAGAATTAAGAGGGATTTGTGGACCAAAAATCTAACGGAGCATCACAGCAGAGATGACAGGAAACTAAGCAGCAAAGGAGCTTGAAGGAAAGAAAGAACTGCAATGCAAAACCACAGCAACAGTGATAAAAGCCCCAAAAAACAAACACAAAAAACCATAAAATGAACATGCCTGCAATATGAAGAAGCCAACTATAGTCACCAACTACTATCATGCAAAAGGGCCCTAGTGCTACAGAATGGACAGACCCACAGGTTTATCTTGGAGCTTTTGAAAGGCAGCTGAAAAAAGGAAGTGAAGTGATATTTAAATATTAATAAATACACAATGCTTCAATTTTGTACCTGAAAAGCTATGGCTTGGCTGAGGCTGTCTAGAGCAGGGTCTTCTCCTTCCTCTTCACTTTCTTCTTCCTCCTCACTTCATTGTGCAGAGAGAGAAAAAAACATAGACCTTTATTTTAAGTGTTCAGTATGAAAAAGCTGCCCAAAAGAAGTATTAACGTGTAAATAAATATACATACATTTCTTCTGGCTCAACTATTTTCTTTCTCTTCTTCTTTTCTTTTTTTTTTGGTGGCTCCCGCTCTCCTAGCATATTTTTAGGACAAGCATAACTTAGGTGTCCTGCTTCCTTGGAGAAAAGAAATATTGCTTAACGGAAACCATTACAAACAACTATATGTTGAAACATATCATGAGGAAAGTTAATGTAAGACAGTTCACAGGGGAAAAAATGGAAGCAATTAGTAAGATAAATGGAATGCTGAATTAGCACACAGAAGACAAACTCTTCTCCATAAGCTTGCCATGGAAACGAAGAGATTGGTGGTGATATGCATGTTTAACTGCAAACTGAGAACAAGCTATGAGCAAAGTAGATTTTTTTTTGGCTGCTGCAATAGCTGAATACACTACAGCACAGTTTATGCTCAAGAGAAGATATAAACCTCAGCATTAACAGTGTAAGAAATAGGAGTGAGTCAATGTTTTTGCTCTCAAAAGTGTTACAAATATAAATCAAGCTTGTATTTGATGCTAAAATACTATCCAAATCTCAATCTCCTATACCATTATATTAAGGAAAAGTGAGGAATTGCCTCAAATTTAAAACACACTTATTCTGTGTGTTTCCAATATTTATTTTACAGCCAACTATATAATGATCTTCCAAAGACATAACAAAAGCACATATGTTGAAGCAAAGATTAGGAGGTTTTCCTTCTCATACAGCTTTATACTGATACTCAGCTCTGTCTGCTCATCAGCATGTTAAGCAGCGATTACAAACACATTTTCCTCCACCCCCAAAATCCCAAATAAAAGACCCCAAATAAGGAGTATTACAATTCTTGAAAATGGTACAACTGCTATGCAAGTTGATAGTATCAACAGAAAAAGTTATTTTAACACCACTGGCAGGATTAGCAATGGCCAAACTGAAGAAACAAACTGGAATATAGTAGTTCCTTTTTGGTTTTACTCACCCCACATTCGTAACACTTAGACTTATCAAAGTAGTTACGCCTGCGAATGAACTCTGCTGCTCTTCCATTATCAATGGCAATACTTGCTTTTATTACTCTTCCAAACAACTACAGCAAATTGGAAAAAAAAAGGTAAATATTTTTGGGCATTAAACCCAACTCTCCTACCATAACAACTTCTGTCAGTTTACCTGTTTGTTATTAAGTGCCCGAGAACAGTTTTGTGCAGATTCTTTATCCAAAAACAAAATAAAGGCAACTCCTTTGCTCTTCCTGGTGTCTTTGTCTTTCATAATAGTAACTCTGAAAACATATAACCACAGTATTGATACACTGAAATGACTTCAGAGACATTTTTTCCTTAAGGATCTCAGTGGGATCTTACCTTTGTTATACAACAAAAAGGAAATAAAGTACATTTAACAATAGAAAGGCTCATTAAAAAGAAATTCAAAGGAACATCTAACCAGGCCACGGGCTTACAGGTAGAGCAGAGATGATTTCAAAAGCATATGGGGTCTTTCTGGGTCGAGTATCATTCTTTATTCCCTTGGATGACTTGAAGAACAGAGTACATACTCTTCAGATTTGCAGACAACATAACTGGAGGGAACTACACATACTGGAGGTGAAATTAAAATTCAGGAGTATTGACCGTTGCTATCATTACTGAAGAACACAGTGTATTGAACTGCATCCAAACAGAGAATTCTATGTTTCTGTAGGAATAATCAGCTAAGCA
Source organism: Pluvialis apricaria (assembly GCA_017639485.1). Classification (NCBI taxonomy): domain Eukaryota; kingdom Metazoa; phylum Chordata; class Aves; order Charadriiformes; family Charadriidae; genus Pluvialis; species Pluvialis apricaria. The sequence goes on along the minus strand of CM030007.1, from coordinate 189,315,420 downwards.
GGTTCATGACAGGAAACAATTAGTATTATTCTACAAATATCTCCAACTGGCTAAGCAGGGAGCTAGTGTTGCAGCTTAGGGAAAAAAAGAGGATATATGGCCTTTGGAAAGAAGGGCAGGCCGCTCAGGAGGACTACAAAGAGGTAGTGAAGCTATGTAGGGAAAAAAATTAGGAAGGCCAAAGCCCAGCTAGAACTAAACCTGGCTTCTGTTGTCAAGGACAACAAAAAAAAGTTTCTATAAATATATTGGCAATAAAAAGAGGACTAAGGATAATCTCTGTCCTCTAGTAGACCAGGCTGGTAACGTATTGACTAAGGACGAGGATAAGGCTGAGGTACTTAATGCCGTCTTTGCCTCAGTCTTCAGCAGTAGGACCAGTTGTTCCTTGAGTTCCCTAACCCCTGAGCTAGAATACAGGGATGGGGAGCAGAATGAAGCCCCTGTAATCCAAAGGGAAATGGTGAGGGACCTGCTTCAGCACCTGGAGGTGCACAAATCTATGGGGCTGGATGGGATCCATCCAAGGGTACTGAAGGAGCTGGCGGAAGTGCTCACCAGGCCACTCTGCATCATTTATGAACAGTCCTGGATAACCGGGGAGGTCCCAGCTGACTGGAGGTTGGCAAATGTGACACCCATCCATAAGAAGGGCCGGAAGGAGGATCCGGGGAACTATAGGCCAGTCAGTCTGACATCGGTGCCTGGGAAGGTCATGGAACAGATCATCCTCAGTGCCATCACATGGCACATGCAGGAGAACAGGGTGATCAGGCCCAGTCAGCATGGGTTTGTGAAAGGCAGGTCATGCCTGTCAAACCTGATCTCCTTCTATGATGAGGTGACCCGCTTAGTGGATGAAGGAAAAGCTGTGGATGTTGTCTACCTGGACTTTTGCAAGGCTTTTGACACCGTTTCCCATAGCATTCTACTGGAGAAACTGGCTGCTTGTGGCCTGGACAGGTGTACCCTTCGCTGGGTAAAAAACTGGTTGGATGGCCGTACCCAGAGAGTGGTGATAAATGGAGTTAAATCCAGTTGGTGTCCAGTGACAAGTGGTGTCCCCCAGGGATCGGTGCTGGGACCGGTTCTCTTTAATATCTTTATTAATGATCTGGATGAGGGGATCGAGTGCACACTCAGTAAGTTCGCAGACGACACTAAACTGGGGGGGCGTGTTGATCTGCTTGAGGGTAGATTGGCTCTGCAGAGAGATCTGGACAGGCTGGACAGATGGGCTGAGGCCAATGGTATGAGGTTCAACAAGGCCAAGTGTCGGGTCCTGCACTTGGGTCACAACAACCCCATGCAGTGCTACAGACTGGGGGCGGAGTGGCTCGAAAGCTGCCTGGCAGAGAAGGATCTGGGGGTGTTGGTGGACAGCCGGCTGAGTATGAGCCAGCAGTGTGCCCAGGCAGCCAAGAGGGCCAACAACATCCTGGCCTGCATCAGGAATAGTGTAGTGAGCCGGAGTAGGGAAGTAATCATCCCCCTGTACTCGGCACTGGTGAGGCCTCACCTCGAGTACTGTGTTCAGTTTTGGGCCCCTCACTACAAGAAGGACATTGAGGTGCTGGAGCGTGTCCAGAGAAGGGCTACCAGGCTGGTGAGGGGTCTGGAGGACAAGCCTTATGAGGAACGACTGAGGGAGCTGGGGTTGTTTAGCCTGGAGAAGAGGAGACTGAGGGGTGACCTTATCACCCTCTACAACTACCTGAAGGGAGGTTTTAGAGAGATGGGGGCTGACCTCTTCTCCTACGTGGCAAGTGATAGGACAAGAGGAAACGGGTTCAAGTTATGTCAGGGCAGGTTTAGATTGGATATTAGGAAGCATTTTTTCACTCAAAGGGTTATTAAACATTGGAATGGGCTGCCCAGAGAGGTGGTGGATTCACCATCCCTGGAGGTGTTTAAGAAAAGGGTAGATGAGGTGCTTAGGGACATGGTTTAGAAGTGGGTGTTTTTAAATCAGGGTAGGTTAACGGTTGGACTTGATGATCTTAATGGTCCCTTCCAACCTCACTTATTCTATGATTCTATGATTCTAACTGGAATCCAACCAGGTCATGGACACGTGTTATTTCACATGACATACAAAGTTAAATCTTCGGTCTAACATTGGAATCAACAGCTCCAGTAGCATATTGAGAAATTCAGGAAAGATTTAGACGCAGTAAAAACAACAGACAAGGAAAAAGAATGACAAGAGATGAAGGCAGAGGGAGCCCACACAACTTCAATTCCTTCAATCTTAACGTCAGTTGTACTTAGCCCTAAAAAAAAAACCCACGAAAAACAGTGGGAAACAGGATGCCAGTCTGCATGTACACAAAAATAAAAGTACATGTAAGAAAGTAGGGAATAAACTACTCCCTGTGTTCACCACAGGCAGAACAAGGTTCAGCCATAAGGCAAGCCAAAACTGTAAGAAGTAATGGGACATTTTTCCAAAACACGCCCAAAAAACCCCACACTTCAATGCAGAAGGCCTACCAGAGAATCTGTATAAGTAACAGATGACCTACATAGTAAAAAGTGTATAAAATAAAAGCTCAGTAAAGAAAACTCAATTCTCCCCCAAATACATGCACAGAAAGATACAGCTTAGACCAGTTTTTCTACCAAAGCCTCTTGGACAAGGATGTGTCTAATTGAATGCATTGAGATGAAGTGTCAATAAAACTGACTTTAGAACAATTCTATTAATTCTTTTGCTAAGTTACTCTTCCAAGAGTTGATGGAACCCTAATATGACTGTCAGGCTTCTAATTGGGGTATTGAACGTACCAGTTAACAACACAAGCATAGAAAGAAACAAGCCTGACAAATCTTTAAAAAGTCAGCAACTTCTTGGAGCCCTAGAAAGTCTGACTTCTCACTGAACAAACTGAGCTGAAATCATAAGAAGTCAGGATATATTAGGGTAAGAAATGCAGTACGGAAGAAAAGTCAGCATGATTTTACTGAGTCAAGACACACTTCAAAAAAAAAAAAAGGCTCTTAAAACATATTTAATTATGTTAAAGCTGACCTAGATGACATCACAAAGCTTTCTGCAAAGCGTTTTGAAGTCCCTGAACAAAAACTCTACAGAAATCAAGCTAATATTTGAAAAGATTTTTCTTGGAAATTAGTAACTAGTTACAAATAGGAAAACTGATTCTTCTTAGCCCCAGTTTCACAGCAAAATAGGAATACCTGTAGAACCCCACAGCATCTGCACTGTTTATAGTCAGTTCAGCTTGCAAAGGGGCAAACAGGAAAAAAAAAAATCATGGTAGTATTTTACACATTCTGTGTATTCTGTGACTCTCTGCATTTGGTTTAACTTCTGACAGTTACTAGACAATGTCAGGAAACATTAGGTATCAGTAAGTGAATTTTTTGCAAAACAATATATAGGTGGGGGAAAACAGTAACTACGCAGATAGAATTGCAAGTTCTAAATTAGCTACTTTCACACAGGACACAGTACAGGATTTCTTCTACACAGGCATCTCAAAACACCATTTCTATTGTTTATGACAGTCCCCCAAAAAAGTAAATAAAACACTAGAAACCATCAATAAAGGAAAAAAGAGAGAATGCTGCTATGACATCTTTAAAATAAGCAATGCATCATACAGCCAATACTTCATACAATTCTCATCCTACTATCGAACAAGTTCAAAAGCTGAGACAGTGGGAGACCCCTACCCCCAAACACACAGAGTTTAGATACATACTCCTGAGACTTCAAAACCTTTGAATTTAGCTCTGTACCTCACAGATTATTACAGCAGCTACTAAAAGTTAGAATAGATATTACTCTAGGTGTAGGGTTGAAAACTGAAGTCTTGAGTCTCATTATTCTGACCAGTTAAAAAAATAAACAAAACAAAACAGCAAGTTCCTTACTGCGGCATTTATTTCTGTCATTTGAACAGAGGCAGGTATTCACAAGTATTGTTCATGAATACCCCACACATTAAAAGCTACTACCGTGCAGCCTTACATCTAATCTTAAATGTAATACAAAGCAGTCACAATAACAAGTCCCCCTAGAACGACCAATACGAGCGATTGTAAATTGCAACTGTGGGAACTGTTTGTGGGAATTGTGACATCTAGTTCACAGAAGCAGAAGTTTCCAGTTTTACACTTATCCACTTGCGTCCCAGGCAGTGTTCAGGGGAAGGGGAACAACACTTACTAGAAGGATATTGTTTCAACTATTTGAGAGAAAAGACCATTGGTATATAACAACATTCTACTTGCTCTTAAGCAGTTAGCAAAACCTGTCCCCCACACAAATATTCTTACACTATGCGTGTAACTGCAAGAACTTCCAGTTGTTAAATTTATACTTTATTAAAAAGGAACAGGACTTCAATTCCACATTCATAGTTAAATTATAAAAAGCACAAGACTTTTAAGTGAAGCAAAGACATTAAATATTCAAAATGAAAGCTACAAAAATAGCAGGCCATATCAGGTCACTTACTTGACAACTTTGCCATACTTTGAAAATATCTGAAATATAAAACAAAATAAAAAGATTTAACAATAGACAGTTCCATTTCATTAGTAATAAATTTATCAAGACAAACTTTTCTAAGTAAGAGAAATATATCAGTATTGTAGTTACACTCAAAATTGTTGTCAACAAGTTTAATCTGCACAATGCAACTCTTAAAAACTTACCCTGTATAGATCGTTGTTTGTCAAAGCAAAGGGTAAATTGGACACATAAACTGTGCTTTTGCTTGGTGCCAACCCACCACTCATTTTTCTGATGAAAGGAGAAAGAGAGAAGAGTTAAACCGTATTCAACAAAGCAATCAATTACAAAACAGTCGCAAGACTTTTTAAAAGCTGTTTTTCAAACCTAGCCCAGACGGTCATGATAAAAGTTGCAGGAAAGCATAGCTTTCATTTCCCGTTCATCATTTTACATGAAATTAGTGTTTGCTTTCTCGCGCTACAGAAGACAGACATTCCTCTCCCTTCCCCTGCATCCAAAGCATACTTTTGCTGTATGCAAGTCATTTTGTAAGTCATGAAAAAACAGTCAAGTTAGTGTACCGAAAATAAGCCTCTGCTGATTTGTGCAGTAAAGAAAGGTTTATGTCCAGGAAGAAACAAGTAATCACCATTTATTAAACGTTCTGGCCAATATGTGAAATGAATGGCGTTTGTTGAAGTAGCTGCATGTTCTGATTCTTTACACAAATTTCAGTTCAGCTGCATTCAAAACAGAATAAACCACATTCAGTTAAGGAAGCGAGGGGGAGAGGAAGGCAGGCAGGAAGCTCCCCTAAAGCAGAGTCCTAATTATTGGGGGGAAAAAGGATACTGCATTGGCGTTAAAATATATCTCAGCTGCTAAAGAAGCAAGCATTTCCTCTTGTATCTATTGCTCAGGCTTCTACACTGCTCTGGAACTGCAACTGTCCAGAGCCGAACATAGATGGCACCTCCCCTAGAGGCACTCCCCCCTCCTCCTCTTGATTAAGCAGCTCTCATTCTGGCAGGAACCAGGGAAATCTGAAAGCCATTTTCATTTCCAATCTCTTTTAAGTTCTTGGCCACTTAGTTCCAAGAATATGCCTAGAAACAATGAATCAATTCAAAAGCCTTGTTACAGCTGCATACACATCATCCAATACTAGGTAAGGAGTAACTGAACTAACTTGAAAAAGAACAGCCTATGTTGTTCCTCATGTTTGGATATATCCCAAAATTTTAAGTGATGCTAAGCTCTGTGCAAAACACTTCTTCCCTCTGATCCAGTCTGTAGCCATGGCTTGGTCCAAGAGCTAAGTGAGTAAAATTTAAGACCAGAATAAAGCACAACCCTTATGAGAAGACACAACAAATAGTACAGCAAAACCTTTCCCTACACAGTCCAATTACTACCTACTTATCCAGTTTCCTGCAGCCTTATTCCTGCTTCGCCGATTCCTAACTGAGGATCAAGCCATTTCTTCAGCAAGACCAACTCATTTTAAAAACGCAGACAAAAGCCGATGAAGGGATGACAGAAACTAAGTACTAGAAATCAACATCCGTCATAGCACACACAGCTTCTTAGGGGACTTTTCGGGTAGTGAGTTTGAGCAGATTGCTTGGCCAAGTGCCAAAAAAGTAACTAATATCACACGCTAATCCGGCTGTGGTTATTTTCCAGCATTTCATGATTCAGACATCTGAAGGCCTGACATTCCCAGTAGACGCTGATTATCCAAGTGTTTTGCTTCTCTTTCCTGACATGCCTACTGTATTACAATTCATTTGAGTGGCGGTTTCCAAGTGACTGAATTCTGAGTTCTTCCATGTTCAGAGACTGTGTTTTTTGGCATGAGCAGAAATGGCAACATAAAGGTTAAGCAAATGAAAACAGAATAAATTTGCAATAAAGGCCACACATTGCATCTGGTGTTACGCAGACGGGATTCATTATCCCAAATTCCTTGCTGCTTGGCATTAGTATCCTTGACAAGCCTAACCAGACTGACTTGGCAAGATGCCACGCGAATAGATGGCCTGAAGTGCAGTTATCCAGATGCACGGTGGATACAAAGGATTCTGTAAGAGCTACCTTAGTGCTGCTAATATATTGCAACAGTGGAGGAGAAAATAGCCGAGGTGAACCTCATGTGGCTATTCTGCACAAAAGACAAGAGAAGCTAGAGCACCTGGTAACAGGAGACCAAGCAGGGCCCATATTAACGAACAGACACCAGTGAGGATAGCATAACTGGAGAGCAGTCAGCTCGTGTATTCCACACCACCACAGTGCAAGCCTCCAAAGAGAGGGTGATATGTCATGTGAAGATTACTACAGGCCTAACAGCTCAGTTGATAGGAAATTATTAACGAATGCAAGCTACAGAACTGCTATTTTCAGCTGTACACTACTTTTTCCAGAAGGAAGCTGAAAGAGTTGCACCCTGGAGCACTGGCTGCCAGGCAGCTGAGGTTGAGCTTTGTTTCTAGTCCCTGGACAAATTTAAGTGAAACAGTTTTATTGCTCTGACTGCCTAAATATTCTTAGCAATTTGTATTGTTTAGGACTATTATGCCAGGATTTCTTGCTTTTAATGTCTGACTCACTGGACAAGCACAATTTTCTTAAAAGAGGAAGTACAGTAACTGTAAAGCTATTGCCATGCTCATGTTCAAGATGGCAAAGGTTCAAATTTACCACTCCATGAAAGAGTATTTCCCCAGATCTGCAGGAGGACTTCCTCTTCTAAATACCAAGTGGTCATTGGGATGGTTTATATATCTCTTATTTAAGCCAGCAGACACACTAACATGTTTTCACAACGGCAACATTTGAGCCATTCATCTATCTACTTAAAAGCCTGGAGGTCCTTACTAAGTCTTCTGCAGAACATTCACAAATAATATTCTACCAAAAGCAATCTCTCAAAAAGCTAGAGCACGTTAAAATATAGATTTCTGGTTATCTGTTGTGAATACAGTAGTATAAATGCAATTTAGATCCAACTACTGGCAGAATTCTTCCCACCCTGATAAATCTTAACAAAACATCATGTGTCAATTTTAACCCTGCTATAACCAATCCCAATACCTCCCCAATACATCTGAGCTTTCTACTTGTTACAGGGGACTCACCTGAGAGTCACGTACAACCTGGCTTCTATATCCTGCTAGATCTCCCCAACAAACTGAAACATTTCCGTTTCATACAGAATGCTTTTATGGGGCTTCCCCGATCCTCAAGGTATTAGCTGGTGACTTACTTTAAAGCATCAGCTGGAAGCCAGTACATTATCTCCATGGGGTTGAGCACAACTCCCATTAATGTAATAGCCTCTCTGTAATATTAATGCCTTCTTCATTTATCATTTTCACATATTAACTTTCAGGATGGAGCTGTCCCTCATTACTATGACTTCTTGAATTCAATCTTTTTTGTCTTTTCCAACAACTGGAACTAAAATAAGCCATTCTTTGACAAGAACCATCTGTCAGTAATGATTAAGTTTCCTGCAAAATATATCAGGTACACGAGTATGTTTTGCTTGAATCCAATATGCTTAATGCAGCAGCTTGTCACTCACATTGAGAACATCATAAGCGAAGACAATGATTAATTTCAACAGTTGGCTTTTCTGCTCTGTCCCAAAACACATAAGGACACCACCAAAAGAGTTCAGATGCCTCTAAAGCATCTGAATTTACTGATATTTTCATGCCTTAGTATCAACATTTCAAAGGGAGCACAAGCTTTTGTGTTTGCTTGTTTTTAAGTACACAGCAGCGAGGTCAGATTTGTGATTTAATCAGTTAAAGTACAAATAAATGATTTGCAGGTAAGTTACTCAAGACACGCTCACTCAGGCCAACTCATTTGAGTTCTTCTATCTTGATCCTTAACGCGGTATTATATTTTTGATTTAGCAGTATCAACAGTGTTTAGACCCAAATCAACAGACCATCAGTTGTGCCAGGAGCTTGGCTCAAGCTTATAATCAAGTCTGTGGTAAAGGAGGAAGCTGAACCCATGTTCTCCTTGGTCCCAGACAAGGGTATTAACGTCTTGCTACAATTCTGTCCCACACAAGGGGCTTGTAATAAGCTATTAGAGTGTAATCGGTTTTATCTCTACATAGTTACTTAAATAGTACAAGGCAAATATTAAACAGGATCGGAATTTGGTAAATAAAGTTGACGCTCTCAGCAGAAACAGTACAAGAGTCTTCCAATTTGCCCAAGCTAAAGATGTACACAAAAAGGATCCACGGTTTGAATCAAACTACCGTTACCTACTAGTCTAACTACAAAAACTGGGGGACAGTAAGACCAGGCAACCAGGCTGCCTGCAGGAACTAAAGTAAGAGCTTTAACAACAGGTTCTTTTTAAAGTGATTTCCAGCAGTTCAATCGCATCTAGTCTCACCCAGAAGTTCACCCAGGTAACTCACTTGCTGATGCCCCTTCCTCCCAAAAACCCCAGCCGAGACAAGACATTCCACTTCAGAGCTCAGCAGGGGCAAACCGGTATTAATGCAAAGGAACCGTACAGGCTACTCAGAAACTTCCACACGTTGCACTAAAGCCTTTCACTGCCAGTAACATCCCCCGGCTGTTCCCCTGCCGCAGCGCGGCCCCGAACCGCCGCTTCCCCGGCACATTGGTCCCTCCCGACAGCCACGGAAGCCAGGCCAACAGCCTCCCCGGCTGTACACCAGCGCTCCTGCCACCCGCGGGGCCCTCGCTCCGGCCGCTACCGAACCACGGTGGAGACAGGCCGGGCCGGGCCGGGCCGGGCCGGGGCTCACCCGTACCTCCTCCCCTCAAGGCGACGCGGCCTACCCAGCCGCCCCGGCCTACCCGTCACGGCGGGGCTCAGCCCGCCCGGGCGCCCATGGTGCGACGAGACACCGGACGACGCGCAGGCCCCGACGGGACAGGGACAGGGACAGGGACAGGGACAGGGACAGGGACAGGGACAGGGACAGGGACAGGGACAGGGACACACCCCCCCCCGCGCCGCCGCTCCGACCGCCCTCCCGGCACGGCGGCGCTCTTCCGCCGACGCGCAGAGATCAGCGCGGCCGCCGGCCAATAGGCGGTGGCGATGGCGGAAGGAAGGCGGGCGTTTCCGGCAACGTCTGGGGAGCGCCGGAAGCGGCGGGAGGAGGTGCGCCGCGGCGCCAGCAAGGGGAGCTGCCTGCTCTCCCCGCCCGCCGCGGGAGCCCGGTGAGCGGTGGGGGCCGGCGGGGGCCGGCCCGGGCTGGTGGCGGTGGCGGTGGCGGTGGCGGTGGCGGCGGTGGCGGTGGCGGTGCCCGTGCCCGTGCCCGTGCCCGTGCCCGTGCCCGGTGCCCGCGGGGGGCTGGTGCGGAGCCGGTTGTCTCTTGTCGCTCCTGCGCGGAGCGAAGGCGACGCCTCATTGTGTCAGAGCCGATCGCGTGGCCCTCGGCTCCGGCCCGCGGGCTGTGGCGGCGGCGTGCCGGTCGGCTGCCTTGTGAGGCGGCGGGGCGCGGGAAGGGGCCCTGCCTTCCCTCCTTGCCTGCCGGCTGCGCCCCGCGCTGCTCGGGCGGTCGCTGGAGCGCCTGTGAGGCCCGTCCTGGGAGAGGGCACCCCCGGGGGAGCTTCGGGAGCGGGGCGGGGGGAAACCCGCTACCGCCCCCGCGGGGAGCCCCTGTCCTGGGGCGGGATCCTTGGTTTCCGCGGGTTTCTGGGAAGCTGGGGTGAATGGCAGCGGCGGGGCAGGAGGGGTGGAGGGAAGGGTAGCCTCCTCTGGGCGGGTGCCTGCAGTGTCAGCGCCGAGGGTGGCTTTTGTAAACTTTACCTTTTGATCCTTTTTAAAACCCGGTGCGTGACAGAAGACTTTTGACTTTCAGTTTAATTTGCGGTTTTGTTTTGAAGGGAAGGATGTTACTACTTCTGCATACTGCTGAGAGTTATTTTAAACTTTAATAACTAGTAATGAATGTTTGGAGGCGATATAAATCCCATTGTAAACACTTTCAGTGAGGTGTCTTGTGGGTATGATGGTGTAGTATCGGTATGTTTATGTTTCTAGAGGAATAAATAAGACAGAAATGTATCACTTAGCTGATTTCCTTAAAAGTACTAGAATAAATCTTTACGCTTAGCTTGACAGTAGGGTGTCCTGTAGTATATTTAAAGTCTTTAATAGTGTTTAAATACTTTAAGTCTGCTCTGCGTGGTACTTTGTTCTCACTCATACTCCTTCAGTAGGCTCTTCACCATGCGTTAGAGGTTTTCGTGGATAGTCTTATAATAATTCTTTATTTGAGGTTTCTGGGACTTCAGGGGAACAGGGACTTTGTCAGAAATACATAAAAAGGTGTGGAAACCCACAGAAACTGCGCAGGTAATGAGTAGGGTTTGATACATTTGTTTTCCTTGGGTGAAATACTCAGAATTGGTTGGTACTTTAAAGGGTAAATGTTGAAAGCATTCAAGTTTTGACCTGTTAAGACAACAGTCTTATGGTGAGCTGACATATTTTGTTGTCAAAATGTTTGTGCTGCAAGATGGAAAGGCAGGTGGAGGTGGTGATCCATGCAGTTGTTTGCATTGATGTTGCTAGCATAGCAGCCCCATCGCAGCCTGGCAGAACATTCTTTTTATAGCATTGACACTGATGAAGGATGGGACGTTGGTAACTGCAGGTGTTCAGGCAAAGATAAGCGCAAATACATCAGTCACTGTATTAATATAACCCCCAGCGCATTGCCTCAATTTCTCTTGCTCCCAGTGATATATTGGAATGATGTGGTAAGAAAACTGAACCAGTGGGATTGTAAATCCTCATCAGAATGCCGTGGCTGTTAATAATTTCATTCAGCTTATGCATTTCTGGGTTTTTTTGTTTGTTTTTGAGGTGGGAGTTAATTTGACTTTTGTGGTTGGTGCTTTCTTAAAGAATTTTTTTCTTTTTTTGTCTTTCTCTTATTTTAAGTCAAAATTATTGTGAACAGGTCAGGAAAGACTGGAAGAAAGCCTTTTCCTTCAGGTTATTTGGTACTAGGTTGACTATGCCTAGACTTGTTGCAGTCATGCTTTTAATTGCTTTTCAAAATCTTGTAGGCTAATATTTGTTATTAGGAAGAGATGGATTCTCCTTGTACCCCTGTTTTTTCTCAATGCCTCCATCACAGTATTTTATGTACTGTTGTGGTAGTTTTTCCCCTCTGCTCTTGCACTTCTGCTTTTTCATCTTAACAATAAAGGACTATGCCTACTTGGTGTGTTCTGCCTGTCCCAAGTATAGGGGGAGGAGGAGAAAGTTACTTTTTTTATCAGTTTTATCTGTCTTGCCTCCTGTCTAGGTGAGGGATATTAGAATATCTTTGAAGCACTATCAAATACAGATTCTAATTGTTGGAAGCAAAAGCGGTGTTTTCTGCCATTCTTTATGTCCTCAAAGCAGCAATTGTTGCAAAATTGGCCATAATATTTCTAATAAGTTACAATTCTCTAGGTCTTACTCATACGAAAGTGTCTAAGCTTTCTTTGAGAGCTTTCCAAAGCAAAGGAGAGACAGAACTGGCCCACGTTTGTCAGTCTCTGCTGTTTGTCAAAGTAACAGTATAAACCCATATATATTCCAGTACCATCAGAGATACTGAAGCTGCCTGCCTCTGTATTTACAGCACAGCATTGGTTTTATGCATTGTTCACATACGGCAAGATGTAGCCATCTGGGTTAGCTGTATGTTTTTGAAACAAAAAAGTAGATTCTGCAGAAGGCTGATAGCGCACACTGCAAAATTATGGATCCTGCAGAAGTAGATATTTCTAGCTGTGGTGAAAATTGTTGTTGCAAATAATATAAACAGACAAGAATTGTATACAAAACATTGCAGAATACTGCAGTGCTTTTGCAAATGTGCCAGCTTTTTTTTTAGCGTATATTATTTAGAAAGCAAAAAAGAATAAAAGGTTAATGATTGATAAAGAAAACCCAGTTGTACAAAAAACCCGAAAGTTAAAGTGACCCACGTAATCTGCTTGATGAGGAAACTCTTTTTATATTACATCAGTTATACTAGCATAGAGCAAGACACAGTGCCGTGATAATTGGAGCAAAGCTGTTATTGGCACCTGGCCACAGTGGAGCAGCTCACGCTGCATTAATAGTATGGCTTCTATGTATGCTGGAGTGTCTTTATTTGAGAAAATGAAGACCTTGCTTTAGGGAAAACAGTCACCTCTGATCAAAAACAGGAAGAGGTTGTTTAATATAGCAAGTGATTATATATCATGATATTAAAGAAATATCAACAACTACCTTTGCTGTGTACGCTAATAGAAAATAGTGTGAGTGACAATGGTGTTAGGTATGAAACAAAAATAGATTTTTTTTTTTCAATCTTTGTTTTAGAACAACTTTGTACTGAGAGAATGGATGAATCTGAACACAGCATAGTGAACTTGAGGTTTGAGCTCTTGAATCCTTGTTAATGGAATCTTCTTATATTGATCCTAAGAGTTTAGTCTCTTCATGGTTGTTATTAAAGATGTGTTGGGTTACATCATTTAAGAAATAGATATTTTTTTTCTATAGAAACAGATAAAATGATCTCAAGATGCTGGGAAATACATTTTCCTCCCTTTAAACATTTTTTCTTCGGTCACTTTCAAATACATCCTTACTTTATCTCATTGGTCCCAGCTAAAATCTGTCTGTTTAGTCTTCTATATAAAATTGGTTTCCTCCTACTTTTTTTTCCTTAGCAGCATTTTGAGCAATGAACTGGATGATTGATTCTATCTGATTAAGTTTCTTCATTTGATTCCTCTAAATGCAAAATATTCTTACTTCTGAGATTTTTCTTCCACCTTCATATTTACTTCTTGTCTGATGTAATTGTGTGTGAGAAACATGCTCACTGTATTGAATTTTAGTCAGGGGCAAATTTGGTGGAGCAAAGAATATGTATTACAGTGCTGGGATTTTTCCTCCCATGGCTCAACTTTCCTTTTACAAACGCTTGTTTTTATTTCATATTCCTTATACCTATTCATGTTTTTTCTTCGAAAATAATTTGCATAATCAATGAGTTCTTGGAATGCAACCCACCCCCGAACATGCCCCCTCCCCTCTAGCGGCGCAGGTGCTGTGCTTCTTGGTGGTCGTTGAAGTCTTTATCACCATGTCCTTCTGGTGGCTTCTTTATTCTTTACAATTTGTGATTATCTTGGCTAACTACACCACCCTTTGGCTTACAACGGTCCGGTACTCTCAACTGTTGCTTTCTTCTGATATCCAATCTAACACTATCCCTTTTCCAAAAGCATAGCAAGCACATACCTAGCTTAGCTAAAGCCATAGCAAGCACGTATGTGTTAACTGTATAGCAAACACACACCCATCTTAGCTGAAGCCGTAGCGAACACACATCCATTTTAGCTGAAGCAAAATTCTTTTGCTAAATTACTTATTACATTGTGTAATTTTTTTCCTTCAGTCTGGTGGCTTTTGTGATGGTTTATCTCTACCTTTTTTTCCAGCTTGTGTTTTAGTTTTGTCAAAGTACTGGTGATAATTCTTGCTGGTTTCAGTGAGGTCTATCAATAGTGATAAAAATGGGAATGTTTTTATCAGTCTTGCTGGCTGATAATATAACAAAGCGTGTATGTGAATGTCGGTGCCTACTGCCAGTGATGTGTGCTGGGACATTGGAGGTGGCTCGACTGGCAGAGCAGCATGGTGTGAAAGCTTCCACCTAGCTTCAGTGGCACTTGTCTGAAATGTGTTGCTTTTTGGACATTGTGTTCAGTTAACAATTTCAGTAACTGCAGGCAACAGGGCATGGACACTACTGTATTTGTCAAGATGCAAAAAAAAAAAAAAAAAACCAAACCCACTTGAAAACCTTATCTGAATCCAGCTTCTGTTACTTGCTGTTGGTCTAAAAGCTGAGTGAGGCTCACCATCGGGTACCAAAATCTGTGCTCATGTGAGAGGTGGGTGGGCTGTGGACGAGCGGGGGTGGGAGGAGGCTCAGGCACTTGCCAGCCGTGAGCGGGTATGGACAGAAGGAATGGTCCACCTTGGGGCAAGGGCTGGGCGTGAGGGACCAGGGGCAAAGTGTTTTGACAAAGAGCGCATGAAAGAGCCAGTTCTAGTGTAATGATTTTTGTCTCGCCTCAGCTAATTCTGTCCCTCCTGGTACATGTAAAACACAGGAGCATTCAGGTACTGTTCTGGGTACAAAGAAAAGAGGGTTGTGGGGACAGTGTAAGAGCAGATAGAGCACCCTCCCAGGGACGTGGGATGGAGAGGGCACAGGGTCAGCCTAAGAACAGTTAATGCATGTGTAGCCCCTGGTATGAATTTTTAAGGCTTTGGCAAAAGTCCCTGAAGTAGAGAATGAAGAAAAGTTGAGGCAGTTAGTGTGAAAGTGCCAGGAAGGTGTTTCTGATGGATACATCTGACCAACAAATACAGCAATATGAGCAACGGTTTCAGAATTAGTAACTGCTAGGTGGAGCGCACTGACGAGGTCAGGGACAGCAACCCCTCTACCTCTTACCCTTCCCAAAATGAGGACCAACCAAACTATGTTGCTTTAGTCAGCTTTTGGTTTATAATCTGTGGCTACATCAGACTAGTTCTGTGCCTCGGTTATGGAACGTACTTAAGGTCAAGTCTGTCATAAACTGGAACAAAGTTCGAAGAAGATACTCTGGTTGGTTTGTACCAAGGGTAGGATCAAAAATCTCTGAACATAAAGGCTTATTACAGTTGAGGAAAGAGCTACTTCATCAGGATTTATTATCTATTACCAAAGGAAAAGCATTTGCTAAATCAAACTTTTCATTAATCTCTCATCACATGCAACCGAGTCTTATTTTTATCTATTTAATGATATTGAAAGACAGTTAAATAAATATGTTAAGTGAATATAGTAAATATTTTTCTGAGTGTTTTTAAGAAAGCAGTTAATAGTAGTTTCCAAAAGCTTTTGCTAACAAATGGAAGAAAAACTGAGACTTGAGATAGTGAGTAAAAGATGATAAAAGGGAAAGAAAATTCTGGAATATATTAGGAAAGTGTATTGTCACAAGAAGTTTTTTGATATTGTGGATTCGGCTGAGTCGTTCATATTTTTTTTTAATTGCATGTGGTGAATTACTCTGTATTAATTCAGACAGATCATGGGGGATGGGTGGTTGAAAGATTTAGATTTTACATGTCTGGTTTACTTAAAAGGAAAAAATGTACTTATGAACATATGTGCAATTTTTGCTAACTTCAGTTTCTTCTTTTTTTTGTAGGTAATTGAATGGGTCTTCAGACACTGAGTTGCTGAAACTGACAAAAAAAGTATGCGAGTGTTTGTTGTTTTTCACAAAAATGTATATTTGACTTAGTGCTACGTCTATTTACAGTTAGTAAACCTGTTTGTCATGTTGATTTTTAGGTCTGTAATAATGGATATTTCTATATAGCCTCATAAGTCTATTTCCAGTTAAGTGTTTTTATTTTGTGAAAGTAGATAATGTTATGTATTTCTCCTTCTGGATATGTCCTGCTGTTTCTTTTTCTTATTGATTATTTTTAATAGCTAGAACTACCATTGTGAAGGGAAACTTTGAAAAAGATAATTGTAGTAATTTCTTATCTATTTTCAACGATATAATTTGTCACCTTTATAATTATCAGAAAGGTTTCAGCTCCTCAAGTTTGTGTTGTCTTAACATAGCATTACTAGAGTCTCTTATGGTCATGGTTTATTTCCACCTGTATTTAGTTACTAATTTTGACTTTGAAAGTCACCTTTCTCTGAAAAGAGGAATTTTTCTGTTCTGTTGGCTCTCAGTTTAAAACGGGAAAAATCTATACATGAGGAATACTTTTCATTCAAGTATTCAAAACGTGGGGTTTTGTACTAACTGAATGATGTGTTGTGTTTTAACCTCTTTCCAGATGACTGAGATGATGAAATAATTCAGAGTTATTATAGTATATAAAAAAGTAGAAATTCTTCAATTTAATAAATAGGAGTTGAACAATTTTATTTTTTTTTTTTTTAAAGAAGTCCTCTAATTTTAGGAAAGTAATATCAAAATTTCTGTAAGGTATGTGTGTATGAATTTATATGTACAGCTGATATTTGTGATATGCATATATTTCAATGGAGCTGTTTATGGTATCTGCAAGTCCTGTAATTATACTGATTATACAGCATGAATTTCCATTTGTTCAGTTGTTCTTGCACATACGGTGAGCTATTTTTATGTAAAGTTCATTAATTACTTTATCTAACTAGATAGACTTACTAAGGGCTAATTAAAAAAAAAAAAAGTGTACATACAGGGCTTATGCCTAATACGCTATATTGGGCGAAGTTCAGGAGCCTTTGTTTCTATGCTCACTGTCCTTTCTCTATTCATAATGAGTCTGATTTTAGCTAATTAGATTTTTATTGTCTTTAGTGGCATATCGAAGAGATGAAATGTGGTCTGAAGGGCGATATGACTATGAAAGAGTTCCGAGAGAACGTCTCCCTCCAAGGATTCATCCTGATGTAAGTGTATAGTGTGTTTTTTTAGCATTATACCATTATATTATACCTTTATACCATGACTTATACTATAAGGGCTGGATTTATGTACATATTTAAGTTCCTAATATACCCTAAGTTCCACTTTTTTCTCATTCATTTAAGCCAACAATTTAGGAAATGCATCAGCACAGAGATAATAGGAAACCTACAAAATTAAATCTTGTAATTTTTTTTTTCAAATCTATTAAAAGTGTTTTAGAATATTTGCATTTGTATAAATTGATTTTTTTGGTGTAATTCTTTGTGTTATTAAACACAGGATTTTTAATAACTTCTGGAGAATCAAAGGCCATACTATGTTATATTTTTCCCCAGACTTCTTTTTTTTTTTTATATTAATACCTTTCTGAAGTGACTTGAGGTGGTGAAATGACTACTTTCAGTATTGTTGTTGTCACTGATGCAGTTTTTTATTATGATGCTTAAAGTGTAGAAGGAAATGTTTATAACAGAAGTTGAAAATACATCTTTGCTAAAGAAATTGGGTTTTGGAGCCTTGTAAGGGAAATGTTTTCAAGAAGAGTGTTGATGGAAAACTATTTTGTAGACATGGAGACTTCTACTGTATGTTATACTTGCAAAAACAAACACAGAAGCTTTGCTTACTCTGCTGTAGAATAACTTTAGAATGCTTTTAGAAAAACTCTGTGCCAAAGAGTTGGGTAATTTTTTTTTTCTCCTGTGTCTGAAGTCTCTAAAGAAGAAAGAAAACAGGTTGTAGCTTTATCTTTTAAGCTATTACAGCTTAAATAGAACTTTAAGAATACTTTTTAATCTTTTTATTTACATGGTGTGCAATGTACATATGGCAAAATAAAATTCCCTGTAATTATGCCTGTTATCTGGCTTTTCTGTTAGGTCTTTCAAATGTTGGAATAATAGCATAGCTGATTTAGCATACTTGTTGGATTTCCTCTCCCATATTTTGAGCTTGCCATTTTGGAAGCATGCCAGTGTTGGCGTCTTGGTAACTAGTTATGTAGTCTTCTCTATTGAGTAGTGTATTAGTGTTTGGCTGCTCTGTGACATTTTTAACTCTCTTTACAGGTAACAACAAAATTTCTGCATTTTCAGCAAAATGGAAATCAGATAAGCTTACACAGGGTATTTAGTCAGATGCTTCTCCAAAATATTTATCAGCAATAGGATGCGAGGAAAAGCAGAATGTATTTTCACAGATTTTTTTTTTTTAATCAATGTTTGACTTGATTAACACATTGCTAATTTAATTTAACCATTGCAACAGTGACATTCATAAATTCTTTTAGTCTTTCAAGCTGTCCAGGGAACAATGCATGGCATATGCATAATGAAAATTTACTTTACAATTTAAAATTGCTCTTTTTGATGCAAGAATTAAGCAGATAGTTCAATACTGGCTTTATATTACATGTGTTAGGAACTGGGGATGAAGGGACTAGCAGAATACGCTCGTTTAGCACAATCAGTACAATCCATCTGCACCAAAACACTCCTAGTAGTTGGGTAAACCAAGATCTGGTGTCTCTCTGCCTTACTGAAAGATGAATACGAAGCTCCTTCTCCTACAGCTCTGCTGATTCAAGGTAGTTTCTGTCAGGCAGGCAGTTTCCGTCCTTGTAAGCCTGTGCCATTGTATCTGTGTCTACCTATACAGGTCTGACTTAATTTTGACTAGACAAGTAAAATGGAATTAATTTATTCAATCTATGAACATGCTTAACATTTGCTGATAGGTTGATAAATTGGAACTGACACATGCCAATGATACAGAATGAAATATCTCGTTTGAGCGAGAAAGAGATTTGTCCTATGCTAAACCAGGTGCTAATTATTTATCAAGTATAGATTGTATTAGAAACACATGCTTTCAGATCCTGGTAAACAGCATAAAGTTGCAAGCACTTGGCACAATTAACTCCAGGTGGGGACACCTTGAGCTTTCATGTAACTGTCCTTCTGATGTCAGTACAGTTATGTGATGGGGACTTCTGGGTGAGGTTAGAGCACAGAGCAGTTTTGCTTTCGCTTCAGAGCAGATCTTCTTTGTAAGACACCAAACTTAAAAAAAACAAACCCCAACATGTGGAGGAAGTTCAGTGAAGTGAAGGTGGACCAAGCATTGTGGCTGTGTATGAATGTACGTGTAGTCGCTACTTTGCGTCAGTATGGCTGTAGGCTGGCTTTGGATTGCCCTCTAGTGAATTTGTTGGGTGGTCTCTGAAATCAGAACTAACTTTTTTTTGCATGATAATATTTAACAGTGTGTGAATGTAATGTATTTTTCAATAAAAACTATTGGTGCATTAGACTGTGGCTTCTACTACTATTAAAAAAACCCAGTTTGAGTACCTTTCCCTTACCTCCAAATTGTACACGCTGACTCGAGTCTCTGCATTTATAGCTTGTGTTTTTAAGGCCCATAGAAAAAATATCTTGCTAAAGGAAAAAGACGTAAAATACAAGATCTTGCGTTTATGTTTTCCTTTGCTTTTTATTTTCATTTGGCTTATATAATACTTGGTTCTAGAAAATTGAAAATGTATCTTTTGCAACTGTGCAATTTGCACTTAATAAACAACAGATTTCCTTAACTGGTAAATGTTGTATGAAGTTTTATTTGAAGGCAATACAATAAATTAATTTTGCATTCTAGCAAAATGATATCTGAAACGTATTAAAAGAAAAAGAGTGTGTTGAAACTCTCTCTGTCACCTGAATCCTCAGATCGCCTACTGTTGTGTATTGAGAAGGTGTTTATCTATTCAGATTATGAAGCAAGGACTGTCTTCACTATAATCTCCATAGTGTGGAGGATGTTATTGACATTAAGAAAATTGGTAGTATTTTCAAATGGGCTTTTTGTTTTACAGGCTTATAGATGTAACTTACTTTATTGAATTCCTAAGTTCGTGTAAAAGTCTCTGAGAAATATATGTAGCTAATGCTTAAAAAAGGAAAGTAGCTGATGCTTTGAAAGTAGCTAATGCTACTGTTTTAAACTTTCAAAAGAAACTTAAGCTGTGTTGAAAACTTTCTCCTAATAATAAAACTTGTAATGCCTAAGGATTGCATCTGAATTGTGTCCAGTTAGATTTAATAAGTTAGTCCACCATCAGATTGGCATGATTTTTAATTTTTGTTGTTCCCCTGTGCTATTTCAGCTTTATGATTATTCAGATTTGAGCAGCCTGGTTTAGGGCGAGGTGTCACTGCCCATGGCAGGGGGGTTGGAACTAGATAATCTTTAAGGTGCCTTCCAACCTAAACCATTCTATGATTCTATGATTATTATAGTCCTGTATTTAGAAATAACTTGGTGGGTTTTTTATTTTTGTGTATTCACTACAGATTTCCAGCTGTTAAAAGTGATATGATTTTGGGTTTTTTTGTGGTTTAGGATGATTACCATAGAGTAGTAAACATTATGCCCAAGAAACCACCACTGCTCGAAAGACCTGGGGATGGAAATTATGGTCGGTATGATGATTACGGTCACGCTGAGTACAGAGACTATGAAGAGGGTCGCAGTTTTGCCCATGAACGAAGAAGTGGCCCTCCACACCGAGGTGTACGTAAGGTGATTCTTCTCACATTCTTATGATGTTTAACTTCTTATTAATGCTTGAGTATTGAACAATTGAAGTATTATTTCAGACAGAACATTGCTGTTACTGCTGTTCTCATAAACTGAAATAGAAAAAGCATCTAGGTTTTCATACTTGCTGCTTTTTTGCAGTTACTGTGCTTCTAAGACTTGTGATTATATGGTAATGCCTGTTTGCTGCTTCTTGTGGTGCCTAGCTACTTTATTGACTTAGACAAGGGCCCTTGTTCAGCTCTGTGGAAAGCTTAGAGTCTGAACTGGGAAAACAAAAGTGGCTAGAAGTCCTCTGTATGAATAGAAGAATAATTGCAAAATCTTTCTGTTTAACAAGTCCTTGCACACACAGCTTGTTGAATGTTGTCTACCTATCCTTCTAATTCACAGTTTGCTTATTTAAAGTCTCTCCTGATGTTGAAGGCATTTTTTTTCCCAGTAGCTATGCTTAAGTACAAAATTTATGCTCCTTTTGAAAGGTCATTACTGTCGTCTCCTCCAGCCCAGCTGTTTGAAATTCTGTGATTTCAAGCTAGTGATGATAATTTACGTTCCAACAAGGAAAATGTTCTGGTTTTTTTTTCTTCAGGGCCCATGTATATAGTTTGGAAATTTTTGTAGATTTTGTATTTTGTTCAGCGTTTCAAAGTTGTTCTCTTTAGTATTAATAGAGGAAGAAAATAAGAGGAATGGGGTAGAGTGAATAAACTGAGAGGAACTTTGCTGTGAATGTTTAATAGTTTATTTTACCTCATTAAATGCTTTGGTTTTGCAGTAAACAGGTACCATTTGGCAACTAACCATACATCACATCTGATGTTGAGATACACGTCACACAGCTGTTTTGCATGTATGTTTTGCAGGATGAATCAGGATACAGATGGCCAAGGGATGATCATCCTATGAGTCGTCAGCCTGAGTACAGGTATTTTATAAGAATTTACAGTAGTGCCATGCATAGGCTGGGACTGTTTAGGGCATTTTTCTTTCTTATCAAAGCAGTTTGTAGAGCAGAGCAATGAAATGACAGCGACGTGGGAAAGGACATCTGTTGAAGTAAAAGATGATAGTGCAAGAGTGGTTTCTGATTGTATTGTTTGAAATGCAAATTAAATAAATGGTACAATATGAAATTCTCTATTTCGTAAGGACAGAGGGCATAATGATAGCATCTTAGGATGTTAGCCTGGGACTAAATAATTTAGTACTTCTCCCTGATCGATCACAGATTTTACATGACTTCAGAGAATTTTTTGATCTAACACTTCAGTCACAGAAGCAAATACTGTGTGAAAGATACCTGTGCCATTTTAAAGGCTGCTGTGGTGGATAATGGGATTGTGAAGTTCACTGTAACCTCCGATCTCCCTGTTTTCTCAGCTAGACTGGTGAATTGGTATTTCCATCATACGTTATATTCATTTCTGTGAGCGCTTCTTAGTCTGTACCTCAAGTTCCCATCTGTGAAACGTAAGGAATAGTATTAAACAGTAGGGCTGTAACATACATATGCTTGCAATGATGTTTGATATGGGATTATTCGACATGATAAATGAAGAGCACAGGATAGTGTTACACTCAAAATTTTTGGACAAGGATGAAACCTTTACTATTCAGACAAGAATTAATTGTTAGTATAGTTGAATTATTAACAGTCTAATCTAAGAATGTAGTCTCATGGCTGTACTTTTACATGCCACATTCTGTGTTGTCACTGCTCAAGGTGTCTGCTTTTATACTAGGCTTGTGTTTCTATCTACTGCATCATGGTGTTAGTCAGAAATACCTCGTTCTGCATAGAATAACTCCTGTTACTGCTATCTATGTAAAACTATGGTTGTACCATACAAAGATCAACAAAAGTAAACCAAGTTAGCTAGACACACCTGATCAGTTAGAAAAATTGCTGTTAAAACTGCACCAAGTTAAAAAAAGAAATTTTGGGCAGGTCAAGAAAAGCTCAGAGCAAGCCTGAAAAGCTTGTTCAAAACCTCAGTCTTGAGGCCTTGCAAACTCAATATGAGGCTGTTAGTAGCAGTGGCAATACAGTGCTACAGGGCTGCATGGCTGCACTAGATGTCTATTCCTTTGAATGTGATGATTTAGACATAGCATAACTAGTTTATTATATAACTTTACCATAAAAAAACATCCTTCATATACCATAATGATCTGTGTGCGCTAGACTTCTCTCAAAATTGCATTCTTGGGGCTAGAAGCAACAGTAAAGGGTTTTGGAAAGTAGTAAGTGTTTTATAGAAACTTGTGTAAAAATTCTTGCGTCTTTTCGTTCCGTTTTAGAAGAATCAGAGTTGATTAAAGCTGGAAAAAAAAGAAAAAAAGACTGAGAAGACTGAGTTAGTGCCAGGCAGTTTGTTTTACACAGAACAAGAGTGGCACCCAGTGGTCAAAAAGATTCTCTTAAATGCATCCTGATTTCTTCCATTTAAACTGTGAGGATAAAATGTCAGCTTGGTGTGTTGAAGGCTTTAAAAATGCGTTGCGTGGTAGGTGATAGTCCCATCTGAGTCATTATTATGTATTTCAGAATGTGTAACTGTTGCACAACTACAATAACACTATGGAAGAAATCATAAAGATACGTGGTTCAGTTGAGGTTAAGGAATGTATTTGGGATTGAACGAAGCCCAGCTGATCTGTCATATAAATATATGTTAGCGTGTCAGAAGTCTGATTGTACAAAAGAGCACAGGAATAGTAAATAACTTTGGATGTAAAATCCTGTGATCAGTCTGCTAAAAGCTTGTAGCATTGCATGCTTGGTAATGAACTTAATTAGTTTTTACATATTATTCACTATTGAGCTGTGTAGTGGATCTCAACAGAGGAAATCAAAGTACAGTACTTGGTATATGTTGTCTCTTGTGGTGAGAATGCTAATTACTTCCCATTTCAAAGACATTTGCACTAAAAACATGAGATTAAAAAATTATTATATGCAAGAATGCTTTTTCTTTGACGTGGTAAAAGTTATTTTGGGTAAGCTCTTCTGGAGTACATATAAATATTTTTTTTTCTTTGAGGTAGTATAAGGAGATTTAAGATTACTTTAACCAGAAGTACTTTATAAAAAATAGTGTGGAACATAGCTAAAACAGTACAAAGTTAGGTTTGTGAAGCTAAAGACACTTGGGAGACTTGTAAAGCTAATGGGTTTTTGTAGTCAGTATAGTGACTATAAATTCTAAAAAGAATAGCTCTTTTATTGACATAAATAATCTGTTTTCTTGAGTATTTTTAAAAACTCATTCAGCAGCTGAAAATGTGCTGTAAGAAGTTGTTGTCAATATTATGTTTAACACTTCCTTTTAAGCATTAATCATTCACATTTTCCTGGTTTGATTTTTGGCAACTTAACTGTGAAAAAGTAGTTTCTGCTGTCTTACTCTTTCCATTTTTGTTCTCCCTATCTTTCTTTGGAGTGATGAAAAACATCACTTGAGATTCTCTCAAAGTAAAAGAAGCTGTTTGTCTTCTCTAGGCTGAGAATTGGGGTTGTTCAGCCTGGGGAGACCTTGTAGCAGCTTTCCAGTATCTGAAGGGGGCCTACAAGAAAGCTGGAGAGGGACTTTTTACAAGGGCAGGTAGTGATAGAATGAGGGGCAATGGCTTCATACTGGAAGAGGGGAGATTTAAATTAGATATTAGGAAGAAATTTTTCCCTATGAGGGTGGCGAGACACCGGCACAGGTTGCCCAGAGAAATTGTGGAGGCCCCATCCCTGGAAGTGTTCAAGGCCGTGTTGGATGGGGCTTTGAGCAACCTGGTCCAGTGGGAGGTGTCCCTGCCCATGGCAGGGGGGTTGGAACTAGATGATCTTTAAGGTCCCTTCCAACCCAAACCATTCTATGAATATCAAAAATCCTTAAATGACGCAGAATTTTGGGGGGTGAAAGTTTCCTATGTTGAAGAAACCATCTGTTAAGTTTTTTTGGAGTGAGGTTTTCTGTTGTTGTTGTTTCTTTTGTGGATTTTTTTAAGCTTCTTGCCTTTTCCTTAAAAATAGGGAGTTCATGCTTACTTAGCAGTTGCATAACCGTGGCTTGAGCTGTGATGTGTTTGCTGACCAGCAGCAATTCTCCATGTGTGACAAGAGGATTGTTGAGGTTCTACCACTTGGCTTATCTGTCTTTTTTCTTGCCTTCTTTCTTATGGAGTTGTGCTCCAGTTTCCAAGCAGCTGTCATTTGCCAATAGTCATCATAGAATAGAATCATAGAATGGTTTAGGTTGGAAGGGACCTTGAAGATCATCGAGTTCCAACCCCCCTGCCACAGGCAGGGATACCTCTCACTAGACCAGGTTGCCCAAGGCCACGTCCAGCCTGGCCTTGAACACCTCCAGGGACGGGGCTTCAACAACCTCTCTGGGCAACCTGTGCCAGTGCCTCACCACCCTTAAAGTGAAAAACTTCTTCCTAATGTTTAATCTAAACCTGCCCTCTTCCAGCTTAAAGCCGTTCCCCCTCGTCCTATCACTACATACCCTAGTAAAAAGTCCTTCCCCAGCTCTCCTGTAGGCCCCCTTTAGGTACTGGAAGGCCGCAATAAGATCTCCCCGGAGCCTTCTCTTCTCCAGGCTGAACAGCCCCAACTCTCTCAGCCTCTCCTCATAGCAGAGGTGCTCCAGCCCTCTGATCATCCTTGTGGCTCTCCTCTGGACGCGCTCCAGCAGGTCCATGTCCTTCTTATGTTGGGGACTCCAGAGCTGGATGCAGTACTCCAGGTGGGGTCTCACGAGAGCGGAGTAGAGGGGCAGAATCACCTCCCTTGACCTGCTGGCCACACTTCTTTTGATGCAGCCCAGGATACGGTTGGCCTTCTGGGCTGCGATCGCACACTGCTGGCTCATGTCGAGCTTCTCATCAATCATCACCCCCAGGTCCTTCTCCACAGGGCTGCTCTCCAGCCATTCTCCGCCGAGCCTGTATTTGTGCTTGGGATTGCCCCGACCCAGATGTAGGACCTTGCACTTGGCCTTGTTGAACTGCATGAGGTTGGCTTGGGCCCACCTCTCCAGCCTGTCCAGGTCCCTCTGGATGGTATCCCTCCCCTCCAGCGTGTCTGCCTCGCCAAACAGCTTGGTATCATCAGCAAACTTGCTGAGGGTGCACTCTACCCCACTGTCCATGTCGCTAACAAAGATGTTGAACAGTACGGGTCCCAGTACCGACCCCTGAGGAACGCCACTCGTCACTGCTCTCCACTTGGACACCGAGCCGTTGACCGCAACCCTTTGAGTGCGACCATCCAGCCAGTTCTTTATCCACCGAGTGGTCCATTTATCGAATCCATGTCTCTTCAATTTAGAGACCAGGATATCGTGTGGGACAGTGTCAAACGCTTTGCACAAGTCCAGGTAGATGACATCAGCAGATCTTCCCTTGTCCACTGCCGCTGTAACCCCTTCGTAGAAGGCCACCAAATTTGTCAGGCATGACTTGCCCTTGGTGAAGCCATGTTGGCTGTCGCCAATCACCTCCTTGTTTTCTGTGTGCCTCAGCAGAGTTTCCAGGAGGATCTGCTCCATGATCTTGCCAGGCACAGAGGTGAGACTGACTGGCCTGTAGTTCCCCGGGTCTTCCTTGTTTCCCTTTTTGAAAATAGGGGTTATGTTTCCCCTTTTCCAGTCGGCAGGAACCTCGCCCGACTGCCACGACTTCTCAAATATGATGGCTAGTGGCTTTGCGACTTGATCTGCCAGTTCCCTCAGGACCCGCGGATGTATCTCATCAGGTCCCATGGACTTGTGCACCTTCAGGTTCCTCAGGTGGTCTCTCACTTTATCTTCATCTACAGTGGGCGGTGCTCCGTTTTCCCAATCCTCTCGTTTGCAATCTGCGTCTTGGGCAGTGCGGCTGCTGTCCTTGTCTGTGAAGACTGAGGCAAAAAAGTCATTGAGTACCTCAGCTCTGTCGCTGTCCCGGGTGACCAGTTCTTGCGTATCCTTCCGGAGAGGGCCTACATTTTCCCTAGTCTTTCTTTTCTCGCTGATATACCTATAGAAGGATTTTTTGTTTGTCTTAATGTCCCTGGCCAGATTTAGTTCTAGCTGGGCTTTAGCTTGTCTAACCCGCTCTCTAGCTGCTCGAACGATTCCTCTGTAATCCTCCCAGGCTACCCGGCCCTGTCTCCACTCCCTGTAGGCCTCCTTTTTTCTTTTGGTCAGTTCCAGGAGCTCCTTGTTCATCTACGCAGGCCTCCTGGCTTTTCTGCCTGCCTTCCTCTTTGTAGGAATGCATTGCTGCTGTGCTTGGAGGAGGTGGTCCTTGAATATTAACCAACTTTCTTGGACCCCTCTTCCTTCCAGCGCTTCATCCCACAGCACCATACCAAGCAGATTCTTCAAGAGGCCAAAGTCGGCTCTCCTGAAGTCCAGGGTCATCAGCCTGCTGCGCACCTTCTTCGTTGCCTTGAGGATTTCAAACTCAACCATTTCGTGGTCACTGCAGCCCAGGCTACCCTTGAGTTTGACCCTGTCAACCAGCCCCTCCTTGTTGGTAAGAACAAGGTCCAGCATGGCTCCTTTCCTCGTCGGCTCCTCAACCACTTGGAGAAGGAAGTTGTCCTCAATGCAATCCAGGAACCTCCTGGATTGCCTGTGCCTGGCTGTGTTATCCTTCCAACTGATGTCAGGGTGGTTGAAGTCACCCATGAGAACCAAGGTCTGTGAACGTGATGCCGCCCTTATCTGTCTATAGAGGGCTTCATCCACTTGGTCTTCCTGGTCGGGTGGCCTGTAGCATACCCCCACTGTAACGTCCCCTGCTTCCGATTTCCCTGTAATCTTGACCCATAGGCTCTCAGTTGGCTCGGTATCCTCCCCCAGGTTGAGCTCCATACATTCCAGCTGCTCATCAACATATAAGGCAACACCGCCTCCTCGTTTCCCTTGCCTGTCTCTCCTGAAGAGCCTGTACCCTTTCATGCCGATGCTCCAGTCATAGGAGTCGTCCCACCAAGTTTCTACGATGCCAATGAGATCGTAGCCTTGGAGGCGTGTACACGTCTCTAATTCCTCCTGCTTGTTCCCCATGCTCCGCGCATTTGTGAAGAGGCACTTCAGCCGTGTCTTCGTTGCGGCCGATTTGGTTGGAGCAGCTGTAATTCCTTTGTCCTGTACTAACAGTGCCTCCCGATTGACTCCCGTTGGTCCAGGAGCTCCTAGCTCATCTACGTGAAGGTTTGGGCATACTGCAGCGTAGCTGGCACATCTTGGAGCTAATGGCTGCAGGCCCTCACCAGTGCCCTGTTCCCCTTTCCTACCCATCCCTACCAATAGTCTACCATTGAGCGGACCATTACTGATCCTACTGCTCTTTCCTGGACCGCTCAAGAATTGAGAGTTGTTAGCCCTGTACTATGCTCAGTGAACAGCTCTCATTCTGACTATGACTTGTTTATGGTAATATCATTTTTTATATATAAAAAATAAAGTAATTCAGAGGATGTGCTGGACATAGACTTCAAAATTAGTTCCTAGCCCTTTTTCTCTTCTTCTGACCTAAGGGATTCTTGCTGGATTTTTGGACTCCAGGAACTGATCTGAATTGTGTAACCTTACAGTCATGGCTTGGTTTGAAGTGCCTCTTGGTTCAAGCCTGGTTGGTACGTATAAAGAATTGTACATCAAAGCAGCATTTCTTAGTTTGGAGAGCAGAGAATTTTCTGCACATGTGATGACAGTTTTAATGTCTTGGTTGCTGATGCTATGAGAATTGTGAAACTTGGAAATTATGAGAGGAGTAGAAATCAAATAACACGACTTCTTTGTACGTTTATCTTTTACTGATGTTGATCATTTCTGGGGCTGTATTATTACTTGTCTTTAGTGATGTATCAAACTCATTTAATCAAAGCACTCAAATTGTTTTATGCCTGTCAGATTTTTTGAAAAGTTGCAGGGGACTATGTTGAAGAAGGCCAATTTTACAGTATTTCTGTATGGGCCTCATAGCCATGGATTTTGCATACAAGTTCTTTTTTGTGAAGTCAGATGAGCTTTTCAGTGTGAAATGCTTTAGGAGATTGTTAGCTGCTGTTCACTTTAGTCATGCCAAATTTTAATCCTTTTGAGTGCACAGAGCATTACTTCATTCTTTTTTTTTCAGCCAAACTGAGTTCATAAGATGTGAAATATGTGAAACTTGGCAACTTAAGATGGGTAAGACTCATCTTCAAAGAGAAATTACAAAATGACGCACTTGTAAATCCCAGCTATACATGCATTAAATTTGATCCTTAAAATTATCCAATGTCCATGTATTTGCAAAATAAGAATTGCTGTATTTGCAAACGAAGTACTCGGCATCAGTAGTAAGGTTGGTTCATATAATATAGACTCCTGAGAAGTGGCTCACATAGGACATTTTTAATATCTCCTCTCAAGTTGTTGATATGAATAAGTTTTCCTTTGTTAATGAAGGCAACTTGTTGCTACTACATGTATTCTTTTGTTTATTGGTTGTTGTGGGGGGGGGGGGTTTCCATGTCCTGTGTGAAATTAGGAAGTAGTCTTAGTCCAATCTCTAATACTAACGCATTTGTGTATATAAAACAGATCTCCTTATCTGTGGAGTACACAGGCAATAGTTTGTAATAAATAGAAATAATAAAGTAATTTTGATGCTAGAAAAAAAGAAAACTATCTGGCAAAATGTTGAAACTTAATTTTAAACAGTCAGTGATCTATGAACAACTAAGATTCATCAGTGAGTTCTATATTTTGTTTTGGAAATCTTTCAAATCAATAGCACTTTGCCTTTCCTCTGAAAATTTTATGTGGCTTTCTGAACATTAAACTTACAGTTACCTCTTTGGGGGGAAGGGATAATATACCTCAATTTTTGTAGATTCATAAACCTTCACAGTGAGATTGTATTTACTGAAGGCTATGGAGAAAATTGGTAGGGAAGGGGGGGATAGAAGCTCAGCAATTGTGGCTTTCTGATCTCTGATTGAAGTACCCTTCCACTTGGCGATTCACCCCTTGCAGGTGCAGCATGTGATGACAGGATATTCCAGAGGAGTGGTCTGAAGATTGTACATTAAGAAGAAAATTGTTCTTTGGCAAGAATGGTTATTTTAAACCAAAACCATTGAGAGAATCTCCAGATAGAAGTTAAGGGTCACTGACTCTTCTCTCAATAAAGCAGGATTTTATATTGAGGGTTCAGATGTGTCATAGGCCAGGGTAGTTATCTTTACGTTAGCAGTGTGCAATCACCTTTGAATTACAGAGGGTAGCTTGTTTCTTGTTTTTCACCTCCCTGATGTATTCTTTAGTGAATGAAACAGTGAACCTGGTTAAATATTTTATACTCATTTAAAACAGTGTGTTATATTGTGGGAGGTCTTTAGGCTTTGGAATTAAACTTTCTTGTAATGTAAACTGATCTTTGTCTTGCTTATAGAAGAGAAACTTAGCCGAAGGGATTTATGAGATGGTGCTAAAAATGTACATAAGTCTGCTGTTCTGTTGCAGTATTTGACAGGTCCTAAGGGACACCATACAAGAACTTCATTCTTTATTAAAAAATGTGTGGAGAGAAATAAATATGGCAGTCACCCAAGGAAAATGGTCTTGCTTTTGACAGAGATTGATAAGCAGAGTTCTAATCATATTCATTAACACATACGGTTTTCTTTTAATAAATAAATAAATAAATAAAATCTCTGCCAGAACATTGAATCTCTCAGGTATTCAACTACTAGAGTAACTTGTTTATTCATAAACGAAATTACAGTTTGCTTATAATAGGTCATTGTGGTAGATTCGTTATACCTGTCTACAACTCCAAGCAAGGACTTGTCTGTTGAAATATTTAGTTCAGAAGACCCATTGTGTTTAGGCTGCTAGCTAAATTAGTTTACCTTGGCTTATGATATTTTGGGGGGGTGGAAGGGGGGAGTTAGAACTTTTTGGAACAAGATAATAGGTAACAGATAACTTAAAAGTAGATTTTTGTTTACACTAAATATTTAATGACTTCATATTACACTTCATGTCTTATGCAGCAGTCTTATTGATTCAGTAGTTGCTACACTTTCTTTGAGGGCTGTTTTCTGCTCCACCGCATCTTTAGCTCTTTTATGCTTGGGACAACCAATTTGTTTGCAAACTGAGATTTATGTTTTATCATTTGCTTTTTCTTACTTGGCTAAAATGATATGTGTCTAACTGTGTTACTAATGCTTTGGGTTCCTTTGGACCACGGGTTTTTATTTTGAGTGAATTTTAGGAACTTGAATCTTCTCATGCAGATATCACTTAGTGTTTTAAAACTGCCCTGTACTGAAGTCTATGTATAATTAAGAACAGTTCAGAACTGTCCACTATTGCAAGTCAATGCAATTGAAAGTAAAAAAGTTTCAATTCAGACAAGTCTGGTTTTGTTGCTGTGATGAACCTCTTTCCTCCATTTAACTTAGAACCCTGAGACTTAAAACTGTGTATGTGATCACTGGCTGTTTTCTTACTAAAAATATTATGTCAAACTGAATTTCTGCTGTCATTTATGTTGGTGGGACCTGCTTTGTTTATATCTAGAAGTATACTAGAAACTTAATTCAAAATAAGACTGCTGCCACTCTACTTCTGAAATGTTTGGCACTTGGAAGAATGGGGAGAGAAGGAGAGACTGACGGACGGGGTTTCAATTGTATAGAATTTTTTGCCCCACCTTACAATGTGAAAATAAGGGGAGGAGGTAAAAATTCCTCTTATATTCAACTGGATTTTCTTTTTTTAATGTTTCAGCTAATGGTGGAGTTATTCTGTAATGTTGCATTCACTGGCAGTGAGTTGTAGTTGTTGAGTGATTGCTTTTAGTTTTAAAATATTTTTATTTGCATAACTATTGACCATGATCTTTATTGAAGACCTATTTTCTTTTATTTCTTTGCAGAATTTCTCATTCCAATTCTAAAAAACATGTTTGCTTTCAAAAATTGCTTCCTGATAATTTTGTTCCTTTTAGGGGATATTGCAGAACTCTGATTTAATTGCTTATGCCATTTCCATCTCAGGTTGAGGAGAAGGAGTTTAACTTTAAAGTCATAATATATGCTATATTGATAATTTAATTTATTTTTCGCTTACTCATTTCTCCTAATGAGTTTCTGAGGTCAGTGTCAGTATTCCTACCATTCAAGTAGGACCCTAGAACCTCCCACAGGCGTCTGAGCTATGATTTTTATTTTTTTTTTTTTCCCCTCCTAGTTGATGAGGGACTCCTTTGACTGTTGTTGGTAATAGAGGAGTCTGGCTGTTCTATTTAATTTCAGAGCGATGTCATGGAAGCTTTGTTTTTCTAATCAAAACATTTCAAAGTTACTCCTATGTGGGAATTATCAAATTAGCAGAAGTTCCCACTACCTGATTTTATTTTTTTCCCCCTGCTGAGCTTGTAAATATACAGCCACATGCAGTAGAACTTACTTTTTTTCTATAAAACTTAGAAGGGTTCTAAATCTTGGGTTTAACTCCTGTGGAAAGCCATAAGAGAAAACTGCTTAAGATTGTTTTGGAAAAGCATAATTACAAATACGTAATGTCAGTCTGATTCTCTATGTATGGTATTTCTTGTACTTCAGTCCTTTGAAATGTTTTAGTTATGTTTAAATATAGTTTCTATGTTGTGACTCTAAAGGATTGACAAAGTATTCTTTGGATTAAAGACAGGTTGTTATAGTCTTCTCAAAGAATGTTTTGATATTCGTAAAAACCCAGCCTGAATTATTGTTGAATGAAGAACATCTAGGTAGTAAATTGACTTGTAAGTATTTATTTGACAATTGCAGTAAACACACCAAATTTGGTAGCAAAAAACCTAGTTCTCATCATGGTGGTTCTCAACTGCTATTGTGTTTATTCAGCTTGCCTTTGATCCAAAGCTACGTTATGTTTTATGGATCTATGGCTTTTTATGTGTACAATTGTTTCCCCCTGCAGTTTTTGTAAGGTTGTAAATTGTCATATTAAATTGGTGTCATCATCATATATTTCTAGCAATGGTTATTGCATGACAACTGTTTACTACAGCTATTAGTATGTTATGATATACACGTAAGGAAAAATAGTGTGTGCAGTTAAATTTTGTAATAACATTGATTTGTTGCTTAAAATTAAGTTACATTTTGGAAAAATTAATATTTTCTTCTTATCAATTATGTTTACATAATGCTAATAAACTGTAAGGACATCCTCTGTTTACAATGTATGCCTAGAGATAAGATTATGTACCTGTATGCTGTAAGATCTTGGCTAACGCCTCACTTTAAAGAAGACTTCAAAAAGCAAGCTTGTCTGGTCCAGCTTTATAGCTAGCATTATAATCAGGTGGTAGATGATATCAAACTAGCAAGTTAATGCTGTATTGGGAAATAATGAGGCAAACTCCCATAGATAACACTTGATTATTCTGGAAAGGTTTCCTAACAAATATGTTGAAAAACAGCTAGGTACTGGGAGACAGTGGGGAGGGGAAGAGAAGGGAGTCTCCCTTCGAGTCCAGACAACTACTGTTAAGATGGCATCTACCTAAATCATCTCAACGACCAGCCAATGAATTTGCTTAACGAATGTAGTCATGGCTTTCTCAGGATGGGGAGTATTGTCACACAGGACTTGTACATAATTTCCCTTAGGAAGATAAATGCTTCATCCGTTCAGTTCCAAGGACTTGTTTGTTATGTTTTGAATATACTAAACATTTCAGGGAATTTAATTCCCATTGAGAGAGGGTGGGAATACTAGGATCAGCTTTGCTTAGATGTTTTTTCTTTACATGAATGCAAGTTGCTTTTCCCCCTGCCCTTTAATTGACAAAATGTGCTGTAGATTTCAGTAGAGGAGAGGAAAAAGTTTGGTGTTATTGACAGTATAGGCATCTTTTTGTTCAACATTTTGCTGCAAAGAGAAGATTTTTGATAAGCCATTTCCACCTCTTGCTGCATTTGAGTGTGTTACGATGTGCATCTGAGGAAAAGTTAATCAATAAAGCAATTCCACGATCTCATGCCGTTGGTATTATTTTTTGTACTGTTCAGTGAGCTGGTCCTGCATGCTAACCCATCACAATCAGTTAAATAATTATCTACCAGTTTGGTTGCTTGAGAGAAAATACCAATGCCAGGTTAGGCATGGAGCGGAAATATGGATTCAAGGAAGGTTGAGAAGATTAGGATTTTAGCAGCACCAGTTTGAATCAGTGTGACTTGTCGTGGAACTATTCTCTGAAGTTAACTCTTATTAAATCACTGAAATAACTGAAGGTGTACAGTAGTTGCAAAAGGATTTTTAATAAGGAATTTACCCAGGTAGCATGGCTTGTCTCCGTGTTAAATATGTTCAGGTATGTGCTAGTCGTAGTATGTAGGCAATGGCCTAAAAAAAAAAAAAAAAGACAAGAGAGAGTAATGTGTATTGTAGTGATTGTAAACTGTAATCCAAGTGAAAGGAAAAAGCAAACTGGAAAAAAAAAAGATAAAGCTACATGGCTGAATAATTTATAAGAGGAAATGTCTGTCTTAACTCTAGACTTTCTGATTTTGAACAAGCTACATACTTGACAGGAAGGAATGAGATCAAATCAAGAAAAAAAACCCATTATATACAATAATATTTTTTCTTCATATACATATAATGTCTTTTATCTTGAGAAATCCAAAAGCAGAGGTCATTTGCTAACTTCTATTTAAATTTGCTATGCAGAATTCCATACCACTATTACAAATCTTTGGGGCATAAGCAAATGAAACCTACTTGACCTAATTGCTTGAAATTTCACTTTAATTTAAGAATAAAAACATAGCGATTTGTGGAGCATTTTTCTGACATAGAGAAAAACTGAGTGTTTTTCTGATTTATAGATCTCATTAAGGGATTTGGAAAAAGAAGAAAACTAAATATAATAAAGGTATTGTGTGTCAGTATTACTGACATAAGGTATTACTGCTTACAAACCTGTTCCACAACTTGCTCTTTCCTTTTGCAGCTTTTTATTGATAGTGTTAGAAAGTCAACCCCAAGAGTTGATCAAATCAGTATATACTACTACAGTACACTACTTGTTGCTTTCTGTTAAGCGTCAGTGAACTAATGGCATTCTGCGGTGTACTGATGAAAAGCCTTAAGAGCTCCTTTAGCAGGTATTTCATGGTTCCTGGGTTCGTCTATTTAAGAATTTTAAAGATAGCCTTTGGGAAAGAGAGTACTAGCTTGCTGAACATAAAATTCACTTATGCCCCTAAAAATATAGTGCAAAAATATTTCCTTCTTACTGTCAGGTACCTAGTGTGTATATCAGACAAATGTTTGCCTACACTGAATTGCTTGGCAAGCACTGACTGTGAAGTAAAAAACAAAATAAACCCAGAAAACCCAAAGAAAATCCCCAGACAAACAAAAAAACCTGCAACACCCCCCCAAAACCAACAAAACAAAGAACCCCACCAAACCCACAAAAAAAACCCACAAACCCAAACTCCCACAAAACTTTCTTTTGTTTAGAAATTTGGCAATATAAAGTTGTGCGGTTCTAAACAGCACGTATTTTTCTCTGCAGTCTCATGTCATTTTCCACACTGATTTAGAAGATCTTTAAAAAAAAAAAAAAAAATTTGTTAAAAATTTTCTTCAAACTGTTTGCTTGTGTTTCATAGTATGTTACTGTCCACAAATGCTTGTTCTCGATACCTTTATGCTTGCTTTGGGTAGCATTTGGGAATTTTTTCCATCTCCCACCCTATCAACCCCATGCTCTTTGGTACCACAGGGAAACTTTTTAAAGTTCTTCCCCATGTGCTGGTCTCGGTGCCTGCAGCAGGATGACAGTAAATGTGCAAGCACCTACATAGCAAGGTCTGTCCCAGTAGAACTTTCTCCAGAAGCAATAACGATGACCAGTTCCTCTGGTCGGTTATGGTATCAGGAAAAAAAATAAGAGTATGTGAAGATACTGTATCTTGCTTCCTGTCTTCCTTCCAGTTTTTAGCTTGTATATTGACATGCAAGATTTGAATGGTTTCCACTTTGAATTAAATCTGTTTAGGAATTGATTCAGTTGCTGCTATGTTGGGAAGTTTATTCCCTGAGCCAGTTATCTGAACTGCTTGACTGTTCTGGGGTGATACGCTGCTCAGAAAGTCAAGAGTATGGAATTTGGGCAATGGAAGTGTCTGTCAGTAAATATTTTTATTAGTGAAATTCTGTGCTGTTTAATTGTTGTAGCTGTTAATAGAAATTGTAACTTTTTCCATCACTTTAAGCAAATATGCACTCTGGAACTTCAGACCTATGATTTATTTTCTATTGTAGAGAAATTGTGGGACCTAACTAAGCCCTCATTTTCGAAAAGAAGCCAAGATCACATGCATTTGAATGCAATTATTTTGTCTCATTTGCTCTTGATTTGTCTAATTAACATATTTTGTCTTTATTCTGCATACGGTTGTATAAAGCTGTTTGCTCTTAATTCTTTGGAACTTAAATCTGTTTTTCTGGACTCCAACTCTTTATTTATTTCTTGTTCCTCTGTCCCTGTCTGTGTGCTTGAGCATTGTTTCCCTCTGTCAGATAATACCAAGAGAGTTTGAGTTAAAATATACTTTTATAGTGTGGGCTTATCTTCCAGCAAGTTTAATAAAGTAAATTGTTGATGACAGTAGAAAAGAGGGTGCTCTTTACTAAGGATAAAAACGAGTGTAATCTGATTTCCAGTTTCAGTTGAAGTGCATAGCTTTACTATTCAATTAAAGGACATAGGGGCATTTCTCTCTAATGTTGCTATAATATTCAAGTTGTCTTAGTTTTCATTCCCTCATCTGTTATGACATCCTGAGGTAAGGGGGAGATGAGCTTAGTAGCTTTCATATTGACAGGTAGACAAGCGGCACCAGTGTGGACTTCTGGTGTTTGCATATGATGACTTCAGTAGTACCACATGCTACATAAAAATCGTGAAGCTTTTATATATTTTTAATTTTTTATTGTACATTTGGTATGTCTAGTTATCCTTCCCTACGTGAGATTTACCACTGTTTTGCAATGTCTGTTTCCTTTTGCCTTCATGCAAAAAGCTGTTAATAAGATTACATTGACTAGACCTAATTATGTTAATTTCATTTAAAGCACATGCAAATATCACTTACAAGTACTGCAGTTACTTGCTTAGTCATAAAATATTGAAAACCAGTTGTCATAAGAAATCTGTCATAATTTCAGATGTTCAAATGAAAGCTAATGAAACCAGATGCAATTACTTACATCTACAATACTGTAATTCATTGTATTGTTTTAGCTTGTGGTAAATCGGCATAAAGATCTTCGGACAATTAGAAGAGATTATAGTATGTCTCTAAAGCAGAACTAAAGGAAATTGTTGGTTTGTTGCACAAACATGTACTGTGTACTTTGGAAAGAAAGGGAATGAGTTCTGGGAGAGATGATGGTGGCTGGAGTCTTCCACCACCTCCATTTACTTTGAAGATGTTAAAAGTAGAGGTGTTCTTGATTCTTTGTGTTTGCTTTTTGAAAGTTTAACACAGCAAATCTTCTGCTAAACTCAGAGGTCAGGGGTGTAGTGTATTTTATTAAATGTTTCCACATCATCTGGATCACGTTGGTGGCTCTACTAGCCCCTGCAGTGTCCTGACAAGGAAGGCAAGAGGGTTTTTTTATTTTTGTTTCACTCCCTTTCCCTTGCCTGTGTATTATGAGACACAACAAGTGTATTCAGTTAAAAAGCATCATTCAAATCTTGTCTGTTTTATCTTTTTACGCTGAAGTCTGGCGTCTTAGGAGATATATGTAACTTCCTCAATTTATTTTTAGAATTGTGTTACTTTTAGGCAAGGTTAGTAATCAAGCTCAAGCCTATAAATGGAATATCTAACTCCTCTGACAATAACAATAATCTGTCTTAGATGGAAAGGGTCGCATAAACTTCTCTGTTGACTTTTTATCTAGGTGATAGACTGCACTCACCTGTGAGTTACTGAAAGAACCTACAGTTTCCGCTCCACAGCGATATTCTGTTGAGTTTCCAGTCTCTTCAGTGCAGTGTCAGAAGTGTGAGATGTGTCCTCTATGGCTGGACCACATTGTAGATTAATGTTTTGATTGAAAAGATAGATGTCTGTACTGGGATGTAGAAGTTCAAGAGAATAGTAAGTGTGAATTATTGTGCAGTTTCCCAGTACCATGAATTCAATGAGCGCGATCTAAGATTTCTCTTACAAACAAAACTTTTTTCCCATGTAGCATGTTATGTGCTTTCATGTACCCAAGTACACCTCCATTCCAAGCATTTCACATCTAGCAAGTGATTGAATTTTGCCTCTCTGTACCCTTAAATTATAAAACTGACACATAGGTTTGTTAGTCTTTGTTTCACATAGCTGTACCACTCCCTTTTGTAAACTAGAAGGCTTCCAGTAGCCCTCAGTTTCCCACAGCGTTGCTGCTGAATGGTTTGCTGGGCTTAAAATAGCGGGGAGGGGTGAGACCAGAAGTACTCAGTGAGGTAGTGGTAGCTTTGGAAAGGTGGTGTCTCTGATCCTTTGGCAACGGAAAACCTCCCCTGTGTTGTATTCCCTTGGTCTGCTGCTATGCAAAAAGCTGTACCTTTGCATATTCAGTATTTGTGGGGTTTTTTGCAGGAAACTGGAACTGATGATTAACTGCAGTAACTCTCGGGCTTGTGCTCTTCCCTCAGCCGCCCTTGGTGGATGGTATATCAGGGTATGGCTGTTTACTTATAAAATTTCAGGAGCTCACCCAAGATTATCAGTTTTAGTGAGAATTTAATGGTTAAGTTTTGTGGAGGTTAAAAATGCAAATACTTCCTGTTGCAATCCTGCTGAGAGAACTAACTTGTGCTTTCAGGGCTAAGTGTGAGATGTGACTACAAAGTATAAAGATAAGAGGGATCCTCTATAAAAGGGATTAATCCTGTATTTGTTATTAAAGGCAGTGGTTCTATTTTAAAGTTACAGCCAAGCACAAAATTTTGCATCTCTCTTAAATATTGTCCCTGCTCAATAAACCTTTTGAGTATGTGTTGGAATCTGAAGCATGTGCTTAACTGCTTTGCTGAATTGGGGCCTTCATTACCAAATTGCAGGTGTATGTTAGCTTAAGTATTTCAGGGGAAAAAAAGTAAAACAATGCTTATTTTGTTCTGTTCAGTGTAGTTTGTTACACTGATGGAAAATGTCAGAAATGCTGTGCTGTTGCTATGCTGTCCAAAACAGATTTAATATAGTTAATGGCTTGAGTGTCCAGTATGAGATAGGGTCCAGTTAAGAATTAACATGGAGTGATGAAATGACAATTTAAAAAATGCAAGTGAGATTCTACTTTTTTTGTGCGTGATATTATTGTAGAGTGAGGCTTTTAAATGTTTTCCTGTTTAAAAGTGTGTTTCAATGATATTTTGTAAATTCTTCTGTGGATATTAGAGCATTTATTATACGTGTGCAGTAGCTGGGGCTCTGTAAACATTTCCATAATAAACTTCTCTGTATACTAGGTTTTAATAACTTGCTCATAAAAACGTGCTTTGGGCATACAAGTGGTGTACTGCTCTGCCAGAAAGCTTGTGCTTTAAAGATAAATAAGATTATTTAAAGAGAGAGATTAGAAGGAAACTGAAGAAAAAGTGTACTGTACCTAACTCATTCCTGATAAATATTTGATCAATATGTTCTTTAATAAATTACAAAAACCACACTTGACAAACTAGTTCAGTGTTGAGCTAATCTTTCTAGTACTAAATTCAGTACTAATTCTAGTACTAATTCAGACTAAAGTCTGAATTTCTGCTTTAAGTCTATTGCTACATGAAACATTCATACCTGTGATGTAGATAAAGCGTTAGTTCCCCATGTTCAACTGCATCTCACAGATCTGAGAACTTGCCTGGCTTCCTTAGATTTCTTTTTTCTAGATTTAAGTGGACAAAGGGGTTTGAGTGTTAAACAGGTTTTCTCAGTCTCTGGTAATTTCAGTTGTCTCCTTCTGGAAAGTCTCCTGTTAATCTATACATTTCCTAAAGAGTAGTGGGGGCATATTGCTTCTTAGGCCTTTGAAGAAAGCAGGAGGATTATCCTTCTGTGTATTCTGGGCTCATTCATTCTTTGATGTAAGTATCTGTACAATGGCTACTGTATAGAGGCTATTAAATAGAGTACTATTTAACAATTCCTGAATTGTTTCTTTTGCTGCCTTGCTTTCGGAGAAGAAAATGTCGCAATAAACAGAAGAAGAAAAGGTGTTTAGAAAGGAAACGAATATTGATTTTTAGCGCACTTGTTATAAATAAGTCCATGTAACATTGTTTTGTATCAGTTTTGGTATGCAAATGTGTAAAATAGCTTTTCTGATAAGATACCTATAAAAGGCCTGTGGTCTGTTAGAGATAAATAATTATTTCACTGTTAAAACCTGGCTTTGCTTCAGTCGCATTTTACTGAAAAACAGGTTGTCTGAGAGCTACTGATTCATACTTCAGTTCTGTATGCAAATTTTCAAAATAAAAATTTGTTTTATTTTCCTGACACTTTATTCCATCTGGAACTGCAGAAATAAGTTGAAGGGTTGTGTGTATTTGTACTGGCTGTGCCCCCGCCCCAATGATTTTTTCTGTTGGCAGAGTAATCTCAATGTTGCTTGTGGGATGTTAGCGCTCCGAAGCAGAACCAGGCATGCAGATACGCTTTCCATGCAAAAAGTAAATTAGCACTGTGTAAAGCTCATCAGTGTAATAGGGTTTGTATTACTGTGGTGCTACCTGTGTCGTTTCAGTCGTCCAAAACACCTTTTGCACACTGAAGTCCTTTGCTACCCGTCACAAATGTGGGCCTGTAACATGCTGTAGGAATTGTACGCTAGAGGGCTTTTTTCCTTTATCTGCCGACATAAAATTAGCTATAGCCGTTGTGCTAAATGAGACCACCAGATCTTTGCTCACCTTTGTGAGACATTCCCTTATTTAAAATATTGGACTATGATGAGAAATAGGAGAGAAAAACAGTGAAATAAAGTACAATCTGCCTTACTATAAATGCTATGAAATCTTTATTTTTACTTAGCAATGCTGTGGAGGAGCTGAGAAATACTTTCCTCTCAGCAGTGTGTCTTCCGACCAAGGCAAATGTCACAAGTCTAGATTCAGAAGGTGTTCACTTGCGTGTCTGTTAGCTTTGAGATTATTTAGGAAAAGTTCATTTTTATACTGGTTTTATGACCTTTACATGTATATGTATATTAATATAATTTGCAGGTAACCAGGACATTTGGGGTATAGTCTGGAGTAACAATATATAAATTTAGTAGAAAGCTTTGGTGTTTACTAGATTATGGTTTCAAATCAGTTGAGTTTCATGTAATACTGAGTGTGTCCATGGCATTTTACAGTAAATTTCAAAATGAATATTGTGTATTGTGAAAGACGGACTTTTTAGTAGGTATAAATCTTCATATTTTCCTTCAGTGTTTGACCTTGATACATAGGCATGAGCATAGATATTCTGCAGTTTTCTTTTTTTCCTTGCTGGATATAAACTGAAATCCCTCAGTGATATTCCCCATAGCAAGGTGTGCGAAATCAAATGAGGGACATAGTTGCCTGAAAATAGGGCTAAGAGACAAATAGAGTTGAAAAATAGCCAAATAGTGTGAGCAATATTTGTATATGCATTTTTAGCTACTGTGAATTAAGGCTTAATTTCCTGGTGGAGTGCGGGGTGAGTCTGAAGAAATAAAATGTGAGAGTCACAATTTTTTTAATGTCTCATATTTTAGCTGTATTATTGAGAAGTAAAAAGGAATTTGCTTCTAGCCATGTAGTTGAATGAAATCTGAAAAAAATACATGCATATACATTTTTTCTTTCCTACTTGTTTTTCATTCATTACCTAGTACTCTAACAATGCTGAAGATTTCAAATGTGTTCTGCAGATGACAGCTAACCTATTAGTATTTACCAGACCTAAAATGTTGCAATCTTATTATCTAGTGCTTTTCCACAAACATTGGAAGGATAACCAAGTAACTTGTATTTTTTTGTTGTCTTCAAAGGGACGTCAGAGATGGCTTCAGAAGAAAAAGCTTCTATCCTCGTTATATGAGAGAGCGATCCCCTCATAAGAGGGACTCTCCTTTCTTCAGGGAATCGCCAGGGAGCCGAAGGGATTCTCCGCACAGCAGATCTGGCTCTAGTGTCAGCAGCAGGAGCTACTCTCCTGAAAGAAGCAAAGCCTATCCTTTCCACCAGTCCCAGCATAGCAGAAGTATGTCATCTTTACATAAAAGAAATATTTCTTCTCAGCAAGGTAATGCTGGATTAATGATGAGAACTGGTTAGTGAGGTGAAACTGCAACTCACTGTATAAGTCCTTTTTCTGTACGTGCTGTCTTTTACAATGAGAAAACTAGATGTTTTGTACCAATTATATGTTGTCTGCTCTTTGGTTGTTTTATTGTACTCTCTGTTCCCTTATGTATTTGATGTGGGAGATTGTAGGTGTTATTTCAGTAGCAGCTCTAGACTGACTGTAGGAGTTTCAGCTGCACAGCTTTTTCTAGTATTGTATGTTATTTTCCTTTTAGCATCAGCTGTTTCTATTACTTCTTTATGTGCTTCACTGGATTCCCTTACAAGAAACTTTGCTGTCATCTATAGCAGATGAAGACTTTTCTTCCTGCAACCAGGGGAAAAGAGGGATTAAAAAAATTGGATAAATTAAAGTACATACTGCTACTTTTTACATTTTCTGAAAATGTTCTTAGAACTGTGTTATTAGGATTTTGAAGCTGGTTGTTTTTTAGCAATTTCATTTTGTTGTCAGATTCTCTCAAATGTTATTTTCCTCAAGGAAACGTGCAGCATATCTCAGTTCAGTCTGTACTGTGAATGTTCTTGCCTTTTAAAAGCTTGGCTATTAATCTTTCCCAGAAATCTCATGAATCATCTGTTTTGAAAATATTTAAGGTTTTCCTATTTAAATAATTTGGGGAAAAAAAGCAAAATTGCTATTTTTAGTATACTACAATTTTAGCCACTGTTTTCTGTACAGCTTATGTAAATTAAGCTGATTTGATTTCCGTTTCTGCAAATGCTTTCTAGTAATCTATACAAACCTACTGTTCGTTTTGGCAGCTTTTAAAAAATTAGATATTTTTTATGTTCACTGATAGGCATATTGTGTGTTTCCAGAGTGGCACGCTGGACCATTAGGTAGCACTTCTTGCCAAAAAAGATCTTGTGGAGTTTAGTTAAGATCATTTAAATATTGAGGAATCCTTTCACTCCTTGTAGAACACAGATTATCTTTCTAGCTCATCATTGCAATGCTTCTAACATTTTGGAGCAATACTTAGTGACTGTGAATGCCTGTAAGTGTAGGAGAAGAAGAGAAAATTACGA
Source organism: Pluvialis apricaria (assembly GCA_017639485.1). Lineage (NCBI taxonomy): Eukaryota > Metazoa > Chordata > Aves > Charadriiformes > Charadriidae > Pluvialis > Pluvialis apricaria. Next base: position 189,272,328 of record CM030007.1, on the reverse strand, counting down.
TATTCCACTAAATTTGTGGAAACATTGTAGATGTGCAGATCATGATTACCAGGAATAGGAAAAAATTGTTGTGAGAAACCATATAAAATTTTGGAATGTTTCAGGGTTTTCCTAAAATTTTGAGCTGACTTCCATCACATTTGTAATATATTGGCAGAATTACTGAAACAGCAGTGGAGGTAGCAAGTAGAAGCAGACATCTTCACAGACCAGAAAAGATGCTGGTCAAGAGAGGAGGTTACATTTAGGTCTGTGGCTTTTGGGATTTTTTTTCCAATTGCATGGTTAAACACTTCTCCCATCATCTTTAAATCAGTTTTAAGAGACCAGATGGCTTGTACACTGCACTGTTTCTTTATAACTGCCTGTTCCCTGGAAAATATTACTACTAAACTGTTCCTCTAGATGACTAAATGAAAATGGCCTGTTCACATAGTATAAATGGCTCAAATAATACTTTTAGAATCATGTTTGAATAGGATTTGTCTTAGGTAAGCTTATGTATTACGTATTTAAAAGGAACATAACGTGAGACATATCTCATATGTCAGCAGTACATTTTAGTCTGTACTTAAATGGATTTACAATGTGTGAAGTATATATCATTTCATGCGGAACTTACAATACGGCATCTTTTTAAATATCGTAATACTGCTTAAAATTATGCTGTCTGCATCAGTTTGGCCTGATGACTTCCACTGAACGAGGAATATCCCATGCTCTCCAGCCCTTATAAATCAGGATAAATATAGGATTTGAACAAAGAAAACTGAGGGGACGTAAAGAAGCTTGGTAAAGAGAGGGGAAGGACTCATGGAAAGGGACAGGCATTCAGCCATCGTGAGAGGGGTTGGAGAGAAGCAAGGTGGTATTCCTTCACTGGGCCGGTCAATGTTCAATTGTGTAGGTAGGACTTGTGGGTTCAAAATAGCCACACACATTCAGAAAAAATGGCCTCCTAATAATGTCTTCAAATTAGATGATAGTTTCTCTCTCTGCTTAAATTTTGTGCCATTTATATCAGCTTATTTCATCTATTCAAGCAGATACATATAATCCACTCAACTGAGATAATCTTAAGAGTCCAGTGTGATGAAGGAGGTATGTAGGAGGCAGAGTTAGAGTAGTCTGTAAATTTTAAAGAAGGTAGCTCATCCATGGGACTGAAAAGCAGGTATCACAGGAGCAAAACATCTGTGTTGCTGGTGTCAAGGGAGAGATTCTGTGCTTTGGGGACTGTGGCAGATTAAATACATGATTATTTCTATCTTTGTTTTTGGTTTTGTCATATACTTTGTATTTGTAAGAACTCTAATTTTTTCACAGATTTTCCTTTTTGCTATTTCTTTTCATTATTAAAGAGCTTTTTTAGTTAAAGGTAATTCATAATTCATCTTTTGTTTTATAGCTACAAGAAATTCTTAAAACCATAGCAAGCAGCCTTATTTAAGTATCCTTTCCATTTAGCATCATCTTCAAATCAATAGTTAAAATGCAATTTGGAATGTTTGCTTTTGCCAGAGTAACTTCCCCAACTATTTTCAGTAGCGTTTTGGAAAGACCCATCAGTAGCTGTGAAGACTCTTGCATGGATTGGTAGTCCTTCAACATCATAGCAGTAACTCACTTGCCTCTAACAATGTGCAGAGATGAGCAGGTGTTTGACCTTTGCTTTGTATTAAGTCTACATGGTATAAGTCTATATGGTATGAAAATGTGGGGAAAGAGTAGAAGACCAACTTTTCAAGTACCTCTTAAACACTTCCTGTTGTTAAAAGTATGCATTTTGCATAGACTTTTCCTTACATTTGTTATGCAAGTAGTGGCATTTTAAAATACACAACAAGATGCAGTCTTATGTTATGGCATTGAGTAAAAAAAGAAAATAGCTCAGATGTTAGGAGTGAGATGCCATGTTTGCTCTTTATTGCTTTGACTCATTAAATTAAAGCCATATTTGTTTATATTTCTACTAAAATAATTTGTATCCCAATTTTCATAAGTGTTTGATAGATTTTTTTAATTCATCCACTTCTTAATTGTATTGATACAAATTTAATGGAAGCCAAGGTAAGTCTATATTGTTTTCCATTTGTGAACAGTCAACCATTTCCCAGTGAGTGGGAATAGTTTAGTTAATTTGGACCTACTGACAACCCGTTTGCTTTTCGTATTTACCTTTTGCAGATCCCTTAGATGTAATCCATGGACCACAGGTAGAAAACTAGTAGTTTATACTGCAACCAGTTCTGCTGCTGCGGGCTGCCTGTAACTGGTCCGTGGCAAGGCTATGCACAGACTGTGATTAGCATCTGTGATTAGCACAGTGAATTTGGATTGTCATTTTGCTGATTTTAACTCTTAAAAGAAAAACACTTGATAATACAAAGAGCATCTAGCCTGTGGTTGATACAAAACAGGACTGTTTCCCATGGCAGGGCTTTTCAACGTACTGTGGCCTGCTAAACCAGTTCCTTCACTGTCTGGTTTCCTGGAGTGATTGACTGGTGTCTAATATTTCACCTGTTTATATTCTCACAGGAATATTAAAAAGTAAAAGCACATCATCTTGCCAAATCATATTGATACGCCCTTTCTGGAAATGTTGAAAAAAGGACAATGGGTTTTCGTAAATATGTGAAATAATATAGCTATATCTTTTCTCTCTTTGTAGAGAAGAAGGTGTTATCAATGATATTTATCAGATGGTGGAGCATGTAGACTTCATGTCTGACTCGAGCAAATTTCATTGCAATTTTTCTAAGCCAATAAGTATATTTGCAACCTATGTCTTTAATATAATTTTACAGTCGTGAATTTTTTCTTAATTGTAGGTAAAGAGAGGACGTCAGTTCAGTCACTGAAAACATCAAGAGATGCATCACCTTCAGGCTCCACAGCAGTACCCTCATCAAAGGTGAATTTTTGAGTACTTCTCACCATGGTTTCAGATTGCTCATTGTTGTTGGATTTTTTCCTCGGTTGGAACGAGATACTGTACGCAGCTGTTAAGGAAGGGAACATCTTGAATTGCTTTGCAATCCAGCAGAGGACAGGTTTCCCTTATCTGGCAGGAAGGTGCGGACGATGCTGTGCGTCTGATGATGACACTGACAAACCTTTTTATTCTGTATTCAGTGTCACATTTTAGGAGAAAGGGAGTTTTGTATGTATTTAAAACGGTCATTTTGCAAAGTATCGAGTATGCTAGAAAAGGAATGGCAAGGAGCAAAATGGGGAAGTTTTTAGGAGCAACAGATCAATTGGACAAGCCTGTACTTGCACTGAACTCCATCCTTCAGTGATTCCTAAGTTGTGAGTGGATTTGGAAACAGTGTGGTGAAGTGTCTGACTGGCTGGGAAGGTAATGTGAGCAGCAGAGTTGACTTGGAAGCACGGCTGCTCAAGGATGTGGCAAGAATGATAGCGTTTACTTGGAGAGGGAGCCACATTTCAAGATCATTTGGTAAATGCCGTTTTATGTTCTAAATGACTCTGTTTAATTTCCCATCAAAAAAATCTTGTGGGCTGAGCACCAACTACATAATCTTGCTAATTAGTTAAACGGACGAGCTAATAAACAGTAATGAACAATCTGCATTCAATATTGTTCTGTGTGTCCTGTGGCAGCAAAAACATTTTCACGTCACACACTGCTTGCCTGTGAATTATATCTGAGGTTAAAACGAACACTTCCACAGGAGTATTTTCTCTAAATTGTTGAGAAATACTTTAATGAGAAATAAAGAAACAATGCATTATATTGTTCTAAGTGAATAAGCTCCTATTAAAAAGTAGCATTCACCCTAAGTAGCATGGCGTACTAGCCTGGTTCTTGAGGTCTTTTTAATAAAAGCAGTGGAATGCTTAAACAAAAAACAATGGAAGAGAGAAAGGTACTTTTTGTTGTGAGAAGGTGAGACTGAAGGAAATAATTAGGTGGGGAAAAAATCAGGCTCTGGTTGTGCTATGTCGTTCTAAGTACTTATCCCTTATGCAGCTCTTTTAGAACTGCTGTGCTAGGCATTAGCTGATTGCCAATGTCCTTAAGGAGGAAGGCAAGCGATATGTTTTCAGCCATGTAAATAAGGAAAGTAAGATAAAAGCTGTTACGCACAAGTTACACTGATTTGGATTATAAAATAAACTTTACAGTTAGTTCACCTAATTTTCTGACAGATTCAGCATATTACTGTTTAGTACCAAATCCTTGCTTAATACAACCCTTTGAGAACAAGGAGGCATTGCAAAATCTCTTGCTCTTGTATTAATATGCAGTGTGATCTTGAACTATAAAGTCTTCTTTAAATGTTTTGCCGCCTTCTTCAGTTGGGTTTGATCTACGCTGTATTGCTTTTTTTGCCAGCAGTTTGCATATATCTGCTGGCAGTGGATATCCATGTGATGTAAGCTACACAAAATGAAACTTTCTGTTTCACGGAAATTGTTTCCCCAGATAATACGTATATTTATTGGGTATGCATCAGCTGCAGAAATGGAATTGCTTCAGTGACCTTTTATTGCTTTTCTCTCAAAGTCCCGTGCTTGTAATGTATCGTCTTGTGTCAGTGGAGGCTCTTGGCGTGATGGCCGGAGTACACTGACCAGTTAAGTTATAGAAGTGCTTCACCAACATAGAAATAGCAACAGAAAGTCTTGGCAAAACGTGGTGAACATCTCTAGGGCCAGGGTCTTACAATCTACTTAGATTTGAGAAATGAGTTACATACTTTATAGATTAAAGGAGATAATTTTCAATGCTCTAAGTTATAATTTAGCTTTGAAATACTTACAAAGGTATATGCTTCCGCAGCAATATCTCTTTTCACTGTAGTAACTACATGCAAATCTGGAAAGGTATTCTTATCTATCTTATAATTATTTTTTTACATATTCATGCATGTGAATTAATACACGTTGGTGTTATCTGATCTTAACCACCTGTTTAATTGACTATGGCATGAAGTCTTTTGTATTTTTCTTTAATAGCTGCCTCGACTGCAAGCCTTGGAGCCTATAACCAACATAATTAGAGCAAAAGGCAGATGTGTGAGACAGGGAGAGCTTCCCAGCAAAGAAAGCAGAAAGCTAACAGACTTTTGCTGTTCTTAGGTTATGCATAAGGCTAAAACAAGAAAAGAAGACACCTCTGTTTTGAGGCAGGGAGGAAAGTTTGGTTGTTTTTTATGAGGTACACTAGTTTGTTCATTTCTTGCAAGTTTGCAGCCTAAGTAGCTGCAGACGTTTTCCTCTGAGAAATGTGTTCCTGTTCTTTTGCTTCAGTTGTCGTGTACCTGTGAAAGTACCGTTACTTTATTACATAAAATGCACTCAGTATTTTTTAATACATATTTATTGACATGCTACCTATAGAATTAAATTTAGTAAGATTAAATTAAACAGATTTTTTGCTGTATTCCAGTAGATACTAGAGTGGTTAGTTTCTGGCTTCTGAAAAATATTGTAAGTCATGTGAGATTTTATTTATCTTCATTTCATGCAAAGTCAGCTGTCATTGACAAATAGACTGGTATTTTCTTTTTGCTAGTATTGGCCAGAGCTACATTTGACGAAAGGGAGAGATTCATAATAGAACCACAATAGAAGACTTTTTGGCAGCTAGGGAAAAGTCAGGTTAAAGGTAAACGTCAGGGGTACTATGGGGAATAAGAACATGGGGCAAAAAACTTGGCAGACAATAGCTTGTAAGTGAGACTAGTGTAAGAATAATTGTGTAGTTTGGAAAGGTGAGCTGGGCTAATTATTCTATGAATTATATTAGCCCTTTCTTTTAATATACCCCTGCATATCAAACTTTGTAACCTCCTGACTTCACTGAATATAATTCTGTAATTTACAATTACAGAAAAGAGGGATTCCTATTTGAACATTGTGTTGTACTTCTGGATTGAGATAAAGGTGGTGTCTTTGTGACACAGAATCCTGGAAGGGTTCTGTGAACTGTATACTTATGCCATATTACAGCTCAAAGAGATGTTTGGATAATATTTTACTTGAGGTAAGCACAAAAGGTCTGGAGATGAAGCAGTTTTATTATGGGTCACAGTATTTGCTGCTTCTGGTCATGTATGTAATTTTGAATGAACTAATGATAAGGGAGGGGGGAGTGTTGGTTTTTTTCATTGGCCTTTTTTTTTTCCTTGTCCATCTGTATGCTAAGATGGTGCAAACATTGGGTAGAAATTGTGACAACCTTTTTTAGGAAGTAGGATTTTTGCATCTTTTTTTAGATATCCATCTTAGTGTTGCAGTTTTTAATACTAGAGTTGTATAGATTCTTGGATGGATGCTCCTATACATACAGTTGATTCAAATGAAATACCCACATAGGGTAACAAGATTTATAAAGCTAGCTATTCCTAAACTGGTTTTGATGCGTGGGTGTTTGTCATTGTCTGTTTGTTGCTCTGTTAGTAAAAGCCAAATCATACTCTTAGAGAGAAATCAATTTTAAAATATTATTTATATGAGTATTTGCATCTGAAAAGGTAGATTAAAAGCCCATAAAGCTGTGATTGACTCTACTATAAATGGTCAATGTTCCCCCCAAATAAAAAATAATGAATTTTAATGGAAGCAGCTCAGATCATTTAAAGTATCTATAAAATATTTTTGTCCCTAATTAGGTTTTATACCCTACACAGTATTTAATAGTTGAGTTTAAATTTGTTACAACCTTTTATGCCTGAAAATCACATTGAATTATTGGATCACTCCACATTGAATTATTGAATCACTCCACATTTGTATCTGACTTCTTAGTGCTCATTTGATCCAAGTCTCTTTAAACTCAAATGGTCTCAAATAACTTTTATGTTATTTCTGTCCCATAAATTTAATAAAACTGCTTCTGAACGTATGGTGCTTCTTTTAACATTTTACTGAACTTCATTGATTTATCTTTTTTTCCTCTTCTCTTTTTTTCATTTTTCTCTGCTCTGTTGTCACCCACTTTTCTTTTTAAAGAAATCAGTCAGCAAATGAAATAGCTTCGGCTTCCTTATTCCCTATTTTAAAAAGTTTCAGGGATCTGAATAACTGTTTATTTTCATTTTGAAGATGTTTTGCCCTGTGGAAATACATTTCATGTTAAACTTTGACTGTGATGTTTTTGTACAGGCCTTGGATAAGAGCAACAGACTAACGGAAAAGGAACTTGCAGAAGCTGCAAGCAAGTGGGCAGCTGAAAAGGCAGAGAAGGCCGATGAAACCAGTTTACCTGAAGTAACAGAATATGATGTAAGACAGGAGTATTAATTGTTTTATTTTAAAGTGTTACTACAATGGACTTGTTTTTCTGTACTCTCCTGAAAGGCACAATTTGTAATTTACCCTGAATTTGGCATTTGTTAAATGTTTGTTGAAAGGGAGTGAGAGAGAGACTAAAGCCTTGTGATTTATTTATTTATTTATTTATAAAAATACACAAAAGCGGAGTGGGTTTTGTTAGTATAATTTGAATTTGTGTTGAGCTACAACTGACAAAATAAGGCTCCAGCTCTCCCAGGGGTTCTCCAAGGAACTCTTGCACTAATGTAAGTCTGTATGTCTACTGAGCTCCTTAAAATTAGCAAGGGACTTCTGAGTCGAAGTACAAGTGTACATATAAAACATAAGACTAGAAAGAAACTCTGATTTATTCAGTGCAGTTCCATGCCATGGCAGCCTGCCATGTCATGTATTCTGTTTCAGAAAGCAGTTTTCCTCTATGTTAAAAATTAAACTTTTGCTTTGATACTGCAGTAGGTAGAATTTTTTTTTTTCCCCAGAATGTTTGTTTCATTAAGAATCATTGTTATTTAATTGCCAATTTATACCCATCTGTTCTTGCCCCACCTTGTCTTCTACCTCTTGCTATAGTGAATTGTGATTATGGCCCTTTCCAGTCTTTGTTTTGTTATGCTGCTCTTGGATAGGATGTCTTTTTTGGATCCTGCTATGTTAGTGGAAGATGTATTTGCCATTTAAAACAAGCCAAATGTCCCATAATGTCTTTTTATAAAATAGTCTGGTTTAATTCTCTGATCATTTAATCTTCGACTTTCACTTTTTTCAACTTTAGAGGCACTCTTACAAAAACAAAATAGTACCTACTTTACAAAGTCACGTCTTAAACTTTATAATTGTGTTTGTGTTTTGTATTTGTTTGTACATAATTTGGGGGAAAATAAAAGTGTCTTGGGAAGCATCAGACTTCCTACTTATATTTCACGCTTGTGGAACCTAAGGACTAGATTAGAGAAATAAACTCACTGGATGCATATTTATCTGAACTTTTAAGTCCTGTCCATTGATGTAATGGTTGAGTGCATCAACAGTTTCTTGATACTGGACAGGAAGATCCAGTTGGTTAAATAAACTGTTCATTTCCCTCCAGGAAAAATAAATTAAAAAAAAGGGGGGGGGGGGGGGTGGGGAGGAGTTGGAGTGAGGAAAAAGAAGCAGCAAACTGATCCAAGCATGAATGCCATACGGAGCAGAACACACACATGGACATTTCTGAGGGGTTCAGGAGAGTAACAGTGAAGAGAAATGTCACTCCTGTTCTCAATGAGGGAAAGGTAATGCAAGGGAGGAAAGAACAGAGTTGGCGATATGGAGAAGAGTTGTTTAAAGCTTCCACTCTGCCTCAGAGAAAACAGCAGTGGCAAAAGGGTTCAAAATGAAATAATTGCAGTTGATTATGGCAGAGTCTGAGGTGATTTATTGACTAAGGAAGCGTGCTACAGGAATGCTAATGCAGGAGGTGAGGCATCTTATTTTGAGTCCTGGAAAAAAGGGTACTTCTCGCCCTGATTTAGTAGCCTGGCATGTATGAATTGCAACAGTTTTTAACTTATGCTTAATAGTTGAAGTGTGTGTTGCGCTGAACTTTTCAGCAGCCTTTACTCTGTCTTGGGCATTTCATGATTTACTGCAAATTTGGGATGCAATCTTACTCTAGTGCTCATAGGACCACTTAACCTTTCTTTTTTTGTCTAATGCTTTTCTCTTTCATATTAGTTAAGTCTTAAGATTCTCCATTTTTTTATTTTTGAATAGTAGAGAATACTTTTATGCATATTCTTCAATTCTCAAATCTTATTCCCCCCCCAAAAAAATTAACTGTTCTACAAATCTGTCCCATAATATTGTATGTAAATATGCTGTAGTAATTTCTTCTCTTTTTGCATCATCTATATGGGATTCTTGGAGTGGGAGTCTGTTTTCTTTGGGGCAGGGATACTGTCTTAATCTCTGTTTTAGAGAGAAGCTTGTACAATTCCGGTACTTCAGTAAGGTTTCTCATATTATCAGGAATCATCTAAGTGCGTGCTTGCTTTTGCTATACAGTACGTATCTCTGTTCCTTTAATATTTAGCCTGTGGCCCTGAATGCTGCAAGAGTTCTTTCTGAAAGCATTTTAATTTTGTCGTTGCCTATTTACCTTTGATTTTGTTACTTTTATCCTTCCCCAGAAAGCTAATCCCGCTTTCATTGTGGATTTCTTGCTAGCTGGTGTTATAAATATCACATATACAAGTTCCTTCTCAGCATAAGGGCAGGTAAAGGTTATCTGACATCATTGTCTTTACACAGTAAAGACTGAGTTGTAGGTTTTTTATGTTGTCACATTTTCTGCGTGTTTAAAGTCTGTATTTCTATATCAGTTAGATTGTAGCAATAATGCTTCACTAATACTCTCAATGAGCAAAGTAATATCTAATTGAATGACTGTATTTGGGTTTTTATTTTTGCTCTCACACTTTAAAGTTTTTATTTTGCTGTCAAACCTCTGAATTTATTATTTTTTTAATTAGGCTGGATCTTCAGCTCCATTATATGTTGAACAAACAGAGGAAACAGAAACAAATATAACAGATAGTACGGAGTTATATGAGGATGGTCCGCTTCTTGGCCGCTCAAAAGCAATTGCAACTAAGACGAAGGAGATCGAACAGGTGAGTCCTGTTGGCGTTTTGTCACTGACACAGTACCTGTGTAATGGTTTGATCCGCTAGAAATATGTTGATTTTTTTTTTTTTCCCCCTCCTTGGAGCATAATATGAATGTAATCTGATTTCTTGAGATGATGTGATCATAACATCTCCAGCTATTTAATTCTGTATGTTACTGCAGAAGCGTGGCATTTAGCTGCACGTGGGAATTAGTGGTAGTTTTCTGTAACTTACGTGCAACACCTGGTATTTTGCAAGCCAAGAAAATGACTGCTTCTTTGAATAATTGTTTCAAAATCAAATATAATACAGATGATTTCAAATGTAATTAAAAGTAAGGCTTTACATGAGATCAGATTATCAAAAATTGCTTTTACACTGTAATTTCCTTAAATATATACAGTTTGGAATGGAACACTAGAAGCTGCCTGTTGGGTTGGGGTTTTTTGTTGTGGGTTTTTGAGGGAGATTTTGGTTTGTTTTTTTTTTTTTTTAAATCAGCTTTGAATCTCTGTTTTTGTCATTCTCTGAAGATTAAGCACATTTAAGTTTTGCTTTGACTACAGTGTTTTATATCTGGATGAGGGAGGGATATTGCATTCAACATTTGTATTCTTGTCTGTTGTGTTGAGTACTTAGGGATTGATTTAATACAAAATAAGATTTCTATTACTCTTCTTGTAACATTGAGTTTTTGAGGAGCTTCAATGGAAGTTTTTTCATGTATTAATCTTTAATATCACATCATTTCACAGTAAGGAAATTATCCACAATAACCTTTTCAATTTTATTTGTCATAAGCAATCAAAGTTGTTTGTCTCCATAGTTTTACTACTTTTAATGGAGAGTTTGGAGGTTTTTCTGGCTTCATCTTTCTGGTGTAAATGTAACTCTATCCAACTCTGGAAATTGCATTTAAAGTTTATAATTTGGGTGGGCAAAAGAGATGATTTTCTTCAAACTTGCTCTGATTTACAGTGTTTTCAGTATGAGGCTGGGATGGGTGGAAGGGAAATATAGATCACTTTCCCCCTCATGATTATGTCCTAATAGCATCTTCAAGAAAATAGGTCTCTGGTCTTGTTCTAGATAAGCTTATTCTAGGTCTTCGTTTTCCATCTTAATTCTGGTGGCCTTTGTTCTGTTGCCTGCGAGCCCGTTTCCTGTACTGTAACACTGGTGTTCCTTTTTTCTTCACACTTGAAAAACAACTTTCTACTCAATGGTTTGTTTCTTTGTTGTTGTTGTTGGTTTTTTTTTCTCTTAAAGTTCACTTTGCATAATGATGGTCCTGGTGAGCATGGCTTAGCCCGTGTGCTGGGTCAGGCTGGGATGGAGTTAACCACAGCATGCTCTAACTATGAGGGTCGTGATGCAGTTTGTCCCTGTGTGACTGGTTACCAGGTTGTATGTGGCCTAAATCAGCTACTGCCAAATATATAAACTTATGACTATTTAAAAATGATGGATTTTTAACAAATAGCAATTGTGATTATTTAGCCTGATGCTGGTGAATCTGTGATTGGCTTATTTCCTATGGAGATCTGCCCCTAGGTCCTCAAGATGGGCTTATAGTGAAGACAGACAAAAATTTGGGCATAAAAACCAAATGCTGTTTTCAGTATGATCTAATGTTGTTATGTTTGGTAGAGTTTGCGCTTATCTCTAAGGAAATCGAGATTATGTTCTGTAAAACAGAATACTTTTAGGAACTTGGCTCAGAAAAGCCTGAGGAATAACTTAAAAATATTTGGATTTCATAGAACTAGTTTCTCCTGTTTTGATTTGAATATTGAAGCTCTCAGCTTCTGCGGAATTAAAATAAGATTTTAGAGTGATACTGGAAGCATCTTCAGTACATGTTATTAAACTGAACAAGATTCTTATTTTTTTATAAAATCAGGTACTGTGAATTTGTTGAGAGCTAGACAAGATATGTATTTAATCATTTAAACATAAGACTGTAAAATGACCTATGTGTTTTTTAGGTAAATGTTTAAAAGTAACTTCTGCTTCAGCAATTTAAAAAAAAAAAAAAAAAATCCAGAAAATTTATTGTTGTGATAATCCTGATGCTTTTCTTAATTGTGAAATACTGTGAATCTTCCTACTGTATATGGAAGCAGTCTCTCTGTAGAAATTTGTACACTGTTCCGTTGACTTTCAGCTGTCAGCATCTAAAAGTAAATTTGGTTTAATTCTGTGTGGCTTGAGTTCTCCGCCTTTGACAAGGAATGAGAGAGGGAGCAAACAGTGGAATGGAAACTAAATTTACAGTCTTGTGGTGAACTGCTTACTAAAGGTTCTTTGGATTAACTTCTCAATATAATTTATACTGGTTTTACTATTGTTTAACTGAAAGTATGTTTCTGTTTTTTACACAGTAAAATTAGTCTTTAACATGCAAATTTAATACTATTGCTAGTCATGGTGTATTGTTTATATAGATGTAATGTTTAAATCTTAAAAGTGAACTGTAGGCTGTAATACACTTTAGGAATAGGAAGACTGACTTGATAATGAAATACAGAATACATTCATGCAAAAGCTTTTATATAATTTGTTTCTGATTATTTGTCTTGAAATCTCACATAACAGCAGAAAAATTTTGTGTTCTTTGGACTTTTTTTTCCAGCTGAATTTCATTCAGATCTTTAAAATAGCTTCTGAATACCTGGTTTTAATGTATTATTTCTGGAATGTAATTTTGTGGAAGGATTACTAAAATAAAGTGCTTATTGCAAAGAGTTAAGCTGCAAAAATGGCAAAGCTATAATCCTTCTGCAAAGCAAGATTCCCGAAAGATTGGTTTTCAGTTGTCACAGGACATCTATTAAGGTATTTGAAATAAATAAATTAATAAATCAGGCAGGGTAGAAATACCTTCTTGTGCCACTGGGTACGTGTCTAAGAATCGGTGAGGGTTGAGCTGGTGTTTGAGAAAGCGAGGCTTGGTTAGAAGGCTTGACCTCTTCTGCCTCTGTCTCCCAAGTTTTTTCTGCATTCTCTTGGAGCACCTGATTTAGTGATGTTTGCTTTTCGGTTCATATTTATTCTCATTCTGATTCCCAGGTATTCTTGCTGTTCCAAACTCTTGATAAAGCCCTTTTTGCTTTGTCCTCTCTATATCCATCTATCTCCAAAGCTCCATCCAGGAAGAAGAGTAAAATTTTCCAAATATGTACTTTTACTTCATAGTATGGTACTATTTCAGGTAAACCCAGAGGCAAAAAACTGTGCTGACAGAACATGTACAGTGTCGCAATGAGTAAATTCGTTGCTGTACAGCAGAGAAACAGGCAGCCTGATGCCCTGGGCGGGAGAAGGGGGGCGGCAGCTTGTGATGTAGTCTGTTATTTCTCTTAAGAAAAAACAACAACAAAAAAATCCCTTAAGCAATTAAATGAAATATTCATACAGGTGTTCTGTTTAAATAAACCCATCTCCGTATCTTACGTATCACTCATGTCACTTGTTTGTAAAGTTCCCTCTGCCTTCCCTCTCAGTTACAATAACGCAATCACCAAATTCAGAATTTTAGATGGAATGTGGTTGTAAATGGTCGCTCTGCTCATCAACAAAACATTTGTGTATTATTTGTTTGACGGGGGTCTTACTGCAGGCATTCATGTAAAATCATGTAATTTGAAGAAAAATAGAATTCTTTGTGTGCTGACTATGACAGGATGAAAACTGTCAAACAAGTGCTAGTTGCTGTTTTCTATTTAGTGACTATCTTTTAAGAGTCTGCAGTTGCTTTGCAAGTATTGACTAAAGCTGACATAGAGAGGAGAATAGAAGTTTTGCTAATGGATAAAGGCTCAGAAGAATACGGACAATGTTCGAACAGAACCAAGAATTATCTGTTTGACTCCCAAACTAGAAAAACTCCAAAGCGTATGTTTGATTTGAAGTCTGCCAGTATTACTTGGAAAGGAAGGACATGGTTGAAGATGCACAGGCACTTGAGAACATTGCTAAACTGGGACCGCAGGTCCTGGAAGTCTCTAGTCTTGTCTTTGGCATAGTGGCAGTATCATGGAAACGTCCAGATTGGATGGGATCTTACCTGGCCCAATCTTCTCTTGAAACAGGGCCTTAGACCAGGTCATTCAGGGCTCTGTCAAGTTGAGTCCTGAATATTTCCAGTGAGGGAGATTCCACTGATTCTCTGGACAGCCTATTTCGGTGTTCTCTGAGCTCAGCTGCCATCACAGTCCTGCATGCTGTTCTCCAGAACACGCTTTCCTTCCACCAAGGACATGGTTTCTGCTTCCTGCTTCACCTGGCAGTTTCCCATCCCTATTCTTGAATTGCGGAGTCCCAGCTCCTGGCTGTGGTCCCCTGTTTTTGGCTGGCTTCACCTGTCTATTGGGACCTGCTCCGCCTGGAGTGGGCTCAGCTGCTCTCAGGGAAGGGTTGAGTTCCCAGGACCCTCTGGCTCTGCCATTTTGTTGTTGGTAGAACAGGAGCTTTCCTGGCACTTCTGCATGGCAGGTACTGGGAAAACTGATCCCTTCCATCCTGGTGCATCTTCTTTTCCATCTTTGTGCCTCTTCGCACTGAAGGAAAATCCTGCAGCATTAATGTGTCTCGTGTTTTAATATATCCTGTGAAGTAGCGTCTAGATCCATGATGTAACTTTTGATGTTCTATTTGTAAGCAATCAGAAACTTTGGAGAGTTTTTAAAAACAAAAATGATGAGGTGATTAGCTTTCTGGGTTAGTTGCTTTTTGCTTTTTTTAGGGTTTTTTTTGAAGCTAGGTATTTCCTTGTGCCTTTGAACGTGCCTTTCCCTCTTTCCTCCGCAATTACAATTTTGAAACTCGGTGTTATATGTTGTCTGAGCACGGTGGGGTAGAAGCCCATTAAATAGGTGTTTAAAAGATTGGTCTGGGTACTTGAAAACAGGGTAGCAGAGCATTTTGCATTGGTATGTCAAGGTCAGTGAACGTCCATAGCTTGCTAATGTGACAATTTCATGCACTTTTTTTATATTTTTGCATTTAATAACGTGCAATATACATTCAAGTGTTGTTTTGGAGTTGTTTAGTTTCTGTTTTTATATAGTTAAGGATCAGCTTATGCTTTTAGCATGTAATGTGCTGAAGTGTGTTTTTTTTGGGAAGTGATGACAAATATGTCCCTGGTGTTAAATTCACAATTGGAGCGATTCAGCGTTGGTGTTACACAAAAGGCTATCTCTTTGTTGTTCCTTTATGAGCATGAGTAGCAGGGATTCTTGAAATGGCTTATCTTGTCTAGACATCAAGTCTGCAACACTGTGTTAATTAGTACATTATTATGTGTCCAGTTTCTTAAATGTTGCGTATGCAAGTTGAAGTGACATGGGTTACCTCTGAAAATCTATTATTTTCTGAAGGCAAATTTTACCAAATGAGCCAAGTACCTTCCTGGATTTTTGGCAAAAAATCAAACCTCTAAGTTTCTGAATGGGATTTGACACTCAGACCTCAATTCGTGTATTACCGCAGAGCTCTGGCATCTAAGAAGGAAGCATAGGACTTAATACATTCATGAATGCTTTTTTTTTCTTAATGGAATTACTGGCTGACTGGATTCTTTCAGTTCAACAATGTTTTTAAATGTTCAGCAGAATAATGTTTTAAAATGTTCAAACATTTGGATTAATTTCTTGTTCACTTGACTTACTAAATTAATATTATTTAGCAGCCCTCAGTAGTATTAATGAGCTGTTAGCCTAATTCGACAGCCTTCTTGCTGGAAGATGCTGAAAATCATAGATTTTTTTCTAAAGCTTGCATTTGAAACTTTGTAGATATGGTGCATAGAAAGAGGGGAAAAAATGGGTGTGTGGCTCGGTCAACAGGCTGTCCAGATTTTGTTTCCAGATCTGCTAACTGTTTTTCATTTTCAGGTAAATTACTTGAATATCTGGCTGAGAAGTTGCAGTTAAGTACGAAAAACGGTTAGGTTTTGGCAGTTGTAGTGTGCGTAGTTTCAGAAGAACTGTTTCTTGTTCTCTTGCTTTGTCAGATCTCTTGTTCTGGTAAGTTCTGTGTAGCAATAACTGAATTGTCTTTGTGTGTATTTAACACTTTTTAATGGGACTCTGTTCTCTGGAGATGGTACTCTGAGGGAAGACCAACAACACACAAAGTGAAACTTTACGTTGTAAGGACTGAGTTAAGAAAGTTTTGGTTTT
This sequence comes from Pluvialis apricaria, assembly GCA_017639485.1. NCBI lineage: Eukaryota > Metazoa > Chordata > Aves > Charadriiformes > Charadriidae > Pluvialis > Pluvialis apricaria. The sequence continues at coordinate 189,256,181 of CM030007.1, read as the reverse complement.
AATGTCAGACCATAAAGAAAATATACAGACATTTCTGTCATGATAAAATAGTTTCAATTTCTGTAATGTATGGAAGTATACTGTACGCCTTTCTCCCCACCCTGTCCTGTGTCCATTACTAGTTTTGGTTTGCTTCAAACAAAATTGTTTTACAGTGCTTCAGCAGCGTAAAGGTGAAAGAAGATGTAAATACGAGGTAACTTCCACATCTTGGCTAGGCATAAACAAATGAGAAACCGTGGCAAGTATATCAGAAAAGTTTTATAAGTTCTGGATATGAAAGATTAAACGTTTAAGTTTTAGCAGTTGTAGTAAAATTAATAAATTGGAGTAGTGGGAATCCAGGAAGGATCGAAGGAGGCTGTCAAAGCTGGCCTTGGATATACCTTTTCTTTTGACTTCATCTGAGACAGGGAAACAGGTTACCATTTCCTTAGATTAGCTTGTTTGTCTGCTTGTGCTGTTGCTCATTTCAGGCAAAATTATCCAGGTTAGAAAAAATCCCCTAATTAAAATATGAGTTAAGAGGTTGGTAAGTTAAGTGAAGCTGAGGTAACTGGAACAGTAGCTAGAGAACACAGTAAAGGATTATTTCCGATTATGGGTGAGGTCAGACATGCTTTGTTTCTGACGGGAGTAGACCAGACAAAAGTAACAGGCCCGTAAAAGATGGGGAAGCTGTAGATTTTGATTCCCTCCTAGCTTTTCTGTTGTCCTTCAAACCTTGTGTACTTAATACATAGTAGCAAGGTCTTAATGATGGACTCATCATCATCAGTCTAATTTGGTTGGTAGCATAGTATGTATCATGCTTCCTCTGAGCTTATGTTTATTTTACTTAAATGAAAGATGTAATTAAGCAGGTTAATTTATTTTTTTCCTAATCAAGAAAACATTTGTCTCAGGTTTTGGTATTTTGCCTTAGGCTTCTCAGAAAAATTGATGATGATTCCTTTACTTAATGATATCATCTGCCTGTCATCTTGTTTCATCCTTTTGTGGTATATTAGTTTTCTTTTATCAGTACCCCTCTCCTTATACAAGGCAAGTCATTACTTTTTACATGTTCTTAGGCACTTTTTCTCCATATTAATTGACTTGCTGATTTTTCTGCTATCTTTTAATATTTATTGACCTCCTTAATTTTTACCATTGCAAAATCAAATCAATTAAGTTGTTATGCTTATTTGCATCTTTATAGTTCACACTTGCCTTTAGTCTTTTTTGTGCTGCCATCTTTCAGTTTTCTAAATCTGAGCTGTTAGAAATCTGTGTTTTCACATTTATTGGGACTGGACGTGTTTATTGGGACTGTAAGATGGACAACATAAAAGCTTTTGGTCAGTATTCTCATAGTATCATTGATTCTCCTTACAAATACATTGATTTAAAGCAGGATACTTTTAAAAGGATGTGAAAACTTAAGCTACTTTCCTTTTCTTGTGTTTGGGTCACCAGGCTTTACGTTGCAGTTCTTCACTTCCCATTTTTTTAGCTGTGTTCTCTTCCCTTTCCTTGGACATTAATGGGTTATTTGGTATTCACTGCAGTGTTCGTAATTACAAACTGCTGAATATGCAAATTCAGTGCAACTCACTCATTTTCCTTCAGCACCCGAAAGTATAGTTTAATAAGAAAATGCATTGCCCCATTTCACTTTTTTGCCAGCAGCTTTTTTCATTGGAAGGCTGATAAAAAATGACTGTTATTTAATATGCAACACTCAGAGGGATACTTTTAAGAGGATTTAACACCATAAACGTACCATACAGTAACAGTAGGGTATTTTAATTCTTAGAAAGACTCAAATACGTTAGATAAAATTCACCTGTAGCTTTCTATCATTATCTATCTATGGAAGATTTTGTGTTTGACAGTTCGTTTTGCCTTACATTTTTTAATGCAAACAGTTTTTGGCCTGTGCTGAGCACATTATTTTGAAGTTGGTGAGCACTGGGGACTCAACCTGTTGATAAATGTAGTCATTGATACAGTTTTTATGGGGTGGTGCTTCGTTTATGTGATCAAGCAGTACTACAGACTGCAAGATCTCAAAGAGGACTGTTTGCTAACAGACAGTCTTAAACAGGCTTGTGTACGTATGTTTTAATTTCACGGCAGAGCTCTGGAAGACTTAAATGAGAGAGTGTTAGTAGTTAGGTACTTGATAAAATTGCTGGACTTAGTTAAAACCAAAGAAAATGTGAAAGAAGGTTGTACCTGTTTCACTCAGTGCCCAGCTGTTCAAATCTGAAATACAAGATCCACTTCTTCGTCGGGTAAAGTGAAAATCTAACGAGTTGTCATAGAATCATAGAATAGTTTGGGTTGGAAGGGACCTTAAAGATCATGTAGCTCCAACCTGCTGCCATGGGCAGGGACACCTCCCACTAGACCAGGTTGCTCAAAGCCCCATCCAGCCTGGCCTTGAACACCTCCAGGGAGGGGGCATCCACAGCTTCTCTGGGCAACCTGTGCCAGTGCCTCACCACCCTCAGAGTAAAGAATTTCTTCCTAATATCTAATTTAAATCTACCCTCTTCCAGTTTGAAGCCATTACCCCTCATCCTATCACTGCACTCCCTGATAAAGAGTCCCTCCCCATCTTTCCTGTAGGCCCCCTTTAATGGAAAGTTGCTATAAGGTCTCCCTGGAGTCTTCTCTTCTCTGGGCTGAACAACCCCAACTCTCTCAGCCTGTCCTCATAGGAGAGGTGCTCCAGTCCTCTGATCGTCTTCATGGCCCTCCTCTGGACTCACTCCAACAGATCCATGTCCTTCTTATGTTGTCCATTAAATATTATTTTTTCAATCAACAGCTAGCAGTGATTATTTGACTTAAAATTTCTTATTCTGTTGTGAGAAACCAGAAGAGCTTAAAAACAGGATGAAAGAAGACATGGAAACTATGACACTGAGTAGAGTAGGAAGAAGAAAGATTAGTTTCAAGAGATTATGGGTGTGAAAAGGATTGGAAAAGGCATTAGGAAGAGATGAAACTCTCTAAAAATGTGTGGGCCTTGATGTATAATTAGGAACTAATTATGAGAAATTGTCTACTGAAAAAGCTGTCAGAATCTAAGATGCTTGGAAGGATAAGCAGAACTGACAGTGGCGAACCTCCTGAGAAAGCTGAAGGACCAGAAATGATGAATAGTCTGAGCCTTGGAAAAGGCAGTAGTTTCTCTGGGAGTGAGGGCTGTTGGGTCTTTGTGTGTGTGTGTGTTTTGTTGTTGTTGGGGGTTTGTTGTTGGTTTTAATAACTTGAATTTAATTTAGAGGATAGAGAGAGCCTCCTCTCCAGCTTATTCTTGCTTTAACAGAAGGGCATTGGAAGAATTGAGATGTGATTTTTAGCAGTCTTGTTTGATTTTATTTTTGAACTGTTTTAAGGGTGGAAGATAAAATTCTCTCTGAGTTGGCTCAGTGCACTGAGGCTTAAAGTTTCAAATTCTAGTGTTTTTCTTTCTTACAACCTAGTGTCTTTTGAACAAGGCATCTTTTGAATTTTGGAGAAATATTTCAGCATTGCTGCTGAGGAAACCTGCTGCTTCCTGGATTGAAACAGAGTGAGAATAGGATCAGTCCCATATACCTAGTAATTAAATCCAGAAATTTAAATTGCCTCAGAAATAGCCCTAGTTCAAAGACTACTGTCTAGCATCTATACCCCCCCCCCAATACTGGTTTCACATCAGCTCTATCAGTATTCCTGATACAGTCTGAGTGTTGATCTTCTGACATCCCTAGAGATGAAACATGAAACCAAATGGTCCTTAAAATAGGATGTATGTAGGGCTAAAGGAGAACAGTGTCATAAAGGAGAGGTGTCGTAAAACCATATGTGATGACGGGAAGGTGGTAACTGAGCATACATGCAAAAACCCCTGGTAAGCAGCAAGTGAAATGTAGTGGCAGGAAGGCAGGTGACAGGGGGACTTGATGTTTGGCGTGGAAGCTGGTTTCCATTTCTCCTGCACTGACAAGAGCTTTCAGGCCTCAGGAGGCTGGAGTAGACAGCGAAGAAGAGTATCACACAGGCAACCTGTGGGTAGGGAAAATCTGCTGAAGCATGAATCTAGTTTTATGTTTTTTCATGTGTCTTATTCCAGATTGTAGGACTGATCTTAATGTAACAGAAATGTGTTTTGTAGATGATGGTTTTGCTGGTGCGTGTAGTTTAATCCTCTAATCCATTTGTAATCTGATTTGTATACAGTACCGATTCATGTATAAATATAGGATCATCCGTGACCAAAGACACTTTGGTGACAGGTTGTATTTGTCACCTGGTTCTTAAGTTTCTATTTCTTTTTATATTCTGTATCTCAGTGCCTAGCCTGATGTTTTCTTTCTTCTGGCAGTTGTTTCACTGAGCAGGTTAAACTCAGTAGGTTTTAAAGGTGGATAGGCTACACTTCTTTTAATAGCTTGTTCTTTTCTGTGAACATTAGTGATTTGACAGCCATTAATTGGGTGGCATTTGGAAAGCAAGCAAATTACTTAAAATGGAAAAGCTGCAATTTACAGAGGACTGTTATATGGGTTTTGTTGAAATTATTCTGAGTGCATATAGTATTTATATAGGTTCTTACCTTAAAAGCTTGGCATAGAAAGTATTCACTTGCTCTGACCTTTAAAACATAAGGTAATCTTATAGTTCTTTTTCATAGTTTTTTTTTTATTTTTAGAAAGATAATTCCATAAGGCATCGGAATTGGGAACTTACTTTCCTAAATGATATGGGAAAAAATCTTTTGTTGCATAAGTTGCTTATGCGTGTGCTGCTTCTGTAAGATTAAAAAAACCATTACATTTTTATCCTGGGGTGTAAATGACCAATGCAAATAATCATTTATCGCCGACCCACAAGGATCACTTTCCTGTTTTGTTTGACTCTTATTTGCACTGATGTTGTGACTTCCAGTCCTCTGTGATTGTCTGGACATACGCTAGTATGGATATCACAGTGGCATGCTTCACAAAATATGGCAGAAAAACAAGGGCCAAGATTCCCCACAGGACAAAGGTTATAGTGTGCCTGTTTTGCTATGGTACTTTGACTTTGAAAGGCTAATAGAGTCAACCTGGCATATAAAATCACAGAAGCTGAATACTGAAAAAATCAAGTGAGTCATGTTGCTCATGGTTCTTTAGCTTCTCATGCTTCTTGAGAAGGACTGTTTATAAATTAATTTTCTGAACTATTGAACTTCCAGTATTGCTCTGAATGACACTAATAACCTTTAGTAGATAGGTTTGATACTGTTTCTCCATGGTTTAATTGGCTTGCTAGCAATCTTTACCCCTCTCCTGCCCCCCAGATAGCTTAAATACTTGGTTTCATTGCAACATGAAATGTTGTACTTATGTGGGTACTGTGTGTACTTACTTGACCATAATTACTCCCCACAAGCAGTTCACCACCTTAGTATATTAGATAATTTGTATATAAACTTTTGGTCGCGTGCTACCTAAATAAAAAAAAAGTCCACATAAGCATTTTTAAACACAAAATCAGAATAGGGTATGCTGACACAAGCTTTTTGGTGATCATCTTAAAATGGGCAAATTTCCAGTTGATGACATTTTTCTAACTTGGCTTCCTGGAGAAACTAGCTTATGCAATCACAGAGTATCTGTGCTGTGTATCTCTTGACTTTGTCAGGTTTCAACTAAATTCAATTTAGGCATAAACCAAGATGATTAGTTGTTACAAGCTTTATGAACATAGGCAGTAGCAGCAACTATGAGTTCGGTGGAGAAAATCCATAGTACGATTGCATCTCATTAGACATTAGGAAGTCCCCTTAAGTGCTGCAGTTGTTTTCAAAAACAAACCAAAAAATTAACTTGTACCATTGCATACCTCAGCTGCACATTATGAAGAGTTTGGTGACAGCCATAGTTTAAGAAATTACGTCCCTGTGCTGTATCATCCCCTGTTGTGGCACAGTAGTCTTTGTGGGGCCTGGCTATGCATCAGATCAGGAAAAAGAATGAAAAGTTTGCAGATATTTCTTTAACCAGTTCTCTTATTCACGTCGTGGTTCCTTAAATGTGCCTGCTGCCACAAGTGAGTTCCCACGCTGTGTTGTGTGTTGAGCTACTACCATCTCTGAACATTTAGTGTCTTGAAAGCACCACCTTAGGCACTCAAAGTTATTTAATCATCAGACAGGGATCTATAGAAAGCGATAGTCTTTGGTAGTTTTGGCATTTGCATAGTAACGGTTTCTTTTGTCATAAGGTAGATAAAACTTTTTAAAAAATGTATTTAATTTCTATCTCAAGCTGTCATGACCAGAACTCTCTCCTACCTTTAGCACACCTCACCATTTTCTAACTTCAATAGCCTTGGTTCTACATGTTTTGGGAATTTACTCATTGGGGAGCGCTAGTGCATCAGTAGACGCCCTCATGACAGCCTCTTCCAGCTGGCCTCTTGGAGCTGAACTTTGATCTAGTTGTGAACCAAGCTGGAACCCAGCTCCTCCAGCCCCTAAAATTCTTGAGTGGATCTTGAGAGGAAAGAGCAGTCACAATAACCAGTATTTCTGGTACTGAGATAGCTCAGTTTTGTGAACTAAATGGTCCCTGTTAATTAAGACTCTAACCTCTTAGTTCATTAAAGTATTTGCACTTTTAGGAAAATGAAGATCAAAAGGTTTCTGAGTGGTTTATGTATTTATTGCCTGTCAGCTAATGTGATGAAGAACTGGAAGTGTGCAATTATAGAGAAATGTTCCCACACCAAGGCGCAACTCACTGAAGTAAAGCTGAATGCCCTTTTGAGTGCGTCTGCTACCTGCCACTGAACAGGAAAGTTGCCACAAAGACTCTGTCACAGTTTAAAATAAAGATGTGTCTGTTCATTTGGGGCGGACCTGTGAGCTGGATGCGGCCTCCTTGCAACCTGTAATTAGATGACTTCTACTGGTGGGGCAGTCTTGCCCATAGCTTTCCGGTGCACCCCTCCATCCCCAACAAAAATTCATTTTTTTTCACACAGTTGAAAGGAGAGAAACCAGTGCAGGAAGGCATGTGAATCTCAAGTTGGGAATCTTCCTGTCAAAGTTCCTTCTCAATGGAGAGAGGTGGACCATGCCAAAGGGAAGACAGGAGGAGGACTGGATGCAGAAGAGCATCTCGAAGGCAGGGGCAAGAGGATGCTAGAGTTTCTGAGGAAGAGGTGGAGTGGAACTATGTCTAGCTGAGGAATGAGGTGACCTCTGAATTGGAGGGTGGAGGAAAATCTGGAAGAGATGAAAGGATTTGTGGTGGCAGGAGAGGTAGGGCTGGGAATTGCGAGTGTGGGAAGCAGTGAATGAGGGTGGGACTGGACTTATATTTGAAAAAAAAAAAAAAAAAAAAAAAATTGTGCCAAGATCAGGAACTCCAGCCAAGAGGGTGGGGAAAAGAATGAGATGGGGAACAAGAGGAACATGGGTGGAGATGGGAATTAATTCCACAGCTCTGAAGCCCATGGGCAAATGCAGTGGAGTTTCTCCCTGACTGGAGGGTGGAGACACTACATCATGCAAGAAAACTCATTGCTATTTCTGGTGCCAGAAACAAGTGGGGAGCAGTCAGGTGCTTCCAGCTTGGTGTCTTCCCCTCTGGATGCCCTCGAGGAGTCTGCAGGAAGCTACAATGGTAAGGCAGGACAAGCAGCGTTCCTGCATCGAGTACCTGAAATCACTTACTGAAGAATTTGATAAACGTCAGTCGCTGCTGATGGTTCTGTTGTCCGTTTGGTTCACTTTACTGCGTTTCTCATCAGCTAAAAGTGAAAACAATATGAATAATTTCTTAATGTAAAAATGAGTTTTTAATGAAACTATTAATCTGCTTACCCAAGTGCAGGTCTAGCCATAACTCAGAAATGCCCTGATTAATTTTTAAATACTTTTCTTAGTTTTTCCTCAAATTTACTATTAGGCATAACTACAGCTCATTGTACAATTTTCCTTTTCCTTACATTGCTGTTGAAGGATGTTTTCTTGCAACGATGTGTTTGCTAAAATCAGAAGCAAAGATAAACTCTAACATTCTGTTTCCTGTTTCTCTGAGGTCAGTTAATGCTTTTTTTTCCTTTGATTTTCTTGTAACAGGATACCCAAATGTTTAACTCTGAGCTCTGCAAAGCTCTCTGACTCACCCTTCATTTGATTTAGGCTATTGGTTTCTTAAGCCCACGTGTAAGTGATAGGTGCTTTTAATAACACAGTGAAATGTTTCATAATACATACAACAAAATTGTTGGTCTTGTTATTCTTGCAATCTCCTTTTGGATCGAGAATTACATCTGCATTCCAAATGTGACAATTATCATCTATACACTGGGGAATACACAGTAAAATGGTTGTAGTATTGAGTCATTAACATACCGAATCCAGATGCAATTAATCTAAAATTGCAAATTTATATGTGACATGATAAGACAGACTTTTAAAAAAATTGGTTAAATACAGTATGCATTCTTGGTCTGTGAATTTTCTATATAATTTGTCAGCCAATATTTGCGGAATGGGGGGTGGTCAAAAAAATCTTGAGTTTAAAGTAATTATATGGTGTCTCATGACCCAGATAAGTTAGCAAAGAAACTCCGTTTTAGGAGTGTTCCTTTCTATTTTAAGCGGGATGGGCTTTTTGCTACTAAGAAAAGCATGTATCATTATAATGAGTTGGCTCTAAGGCCTTTTAATCTGTGGAGGTGTTACTCATGTCGTGGTAAGCAGCCAGAGCAGTGATTCCGAGTAGAAGTATCTCACCTGCTGTAAAGACTATTCCCTCCTTGTTCATTTATATTGATCCAAATACATTTATTTTTTTTTATTGATGGGAGAAACTATATTTTTGCCTGTATGTATTTCCGACAGTGCAGTGAAAGTGTAAGGTAGCCCCTCGCGTGTCCTAACCCTGTGCTGTACGTTGGGGGCTTCCAAGAATGTAACCTCTGGTTTGCAGCACAATATTCTTTCTTTGCTCTGCGTGTGGACCAGTCTGTTCACTTTTTTGAATCTTGACATTTATAGTAAAAATGATCCTTTCTACCTTTGGAAAAGCAAAATTCGATCACTTACAACCCTTTTGTTAAAATGATACTGGGTATTTTTTGAGAGTCTAGTACTTTATATTACTACGTTACTTCATAGTAACATGGCTCCTGTCGCATTTCTTTCTCTCAGGCTCTGGTTTCTCTTCAGTCTATTGCCGTTTGACTAAGTGTTTCTGTACAGTAAGATTAAGTATTCTTGAGAAATATACATGCATGTTGCTGAAGCGTTATATTAAGATATGCAGAGGTCTGTTAGGGGTAAAGTGCTGAGCTTGTTTTTGTCCTTTGTGGATCAACTAAGATTTTAAAAGAAGCAAGGTCATTTAACACGGTAGCTGGGCCAGAATACTCAATGTTCTCACGTCAGGTAAGGTATTATGCATATAGGGGTACAAGCTTTCATTGGTATGATTGCGGTTCATTTCAGTATGAATTGCTCAGCATGTGTCTGTAACGCGTGAGCAGGTAGCGTTTTACTGTATTCCTTACAGCTACTGTATTACATACCTAAAGGCTCTGGAAGAAGGTGTGTGTATGTCTGTAATGTAACAGTAGGCAGTGTTTGTTTCTGTTCTTTAAGTAACGCTTCCATTTAGTTACGAAACATACCTTTTGTTTATGTTTTCTGTATTTGATAGAAATGTGTGAAATGTAAATACATTTATGCCACAAGGCAATACGGAAAGATGCTTAGATAATTCAGTTGACATGAAATATTTTTTTTCAACGAACTTCGGATTTTTTGGAGAGCTAGGTTATGTGAGAGTTCGAGTGAAGACTTGCCAAGGGAACGGGGAAGGCTCAGATAAAATCGTGGTAGCAGAAGTGAAGGCAGTCAGGGGTAGTAGTGGTTCCTTTACTATATATGTATTGGCCAACTGCAGGGTCCTTGGAACAGGGAGGCTGATTTGGCTTTGTCCACAGTGTAGTTTGCTGAGCAGTGGAGAACTAAGGAGGGCAAAGAAGAGGTGAACAAGTGAAAGAGGGGTTAATACTAAGTTGAGGCAAGATGAAGTGAGTCAATGGACCATATTAAAACTAAGCAACAGTTCTAAGATCTGGTTTCAGTGCATTGCAGCCAACAAATGGAAAGTGTTAGTCGTACTTTCTTCATTAAGAGTGTAAGCTGCTGAGTTACCCTGCAGAAGGCAACTTTTTATTTTTCTTTTTTTTTTTTTCTAAATGAAACAGTTACTGTTATAATCCTATGTGGTACTCTTAGTACTCCATGGTACTCTTAAATAAATAAATAAATGGAATAATCCTTTGTTTAGTATGTAAATCAATTTTTTGTGGATACTAATCCTTGAAATAACAAAATTTCTTACCTGCTGATTTGAAAATAGAAAGTTCGCAACGTTTATACCCTTATGTAATTTAAAGGGAAAAAAAAACAAAACAAAAACCCAAAAAGCCCATTGGCATTTCTAAACTATCTGAGAAAATGTCATTAATTTTCATTGTGTTTTTTTTATTTAGTTTGGCTTGCTCTATTATAAATAATTAAAATTTTTTCCTCATTTAATTCTGTTTCCAGACAGTGTAGTTCAGCCAGATCTTTATTAGCATGAACTGTTTTGTTAAAAAAAAAAAAAAAGTTCTGGAAGGCCGCATGAAGGGAGGAATGCCTTATTTTTCAGGATGTGTTTGTACGAATAACCCCTCTCTATTCTGTATCTTTGAGAGCACATGGTAATCTTGTATGAAGTAAGGTTAAAAGGTAAATGGCATGGTACTGTTTCTTTTGGCTATTGCATTAAAGTGTTTGACCTTTAGCAACCTATTTTTATCTTAGGCAGTAAACTGTTTAGTTCTGCTTATCAAAAGAGACTTCACTGCTCTCTTTCCATGCTGTTCTTATCCAAAACACACTGTATCAATCCAGCATCAGTAGACTTTATCAGCAACAGCTATTATTCTGCTTAGAGATACAGCATTAAAAAGTTCATTTATATTGTTACAGGGTTTTATTCAATAAATACTTTCATATATAGTTCTGTGGTTTCCACTTTCATTATCTAGTTTAGATCGTCTTTTGTATTACCTCCTTATTAGCTCAGTCTTTTTCCAGATTTTAGCTGTTTGACTTAAAATCATTTGTTTTGGTGTCTGCCCTAAAGTACATTATTTTAAATTGTTGAAACAACAGCCTATGTATCTCTAAAGGTCGGATCAATATGGCAAAGTATGTATATTTGCAGATATTAACAGATTTCCTAATTATTTGAGGATATCTTCAAATTGTCATGGTGTTGGTGGTAACTTGAAATTTTATGAAGTGTTTAGTTGAAGGGTCAACCCCCCTCACACACACACAGACACAGACACACACACACACCCCTCCCCCCATACCTTTGACTCTCTGTGTGATTTCCCAGAGTGAAGTTCTATGCATTGGAGTGTTGGCCATAGGCAGAACGTGTCTATCTCTGAAGTGGCCACAATTCGTAATGCTGCTGGTGATACTCAACAAATCTTTAACCTGCAGGAAGCTGACTGAGTTGCTGGGCAGCTGAGAATTTGTTCTAGCTTTAATTTTTTTTATTGGCTTGTTAGTCCACACGATGCTTTACCATTGTTACTACTAAACAAATACTGGTACCATAATCAGCCTCCCTGTTTTTAAGATATTTCATGAAGTAAATCCAAGAGGACTGAGTCTAGAGCTCTTGTATACTTGTGGAAGTTTTGTCTCTTGAGTACTAGAAATGTCTCTGGGTTTTTTTAACTTAGTGAGTTTGTTGCATTGTGCCATTTTCGCAATTTATAGTTGACAGGGATCACAGAACGCTCCTCCAAGCTATCTGAAGATAAAGCTCTCAAAATCTGTCTCAAAAAAAAAAAAAAACCAACGCAACACAAAACAGTATTTGATGGTCCCAGTTTTCTTTGGTCGTAATACTTTTTATAAGGACTGACTGAAGCCAGACTCAAAAAAATCAAAGCTTTTCAGTGGATGCCAGAATCTGAAGACAAGCGAACACTTCAAAAAGTCATGAGTGTGTTCACATATCTTGCCAAGTTTGTTCCAAATCTGTCCTCTGTCAGTTCACCCCATCAGACAACTTCTGGAAAATGTTCGGTGACACTGGGTTGAACAAGGCAGACATTCCTTTAATGAGTTTGATAGGTAGCAGTTCTTGTGCTGAAATGCTGCAGCATTGCTTAACTATCTCATTAATAAAGGCTCGTAATGAGGAAATAGAAAGCCAATGTTCTGAGTCTCAGAAGATCTTTCTAAATACAAAGTAGGTATGGAAAACGGAAATGGTATACAAAATGGAAAAATAGTTCATAATGAAAAAAACAGTGATTCCCAAGCTTTTTTGAACAAGCTAATCGCTGTGATTCTTCAATCTTACTTTACGATCTGTAACCCAAACTTATCAAATAACTAATTCCAAGTACTGTGGGATACAGTCAGCGGTGTATCCACTGAGTAAATGCAGAACTCCTACTATGTTCCCTTGGAACCACAACTGGTAATCACTGTCCTAAGACGTATGATTTACTAACCATAAAAGACAATCTCTACTCCTTGTGGCATTCTGTTTGGGGGGGAGACATGCTTTCTAATTTTACCAATTTTTTGGATCGGATTTCTGCTTCGAAATTGAAGTGGAAATAGCTAGAATTGTGGGAATAAATTCTGGAGACAGAGTTTGGGTGTTGAATACTAAAAATACAGAAGGAATGAATATATTTTCAATAAGAAATGAGGCTTCATCATACAGCTTTTCTGACCTGTTCCATCCCCAGCCATCGTGCAAGCTTTATGTTCTGTTTCTTTATATATTTCGGATTTAACTGAAGATACGTGCTGAGATATGGGAATGTTTGCACGCAGGTCCTGTGTGCTTTGTCTGGGTTAGGTAGCGGTTCTGTCTGTGGTCCCAGATGAGCTCAAAGAGACTGGACCCACTAGTAAGGCTGTAGATAAATGTCCTCTTTAGATGTCACCCACAGCTGTTTGTCACCTTCTCACCCAGAATAGGTGATTCCTCCCCACAGCCCAACTGATGTGCTAGCATGTGACCTCATCAGGCTGATTTTTGCCTAAAAATGAATTTTAGGAGTATTCCTGTATATTACTGGCTCGGACAAACAAGTAGGGTGATGGTTTCTGTCATGGGGATGGCAACAGCTGGGAAGGGGGAATAGTCTTTTCAGCTCTCACAGCTGCATATGGAAAAAGATATCCCTTCACAAACTAGGGAAAGCTTACAGAAGTCTTCAACAACATGGCCTTAATTTATTTTCCCTTTATTTGATGCTTATATTTGAAATGAGTACTTAAAGTAAATGATGAGAGTGACTATTTAGAGGGTAGAGACGGGACCATGACTTGGACATGAAAAAAATTTGATCCATTATTGAGGCACTAATAAAACTGATTTGTGAGGCCAATATAATGTGTGAAGTAATTCTAAACTTTCAGAAACCTTAAGGTTTAACATAAACTAAGTAATAAAATGTTGGTAATCTAAGTAATTGTTTTTCTTCTTGCAGCTGTTGCTTTTCCTTTCTGAAAAGTTGTCCATTACATACAGTACCTGACTTATTTTGTGTAGTATTTTCTTTATGCTGCACATGTGATTAAAAGACCTAGTCTTTGGCATGCATATCCAAACGTGCTTTAGCATTTTTTTTTAACCGTTAAAGAAGAAAAAAAAATTAAGTTGCTCTTTAGATGGTGATGATGAGAAAGCCTTCTCATTTAAGGGCTGGTTTGTAAACTCATCGATCCACTAGCTTTGAGTTTACAATAACAATGCTGCTGCCAGTTAATCGTGCAACTGATCTGCTGGGAGTTGCTTTTAATTGGAAAAGGAAGATTTATTTATTTGTTTTCTTCTTTTGCTGCTTGTTTACATTGTGCTATTGAAGAAAATATAGGTGATCCACACCTCAGGATAAAATTCTGAGCCCATTAACAAAAATGAGCCATCTTAACGCAGAATATTGAATCTGCAAATATTTGTAGCTGAGGATATTTGTTGAAATTGAAAGTGTGAAGACTTGTGTTGAGGAAAAACTGAATCACTACAAGTCACTTTTTGGTAAAAGCTCACATATCATTGCTGATCTTGACTGCAGCACAGTCCGTGTATGTGGATTGAAACTACTGTACTTTCCGTACAAAAATATTTGCATGTTTTTATGACAAGGAAGATTGGTTTGTCATGTAATTGTCATTAATATACAGCCCATTCTGATGAAGCTTAAATATGTATCGCTTTCCTTTATGGTCAGTGGACATAACTGAAAGCTATTAAAGCATTTTTAACAAGAGAATTAACATAGACAGAGTCTTTTGTAGATAAACTTCACCCTTCCTGTTTTGGATGGAGCAATAAGTTTACCATGGAGCAGATTTAGGAAATAGCTTTCCATCAATTCAGTATTTTATAAATAAAAAGTTGCAGGGCGAGGTCCTTCCTTTGGCATAAAGCTGATTATTTCCTGTGTAATCCTGAACTGTTGCTTGCATGTCAAGTAATGGTATTTTTTTAGCATCCATCAGAGAGGAGAGCTTTCAGGATTTTGTTTTAATTTATGGTCCTATGAAAATGTAGTTTCTAGACTTGAGGATCATTATAGAACAAAGGGAAATTAATAGATACATAAATTGTTGCTCTTTTGGATGATTTTTGGACTTAGCTGCACAGCTGTTTGTAGCTGGACATTCTTAAACATATAGTTGGGTATTCTTATACGTGAGCTGCAAAGGTGTCATTGATTTATCTTTAAGAGATTATCAGTACTTCTAGTGAGGTTTAGAAACTGATGAATTGTAATTGCTATGGATTATTTGAATTCAGATTTATCATCTGCTTGCAGAAGGCACACTTTTTCAATAAGAAGAATATGTAAGAGGTAGAACTTAAAACTAATACTGCTGTTTTACCTAAGGAACACACAGGTTAATATATGAAGTAACACTACCCTCATCCAACACATCTGTTGTAAAGAAGCCTATGAAATCTAGGCCACACACAAACTGGTCTCCAGGGACCTGTAGTTGGTGTTAGAACGCTGTTATTATGTGGTCTGATTGGTTTAGTAAAGAATTATCTCCAGTAAAACCATGTAACATAATAGTCCTTGCTCTCCCACATGGGACCTACTTCTGCTTTACTGAGCAAGACATTTCTTGAAGAAGTAATAATGCATTTGCTTTTGCCAAAATGAAACATTAAATGAAGTGTATCGTCATGTACATTTTTGTTGTGTATCAGTTCTTGTTCATTTAAACATTTGCTTAAAGTCCACCACCGTAATATTAAAAATTATTAAACTAAATATATGGATTTCCTAGCAATATATTTAAAGTGAAGTTCTTGCTTCTTTTTGCAAACTTGTTTGTAGTAAATTTAAAGCCACGGGGGACTGTTTGGAAGACGTAAGTTTTCATAAATGAAAACTCTGTTGCTGAACTTTCCAGGTATTAATTTAATTGCCAAGCAGTACAAGTCATAGCAGTTTAAGGTTTATCTTGCACTGTGCTGAATACTTTGTATGTGATGCTGTTCACTTTGACTTAAGAGAGCTGAGACAGTTCAATAGCCCATATGAACAGATTTCTAAATGGTACCAACTTGGTTGGCTTTTGCTATGGTTGTTCAGAGCTGTATAGCCTTGCCCTATAGATTTGTCTTCGTTGTGTAACTGGAGCTGTAAACACTTACTACCATTGTTGAGGACTTGTCTTTTTAATTGCTTTTTGTCTATTATTTTTGGCTCTGCTCAACTGTCACACTGTGCTGGTTTTGGCTGGGATAGAGTTAATTTTCTTCATAGTAGCTAGTGTGAGGCTATGTTTTGGATTTGGGTTAAACTGTGAGCACACAAAAGCTGTATGTTCCATCTTCAGATTGCTTTATAAGCATTGAGTAAATGCACAAAAACGTGTAAATTTTTGTTTGGATGGTGAAGGGCAGAAGAAGGGAGTTGAGGAGGGATGGCGCTTCTACAGAGACGATGACTAGAGGTACCACTGCTGAGGGGCAGAGCCCTGCGCAAGAGAGGTCAGAGGTAGATGAGGCTGTGGTGCGGAAGACAAGGCAGCGTGGCTTTGCTGGGGCAAGTAACTAATTTGGCCTGCGTGTTTTCTTCCCAGTGTATTCCAGAGTATGGAAAAGACCAGAGTTGTGTCTCAGGACGCAAGCCAACTCTTCAGGGTATTCAGCCTTAAAATGTACGTGTAAACTTGCTTACTGTAGACATAGACACCCAATCCCCCAATTTTACAGAGCACTTCATCTCTTTTCATACTAGAATATTACTTTAAAATGAAGCGGGAAGCCTTGCAGTGTCGTTGTTTTAGACTATATCTAACTCTTTCAAATTAGTTTAATCAAAGGAACAAATAACGCAGGCAGGAGATTCTGCGTCCTGGAAGCAAGATACTGTAGACCAGCTGAACAGAAGCACTGTGGCCTCGTGCGGGGAGCAGCAACCGGCTCCTGGGGAGGTCAGAGCTGGGTGGCCTCAGCTGTTTCTCCCAGGGGTCCCCTCCAAGGCACTGTGGCTCCCAGCACCCGTCCCTGCCACGCTGGGCTCGCACGCTGCCCCCCACCTTGCCAGTCCCAGCCCTTGAGGGGAAAGCAGAGTTCAAATCCGAATTCAGGCTGCTTTTAAAAGGATGGCTGTATCAGCATCTATTCCACATGAGGGACTTCCAGCAGACCTTTCGGTGAGGTATTTAGATGCCAAAAATGGTGGGCTTACATTCTGAAAGCTGATTAAATCTGTTAAACCAGGCACTTGACACTTTCAATGGAAAGGGAGGCAGAACTCCATTTAAGTGCAAATAACTTTAATATTTTGCATAACTTCAGTAAGTAGCAAATTAACATGAAATTGTTCATTATTACATACTAGACCAAATAACTTGTTTCCCCCAATTTGCATTTCAATGAATATCTAATTGGTCTATAAACACATTGATTAATGGGTGCAGAAATTATTACATAGATTCAAGGCAAAACTGTTAGTGCATTTTTAAGAAAAGAATCAAGTACACTTGTTGATATTTTATAATTAAAAATTGTATACCACTATTATAACCAAGTATTCAATTTATTATACATTAATCCAGCTTTTTGTAACCATGAAAAAGAGTTCATCTTGGTTGAAAACCAATTTTAAATGTCTTGATCATGGCAATTGTCTGCAAGTGGTTTGATGACAGTTTTGTGCATTCTTTGCACTGTGGAGCGATGAATTTATATATTGTACTCATAAACATAACAGTACAATTACATTGCCGCTGCAGTAATGAAAATTTCTCTGTACTCTTTCAGTAGAGGATTAGCTTATTGTATTTGAGGAGAGTAAATTTCGGGTAGGGTAATAAAGTCTAATTTGCATGGCTGAGAAAAATCCAAGATAGTATGTAAATAAATTTAAAAGTGGTGATTTGGGGAGAGGTAATAATTTCTTTTAAAAGCTGTCTTTGGCAATGAAAATACTTTGATGCCAGCAATACTAAAGTCATTCAATTTGTAGTAGTTTCCCAATTTGCTGGAGCTGACATGCAGAGTTATAATGCAAAATCTTACTGCGTATGCAGTCAGCTTAAAGCTAGGTCTACGTTAAAAAATCTTTTAGCATAGCTTTCAGTTAGGAGTACAAGAAAAATTACACCTCAGTCTGCCTACCCGTGCCAGAAAACCTGGCATAGATGTGGCTGTGTTAACAGAAGAGTGCTTTGTCAGACTTATTTTAAGTCTGCTGAGGAGGGGAAATAAGACGCGGGCTTATACCGCCAGAGGGCTATACCAACCTGGCTATAGTGGTTTAGCTGGGGGAACAAAAGCTGTTACCTCTGTCGGGTGTAGAGGAGCCCTGGGGCTTCATTGGAGTAAGAGAGATTTCAGGCAGTTTGCTCTTTTATTAATGGGGTGTCTGGAGGGGATATGGTATCGCTTTCAAACTTGTGCTGTACTTGTGCTCTGCAAGTTCAAGCTCTGCCTTTCTCAGAAGTCAAGCAACTACCAGTGAGCATGTTGCTTCTTTCCTCTTTGCATGGGGGATTTGATTCTTGTGGGAAATGTGCCCTTAGTAACTGAAAAGTTTCTGTCTTCTGAAAGATAATACATTAAATGAATACTTGCATGAATCACAGATACAAGATTGTGATTGCTGGGCATGTTGGATCTTCTCAAGGGTGAGTTAGTACCTAAGGGTTTCAGGCTGTTTAACGTGGTTTCTGAGCCACAGCCTTAACTCCTTCCCCCGTGTGAACTGAGCCTTGAGGGTCTTTGGCCTTCTGGATGAGGAGCTGAGAACAGGCATCTCTGCAGACGAGCGCTGACTCACAAGCACTGGTGATGGACTGTATGCGTATGGTGCAGAGCTGCTCGAGGACCCTAGAGTTGCATTGTGTTGCTGTGAAGAAAGAATGCTGGTGAAGGTGAGAGAGTGTTAGATGAATCTGTAAAAGTATGGAATGGTAAGAATACTCAAAAATGCAGGAAATATTGTGATGAAAATGAGCAAAGGATTGGAAATTACAGATTAAATCATGGGCATCAATTTCACTTGCTAAATCATCACATCCACTTAATGGATGTGGTCCTGCTCATGCCTGGTGGTCCTGCTTGTGTTTGTGAGCAAAAGTACCATCTTCTGTATTGAAATGAATTTGCCCATCTCTTGCACAAAGCTGCTTGAGCCTTGCATGCCCAAGTCTCTTGATGATTCCTATTCAAGAGGCTTTTACATGCACACAAAGCCAAGAGCATTCAAAAAATGTGCCACAGTCATATTCATTCAAAACCATAGCTGGAGAAGATAGTTAATTTTGTCTACCTTTATATAAAATAAAGCACATTCAATAGAACAATTCTCTTAGAAATGAGAAGTGAAGACTGAGTTGAGTCCTTTCTGAGAAGGAGAGGATAAATTTGCATCTCCCATTTGCTACTCAGTTGTACTTTCTACCATCTGTGGACATGGAAGATACAGAGGTTCACTTGTAGCCTGGTGGGACCAGCCTTCCTGAGAGTCTTTCCAGTTATCAGGGAAATTCTGTCTTGTTTCTCTCTTCAAAGGCTGCTTAAGAGCAGAAGCTGCAGTTTTACCTGTTCTGAATCACCTTGAGAAGTTAAAAAGCCTTTATTTTCAACTAGACTGAAGAGCTGAGCTGGGGAAACCACTATGGTTTGAAATAGAGGTTGTGAATATCTCCACTTTAACTTCTCTGTTTTTCCTGGCCTCAACCCCTTTTAATATTGTGCCTACTCTTGCTGTTGAAGCTGACCAGGTGTACAAGACTTTGAGACCAAGACAACAAAGTTTCTGACTCTTCTGCAGACTTTAGTCACTTACAGGGGAGGACATCTTAAGTTCTAGTTTTGTCCTCATTACTATTTATGTTGTCCAACGACTCTTGTTGTGCAAAATACACGGGCAGCTCCGGAACAGTTTTGGAGAAGAACACGGGGCTGTGCTAGGCAGAGAAAGGAAATGATGTGGACTTTGTCAGTGAGTAGTAGACATGTCATCAAGGTATTCCCTACTTAGGTATAATTTCATCCACACCCAGAGTTCAGATGTACAACAAAGTTTTGGTGATGGTGTTTTCCACCCATCAGCTGAGCCATTCAGTGGTTTTCTTTGGTTTAAGCCAAGGCCATTTTTAGATTGTCATTGCAGGAGGGATATGGCAGTCTAAGAAATGAGCAGTCCCCACGTGCTTGCTTCTGCCCCTCTTTCTTCCCCGTGAGAGGCTGATGTCCCAAAGCTGAGCTGGGAGAAGAGGATGCATGGCGTCCTTCATTTCTTCCATGTCAGTGTCATACATTGTAATTTAAGTCACTGTTGATGGCGCTCTGAGGTGAACTGTGAAAAGTTTGCACAGTTGCAGATTAGGGAGTTCTCAAAAGTTTTGTTCTACCTGGTGAGTTCTAGGGCTTGATCGCCTCCAACCTGAGGGACTAACATCTCTAGTGCTCTAGCTAGATCTGGAAGTAAATGTCTATTAGCTATATTTAAACAGTTCTAAGTGCAAATTTTGGGTTAGTTCTCTCAAATATGTGAGGAGTGTTCACTAACATGTTGCAGGTGCATCACACCTTTAGATTTGTGTCCAGACAAAGCCTAAATGCGTGTACAGAGACTGGCACAGTGAAGAGTTGATCTCAGCTAGAGCTTCTATGCTGTTATCATGTAAGAATAAAAAATGCTAAAATGCTATGAGAATAATATAAAAATAGGCATATTTGTGATCCTCTGACCTCATAGATGCCAGATGTGCTGATTTTGGAAAACTCTTCAAAGAGAACCTGAATTGAGCTTATATACTTCTCATTTGTAGGAAAATCAAGGCTATATATATAGTGTGTGTGTGTGTATAAACTAAAGCTAAATATATTTATTTATTTGGGAATAGAACAGCTGTTTCTGTTTCTCCTTCATCTGCTTACTAAAGTGTTACACATTCTTTCCATTATGCTGGTGCTGTAGCTTAGGTCAGAGAATAAAAGTATGCTATGGCCTCGATAAATGATCACCCTATGGCTTTAGCTGTTTTCAGGATTACCTGACGTATATATCAGACAGAATAATCGTGTCGTTGGTATCATTCCCTTTCTTGTTTTTCAATATAAAAGCATTATTTCTTCTTTCCCCACACATGGAATCAGTTTCAGTTTTTAGTTCCAGATGTTTACAGATGAGCTTTCCATGGTCTGAGCTCAAAATCAATATCAGCTGGAATTTTAAAGCTAGGGATATTTTCAAACCTTGTTGGGTCACAAGTTCTTTCAGTATTCTTCTCCATCAGAGCGCTTTTTTGCTTCTTTGGAGTCTTTTCTGCACTCTTCTTTCTTCCTTAAGCATCACATTCTCATCTTATTTTGTAGAAGTAGCCACCTCCTCTTCTGTGGAGAAGATGGATTTTAATATGCCATGCCATTATCCTTTTTTTTCCAAGAGCTTTGAGTGTTTTCACAGTTTTTTTCAAATAGGTGATTGTATTTTTTCAAATAGTTCATTAAGCTGTAATTAATATTCTTCTGTAATTGATGTTCTTGTAATTGATGGTCTCTACTGCCTTCAGCAAAGCATAGTAACTTCTCGTTGAGGACTGGTAGTTGCGCACTGGCTTCAGATATAAACTGGTTTATGAAGTTATTTCCACTTCGCGACTGTGGCTCACAGTTTTTTTCAGTTGTGCTGATGCATCTGGTTTTATAATTGAATGACTGAATCACATTAATTGGGGGGGGAAGTAATTTTAGAAGGGATCATCTCAGTGATGCAATTTACGTCGCAGCTATACAAATAGGTTTATCAGCACAATTGAAAAGGAGGCGGATTGCACCAGGAGGGTCAGAATTAGCAGCTGGGCTAGAAAGCTTGTTGAGGGAAAATTGCTCAATTGTTAGAGGAGCTGAGCCGTTTCCTTTGTTTTCTGTTGTTAGAACTGCCTTCCTGCTCCACCTTCGCCCTCTTCCCCTATTTTAGGTCAATTCTATTATTTTTTTTAAAAAAAGTCTTTTGTCAGAAGGTATTGAAAACGTTCATCTCGTGTAAGAAAGTGTTTAGCTTCCAGATTGTTGTGACAGCAGAGTGACTTCTGATTCCAGACGCAGTGACAACGGTGTCTCTCTTGATTCTCCTCCAAGTCTTCTTTTGTGAAAGTTTTGAAGAAAGAGGTGCTTAAATTGAACCAATATTTATATGCTAAGGGTCAGAGAATTTCATCTGGGTTCGTTCTTTGTGGTGTGTGAGAGAAGTAGCAGATTGCACTATTTGCCATTAATTTGCAGACCAATTAAAAATAGAGCATTTCCTTCAGTTGTAGCTTTGGGTGCCTTCCCGTGCAGAAGACGGGGCGATGTGTCTGTGTTCTCTATTAGTGTCAGGGGTTCACTCGTGCCGGTGTTGCATAGCGTCCTCTGCAAACTGACAGTTACCGGGTTCGTTTACCTGTGGAAGATCATTCACACATCCTTGCTCTGACCACTTCAAAGGTGATAAAAAAGGACAAATAGACATGGAACAAGGGGCGGGGGGGGGGGGGGGGAGTTTTGAACTATTTCCCCCCAAAAATAATGGCTCTGGGGAGAAAAAAGCCTTTCAGAAATTGTTCTCTGAAGGTGCTAGCAAGCATGCTGCAAGTACTTGAAAGCCACAGGTTATCCAAAGTGAAATACCATCTGCCTGTCATATGGCTAATCAGAGACAGCAATTCTTCCTGAGCTTTTTCCTTGGAAAGAGTTAGAAAGAAAGCAAGCCAAATTTGCTCCGTTTGAAGTTCTTTTAGCAAGTACCGTTTTTCAGTTGCTGTGGAACATGAACTCTGGGAGTCTGGGTTTCATGCTGATATTTTACTACCAAAAACTAAATGTACAAAGCAGGAAACAAACTCCCTTTCAGAAAAAATGCCACGTGCGCACCGTTTCCATGCTTAAGATGTTTTGCTTCGGTTTGTTTTGGGCTGCACTCTTCTTTTTGACATCTTAATCTCTATTGAAAATTAGTTTCTTCCAAAAGGTTTTCTTTTATTTGCCAACCAGTGTTTGAAAAGGAGGTCTTGTTTTAAACTACTGTTATAGAATGTACTATCAAACATTTGAGAACTATCTTTATTAAAGGTACCACGTTAAATTGTTGTGTTTCAGAGAATAGTTTAATTTGTGTGCTGAGTGTTTTGGTTTGGTTTTTTTTTTCCCCTGCTTCTCTGACATCAATATGCTTGAGCTGCCCTCAGTGGTGGTGGTGTTTGGGGGTTTTCGGTTTGTTGTTTTCTTTCTCTTTTTACTAATGGGGAATTGCTTACATACAGTTGTCACGTGTGTCCACAATACAGATAAATGTGGGAGGAAAGGGTCACACATCTCTGTAAAAGAACAAGTTCTAACACAAGCACACAGTACTAAAAGATAATCATACTTTGAGGAATATCAACATTTTAGCTTTTTTTTTTCCTTCTAAAAAATGTACAGAGATATAAAACTTATCTTCATTCAAAAAGCCAGTGTATTTTCTAAATGGAAATTGGCCAGAGAGCTGTGAAAATGAGCTGCATGTGGCAGTTGGAAAACTTTGACAAGTTCCTTTTATGGTGGGTGTTTAGATATAACAAACTTAGCTGGAATCTGAAAAAAAAATAAAATAAAAAATTGAAAGGCCACTGACTCTCTTTGAAAACCACCTAAGAGTGTACTCAGATGTTTGTTTGAAAAACAGTTGCAGTGATAACAAGAAGTTATTTCTCCTCAACTGTGGTACATAACTGACTTGCAAACCCTTCATTTCTTGCAGTACAAGATCAGACGGGTTCGTGTAAACCACTGCCAGGATTTCTCTTATCCTTAGTGGCTGAATCACCGATGCAGTCAAACTAATTAAAGTCATATTTGTCAAGGACTTCTATGAGAAACAGATATCTGACAGACAAACATAATTTGGTGAAATTATTTAAATACAGCTTGCATTTGAAATATTAGGAAAGATTACAAACTAAGTTATTGTTGCTTTGTATAAAGATTGAGATTGCTAGACGTGCCACAGTTAATTTTACATACATTTGCAATGAAAATCTGGTTTAGCATTTGCACTTTACTCTGCCATTATTTATTAAATATTGCTGCAAGAGAAACTTAATAACTCTTTTTTTAAGGCATTTCTTCCAATAAGAATTACTTCTTGTGTCCAGATAGTTCTGAACTATTTACATTTGCATCAGGACAGGTCAGAAGAGAGGAAGAGGCAAATACCTCTTACAGTTCAAACTCGGGTTGAACTCAGTATTCTTTGTTTGGGTCTGCAGTAGCACCTAACTCAATGAGGGCTGTTGGTGTGCTAATGTAAAGAGTTGTGCATTTAATCGTTTTCTAAATTGTGTTGTTTCCAGGTCTACAGACAAGACTGTGAAACCTTTGGCATGGTAGTGAAGATGCTAATTGATAAAGATCCATCATTAGAGAAATCCATTCAGTTTGCCCTGAGGCAGAATTTGCATGAAATAGGTGAGCGATGCATTGAAGAACTCAAACATTTCATTGCTCAGTACGACGCTGCCAATCAAGATCTATCGGAATCCTTCAAGGAGGGCTCATACTAAGGACAAAAAGATGCTTTTAGATCCTCTGCGTTGTGTATGCCATAATACATAAATCTGCTTTTTTGCGGGGAAAGAGGAGATCCGGTTGGAGATTGGAACCCAAGGCCTGCGCTCCTTCGTCGTAGCTCAGGTGGCTGTATCTTGTTCACTGTGGTCTCCACAATTGTATTCTTCCTACCTGTACTCGTTGACACATATTCCTTTGAAAGGATGCTTCTTTTCAAAAATGCTGTAAAGTGACAAACTATTTTTGAAACCTTTACACAGTTACTGAGGAAAAAATGTTCAGTCCAGTGTATGTACACTTATGTTTTGATGTTTATAAGTGTAACTTCAAACACTGAATTTTTTATTAAAATAACAAGAAGCAGCTCTTCGTTCCTCAATTTATGCAGAAATATGTCTTGTTTTCAAATATACGGAAGGAAGGGAAGACTTGCAAAATCATTTGCAACTATGATTTAAATTATTTATTATAGTTTAATTTTAAACTTTAGATTAATTCTGTAAAATGACACGAGGGGTTATCTCTAGTCTCTGACTGCCAGAGCAGCTCTAACTACTTGATATAAGAAGTGCTATATTTTTGCTCTAATTGCAGGTTCTGCAAATGCCTTTTAAATTTTGGTGTTTTCCATATCATGAGTCATTACTGGTAAGCAGTATTATGTAGGATTAATTCCATTTTTTGTTAATATTTGCAACTAAATGGTTCCTTTGTTACATTTTTTACTACACCTTACAGAGTGGAACTGCAAGGCAGCCACTGAGCAGGGAAAGGTCCCTTCTCTTACTCTCTGCCTCTCTCCCCTTATGCCTTCTCACCCCTTTTCATCCATCAGCTTTAACAATTAGGAGGCTGTGTATAGTCTTTACTTCCGTCATCAAGAAGGTGCAGGGATTTGGGGTAGCAAGGTGGGGCAAGGAAAGCAAGCAGGACCGTCTCTTTAGTAACTCCAGGTCGCTTTAGATTAGGTGCAACGTGAAGTTGAACCCAAAGGTCCCAAATTCATCATCATTTCAAACCTAGGGGATTCTGTGTAATGCCACTTCTGACCTGATAGAGCGACTCATGGTTGAGGAGAGTCAAGAAGCCGCCAGTGCTACGTGATTACTTTTTGGAGATGAAAAATATTTAGGATTCATTGGTGGTATCCTGACTATTGGATTGTGTACAGCTTTACATTTAAGAAGGTACTGGTTCCTATGAACGTTTTAGGAAAGGGATGACTTGAGTCATAATCACAAAGAGGTAAGTATAGGCATGATTGTTTTGTACACACTTGCATATAGAAACATGTGAAACTCTGTAAAAGGACAAATGACTAAAGCTCACCGTTTCCACAGTCCACAGTATTTTTAAATGAAAAAGTCAGTGAATTCAACTCCCTTACCAAGAGAGCTTCTCAGATTTCATCAGAATGGTTTGCAGAAAAGTAAATGGAATAGCAATGATTTTGCATGTAGAAGGCACTGTATGTATCGCAGCATCTTACACATGCAAATCTTGATACGGTATATTAAATATGTATTACATCAGATTCCTGAGATGCCTGATTAGTTTTAATCAGTAGGGTGTGGTTTTGCAGTTGGCTTTTGTTGGTTTCTAAGAGTTTGCATTACTCAAAGGAGATGACCTACCATTTACCTTGTTGGCACCTGGAATTGTGTGGGCTGCACAGTGAGTGGGAATCAGCTCACGGATCCTACGGGATGCTAATTTGGGGAAGGAGAGAGGGGGAAGAGAGGCAACCCGTTGTGGCACAGGAGCTAGACCTGACCCGCCCCTTCTGGCAACGACCTGGTTTACCGAGATCAGTCACGAAACCACAGGCAAAGTCTTCCCTGAGGCAGAAGTGTAGCTACAGCGCTTCACTACTCGCCTGCAGGACCGAGAGCCTTCAGGGTGTTACATCAGAGTTTCTGCTTTGGGTTAGAAATGCTAATGAAAATAATACTGAAATAATGTTTATTATATTTTTTGATTAAAAAATGTCCATTATTACTGTACAGTTTGTTAGGAGTCTCCTTTGTTAGAAGCCTGATTAAATTTACTATGATAAAAGTAATTGATTTTTCAATTGTTTTTCTGTAAAGTAAGACCTAAGCTTAGAGTCATAGACTATCTCCAGTTGGAAGGGACCCATAAGGATCATTGAGTCCAACTCCCTCCTCCTCACAGGGGACTACCTAAAACTAAAGCACGTGACTAAGAGCATCATCCAGACACTCCTTGAACTCTGGCAAGGTTGGTGCCGTGACCGCATCCCTGGGGAGCCAGTTCCAGTGACTGACCACCCTCTTGGTGAAGAACCTTTTCCTAGTGTCCAATCTGAACTTAGCCTGGCGCAGCTCCATTCCATTTCCTTGTGTTCCATTGCCGGTCACCAGAGGGAGGAGACCAGTGCCTCCCCCTCTAGTGCTGTCCCTGAGGAAGGTGTAGACTGCCATGAGGTCACCCCTCGGCCTTCTCTTCTCCAGGCTAAACAAGCCAGGTGACCTCAGCTGCTCCTCATGAGTCTTGCCCTGAAGACGTTTCGCCATCTTGGTCACCTTCCTCTGGACACACTTTAACAGTTTGATGTCCTTTTAATATCGAGGTGCCCGAAACTGCACACAGTAGTCAAGCTGGGGCCACACCAGTGCAGTGTCGAGTGGGACAATCACCTCCCTCGACCGGCTAGCTATGCTGTGCTGGATGCGCCCCAGGACTCAGTTGGCCCTTTTGGCTGCCGGAGCACACTGTTGACTCATGTTCAACTTGCCACCAAGCCAAACCCTCAGAGCTCTTTCCAGGGGGCTGCTCTCCAGCCTCTCATCCCCCAGTTTGTAGGTATAACCAGGATTACCCCATCCCAGGTGGAGAATCCGGCACTTGCTCTTGTTAAATTTCATACGTGTGGTGATTGCCCAGCTCTCTCGTCTATCCAGGTCTCTCTGTAAGGCCTCTCTACCCTCGAGGGCGTCCTAGTTTAGTATTGTTGGTAAACTTACCTAATGTACATTCAACTCCTGTGTCTGTATAATTTATAAAAACACTAAAGAGCACTGGCCCTAAAGTTGAGCCCTGGGGAACCCCACTGGTGACTGGCCACCAGCCTGATGCGACCCCATATACTGCAACTCTTTGAGACCGACCTGTCAGCCAATGGTCTTGGGGTTTTTAGATTAGCTAATAGGTCAGTAAGATCTTTCAAAAGCTTGTTAGGTTGTCCCTAGCTTAATCTAACTGTTCTTTTGTATGGATTAAATTTTACTCATGAACTAAGGAGCCTTTTGAATTTTTTATGTGTTGTTTCTGTGAAAGGTTTAACTCACATTCATGAGTGATAGGTAACTGCTTTTCCATTTAATACTTGTCATTATGTTGAATGTTCACATTTAACCTTTTGTGATGTATGCTTTCTGTTGATGTGAGTAAAATGTTATGCCAATCCCTTAACTTAAGGAAGAAACGTGGCTTTTAGTCTTGTTTCCTGTAGAAACAAACATATACTTTGGATTTACTTCAGATCAGTGTAAAAAGTTGTCCTTTTCCTCCTGGAAAGGGGTAGGAAGAGCTTTGGTGGAAGGAACCAGGTGCTGTGCTGGAGGAATTTATTTTCTTCGTCACCTTAAGAGCTCCTGAAAATAAAACTTACTCCTAGCGCTCATTAAGGTGCAGATGATGATACCCTTAAAAGAATAGGAAGGGAAGAAGAAGAGGAAGGAAAGGAGTGTGGTCATTCAGTGCTATCTGCCAAGGCTGGAGTGGTTCTGGACGGATTGTAACCTCACCAGGAGAGTTGGCAGCTTTGAGTGCCAATGTAAGCAGTTAGGGTAAAAATCAGCAATAAAACCAATGCTGATATGAAAGGAGCTAATGCCATGTATCAGAGAAGGGTCGGTTCCTTGTGACCCTGTTGTCTGTGGAAGGCTTCCTCTTTTGATGAGGGTGAGGCTAATGCACAGCCCTGATATATCGCACTGTCGTGAAGGTTGTACTGGGTTCGGCTGGGCTAATTTTCCTCATCGCAGCTGGTACGGTGGTGCCGTGCTTTGAGTTTGTGGCGGTAACACAGGGATGTTTTAGTTCTTGCTGAGCAGTGCTTCTCACCCCACCCCACCAGCGGGTGGGCGAGAGGTTTGGAGGGGACACAGCTGTCCCCAACTGACCAAAGGGATATCCCAGACCGTGTCACATCATGCTCAGCAATAAAATCGGGGAGGCTGTGGGGGGAAGTTTGCCGGGGCTGCTGTTGTTCAGGGACTGGCTGGGTATCGTTGGCTGGTGTTGAGCAACTGGGTTTGCTGGTATCACTTCGGGGCTTTTTGGAGTTTTTTTGGATGGTTGTTTGGGTTTTTTTTGGTTGTGGTTTTGGGTTGGTTGTTTTTTTTTTTTTGGTGTTTTTGGTTTGGTTTTTTTGGTGGGGTTGTTGTGTTTGGTTTTTTTTTTTTTTACTTATTAAACTGTCTTTATCTCCACCCATGACTTTTCTTTCTTTTACCCTTCCGATTCTCTCCCCCATCCCACTGCGGGGTAGTGAGTGAGCAGCTGCGTGATGCTTAGGTGCCTACCAGGGTTTAAGCTCCACTTGGAATACAGGTACTACTTCTAATAATACAAAACGGAATTTACAGCTTTGGGGGCTGCATCCGAGTCTTGTGCTGGTAGCAGACACTATATCCCATACCAGTGTCTTCGTATTTAAGGTGGAAGAATCAATTGGAAACATTTCTCATAATAAGTAGTCAAAAATAACGAGGTAGAAATTGTTTATGTCAAGCTGAAAATACTAAACCAAGTTGTATAGCCATCTTTAAACTTTGTGTGTGATTTTTACAGTGGATAAAAATAGAAGTTAGCTCCTCTTTCATTAAGCGTGGTTACAAGTACCTGTTACTCTTCCCCTGACATGAATGTTGCTTAGCAGTCCGTTCCTCAGCAAAACAAACCTTTCTAAATGTTTTCTAATGCTCTTAATTACTTGTGGTCCTGCAGCCCGGCATAGGTAAGGGAGATGTATGTGCCTCAGAGCGGAGGTATCTAAACTAGCTCTGAACAAGCTGCTCAGCCGCTGGCCGGCATCCGCGCTGCTCCCACTGCCCCGTTCTTGGCCCAGTCTGGTCTTGAGGGAAGACGGGTCAGAGCTCCTGCCCGGGGCTGGAAGAATCGCTGCTGTGTAGCAGAAGCGCAGCAGTGCGTACGGGAGGTTTAGTACCCCCCCTTGCACAGACAAACGTGCCTCTCCATTTATTTCTGAGTCAGCCTGAGGACAAAGAAAGGCCCCTCTCCGCTGCCAAAGCTTCCAGCTGAAAAATAGCAATATAAACAGCGGGAAGGGGGAAGTGTCATTATTTACATCACTCATTTTGAAGCGCCCAGAGCCCTCGCAGGAGCAGGGAGTTCGTAGTGCCCCAGCAATGGCACCTTTACTCCTAAGTTATCCTTGGGGTTTGTGTAAGGGCATGGGGGAAGAGATACAGCTTTCAGCTCGTTTGGTTTTTTGAGGCTTAGAGGGAGGTAACGTGAAAGTTAACTCTGAAGATGATAGTTTCTAAATGACACTTTAGAGATCTGTGTTGAATGGTTGTTTGGGTTTTTTTTTAAGAAGAAAGTATTAAGAAGCAACTAACAATCTATGGAGAACTTTTACCCTCTGATACTCCATAAAGACATTGGACTTTGGGAGAGTACATCTGCTGTATCTCAGGAAACAGTGTAAGATCAGAAGAAGTACTGGTGGGGACATTTCTCCATGAGACAGTTACTTGCTTCAGAAAGGACACAGCAGCAGCAGCGCAACATTTTGTTTGTGAGGATCCTGGTTCCCCGTATTTGGAAACGCAGGTAAGAAAGGAAGGTTCCAATCATTGTTTGAGCATCCTGGGGAACGCATTAACAAGTCAGCATCTCTCCTCGAGTCCTGTAAGTCCTGGCAGTCTGGTTTTCGTAATATGCTTAAGCACAGGAGGCATTTGGCTGCAAGGAAAGCAAACGCTGCCTAAGCCACCGGGGCAGCCCGCCAGCTGGAAGCATCCCACGAGCCGCCCATTGGCCCGTGCGATGTAGCACGATACTACTTTGATCAGCTTTCAGGTACACAGGACTTGTTTGTACTAGAAAAGTGACTTATATGGTGAATACCACCTCTGGGAGTAAAGGATCTTTTGCTTATTTTACCCTGAAAAATACAAGCAAGTAACTGCTAGTTTGATTCAGCCTTAGCAATAGCTTCATTTTCTTTGGTGTAAGCCAATACTCACGGGTCCATTCCCTCCCTTACTTCTAGCTGCTATTATTTCCAAACTTCTATATCCTCAAGAAGGGCAAGCTTAGTTCAATTTGCCAGGCTTTTTTGGTGAGAAGCATCTGTTATTTCCTTAATTACGCTTGCTTCAGGCGGTCAGAAAGCCAATCAATGGCTTTAGCATTTACTGTCTTAGTTGGTGGATGTCACTTGTTAATTCAACTAACAAATTTCTGCCCTTTATTTAAAACAGTGGAAGAAGTTCATTATAACCTAAAATAGCTCCTGCTCCAAATATGAGTTCAAGGCACCTTTTAAGATTACCTACTCCTTTATAGTTTTTTGCCAGCTTGCCTTCCAGAACCACCCAGCATCTCTCTTCCTTCATGTAGGCGAACTTCAGGAACTATTTTTGGGAAAGGCAGGGAACAATAAAAATAAAATAAAATAAATCCACATCCACAGGAGTTGCATATTTGTTATACTGATATATTCCAGGCTTGTGTGGTTTTTACATTTATATAGTTTACATTTTGCTTGACCCATAAATAACACTTGCAAGATTAAGAGGGCCATAGTTTAGAGAGTATTTACATAGCCCCACCATGCATACAGAGCTTTTAATACCTAGTAGACAAAATTAAGCTGGTTTGCACTAAACATTTTTCAGTATTTTTCAACTTAAAACCCCTGACTAAAATACAAGCAATATTTATTTCATCCATAATGCTGCTGTTAAACCCCTAACAAATCTAGTTTGATATTGTAACAAACTTCTTCAAATTCAGGGATATAAAAATATTCAGCTTTTAAAATTTTAACTGTACAATATGTACATTAGTATTTGCACTGTTAAATTATGAATACCTTTAAGCCTATGAAATACTACATTATAAATATCTTTTTTTTTTTTTTTTGATTTAGAATTGCAGCTAATACATTTTAAAACCTGGATAATGCATTTGAAAAGACACAATTCTGGAGCCTAATCCTTTAAGCCCTTATGAAAGTATCTGTTGCGTAAGTAGATTCATTGACTTAAATGGGGTGACGTGCCCGAGCAAAGGATGTGGCAGTTGTACCACTCTCCCACTGCTGGGGTGTGGGGGGCACGGCGTGAAAAGCATCACCACTCATTGGCAGCTAAGTCCAATTCCAGCAGCTGAACTAGTATCTTCCTTTAAACAGGCATGAAAACCCCTCAAACCCTTACGGAGGGATGGAATTCTTAAAAAAATTGTGGAGGGAAAAACATGAAAGTTAAACGTATAAACAAACGATTTACTGCTGCTTTAGGATACCTCAAGGCCTCAAGCATTTCAGCTCCCACATTCTTATTTTTGCCTCCTTAATAGTGGACTCTCTGGAAAAGGGGCATTTTCCCAAATAAAAAAAAAATAAATCCAGTTTTCGTAAGGAAAGTTGAAGGAGGAAGAGAGCGCTTTATCAATGAAGAAAGGGCACAGTATAGAGCCTTCTTTTTCTTGGTGGTAAGAGGAAAAAGTCAAAGATTGCCTTGTGTGTGTATAGCTACAGCACAGGACTGTCAATTTTATTTATTGATCTTTGTTGAATCCCCTCTTTCAGAGAATTCAATGTAGGTGAATAGCGAGCGTAAAATAAAATGTCTACAAAAAGTCTGTATCAAGAACTGCAGTAACAGTATTTTGACAGCTGAAACATAGTATGTAAACCTAGCAATATCTGAGCAGATCATCGTTTGGCGTGGTGACATTTCTGAACGTTACTTGTACAATGTAAACTCTGGCAGGGTTAACATTTACACCGGCAAAGCATTAAGGGCCTTAGCAACTTGCCTAAGTACAATTATTAATATAAAAAGATGTGGTTCAGACTGTAGCTACAGAGTTGACTGGTCTTCCCAACTGTTCAAAAAAATTAAGAAATGATGCAATTTTTTCCTTTGTGCCCCCTCTTCTTCTTTGATTTGGTTGTCCTTTGTCCAAACTGAGAACTAGATAGCGCAGTAGTTGGACCAGAAAGGTCATCTGTATAGTATGGATATCTCAGTGAGCGTGGCTGTGGAATTGGCTGTCCTAGAAAATACCCTTCCTCTTCAGAATCGGATGATGAGGACGAAGTTGAACACCAGGAGTCATCTTCCTCACCATACAATCCAAAAAATTTATCAACCACCTGATTCCGCAGTGCATAATCAGACCTAGTATGGGCATATTGTCCATACAGCTCCGCATTCTGAATGTATGCCCGAATCTCACGTGAGCTTCTGTTTTGAATAAATTTTTCATGATCCTGAGGGGAGTAATAACGAAACCTCTCTCTTGGAGAGCATCTTCTTTCCGTGGCCAAGTTAAGTGCATTATCTGAACGAGACTTCCTACTTCTTCTGCGATGATGAGAAGGCCGATTTCCACGCTCTTCAAAATGGTAAACACGCCTACGAGTCCTTTCACTCATTGGAGGCTGACGTATTTCAACATTCTCGTAACTTCCATTATCAATAACATCATCTGAAAACTTCACTTGCTGTGGTCGAGACTGGGATTTAGATCTTCTCAGTACAGGCATATGCACTGGCTTTTCCTCTGGCAAGACCTTTTCCTGACACAACTCTGAGCTCAGACTCTTCAAGGACTCTGTGCTGCGGTGGAGCATTGAAGAATTCAGAGTTCCCATGTTGCTCATTTTCTCACAGTCCTCTACCTCCAGTTCTTGAAAAGTTTGCAAAGAGTAGAGAGATGGCCGTGGCTTGCCTTCTCCATCCATTGAAGCCCCTGTGGTGGGAATGGAGAAAGGAGGAAAAGAAAATGAGAGGACTATCAAAGAGATAAGCATTACCAAAAAAAATATTAAACATTTCTTTCCAGAAAAGCAGACCTTATTAATGTTTTTTGGAACTATTACCAAAAGGAGTAGCTTCATAGAAGAGTAAGTTTTGTTTTGACTTAAAATATTTAAGTATTAGCTCTGATTGCCAAAGAATTAGCTACATTTGGACATCAAGAGCGGAAGAAGTTCAATGAGTTTAAAATTTTTAAATAGCTCTAACATGCATACAGCTAAGCCTCTAAGAAAAAAGAATTACTTAAAATTATTCTACAGTTCATGCTTGCCATTTTGAAGGCTAAAATGTTTCACGTTTCTGGTATTGCTAAATCAATATTCCAGGTGCTGCTACAGGAAAGCTAGTCTTACTGCCTCACAAAGAAGGATCCTTACCCTCCAAAAATCATCAGCAGTAAACTGGCCCAGTTTACTCCAGGTTTGTGTCCAATGACCCTTCATTCCCACAACAACAGTGTCATCTGCCCTGTGACCTTCCCCGGTGCAACACCTCTGGTTCCTCCTCCTCCTCCCGTGGTCCCCTGAACCAAGCTCCCCTCATCAGTTCCTTCGTTACTGCTTGGGCGATGCACCATGTGGTTGGGCCCGAGCTACACGAGTAGCTACAATAATTCAGATTACAGAAGGAAAGGAATGGAGAAGAGGATACGACAACTTTTACAATGGGTCTCTCATATCTAACTCTCAGGTTTGG
Organism: Pluvialis apricaria; assembly: GCA_017639485.1. Classification (NCBI taxonomy): domain Eukaryota; kingdom Metazoa; phylum Chordata; class Aves; order Charadriiformes; family Charadriidae; genus Pluvialis; species Pluvialis apricaria. The sequence continues at coordinate 189,222,292 of CM030007.1, read as the reverse complement.
GTTTTTTGTAGGGAAATAGGAAAGGAAGGTTAACACACACACACGCACATCTGACTTTGATCCCGTTGGCTAATTTCAATCACGTGTGACAAGGAGGTTCACAAAAGTGGATTATCAGTTTCTCTTTAGTCAATGGGGAAAGATAATCTCATAAACCTCATTTCCTAAGGCTACAAAGGTTACCATCCTTTCAAATTTTCTACACATTTTTACAAGCAAATCAGGAAATTACCTAAAGTGTTTTGCAGATTATCTTTAATATTATCCTAATATATAATGCAACTTCCTGTACTTAAGGTATGGAAAAAAATAAATCTTCATTTGCTTAAAGCGGTGGCTTGTATATAACAAATGCGTAGTTCAAGACCGTTCTTACTCTGTTTAACATTAAGAATTTTTTTTGTTATGAGCAAAGAAAAGTAGAAGAATTTAATTAGAATTTAAGTAGCAGAAACGCATCTTGTGGAAGAATATGTGCTTGATAAAAGCTATTTCCTACTTTACATGCATCTCTTTCTACTAAAGCTTTTTAGAAACCACAGATATGAAAAGTTCAAAATACTCCAGCATGCACGCTTTGGTTGACCTCTCCATCAAAACCCAGTCATTTTTTCCCCCATTACCTGTTATGTTAGACAAAGCCAAAGAATCCATTGAGTCTCGAACACTGTGTTCTTGCTGTTTCAGGTCAGACAAACATTCAAGTGAACCTCCATACCATGGTGTTTGGTCATGTTTGTATCCTGACGCCCCATGTTCCATGTCTAGCTCCTGGATTTTCCTGCTGCTGGCAGGGCCTGGGTGGCTGCCGTAGGCAGAGTCACCCAAGCCATCTTGCGACTGGGCCCAGTACATGTCTGATTGATACTTCTTACTTGCTAGGCTTGGATTATTTTTTTTCAAGTCCAACTTGCTCTTGACCATGCTATCAGAAATCCAGTGTTCGCTTGATCTAATGTCTACTTCAGTGGGCTGCTGGAAGAGGCTTTTATCACCAAACTTCAGAAGAAGTTGAGTCATGTAGTCTTCGTGTTCAGCCCATTCTTCAGGGTCTTCAGGCATTTCTTGCTCTACTCTTCCTTTCCAGAAGTCTTCATTAACAAAGCTTGCCTCTTCCCTTGAAAGGCTTAAATCATCCAGCTTACGAGAAAGAGTATCATCGGCATTGCCTGAAAGGCCAGGGAATTTGTAATTGAGGGCTGGGGACAGGAGGAGAGACTGGCGGCACTGGTCGGCTGACCGGCTGCTTTTTCCCATGCGGACGCTCCTCCTGGAATCTCTGGATCGAGCAGACTGAAACGCAGAATCTGAAGAGTCGGAGGCATGAACATCCTCTCCCAAGCTGCAGGTTTTTGAACAGTAAATCTGCCTTTGCTTTGGAAGGAAAGGGCAGCCAAGCAAAGAGGTCTTGCACTGAGCACAAGAAAAGCAAGTCTCTGTGGCGTGCCAGTGCTGGCCATCATAGGTCATCTGAGCGTGGTCAACACCTGGAAGGGGAGAAAATGCAATGCTTTGGGTTTCTCTAAAAAATTCCTTGCAGAATCCACACTTGCGGAATGTGAAGTTTCATAAATTGGCTTTCCCTTAATTTGTAGGTTTAATGCTGAAAAAGGACATACTTACCAATGTGTTCCCCACAGGTCTCGCAGTACTCCGCATACAGAGATTCAAAACAGTTACAGCAGAACGGTCGCCCATCCTTCATGATGTATCTCTGTCCACCCAGGATTGTTTCACACTCGAGGCAACAGAAGTGCTTCATGTGCCAGTGGCGACCCTCAGCTTCTGTACACTCGTCAGCAAAAATGATCTTTTCAGAGATAAAAAGTAAAATTTTAGTGAAGTGGCCAAAACCTCACCTGGGAGTTAGAGCATGCAAAATATCCTAATTGTGCAGTTCACACGCTAAATTTATTTTTATTTAGCTGACTTTTGAATACAAAGATAGAAACAACAATGTCCCATAGCAACTGCAGCATCAATTTGACAAGAAGTGAAACACCTCCCAGCCTTCAAACACGTCTACGCAGCAGAGTCCTGACTTCTAAAACTAATGCATCTGAAGTTAGTAATTGCCCAAGCGATCCAAGTTGTTAACTGAACAACAGGAGTGTAGATTGGCTGTAAAATGTGAATTAATTACCTCATCACAGGCTGAACATCGAGGTTTGAGAAGTTCAGCGTGGTGTCTGCCACAGTGAATTTTTCCATCTTGGTAGAAGTAGATAAGGTCAACGAGCAGCTCGTTACACGTGAAGCACACAAAACACGAGGGATGCCAGCACACCCCAGGTCCAGCTCTCGAGGCGAAAACTGCAACTTCACCGCCGTTTACTTTTGTACCACACTAGGAACAAAACCAGAACGTCAACACACTTCCCATCCCAAACTACTAGCTTCAGGCATTTAAGCTAAGTTAAAACAACAAACCCAATACGCAGGTTTTATTCCAAAATTCTGACAAGAGGGGAAAAAAATATTCTCAATCTTGGTCTGGACAAACTCTCTGCATCAACAAACCTTTTGTGAAGAGAAGTTTATTTTATACATAACAACATTTTTAAGCATACGCCTGTTTTTCATTTGTCATTACTTTAGTATGTCAGCAACATTTTTTTTTCAGTAGGAAATATATTAAAGATTCAGTTCACTCCCAGTACCAAAGATTGTATTTTGCTTAAGTAAGCAATACCTTCTTTCTGTTTACAGGCAGTTTCAAAAATACTCTTTTTTTTTTTTTTTTTTTTTGGTATTCAGACATAGAGATAATACGGAGATACTGTAGTTTTACATTATTCAGCCCTCTATAGTTGGCTTGTGGTACCAGTAGCATTACCTGTTCACAAACCGCATGCATCACTGCTCTTGAGAGTAGTTTAATAGTGCCTCGGCCGAGTGCCTCCTTTTTGCGCTGAGAACTGAACATCTGCAGCTCCTTCTTTTCTTCTTCACTTAAAGACTGGCAGTATCTCACCTTCCAGTGAAAACACAGGAGAACTTATTTTAGCTACTCAGCTTTTAAAGCAACAGATTAGTACCTAAGTGCATATATACAAGAAACTTATCAGGCATGCTGGCAATCATCATTAACCTTTTTGGGCTCGTCTTCTCTACCATCTTAGTATTTAGCTAATATGGCATAACACAAAAGTAGTACAGAGAGAGATTTTGCATTACAGGGAAAAAAACCACCATACGAAACCAAGAAGTTGTCTAGGCAAGAAATGAGACTTTAAAAAGCCAAACCAAAACCTGCTGCTATCCTAAAATAATGGAATAACCTAAATCAGCCATAACATTGTCCTTTAGATGTATGGTTAAGTGCCCACAACTAAGTATTGCAGTATACACAAGATCTTAAGTTCTGACACCCCCGCCCCCTTTCCTTACAAAGGACTTGTTTGTTATTTCCACTTCGACTCCAAATTACACTGCATATCTGAGATGCAAACCTTTTACTATCACAAAGCATCCTTTTTGTGTGCTACAATGCAATTCCAGGAATTTGTAGGTTCCTGGTAATTGGTGGGTGGCTGCAAACACTATAAAACCAACTTGTGTTAAGTTTATTGCAGTGACACCAGCCTCCCTAACAAGCAAAGGCAGTGTCCTTCCAGACAGCTCTTATCTGCACACAAGCCCACCGGACAGCCAAACAATGGCCTCAGTGTACGCACCGTGCTGCTTTATAGGTCAGATGCCACCGCGGGCCACGGTTTAGGCTTGTCATAAATACACAGGTAGGTAATTCTCCACGTAAAAGCCGCCGGGGAGACCTAAGCCCTGACGGTGCATCCTAAATTCTGTATTTACCTCATTATCATGGGGTGGCAGCTGATAGAGAAGTTGTTTAATTCGGTGTTTCTCTCCCGGGCTGTTAACGTAAGGGACCTTCTCCTCTGGCAAGCAGGCGAAATACAGCTGGACCTGACCAGGAGGAACGCAGAGGTCAGACCGAGGGACACACGTCACCCGAGCACTGCAAGCCCGCTTCGGCTACTGTTTTATCTCAGGTCTCATTTACGAAGGAAGAAGGTTACGCTACATTAGAGCGGTGACAGGGTTCGTGCTGAAAATACGAGACCCAGATGCACCAGCTCAGCAAACCTGAATTGTCTCTGATAAAACTAGCACCCAGCTGCTGAATTGCTTTTCTGGAATGCAATTTGCAGTGACAATTAGGGGGGGGGGGGGTATCATAAATTATGCACATTTAATGTTCTCATTATTCCCACCCCCTTCAGGGCTGGTCAACAACCCCGTGGAAATTCCAAGTTTCCCTCTGCAATTTACCACACAAGGCACGAAGCTTTCCAGAAAACAGCCACTATATAAACAAATTTAATTTGCTCTCTGCATTTTACACATTGTTGAGACAAAAGCTGTTTTGTAGTCTCCTGCTGATCAGGTTCACCCAAAGCATCAGCTTTCATTGCTTCCATGTGGGCTTTGGTAAGAAGGTGGAAACATCCTTCCCTTGGGAGAAGGCTGGATCCAGACACATTTCAATCAGATGCAAATTAGCTATGAAATTTTCACAGGCTGCACGGTTTTGATAAAGAAATCAATATTAGGTGTACACACCTATCAATCTTCACTCTTTTTTTTTTTTTTTTTCAGAAGAAAATTATGACAGGAAGGCTGTAATGAACACTATGACAAAGCCCAATGGCAAAAAATATTTTCGTGGAACAGCTACAGATTTATTGTTTTTCCTATGCAGTTTCCAGCTTGTCACGAGGCCTGGGGCTGTAAATAAGAGCTGACTATTGGCAAAAATATTACTTGCCATCCAGATTTAAATAATGCTCAGGTCAACAGCTTATTACTGTGCAAGACAGATGAAAAAGAAGCAGTAATCAGTCACTTGACTCAGGAAGCAATCAAAATTATATGGGAAGGGTTGTATGAAACATCACTTGGTCTTCGTTTAACTAAAATTTAAACATCAGAAGTCCACTGTAAGCCCACTTACTACTGACTGTATTTCAAGAAGCTGCATGAAAAGATAACAACATGCAGTAAGAAGTGAGGCTTTAAAGACACTGTATGCCCTTTTCTCAAGTTTATTGCACTGTTCTCAAAATTAGTAGTTCTCCTTGGAAAAAAAAATCTTTAGTGATCTTGAGCTAGCTGGATTATGAGGATATTTTAGGGAATTTAATTGTTCTGGCAGAATGTTAGCTAGCTGTTTGACTTAAGCTCTGATTCATCAGGATTCTTATTTATGCTGAAGTAAGTGATAAAAAGAGTTTCCCTAAAAATAGCCCGTTATTTGCCATTCCTGCTGACTTTTTATTTTATTCATGATTAAGAAAATCTCTGCATAGCAAAAAGGAGACATCTTCTGCACCTTCATAACTACGGACTGTATTAGTTTGCCAGTGGAAGGAGGGTTGCTCTGCCTCCATTAGCAGACAATACAAAGCCACTTTGTCCACTTAACACCGAAGTCCGAGTTCTGGATATTACCGAGTATGCAGCTTCAGCACAGTTGCAATATCATCAAGTAAATGAATACCATGAGAAGTTCATTTTGAGCTCCTGTAGCAACTTGCTCATCAATAATTTCACCATTACGGTGATGTTATAAAAGACAAAGAAGAAAGGGAGAGGGGAAGGACCAGCCCAACCAACCCACGAGTGTCAGCTCCACAGACCATACAAGAGAAATCCTGGCATGAACAAATGGCAGGCATACAACTATTTAAACAAGCGTAAAATACATTACTACTTGTCACAGTGACAGAACATTTTCGGTTATATGCGCTGTAGTAACATACATGTTCTAGATGTCAAATGCCTAATTATTTAAAGAGTTGTACAAGTGCACTGAAGTACTGGCCAAGTAGCACAATGCCACAAGGTATGCCACGAGCTTTAATTTAACCTAATAACTTATTTCAAAGAGAAAGCAAATTTCTACACTGCTTCTAGACTTGACAATGCATACCTCTGCAGCACATATTTATTTAAAAATCTTGACAGGGAACTTTTTTTTTGGAACATAAGACTGCCTGGTGTTGAGGACTTTACGCTCCCCAAACACAGCCTCAATGGAATAGGAAACAAAACAAGAAGCGAAGAGCTCTAAGCAAATTTAAATTTTATACATTATAAGAATTTAGTTAGACTTGTAGAGGCAGCATATCACTCCCTTAGACAGTCCTTATAAGGCTTATTTGAAAAATGCAGAAGCACAGTTGGTACCTGCTCTGGTCTGAGGCCTGGGGGGACCCAGGCATATTCTTCCAAGGCACAGCCAGAGTCATCGTCAGATGTTGAGCTTCGCTGACACCCGAAAACAAGATTGTTGGCTTTGGGCTCCATCTTCAATGGCGTAAGTGTGAAGCGTTAAATATTTCAGCTGCAGCTCATCAAGCAACTGATCTGGAGGAAGAGATTAACAAAGCTTTAATAAATTTGAACATGCAACAACTAATTATCAGTGTAAACGATCTTACAACAGTTTAGTATTCCTTGTGTTGCCCAGAACAATAAAAGATTGAAGGATCATTACAACTTGCTACAAGCAATTCAGAAGGGCCTAAAAGAGTTATAAAAATAAAACTACTCAAGAAAAAGAAAACTAGACACACACTACCATGTTTGGCAACCACAATGTGTTTCAATAGTAACACTTGTCATCTTTTACACTTCTGCTTGTTTCACGTCACAGGTTACACGTAGGTATATCTAGGAAAGACTCATCAAGCAGATACTAACAAAAGGAACCACACGAGCTCTCCCTGAAGTCATTACTACCACCAATCCAGTAACACAAAAGGCGTGACAACCGCTTGTCAAAAACTAAAGAAATTGTTGGGGACAGACAGTTGTGCAAGTAGGATCCTGTTTTTCACTAGGTAGGCACGGAGCAGTGAGCATCTACTGGATTCCTCTGAGAACTTTGTTTCAGCTGTATCAGAGCCGGAAGGGCGTTGGTCCAGCTAAATATCTGAAATCCAATTATGCCAGATTAGGCTCTGTAAAATACATTATGATTGTTCTGTTAATTTAAAACCCTACAGGGAGATGCTTCTGTTGATTCACGAAGCCTGAAAAGCTTAATATCGGTGGGATCATTTTGAGTCACAACTGGCAAAGAAGGCTCTCACCAACATCCATAACATTCTGCAGTAAAAAGCTTATTAAGATAAATATCTTACATTAATTCTAGCAGAAGTTCTTAGGAAATTCAGACCAGGAATTTCAGTGAAATACAGATAACTGAAAACAGAGAGGATGTATCCTACCACAATAGACACCCTGACCACTGAAGTCAGAAACAAGTTTGCTTTTACAGTACGTTACACGAGCTGTGCCTTCCCCGTTTTAGGCAATTCTTTCACCTATTCATTTAAACACAAAGGCAATCTTGTCAGTGCTAGATCTGAGCTGTAGAAAATTTTAATCTCCTTGACACATAACCTTGCTGGTGGGTCTAAAAGGGAGACCAATCTAAAAACTTCTGGTGCGTCCCACATTACATGTTCAGTCTCACCACCATATTACAGAAAATAAGTTGCTGCTAGATCACAGGTGGAAGAAAAATTTAAGACTGCGTACCCAAATATTGTGCTAGTTACTCAACGGGAGTTTATCCCTCTTCAGGCATGAGGCACTGGTTAGTGCCAGGCTCTGTTGATTCAGTACATAAACCCAAACCTGCTCCATGAAAAGTGGCCACATGCATCCGAAGATGGAGAAATGACGATATTTGGTATTACATAGTCTATCTACCCCCATTTTCAATAAGTCTTTACATTCCCACAACCAATAAAACCAGATGGGATTACTTAACTCTTCCACTGGGCTAGTACTTGAAAAATTTAACTTGTTTTTTAACTTTACTCCAAAAACTTCTGGTTTGAAAACATACGCGCTATTTTTGGTGCACTGCTAAGATGCCAACGTACTTCCATTACACGGCATAGCCGCGCTGTAATAAAAGATTAATTTAATATTTGCTGGGGCAAGCAAACCTGCCAACTCCCCCTTTGAGAACAGGCTACTTCCACAAAGCTTGTCAGCTGTCAGGCAAAGTTCTGAAATCCCACTCTAGCTGAACAAGTGAAGGTTAGCAAAACAGCTTCCGAGCTTAGCATCACCATATTGCAACCTCTGTCAAGAAAGGCGAGTAAAACCAAACTCGGTCCTAAAAGCTCAGTCCTGTACACTTAAAATATAAAGGCACACATCCCGCTACATACTAGATCCCCTGAATTAATTTCCCTCAGAAACAGACAATAAGACAAGTGATACGAAACCGTTTAGCCTCTCCACGTTCTAGTGGAAGTGAAGTCAACCGTGGGTTTTGTTATTGTTTGTATAAAACTGGGGGGCAGGGGAGGAGGGATGGAAGAATACTGAGATGCAGTTAAGAAATCACTGCTAGCAAAAAAGGCAACAGTGCTCACTGTTGCAGACGGATGGGGATGCTCAGGTTGGTGGCTTGTGTCCTGCATCATCTATACCCAAATAATTCTTAAGTATAAAACCACTATGAGTGTCATTGAGAAGCCCAAGTCCTTCCAGATGGACAGTTTTACAGTTTCCCTTCAGAGAGACGTAGATACCTGGTTTACAATAATGTGCCACTCGCTGTTGCCTAAGCTATTTCCAATTCTTAAGGCATTGCAACACAAGAACTTGTGTTGGTCAGCCTGTCACTTTTCAAGAACTGACTCCTGCCCAATAAACCAGGAATAAAAGGAGTCACTAGATGAAACGCCTTTGCCAACATTTCGTTAGATCTCAACCGCACCACAGGAAGCAGATCTGAAATGTAATTTAGGCAAAGAGACCGGTTCAGCTCTGCCAGTCCCCGGCACCGGAGCGGGGTGTGCCCCAGCCCGCTCACACGACACCCAACGCTCACAAGCACACAGGTAACCGAGGAACTGCTTCATACTGATTGTTCAAAAACCTCTCTCTGTAACATCAAAGAAAAACTTCTCTGACTTACTTTCTTCCCTTGAAAGACAAGGAGACAAAACAACATCTGAATGTATGTTAATGTTATGTTGTATGTATGTATGAATGTATGTAATGTTAACTTTTCTGAGGAGTTTTGATCACTAAGGTTACATGCTACTTCTACACAGCAAAAAGCACGCTGGCTAATGTTGGGATTTCAACTATAGCAAAGGTACGTAAGCACGGGGGCATTGCCTAATTCCAAATGAAGACAAGGCATTGGTACAAGAGAGACCATGCTGCTTTTCTACGGAGACTGATCCTGCCCGGACCACCTCTGACCCATCCATTCCAGACAGCACACGCTCCAGCTCCAACAAGAGAAAACCAGAGACCCACGGGCCCAATTTCCCAGTCATACAGGGCAGGCTGAAAGCACGGCTGGTAAAGAATAAAGGAAAAATACACCTCACCTCCAACTGTAAAATGCAGCTTTACAGTCAGGGTGCTCCTCCCCAGATAAGGCGACTGGAAACGTTTAAAGTGAGGTTCATAAATCTCAATGAACCGAGATTACTCAAAGGACAGCATTCACTTTAAAAGAAAAACGCTCCCATAGAGCTAACGCTAAACCAGCTATAAAATGACTGAGAGTACACCATATATCAATACGGCCATGTCACAAATATTGTGGTGTTGCTGAGAGCGAGGTTTCTAAACCAGCCCAGCTTAACAGCAGGCGACCTGCAGAACTATTTTAGCAATTGCTTGTTTAGGAGTTCTCCTTCCTCTCCTGCTCAAGTGTAATTTGGTTTGCATTTTGAAACTACAGGGTTCTTCCTCCCCGCCCCCCAACCGCACTCATCCTTCAAAGTGATCTGTTTAAAATGATTACATCCTAAGGAGGACTCAAACGAATATAAACAACAGCTGAAAAAATAAATGCTTTCTGAGGGATGAGTAGAAAGGTGGTCTTTCTACTCCTGCCATGACATCTACAAAACACAGCAAGGATGTTTTGCTTTCTTAAAGTTTGTGGAACATTTTGAGGTTTTGACTCTGTTCAAATACTACCTCTCAAAAAAAGCTTCATAGCCTACAAGGAGGTATTTCACTGGCAGCTTGACAACTATGAATAACATAATTGAATTAAACAGCTAAATTTGATTTAAAAAGAAAAGCAATTCATCCGCTTTTTCTACTGATGTATTAAAATGACTGTATTATTATGACAAAGTTCTTAGAAGTGAGGACAAACTACACTCCTAATTACAAACCCACAGGTACATAAAATGTTCGGATATCAAACTGAGAGCAAAGCTATTGCTGAACCCCATATGAAGGTTATCCCCGCGGTAGGATTTCCAGCTCACTGATTATGTTCACCCCTGACCAGATAGAAAAGGTCATGATTTGTGAGCACAGTTAGACAAACATCTCCTTGCCCATCCCCTGCTGTTTTACTCTGTCCTGCAGGGCAAATTGTTTAACAACTTTTTTGTTAGAAGGCTTGTTAACAAGGCTATAGGGGATACAAGATGCATATCACATGCATCCATTCACAATGAAGGCTCAACGAGTTAAGATTAGCATGGCCAGCCCATTCACCTGCTTATTTAATCCCCGGTGCATGATAACTACATTAGAAGAAGAAGGGTGTAATACAGCAGCAATAAACCAACATAAAATAACTATTATGTATTACGCAAACGATCAGAAAGTCCCATTCCCTCACTACGGTACAAGTAACGTATTTACAGGCAGCTCGATAGCTCTGTACTGGGGAAATCTGGATCCCGAGTTGATGAGAATTTGTATCAGCACCAGCACACAGCGATTTTGTCAGCCCTCGGGTCCACTGAGTAACTGCATCATCCAGAGCAGCGGAGGAAGGCAGGCAGCCCGTATACTTGTTCATTCAACACACCTTTAGATGGACCCGACAAGTAAAACGAGAACTTTTTTTGCCTTTTGTTAGCCGCTGTACGAGGACCGGCAGAAGAGTTAACTGCTTTCCTCCTCTAGCATCCTAGCACAAAGATCACTTTCCCGACTGGGAAGTCGGACGATGCTTCTCACGGTATTTTCTTTTGACGGGCCATACTGCGAAGGCAGGCTGCCTGCGGTAACAAAAGGAGGAAGCACCGTGACAAAGCATCGCCCCACGCCAACACATCTGATTTGGATGTGTTATGCTTGGCACTGTGCAACGCTGATGGGAATACAAGCGCACGCTGCAGTTCGGCAAGAACCAAACCTCTAGCCGAGGAAGCGGTATTCTCACGGATGCTTCCCCCCCCTTAAGAGGGTGTACAGATTTAGAAAGAAAGAAATCTCGCCTTTTACAGTCTCCCATTGATTTTTTTTTTTTAAAATTCTATTTTAAACAGCAGCCAGACTTTACTCCAATGTACACATATACTCAGGTTTCACCCCGTCACCTGTTGGCTCCCGAACAACACCCTTCTTTGTTAGGGCTCACAGCCCTCGTTTGAGACAAGTTTCCAGAGAAAACACTTCAAGAAAGTGTTCAATAAGTCACAAGACTGGAGTTGTAAAAACAAAATTCCGCGCATAGCCGGGTTTATTCTGACAGACGCGCGGAGCCATACGCGCTCATCTCAGAGGAGCCGGTGCCCTCTTCAGCCGGCAGAGCTCTCGGAAGGGCAGGCGGGGTTTGCCCCATCCCGCCGAAATCTGCAGGACGTTACGGCGGGTCAGAGGCGCTCCCAGCCCCGCCGGGTCCCCGGTGTCCCCCCCCCCGGCACCCACCCAGCCTCTCCGGCGGACGGGCCGCCAGGGAGAGCGGATAGAAGCAACCGCAAATTACCTCTTCGCAGCACCGAAAGAGCGGCCACGCAGCTGGCGGAGCCGGGAGAGGAGGCGCAGGAGAGGCGATGCCCGCTGCAGACCCGACCCCGCGTCCCCCTCGCCGTTTCAAACCGAGCCCCTTTCCGCGCTGCCCCCGGCGAGGCGCCCGCAGTTCCCCGGCTCCGGCGGGACGGGCGCCGGGCGCAGCATCCCCGGCGCGCTGCTCGCCTCGGCCCGGGCGGCGGCTCCCCCTCCCCGGGCGGGTCCGGAGGAGCGGCCAGCGCCAGGCACGGCCCCGCCGGGGAACGGGGCGGCGGCGGGGGGTGGGGGGCTCCTCCTGCCCTGCCCTGCCGCTTCCCCTCCTCGTCCCGCCTGCTGGGAGAGCTACCTGCGCCGCCCCCCACCGCCGCCTTCCTCCTCCCTCCCCCGGGGCTGCTAAGCCGGGACGGGGGCAGCCTACCGAGCGCTCCTCCCCAAACATCTCCCCCGCCCGGGCCGGCACCGGCAGCGCCTCCCCCCGACCCCCGGCATCCCCCGCCGGGGCAGGAGCGCGGCCCCCAGCGCCCCTCACCGCTCCTCTCCGTCGGGCGGCGGGAGGAATTTCTCCCACCAGCGATCTCTCCCTTCGAAGCGCTGCCCCAGGCGGGGGCGGGCGGGAGGGAGGGAAGGGGGGAGCCGCTCCTGCCACCGACCCCGAGGCAGGACGGGTGGCCGGCCCCGCCGCCTGCCTGCCCGCCCGGGGGAACCAAGCGTTTGCAGAAGCAATAAATTTCTGCGCTCAGGACGCGACGGACAATGCGGTTTAGCGACAACGCTTTTTGTTCGTGTTTACTCCCGAAAATAGATTTCCCACCCCACCCTCCGCCGCGCTCCGGGGCCGCCCCGGGCTGACCCTGCCCGGCCCGGCCAGCGCCGTCCCGCCGCCCCGAGCGACTAAGCACCCGGCGAAGGACGGGAAACCGTTTGTTTTAGACCGCTGTGTGTAAATAGAAACGATAAAATAATAAAAGAAATCAATCCGAAGCTGAGGAGCACAGCGAGCTGTGGGCAGGAGTCCATCACTGCCTCCTTTGCCACATCTCAAGTGAGAACGAAGCGCCCGAACCCCAGTTTACGCACAGAAAAGTGACACCCGAGCTACTGGAGCGTTTTCTAAATGCCCCCGGACAAACAACTGCCAGCCCTCACTTTAACACACACACACACACACACACACACACACCCCGCCACCAGCGTGGGCATAAAAGCCCCAGAGGCGGGTGGTTTGGCTTCAAAGGCTGGCGGGCAGCTTCCCCCCCGGCACCGTGAATGTCACCGTGAACCCCGCGGTCAAATTTCCTCTTTCCTCTTCCCTCCCGCTCTTTGTCTCTCCCTTGGGAAGTCATTATCAAAGGGAATTTATTCGCGCCGTATCTCGGGGGCAGAGCGACCCCCCCCCCCCCCCCCCCACCGGCCTTCTCTGCGAGAGGCAGCAGCGACCCAGCCCCCCCCCCGGGACACCCCCCCACCCCCCCCCCCCCGAGGTCCCGCAGCCGGGGGCGCCTTATCTGCCCGGGCCCGCCGTGCGGGACGGCGACGGGGCACTTCGCAGACACTTATCGCTTCCCCCAGGAACCGAATTTGCATGCATATAAATTCATTCTTCTAAATTTGAATGGCTTTGCCCGCAGGGTGCTAAGGGGAGCCGGCCCTGACGGGTACAGGCGCGGCGGCTGCCGCGGGCAGAGGCGCTCGGAGAAGCATCCCCATCCCCGCCTCTGTCCCCGTCCCGGTCCCCCCCCAGCGCTCAGCCGTGCACAGGAGAGTTTCCCGGCGGGCCGGGAGGAGCCCCCGGCCCTGCGCTGATGAACCATGGCCAGACGGAGCCCGACAGATCGGCAGGCCGATGGATCAGGACAATACCGGGCTATCTGCTCTCAGGTCGCAAAGCCTATCCTGGGTTAACGACGTTAGAAATGGCCCGTCGGCTACAGCCCATCCCCACCGCACAGCGGCTGTGCCATGAGATGTGCCCAGAGACCTTAGAGTGACACTTGTCACCGTCGGCGAAAGAACGAGGTCCCGCACGGATCCAGGCCCGTGAAATCAAAGGCGCCGTCTGTGGCTCCTGCAGTGGAAAAAAAAAATGCTGAAACTCCAGCAAATTAACCAGCTCCAATCCTTCCACACCCCATTTCACTTCCATAAGCAGTTTCGCTGGTTGTACTACCTCCATTCTTAAACTGCTAAGTTGTTTTGAGGTCAAAGTTGGCGTATCACTTGGATGAACTAGAGATTTTGTCAGAGCTTTTGTCAGTCCTGGCTTTATAAGACCCAGACTGTTTCTATTCTGTTTGTTGGACTGAGCAGACCCCATCTGGTGGCCAGCTGAACATCTGCCAACTCCATTCATCATTAATCAAAAATGGAAATGTCAGGAATAATGTTTATTCTTCCCCACTCCACGACTGAATTAAATACCAACAATTTGCATATATTGTCTACTCCTTTTCCAGGGGTGCCTGACCTTTTCTTTAGTAGTTCCCCACAGCGAGGGCTCACTGTGTCCGCACAGCACATTGCAAAAAAGGAGAATCTCATTTGGGGACTTCTGCAACACAACCAACTCAATGGCTGCAGGTAAGTTTGCAAAAAGTTTCCAGACCTAGAGCCTACTGAAGACAAAGAAGAGACATTCACTTACTTTACTGAGCAGTCAAACTGTCCCCAACCTTGCTAACACTTTCCCTGACACCAAAGTGTTTGAGGGAGTACAGAGATAGTTGGCTGCACTGTTCTTTTTTCCCGGACTTTTCTGGCTTGAGCACAGAAACTACTATATTGTTCTGGGCAATGCACTTAAAGATTATCAGGCCAAAAACAACCATTGCGATCTTCTAACTTGAACTCATGTGGTCACAAGATTTTCCTAAAATTACCATCTGCATTAACAAAACATTTGATTTTGATTTAAAAGTACCAGCAATGAAAAACTGACTACAACTCCCGTTAAATCCACTACAGCCCTTGTTAAATCGTTTCATGTAGTCAAGTATTTTAAACAACTTTTTTAAAAAAAAAAAAAAAACAAACCAAAATCTCAGATTGCTGTGTTTCAGCGCTCAAACGTTGGATCCTGGATGGTATAGTACCCTTGAATGTTAGGCTAAAGACCCAGCTATCATAACTCCCCCTAGGCATTTGCAAATTGTGAAAGTCATTCCTTAACTATCTCTTTTGATTCAGGCTGCTTCCATAAGAACAAATGTGTTGCTAAGATATTTTTTTTTAATTATTTTTACACAACAAATATGACAGCACACATACGTGTTATCTGAGGCATAAACTATGCTACAGAAGTTGCCACCCCCCAAAGAAAAGCTAAAAAAAGACAGGCACAAACCGACTTGCCCTTTAAGGCATGTTCCACATTCTTGACTGCGGCTGGGTAGAGCTTATCCTTCAAACAACCAGATGGTTCAAGGGACTTGTAATGGATATGGAACCTTTTGCCCTAAGGTATTAGCACAAATTTAGTCTAGGTAACAACTTACTTTTACTACTGACCACGCCAGGGGTGTTCTCTGGCCTGTAAGAAATTCACTAAGGGTATCAGTGTGGTTTCCCAGTTCCGCAATTATCCACATCAGGGAACATCCCCTGAGATAACACTGTAATTGCTACCTTTGTTGGCAGTTACAGAAGAGAGACCAAGGAGCAGAGAACGAATTAACCTCTTGTGCTTCAGAGGCAGCTTCTCCGGGTAGGACAGTGGCAGAACACCCACCTCTCAAGCCCGATTAGTTCTGTGGATAAACAGAGGAGGTCATCCTCTACATCATCACCCTTTAATGATCACCACCTCCACTCCAAGAGTTTTAATTAAGCATCACCTCACCTGTCCATCTAAAATAAAAAGTCGTGAGTCAGCTATGAAAGGTGAAAGTATGCAGTAAGGTGAAGAGAAGCTAGAGCAACAACAAAAAAAATATCTGTGAGTAAGAATTCTTTCAGAGAAGTCAATAAGAAAACTATTCAAAATAAACCAGGTTTCGTGTTTTGAAACAAAACAAACCAAGAAAGGTTTTGCATGCTTCTGACAGCACAGGAGGAGTCCACGGAGCAGGAATGACAACTGCTTCCCAAGGGGTTACACACAAATCAAAGCCTGTGCCTCACGCAGGCGGGTATGGCCTTCAGGAATTTTAGGGATGGCGACTCAACTCCACCATGTATGGTCCTGCCTGCAGGCTACAGCGCTGGGAGCTCTAGGATGTGTTTACAGCACCAAGGTCCTTCCCATCTTCACTAGCCCCAGGTCTATGCCCTGAGGGAACAAAGAGGCCAGAGTGAGGGAAGCTGTTCCACCACGATCTAAGCTGATCTACAGGGAAAACCCAACCCAGTGAAAAAATGCTGGTTTAATTCCCTGGATCTGCCAAGAGAAAAGCAGGACCAACTCCTCTGAGGCTGGACTGTTGCGGAGCTGCAGGTTCAGCTGTCAGCTTCGCTCCCTCTCCTGGGAAAACTGGGAGTCGTGGGCCTTGCAAACACAAGGGCAGGAGGGTCTTGCTCAGCCAGTGCATAAACTGCCTGACCCCCAAGACCACTTTACATGAGGCTCAAATACAAGTGAAATTTAACTATGTTTGCTTTGGTGTGTTCAGAAACCCCTGTGGACATCCACCTGCATCTCTAGATACTTGAATGTCTTGTCAAACCTGGCCTTAGGCCTCCTCCAGCAGGTTAAGAACACGAGTGTGGAAGTACACCTTCGTAGGTGGGAATAGCTTGCACAATTTTAGCACGATGTATGATCACTAGGAGACAGCAGGCACACTGGATGCCCTTGAAGCAAAACTGAAGCCTTGAAGGACTCTAATGGGCCTCCAGAGCAAGGCTAACCCTCTTTGTGCCACTCCGCGCCTACAGGCATAGGCGAAACCTCCTTGTGCTCTCCCCGCTTCCTCCTGCCCACCCAAATGGGGGAGTTTGGCACCAACAGTGGATCACCACGTCCTGCTGGGAGTACAAGACACAAGAGGCAGAACAGTGCTGTTACTGGTGTAATGGGGCATCTCGACTGGGATGCTGATTGGTGTCTTCCCGTATTTTTTTGTTCAAAACTGCAAAGAAAGGGTACAGAAACAGCACCACATGAGTCCTGATGCCTCCAGAGTCTGAATCTTTGCTAATTTTAAAATAACATGTAAATAACATTTTAAAAGGCAGAGAAAACTAGCTCTGTAGGAGAGAGGCAGGTAAAAGACAAGAAATGGTATGGAGCAGAGAGGGGGAGATACGGGGATTAAAAGGAAGCGCGCATCTAAAATGCAACAAGCAAAAAAAATGAGGAAAAGACAACAATGCCCCAAACAGCTTCAGAAAGTAAATGAAAACATCCAATAGAAATATTAACATCAGATAACAAATCAGGAGACAATCAAGTGGCACTAGACAAATAAATAAATAGGAAAAAAAAAGAAATGCTCATTTGTATTTTCACCCACCAAACAATGGCACGGGGAGCTGCCAAGGCGTCCAGCAAGCAGGCATCCAGCAGGGAAGCAGCGCCTGACTAGCCTGCTATGGAGAGCTGCACCAGCTGCCGCTGGCCTGAGGACTGCCCGCTACCAGTTACTGCGTGTTGGGAATGCACGTCTAAAGGAGGTTTATTTGATTTCCTTTTATTAGTGCTCTCTCAGTTGAGGACCAACACACCTTCTAAAACCACAATCCCACTTCGCTTCAGCAGCAAAGAATTAAAGTTTCATTAAAATGCCCTTCCTTGTTGGATCGGGCTAGGACTTGCTCCTGAACCAACAGGTCTGTTGCCGTATCTGGAAACTCTTAACCCCACAGGCTTTTCTGAAGACAGTAATCTTGATTTTATCATAATTGACTCCGCGCAGCCCACAGTCACACGGGGCAGGGGTAACCGCCCGGGTGCCCACAATACCGCCGCAACCACCGGCTGAGGGGTGTGAGCGGGGCTCTCCTACCCACATCGACACCCCGGGTTAATTAGCGCCCCGTTTCCCAGGCTGCACAAGGCACAACGAAGTGCGTTGCAACAACACGCGCCTGCGACGCTTTGCCAGTAGCAGAGGCTGACGCAGGGTGGAATCGCTGCCTGGGTTTTTAATAACACCCCAGCGCAAACACCATTATGCAAGGGGGAAGGTGTTGCAGAGCCGGTGCTAATGCGCTGTTTGCTTATTGAGGGACTTTTCAGCCAAGTATTATGCCAAAGCCTGTGTGGATGATGAATGATGTCACTCTTATCTGTGTCAAGCTCCGTTCTCAGGCCTTGCCTCTGAAGAACTCCTCGCAATTTATCTAAATTGGTTTGGAAATTGATTTAGATTAAAATAGGAAATGGTGAAAACTCTGTGTGGCTCTTCCACTATGACCAAAACACACACACACACACGAAGGGAGACTCACCCCAGGAGTGGGGCATCCATATAAAGAAATAAATATTTAAACTAATATTTAAACAAATATTTGAACTAATACTTAAAAACAAATTTCAAACCCTTGGTGAGTACAGTTTTGTTGCATGAGTAACGCTGCGGCTATACTCACTCTGTCTGCCTTGTCACTGGCGATGCTTTTCAACAGCTTGAACTTAGGAAAAACACAGGTGATTGAGTTAAAGTGAAGGCAAAGTTTGATATGGAGGATTACTACTACTGCTGCAGCATTATATCCAGAGAAAACAAAACCCAGTTTTAAGCCAAAGATGAGAATTGCAAAGGTTTGTGGTAACCTCCTGTTGCTTAAAACGGGCAGGGGGAGGTAAATCTACCAGCCACTAAAACAGGTAACCAGCAGAGTGCTACGTTGCCATTTTCCATAAGCCATACTCACAGCACACTACAAATACAGGGGACAGAACAATGTTTAGATTAACTATTAGCTGATTTTACCAAATCAATCTCGCAGGCCATCCTCAAGGCAGACAGTGATGCAAGGAGGACGTAAAAAGTGTCAGGTGGATAACAAGATGCATTACACCTCTATTAGCTTTCTTTAGCACAGCAGTTGCAAGAGAGAAAGAGAGACTACCAGATTGATGAGGCATCACCAAAAAAAGATAAGGATTTCAGTCTTTTGCATAGAAAGATCAATGGCTAAACAATTATCCCAGCCAGGTAAGCCTGGGAACAGTCCTCTCACTTCTCGCTCAGCAAACAGAAAATTCTGTCTCAAAGCTGGGCAGGCTTCTACCCCAACAGAGGTTTATTGCGCTTCCATATCTGTTCAGTTCATGCCCTCTGCCACTACTGTTACTGTATATTTCTTGATTTTTATAATGTTTCCTGTTCTTCATGCCTAAGAAGGCTTGTCATGGGCTAGGCAGTGTCCAAATGACACCCTGACTCCAGACACTAAGGCATAGTTTTACAATGAGTTTCCATGCTTTAAGTTGTCATTGCCTTGAAACAGAAATTATACTCAGATCTCCTCCTTCCCCTTCTTGTTCTCCCCCACCCTGGGGAAAAAAAAAGGGGAAGAAAAAAAGAGAGGAAGAAGAGGAAGTCCTCTATCTAACTGAAGTTCCTTCTATGAAAACTATGGAGGTTTCCCCCTCACTCCCATGTCTTTCTTTAATGCGTTACAAATCTCCATGAGCTGGCATCCTGCTAAAAAAATTCCCACTGTCTTGTTTCCCAACGCAAGTGCTGTAATGTAACCCGTTACGCCAAAATGGGCACCAAACCAGCCCCCATTTACATGCCTGGCCAAGTGAAAAACCAATGTGCAGGGGGTTTTGCCCTCAGTACAAACTTCACCTTACTAACATTAATCTAATGGTGTATGACCAAATAAGATGTGGGGTAAGCATGCAGGGTTCATGCTTGCTGTCTCTTTTCCTAGGATGTTATGATTCAGCACGTTTTCTAAGAGACCCAAACAGGCTTCCCACTGAACAGAGTGAGGAATGCCGATTTCGGAGGTTACATTATTTCTTTTTTTATCTTTTGCTCCTCTTGTTTTTTTTTTTCCCCCTCTGAATATGATTAGTTTTTCTCTGCCGGTTTAGCTCCCAGAACTGGTTTACTGCAGGATGAGTTAGGCGCAATTGTCAGCATTCAGGAGGGGACGGAAGGAAAGCCCAGAGGGACGGTCCCACTCCTGGTCAGTAGCTAGCTATTATAACTACACCAATACATCAAAACCACATCAAAAGGCAGCCAGGGAAGATGGCTTCACCAGCACTTCTCTCAGTGCCAAGTGCCCTTGGGATTATGGACACACAGGTACAAATTGAGGCTAAAGATTAGTCAAGAAGTGCTAGATCAGTAAAAAACCCAGACCTAGTAGAGTCACAGTCCAAAGGCATTTGAAAGAGTCAAATTTCTCCTCCAAGTATTCCCTTCACCACAGAGCTAGGATGAGGTGGTTGGAGACCTAAAAGTGCTCCTTTCATTCTCTTCATCTCCACTGCACTTGAAGTTCAAGGCCAAGTGGACAGGCAGCGTCTGTACAAGATGAAAGTTATGCCTGCTTTTCAGCAGCATAATAGTGAGGATATCAGTTAAACAAATATTCAAACAGAAGTCAAGTTAATTATGTTCCTTAGCTTGCAGTCATTACTCTTTCCACACCAATTGGCAAGATATTCAGTTGTAACTACAGCAAAGTAAAAATCAGTTTAAGTCCCCTAAATATCAAGCTTCGTCTCATCACCTACATGACATTACTTTAGACAAGTCCGGAGCCTCCAATACCTATGTATTTCCTTAACTGTATTTATAGAAATGTTTGCGGACTCTTAAGAATATATAAGCATATTTTCAGAGTAAAAGACTTTAGATTATTCACAGTAATGAAAAATCTTTACGTATGAAGCACACAGTACAAACGAAGACTGTTTTAAGAACACTCAACTGGTACCCTTGACACGAGTGACCTTTGTACAAGCATCCCTTTATCCTTAAGTCCTTATGGTACTGTCAGCTGCTGAAACAGCAACTGCTTGACAATACCTGACACCTGATGCTCAGCTGGCAGTCTCTGAGCTTTAAGCTACACCCACCTGGGCTTGTCCCAGCTTTTCTCACCGGCTTGCTCAGGAGGATGGATTCCTTCGGATGCATAGCCTAGTTTTGAAAGGGTACCAGAATTTAATGGAAGTGAGCAAGTGCTAATGCAATCTATGGCCATAGACAACACACGCCTCTACAATAGACAATACCTCCCCCCCCATTTTTAAGAATATATTTACATTCAGCCACCACAAAGTGAAGGATTTCACCGTTGCTATGAGATCCAACATCGGAGGTTGAGGGAATCTGCTCAAGTGTCAGGCCACTTTCACAAAGATAGTTCAAGATTAATTTCTTCAGTTCTACAGTTTCTAAGGAAAAAGTTCATTTTCAGGATGAGACAGCAGAAAAACATGCAACCTTTCCACTACATAATGCTTCAGCATCTTTTAAACAGGTTTTGAAAGCAAATATTTGAGATAGCAAGGTGAACTCAAGGCAAAACCCTAAATATCAACAAATCAGGTTTTGCTAAGTAAAACCTGTGAATATCAGGGCTGCTTGATATGACTTCAGATATGTCTGACAGGTGATTTGTCAAGACATGGCATTTTTACAGGTCTGAGAAATGACAATTATCACATACAAAGTCATATAAAAGTCCTGAGTATATTAATGTATGTTTAGTGTTCCTTTGAGTTTTCAACAATTTAGTACCTTTATACTTGCATATTTTCCTGACTTGCTTTCTTGTGTACAAGAATTATTGCTGAGACAAGATTAACTCTCAAACAATTAGTAAGCAGAGGAAAGATGAGAATAAATGTTTCACAACAGTCATATACACATGACTCTCCAGCTTGATGTAATCTTTGGATTTTTGTGTTACATACACATCCCTCCCTCCTCAGTCATCATCTACTTTCTCTTCAGTGGTACTCCTTCATAATTCTCCTTCCCTGATATGCAGAAGTAATGAGTCAGTGATAATTCAGTGATAATTACGTTGTTTTTGTAAATGCAATCTATTGACAGCTGTCCTGGACTTTACTTTCAACATTGTACCAACAACTCCAGTCTTCTGAAGGTACTCTGAACCTTGCACCAGGCAAGTTTTAAAGCAAGAAACACGTCTTCCAACAAAGAGCAGGGTGGATATTTGGGCAAGAATCACTTTTTAGGTTTGGCCGATTGGCTTTCATCAGCAGATATCCCCCCCCACACACACCTCCAGACTGGTGGAAGCCTCATTCATAGGAAGAGGACCCTAACAGATTACTAATGGCATATTAAAGGGAAAAAAAAGGCTAAAAGGTTTTAAAAGACCAACTAGTTAAATTAGCTACAGTTTCATTAAGAAGACTTCAGTTACAGAATGGAGAATCCTGACCTGGCTTTGAGCACTGCCACTGCTTTCTCAACCAACTTGGTGCCATTATGCAGCTGGATTAGAAAGTCCTTCCTCAATCAATTCTTGGCGTGCTGATCAGATAATATCTAAAATTTGGCAAGACTTAGTTACCATGCAAAGGTCCAGAGAGGTGCTCGCTCAGTGGGAGTGAAACCAGCTCTCACAGAATTTTATGTAGCTAGTTTGCACCACATTAAACTACAGAAAATAACAAACGCCCATACCAACACAGACCAGGTCTGTGTGGGGACCACAGAGCCTCAAGTGTTACTCACCTTCCTCTTGTAAATGAGATTAAGGCTGGATTTACCTCTTCACTACACATCACACCAGGAAGATTACTGGTAGAGAAATCTGCCTAGCCAAAACCAGCTTGTAGTATAGGATCAGAAGTGTGCACTTGGCACTGTCTAAAGTACTCAAGTAGACAATCACTTGTTAAAATTGCAGCGAGATCAACTCCTGCTTCATACCAGTAGACTACCTCACCATAACTGATTGTTTCTTTGAGACTTGAATGATCAATTGGTGTCAGCTGTGCCACTGGGATTACACACCTGTGAGAGGGACAACAGACTTCACGAATGAGGAAAAGGAAGAACGCTTGGGGGAAATGGAAGAGGGCGGCTAGGAGTGTACAGCCTAGATGCTAAAATAAGATCTTCATACCTAATTACGATGTTGTTACTCAGCTGCCACAACTGCAATGGACAGGCCACCTCCTCTTGATTCTCTGATCTAGAGAAGACAGCGGAGCTAACATAAAAAGGTCAAAAAACTGAATGAATGTGCTGATCCTCCCAGCAGTGGATTTTCAACAGAGATCTGTTACCACACAGTGAAAACGACTGAGGTCAGTTTAGGAGGTGCAATTATTTGTAGCTTTTCCCCATTAAGACTTGTAACTCTCTCAATGAGAATTTAAAAGCATACATACTTCAACTTCTGTGTGAAGTTGTTAACTTCACAAGAGACAAACAGCGGAACAAGCCATTCACATTTTGTACTATCAACAAATAAATGCTGGAGAGCAAGTTTTTGGATCCAGCTATTACCTCTAATTACACCTATCTCTATGAATAAATGAAAACTAGTTTGCATATTTTCCCTGATCATTAGCCTCATTTACATAAGTGTTATGAGGCCAGTTCTTTATCCATTAGCGTGAATTAAGCGATACCCTGCTGGGCGCAGGACTGTTCAGACATGCTGACTGCGGAGCAGCTGCTCTCCTCCTTTGGTATTGAATGTTGATTAGCATCATAGCACATGACACACTGCAGGGCATATCGTGTGTCACACTACGGCATACAACATTTAATGAGAACCCAAAGCAAATCCCGTCGTTTAGAAAGCCAGCCTCTGCTCTGAAGGCAATGGTTAAGCACATGGTCTGTCTTGGGAAAGACTGAACCCCTCAAACAGTGGGCATTCGTTTTTTGGGACAACGCTGACTACCTAAGGCAGAGCTGTACGTTTTCTCAGTTATTCTAAGCAGTAGCACCACTGCCAAATAATCAAGTCTAGTCACATTTTCCTGCAAGACACTTGTACGTTACCCTTTCAATTCTGATTTATGAGACAGAATGAAGCTTCTGTATCATTAGACCTACACAGAGCATTTAAAGAAAGACACAGCAGCTATGAAAACAGAGTCCACAATACAAACGCAATTCCTTGAATGCAGACCGAGGTTTAGTATCACCTTCCTGTGACTGCTAAAAGATCTCCAGCAGAACCTTTACGTTCTTTGTAAGCTTTCCTCCTCTTAAAGACGGGTTGATGCCACCTTGTCTTGCAAAGACTCATTACTTATTTGAATGTTGCTTTGACAACAGTGCATCATTGCATTATCAACATTTCACTACTTTGCCACTGCTAAATGGAGGCAAAGAAAAGCTTTTCACAACAGTGGAGAAATTATGTCACACCGTTCAAATTTGTGGAGAAACTCTGGTTATTTTACACAAAAACATGTTTCATGATAAGGGGTAATGATGCAAGAATGCTGAGAGCACTGCAGCCTCAACTCATCCACAAAGCGGTATCCATGAAATACTGACAATTAGCTTCGTTTGTTCTGAATGACTGGAACTTGAATAGTAAAGGTTTCAGCATGCACATTTCTTCTCTAGAGATGCAGCAACAGAATCCACTTTTCCAGCTAAATAACATGTTTTGCTCTGCATAGCTCGCTCTTGCTCCTAAGCACCGATAAGCAAAACAGGAGAATCCCTCTGGGGAAAGTGGGCCAAGTTCGGTCACAGGAGTTGATCTAATTACTGTCATAGTTGTGCATCTGTTTCAAAGAGCAGAGCTAGAACCTTCGTATAAGACGTGTTAGAAGAAATTAGACATCATTAATCAGAAGAATGATGAAAAAGCATAAAACCACACTGCTTTTTCTGTTCTGTTCACAATACAGTCACCTTGTAAGAGAATGTAATAGTATTAACGAGAAGGAGACAAAAAATTTTACACCTACAGCTCAGCCCATGGAACAACCTAAGAAAGGATCTGTATTTTAAAAGATAAAGGAGGGGGGGAATAAAAAAAAAGTCACAAAAGGTCTCCAGATTTCATGCTTTCTTCTTTTTCTTCTCCCACAACTCCAGGGCACACAGACATTTTTCAGATTTGGTGAAGAGAAACTGCTTCAGAGCCTGGGCTTTGTAATAAAATGGGTCTTGTCTTTTAAACTGATAAAAGACCTAGAGATCTTTATAAACTAGGTTCCTGTTTTTGATGGCATCCACCTCCCTCCCCATGACGTCAGTGAGACTCTCTGCTAGAATGCTTCAGTAAAGAGTTAGAGATGATGCTACCTCTGCAAGAGTATTGCAAGGTGGTGGTGCCCAACTTTTTTTTTCTGGACAGACCACTGATCTCAGTCCAGCCTCAGAAAGGGTTACCCATCATAGTACACCTTCTCATGCCAGCTCTTCTTTTTACACCCTAGATTAACATCTCACGTACTGCACATGCATAATAACCTAACTGTGTATTTAGCCTGTAGGTGCAAAATGGTGTTCTGGGGACTCCTGGCTCACTGTCCCCTGGGAGACAGGCAGTCACCAGAAATGAAGCCTTCAGGAGCAGCCGTAGTGTGCGGATTACATTGAGCATCTTTGCCAGAGGACAGTGCTGACAGCCTTCAGCCCCCAGCCCAGAGGGCACCGGAGAGCACTCAGGTTGGAGCATGGGTTGAGAGGACCAGTGAGACATGAGCCTTCGGTGCAGCTGCAGCCTGCGCAGTGCCAAATACAGCCTGCCACTACAGCCAAGAGGCACTTAGAGTACATCAGCCCTCCTTTAACGGGAAGGACACTCCAGCGTCTCTGCACCAGTAAATAAAACAGGGCCAGAGCACTAGCTCAAGCAGTAGCCTGCAGTCACCTACACCATTTCACTGATGGTACGCTCCATGGCGTAGCTTTGAGTAACTGGACACAGTGTGTGGGATATAGGAAAGACCACGGACCGTTCCTACCAGGCAGGCCAGAAAAGAGGTGGGTTTGGGTTTCTCTACCCTCCCTCCACAGTGCTCGAGCTCTAGCTCAAAAGAGGCTTCGAACCACTCAGCCCACACTTTCAGGTAGTACCCCAATGCATGCAACACACGCTCTCAGCTCCCCAATGAGTATTTCAGAGATGCTGAATGGGGAAAAAAAAAAAGACAATCCAAAGAGCAATGCCTCTACAAAGTGCATGTGTGTGGTGGGGCGCACAGTGCAGTGCAACTACGGGCAAGGGCTACGCAAAAGGGATTTGGGCAGTCTGGCATCTGTTTTCAGGGGCCAGGGGACCAGTTACTGCTAAATGAAACACTGCCCAGACAGATGTGCTCTTGGGTTTCCGAGAAGTCTTCCACTAATTTTAATAAATGTGTTTAAAATGTGGAATAGCAGAATAACTGTTGTCTTCCCTCAATTTTTAGGCTTACATAAGTTTCCTTATAAAACAAAATTTTGGAACTATGATTTACTCCAACCTGAGTGCTGGTAGTAGTTACAAACTTCAATACAAGATGCCTATGTTATAAAATACTTTTAAAAACTCTTTCATCATTTGGAAACTTTTTGATAGAATCCAGTTTTAAATAAAAATAGCTTTTAGCTATTCACATTTGAGAAGCAAATGCAGGAAGACCATCATTACAAGACTGAAAAGAATGAAATGGAGAGATTTGAAATAAATTTTTGGAGTTAGGATGATTTTTTTAATGCTTCTTACAGCCATAAATTAACTCTAGTTTAGAATAAATGCAAAGAAGCAAAGAGACTTTCAATGTCATTCACGCAGACACTAATTTCAGAGGATACTGCTTTTTTCAATCATGTTTAACAGTGTTAATTTTTTCTCATTATCAGCAAAACAAAATAAGTACATGCTGAGGATAAGGAAACAGCTTTGTTTATCTTCAAAATCATGTGCTTACCAGAACTAAAGCATGTATTTGCCATATGTCATCCCTGCCCCCCTTCTTTAAATTACAAATTCATTAATATAGCACAGCGGTGCTATATTGTTAGCAAGGAATAGAACACATTTTAAAGAGCAATTAAGTGGGATAAAAACTACTTGGAGAGAAAGGTTTTCCACTGCAGCAGTGGGAGACCAAAGGGGAAACCTGACACGAAGGAATGTCAGCCTGAACTTGATGAATTTGTACTCGGAGCAATGTGTTCCGACTGTCCCCCCCCGTCCCCCCTACAATAGCAACAGCTTCCCACGTCGCTTTGCAATATCCTTCCTTACAGTTTTCTTTTGTTCTATACATCATCCTTGAGATGGATCTGTTCAGATCAATATATTTAATAGTGCAATATCTTCTGTTATTGTCTCAAACTTTGAAACTCAAACCATCTGTATTCGATGCGTAGGCTGCCAGAGACAGCTGCTTTGCCAAACAGATTGCGCAGGCTGAATCTGCAACGTCCCAGTCCAGAACACGCAAAGCCGACTCAAATACTCCCGCAGACGACAGCAGCCTTTCCAGAGGACCCACTGTGGTTTCCTGGGGTGGTCAAACTGCAGATATCAATAGTTCAGTACAGGCATGCAAGAAGGCTCAAAACCAGGTCAAGTCTGAATTTTAGTTTCCTTCTCTTTGCTTTTTTGGTACTGGGATTTGAGACAAGAAGTCTAACGGCTCGGTTTTACGGCTTAGAAAGAAAAGCCTTGAAAAGCTTGATCCCTGCTTTAAAGGAAACCAGATTCCCACTGGCACAGAAGAAACAGTGCTTAGCAGTGCTTTGCTTGCAACCATAGTTATGTTGTTGAGACAAATGTTATAATTTTAGAAACAAATGTATCTATGAGATTTAATGTAGAAGAGAGCATTTATTTCTACAGTGAAATGAGAAAAGTTCATTAAAATATATCTCCCCCCTTTTTTTTTCTTTAAAGGTAACAGTGAAAAAAGCTTTGTATCTGTCCAATAAAGATGCTAAACCTATCCTCATGACTCCTTTCCCTTGGGAGTTAGGATGCTCAGCAAGTTTGCCTCTTAAATCAACATACATTTGTTATTTAAGTTATATTGTCATTGCTTCCTTTCTGTTGTCGTGAGAGTGTATGGCATGGCTATTCCTTCCAAGCCTGGAAGCAGCGTCTTTAAAGTGTGAATATTACATTATCCACACACCTACCAGAACTAGAGAGAAAACACTTTTGCTGCATAGAAAGACTGACAACTCTAAACATGCTACAATAAAAAGCAAGACCTGATAAAAATTCCATTACTTGCTTATCTGGAGGGATTCTTCCCAGTTCAAAGGGTCAATTTCCCAGCAGGGCACCAGCGCTTATCAGCTAGCTCTGCTGAGCCTTTCAATTGCAAAGAGAAGTGTTGCCTCCAACTGGCATGACAATGGCACTGTTAAACAGGCACTTCAAAGATATAGATGTTGTAAATGCTTTGATTTTGCCAAGTTCTCTATGCCATCACTATCCAACAGACTTTTTCATGCAGAGGTCACAGTCTTCACGAGGCAAATGAAAGGCAGGTAATAAAATAAGTCGTGTGAAATGCAGCAAATCCATCTCGTGCCTCTACTCCCAAAGCATGTCCTCCCATTTTCCCACCAGGTACAGAGAAGCCCGTACCTGACCGAGAGAGAAATGGGGCTACAACAGTATGAAGTTCAACTAACCTGCTGCAGCAGGCAGCTGGGGCCAGTAGGACTTGCTTCTATCCCACAAACCTGCAACCCTCCTTCCCGCAGGAGAAAACACGCAGACAGGAGTATTACTGAGGAGAATTTGCAGGAGTGGACACTTGGAAGAGCAGATCTATTGATTAGTTGCTTGTCTGACACACCAGCCTGGATTCATTTTAAGCAGGCTGCGTAGGCAGGAGAGCAGGCACTGCCTTGGTTGATTAAAGAGACGCAGGGTTTGTTCGTTATCTTGCTATATGGCATGAAGGCGAGGAGAGCGGGCATGGTCAGCATGGACTGACTGGTCATTCTCCAGTTATCACAGGATCACGTGATATAGATCACACATGTTAAGGTGCATACGCGGCCATCCAACATCTGCCAGTTTGCATCAGCACTGGATACACGAACCTTTATCTAGATCTTAGATGACTACCCTCAGACCTTTCCCAGCATTTGATCTGTGACCTTTCCTCGCACATAAACCATATGTTTTAAGTAAAACTCTCCTGCCCTGAGAGCAAGAAGTTTGCACGTTGTTCATCTTTTAAAATTCCTTTTCACTTAGCTCTCTCCCCACTTTCTTTGGAGCAATGTCCCAGAGTCCCAGCCTTGTTTTTTTTTCAGGCCAACCATCTGCTTGGATGGAGCAGCATCCTTTGGAAAGAGCTCTGCAATCTCTTTCGAACGTCTCCAGTGCGGTTCCCTCAACCTGTAAGCTCGTAACCCTTGGGAAACCGGTAACAAGATGTGCCAGAAAAGATTGCAACAGCAACAAGCTTCATTTTCACATGAATGAGGACATGACAGGAAGCTTTTCAACCCAAAACATTTCCTGTCTGATCAACAAGCCACAGTTTACACATAGGAGTAAACATGTGACCCACAGCAAATCAAGGCCATCTACCCTAAAACAAGTCTGTTGAAAGCACAAACAGACTATGATTAAATTAAGTTTTAATTCTAGAAAGTAGTTTAAACTCAGACAGGGGTTAGATTCAATCTTCACTGAAGGAATTACCCTTTTTCTAGCTACTCTAGTTCCCTTCAGAAGGGAAAAGGAAGCTTTCCCTTGGACCTCCCTTGCTCAGTTTATGCAGGCATGGTTAAGGGCGGCAAATGAAAAGCTATTGCGTTATCGCACCCCAGCAAGTTACACCATACCAGCAGAGCCCCTCAAACTTCCCACCTGTCCCAGCAGCAAAGGTGTAAGAGCAATTTACGCCAACACATGACACCTTGCAGAAGCTGCAGTTCCCCTGGTTTAGCCAACAGGCAGCAACAGAAGTATTCCCCCGTGTGTGCCCATAACACAAAGCACATTGTAGTTTTAACAAAATTGACCAGGGCAAAGTAAAACCCTAATCTCCACTGCTCACAGGCTGATGTGGATAGCACGCAAGTTATAAACAGTTTTGTCTCAGGGCTTTATTCCATCTCAACCAACATACATTTATATATACTCTCTTTCCATGCCCCCAGCAGCAAAGAAGTACAGTTTATGGTTGTGACTTGCACACAAACAATCTCTCTTCCTCTCTTTTGTCCTCTCCCTTACATTGCATTATCCTTCAATTAGTCACAGGAGTACAGCAAAACACACAGTTCCCTGACCTCTTAGATGATCTTTTATCTGTAAACATTAGAACCTGCCTTCTCTCTAGGAGGACCAATCTTTCCAGAAAGAACATGCTTTTCAATAAGAAGAATAAAGACGACAAAATTGGAGGAATTAGGTAAGGCAGTATTTTAAATACTTATGCTAGCAACCCCGTAATAAAACCTATGGTCTTGTTCCCATCAAATATATTCAGAAAGAACTCTCTCAAAGCTTAAAGGCAAGCAGTGGTGTGTAAGTCTACCAGGTGAGTACTGGTATGCTAACACAACCAGCACGTACCCCAGCCGTTCCTTCTCTAGAGCTGCCTGGTTTCTTTAGCCCTCAACACTTGAGTGTCAGAGGCAACCTGTACAGGTGAGTCTTTGTGCCTCTGTAAACACGTCGTTTTATGTGTATACATGTTGAAATAGCATTACAATACCAAGCCGCGTACCTTGGCCCCACCAGCTGTACTTCCCCTGCCACCCACTACAGCGCCCTGCCAGAGGAAGCTCTATACCTGGGCCCAAGGAAAAGTTTATTATTCCAGCGGTTGCCAGGGATCACCCAGCCATTTCCCTCCATTAACAATTAGATGCAATATATTAATTTCTCCCTTTAGAAGAAATTCTAAGCCAGTATTACTGAAAAGTGATCCATGATCCTCAGGGATCTAATGTTTAGTAGGCTTTACAGGAAGAAAAAACCCCTAGTGTTAAGACTTCAAGTTTAGTAAGTACTACACGTACTCCAGAGCCATGAGTTTCCACCTATACTGCACACACCTGTTTAAAACAAGTCATTTACAGGGCATTTAATCATCATGCCATTATGCTCTGGTTTTGGCAAGTTTTATAGTAGAAAACTATGGGATAGCAGGCTCAGATGCATGTGTAATTTTTAACTCAAGGAGAACAGTTAATTTAATGCCACTCTTCCAATGCAGGGACTTGACTGACAAAACAGCTCTATCATGAAAAGCTTAGTTAAGATCTCATCAATTAATAATCTAGATGGCTTTCCTTGACAACACTGCTTTAACTGCAGTGCAACCTGTCATTTTGTAAAACTTTACTTAAGGAAAAAGAAGCAAAACATTGAAATAAGATTTTGCAGTGTTCAACTTCTCCTGAAAAATCTCTTTATTGGACCAAGATACAGGAATAAGCATTTATTAAAAATACCACATGCCTAACTTTATAGTGTAACATATAAACAAGCCAGGTTAGCCCCGGGAACCAAACAAAGCAAGATTTGGTATGTAAAGGTTTATCAGAAACTGGTGGATTAGGTTTTCTAAAATAGTTACTGCTGATCTAGAAGAGCTGATCTTTTCATTAATGTCATTATCTTAAGTTACTCCATCATCACCTATTTGGGTTTTCTCATGTTGCTCATCACCTTCTAACCACATCTCCCTAAGAGAAGCTTTGCTGGAAAGTTCGTTTCACAGTGTTAGTAAGAAGAAAGCTTTACATCCTCCTTCGCAGTTTAAGGTTCACAGTTGCCCACTTGTTTCCTGGGAGAGTGCTTCAAAGTGGAAGACCAGGCTAGTCCATCCAAAGTCTGGAGGGTTCAAAACTTCAATATGACTCCAAATGGAGTCACTGAAGAGAATTAGGCGTTAGGCAACATACCCTTGCCATAAAGCTGCTGGGCTCCTTGCCAGTCATAGCTCAAGAACCAGTATTTGAAATGGTAAAATACAGAGTCTCAGATATGAGAGATGGTAAGATACAACTGCCTCAGCCCCGACCCCTGAGCGCGTGCATCTGCAACGATGTGCGTGCCTACACCAAGCAACAACAGATCAGAAGCAGAGATTCATGAGCTAGTGGAGACTCAGACTCATAAATCCACATGATGCAGTGCAGCTGGATATTCAGCTTGGGCCAGCGACGATATAGCTGCATTTACACAGCTCTTGTGCTGCTGAACTTGGACGTCTCTATCGCATTCCCCCACAGCTTCTGCTTCCAAGGAAGTGCAGCCAAACTGGGAAGACTGGGAATGCACATCTGGGGTCTAGAAAGCCTCCAAGTCAAAGCTGACAGGATGAATCACCATCTTCCAGCCAGCTAAAGGATGGAAGAGATTTAACAACCAACCTCCTTCCACATCCCCATCCCCCTTCCTAAGGAGCAGCTGTGATACCCAGGAGCAGAAGGGGGGATTCAGGTGAACAGGAGAGCTAATGCAGACAGTTTGGATCTGGAAACAGATGCTCACTGAAGAAAAAAGATACTGAAGAAAAAAGATACCAAAGAAAAAAAGAAAATGTTAGAAGTGCAAAGCCGTTTAACGGTATATTTCAAATAGGACTTCAGTCCTTCACAAAAATCAGAGTAAACTCAGAAAAGATTGTTGCTTTCAGTTGAACCTTTGAGTATCAGTGGCACTACGACAAACAGCACCGGATAGCCTAAAAATGACACTGAAGCTTTATTTTAATGATGTCCAATGGGATAAATAAGCAGCACAGTCAGCACTGGCAGTGTTGGGAAAAAAGCCAACACCAACGCAGCAGATTGAGCTGGGACTCAGAAATTGAGAGGAAAGCTTCTCAGGGAGGCCCGTAGCCGTAGGCCAAAACACAAGGCACTGCTGCACAGAGCTGGGAAGGGAAAGGCAACAGAAGACAACTTCCATTAAGCTACGTAAATCACTGCAACTACTTACAGGGAGTGAAAAACACTGGGAAGAGAGGTCTGGCCACAGACTGGAGGCTGTTTGAGACGGCCTTCCCTTCCCTTTTCTTTCATATTAAAGAGTTAATATTGAACCAATAACAAGCACATTTAATTTGCTTTGCCCACTTGAAGTGATTTCCTTTTGAGCACAGAGGGCAGGAGGCAGAGAAACACCACTATGCTGTCCTCCCACTTCTGTTCCACATACCCCACTGTGCTGGTCTGGAGGACCCTGGTCCCCCAGGCTCCAGCAGTGCCAGGAGATCCCAGGGCAGGGGAGAGGCACAATGGGAGCGGGATCACTAACAGCATCTGCACTTCCAGAGGCTGCCCTTGCAGTGGAGACACTGCTGGGGCAGAGCCACCTTCCCCCAAAAGGCAGAGCTTTCAGAACAGCAAGCCAGAAAGCTGTGGTACGCCGTGGTTAGAGAGGATGGGCTGCTCCACGGAGAACATACTCTGCTTTACGCACAGCCTAGCACCTCCTGCTCGCTCCTCTGCCCAGCAGTTAGGGATGCCCAGCACCACCACAGGGATTTTGCATCAGATTTCTTTCTGCTTAAGACCTAATGGGGCTTCAGGTCTCAACTATTTCATGATGGCAACAACATCCCTGGCAGCCTGCTTGGCAAAAGGAGGACCTGCCCTGTCATCAGGCTTACTATTCAAAGTGACACATACAGGCCTTCCGATTTCTCTCCCCAAAGCCATCTCAGTTTTTACAACTTCACTGCATTACTGATCCAGACACACTCCCTCTCTTTCATTTGAAACGATGTAAAATGAAGTAATCTTAACCCTTTGGTTACTATTCTCTGGACAGGACTCAGAAATGCAGGGAGAGAAAGATCTTGAGCCAGGACAAGAGAAGCAGAGCACAGTCTGTGGGCTACAACAAAGACACGCTTGGCTGCATGCTCCCACTATACACATATACAAGTTATACACTACATGTATATATATGTATGTACACACACACAGGCAAGACTATATGCAGGCAAGATTATTCCAGAGCACTTAAGGACACAACAGTAGACAGGCTGAGACAAGTAAGTAATAATACAATTTAAAAGAGCAAGCTGACAGCTAAAAGATGCAAAGTAGTTTATTCTAAGAAGTACCTCCATCTATTTTATGGTAGAATAATTCATTTTGTATTCAGTTAAATTTGTTTCCGGAGTAATTCAGGCTTCAGATAACTTTCTTAATTATTTGTGTGGGTACAAGATGAGTTTGATCTGAAATAAGTTAACTTGAAATCCCAGCCAAGCTTAACAAGCCTTATATTGTCGGGTTTTTTTCTTTATTCTATTCTATGGCTAGAGCCTAAATAGCTATACCTATAGTTTGTGTAAAGCCATGGCTGCTTTTCTTAAAGCGCTAACCTAGCAGCTGGGTGACATGGGTCTTCCAGCTGCCTGATATGCCATACTCCAGAACTCCGAGCCAGACATGGACTGTTGAAGGAGCAGCAAATCCTCTTCCACTTGGACCAAGAACCACCCACAGAACTAACATTTCATAAAGCTTCATCAACAAAGAAGAAAAAGGTTAACCTCTCTCATTGCCAGCCCCAAAACAGGCTTACTGTGTGCAGACTCACACTCATTCTGGCAAGCGGCACGAAGATCTGTTTTGTTTCCACCATAACTCTCCCAGTCACTGGAAAGCCTGAATGCAAGCATGTATCTGTGACCACATTTTGCTTCACTAGGGCAAACAAATCATGGATATTCCTCTCCCCAGCAAAGGAGATATTTCTGGAGATCATCTTTGGAGCTTTGTGCTGCATTACAGTGCACAGCATTAAGCACATACGAATTAAATTGTCAAGCAACACTACCTCCCCTACCTCTCCAAAAAACCCCTCAAGAAATCCTGCAACTCAAACCACATCCTTATTAAAAAAATTAATAAGTAAATAGTCAGAAGGGTGTGTGCAAGCCACTAAACCGAAATTCCTAAACTCTAATCCTTTCCAACAATAAAACTTTCTGCTTCTGCCAAACCACTCGGTCCATCTGTTTCACTTTCTTTACTGTAAAAAGGCTTCCTCCACTTCACAAAAACAGTCTGTGGCCTCGATGTTTATAGTGTCCTTTTCTGAGTAAGCTTTCCTTATTTTCAAATAATTTTCACACTAAAGCTTCAGGTCTTGTCTAACAGAAAGCTCAGCTGATTGTACAAGCATTAGTTCTTGTGCCATTGTCATAAACACATGATTATCTGCTTTTTGTTGTTGTTGACAAAATAGCTGGAAAAAAATATCAGGTTTTGATTTTTTTAGATGTTTGGATTTTCTTAAGGGTTGACGAAAGGAGGAGAGAGCGTCTTCCCACATAAAATGCAACTGCTGTCTTGAAAAGTCTAAATTCTGAAGAACCAAAAAGGTAGTTCAGCCAAACTGCTTCCAGGCTTCAGCATTTCATTTGAAAGATGAACCTCTTTCCTTAGAATCCAGAAGTTGGAGAAAGTATGTATTTACTCTAATGTCTTCTCATCACGAAGAACACCCTAATGTATTAAAAGGAGATTTTTTTTTTTAGTTAGGCATTAAAGGACTAATTATTACCTTTTAATACTTCAGGGATGTAAATTTTGAAGAAATTCCATCTCGTCCCATACCTTGGTAAACCTTCAAAAACACATGCTGTGGAGGACCTGCGCACCAATCCATCAAGATCTAGGTAACTAATCCAACACCCCTTGTACCTAAGGCAAGAAGCAATTATTTAAAGAACATATACCACTTAATGACAACCATTTTTAGGCCTCCTACTTCGAGGCATGAAGCAAAGGTGGCTTAAGAGCAACTTCAAAAATGTCTTCTGCAGGCTACCTTTAGAAGAATTGGTCCTGTGGGTGGGTATATGTAAATAAGAGTTCCTGCTCCTCAGGGTTTCATATGGAAACATTTACTAAGTTACACCAGCATAAATGACTGTAAAAATCTCAGAACAAGCCTTCTCCTTCAACATTAGATACTTCACCTCAGATTTTATTTGTAATTAAAACGTTCCACAGGAAATAATAACCATAGCCTTAATTAGGTAATTAAACCTGTTCTCGAAGACTTATGTAATGCAAAAGAACAATCATGCAGATGGAAAAGTTTAAAACTACTAATTATATGCATGCACAAGGTACAAAAAAGCTTCTTTCTTAAATCTCTTACTTTAACTTTGGCAAAATTACATGTTCAACCAGCTGTTGTGCATCTCAAGTGAAGAGCTTACTAATGCAAACCTTCTGTATCACAGTACTGCACTGAAAGCCACATTTATTAATTCTCATAGAGTTAGAAGACTCAGAAGAAGTAAATCAAAGCTTCACAAAAAGCTTAAGACTGCTTTCTAGATCCTCTTGTGCTTAGATGTGCCGCAAGTTCAGAATAACTTATCTTTACACGGCTGTAGATGTTCCTTCCCCACCTGCCTGACCCACCCTTCTCTAAGATGAGTGATAATAAGGATGTCTCAGCTGCTCATGAGGCAGCTGTTAAACCGTCCTACTTCAGAGCTATAAAAAGTACAAGGATTAAAGAGGGTGGGGGAAAAAAAAAAATCAAGTACAATTATTTTTCTTAGTGGATAAGTGTTCATACAGTTGTAAATGTGCTCTGAAAATTTAAGACAAGGATTTGCCCTGTACTGACGCCTTACAGATATTAAAGGGATTTTAAAATGGGTGCTTTTCATTCTCTTTTGCAACTTGTTGCTCAAAATATGTACAGCCCAAGTTGGGATCTGCACCTCAAAATTTACTTTCCTATGATCAGCCTATGGTTTCATGAACATCTGAAAAAGGATAATTACAGTTATACCTACTTGTGTAGGAATGCATTTCCCTAAAGCATTTAGATTAGTTTACACTAGTGCCTCAAGTAAACAGCCAGTGGTATTTTACAGCAAGTCAGCCAGTTCTCACAGGCTTTTTAAATAGTCTTGTCTTGCCTCACAGAACTTAGACCACAGAAAGAAAGAAAACATTGGTCTTCCACACAGCTCCCTCTACTGATTAGATCTTCATACTTTGTCCCATTGCAAAACATTTATAGAAGATTGTTCAGCCATACAGATTTTATAAGAGGTCAGAAATACTTGAGTGTTACTATATAAATATTTAAATATCAAGTCTCCGGGGGAAAAAGAAAAAATAAAAGGATCCAAACAAGTTAGCCTTGTGTGTCCAAAAGCTACTCAGTGCCATGAAACCCCTGGGTAAAAAATACCCAACCAAATTCACATCTCCCAACCAAAACAAAACTAACCATACTGAAGCCTCACGGAGAAGTTCAGCTTTTCAGAAGCTGGGACAATAATAATGACTAACTCATATTTAATAGCCAGGGTTTCCCAGAAGTTTTGAATAATTTGAGATTTTTATTTCAAGATCACATAAGCATCTTCGTATCAAGAAAAATGTAAATCTTGTCTATAAAAGAAGCAGCCAATAAAGAAAAACAGAAAACCAAGCAACTTCAAGCCCTAAATTGAGTCCTATCCCCAGAGAACAGATGCTACCCATCGCATTGCCATATTTATTGCAACTTTAAAATGCTTATATTTTGCTTTTCTTTTTTCATTAGAAATTTGCCTGAGTTTAAATGTATAGGTTTTCACGTACCAATTGAAGGTTGATCTCTCAGCATTAAACACTGATGAAGATGTCACCAAATATTAAGAACTAGAAAAATAATAATGTATTGTCCATTTTATGACAATCTTACAACGATACTTTCAAATATATCATGTGGCATTTTTGTGCCTGGAACTTAAGAATCCTGATGAAGCCTCAGGGGCTGGAAATTGCAGCTTCCTCCTTTTTCAGTAATGTTTGCTTATGCAGTCTTAGCAACATTTGTTACCAGTAAAGAGTACAACTAGACAAAAATCTTCTAGTTAGAGACCCATATTTGGTAAATACTTTATAGATCTATAAATGTGGGTCTAAATTAAGCAAGTAATCTTCAACGTAACAGAGGAGACAACACAAGAACTGTCAGAAGTTTTATACTAGCCAATTACCTTGCTTTAATTTGATTTTAGAAAAAAGTAACAGTTAATAACCTACTGCCCATCAGAAAAACACGACGGTTTTCTTTGACCTAAGTCTACAACTGTAGACAACATAGCCAGTAGTTATTTCACCTGACCTAATCAGCAAGGATTCACTTGTGCACATTTAGATGACACAAGAGTACGGTGGTGTAAGAATTGTGATCACCAGCATCTGCATTAATACTTCAAAACTACAATTCGTGGTCAGGTTGTATCTGTTCTTTCAGTTAAGTCCCTTAACTATAAAATTTATGTATGCCTAACACTTCCCTTCATGTCATAGTTCACTCTCTGCAGCATGTAAGACTCTCAACATGTGCTCTCCTCACTTTTTGCAGCATATTAAACATACAGTGGTCAACAACTGCTCTTCGAAGACAGGTCTTCCCAAGGATTTATCTTGCCAGTTCAATTTAGCAAAATAGCCTGTGTTTTTTTCCTGCCTCTTGGGTCCCCCAGTCTTGTACTGGACCACTAAGTACCAAAGAGTGGATCAGTAGACCTCCTTTCTCTCTTCCTGTGAGTGACATGGACTGAAACATCAGTGGCTTAACAGCGTGAGGCCACTCAGCATGTACCATCATTATTTTATTTTAACATCGGTGGAAGTAGCTACTAGGTGTAACAACACTTGTAGAGAAA
The DNA here is from genome assembly GCA_017639485.1 of Pluvialis apricaria. Taxonomy (NCBI): domain Eukaryota; kingdom Metazoa; phylum Chordata; class Aves; order Charadriiformes; family Charadriidae; genus Pluvialis; species Pluvialis apricaria. The sequence continues at coordinate 189,184,023 of CM030007.1, read as the reverse complement.
TAGGAAAACCATGCTTCGCAGCTGCTTATTTTTCAGCCCAAAGGCTGTGTTTCCAGCAGCAAGAGAACCCTGCAAGTGCTCACCTGGCTTTTGTAGCCAGGTTCTGGTTACTGTACAGCCTTTATCTTGGCCTTCCACAAACAGATCTCCAGTTACAGGTAAGCACGTCCGTATGCATCCATTTGTCTTACCATAATCCTGTTCAGAATTCCTCCCCGTTCAAGCTTTTCCCTACAGATATCCTGAAATTCATGAAACAGATGTATAAAAATAGCAGTTTAAACACACTTCTCTCAAGGAATACCAATTATCTCTAGCTTCAGAAATGCTGACGTCCTTTGGGAATGGCTAGACAGAGCCATCTCCTGGCTAGACAGTAAACAGAACTTCTGTGAACATAGACCTTAATGTCTGTGAACAAGCTACTCATCCATTGCAAGAGAAATCCTTTGTGCAGATTCAAGGGTTGGTTTCAAAGGATAGTCTTCATATCTGCATACTATAGTTCCTCAAAACAATCAATTAGTAACTACATGGATGATGGAGAGCAACCCATCCTGTTTGCTACTAGGTTTTTGCAGAGTATAGACATGAAGTTAACAGCAACTCTGGCGTAAAAACCCCAAACCCTAAACCTCTCCTGTTGGCTTGAGATTGACACAGCAGTAAAGCTTTATCCATTTGTCCTTAACAGAAGTCCCAGAAGAACATCCAGGGTCCAGGAGACAAATCGCACACAAACCTGCTCAGTACTATGGTGTGTCTCACCCCGCAACACTGTCTGATTTCCTTAGGCATACCATCAGGATAATTAAACTCAGTTACCTTGACTTTTCATGATCAATTGGTAAAAATAAGTAATAGCTTTGTTTTGGGGATCCTGTTCAGGCTATGTGATTAAGTTAACAGGATGAGTTTAACCCTATTTAAGTTTCTAAACATCTCATGTTGTGGGTTTGCTTTTAAAAAAAAAAAAATCACAGAAATAATAGTATCCTTAGACTGCATTCAGTCTTTTGCTTCAGTACATTTCAAAGCTGCAATTCCTGTTTCTTTGACAGAAGTCACTATTAGAACTCTTTCTAAAACCACTTCTCTGCACAACATATCTACAACCCACATGCCAGAGTCATTTTTCTATTTCCACCACCCCAGAAGAAAGATGTGAGCATGGCAAACAAGCCTTCTTCAGGACTTGAGCATATCTTTAGATTCCTTGTTAAACCAACACTCAGGACAACTAACAGATGTGAGACAAGTAAGTAGATTTTGTTCAGTTAATGGTCTTTGTTAGTTTTCCTCCCTCCTAAAAAAGGTATTTCCATCTCATCTGAATGGTTGCAAACATTGACCCACCTGTAAACATAAACAGTACAAACACTACACACAAGGGCAGGTAAGGAAAGATGCCACAATCACTAGGCTGAAGCCTAGCAGCATCATGAAAGATAATGGAATAAAGAACTTGCCATGGCTGTGAGAGCAATCTGTCATCAGTATCTTCTCCAGATTGAGTGCAAGCAGTAAGCAACTTCAGCCCTCTAAATCAGACTTTATTTTATACTGCATTATATAAGTCCTCACCTCAGAGGGACTAGAGGCTTTTAGACTCTAGTTTTAGCTACAGCTGAGCAACTATCCTTCTGTTCCCTTCTCAGAGGCAGATGAGGCTGGGAAGTCTCTTAAAATACACTCTTCAGCCACCACTGGGATGATTATCGTTTTCAAAAGATTCATGGTTTCGACCCTTGAAGGGAAAATTCAGCTTTCTCTGAAATCCTCATAAGTTGGCCCTGACACACAAGCTCTTTCAGCAAAGGAAACATTCTGAAGAAGTGTCAAAATACAGGGTTTCCAAAGTCTTGGTTTTCCTGTGTACCACCATTCATATGATGGCAGGAGCAGGCACAGCCATTAGCAACAGGAGCGGGCTGTGGCCCTGCACCAACCTGGGCGCCATTTCAAAGTGGATCACGTATACCAGGATTTGGGGATCTTGGGCTAAAGTAGTGCGTGACTGAGGTCAACAAAGCAAACCAGAACACTTTGGCCCTGCACTAAGGCTGCTGTCCCCTCCTACACGGGTGCACAAGCAACAGCTAGATCATTGGAAGCATTTCACGTAGGCAGTCTGGCAAGTCACAGATGTCACTTTTAAGTAACACAGACATTATTCATAGCCAGTCACTGCTTGCTATCTACAGATAACTGATTGCATTCAGACCAGATTGGAAACAAGGTTGGGTAAAAAAAAAAAAAAAAAAAAAAGAAAAAGAGCCAGACAATCTGTTCTCTCAGAGCTCCAGCCATTCCTGCACGCAGAAACTGGGAAAGACTTCAACAGCCGGGACCTACACTTTAGCACAATAGCTGCTCAAAGTCAAGAATACGGCAAGATAATGCATTACTAGCCAAGCGCAGTAGAAACCTCAGCAACTACAGTTTGAGTCTGCTTTTTACTGCAGCTGAAGAATCTGACTACTTTATTTTCCAGTCCTTGCCTGCTCTGTATTAGTGTAATCATTTTTTTGAACATCCAGACTTCCTGCACACAGTGTAACACTAGAAGAGATCATTCAACTGGCCATGCGAAGGTGCATGGCCCATTTTGCATTTTTTAATTGCATGAATAAATCTGGTGCTTTTTTTCCTTAAGATTTATATTTACAAGAGTGCATAGGAAAATTTAAACACAGTAACAGCAGCACAGATCACTGGCAATACAGAGTTTATACATCAGCGCATCACCACTTAACTGTAGAAATCAGTTCATTTGAGGCGATACCTACACCTATTATATTCTTGGCTGCTTTGCTAAAGCATGGTGTGGCCTACCTATTACACAGCTGCAATCAGAATCTCCCTTCCCTAACAGCAGGATATAACGAAGTAACAATTTTTGGCAAGTACTTCATAGCCACAACTTGCCAAAATGAAGTTCAATCTCTGTTTATTAATCTCTGTTTAGTTCAAAAATTTATGAAGTTTCTTATCACCAGTTTTTGGGACTGGCAATAACGCACTGAAATCAAGACGTTTGCTCTCTGAAAGAATATACTGATATTTTAAAAACGCAGTCATGTTTACAGTATTTAAAAACACACTGAACTTACTGTATGACTTTTTTGAAAACTTAACCATTAGATCACAAAGCTGAACTACTAAAAAAATATTTTATGCAGGTATCTATAAAAATACAAATTCGTGTCAGAGCACCATCCTTTAAATAACAGTCAATTAACTTTAATACTCTATAACACTTCCCTTCCTTGAGGAACTCATCTCTGTCGATACCAAAACCCAGTATGTAAAGCTCAATGAGGAAGCAACACACAATTTGGCACCGCAGTCCTCTACAAGCCTTCAGATGTGGGACCTCTGAAATCCTCATTAAGAGCATAGTAGCAGACACACAGTATGAATGCATTAAACTTTTTTTTTAAGCCTGCTTGGTTTTCTACTTTTCTACACCTGATGTATACAAGAAGCTGTTTATAAACACCAGACCTGAGTTTGCATTTGTGGGTACAATACAGATCAAGCGAGCAAACTAAGGACAGAACACACAGGAGATGTTTACAAAAGCATATGGCACAATCACACTGAAGAGACTAATTTTAGCATTCAAGATCTAGCAAGTTCCAGCAATTTTGAGAGGTTGATGTAAAGCATCTCTAAATCTCTTGCCACTGTCCTTATGTGCATCAAGATCAATATGACACAAATGAGACACACAAAGCCAAACTCTCTTCCTTTGGAAAGATGTAAACTGAAGTGCTGAAGTCTTTTCCCAGCACTTTCAAAAAATAAAAAAAAAAAACAAAAAAAACCCCAAAAACCACCACCAAACAAACCCCCCAAAAACCCACAAACCAAAATAAATTATAGTACCTTAGAAAAAGACTCAGAAGATTGGATGGCAAACTAAGAACCAAACACACCATTGACTACATACAAAATATTTTGTTGATTTTTGGTTTTCATTGGAATTAATTCCATCTCACTGCCTATCATACATTAAAGAAAGGCACTAGGGACAAAAGTTCTCAGACTTTATCTACAGGAAAAACAAAAAAAAAAAGTCTGTCACATAGGAGACTTTAGCTTTAGTAATTACTTCCCTCATCCTAGACTTAAAAGATCTGAGGATACACCCTTTTTTCTCAGGGCATGTACTCTTTCCCTACCATTTGGGTTTAGGCTCATCTTTATCCACGGTTTAGACCGAAATCTCCCCTGAAATGACTGACACCTACCCAACCCACCCTACACTCCACCCTTTCCACTGGCGAGGGGCAGTAAGTTTTGGCAGAGAGGCCAGAGGTGACAGCCGTGCTGATGCAGACAAAGGGTTCCAACCCCTAATAATCACTGCACCATCACGAGCAGTATCCATGTGCAGTAGCATCCCCAACTACTTTAGCACATGCCAACATCTCCAAGGACCATTTCAGTATTAGGAAAGTCATAAAAGTGAGCCATGTAAAAAGAGCAGAGACAGAAGCAGAGCGTACCTGCAGAACAAGACAAAGCATGACACACAAGAACTGGATAACTGGGGGTTTTTAAGACACAACTTAACTTAAACCCATTTATGTTTGGGATGCTGCAGGGACTCTGCCTTCTTCATCTGTGCTGACCACATGCAGCCTTCTTGTGCCAGTGCTAGGGCTCAGCTGATCACATGGTGAAACAGTGCAGGAATTTAAACAAGCAGAAAGCTAGCTCTGCCAAAATAAAAAGAGAAAAAAAGTGAAATTTCCTGTTGATTTGATTCTTTAAACCAGTTCACCATGAGGTCAGGCAAGCAGTAATGCCACTGGAAGGGGAAAGACAGACCACAGCAGCACTTATCTAAATAGTGCTCTAAGCCAGCAGAACCAGGCCCTCTGTGAGCACATTTCCCTTTGCTGTTCTCAAAGCATTATCGATGTATCTATGCAGAGTGATTCCACTTTCACATTCAGAGTGACACCCTGAAATCTTCCTCCTCTTTTGCATTTGCTCATTGGGGTAGGGAAGGAGGAAGACACAAAGATAAGTTTACTGTAGGTAGGAATTGGCTGTTTGCATTAGAAAAAAAGTACTGGAGTTTTAGAGTATAGTATGTGAACTTCTGTGGCCAAAGTATCATCTGAATACTTGCTTTATACAAACAGAATTAAGCAGTGATTAAGAACTTACAGAAAGAATAAAAAAGTGTTACTTATCTGGAACAATGTAATCTGACTAAACAGTAATACACTCACATGCTAGATGGTAACACACACAAAAAAAGAACATGTTTCTTTCAGAGCTTGGATTTGAGCAGTGGACTTCCTCGGAAGGACATGTTTTCTCTGCAATGCCATGTTACCTACCAGTGCCACCAACAGAATCACAGAATGGTAGGGGTTGGAAGGGACCTTCAGAGATCATCTAGTGCAACCCCCCTGCTAAAGCAGGTTCACCTAGAGCAGGTTGCACAGGATCACGTCCAGGTAGGTTTTGAATATGTCCAGAGAAGCAGATTCCAAAACCTCTCTGGGCAGCCTGTCCCAGTGCTCTGTCACCCTCAAAGTATCATGCTCAAACCCTCACTGGCAATAGCCCTGTTATGTGCAGATACCTTGAACAGTTCTCTAACCATCCTCAAACGCCCAGAAGACCCATACAAATCAAAGGACAGCCTCCAAGTTGAAGTGCTACAGAACTGTTGTCCTCCATTAAAATGGATTTGTAACAATTTGAGTATGATGTCCATTGTATTTGCTTTTTTAAGCAAACTATAGGTGGTACAGATATACAAGCACTGCTCATACAATAACTTTGTTTCCTGAGGAGTAGAACACCCTAGTTCAGTCATCCTTTGAAGTGTACAACTCTCACTCAGGTCAGAACTATACTGCTATTTCATTACCAGCTCTATTGGATCACTATAAGCTTGTTTCTATTCAAATGAAAGGAGGGACTGTTTGAAAAGTAGATAAGGTAATTATCATAGAATGGTTTAGGTTGAAAGGGACCTTAAAGATCATCTAGTTCCAAGCCTCCTGCCATGGACAAGGACACCTTCCACTAGACCTGGTTACATCCTCCTTTCTGTCTCTCCAGATTCTCAGTTAGTTGATCTTTACCTCTCGCATCTTTATGGTGTTCCCATGAGTACCATTTTCCTTCTGTAATCACCATGGACTCAAGTCCTTGAGTGGAAGAAGAGTAGACCCAAGTCTACCCAACCAGTAGCAGGAAAGAACATATGCAATACTTTAGATGGAAGTGAGACTAGTTATGCATTAATTTTCTAAATGTCCTCCTGACAGACTCTACTAATAAGAAAAAAATCGCTGGGAAAAACAAAAGCACATTCGTACTTGAAATTCTTCAATTCTTTAATGGGCGCTTTTTTTTTTTTAAGTACAGATGGAAAAATGTGCTTTTGGTAGAATAAACACAACTGTGTGTAAATCTGCTAGTGTAATCAGTACTGGACTTGGTCTTAAGGGAGAAGCTTCCAAAGACATTGCCAGTAGTAGTCCAAAAGGTGTTAAGTCTGATTATTTTTACATAGGGTGAATTTGCCCAGGAGTTGCCTTCATGAAACATCATCTTAGAAGAGTTAAGAACTTCAGAGCTGGACATGCTACAGAAGATGGCCTTTTTCAGTGTTTTAGATCTTCATTTTGGTTTATGAGGTAGGTTCCCCAGCTGTACTACATACTTTGTGAAGCATTTTGTCCACGTGCTGCCCTGATGCACTGTATTGTGGCGCTACAGAAGCTGACAAACTGGGTCTATCAAATGAATTCAGTTCTATTAAAAAAAAAAAAGATGACAAGACAGCCAGTGGCACCAGAACTATACATTCTACAGAAAAGGACAGGGCATATTTTAGGTTTTCATTAAAAAATGGATTTATGAAGCAAAGAGGTGCTGTGTGGAAACAGCAATCAGCAGTAGTCATTCACGTAATGTAAACCCTCCAGTGAACTTGAGCTTCCAGAAGAAACAAACCACCCTGTCCTTGTTTTTCAATGAATTTTGCCTTATTTCAAGAAACATCTTTGACATTTTGTGCAAGCTTCAGTGAAGGAAAAGGGCTGTTTACCTTTTAAAGAGACACTTTAAGATTGAAGCAACACTGAGATGAGAATAGTTTTATTTATATCACTAGGCTTTCCTTGAGCTAACAATCCTGCCAAATCTTAGATTGCTCTGGTCACAGCACAAAAATTGAACTATGGAATATCAACTGCAGAGTGTCGCCTGTGTTGTCAATTTTTTGTATTGTTGCACTACTCTTTACACATTGGGGTACAGACAGCATGCTATCCACTCAGAGGCGAAAGAAGTGTTACCTAGTCAATATAAGTTTCCTAAAATTTACGCTATAAGATTTAAAAACGAAAATCCCACATGACCAGTCTGTCATCCCCTGAAGGCATGTGTCATGCTGCCAGACATGATTAGAATGTGATAAGAAAAGAATTTTAAAAACACTAAAGATCATGTACAGGAAGCAGCTTTAGGGTTATGCCTTATCAATCCAAACTACTAGGTTTGTAATTAATAAGAAATGGTCAGTCAGACAAAACATTCAGTTAGTGCTTGCAGTAAGACTTATGTATCCTAAGTTCCAAATAAAAGTATCTATACTTTTAAATGCAAAGCACATTTGTTAAGAAACCTTAGTCATTGTAAGCAAAAAGTGTCTAAGTAGTAAGGGCCAGTTCCATTCCTCCTTTGTTATGAAGCTCTCTGTCTATTTGTCAGTATTACTGGGCAAAATTATTTCTAACTATTTGTTATTCACACTCTTTTGGTGTAAAATATAGGCAACTTTGACCCTTGAAGTCAATTTCTTGAGCAGGTCACTCAAGACCAAGATTATCATAAGCATTACACACTTCATCATTACATACTGAATCTTGAAGTGCTCCAACTGCTGCTGATGTTCAAAGGACTGGCATCTCAGATGCAACTACAGTGTATTTTTCCTCACATTTAAAGAAGTTCTTTTTTTTTAAAACTTATCATTCAGGCATATTTGAAGCTGTGCATCATCTGATGAAAACTGAATGCTAATGGAATATTAAAAAATTTGGGGCTTGGTTTCCTTTTTAAAAGCAGAATGGCAGCACTGAGCGCTGGCAATTTTGAGGCCTCATGATTGCTCAATAAAACTAGCACCAGGGCTGAGCAATGCTTCACTTAAAGGAAGTTGTCACTTAACAGACCTCCCATTTTCTAGAACTGCATAGGAATCGACCATTTTTACGTCTCAGTTGGGGGTGGTGGTTTATTTTTACTTACATACCCTTTGCTGCTGGCTAATAAGTACTTTCCAGACGCTGCTCGTTTGTTCATGTTCCACACTAGTAAGTACTGCAATTTGGAAACATACTTTTGAGATTCTTTCATTACATATTGAGTTTCAATCCATGTTAACACCTTATAAGATGCTCAGCACCACAGGTCTAACTCCCTGTCACCCAATGGACAAGCTCCATCCTAGTTAATCTACATTTCTTAGTAGCTCTTGCTTCCACATCCCTATATTGTGCTTTTGCCCAGTCAAGAGGCAACTAGCAACATACTCTGTTCAAACCCAGAAGAGGATGACAACAGCAATAAAAAAAAAAAGCGCTTTACCGTAGGCCCAGGAATAACTTCATTTTTTCCAATATGAGAGAGTGGAACAGCATCAACAGCTTATTCTTACAACAAACAGATAAGCAGGTGTGAACATCAGCTAGGGACTACTAGAGATATACAATTAAACCCGACACTTTTGTGCAATTATAGCTTCTTAGGACAGAGGAAACAGTAGCATTACATAGAAATAGCTATATTTAGAGTCTGCATATAAATTGAATACATCAGCAACAAGCAACTGGTAGGAAAGGACATGGAAGAGAAAGGCAGAGGAGAACAGAGGGATTCCTTGAGGAGGTTAAACTACCACCACACAAAAATACCCTGTTAAACACTGATCAAGGGTTTGTGTGCCATGTGGGAGAATGTTAATTGTTTACAGGTACTCAGGGCTGCAGGACTTGGATGAATACCAGGAAGCAGCACTGAGAAAGTCCATTGTACAATTAAGAAGGGAGAGGAATCGTTGAAGGAGGCACTTTCATTTAAGCCCATCCTGCTAATTCCTAACCTAATTATTTACCACTGAGGGTTTCCTTTCCCAAGATTGAATTCAAGGAACAAAAAAAAAAAAAAAAACACCCCGAAAGAATGTTTTCATTCTTTTGTGGGAAGAAGGGTTCAAAAGCAGACAGGTCTTGTTTGGTGTAGCACTAACCAGTATTTGTAGAAGATAAAAAAAAAAATGCTTCCTGGTCTATTTGAGAATGACTTCAACACCTGCCACTCAGGTGATTCATTAGCACCTCTGTTTCACAGCCCCAGCAGAAAGTCTATAAAGCTAGTAACACTTTTCACATTAACAAGATAATGCTCACAACAATTTAGCTAAAAACTCTCAAACCATATGCCTAAAATTCTGAGAAAACCATCTTTTTATTTTTAAGCAATATTTTGGTCAAGCTGGCCAGATGCTCGAGTTCTGCAATGCCAGCAATTCCTCCCCATTTCTTTTCTGCAGAAGGTTTTCTGAATACTTAATATTTCGCCCAAGTGTAATTCTTCTGCAGCTAGACTAGTTTAATCCCGGAGGAGTTCACCATGCAGGCAGCTCAGGGTTCAGCACTCGATGGCTTTGATCCACAAATCTTCTGGCTGCAGGCTGTCACCCTTTCTCTTGTTTGCCAGGTGAGTCTCACCCCTCCCTTATTTGATGGCCACCCTGCAACCGTGGAAAGAGTCGGACACTGCTGTTGGAAGGCACAACCCACCTGAAGTCTCAGTGACCTCCTGAGGTGCCCCTTCTCCTTCCAAGACTATTAAGAAAGGCAACCTGTGGCAGCCTCAGCCTGCATCCTAAGCAGGATTCCTCCACAAGCCTGAGTTTAGCATCTGCTCATCCTTCCTTCAACAGGAGGACCAGCAGTCACCGACCCCAAACAGCCTCCTCATGATTAGATAATGTTAACAGTACGTGCACAGGGACACGTGAATCCTTAAGCCAACAAAAGGCATTTCTCCTGTGGTCTCAGGCAGGCCTATCTCACCGCCATACCTGCAGGACAGGCTCACTTCAGCACAGAAGCTCCCCAGGAATGAGGGCGATAAGGGAGCGCTCCTTTGGCTATTCAGCGGAGCCCATTTCTTTCTCCCTCCGCTGTCTGCGGGCCTGGTTAAACTAGTTTGGGCGGCTTACGAGGGGCCTGGAGAGAGACAAAGCGTTTGCTCTTCTTCTGTTGTCTCCTGTGTTTGTGGAGCAGCAGTTATCGGCCTCCCGCCTCCATCTACGCACTCGGACCACTTCAACCCTCATGGAGGCACCACCACCACCACTGGCAGCACACGTCCTCATCCTGCCAGAGGGTCTTCTGGAAAAGGAAAGTCTCATAAGGAAGAGCTGGCTCTCCAGGCACGGAGTGCCACAGCCTGCCGGGCTCCTGCCGTACCCCTGCGGTCAGCCGGGGCAACCCGAGGCCAAAGGCTTTGTTCCACTTCACGTTCTCCAGCTCTACCCGCAGGGTCACGTCCATCTTCTTCCCACAGAAAAAATGAAGCAAGATGTCACCCCAAAAGATGCACATCTAAACGTACCCTTGAGCATACGGGCTGGCACCTCCAGGCTTGTTCCCTTTTCCTTTGGGTTTCAGTACAGCTTTGCAAATTAGCGCAGAGACACAGCAAGCAGAGGGATGACAAAAATAGGGAGTTCTCCGTTTTTGTGTTTTTTTTTTTTATTGGCAGGCTGCCCTCTGTCCTACAAATCCATTTATTTCACTCATTTAAGTAGAATTATTACAATTTGAGGGGCGGGGAGGGGGGGGGGGGAGGAAGGAGTGCCCAGTTTTTAGTTTGCTGTCAGTGTCACAGCCAAGTCTTTTACACGAGTCCTAAACTTCAGTCGTGGGACACGGTCGGGGCAGAAGCGCCCCGAGAGCCACAAAGCGCACCCACAGAGGCACGGGGGACCTCATCTCCTCCCGCAAGACCGCCAGAGCGGCTCTCCACAGCGCCCCGCGGCCCCGCGGCAGACCCCCGGCAGCGGGATCCGCCTCACCGCCAGCCCGCGGGCGCCATCTAGCGGGGGCCGCGGCCGCTCCCCGCCGCCTCGGGTGCCCCCCCCCCGCCCCGGCAGCGTGAGGCGAGGCCGGGCGAGCCCCCCCTCCTGCCCGCGGCCTACCTACCCCCCCCCACCCCCGGCCTCCTCCCAGGCCCAGGTGACCGGGGAATCCGCCCGGATCGAGGTGGCCTCTGGATGCTCAGAGGGCTGGAGCACCTCTGCTGTGAGGACAGGCGGAGGGAGCTGGGGTTGTTCAGCCTGGAGAGGAGAAGGCTCCAGGGAGACCTTATAGCGGCCTTCCAGTACCTAAAGGGGGCCTACAGGAGAGCTGGGGAGGGACTCTTTATCAGGGAGTGTAGCGACAGGACAAGGGGTAACAGCTTTAAACTGAAAAAGAGTAGATTTAGATTAGATATTCGGAAGAATTTTTTCACTGTGAGGGTGGTAAGGAATGGGCACAGGTTGCCCAAAGAAGCTGTGGATGCCCCATCCCTGGAGGTGTTCAAGGCCAGGCTGGATGGGGCTCTGAGCAACCTGGTCTGGTGGGAGGTGTCCCTGCCTATGGCAGGGGGGTTGGAACTCGATGATCTTCAAGGTCGCTTCCAACTCTAACCATTCTATGAAATGAGCTCTCCATCATTCACCAACCTTTCGCTCAGCTATACGTTGAGCCACCATCACAAGTCACACCAACACCTTGGCTGCAACTCCACCACACCTCTCCCAGGTGAGGAGATAAGGGCACATGCTATTTTTTTCCACCAGGACTGCGAGGTCCTCACTGGGAATTAATAGCAGCCAGAGCCCTAACACCACAGTCTATGAGCTTTCCATACCCCACCAGTCAACTAGTACATCTCCAGCCATCTCAGAGTCCGTACATGGTGTTTGCCTGACCAGACCTGGCTGCCACCCTCCCCATTGCAGCACCCTGCCTCTCAGCCCATCCCTGGAGTCACCAGCTGCAAGAGAGCCCAAGGCAGGCACTGTCACACCAGTCTGGTTTTCTTTGCAAAACCAGAAAATGTAGTTAGAGCTCAAACGCCATATTTCAGTATTTAAGTGAAAATGTCGAGGACTGTCATTAATTTTGCATGTTTTTCATCTATGCAGTTTCAAGGTGGCTATTCCCAACCATGTCTCCTGCAGACAGCCAGCACTGACGAGATCCACCTTCTCAGGCAGGTACGCTCTGCCCTCCATGCTGGTAACACACCTTCCAGCATTGGCCCAACAGCTACAGAAACACTTCAGTTTTGGAGATCCTCCCCAAACTAAAGTTCCGAAATATGAATTTAACCACAAGCCTGAAAGACCTCAGCCTTTTTTTTTTTTAGAATTGTGCTAGGTGTGCATCTATTGTGTTACAGCTGCAGCATGCGCACACAGGTTCACGTGTCTTCCGAGATGTTTTTCTTAAGGGGCCAAATTCATACCTGCACCAAGCCGTGTGCATACTTTTGTTAGAAATTTAGAAATAGTTATTTTGCAATATATCCTTCTCATTTTATTCTGTAAAGTATCACAGAACAAACGAATTTGTAGGTGAAGCCTGGAACTGTTTCACAGGAAAGAAAATTGAGGCTACCGGAATGCTGTTAGACATTAATGTTACAAAATTGTCTCTAAACAGTAATTCTGAAAGGATGTCAAATGCACCCTTCCACAGTGTACCAATTTTTAATCATTTTTACCTCCCTTTAATAGGACACAAAGTCAGATAAAAACTTAGAGCCTGCTGGCGTTATTTAAAACATTGCTTTACTCCCCACCCCCTGCACTACTTTTGTCCTTAACATGTGCATACTCTTAAAGAGTTTTAAACACTTTCTCACAGTGTACACCATGACATGGACCTGTAACTGAATAGAAGGATTACTCAAGAGTAATCTATTCACACTCATCATCCCATACATTTTTGCTTACTGCCACAGAAAACATGGGTACTAAGCATCTGTCAGAGGCATCTTGTCAGAAAGCATTTGCATGAGAAAAAGCTAGCTTTTAAGGACACCTGAAATAGGTACATCGTGACCTATTCAGTAGTCATAGTTTTTAGGATACCTACATACAAATCAAGACTGCAAGCAAATGGCTCTAGAATTATTTACCAAAAGGACTGCTTCCTAAAATTTACCTGGGGTTTATTGCTACTTCCAAAACAGATTTGTGTCTTGCAGCAGTGTTGCACCATCAGCTCTGTATTTTCTGGTGACAACTCCTCAAAATTATCTATAAACAAGTTCAAGCTCTGGATCTCTAAATACATCTCCATTTCCTGAGGTCAAGTCTTACATCACCAGTTTCCCAACAGGCAGAAAGTTACTTAAGTCTCTTCAGAGACTTTAGTCACCAACCTTATTACACAATATTGTCTTTGGTTGTCAACCACTACAACTAATAAAGAGACAGAAGGATGCTCTTCTACTCCCATATCTTTTTAAATGGAAATGTTTTGTCTATAAAACTGATAAGGGCTTCATTTTGCTTGGCAATGACTTCAGTCTTTCTTCAAGCTTGCTGTATATACCAACTTGGATGACAGACTAATTTTCCCAGAGATTCTCATACTCTAGCCACAGCACCCTTTTGTTTCTCTTGTACCCAAAGACAACTTTTGCACACCAGACCTTATGCTTTGAAGAGATTAGCAAAACTAGCTTCTCTTCCAGCCATGCGTTGCAGCCTCCACAATAATAACTCTCAGAAGAGCTTAAAAATGCTCCAAAAGTGGTATGACAGAATGACTCTCAAAGCCATCAGATTAAAAATGAGTAAAACCTGCCACCAGGAAGACCGCCTGCACATCTCTGCACTCAGAAGCTGTCAGTTCCCTATTCCACAACAAGGACTGCTCTACCAGAACAAACCTGGGAAGCATCCAGCTTCCAGCCCAGAAGAGCTTATTTGATTTTGACAAGCATATATATCCCTACCATCCACCCTTCTCTGCCCCCACCACTCCTCACATCAGCTATAGGCTAGCACTACAGCACCGACCACAGCAGTTCACAGCAGCAATGAACACCGCACCTTGGTTTGGTCTCTATCACCATGCTACCTCGCTGACGGACAACTATACTTCAAAAAAGCCACAGTTAACGCTACAATCAATTTGCTATGATAACTCAATTATCTAAAATGCTTGATTTTTCCCATGGCAAGTAATGCAAAACCTAGCAGGGACAAGGGAGAACTCGCTATTGGAATGAATAGCTGTAATCAAGAGGTTGGAAGCCAGTTGTGCATCACCTCTGTGGCTGGGAAACCACATTGAATATGGAGGTCTGCAACACTACAACCTTCCATGGCATCTTCTGTCCCTGATACTTCACTGATACATAAGGCCACTACATAAGGCCACTGCTAGCTAAGCAGCCTCCTGAATTTTTTTGGGGGCGTATGGGGGATTAAAGTTGAAGGCAAAAGCTCAAGGACTGAACAGCGTAAGAGGCTAAACACCACAGGGTTTTCACACCCATCATAATCAAGTTGGAGATAAAATTTAAGGGATATACTAAACCTACCACATTCTTCAAGTTTAGAGAGACTGTTGTGGACACCTGTGATTTGCTACTCAAGCAGAAAACAAAAATTCAAACAAGCCAATAGATCCACTCCAAGTTCGAATACATTACAAGAGTCAACTATTTCATGTTTTTTTTTTTTTAAACTATAAAAAGAGGCAGTCAAAGCAACATTTCAGTTAGGTAGAGAATGCTGCATTAATTTCAAAAACTAAATAGAGGTAAAGTTGGAGTCTGTTGCACTGGTTAATGAATGAGGTGACTGTTTTCAAAGATATCCACACATGTACAGATCATAGCTAGCATGAACAGTTTTTACAGCACTGCTGTATAATCTCATTCAGTTATTTGACTACTGATGGTAATTAAGGACCATAATCCATTGCCAAAAAATAAACAAATGTGAGCAACCACCAATACTTAGGCAATGACAGAAATTGTGTATGGATATTCCATGTTTATTGCCAAATACTTAGCTCTTCAGAGAAAATTTGAAGTTAAAGTAAGTTCTTGAGTATGTACAAAACAAGAATGGAGCCAAACACTTTACAGTCACAGGAAAAACAACAATAACTGAGAAAGTTTTGTTTGCGTAGAATTAGTATCTTGAACCTGGATAACGAGGAACAAGATTCAATGATTAGAACTACTAAAGCAACAGAAAACTACAAAGAAAGTTTAAGTTGTATGGATAGCACCAATTCAGCATTCTTTCCTTCGGGATTTGCAC
This sequence comes from Pluvialis apricaria, assembly GCA_017639485.1. NCBI lineage: Eukaryota > Metazoa > Chordata > Aves > Charadriiformes > Charadriidae > Pluvialis > Pluvialis apricaria. Next base: position 189,168,635 of record CM030007.1, on the reverse strand, counting down.
AGAAATACAGCTACACCCCAGACTTTTTGTAGGACCTGACCCTAGTAAGGTAAGTACTTTACCATGCATATTGCTTATTAACTACCAAAATTGATGCAGTAGTACTGAGGTATTAAATCAAAGAAATGTGCATCATGATTAGGGGTACTGGCTGTAATGTATTATATATGAAAATGAAACATTATGTATGAAGAGAAACAAGCATAGCAACTGATATCTACAAACTAAAGTCACAGTGGCACATTGAACAATTTTAGGTTAACCAGACTCACTTAAAAATAGAAACCAGAGGCTGGGCTCTTCTCTCACCCCATTTTACATGTCTTTACTTCCATTGATTTCAAGTGGAGTTCTTCACAATTTATGCCATTGTGAGAGGAGAATCAAGCCTTGTGTGTTTGAAAGGAAACAGCAGACATGTTTCCCACCAGAGTGCATGGGGAGATTTTAAAAAAACACAAGTATATGAACTGTGAAACCGATAGAGTACACAAGCGAAGGCAGGCAAAGAGGCTCTAGCTGGGGGTGGTGGTGTGGAACTTACAGCTTACCCGGGGCTTTTTTTTTTTTTTTTAAGACTTGGGATTTGAATTAAGAAGTCAGAAGCCCCGCATTAAACTGGCTTTAAGATAAAATTTTAGAAATAAATACTGTATTTTCTTTCTGACAGACATCATTGCTTTGTATTTTCCTACAGTTATTCTATAAAATGAGGAGCAGGCCATTTTCTTCATGAAGGACACAGACTTTCCATTCCCACAAACTGAGAAGTGGGAGGGAGGTCTGAACTCTTTGCATCACTCACACCCAAGCACAACTAGATGATCTTCCAAAACCTTTCTGGATCTACTGTAGTATTAGTTGTCCGGATGAAAGAGCAACACTTGCGAGTGGAACTCAAGTCAGAGAAAGTACTAGCTGATTTATAGGTGACAAACCCACTTCATGGTTTGGACCCATGGCACAACAGAAGCTACAGCTGTTTTTTTTGGGTAGCAGCATGTGGTTAGGAAGCTCCTCTTTCACCACTCCGGTGAGCAGCTCTGTGCACTAACACAGTCGTGCTGGTCTGTACCGATTGGGAAGCTCACTTAAAACAGAAAGCAAGAAAGCCCCCAAACCCACAAACATTTCCAAACCATCTCTACGTCCCTGCTCTAGCTGTGCCAGCACAACTAAGTGACAGTGCAAGGGAAACAGTATTTTACAGAGGGAATACAGACTTCTTTCATTATCAGGTTTCTCTACCATAGTCATGCAAGACTGAAGTCATTCATACTTATTCAGAGTCCAACACTGACAGAATATTACTGTAACTGCCTGTTTGAAAATGCTTTTCCCCCACCTTCACTCGTGTGCACAACAGTGTTGCAGTTCACATACTGTTTTTTAAGTCTCCCCCGAACTCCAGTAGGAAGACATGCTGGCAGTTTCCTTTTAAAAAGAAGTCTAGATTCTCTTCTCACAATCGCATTAAATATTGGCTGATTTAGTACGTGACAAAGCAGGAAGAAGGTAAATGCATGGAACTGCACAAAGGAGGATAACTTCTACCTGCAGAAAAAATGCTGCATAATTCAAGATATACCTGCTGATTTTCATGAGACCTGTTCTTTCAAAGAATTAGTCTCCTTCCAGGGGCCACAGGGAGGTGGAAAGAGGTCCAAGAACAAACACATATGCCCTTGAATATACAACTTTGAGTGTTTTGGAGTTAGTATTTACATGTTGAACACTGACTTACACAAAGTTAAAAAAGAAAGCCTTAAATGAACAGGAGCCTGGTATCACCTCAATTCCAAAAATAAGGCCACCAAGTATACCTTTGTGCTACTGCACCACAGTCAAAGAGTCCTTGTCGTATGAGTACCTCTTTACAGCATCAGCTCCAGGTTAATAAGACATCAACTAATAGGTGAAAAAGGTTTAGCAACAGCTACAGTGCAATATGAGACAGACAAGGAGACCTTAAAAACTAACCTACCAAAATTGCAGTCTAAAAGATGGCAGATTCAGAACTAGACAATAGAGCTCTGAATGTCAAGGGAGATTTTGCAAAGAAAACTCAAAAGCAATAAATCTGCAGCGATGAAACAGATGCCTGCTTGTCACTGTGGTCACTTCAGTTCAATCAAATACCTGCATTGCTCAAGTTCAATATATTAACAGCTACTCTAAAACCGTAAGAGCTGTTCTTGCATGAAATCAACAGTTTTATGTAACTGCAAAATCATATATTGAGAAAGAAATGGGCTATTAGCCTGGACCACTGAACTACAGGCTCGCACCACCTGAAATCCCCTGCCAAGATTGCCCAAGCAGATTGTTTGTATGAAGGGTCGGGGGTAAAGCCTGACGTTTACTGGATGCACAAACAGCTACATCAACCATTCAGCTCACTAACCTACTCGGCAGCATCCTTCCCCGCGAGCGCTTCCGCAGCTTTTTGGCAGCTCATACTTGAACACAATAGCAATCCGTAGTACCACGCGGATGCTCTCTCCGGCCTCACCCTAGTACATGGCTCCCTTCCCCAGAGCCTCCTAACAGGAGGCCAATGCCCCGCAAAAGGGGACCCGCTCTCTGGGATCTGGCTGCGGAGAAGCACTGCCATAACACAACCAATTGCTTTTTTAGGCAGCTCACATTTCTCCTGAATAGTGGTGGTACCCCCTAGAAGATACCTGCCGAAATCCAGTCCTACACTGAGCTGCTGAGAGGACAGAACAAAGCCGCACCCTGGGTAACAACATCCATACCAGGCTGGAAGTTACGTATTTTTCCAGTACCTCGGTACAGATGAGAGCCTGGTCTGCTTTCTACATGTTTGGCAGTACTCTAAGACATTCGTTGGCTATTGGCCTGCCAAGCTGTTTAGGCTTCTAAGCTCCTTTGCACTCGCTTTATACTATTAATTTTGTTAAATATAAACATATCCTCTGTGTATCTTATTCCCATATTCCATATGCACAGAACAAACTCATTTCAGGCCGAGGATGAACGGGAACTCAGTATTTATCACACAGATCCACCACCCTTTGCAAACAAGACTGAAAAAACCTCTCACAATGAAGTTATCCATATGATCTTTCTGATGAGCAAAGCATGAGAAAACAGTTCAAAGCTCTCAGAAAGCCATATGTATACTTTTACAAAAGACATCTGCAATTCACCAGTGAGGTTCTAGACCTAGCATAATTCATTTAGCAGTCTGTATATATAGATGCAAATAGACTAGGTTCAGACATTTCTTCAATGCCTTCATAAAATTCATTTTAAAGTACATAAATATTCACACTTGAATAGTCATCTCAGCATGTGAAGCTTTTATTTTTCTACAAAAATACCGATTCCTGCAAGGAGGCTGAAATAAAGTAAAAATACATTAGTCCTGAAGTATGCACACAAACACATGCAATTTCTTTACATAAACACTTTTGAACTTCTGGGTGATTATAACACTTGATTACAAAAAGATCTTTAAAAAACATCTTCACTAATCATGCACTAATTTTTAACGTACTTGAAAACACATCGGCTTTTACTGCGGTTAGACAAGTTGATCCACACTTGAAAGCGCAAGGCGGCTTTCAATTTGTGCCGTGGTTATTGTGCGTTTGTGTTGCTACAGAAGTGGGCCATGGGTGAGGGCAGTGTCCGACTAGCCCATGCGCTCGACGGGTTGAGCAAGAGTGCCTGGGTGCCTCGACGGAGCCTCTTGCTGAGCTAGCACTCTCTCTGTCACAGGAGTACTTTGTTAATGAAGAGATTAGGGGAGGGTAAAACGGGTAAAGCTGAACAATTACAGCGCCTGTGTCAGAGGTGGTTTACATTGCTCCAGTGAGGAGCACGGGAATACAGAAGAGATGTGCGCTTCGAGGAGCGGTATAGTAGTATTTATCTAGATATGTTAAAAGATTCAACTGCACAATTCTTAACATGCGAGTTTCTCATTTCAGTCTTTAAGACTGGTGAGAGAAGATGCAGCTTTCCTACAGAACAAGAGGGTGCCAGAATCCTACCACGCAGCATGATCTGAGGCCTACGTTGCTATATTCATAACTGCATCTATGTTCTTATTCTCTTTTTAAAACATTCAGACACCTTCAGAAGTGAAGATGTTTGGACAATGAAGACTCTCTTTAAGAAAATTTAAGGGACTAACATCACCCTACTTAAAAAAAATCTGTAAGTTTTAATATAAGCATCATGATATTGACATGCAGATTTTTAATCATGCTGGTTGCAATTATACAAATCAGCGATCAAATCCACCAAGAAGTCAGTTTTTGTATACACCACATTAACACAAACATTAGACATGGATTTGGCATTTTGCCATCAGAAAAGCCTAGTTCTGGAATCATTTAATACTGAGATTGGGGCTACTTGATCCAAGATTAGAAGGCAACAAGCTCAAAAAGGTGGTTATAAAAACATCACAGGAAACAAAATTTATTTTACATAAAAGCAAAGCAATCGTATTTCAATATTTGGATGGCAGTTGGAAATGCTTTTTTGGCATGCAGCTGCTCCACGAAGCCAATATTGTGTGTAACTGGAAACATTTCAAAAAACCAGAATTGTTACTGAAGTCAAAGACCGTAATTGCAAGCTGTGGGATCTGTGCTTAGATAAAAGAGGGGCAACTGAATAAAACTGTTACGGATATAAACCTACAAGCACACTCCATAATACTCATCACTTTATTGCCAACTCGGTAGAACTAGAGAGCAAGGGAGTAAGGCGGGGGGGAAGGAAAATGAAGGCGAGAAGCACACAAGGCAGAACAGCAAGAGCTATCAGGTGCTATAAATCAATGTTTCAAACACAAACCTTAGACAAGAGTACATGACTTTGGTAGAGAACAACTGAAATAACACAGTTCCAGCTTTTGTTGATGTGTAATCCACTGGAAATGAAAGGCCTGCCTGAGAGACTGTCTACCCCAGGTTTACTAACTAGCAAAACACTCTGAGCTTGATAGGTTCAGAATGATCTTGAAAAGCAACTCGCCAATCTTATGGTTATATTTAAGAACTTTTAAGGAGTTAGCCTTCCAGGCAGAGTTCCAAGAAAAGGTAAACTATCAAAAAGCTGTCATTTACAGATATTTTAAAAATACTAAAAATGTTTGTATTGGTTCCTACCTTTTATATCTAAGCACTTCACTCATTTCGTACATTTAACAAAACCTCCTTGCACAAGAACATGCTTGAGAAGTATTATCAGTTTGTGCTGAGAAGTCATTTGCTCATTTAGCTTTGCCAAAAAACCCAATATAATTTATTTAGTGCGCAATATAAACAAGCAAAATACAAAGAGGAAGAGTTACAGCAGACCACTTGTGAAGTTTTCTCCAGTAACTGGAAATATCCTTTGACAATGAACCAGCAGCCAAAGAGCTGTTTCTGTAAAGTGTGTAATTTTGGCAAATTGTGATCCGATAGTCTATCTGGGAATTTCTGCCAGAAATGCCACAACTTCAGTGTGCTGTTACTTGCAAAACATGTTTCTTCCCATCATTCTTCAGCCATAAGGTGGGAGGGGGAAAGATGAGCGATAGCTGTGCCGTATCCTTCCAAGCTGGTTCTTCCCATTATACAACTCCTAATCCAAACAATTTAAGCACACAAGCAAAAGCTACTCATTTCTGTAAACATTTCCAGGAGCAGGACCTAAGCATGCATGGCTTACACCAAGCATATACTAATGACTAGAGCTAACCTCAAGTTTACCTCTGTTTAAACAGAATAAGCAGAAAACAGTGTTGGCCAAACTGAAGCTTAAGCCTTAATACAAGGGGGTAAACGGAATATTGATAGAAGCCACTTGGTCATTATGCACAGATGTCATAATCAAGTATTCTTAATGCAACATTATATCATACAACAGTTTTCCCAGAAACACAAATGATGCTTTGCAATTATTAAAAAAAAGTAATGTTTCAGAGCATGTTTTTATACCTCAACAGCAGGGATCTCTTTACCATAAGGTAGTGGTTGAAAACAAACAAAACCCAGCTTGTTTGTTTGTTTTAAATGGACTTCACCACTGCACATACAATTAACTCTGGAATGCACAAGACATAGCATCCAAGCAAACAGAGGCTTTAAATTTAAGTGCAACTCTCGGTCTGCTCTGTTAGAAGCTGTGTATAGCAGCCACTGACAATATATTACGCCAGATCCATATTACAAAGGGAAGGGACTTTTAGGCTAAGACACAAAGGCTGCAGAATTAGAAAGGGTCAAAACAATCTGCAAACACATAATATGAACCAAAGCCATTTAAATTACTCTAAAATGTAGACGTTCATTAACATAGAAAAGTTTCACAGGAAAACAATGACAAAGTAAAAGCCATCTGATTTTCATATGCTAATTAATTAAATATGCCAAATGCATTTAATCTCTTATTATAACCATAGGGGGAGACAGACCAAACTCTTGAAGTTCTGAAAAGACAGGTCATTAGCGTGCCAAGTCATTCTTCAGATCTCTGCCTTATATACAAACTTACATTCCCAACTTATTATATATGTAAGTAAAACCTGGCTCCCCTCCTCCATTTGTCCTTCTTTGGAAGACACTTGTTATCTCCTACTCCTGTATTCTAAACGTCTTATTAAATGCTATAAAGAACTCATTTGCTAGGAAATAAAAAGCAGCACAGGAGCCGTTTTGCCAAAAGCCCGAATTAAACGCCCTGGTCTCCCTAAGATGTAGAATAAGCCAGTTGAGAATGAGATTAATAACATTCTTGCACATATGCATGAAAAATCCACGCATAGTTTGTAGTCGTTCACTTTTAAGTTCAGATGACATTTCTAGCCATTTCTTGCCTTTCCAAACAAGAAAAGGATTCTGATGTTTACATAAGGTTCTTCTTGCTTAATAAATCTTAAATTGAAACAGATTTTTTTTTTTTTTAAACAATTACCTTCTTCAGAGTTATCATACTACAGGATATTAGGAAAAACCAGACTCTCCTGTTGCTTTTACCCACATCTGACTCCAATCTTAATAGTTTAGCTATTAACCCTGTAAGGTCCCCCCACACACACCTTGCCCAGTTGACGTTAAAATTTTTATATGACTGATCTGGGCTTACTCATTACAAAACCTTTTGTTATACAGAAAGAGAGCAGCTCCGTGGACCTTGATTTACAGGACACAATTAAGCGTGTTGTTGGCAGAACTGCACCAGCCCAGCTCATCCGGGGCTCTGCGGTGAGAAATGAAAGGATCTGTCACTGCAGTCAGAGTAACTGCTCTCCCTCCCTCCCTCCTCTCCCCTTCGTTCCCTTTCCAAGCCCGCTCTGACCCGCTGACATTTTGGGATGAAAACCTGGCCACCGGGATATACCTGTGCTGTAGAGAAGTAACACAAATAACAATAATTCCTCCTAAAAATAGTCATAACTAGAGCTAAAGGGGGGAAAAACACATCCTGCCAGAAAATCTCAGTAGTCACTCTGAGTTTGCCATGCTAAACATGCAGTTTAAAGCCCTCAGTTACCAGCTACACCGCAAAACCGGGGAACTTCGCCGGCAGTAACGCTAGCCGTTTATTTTTGCCACCTTTTCGGTTTTAGCATGTAGGGAATATGCATTGTTAACCTTTAAATCCTCTGTATAAACATTTCTCAGAGAGCTTGTAAAATATCCCCCCCCCCCGCTGCGTTTCCTGGCTCGCCAGTTGATGGCATTTAGAAACACGGGTACCGGCGGGTGCTTTATTTTGCTTTCCTCGGCCACCCCGCTGGGGGACAGTGACAGATTCCCGTCCAAGGCCAGACCCGGTCGCCCCCAGGCTCGGACCACAACGAAGGCGCCCTGGACTCAGCCCAGCCCGGGCGGATGATAAACGGTGGCTGCCGGAGTTCGAAATCCCGCGGTGGGAATAGATATACTGCGAGAAGGGGCTCGGGGAGCGTCCATCGCCCTTCCAGAGCTCTCCGTGGAGGAAGGAAAAAATAAAGACCTACTCCGGCTGGGGCCGTGCGGCCTCTCAGCCGCTGCCTGGGGGGGGGGGTGTGGGGGGTTTACCCCCCAGGAACACAGCGCGCTGGCCGGGGAGAGCCCGAAGGATGCCGCCGGGATGGGCGGACCGAGGTCGCCCACCGCCCCCCCGGGGCCAGGAGGGCGCCCAGACACGGACACTTCGCTGAGGATGAGGAGAGGGCGGAGGCTGCCTGGAAGAGGCCAGTTGTCACCCGGCTGACAGGCAACAGCTGAGCTCCCGCATCTGGACCCTCATTCAGACCGGCGGCCCCGGCCCGCCGCGCCTCCGGCTCCGCCGGCCGCACCGAGCCGGCGCCGCACCACCCCCTCCCGCCACAGCCGCGGCGGGGCTCGCCGGGACAACCCCCCGCCACCACCACCACCACCGTCCCCGGCTCTCCCGAGACCGCGGCCCCCGTCCAACAACTCCGTGCAGGACGGCGCTTCTCCAGCGGCGCCGGCTCCGGCTTCGGGCGGCTCCTTACGGGCACCTCCCGGCCGTGCAAACCCCGGGCGGGGGGGGGGGGGGGGGGGGGCAGGAGCCCCGCCGCAGGGCGGGATGCCGCGCCCCGCCAAACCCGCCGGGCATCCCGCCGCGCCGCCGCAGGCTGCCCGTCAGTCCCCGTCCTCGTTCACACCCCCCTCCCCGCTCCCGCGGGGAGCCGCCACTTACCCTCCCCGCAGCGCGGCCGAACCACCACGGCGACGTATTCCCGGGGCGGCGGACGGGAAGGGAGGGGGTCCGTCACATCGACGGCGGGGGAAGGTGGGCTCCCGCGGAGTCAACGCCGGCGGGAGACGCGCATCTCCGGCAGCGCCGCGGAGGGGACCGACCGCCCGGAGCTTGGTCTGCCGCCGCCGCCGCCTCCTCCGCCGCCGCCGCCGCCCCGCCGCGAGTGGCCGAGCCCCGCGCCCGCTCCCCGCCCTAATGGGGCTCCGCCGCCCCGCGCCCGGGACGGCGACATGCGCCTCCCGCCGCCCCCATTGGCTGCCGCCCGCCGCGCCCGCCAATCGCCGTCGGGCCGGGGCGGCCGGCGGCTCGCAAAACCCGGCGGGGCGGGGCGCCAGGGGCGGGGCCGGGACGGGACACGCCCCGCCCCGCCCCGCCCCCGCCCCGCCCCGCCCCGTGTGCCCGCCGGCGGCGGCGGCGCTGGGGGCGGAGGCGCGGTGCCGTCTGAAGCCGACGGGGGTATGGCGAAACTTGTGGAACCCCTTCCCCCCCCCGCCCCGGTTTGGGAAGGCCGGGGGGCGGGCAGGCTCCCCCACCCCCCCCACCCCACCGTTTCCCCCGGTCAGACGGAGCTCTGAGGCCAATTGCTGGCTCCGCGCCGGAGGGAGCGGGAGAGGGAAAGTTAATTAAAAACTTTTCCCGCTGATGTGTGCAGAGGTGGGCGACGGAGCCCGCTCCGGCGGTACGTGCGACCCACGGTATTGTTGGTGGGCTGCACGTACCCGCCGGTTGCGCCCGGGGCACTGCTGGAGGGAGCGGGGCCATCACCCTCCTCAGCCATCGTCCCTCCTCGGCCCTCGGCCTCCCGGGTGCGTGGAGCCGGTAGCCACCAGGCTTAGAAAAGCTCCCCGAGAGGGTTGGCAGGGTTGGGCGCTTCCCAAAGCAAAGCAGCCCCGGTGATACCGTAAATCAGATGGCAAAGCGAATGTGGTAGGCATTAAAGGGACACTGAAGTGGCCAGGTATACATTTAAATCCCTTCCCTTATATTGTTACCGGCACTTTCACTTACTGTTTAAGCCGTTGGAGTTCACCGTCCTCATCTCAATCACTCGCACCTCGCACCCTTTAAGAAACATGAATTGAGCTCCCGGTTCGCACACCGGTGGTCTCGCAGTGTTTAAACCCTCTGTGAAAAAATCAAAAAGAGAAGGATGAGTAACAATGAAGACGTTTAACTTAATGTTATAATTTTTCTATAGATGCAAATTGGAGGGCGGGTTAATTTCACTTGAGCGGCTCCTAAGGAATCGCAAACTCTCCCCGCTTGGTGAAACAAGTGTGTTTGGAACTGTGAAAGCTTAACATAAAGCTGAGATTTGGTCTGTTGTCTGGCAGCGTCTCTCTTGATTCTCTAAACAAGGAATTATCTGAGGTTGGGAAATGGCAATTTTCCCTTCGTGTTTTGAAACACACTTGGTTTTCCTGTGTTAGCAGAGTAAGTTTTTTGTCTGAAATCCAATCTGGTCAAAAGCATCTTTCTGTATTCCCCCCCCCCCCCCCCCCCCCCCCCCCAAAAAAAAAATGTAACACTCACAGGAAACAACTTTAGGCTACAACCTCAGGCTACAACTTTATTACAGGCAAGAGTGTTAAACCTACTTATCACCTCAAAAGTTTCAGCTGCAATTCTAACCCTGGGTGCTCTGCTCAGCCGTTTCCCTGCAGCCTGGATGTAGTGTCCCCATCGCATTGCTGAACACTTCCTCTTAAATCTTAGCCAAGTCTGAAAATAAACATTTTCAGATTGCATCTGCATGGAAGTTTTCAGAGAAAAAGCGGACGCTTGTACAGACAGGTGAGACCTCATTAAAAGAGCTCTCCATCACTTCTCCATCAGAATTAATTTCGATGTCTCCTGTAATTTAAGAAAAAAAAAAAAGGATGAAGTAGAAATGTGAAAAAATGAATGCATTCTAAAGGGAATCTGAAGAAAAGGGTGGCAGAGATGGCAAAAGGGCTGCTTGTAGCCATCTGCTGCTATAGAGCTGTTTGTCCCTTGTCCTCTGTTCTTCCCTGCCACCTATTCAAGCATTTCTGTAGCGTTTATCACGAAGATCTAAATACGTTTAGACTGTGCTGCCAGCATTGCATGATTTCCCTCATTTACTTCTTCCCACTTCAGGTTCCAAAGGCGTAGGAAATAAGATTGCTTGGCTTTTAAATAACCTTGTCAAAGGTGTTTACAGTCATATATTAGCAGATCTGAATCTGGAATGAAAGAATTTATGGCCAATGCACTCTTTTAAGTTGTATATCTGTTTATCTGATCCTCACTTACAAATGCCTCTAATTAAGCTATAAACTCTTAGTTTCTACTTAACCATATGGGCAGCCTGGGAAGTTTGCTACAGTAATGTAATTTACCCGTCCTACAGCCACGTCTGCAATGCAAATCCAGCATAACTGCTTTAATAGTGTTAGAACCCGCTCTGTTTTTCACAACACGGACAGAAATAAAGCCTGTCCAGGTTACCAAGGGCAGTCCGGATGAAACAGCGCAGACAGTTCTCTCTTTAGACCTATGGCACTTTGTGTCAGGGAGAAAATACGCCCACAGCCCTGCAAAGAGTAGGAAATAGCATAAAAAAAAATTACAATCTGCAAATATAAGTACTGGGGAAGGGGCTATAATCTTCTCCATCAATTTTTTTTTTGCCCTTGCTGTGGGAGCTACTTGGCTCCCCTGTGATTTTGTTGCATTTTACCCTCCAGTACTATTTGTGGTTTTTAGTTGGATGCACTTTTCATTCACTTGAAGTCTGGATAATTTGAGGATGGGGTCTACTTTGCCACTGGAGTGGGTTAAGAGAGGTGTGAGGAAAACTTGCACATAAAAAAGGCCCAGAGTTACAATATCTGTTTGTGTATCTTAAGCTTTTATTAAATATTTCAAAAATATTTAAGCAAGAAAAAACATATAAACTACTGATAAGCAAGTTTAGAAGGGGCTTGAGTCACAGCTTCGTTACCTTGACATAGTAAAAGCCCCACTTCCATGGGACTGTTACCTATTGCATGAAAAATATGTTCTAAAATACGTTCTATATTGAGGATTTTTCTCTAGAAAGTAGTGCCGGCTGATCATGAATTTCATGTGAGGAATGCAATTTTGGGCCTCTGCTGCAGGAGCTTAAAATTTAAAAATGTGAAGTAAGAAAAATTTTTGTGTGACTTTGAAGTAGGAGGAAAAGCTTCCGTATAGACTCACACAGGTACCCTGGAAGGAAATGCCTAGAGCGGTCCATCTGACTTTCTTTTCCAATCCTACCTCTTCCAGTGAATACTTTAAATATTTCTTATCATCTTTGAAGTATCCCATGTTTTCATATTGAAAGGACTCACTAACTCTCAATAGGCAAGAGGTTGCATAAAACTGCTTTTGTGTAAAGCTTACATACAGAGCTGCGACTGCAACTGCAGGTAGGGGAACAGATCGATAGCAATAATTTTTGCTAGGTAGCAAAAATATAATCTAGCACTGATGTAGCTTAAAGGCTAGCCCAGCTTGAAAGAGATGGTTGGACCAGATGGCCTCCAGAGACCCCTTCCAACCCTGATCCTATGATCTAGAGCTCTTGGATTCAGCCAGTACAGAAGATATAGGTCAGACTACTCTGTCTAAAGCAGTTTAAGTACTGGGGAATAGAAAAGGCCGTGCCTGGAGATGGAGAGTTTGAGTGAAGCACAGTGATCTTTATCCTGGCATTAGGCCACCCCACAGGTGGTGTTTTCACTCTGTATTTACAACAAAATTTGCATCAGATTAGGGGCAAGGTTTAACTTTTTTTGCAAGGTCAGATTGGACTGTTTTGTTTTGGTTTGGCTTTTTTTTTCTGTGGTGTGAAGCGTAGGCCAGCTTCTGGGATCATCTGGGGATTTTTGGGGGAGGAACAATGCTTTAACTTTTGCTGCTCGCTTTCTACAACTCTGTGCATTTGGTTTATATTTTCTCTTTTTATTTCTTAGTCTTTCTTTAAGAAGGGAACCCACAATGGGTACAATGGCCATTCTTTTCCGATTTGTACTTCCAATAGGCAGTAGTGCCACTGCTAATAGTAGCAGTGGGAATGCCTCAGTTTCCCTCTTTGCATGCAGAGAATAAAACTGTCATACACCACATGGGTCTTGTTAGGCTTAGTTAACGTTTGCGCATCACTTGAGCTTTTCAGACAAAAAGCTGTATAGAAGCACATCGATGATTAATATCAACGAGACCACCTTGCTCTAGGTCTGTGTTGGGTGTTTTCTGGGCCACTTCAACTGGACTTCAAGTCATGTGGACTGGTGGAAGCAATTAGGCATCAATTTTCAAATGATGATTCTTACAAACGCAACTCTTTTCTTTGGCTTGTACCCAGCAAGATGTTCTTTATCAGCTGTACAGATTTGGCTTAAAAACCCCCAGTCTTAATAGTGAGTTTTCAAAATGTCATTGGTTAAGAGGGTTGCTTTCCCCACTACTTTAGCAGGTGTACCGCTTTCCTCCTCTGTATCCTCAGGAGCCTCAACAATCTGCACCAGACCCGCTCCCAGTGCTGTGTGGTCTTTGCAGGGTAGTTGGAAACCCGGTCACCAGTCGTTCAAATCAGGGATAGACTGAGGACTACTATCACTCCATCTCAGCATCCAGGTTTGATGTCTTTTCCCATGTGAACTTGGGTGTAGCATGCCTGGACGGAGGGAATTGCATCCTGATATGGAGTCAGGACAAAGCTGGAATGCATGCTTACATTTGGGAGAGGGGATGGCCTCTCAGGTTTTCAAGTTCAAGTATTGTTCCAGGCTACAGGGTCTCCTTTTCCGATTTATTTTTGCAATAGTCCCTCATTTTTGTATAAGAGCTCTCCTGCTGATTTTTGCCTGTTTTGTTTGTTTTGGCCTTATCCTATGGCTCCATAACTTTTTCCGCTATATGGTCCTTCCTAATCTCTGCTTAAAGGCCAGCTGAATTCTTGCACAGCCAGCTAAAAAAAAAGTTGTTATGGATTTCATTCCCAGGCATCTTCCCTAGCTGCTTAACTCTCTCTGTCCTCTCTACCTGGGCTAAAATGTTATCCTTACATGAAGGCTTCAGGCCCTGCCTTTGATCACAGACTTCTCCATCAGTTCTTCTGGCCCAGTTATCTCCTATGGACTGGTATAAAATGGGCAACTTGGCTGAGATGAAAAGAGCAACACTTAGTTTGCAATACATGTCAGTAATCCCAGTCCTGTTTCTGAGATCTGCTGCTGTGCCTTGTGCTCCCTCCCGCCGGAGCTGGAGTCAGCCCTGCTAGCTGCAGCGACGTTTGGAGCAGCTCTTGGAAAACATCCCAATGTTTCTGTAGCTCTTCCAGCCATGGATGATTGTACTCTGCCTTCGGAGCGGTCTCGGATGAATCTAGTTGTGTTCAAGAAATAATGGCAAAACTCCCTGCGTTTCTCTAGTTCCAGATTAATAATCAGAAATCCAGTGGTCCTTTGCGTTTCCCAGTCCCACCCGGCACTAGAGTCCTACCTGTAGGCCTGTGAGGCTACCATGGATTTTTCACAGTGTTTTCCCCAAGAGCGTGGCCATTTCATTGCCTGGAGGTGTTTCTGTTTGAACAGGAGACACCGAGATTGAACAACCTTCTGTTGTCCCCGCTTTGAGAGATGAAACACCTTTGATAGCATATGTCTGATCCCACATCCGCTGAGACGCTTGATGATTAGCCGTTCCGTAAGATCAACCCAGATTTATAAGTACTGCATAGAAAGAGCTTGCTAGAAGGCAATACTTACTATTTTGGATAAACAACTGTGATGACTTTGAGAATCCTTTGTTCTTATTAAATTCAATTTACTGAAAAATTAGACTTTGAGAAACCAGGGTGTTTAAGTTAAGGATAATGCTCCATACCATTTGTCCTTTTCCTTCTCTATAATGGCACAAGCGTAAATCACGACCCTAACTTGATTAGCTTTTGTTTCACTGTGTTACGATTTTAACATTATTTAAACACAGTTCGTTATTTAACTGTGCAAGAGATCTTAATCTTTTACTTAAATGTAAATTGCAAAGTACGATCGCTAAACAAATTGATTGAATACCATTGATTATTCATCAAATAATTGTGGCAAATCATGTAATCAATTATTCATCATCCTCAGAGAAGAATAGATGACATGTAGAATAAGCTGTAATTAAGATAAAACACTATTGGGTTCTGTACTGATAATTTCTTTTGAAATTACAATTCTTGCAATTAAATCAAATTGAAATTAAAATGTGAGTAGCCTGATTGAGGCACTGAGTAATGATTGTACAAAAGCGTAATCTGCTGGAGCCTGTTCACGTATGGGGACACAGATGACATTTGCCGCCTGAAATATTTTCTGGTTTTGCCCATGCGTTATTTCTGTCTAATGCAAGGACGCTAGTATGATTACAGATTTTAGTCTCCTCCATTATTATGTGACTGACGCACCAGTGTTACAAAAAGTAAAACACATTCTTAAAAACAATTTAAACATTTAATTCCCATGCTGGATTTATCTTTTTATACCAAGTGCTGCCCAGAATCTAGATGTAGAATGAGCATGGATAAATTTACATTACTGTAAGAATTTGGTTTTGTAAATTTTGCGGCGTTTTGACTTTATTGTTTATTTATTCCATGACCTGTTAGACATTTTAAATCAATGGAAAATCTCCTTTTGTCTTCAGTTATGTAATATATCTAGAAAAATTATCTCCAGCAAACAATAAAAACGTCAGCATTAGTCTTCATCTTTCATTGTTAATGAAATAATTTCTCAGTCAATCGGACTCTGGTAAAAGTGAAGTCTGATCTTCCCAGCAGTTCTTAACATGTGTGAATGCTGTCTTGAAATATTGTGGTTTTTGACTATCAAGCTGAAAATGAAAGCAATGAAATGGCCTTCCACCTGAAGAAGTAAACTGGAAGGTCAGTAATGTGGCAAATTGTGTTTCTTTTTTCAAATTCACAGTATATTTCAGAAGGATTGATAAAGTCAGGGGATTTTTTTAACACCAAGGATGAACTGTTCTCTAGAAGTAATCACTATTCAAGCTATATAACTGAGCACAGCTATTAGTTGCAAATAATAACCTCACATGACATTGTTTTGATGCTGATAGGATGAGTGTGGTAATACACAGAGTGCAAATATTTAGGCAGATTTGAAATTCATGTGCTGGGAATACGCTTTCAGTTATGATTAGGGCTATGATTTAGATACGAGTTGTCTTACAGTTTCTTAGGTCTTTTTGCCTCAACAACATGTATTTTAACAATCAGTTCAGAACCCATAAAGGCAAAGTTTGTGGATAATTTGCACACAAATGGAGAAATGTATTCCATCAACTTGTTTGCCTAAATAGCCCTTGCTTTGAAAAACGAAGGGTGGAATAGAATTCATTCAGATTTAAACAGCATTTTGGCTAGACCTCTAAAGTGAGACCGAAATGGTAATATCAACGTATTTCTTTTCTCTCTCCTCTCTGCTAGACAAAATGCATTTTACTGGGTCTTTATGTGAGTGAACTATTCTCAACATCTATTGAAAGTAATTTTTTAAACATTTTAAAAGTAAAAATTATTCATATCATTCAAAGCATGCAATAAATGTGCTTTTTGTGTTTTAAATGCATATAATGTTTTCAGTATTTGCTGTTCATTATTCAAATTATTTGTGTTCCCATATATTAGGCTGCATGATGTTGTTTCCATTTTCTTATTGGGTAAAGGCACTATGCTGCTAGCGTGTGTATGGACAAATTTAAGATTCTACTTCCTTTAGCAGTTTGAAATTACTTTGAAATGCATTTTCAGAAAACATTTGAGTTGTAAAACTTGGTAACATGGGAGTTCATGGAAACATAAAAGCCATGAGTAAATAAATCAAAGGATGTTTTTTGGAGATGGTAAAGAGCCAGAAATCCAACAGAAGGAAAAGGGGATAACGAGTGGGCAGCGTTTCTGAAAATCAGAAATGGTTACAGATTGGAATGCTTCTTTTTTCCCCCAGTATTTGCCAGATTCAGATATCAAGTATCTTCGCTGAAGATGCAACCCAAACAATTGATAAGCACTGTTCTATTTTTCAGGTTTCTTCTCTTCCATGGAGTGTCACAACACCATTTGCTATACCCCTGACCGCTCTCTTTAGTGCTGTCTCTCTCTAGGTCTAGTTAGAGGGGAGTGTCGCCAAATTTTTGTACTTTTTCATTCTGCATCCTGTAAGGTTCTTTGTGTATTAATTGCCTCTGTGGAGTGCCAGCAATTAAGTAAACCGAGGTACTGGATGTAAAAAGGCATCCTTGTTCCTTTGGAGGTGTCATTTTCTCAGGCACTGCCTATCTATCTGTCAAGGTTGACATATGAAAATATGTCAAGTCACCTGATTTGTCAGCTGAATATACCTTATATTTCTTTGCTTGCATTTTATGTAGTCGAACCTGATATAATGGAAACTCCAGAAAGTCAAAACACCGGAGTCAGCGCAGCAGGATTTGGCAAACTCACAGTGAATTATTTGGCCAGTTTAAGCTAATTGGGAAGAAAATTTCTCAGGACTGACTGTACTCTTCAGATTGTTTTGAGATTCTCTATAATACAACATGATTTTATTCTGTACACTATTTGAGTGCATCAAAGGAAAGCACCTGAGCCAATGCACTTAAAATTGGGTCAAAAATCACAAAATCACAACCTTTTGTAAAATCTTTCAGCACATTTCCTTCATACTTAGAAAACAGTATTTTCTTGTGCATGTGTTAGTTGGGATCCTTTTCGTTGCTTTCATTGTACTAATCTGAGAAATTTGCTCACCCACAAAGATATCTTACAAAGTCCCTATTCTTCAATCCAGTGGCAAAACTGTATCTTGAAAGGTAATCAGTGGGAAATTTGTCAGGATTAGTCAGTACTTGTCAAATCTATGTCAAACCACGGCAATATCTCACTGACCTCTAGCTCATGATTTATCAAATGTATCTAACACAGACGCACACCAAATGAAAACAGATTTTTAATGGGTAAAAGAGGAAAAAAAAGGCATTCATTAAGTGAAAGCATTTTCTTTTCTAATCTATGTTGTTCTGAACTTAAGACTTGATCAAAGACATTGCAGACATCACCAAGACAGTGAGGAGAGCGCTCTCTTTAGAAAATTTGTATCTGCATTGGTACTTCCTAAAAGGCAGTTTTGGCTTGGAAAATCAAGGAGGTGCATGCCAACTGGGAGAAGTTCAGGCCCAGATCCATGTAGATGATTGTGGAGAGCGTGACTCCCGTCTTCTGTATGTCAGCCTGGTCACCAGAACACTAACCTGAGGCTTGGCTACCTCGCATCTCTTCCATCCACAGCTTAAGGGCTAAAATTCATATCTCCTATCTTGCAGTGGAATGACCTGAAAGTCGTGCTGGAGAGACAGAGCACAGAGTGCTGGGCAGGAGAATAACCATTCCTCTGACCAGGGAGGGTGTAAGAGGGAGCGGGATTGAGGAGTAAGGAAATACAGATATGAGAAAACACGACTGGAGACCTGGGACTATCTGCCATCCCAGCACTGTCACTTATTTTACCAGTGAGTGTTTAATCCCTGCAGTATAAGCATCCTGAAATTTGAGATGCAGATCGAAGCCCTCCGTTTGTGTGGGAGATGCCCGTGCCCCCGGGCAGCACAGCCGCACTGTAGCTTGTGTTTGCTCGCCCTGGCATCGCGAGTCTCACTCTCCTTCCTGAGCGGTGATACAGCTTTGACAGCAGCAGGGGAGAGTTTTGCTCTCCCTTATTCCCTTGTTGTTACTCTACGCAGGGAAATTACTTCATCCGAGGCCTGTCACTTAGCCAACTGTTTTAAACAAGAAGCTATTAAGTAAATAATGGATAATCACCGCAGAACATCTTTAAAATAATGAAGAGTGAGCCACTGAGAGCCAAAGGGATAAGTTAAGTGTCTAAATCCAGATGAGGTTTCAGGTTGTTATTCATTAAAATGCTTAGGCGTGTATCTGGGAGCTGATTAAAAGAGAGGTGGGTTCTCATTTTTACCTCAATCTATGACATTGTCTATTAGGTTCGCTCCCCTGACATGCCATCCCCCTGCCACCTGCTCGCTCAGCACCTTTGCTGCTGCATGTGTCACTGTCAGGAGGTGCCCGCCGGGACCAGGACACTCGTTTAACATATTCTGTTCCGGGAAGAAAGCATCCAAAAATGAGGGGACCAGTGCTATGTCCAGAACTGGTTTTATCAATCTGCCTCTCATGAGCAAGAATTATGAGCTCTCTGAAGTCTGATTTACTGTTGACAGAAATGGAACGGAAGAGAAATGTGCTCCTCTTTTTTTGTTTCACAAATGAAAGTGAAACACAATGCGCAAGGTAGTATGTAACTGAATATGTATAAAATTTATATGAAGTAGTGGGTGTGTTTGGTGCATTATTTTGGAGCAGGTAGTCCTGGAACACCAGTTTCTCTCTCCTTGATCAACAATAAAAATCAAAGGGACAAACTCTGCCTTCAGACACTCACCCCATGACTCCTGCTGAGGTCGGTGAGAACTGGCTGTGTTACTCTGGAAGCAGAATTTTGCCTAGAAAACAGAATCTAGTAGAAAGTATGGTACTCTGTTCATTATTAGAGATTTGCTGGCCTTGCTTTCTTTAACACCCACCCCATCCCAATTCACACCAAAAAAAGTTGACCTCGTGTGACCTTGCGGACAGGTACTTTTGAGATGCTGAGTTGCTGGCAATGTGCAAAGTGACCCTTCTTCGATGCAGTAGGTTTGCAGAAGGTGTGGTGGAGGATGAGAAGGCAGCAGTGTGCTAGTAAATACATCCAAGGAATGGGAGATTAAACAGCTGAAATAAATCTTGAAACAATCATCAAAATCAATCCCATTGTGGGATATTTTTGGAGGTGTTGCACTTCACTCGATTCCTTTGACTCATTCCTGGTTATACATCACCGTGGTGGAGAGCTCTGCTCTCCATGCCTCTGCCCCTGAATCTCCAAGATGTATGTGAGCCTTCATGCTCCTCATGCAAGATCCTAGTCACAGAGAAGTCCTTTAAAAGTACTTCCAGAGATGAAAAGATGTAAATATCTTAATTGCAACTGCTTTGCCAAGTACAGTAATAATGAAGGACGTAAGGCTGCTAATCCAGTCCCTAGGACCAGGTGATTGAAGAAAATATATAAAGAATAACCTCCAAGATAAAAAGGGTAACCAGAGCCTACTGACTTCCTCCTCATCATCCCATCTTGTCCTATTGCTTCTCCACTCAGCAGCAGCAAACTTCTCCACTATTACTCCTGTTTCATAGACAACCATAGACAACCGTTTTCTCTCCCTGCCATTTTTCAGGCAGCTGTCTCTGGATTACATGGTTTGCTAACTCCTGAGTGTTTCATCCTGATTTCAAAGTAGGACTTCCCTATTCTTTGCTCTGAATCTTATGGGGATTTCCACTGCCTGGAAGTTCTTCATAATTTCCCAGATACTAAAGTATAGACAGTATACCAGTATCACAGTATCGTCAGGGTTGGAAGGGACCTCTGGAGATCATCTAAGTCCAACCCCCCTGCACAGCAGGGACACCTACAGCACGTTGCACAGGACGGCGTCCAGGCGGGTTTTGAACATCTCCAGTGTGGGAGACTCCACAACCTCCCTGGGCAGCCTGTTCCAGTGCTCCACCACCCTCAGAGTAAAGAAGTTCCTCCTCATGTTAAGATGGAACTTCCTGTGCTCCAGTTTGTGCCCGTTACCTCTAGTCAGTATAGGACTGACTGTTGCAATTTGGAATACAGCAAAGGTCTTTCCCAGTTACTCCGTCTTCAGCCTTACTCAATAGGCTGGAACTAGTTTTAAAAATATTGTTGTGTGGAAGTATTCATTGTGCTTCGTAACACTGACTAGGTAGAATTTACGCTCATAAACAGGTGACCATCCTTCCTCTTTCTTACCTATGCAATGCTGTAATATCAGAAAGCCCATAAGTTAGCACAGAATAGGCACAGAGGAGCTGGGTGTGTTGGAAAATGTGAAAAATCTTTGTCCCATTTTAAGCTCAAACCCAAAGCACGCATTCACCTCAAAACTGAATTTCAGTGAGGTACGTGATCTTCCATATGAACCTCTGGGTTTGTCTTAACTCATAACACCCACGTTGTACTGTAGAGTTTTCATTCAAGGAATCTGATCCACACTCTTTGCCTAAACGCAGGGGTGAAAAATGCATTGTTTTCATTTAGATTTCCTCTTTTTCTCACTGGTGCTGGGGTAGCTCCAGTAGCTGATTATAACTGAATAGTATAGCTGCAATTTATACTAAGAACTTCAATAATCTATCTCAGAAACTGAGGCCAAACTTCAAGCTTGCCTCTCCTGTGAATGGCTGATTATCTGATTTTACCACCTGAGTGTTGAACGGTGAGTGTTAACTGATAGCTGCATGTTTAAGTACAGCTCTAAAAGTAATGAGAAAATGTTATAAACTGGATATTGTATGAAAGGGAGTGCCAGGGAATCTCTAGTGGAAGAGATAAAAGAAGTGGAGGGAAAGAAGCTCTAGGCAGAACATGTCTCCTGCTAGGGGGTTTGAACATCAGCAGCCTGACTGGGGCTGCCAAGGACAGGTGGGAAGAAATAGTGTCGCCCCATTTTAAGACTTTTTGGTAGTAACAGCGTGTCCAACAGACACTGGGGTCCTAGTGGGGTAAGAGGTCACAGCCCTTGCATGCTTTGCAGTCGTGGCTAGCTGCCTCTGCCATTTCCCCAGCAGCCACGGGGAATCCAGCGGATTCCAGGACTCCGTCCCTCGCGTGCATGAGCTGGTGACATTTTCGGTAGGAACATGGAAGAGGGAGACCCCCATATTAACCCCACAGGAGGGAAGAAGAAGAGGGGATCAGAAAATGGCCCAGCAGTTTAGAAGGACTGTAGGCCTTGCTGCCCCATCCCTGCTCTTCTCGTCTTGCCATTTCAGAAGGCGGCATCCGCTGGAACCTCCATCCCTCTTCAGGACAAGGAGGAGGGGTGGGGGCTTGAACCCTCTCCGGACTGACCCCCTCAGACATGGAGCCTCCAGCGCCAGCAGAAGGAGCAGGGATGATGCTAGGTCAAAAACCAGCTGTGAGGCTGGGGGATGAACTGATCTACAGCTGGAGAGCGTGTGCTTGCTTTTGGTCTCTGGGCTGAGCTGCTTGCAAAGTTAAGTTGTAGATGTGGGGATGAACATCACTGAATTGATGTGAAACTGAGTGAGACATGACGCCCAAACAAAGCCACCGTGAGCTGACCACAGGTGGGGCTCCCAAGTGGAGGTCTTGTAAAGAACTGCTAAAAGTATTTCTCAATATTTTGCATCTGGCAGCACTGTAAATACCGTATGGATACCTGGAAAGTGAAGATATGATCTAAAAATATGATCTAAACTTTCTAATGAAAAATGAAAGAGCGAGAAACAAAACATCTAAGGATTTGGGAGCTCATCACATACTGGCCTGGGGTAGGAGTCATGACTTTTAAGTGCTAGAGGTTGACAAGAGTAGGCAAATATTGATTCAAAGCTCCAGGGTGTAATGTGACAGGCAAATGCTCCTTTGAGATCAGTAATATATGTCCCGGGGAAAGGAGCACATGCTATAGCTCTTGGAGAGTATGTGAGAACATCCACTAATTGTTCTTTCCTTCACGTTCCTGTAGGAATAGGGTTTTTTCTCTTTTTTTCCCAGCTGGTTTCTATAGGCAGTCCAGGCACTTTAAATTCTCTGTACAATCATAATCCAGCAGTAGTTCTGGGAGATATCACTGAACATACTTTTTTTTCCTCCTATTTGAGATAGACTGGAAACATTATTTTCTTGCATTGCAAAAAAAAATAAATTAAAATCCTCTCATATAAGATATATCATACACAGTCTTTGAAATCACAAGGTTTGGGAGAGGAAGCTTAGTTGGAAAACATTCAGCTGAGATGAGAAATAATGTCTACAATAAATTTTATTCTCAATTTTTCTCAATTTCTCCCTCTTTTCCAACACACAGCTTTGATAAGAAAGGATAGGACATATAATTACGCATTTTCTCTCCCTCTTCTTACATTTATCCTTATAAAAGCAGTACATTTTGGAAAGCCTGCAATGTGGGAAAATAATAAAACATTATGTCTGTTTAGCCAGAAAAAGACGATATTAAAAATCTCTGAATGCTCAGATGAATTTTCAGCCTGATCTAAAACAGAACAGAAGGAAAAAAAATCACCAGAGTTTCATAAATTCTAGGTACAGCTTTGACAGAAAATGTTGTATAGGGGCCAGATCATGTGCTTTGCATCACGGAGTCAGCAGTTTCTGGCCGTAGTATGGGCATATCTGCTCTTAGAGAGAAAGGGGTGTGCCTGGGTTACTCTTCTGGGGAGCTGATCTCTTGTGGCTTAAACAAACCTGGAAGAACAATTTCACAATTAAAAATTACGCTGGTTAAAAAAAAAAAAAAAAGATAAAAGTATTCCCCTTCTGGTTTTTGCCCAGCTCTAGCTGTTATTAGCTGATGTCAGGCTAAGCCTGCTGGGTGTGTGGTCTGCAAACGCAGCCAAGGATCTGGCCTGGCGAGTCTCTGACTCTGGTCCGAGTTACGCCGGCGTATGCAGCGCAGGACCAAATCCGCTAGCAGAGCTGCAGGAAAGCCGGATCAGACTGCTCTGTGCCAGAGCTTTAAATAGCAGGAGGTTGGAGCAACGTGGAAAAATAGCTGCCTCCGACTGCTTGTTCCCACCTGTGACATGACCAAAAGTAGATGGTAGCTCCCTGGGCAGAGTTGCCCTGAGCGCCTGCTCCTGCAGCGTGGGACACAGCTGTCTTTGTCGGTGGGTCACGGTGCTGCAGTTACATGAGCATCCTCTGTTAAAAGGAGCAATTTCCTCTCTGTTTTGGCTCCTGGGGCTCTTAAGAGTTAATGTCCTGGAATTAGATCAGTTCAAAAAGAATGTGATTGATGAGGGACTTGCACCTTTATGACCCAAAACCAAGCCAGGATCTGGTCTGTGGTCAAAAGTTACATCTATTATGGAAGATTTTTACTTCTCAGATTCGATCTACCTCTATGCTCCTCAGCTAACGCACAGCAGTTCTGAAGCATGGTAGTGTATGAGCAAGTTTATGGTCCCAAGCAACCTGAAAATGAGTTATATGTTGCAGTAAAATATCGGCATGAAATGTTCTTTTTTAATACAGGCTCCACATCTTTTATGTTTAAGTAAGGTATACGATACTAGTAGATGCAAAGTATAAAATCTAACAGATTTGTATTAGCTAGAAAGTATGCAAAAAAAGGCAGTACAGAATGTCCATTGAGTACAATGGAAAATCCTCACGATAAATCAATTCCCAGATTTCTTCCTTACTGCTGTTAAGAACAAGTGGTTTAAAAGACCAAACTCCCCAAAACCCAGTTGGGAAAAAGCCTATTAAACTGGGGTGGGGAGAGCTGAAATCAATCTCCTCAATTAATCCTCTGTTTGGACTCCTTTTAAAGCTTTAGCACATGTTATTTTTCTTTAAAGGGGGATTTAGTGCTTGGGCAAATGTTCCCACATATCAGCAAATGTAAAGTCACTTCTTTACTTTTTCCATAGCCTTTCCTGATTAATGAGGAAAAATATTTTTATTTTGAATAAAGGTCTATTACTTCCTGATAATTTTCATGCTTGAACCTGATCTCTGGTAAACTAATATAAATCAGGAGCAACTTGGTTGAAACGAGTGAAGTAAAATTAGCATGGGAGCAGAGCTGTACCCATAACAGTCTTGCAATAGATCTCTCTCCTCTCTTAAATTTCTGCAAAAGTATGCAAGCCAGCAGCATGAATCAAGTATAATTAAGAGCAGAATTGAGCCCGAAAGGTTGCATGTAAGATGACACGCATTGCTGTGGCAGCAGACTGATGTCACACACACAGAAGTTTTTACTTTCTTCCTGCACCAATGAGAAGATTCTTGAGTTGTGAAAAAGAAAGTAATTATTCAGGAGTAAACATTGAAATCAGTGATGGAACAGTATGGAGAAAACACAGTATGGCTGAGCAAGTAAATTGCAATTTATATTACTGGTGCTTTTTGAACCTTTGCTCCGATATGAAACTCTTTCTTCAAGAAAAGTAACATGAAAGACAAAGCTGCAGCAAAGAAAATACATTAACTTTTGCAACGGTTTAATGTGTTTTCTTGCTATTTAAATTTAATGTTTATCTAATAAATAGTATGTCAGTGTTAAACAGTAACTCTCTGTCCCATTTTGAAAGTCAGAGCGTCCTTCAGGAGTTGCTATGATGCCTTTGAAAGCAGTTTTTCTCTAATGAAAAGACATACTATGTCACTGGAACAGGGTCCCAAGGAAGGCTGCCCACCACTTTCTGCCTCTGGGTAATCTGGCCTCAAACACAACCCTGTGTCAATCTTTCTTGCTTGCTCGCTTTCTTCCTGTTCTTGAGTAAGCTAAGCAGTACCTTGGAAAGAAAGTTAATCGAGACAATACCACAGTCCAAAGTCAAGCCATTAGTTACTGCATGAATAGCTTTTAAAAAAAAATACGTGTTTTTCTATTGCTTTTTCTGTGGGGAAAAAAAAAGGAATGATTTTTCAGACTTTCAGGTCTTACCTACTGAAGTATAGTGCAATATTCACTTCTTTACCTCATTAGGGCAACTTACTTGCTTAAAACTGTATGTGTGCTTAAGCGTGTTGTTGAATTAATGCCATACATGGTATCAACACCCCCACCCTGCGGAAAACAACCCCAAAGTAAAAACGAAATGACTATGCTGCAAATGTGAAGTTTAAAAACAAGCTTCTTTTCTAATTCTTAAACAGAGGAAATTAAATTCATACTTTCCAGTACAGTTAATCCTGAGCTGTTTGACATATTTGAACATTAGCCATTTGCACTGGGGTATAAACTGAGTGTGGCTTTCAGAAATGCACTATTCCTGTAGACTGTTGATCCAAATTGACTGTCAAAAGTTATCTGAAGAATTTCAGCAGCTGACCTGTTTTATCATGGCCACCAGCTGCTAAAAGCTGTAGATGGTGACGAGAGCTTAGGTGAGAGAGAAGAAAATGGAGAGAAGTTAAAAGACAGGAGAGCAGAGCAGTTCTGTGAGCTCTGCAGGTCTTTGGCCCTTGTTTCTTACTCCTTAAAGAGATATTGTGGCTGAGCGATACCTGCTGAGTTGGGCCCTTGGGGTGGAGCCATTCAGAGAAAACAGGGAAATGACAAGCTACGATATTTATTTCAAGCAAATAAAATAAAGGGTTAAACACTTCATGCCTGGTGCTAAACTGTTCGCAATCCAGAAATGATAAGGATAAAGCTGATTAAACTGTGGTGACTCAGATTGGGTTTTGTCTCATGGGACTTTAGTATAGATAACCATGTTTAAGGTAGCCATCAAAACCTCTATAGAGACAAAGAAACGTTAGAGTAAGATTTATCTGCCGTTCATTAGCTGAGATGCCTATTTCTTTCTGTTAACTGCAGAGGGAACATTGATAACTAACTCGGATACAGTCAGGTATGCTTGATTAGGTGAGCCCTGTTCCTTTTGTTTCTGACTGTGGATCGGGCAAAAGAGTGAATAAAGGAGTTAACTTTTCTAAATTCCTCAGCAGATTTTGATTTGAGGTTCCCAAGTCCCTGTAGTTTGCAAGACTTGTATAAAAGGTCACCTTCACTGCTCACAACATGATTTTTATTACTAGAAAAAGATAATCACTTAGGGCAAAAAAGAGTACCAAAAAAATCCAATTGTTCCCTTCTTCCACTGCTTCACTCTTTATCAAAGCTGCATTTTTTATTGTCTTGAACAGGACAAAAAAGAGCGTAAGAATGAATTACAACAACAAACAAGCACTTTGCTGAGCATGTTGATGTGGCTGAATGTTAACATATATTTTCTGTCACCACTGTTTCTCTTATTCCTTCTTGTCCACACCAAGTGAGGAGAATGCAATTGGCTTACCATGGCAATCCTGAAATAAGTCTCCCGATTTATATGATTGCAGCAGTGCTCTTTTGCATCATAAAACTCCTGTAGAAATGTGGACAAAATGGGTAAATACTTACTGGCAGCAGCGGTGACGTACTCATATCTATTATATCAAACCAAAAAGTCCTAGAGATATTGACAGGCTGAGCTTTATTTTTATTTTCATGTCACGCAGAGGAGGGGACGGAGCATGGGAATGGGACGGAGGAATTCCTGAGATCTGAACTCCATTTGGATGCTGAGTCTGTGGCCTCAGGCTAGTCTGGCCTTTCAGTACTTCAGCGACTGACACCCTATAAATACACAAATAATAGATAGGAACAACTTAGGTCTGGATTTCATCCTGGCCTCAGAAGGCATGAGCCCAGGAGCTGCAGTCGCCTGATGATCTGCCTTATGGCCCATGAGCCACAGTGCTGAGTGTTGCAGTCACTTTCCATCTTATTCCAAAATACCTATGAAACAAGGCTTAGAAGTGGTACGTCACCTCTCTGCCCACCTTTTCTCATCAATAAAACGGGGCTAATAGAAATATTTTTATTTTACCTCTGCTTATTTACAAGACTCTTGAGATTTAAATCAATGACAGAATAAGCAACAAGCCACTATCTCTTCAAAAGTTCTCTGAACTCAGAAGTGCCAGTGGCCAACAAAACACCACATGCCAGATCGTGAGCATCTTCCATTGGTGAACAGATGTTCACACAAGGGGTTACACTGAAGTCAGCAGAGGTTCAGACAACTTTTGGCTATTGTGAGTAAGGGGGCCACAGTCTAGTCCTGTATTACTATGATCTTAGAGCAACGTTAGTGATAAAAGATGTCTAATCAGTACCAAAGAACTGTGACATTTTAAAAAAACAAAAGAACTATTTAATGACAGAAAAAATTGTGACAAAAATGAAAGAGTGATGTAGGAAAAAAGCGATTGCTTAAGACATCTAACAAACCACTGCAAGAGGTTTTGCTATAATTATACAGCAGGTTTAATAATACATAAACTCTGAGGTTCTGTTTGAATTAATTGATGTAAAGCATCGGTGTGGATTTCTCCCTCCCTCTCTTTCTGGTATTTGTAATTCAGAAGAATGAAAGGAGCCTGATTACTAATTGGGAAGAGTTCAATAGGTTACATTTTCTGAGCGAGCTGTGCTTCCACAAACTCTTTGTGGCCAGATCCTCTCATCCCAGCTCAGACAAAATTCCCAACAAAACTCAGCATTAACGTGCTTCAGGATTAGGTCTTGTCTTTGTTACCTGCCTCTGCCTTTGGGGGTCACTTAAGGTTGCCTGTAACCCCAAGTGAATGAATTACTTTTAAATAAGAAGTGTGTTTCTTTGAAGCTGCAATACGAAAGGGGATATATAGTGGATTACAATACACTACACATAGCATAAAATCACCCAGCACATACTAAAAGAGCTGACTGTAAGCCGCAAAGCTCAGCCTGAGACTCAGAAGTTCACCCAATTTGGGTAATGTCAGTGCTGAGAGGACTGATCCAGTGTTGTGTCAGCTGTGGGGCATCGCGCAGGAGGCTCAGCCCAGGGGGAAAATCAGGAACAGCTAAGCTCATCTCGTGCCACGAGCACATCCCCTCGTGCGTGAGGGAGGCCCAGGGGATGCACCTCTGGATTTTCTTGTGCGCGTCTCTGGGCAGCGCAGGGCAGTGGCGTGCAGCTGCGCCAGGCACGGGGCTGCACACTCCGGCTGGATCTCTCCCTGTCTCGCGGGAGCTGATGTTTTCTCATCAACCACGCTGCACATGTACTGATTAATCCCTACACTCCCTTACTCCACAGGAAAAAGAAAAACAAGCAACAAATGATAAAATTGTTCTCTCCAAACTCCTCTCAAGTGTATGCCTGGGTCTATTTTGTGGTATGCATTAGACAGCAAGCCTTGCTGGTGTTTGCAAATCTGTGTCCATAGTGCTTATTGCTAGCACAAATCTGCCCTTAATCTAAGCGTTGCATTAGAAAGTCACTGTGACTCCTTTATCTCATATAGCAACATAAAACAATCACATTGTGGACTTAGGTCCACCCCAGGTTGCTCTTAAGGACCACTTCTAGTCAAACAGATCTCTGGGGCTTATAGATGTGAGTAGTTTTCTTCTGCAAGAAGCAGAGGCCAGAGGCTGAGAAGCTCTGATCCCTTGGGAAGGGAAGGCAGGACATTTGTTTGCCGAAAGGAGAGCTGCTGGTTCACTGTGTCTGATTTGCAGTCTCCTGCTGAGGCAAAAAATGTTCAGAGCTGCTGGCATCATTATGTGCTGCTGCCTGAAGGCTTCACTGTATCAGTAGCCATAAGATGCATCTGAAAAGGTTAACAAAGAAGAGCTTTGCTTCCAGCCAGGAATGAGGATAAACAGTGGAAAGAATTAAAAGCTGCTAACCTTCTCTCAAGTTTTCCAGAAACTGGTGAGGTAAAATACAGGGGCAAAATAAATGCCAGCTGCTAGCTCTGGGCGTGAGCAGGAGCTGCGTCTGAGCGCAGACAATTGTGTCTCTTTGTGGCGTGCGGCCGTGGTCCTACTTCATCCCCGTCTAGGCAGAAGGGCTTTCTGGTGCTCATGCATCCCTGACTCAAACAGGCACTTTTTCAGGCATCAGGGGAAGCTTATGAGTCTCTCTGCAGGACAGTGACTGTTATTGAGTGAGTTTTGCCTTGCATGGTTCAGGAAACGTATGGTTGCTAATGACCTAAATATTGTCCAATATGTGCTGAAGTAGAGGTTGGAGTCTGTAAGATATACTGCTCTAAGCCCTCCAAATCCCACCAGCAATGTGTTTACTGTGCAGCTGTGGCTTCATGTAGTTCGGGGGGAAAAAGGCTGGTTGTACAAGTTGGCTTTATAGGAAAAGAAGGAAGGTCCATCACTGTTCCAAGCGTGCATACCTGAGTAATCCATATTGTTCATGATTCATCTTCAGGTGTGAATGCTGCCAGCTAGAGAGCAAACTTTGGATTTATACATACTCTTCATGGATGTAGTTCTATTGCATGTGGGAATGATAGGGGCTATTGTAAGAAAAGGCTTATGTCATGCTTGCTGCGGTGCCTTGAAGTTCACCTGGAGTCTGCTATGGTCTCTGTGTAATACCCCGAGCCATTGTAACAGAAACAGATTTGGCTGTAGATTCACGCTGCATGGCTGAGGCCCTTTTCTGACTTTCCGAGGTTGCTAGAAGGAATAATACGTCAGATAACCTGCACATCACTTGCGTCTGGCATTGAAGTACTGTTTCCCCTTTGTGTTATGTGTAGAGAAGCTGCTAAGCTTAGCATAAAGGGAGAAATGCAGTTATAGCACACATGACTAACATTAGAAAATTATTGCTGAGGCGTTCGCTCCCTGAAAATTAAAAAAAAAAACTCAGGCCCTTGAGACAAACACTTTGATGTAGCTTGGAAAATAACAGAAAAGCTGCTCTGAGTGCTGGGCAACCCACCAAGAGTTCATAAGTTAATAAGACTCAAGAAAGCATTACTGTAAGCAGCATTTCAGTTTTGGGCCTTAAATTAAGCATACATTTTCCATAATGAAGAGAACTGCATGCCTGGGATTTAAAGAAAATGCGAAGAAGGTTATGGGAATAGGGCATAGTAGGAAAAACTCCCCTACTATGCCTTGTGCTTCTCTGCGTGCTAACACCACCAAAAACATCAACAATAAAACCCAGGATGCTGAATTTGTAGTTTAGATGCTATGGAAGGGGTTTGGTCTGAGGTTGTGACTTACGGTTATTCTAGTGAACAAAATGGACCGTGGTCTCTGAGGGCATTGAGTAGTGGTACTCTGAGGGCAAACAACATGGCACAGCTCAAGCAACACCATTTTTCTCCTCAAAACAGGGTGGTTCTCCCCATTTTGCCAAGGAGGAACAATCGTTCACAGGGACTCTCACCCAGGTGAGAAGAGTGTGAGCTGTGATGGGCAGCAACCACAGCGAGCTTGCTAACAGCTGAACACAACTGACGACCACGTGCAGGCATCTCAGCCTGGTCCTGTTGAAGTTACTAGCATAAACTAGTAAAACCGAGTCCATATGATGGGTCTCCTACAGTCACATTTGGGAGGTTTGCTGCAGTGTCCCATGGGAAGTCTTTGCATAACATTCTCAAAAGGGTTTCCTGAGAAAGAATGGAGTTCATTGACTCTGTCTTTTTTTGTTTTATTTATTTTAGGAGTTTGGATCACTCCATTATTTGTACTACTGAAGACACTCACGCTGTTTAGTGTGGTCAGCCTCATAACGTCCTGTATCATATGAACAAGGAGTCAGATGCAGAGCAGGAATTTGTAGTTAGATTGTCAGAAAAGAATATCTGGAGCATCCTTTGAAATTGGATCACTTTTCCTCTGCTTTGGTTCATCGTTTTTAGCTCTTCTAGAAAAGATAACAATCTATTAACTTTATGGAAATCTCACCAACATTTCTGAAGATCTGTTGAGCATACTTCAATATGTTCCTGGTGATTTAATCTCTGGCTCAGCCAGTCAAGCTCATCCTATATTTTTAACTATTTTAACAAGACAACCATGTTTGGGATGAAATATTTTTCACTGAATTGCCACTGATTAAGTAAATATTTCAGAACAATAACTTTTGAGCATTCATCTCAGAATGAGATCACTCATCAGAGGGCTGGAGCACCCCTCCTATGAGGAGAGGCTGAGAGAGTTGGGGCTGTTCAGCCTGGAGAAGAGAAAGCTCCGGGGAGATCTTATTGCGGCCTTCCAGTACCTAAAGGGGGCCTACAGGAGAGCTGGGGAAGGACTTTTTACTAGGGCATGTAGTGATAGGACGAGGGGGAACGGCTTTAAGCTGGAAGAGGTCAGGTTTAGATTAAACATTAGGAAGAAGTTTTTCACTTTAAGGGTGGTGAGGCACTGGAACAGGTTGCCCAGAGAGGTTGTTGAAGCCCCATCCCTGGAGGTGTTCAAGGCCAGGCTGGACGTGGCCTTGGGCAACCTGGTCTAGTGAGAGGTATCCCTGCCTGTGGCAGGGGGGTTGGAACTCTATGATCTTCAAGGTCCCTTCCAACCTAAACCATTCTATGATTCTATGATTCTATGATCTCAATGAGTCAGTAGATAATCATATCAAGTTTGGAGATAAAAGGAATGGTACTGGTGCAAACTAGGGACGTACATCTGAGCAGTGGAGGCACAAGGTAACATTGGGACTGAAAGTGGGTTTAGGTGCAGCCTCAAAACAGCATAATGTATTCTAGAGATCCAGTTGCTCTTCTTGCAAAATCAAGATTTTTGAGCAAATTGGTCTGTCTGAGAAAATGCTTGTGAATACATATGTTGCTATGTGCTGTTTAAATTTTGTGTCTTACTCCTGAAAGATGGCAGTGAATGGTCCCTATTTGTGTAAATCATTTCTAGATCTACATAGTCAGTTTGGGGATAAAACACTGCTACATTCTTGCAAGCTATTTTATTACTTTTTAATTAATTTATCTTCTC
This sequence comes from Pluvialis apricaria, assembly GCA_017639485.1. Taxonomy (NCBI): domain Eukaryota; kingdom Metazoa; phylum Chordata; class Aves; order Charadriiformes; family Charadriidae; genus Pluvialis; species Pluvialis apricaria. Next base: position 189,136,370 of record CM030007.1, on the reverse strand, counting down.
AGCTACTTAATCAAATGTTATTTCCAGCCATGAAACAGGATAGGGGCTAGTGGAGGTTCACATTTATTTGACAGATCTAGCTTTCGTGGTTTTCTAGATGACAAATTAGTCTGACTTTTGCAGTGCTCTGGCGACTGTAGTGATCCAAATATAGTTTCCTGAATTCACAGCACCTTGTTTTCCTTAATGCTCTTCTTTGTTTGAATCTTTGAGGCCATCTGTACATAATCTTTTTTACAGGTGTTCAGCTGTGGTCTCATCTGTAGAGAGACCAAAGGAGGATTTGTGTTGAGCTGGTGTACACCATTCACAACATGCTAGAGAATGTCTTTAAGAAGATCACCGACTGACCCCTACACCTCATATTTGGACCAATGTAAATGAGCTTTCAAAGGTATAAGCAATGCTTTAAGATTCCAGCACTCAGGATGTTATACTGGCTTTTTGTATCACCAGGGACATCACTAACATGAAATTTAAACCTCAAACCAGGACATGCAGCCACTCAAAAGGAGTGGCGTGATAAACAAGGGCGTGATACACAGTCACTTTTCTTTGATATTGGCCAATGTTTTGTCTTGCATCCCAGCCTTCTGACGCGTACAGCTATTCATAGACTACGGCAGAACTGCCTCCTTCATTAAATTAATCCTGATGTTTCTATCTGACAAAGCTGAAAACCTCTTCCAAATTATATTGCATCATGTATCTTTGAGAGTTTTTTCTTCTCTGTGTTTCAACATTATTTGTATAGTTCAGTACCTGAATGTAGAAGCAAGTAGAAGCTTGGTCTCCACGTGTGTCTTAGTGTCTGCTGTCTGCAAACCCAAAATATGAGTTATGCAAAGAGGGTTCTACAGGGATTTCGTGATGGAGGTTTATGATTCATTTTGTATTTTTTACATGAATAAGTCATGGTTAGCAAAGAGATTAAGGACAATTTTAATACTTATAAAACTAAGAACCCTACCTTTATTTACTGTTATGCTTGGTTTAAATTCTTTGGAGATGAAAAATATCTGACTTACTGCAAATACTATGAGCTTTTTTTAGGCAAAGGTTTTGTTATCAAACATTTCCCAGTATTTTATTCCAGTAAAGGAATTGTTTGTAATGGAACCAAGACTTTAAAGTTCATCTGAAAATCTATGTGGGTGAGCTCACTAGAAAAGACAATCCCCCTGAAAGTACAGATACACAAAATCTGATGCGTAGATGTATGTATTTATGTTGATTCAAGATTTTCTAGGAATGGAAATGAAATCTTTAAAAAATGGCAACTAAATCAAAAGCTACCAACACTTTGTCAGAAGCCCACATTTCTGCTAATCAGATAATAATAATAATAATAATAATAATAATAATAATAATAATAATAATACATTTGAAGTATTTTCTTCAATGGACTTACCCCTTGGGACCAAAGAAACTTTTGGCCTGTGGTCTATTGTGTGCCAAGGACAAACAGACTAAAATGGCTGTCTTGGTCTGATTAAACCTGTTTCAGAATAAGAGTGCGAAATCTATGACTCAGCTACTGCCTCTTTGAACAAAAGAGTAGAGAAAAAATACTTAAACCAAAGTGCTCGGCTGTTGTTATGGTGACACATTAAACTATCCAGTCATTCTGGTTTGGATCCAAAAGCAATTAAAGACGTAAGGAAGGTGTGCTCCAATTTTGGAGCACTTCAAATCAAACTTTCTGTGAGCTGTGGCTGAGAAATATCTTTACAACAAGGATGGGAATTCTCACAATAAAATAAAATACAAAATCTACATTGAAGTCACTCATAAGCTAGGAAATGCCAAAATTAAGGTGCTTGTGCAGCCTTAGCTCACTTCCTTTGCTGTGCCCTTTATATGTTTTTCTTTACAGGACCACACACCTCATTTAGCAGATATGCAGCAGTCACCAAAGGAGCAACTGAAGTGCTCCAAGGAAAGATCACTCTTCCAGGACAGTAAGAATAGTGCAGGGTGGTACCAAAGAGTGCCTAAACAGTGTAGATAGAGCCATATCCCTCACACTGTTTTGGGGTGGTTTCTTTATAACAGCTGCTGAGAGCATATAGGCACCAGTGGCATATCTGTGAACTTAAGACGTATGCATGTGTGTGCACGTGTGTATACATAAATATGTATTTTTACTTATGATTTTTCAGTGTAAAATGCCTGAAATGTGAAAGCAATGTTTCCAATTGGTGTTTTCATAAGATACTGAGGGTATCAGTTGTATGCCTACGTGTGAACATGTACTACGTGGCTTGCTGGGAGCCAAACCACTCACAGTAAGTAGAAGTTCCTGGAGTAAACTGTCACCCGGCTTTTGCCTTAGGGAGCACCAGTTTTTTTCACTTGAAAAGTGAACCAACATATGAGCAGCGTGGATAATCATGAGTCTAAGTGATTTGAGGAATCCTCTGCAATCCCATGAGACCAATACATATTTCTCATTTCTGGTAGTCTGAATGGCTGCCCCGTGTGAGTTGGGCACATCTCATTTGTCTGCAAAAATACGTTTTCCTAGTAAAACTGACTTTTACACAACTAGATCCACCTCTATAAATGGGGTTGTCAAGAAAAATGGTAAAATAGCTGAGGAATATTCACACCAGAAACTCTAAGCTGCTCAAGAGCAGCAGGAATCCTATAAGCTGCTCTGTCTTTGTGCAGTGCCATGAACCTTGGGACCACATTCCTGGCTGATCCTGAAGTGTCACTTTATTAAGCATCGTCACTGTGAAATTGTCATAGCCAAAAGATGGTAGTGACTCTGGAGGAAGTGACAGCAGAGTGGCTGCCATGTTATTTGTGCTGTAACCCCTGCGTGGATGAGCAGGGGATTTAAACACTTTCATATGGCATCCTGATGGTAAAAGCATTTCCTTTCTGCAGCACGTACGTGAGTTAAAACATTTTTAAATATAAAGTGGAATGCAAGAGGAATCCTTGCAGCTCCCAAGTACAGCACAGTCGACACGGGGAGAAAATGTATTAGGACTTGAGATCCTAGTGGAGTCAGTTCTGGTAATGCAAACCATGTACGGCTTTGGTTTTGCAATTCTGGGAGCAGGTATAGTTTAGATCCTAGAAAAGACTGGGAGTAATTTCTGTCTAAAATAGAATATTGGGGGATAAAAAGGGGTTGGTTTCATGGTACGTCTGAAAGGTGAACAGCAATCGAAGAAAAAGGAAGATTGAAGAGGCAGACACCCCCGCTCGTCATTCTTACCATTCTCCTAAAGAAGCAGCCCTGTCCTTGGCTTTGATGGATCCAGGGAGGGCTCAAAATTTGCATTGTGGTCTGATAACATCCCGGCTCAAACACATGTAATTCCCTCATTTGCCCTCATCAACTCCTCTCTTTCAGGGTCGTATTAAAACACCTGAGAACGCGTGCCCATGGTTTGGCTGAGCGGGATCCAGCAGTCTCCCCTCTAGGTGTAGAGGGCAGGAGAGGAAGAGGAAGAACAAAGGAAGAACCTGCCCGTTGCTGCCTGTTGCAGCTCTCTGAGACTGAAGGGAAGGGCCTGGACACGGAAAGGGTCGCGGTCAGGCAAAGGACTCAGCCTAAGATCCAGCATCTGGCAGAAAGCCTGAGTTTCAGATTTGTGAGAAACTGTCTGGGGGAGAGAAACATCTTTACACTAGATGTGAAACAGGAGGGCCTGAGGGAGGATTGGAGAGGAGCCCAAGAATGAGCACAGCCTGCTGCAGTCATCGGCTCCAGTCGGGGCCTCCCTTCTTCCACTCGCGTGAAACTATTTCTATTGTCATTAAGCCTTAAAAAGCTGTTGTGTATCTGGATGCGCACGTGTGTGTGCGCATGTGTTTGCAAAAGTGACATGTTTAGCTTCAGATCTGACAACGTGCCTTTGGCAGATTCAATGTAAAAATTAACTTGCTCTGCGGCTATTTTTTTTTTTTTTAAAGAATAAAACAAAACCAGATTGAGCTTTTACACTTAAAGCCCTTAGAAAATCATAAAAGTGAATTATGGGGTGAGAATTACTCTTTAAAGGAAAGCTTTACACTGGAGTAAACTTGGAACATTTATACATAAAATATTACACATAACATTTATGTGTATGAAATCTGCTGAACTGGCCAATTTCTGACTATTGTATAAACTTTATGCATTTGAGAAAGCAGGCTTTCTTTCACAAAAAAATAATTTGTTCTATCTTCTATCATAAAATAATAATCCCTCGGTATCAACTCTTGATGCTATTGTCACAAGCTGTCTCCTCTGTGAGCTGTTTGGTTGAATAATTTGTCCTTTGTACATTGAGTACAAAGTGCATTGGTCTAGCAAGCTAACAGCACAAAGCAAGTGAGGAGATGAAAAAAGATGAGGCTGGGTAGGGAGCACATACTCCAGACAAAGCACACACACAATTTTGGGGTGCAGAACTCGCATCTAAACCACTCCAGGTTCAAGGTTGGCTTGGAGAGGGAGTCTGGGTCTGGGCAGCTGTACAGATAGCAAGTTCTGAAATTTAATCTTCTTGATGTAAGCCAAAGCGCAGGTTTTATAGCCACTTTTTGAGATACGTCAAGGAAGTGACTGGGAGAGGGTCCCCAGGGAAGGCAGCAAGCAGCAGCATGGAGCCAGAGACCGGAGAAGGGCTGGGAAACCTCCACCAGGAGAGAGCCCCCGGGGCTGCCGCCTGTGCTCCTGCTCTTCCCTGTGCTTGCTGCCGCGCTCCTGCCAGCACCGACTGCACTGAGGCAGCAGCCTGGGGCTGACACCCCGAGGGGTGGCCCGAGCCACAGCCCTACTTCTCCAGCACCTCCTGGTCCACCAGGACGGTGCCACCTCCTGGAGCAGTGGGACCTCCTTGGAGACAGTGCATTGACTTCCCAGAGTAACTGGACTCATACAAGCACTGGACACACACTAAACGGAAGGGACCTAGAAAGGTAAATGTCCTCCACTATGTACAGTGCTCTCCTTATGAGGAAGGAATATCAGAGAATGAGAGAAAATGCAACAGATATTAATGCTGTCACTTAATTCACGTCTGGATGTGCTCAGATACCATAATGACAAGGTCTTATAAAAGCCAGTGTGATGCAGAATAGCCTGCAAAAGCGTTTATGTGGGATAAGTAGGCATTTCTTAGCCCACCTCGAAACGTTGGCTATTTTTGCAGGTTGTCTAGTGTCGGGCTACTCCACAGCACTTCATGTGAGATCTCTTTCTGCAAATTCGCTGTTTGAAAGCTGCAGCTTGTTCTTGCAGAAATTGTTACAAAATGGTACAAAAAGCAGATGAAAAACGGAGACTGTTCACAGAATTGTAAGCTGTAGAACTGTTAATTTTTTTCTTACTCAAAACTGGAACAGAAACTAAGCATTTCAGTGCCCTCAGAGAAATCCAGCATATATGATCTTCTCTAATTGCCTGCCAGGGAAAAGCTGTGATTATGAAGCAATCACTGATCTGATCCCATAGTAGCTTTTCCTAAGTCAAAATATTCTGTTTTCTTTTAACTTCTCAAGTACTGCATTGTTTTAAAGAATTTCAAAATGTCCTTTTCACAATGAAACAAGCATCAACACTGGATTAACAGAATCAAGGCTTATATCCTGGAATGATAGGAAGAAAATAGATGAAACATTTAATTGAATTGCATATGTTATGTCTAGAAGAGCAAAATACTCCGAGAGTAATTGAGTAGGTTGCCATCTACACTAAGCAGAGATTTTTTAAAACAGAATACATATGGAGAATGCAAACGTGCAGAATGCAAACATCTGTGTTGAATGTTAGTTTCCAGTGGTATCAAGGAATACACATGCTTTTCTTAGATTTTAGAACTTAGTGGTATCAGTGGAAATAAAATAAAATGTCTGATTTTATTGCTGAAGTCAGCAGAGGAAGAATGCAGAAGAATCTTATTCTTCTTCCTTAGAGACATCTATAATAAATCATTAGTGGTATATTAAAAAGTAGATTATAGCCATGGGACTAAGTGTTTTGCTATTCACCAAAGGAATAAAAAAGAAGGATATTGAATTATGAACAATATCAGTTGGCTTTTGTGCTTATTTAGGCGAAATAGGAAAACATCAAAATGATCTGTATGATGTTGTTCAGTCCCTTAAACTGCATAGCATTTTAAACAACATTTGCCAGATAGAAGAAGATAAGAGAACTTTTTAGGGAATATTTGTAGTCCAGGAACTATAAATTATGTTTTCAAGTTTTCTAAACCAAGCAGTTATTCTGAACACTGAGAAGTGATGATTGTGTGGAGTTAGAAATACATTATCAAATTTTAGCTTCTCAGGTAAGAAGAAATATAGTATTGTCTTTTCTATCGTGGATGTTATATTAAACCATTAATCTTACCATTCATTTACATTTCAGCTTGCAGCACAGAAATCTGCATAAATAAGAAGATTTTAATTAAATCAAAGGACAAAGCATGACAATTTAATGACCTGATATGAAACCTCATATGTTTCCATTGTCCCCAGGAGCCTTCTTGAGGAGAAAATGGTAAGAATCAGATTTTCTGATCTATGTGGGGTTGGACAGCCTGTTCCCAAGAGAAATGACTAGGAATCAGGCTTTATTTCCTATTGATGCTCAAACCCCACCCAAATTGCATCAGTTCTGGATCAAATAGACACTGCAATTATATTAATTAGGCAAACATCCCAAATTAATTACGAAAGTGATCTTCTTTGAATGACTGCAGTAGAGCCTTGTTAAGGCCCAGCCACATCTTCTGTTTATAGATTTTGAGATAAAATCAGTGTGGCAAGGCTTCGTCTCTTCTGGTTTTGAAAACAAAACGAATGACTATTTGTTCTCTCTTTTCTGTTCACACGAAACTTGAGCACGTTTCTTTCATGGCTGCACTTCTGCTCTGCATCTCTGTGGTTTAATTCTAGTTTGGGCTGATAACACACCAATCTTCTTGACACACTAAGAAGGAAATGGCATTTGGATCACTGCTATGGCTTGGCAGGAGCTATTGATGTGATGCCTGCACTTTGTCAGATGGCTCGGGAAATTCCACAGCCGATACTCAAGGCTCTAGTTCAGGCAGGGATTTCCAATCCCTGATAAGTGTGACGTTCACAAGAAGTTAGCCACCCTACATTTTCCACATCTGGTGACTGTGCCAAGGCTTGCATGACATACACTGGTGGCCAGAGCTTCACTTAACACCAGACTTAATTATGAGAGCCAGAGATGGTGATTTGGTGGAGGATTTGACAACCTTCCTCTTATTGAAATGGAGTTGAGGCTCCTTGCTGAAGGTGGTGTAGTAGCTGAATCTGATGTAGAAAATACAACCCAAACACTAGAATATACGATTATGTAAGTATGGAAACAACTAATCAGGAAATATGAATATGATTCAGAAATAATTCCATAAAATTAATTGATTTGCTCATCTCTTCAAAAAGACAAGTTCAGAAAACAGAGGTAATTGGGAAACACTTCAAGAAATGCTTTATCTAGTTAAGAAAAAGGAATAACAATTGGAGACCTTGAAAAGTTTCACTCCATTTGAAATATACCTGGAACAACTGAGGACAATGATCAATTGTTCTCTAAAGCAAAGTTTGGCTTAAACTAATTAGCTGAGGTTTCATCAAGAGAATGTATGTCAGGTAGGTAGAAGAAAAAGGTTTTCAATGATCAGCATATCCTGATTATACAGGAAGAGCTATCTGGGGTAGTTTTAGACTGTCTTCTATTAGAAAACTTTACTAATGTTACACAAAATTTTCTCAGATGTGTTCTATGTATATTAGTTCTTCAACATGGGAGAAAGTTGGATTCAGAACTTACTTTCCTATGACTTCAGGATTCTAAAGGAAATGGTCAATATTATCCAGGAGATTATATTGGATGGACATAAACCTCCTTTCTACTATATAAATTTGTTTATATTTAATGAATTTATCCCATACATAAAGACAAGAGTTCAGATCCAATGCTGTTGATTTGAAGAACATTGCATTACTCTATTATTTTATTGGTTTATTCAGACTCTCACAATGAATCATTTTCTTAGCTTAACTAAGTCAATCACATCTGGAGCTGGTCAGAATATTTTCAGTGAAATGAAATATGTCACTTCATCAAAGCCAAAATGTTGTATCAACATATCAGTTTTGACAAACATTTCTTGAGAAAGTTTTTGCCTGGGGTTCCCTTGTCACTTATAGCCAGAGGAGAAAGAACTTGAGCTGAAAAGATCAGGTTTTCTATCCAGAAACAGACATTTCATAACAATTTCCATTTGCAAAAATGTTTGAGGGGTTTATTTTCATTCCTCTGAATAGTGAAAACAAATTCTGAAACCTCGAAATTTACAGCAAAATGGAATCCTTGTCCTCTGAACAGCTTTAATCACATCTAAGCATATAAAATGCTGATTCAGTAGCTCATGTTTAGAGGATTTAGGTATACTAGAAGGCAGAAAATTGGGAAACCATAAGAAATGTAGCCATAGCTTGATATTTGGCTTCTTTTTCCTTGAAATAGTATTCATTTACCAACCAGCATGTAAACATGATTGAATTTGACCCTTGCCATGAAGATATCTCTACAAAACATGCGTGATAACACATTCTGTATCTTTCACACCAAGGATTAGCAAAGCGCATTGCATGAAGTCCTTCCTAAATGCTGTAGGATACAGATTGGGCCCCAGGTGATTAGAGGAACACTAGAAACATGTTTTCTTTAGCTCATTAAAAAACGTGGGCACTTCAGTTATTCAGTCGCGGTTAAAACATTTTGACTGCTCCAAGGGAAAAAACCCAAACCTGCTTGTATCAGCTGGAACAGGAGGTCCCACTACACCGTTGAAGCTCATTAGCTGCTCGATTGCATCCTGGAAGAAATGTGCGCTGTACCTGACTGTGCAGGAGAGAGGAAGGCACAACTGTGGCAGGCACTGCCCTTACATTCCCTGGCTGGCATTTTATAGCCATATTTCCGTAACCCATTTGTAGCAATTAGAAAATGACCTTGCAGAATGTGGATTTTAAGTAGTTATTATTAAACAGGGAAACACCCGTGGCTGGAAGACATATAGTTAATATTTTCACAACGGAGGAGGTAAAGCATTGTAACAAAAAGAGATGCTGAAGTTCTACTGTATGAAACGAAGCTTGTAAAACAAAGTGGATTAAAAAAAGCATTTCTGAACACTTTCTGCACTGAATCTTGAGAAAGACCCTTTTCTTCAAACACAAAGGAGCCACGCGTCAGTGGAGGAGGCTGAGGTCTGTCTTCCAGTTCTTGTAGGAAAGCAGTACTCGTATACACATTTTCATAGCAGTATTCATGTACATATGTGTGCAGCAGTGTACATATACTCCCCACATGTACAGACTGGTGTTACCAGTGGTAGAAACACCCTCAGAGACAGCAGTGCAGGGGCTGAGACCCACCTTGGTGAGGAGGAGCCTTACCAGAACAGCATGACCACTGCACCTGCCCTGTCTTCTTCTCCACGGGTGGGTTATATCAGAAACTGCTGAGGGGCAGCAGAACCAGCACGTGAGAAAAGGCTGTTAAGGAAAAAAAATATTCAGGAGATATTGATTTCAGGAAAGGGAGTGCTAATGCTACACAGAGCCAGATGTGTGACCACATACACACATGTGAGATTGTTCCTGTTATTCTCAAAAAGTGGAGTAATACTGCGTATCAGTAGGGCTCATATTGCAATGCAGGCAGTCATTTTTCTTTAGGGAATTGGTTTAATCAGTTTACAGAAATATTAAAGCATAAAGTGCAGTTTTTCAGTAACCGTCTTATCACAAAAAATATTACCAGATGAATTCTCTGCAAAAGAGGAGAAAATCCACAGCTCTGATTTTTGTCCCCTTCCAGTTCACCTTTAACTCGGAAGGTCCGGAATATTTTTCTTAAGCTGTTTTTACAGCAGAAGTTCAGATTTTAAAGAGTCTGGAAGACTCCATGTTATCTGTAGAGCTAATGGCACTGTGCTGTGATAAGACTTGAAAGTGAAAGCTGAACAACAGAAAGGCGGCGAGATTAAGGATTTTATTTCAGTTGGTACATGGATTAGTTTCAATGGATTTATGGCTGTTGTTTGCAATTACGGAGCCAACTGTACTGATGCCTGTGTCTCTGATTTTGTGGTACCTATTGCCAAACCACATCACTGAGAGCTCTGCTAAGGCTTCAGAAGCCTTAATAGAGAGTGTGCACACTGTTGGCAGCCTCAGCCTCGAAGCCAGAGATAAACTGAGAATAGAAACTGATGTACAGCTTCACCTTCTGGCTCTCCAGAAACTGACAACTTTATACTGTGTTTTTGGCCTATCTTCTTAATATGTGGAAATAAAATCACAGCTGTTATTTTGTCTGAGGCTTGTAGATCTACTGCTGAGCGAGAGGATAATTCTTATTTCTTACGCATGCCACTGCGTTCGTTCTGATTGCTGCTTTTTAAACTAAGTTGCTAAAAATAGCTTTATTTTCTGATTCAGTTGCAACAGTGAACAACGTTCATGAAACACTCCAAAAGAGAAAAAAAGATAAAATCTTGATGCGGCTGGCAGGATATACAAGACAAAGTGTTTTTTAAAAGGAATAATTAGGGAAAAGATCCTATTTGCTAGAATAATGAAATAAAAACCTTTAATATAGCTGATAGCCAATGACTCAGTGAAAAAGGAAACTTGAATTTTAAATATTAAGGATAACATCTATCTTTGCCTGGATCTGGACATTATTGGCGCTCTCCATAAATCATCCCCTTTTTAATTTAATATGAGCATCTGTAAGGTCCAGAGATAAATTAATTGCTGCCAGATTTAAATAATACGCTTGGTTTCAGGCATTTCCTGGGGATTAATGACAGGTTAGGGGGAGCCGAGGGCCTAAAGTTCAGCCAGAAACCATTAACCTCAGGTTATCATTAACCTCAGGAAACACCCTATGTCTCAGCCGTGTCTGCTCCTACAGAATGGAAATGAAAAGCGTAGCGCCATGTATTTCTTTTAGGGGTTGATGCCATTTCAGTTGGTACGTACGGAGAATTTTAACAGCCCGTGTTCTACCCGGTTAGAGCGCGTGAATTAAACGTGCCTATCCACTTGGCTTATCTTCCAAAAGGAAGAGTTTAACGCAAATTATATATTGTATAGATACCTTTTCTCTGCGAGCCAAGTGGTAAAGCTGCAGAAGCCCGTGGAAGCCCAGGTGTGCGTTAGCACGGGGTGGGTTGACACTTCGAGGTCAACATTTGGCTTGCAAATGCACCTTGCTTGAGCGTGGAGCACATCTTCTGGTCTCTTCATTGCTGTCCTCAGCTGTTGCGCAGCACCGTTTGTGTGCAGGGAAGCAGGCCTCATATTTCTTAATTTAAGCAGTACAAAATTGTGTCTGGAAGAAAATTTCAGAGTTCCCAACTCAACTTATTAAAAGCCAAATTTTGACCTACTTTTAAAATTGCGGAGACCTCTGGAGATATAGTATCTGGATACAGAAAATAAGAACAATATTTATAGGAAAGTTTTTATACATTTTTCAGCCTGAAGGTTTCCAAGCATTTTATGAGCATTTATTAATTAACGCCCACAACATTCCTGTGAGAGATGTGTTAGCCTCGCTCAGTGCTAGTAATGACATCAGAGATAGCATCAGAAGAAATCTGCGGTGGGGGAGTGGAGGAAGACAACGGCACTGCACAGGACGAGGGCTCTGAGAATTCCCACTTCTCCCTTATCTCTGCTGTAGACACAGGGCGTTCTCCGGGCTCTGTCTACATGGATAGGGGGAATTTGGAGCTGAGACTAGTGCAGCATATAAGAGCTTGGAAAAGTATCACTATGGGTTACCACTCTTACGAAAAAGAAGGGAGCAAGTTAATTTAAGCTAATTTCAGAGCACAGCCTGTGTGTGTGCCAGAGAGCACTAACAAACTGCTGGTGAGCCTGTGGCGGTTTTCAAGTGCCGATCCAACGAGTACTTGGGCTATAGACAGGTTCTGGTGGACTGTAGCAGCTATCCATGTGTGCAGTTGGGTTTGGATGTGCCTTTCTAAGCACCAAATTCCCTTACTTAATGTTAACCACGTACAAATTGGCGTCTAGATGAAGCTAGACATTTAGGCTTCCTCTGTAGTTCACATAGACTATTCCATAGTTTTAAAAAAAAATACTAAATAAAATGTCTAAAATCCTTCCTTTGGCAGTGGCCAGTTTTTCCCACCGATTTCAGTGTGGGACTCTGAAAGACCGTTGTTTTTTAAACAGCTGAAGTTAGTTGGGGTGAATACGAGAAAAGGAGAAGGCCTGGATATTCCCAGTGAGGGGACAGCAAAATGTCATGCTGGCTATTAACTGCATGAGGACTGTTGGCTTGGGGACTGGACAAATAATCTATATTTGCACACAAGCACACATATGCTAGTTTGCCTTAGGCAGCAAAAAGGCCACAAACTCATGTTGGCTTCATGGAGGGGGATGATGGATGAGTGCAGAGAGATACATTGGGAACAACACTTGCAACACAGATTAATCTTACTGAAACTCAGTATGCTGACAGGGCTGCTCTTTGTTTTCTGGTCTGTTCAACTGGGTTTAGTTCGATGTTCATTTTTTACAATAGTCCTTACATGCACAAATCTATAGTCTTGTATATAGCTAGATGGTTTTGTATCTGCTTTTCATTATAATGCAACTTCTCTGTACATCACTAAAGTAGGTTTTAATATATAAATCTTATCTAGTTTATGTTTTTGTAGCCTACATGTTACTTTTTCTTTTTGCTCTTTCTGTTCAGGTCTTGTTATCACTGTATTTTAAATGCTTCTGCTGCCAGGCTTCTTTAATTCTACTAATAGCAAAACCCACACCTTCAAATCTGTGACAATTCCTCCAGAAACTTTTTCATGGATTTCAATTGTTAAAAAGAAAGGGCACAGCTGTCTTTTAAAGTGCATTACGTCAAAATTATGGCCAAACTGCAGCAGTGTGAATAGAAAAAAGAGCTCCCTGGAAGCTGGTAACAGAAGAATTTTCTAAAGAAAGAAAACTCCAAATATAGAGCACACAGCATCTTTCCAGAAGCTGGCAGAAAACAAAGGATTAAAATTAACTAAATCTCACTCCTGCTCTTCGTCCACAGTTGGCTGCAACTATACAGCATCAGGCCAGCTGTACAATGCAACCTAATTCCACACAAAGTATAATAGCAGTGGGCTACGGAGAGTTGGAGTCTGACTTTCATGTGGGCCAGTGGGATAAGATATCTCTGGTTTACTACAGCTTGTAATTCATAGGCCCTATACATTTGATTGTAGTAAATCTTGCTGAATCTGAGCTTTACTGAACTGAAAGACAAAATATTCATGTTGCTTTCTGCTAGCACACAAGGAAGGAACATGAAATGTCCCAATTATATCAAATACCCTTTACTCTGCCTGGCCTCTAATGCTGTTGGAATTGCTCACTTTTGCAGTTCATCCTGTTTTTCACAATATTCATGTAGGTCTTACAGAGGCAGGCGTTACTAATTCAAGATGGATGTCTTCTCCTGCGGCTCCCAGAGTAAGTAATGTCACGCTGGTCTCTGTGAAGGTGGTGAGGCTTTTCCCCAGGTTTTGGAGTCCAGACAAAACCTCTGCTGTGTAAGCAAGATGGGGAAGGAGGGTGAGCAATGAGGCACAAGAGCCCCTGAGGGCAAGGATGGTTAAATTGTTAAGCTCTTTGGTCACTTTTTTCCGCAGCCCGGCATTTGGCGGTGGAACAATAGCTGTGCAGTGACACCATCCCTCAGGTGGAGTTGCCAACCCAGCCTGGTCCTGCATTTCTCCCTCTTAATTCTTCCTCATACAGTGGAATGCACTGATCCGCTTGGCCTTCCAAAAACTCAGTCTCTCATAGACCGGGTCAAATAGCCTTTGGGCCGGTAGAGGGTCACACCTGTGTGACAGCGTGCCGTGGAAAGAGTTGGAGGTCCTGCATTCCTGGAGCTACCATATTTGAGCAAACAGGGAGAGCAGAGCTCCATCTGAAGTAATATTTTCTATAGCAAATAGAAACTTGTAAATTGAAAAGAGACACTTCCAAATCCAGAATGAGATTCCTAGATCAGAAATTGGTCAAAATACTGTGGGTATTTTTTGGAGATGATGCTTTAGGACTAATTTTATAATTTCTTTCATCTTTTAATTCCTTTTGCCTAAAACGTGCAATTTATGTCTGTATTGTATCCATGCATATATGTTACATCCATGCAATATGGATTCATTCTGAAAAGGCACTCCCCAAATCATTCTCAAATCCTATGATAGCAATGTCATATGGACATTATAAAGCTAAATTAGTGTATTAGAGAGTTTCAAAGGTACTGATTCTCAAAAAGGGAAGATACATTGTCAGTCATTCCTACCCAGGTCAAACAAGTTATATAAACCACCAAACATAGTTTACAAAATGAGCCAGATGTAAGCAGTCTAATATTCCAGGTTCATACATCCTTATTCAATTGTCTAGAGCTAAAAGAAAAAGGATACTCGATATCATTAAAAATAAACGGAGGTTATAATTGCTTAAAAGATTATAGCATAAAATTTGCATGACTGATGTGCTGCAAAATACAAGAGGGATTTGCTATACAGAATTTAATGTTGCTTTGCTTGTAGATGCAGCTTGCACTCAGGCATATCAAGAAATAAGATCATTTAATGGTTTATTCATTCTATTTAACAGAATACATCCATGGCCCATCATCCACATATTCACCTGCTGTCAGCTGCTATTGAGCTCTGTAATGAACAGCTGTGGAAAGGGCAAAAAACGTACAACAACCTCTGGCTATTTGCATTTAAGATATTTAGTTCTGTGTGAGAAGAATGACATGTAATCAACTAGGCACATGAGTAAAAATAGCAGACTCCAATTCTGCCTACCATTTTTCTCTTCCCTTAGAGATGTTTACAAAATTCATGAATTATTTGCATTTTGACTTTCAGAACAACATGCAATTTTTATGGGGCAAAGGGTTAGATTCTGTCAGTCTTGTTTCCGAAGGGTAACTGCAGTAGGAAAGCGCTTCTTGGTGTGCACCACGGGAACAGAGCCTGATCTGTACTGTCAATAGATAAAATCTCATTAACAGGTCAGCGATAGAGAGTGATGCCTGCACAGCAGGGGCAACACCTTCATAACGAAGCAGATTTAAATTTTTCAGCATAGTAACCACTGGAGTTTGTACGGCTCTGGTAATGGTCTCCCTTGAAGGAGGTGGGACACCTATTACAATCTGCAGGAGGTGTTGTGCAGTGACTCTCAAAGCACCGCTGCTTGAAATGGGATTGCAGCTCTCTTACCCCTGCGTTGCATTCAGGTTGTCAAAGCAGTCCTTGAAAATAATGGACTTGGCCCCATGAAGGCCCTGAGTGACTTCTGAGAGGCTGAGAGTGCTCCTGGCTCCCCTGGATTTCACTGGCAGCTGGGAGCCAAAACGGGCCCCTCCAGAAAGCAGGAAAACAGGAGACAGCGAGCGGCAGGATCCCGCCTGTGAGTCCTGCAGTTGGAAGCCGAACAATACGTAAGTCTGTTCTCAGACAAAATCCTCACAGAAGTTGCCAGGCATCCGTTGATTGGGAAAATAGGAGGGTTCATTTGATACCAATAGCAGTGTTATCTGCTATTATCTACTACGGGTTAGAAAATTGTATTTTAAAGGTTATTTACTAGAAACAACAGGGACATTTAGCTCCCCAGTCATAGTCAGTAAAATCTGGCCAAAGGAAATACATCCAAGCTTTTCCAAATAATAAACAAAGACTCTTTAGTTGTGTGCCTTTAAAGTTTCCTCTCAGCTTGAGGGTAGCATGTAATAGATGGAAATAATAAAAAAGATACTGAGAAAGTGGTGTTCTATGAGCCAATTTGCAGGAGACCATGTGACTTTGATGGTTGGAAAAATAATAAGATTACAGTGGAAGCCTGTAAATATTAGGTGTAGCTTCTAAAATCCCTTTTAACCAGGCAAAACGATGACTAAATCATTCCAAGATTCTGGAATAAAAATATGAGATATTATAAAGCATTTATGGCTTTACTAAGTAGGAGAAGAACCAGTCTGATCTGAGAGTTAAAAGCACGATAAAAAAGGTGGAATAGCCACCTTTCTGCAGTCACTTACACCAAAATGGCTTCATTTTTCAAACCTGAAATTTTTAGACAAATTTGCAGTATATGGTGAAAATCAAGAATATTATCCACTTGGAAAACAGTTAAAATAAGCCTCTGGTTAGCTGTAAAACCAAGTTACTGTGAGCATTTCGGTAAAGAGACTTCTGCAAGCATGTGCAGAACTGCATGGACTGGAAAGGCCGTTTTCAGAATGAATTGTCCCACTCTTACCAGTCCCTGATCTGCAAATAGAAAAGCCAAAATGCTCTTTAATGCAGAATCACAACAGCAGTGTCTTTTTTTCCCCTGTGGTGTGATGCGGAGTGGAACTGAGTCATACTGAGCATCACTCAGTACAAGTGGTGCCGAGGAAGCTGTGCCAAGAGGGAAGGGGACTGAAAGACATCTCATTCACGTGGCAGTCCTGCATTTGGGCCCTGCCTCCCATTTCCATGCTCTGGGGATGGGATATCCTGCTTGCTTCTGAAGCACGGTGCCAACCTGCAGTCTGTCTTCTGCCTGGTGGCCTCCTGAGCCAGACAGAGCAGTCGCCAAGTCATGGGCAGAACTCGTGTCCTCTGCCTCGTTGCCCCATGCCCAAAGGACATGGTGCCACACTAAAGTCTCAGCATCTGGGCGTCCTCCTCTTGGCATGTGAGCTGACAGATCAGGCGTCCTTCACCACGCGAGAGAACAAGAAAAACAGACCTACAGAAGGTTGAGCAACATGGGAGGATAATCAGGAGGAAGAACTGAGGAATAATTCTGCAATTTACGTAGCCTGAGAATAGCTCAGCGTGTCTGGATAAGAGAAGAAACAGCTCAGGCTAGACATTAACTATCTTATATGTTGGAAATAACCACAATGAAATCAAAGGATCTTTTTTAGTGTGAGTAAGGTAACATGAGAGGATCTGGATATAGAAGTGACTTACTCAGAAGCCCCATCAGACCAAACAGTTTAAACTTCAGATATACCATGAGATTAGTCTCAAAATATTTCTGGCTACAAAGATGGAAAAGCAAAAGAAAAATGGCAAAAAGCTTCTATAAACAGTTTGATATCCAAGTTAACAAAAAGTGCCTGCTAGCTTTAGTCCCAAACACAACTGAAACCCAGATCAGAGCTGGGATTTAGGGGGTTTTTGCACTGCTCGTCTTCTGTCCCCAGCACAGCCCTCAGGACCCAGGCCCATAGTCACAGTCCTGGGCTCAGAGGCAGAAGGAGATAGAGTCTGAATAGCGTTCAGTGACTTGAGAGCCTTTTTCCTTTTGCAAACTAAACCAGGAACAACCTGGCCTCAGATTTGTCGCTCAGGCTGCGAAACCCACAAAAGCAGAGAAAGCAACTCACATGGAAACTGGGACCATATTCCAGCCCCAATAGCTCCTTTGGATGCTTTTTCTTTTACAAGCACAAAGGTCAGGAAATCAGCCTGGATTCCAGCTGCTGCTCAAAATGTCTATGCTCCCGTGGCTTCAGCTCAGGCAATTAATGCTGCTTAAATGCCCCTGTCTGAGGGTGGAATTGGTTTCTCGTCTGGGTTAGAAATCGGACATGAGCTGTATGCTTCAGCTCCATCAAAGCCATTCTTCTCTCCATTGCCCTTATGTGCAGTGCCTATAGAATTATCAATCAAGTGCTAATGGAAAAACAGTCATGCAGGCTGGCCTGCTCCATGCACGGTACTCTCCTTGCATACCCCGTCACACCCGCCTTTTGTTTAAACATTTGTAGACTGAAACATCCTGTCGAGCCCCGTTCTGTGGGAGAACATATTTGTGAGACAAAGCAATGCTGTGGTCTACCAGGAGGTCTATGACTCTCCCAGTGAATTATTCACTACTTTGCTGTGGTCTACATGCCAGGTCACCCGTGTTCACGGCAGAGAATGAAGCATTATTCATTATCAAACCTTTGGATTTCTCTTCTAGGAGGTTCTTCCCCCCTACCCCCACTGCCCTTTCAGGTTTTAACAAGACATTGCATTCTTTCAGACTTCCCCTGGGCAGCAGTTTTTTGCACTTGCAGAGGTACGACAATAATAGGTAGAAAGCCAGAGCAGTTGTAAATTGTAGCAGTTAATGTCAAATTGATGGGGCAGTGATCAAATGAAGTTCATAACCACAGAACGCAACCTGGGGGTGGAATGCTGTTTCAAAGATTGCTAATGACAGGGTTATAAAATCATAAAATAGAAGGCTTTTTCCACTGTGAAAGTTTGAAAGAATTTATTTGGCTGACCGAAGGTATTAGCAGTGTTAGGGTCAGACTTTTATAAGACTTTTAGCGCAATTGCTAATCAATGAGGGGACTGACCGATCCGTTTAGAAAAGGCACTGAGGGAACAACACCTGCATTGTGTTTCTATTCTTGGACACCCCGAGTGCACCTTTAATAATCTTTAGGTCCTCTGGTACAATGCTGTTTAATTAGAAACTGCTGACTCAAACCCAGAGCAACGCTTGACTAAAAAGAGCAGTTTTGGGGATTTCAGATCTGCCTTTTAACCACCAGCATTCAAGAAACCAAAGCAGTGGGCAGTGTCGCAACGGTAGCACAAGGGAAAACGTTTATACCTCATCAAAGCTGGACAGTACACAGCTGTATCCCAGCTGGGCTCTCCAGCCGCAGCGCTAGAAATGTCTCAGAGAGGAAAAAAGAGGTTAGATCCATGAAAATATCGTAAGATAAATACGCATGGAAAATATTGAAGACATCCTTTTGCAATTTACATATGGAAGTAAGGAATGAACAGTGCAAATGAGGCCTATGCTTTTATAAATGGATCCTTCTACATTTTCAGATTTATTTATTTATTTATTTGTTTGTTTATTTTTGTGGCTTCTGCTTCAGTTATTGAGAATAATCTTCCATCTGATTTATGCTCTCCTTACTCATTTGTCAATCTTAGTCAAGAAAGAGCAAAGCCAGAAAAAATGTTTAGCTTGGAACTGGCCTTTTTTCCCCTCATGGCAGAACATGGAAAAGGGGAGAAATCCACCTGTAAAAGCTACAACATGACTAGGTTTTGGTTAGAGAGGGGTTAACACGCTCAGATTGACACAAAGCCTCTAAGCTAGACAAACCTTGCCTTCCCTACCAACAGATGCCGGCCTTGGTCATTCAGATATAGCATCTGAGTCCCTGTAAGTCCACACTTCACAGAAACGTGGCAGGTCTCTTTGCACTGTCACTACGTTTGGAAAAGCTGCAGGCTCAAAGCAATTTCTGGCGTCGTTCATTACAATCAGCTGTCCAAATTCTGACGTGATGAAGGACTATGCCAAACAGTAATTTTTCTTTTGCTTCTAGTCTTCTGGCTCCTGCCCTATTTCCTACTTAGAGGCTCTTCACGGCAGGGCTTCTGAAGCTGGAAGACACCTAGAAGCTGATTAGGTGATGTTTCACCTTGTAACTCTCTGATCAATTCCTTCCCTGCTCCCAAAGGCTTGGGAGCATCACATTTCATCTTTTGCAGTTTGGGGCCCTTTGAATTGGGTGACAATCATCTCACAAAATACAGCCCTCAGAAATGTACCTTCCAGCATTGAGATTCAGGTCTTTAAAGGTTTTCAGGTCTTTAAAGCCATTTAGGCAACCTCACATGCTGCAGACGTACCCTTGTGGGCTTTGAATTGCCTCAGCAGTACCCATGATAGCGCGTCAGCTCCACAAAGGCTCTTTTGCAAATTCCACCAGATGCTTATTGTTTTAAGTTAGGTCTTCATATATAAGGGAAGAAAAACCACAACCTGACTTTTCTCCATTAGTATATAGTGTTAGACATCTGGCTCCAGTGTTGAGAGTGTAATACAGATGTTCTGCTCTGTAGGTCTACTTGACTGATACATTGCTAGAAATAGATCATCGTGAGTCAGCAAATAACCCAGGGCCTGGTGACATCAGCTGGATGGGAGTGAACTATGTGCCATCACTTGGAACTATATAATCAGTGCCTAATTAGTTGTTCGTCAGCTGGTCAATCTGCTATCACTCAATTTTGTACTGCAGATGCCCTGTGGAAAAGGTCTTGGGAGAACCAGTAGGTTGAGAGGCACAGAGATATGTAACCTGGTTGTGATTTTTGGGAATAGAAGGCAGCTGATTCCTTCAGTGCAAAACCTGGATAGTATTCTCCTTCTGGTAAGTAATTTATACTTTGGCAAAGAATGCTTGAGATCTACAGCATCAGTGACAAGAGCAAGCTGCCTGTTGCATCTTTCCATAACATCTGCCACTGCATCCATCAGCTGGTGATGTTTTCACAAAAGTGATCTGTGAAATAGATTAAAATGTTGACGTAAGAGGTAGCATTATGCTAGTAATTAATATTCCATTGTTAATATTGCATTGAGATGAATGAGTACAGGTCACATATCAAAGCTGTTGTTTTTGCAGTGTTTGCAACATCAGAGAACTTACATTGGCGACCTGAAATTTTCCTTTACTGTTAATTATGCTAGTGATTTTAATACGCTCAAAATGAAAGCTTAGATTTCTGGAGCAGGAATATGTGGCTGATTTAGAAAGAAGAAGAATTATGTTGAAACATATGAAGTGATAGCGTGACATTACAAGCGAGCCTGCTAGAAATCCTAAGAAGGAAAGCAATTTCAAATGGGACATTCGAAATGGGTTTATTGCAAAGTAAGATATTAGATATAGTAGCTTCAATTTTTATGGGTTTGTTTTTCAAACAAGGTCTTCAAGTTACAGTGTCTGAAGCTGACCTGTTGTTTCTTAAATGCGGGGCTTTGTGAGTAACCTGGTAAGAATTTTATCAAGTCATCTGTCTCATGCTTTGTGAACACAGAAATCTGGAGTCTTGCAGTCTCTGAGAGAAAACGATTTCCTAGAGAACACCCTACTTATTCCTGGTTGCCCAGTGACAGAACAAGAGACAACGTGCACAAACTGAAACACAGGAGATTCCCTCTGAACATCAGAAGACACTTTTTTACTGTGAGGGTGCCTGAGCACTGGCACAGGTTGCCCAGGGAGGTTGCGGAGCCTCCATCCTTGGAGATATTCAAAAGCCATCTGGACATGGTCCTGGGCAACTGGCTCTAAGTGGCCCTGCCTGAGCAGGAGGGATTGGACCAGATGACATCCAGAAGTTCCTTCCAGCCCCAACCATCCCATGATTGTGGGATTCTGTCTTTTCCTTCAGGTTGGTTTTCGAGACCCTTAATTCCACAATGTCCATGCCAAACTCCCAGCTGATGGAAGGCGCCCACTGATATTATTAGGATCTCTTGCTTCTCCTCTTAAAAGGGCATATGCCCAAGTCACACTAAGCCAAGCTGTCCTGCCACTATGACCTTCCTTTTCCCTGCTTCTCCCTTTCAAGCCCTCTTTGTTTGCTTGCACCAACTTGTCACATTTTATTTTGAGATCCTAAAATATTCTGGGAAGGACCTATTTCTCAGGTCGTGTTTGAACAGCAGGTAGAACTGGGTACCCCTGGTCTGACAAGCTACTGCCAGAAGAGACAGTGCTGTTACTAAATGCCACCCTGCTGGGCATATTCTGGAAACCAAACATCTTCTCTAATTAAATGTAGATCTTCAACATTTTCTCTTTTCCCTTAAAAAAATTTAAAAAATTATTAAAAAATAATTAACCCAGTCTTTTTGTAAAGGCATGTGACTCAGCTGCACTAAATTAGGGTCAGGTTTGTGCCTCCATGCCTCCTAGCCGTGTTACATCAGGAATCACAAGGACAGACACTGTTTTTTTCCGGGGTTTAGAGGCTATAGGAGCAGTCATGGAGTTTAGCATAAGTAATGAAAGTAAAGCTGTGTTAAAAAGTTCCCTCATGTTATTACTTGGCAGTTCATTAAGATATACTTTGTTTACCTGCTGCAGCCTGCACACCAGATTTAGCTCTCTGCAGGAATCTGAAGGCATTTAACGTGCAGAAGCTGTGAAATGCAATGGAAAACAAAACGCTTCTGCTTCATGATTTATGAAAAGCAAGGTACTCTAAGCAGTGACTGAGATCCTGCTCATCCTTTCCAGATTTTTTTCCCCATGGCAGATACAAGTGTGGAACAGAAAAGCAGAAAAACAGATCTGATGATCTTTACAGACAGGCTGGGAAAACACAGTGCGTTTCCTATTCAGCTCTTTGGGCTTTCTGTGAGACACTATAATCTCCTTTGGCTTGTTAACCACTGCTGAAGCAGGCCAGGAGTCATTTGCATTCTTGTGCTGCTCGGTGACCCTCCAGTGATGTCAGGTAAGAACACTGATTTTTAATTAAAATCTCAATTTTCAAGTACATTTCACAGTTAATACATGGCGAGAAATTCTGACCAGCTACATTATTTTGCTAAGTAGTATGGGTTCAGCTGTCTTCTTAATCACCTTTGAAGCAAAAAGCCACAGCTTCACTCCTGAAAAAATGCGACTCCACAGAACAATGAATACGTGAATGGCTGATCTGCTGTACGCACCAGGAGTTCCCCATTTGGAGGAAACATCAAGTGTGTGAGAACAGGAAAACATCCTGTGTTTAAAGATTTTAAAAGCCCGTGATGGCAGGGTGATATAGTATGCAGCAAATTGCTATGTAGTATACAATAAATTGCCGCTTAAGCCATTCCCATGTTATTTGTTTTACTCGTTCTGGTTTTTTAGGTCTTTATGAGCCCATCACAATAGGCACCATTACAGACTTTATCATTAGTCCAAGGTCTTCAAGATGTAGGAAAGCATTATCCTCCCTGTTATACTGAGGGGCAGGAGGTGTCAGGGCCCAGATCTCCAGCTGGGCA
This sequence comes from Pluvialis apricaria, assembly GCA_017639485.1. NCBI lineage: Eukaryota > Metazoa > Chordata > Aves > Charadriiformes > Charadriidae > Pluvialis > Pluvialis apricaria. The sequence goes on along the minus strand of CM030007.1, from coordinate 189,113,429 downwards.
GAGACAGAGAAGCAGAGAAACCTCTCACAGAGCTACAATAATTTGCATCTGCACATCCAGGGAGTAAACAACTCACCTGAGGTTGCACAGAAATCCTGTGGCCCAGCTGGGAAACCGAATTCGCATCTCTGAATTGCGGGCTCAGATTCAGCCTCCTCACCTGCCCACAATGCCTATATATACTGCTAAATATTTATTTTGTCCATTAACAAGCCGTCGCACTCTCAGTGGGGATGGTTGGCTGCACACATCAGCTCCAGCTGGCCCTCCAGGAACAAGCATGGGGAATAGGGACGTTTGCTGCTCAACAACCATTCTTCCATATTTTTTGACTGTTGTGGTTGACTGCTCCCCCAGCTAAGGCTTTTCAACATTTTCAATGAATAAAATAAAATAAAGCAGTTCTGGACTGCTTGCAACATTTAATTCACCTTGAATCATTTGGTTCCACTTTGGGACATTGTAAAAAAAAACCCAAGGGCCAGATTCAAAAGAGGAATGAGGTAATCATGAGAAGCTGGTATTAAACCTGTTCCTCCCTCCTGTACCCTAGATCGCAGTGCTGGACATTCACATCATCCATGGGAAACTTTGGGTCTGATTCCCTCTTTGTTGGGTCCACAGCAGGAATTTTAACCCCAGGCTGCCCCACTCAGAAAAGATCACAAGTGTTAAGCTGCAGAGTGTGCTGAGGCAGGGGTCTCATGGCTCTTCTGTTACAGCTGGCCCACTTAACAACGAAAACTTATTTACTGGCTAAAAAATAATATACATCTCTCTAAGGTGGTGATTAAGTCATTTGACAAGGGGAACTTCAGATTTTTAGTTGCTGCTTCAGTGAATGTTTATTTACAAATATGAGTGGAAGCAGGTCAACAAGAGAGAACAAATGAGCTACAAAACCCATGGCCCAGACCTCAGCGCCAAGGAGCTCTCGTGGGAAGTGGTGCGCTTACTTAGTTACATTTCCAGCCTGATGTTTGTCCTACCTACCAGGCAATACAGCCTTGGAGTGAGAGTGGGGAAAGGGACCGTTGGCTCCTCTCTGACATTTATACTCTGGGAATTCAAACCAGAGTTCGCAAATAATTTTGTTGTATCCAAAACTACAATTTTGGGGCAGACTAACTATCCAGCAAAAAAAGTCATCATCCACCTGTAGTTATACCCTTGCTTTTAAAGTAGAAGGCTAACAGAAAGCAGTAATGTCCACCAGAACTCCACCAGAACGTAACACCCTGAGCTATCTCTGGGCCAGTGTTCAGTTAGGCAAAAAAAAGAAAATTAACAAAACATCACCCAAACTTGCAAGATATGGGTGACTGGGAAGGTAATTGTAAAATGTTGAAGGCTACATTTTCCATTTCTTCCCCCTCACCTGCCCTTTCCTGCCAGGGGACTCAGAAAAATGAGGTTTCTAGATCATAATCTGCAGAGAATTCCTTATAAACCTCTTGGATAAGTTTCAGTTTTTAACATCGTACTGAACCAACTGTTATTCTTCTGAACAAAGAAGCAAAAAAAAAAATCAAAAGCTTTCAACTAGGTCATGCTAGTATTATCATGAGTGAGTGTGAGTGGTATCATTTCACACATACTGCATCTCTCAATTAAGGAAAATGCCAGACTTCTGTTAGCAAGACAGCTGGTGGTACTCAGTGACTAAATATAGTACTGTCATCACCTAGGAGCACAGCCAGGACATTTTAATGGTTGGGACAACTGATATTTTGGTTTAGCCAAAACAATTTTTAATCGTATGCTATTATTTTAAATAGCCAGTGTAAGAAATCAGTGAATGAATTTATTTTAAATATATTTTACTGATTTTATTTATTAAGTCAATTTTCAACTAATATGCAACTGATTTTTAAAGAAATCACACATATTGTGTACATTTGGGATAGAAAAAACAGCTAAGTAAATACAGCTGGCATTCAGCTGATTCTCCAATTGTCTGCACATTAGATAGACTAAACTCCTTTAGACAGTCTTTTTATTGTGTGTACAGTCCCTCGATCGGTGGGGCTTGGGTCCTCTGGGGAGTGATTATTAGGGATGACTCCATTGCTCAGGAGAGGCAAAGCCACAAGTAAATATATGTAGCTCATCTTAAGTGAAGGCTGATGCAGTTCACCCCATACTTGATGAAAGTGCTTTAATCTGCAATTACAGCTGGCTTAGGGCCTAAATTCTGGCAGTTCCCAGAGAATTTACCTTCCTGAAAAAGTCTTCCAGGCAGAGGGAGAAAGACTTCTGAGTTCTCACCTCTCCATCAACGTCCCAGGCATTTTGCCTTTTTGTGTTAGCACTCTTTGTATCTACTGTGGACCAAGCCAAAAAAAAAAGATACACAATTAGGTATCCCTAAGGATGAATGGAAAGAGCTTTCTGCACATAATGCTGTTGTGGCTTTAAGGTCCGTAAGCCTGAGCCTGCCAGGTTTACAAACAAGGGCTGTGCTCATGAGTAGCTGAGGCGCAGAAATGAAGTGTCTGTTTCTTCCCTCTTTCCAAAAAAGATTGGGATTAGGTCTGGTTTAGCTATGACTGGGTAGGTATTTCAAAATGTTTATTAAGAGTTTTATTGTTTTATTTCTGCTGCCAGTTCTAAACAATAGGGGCCAGGAACACCAGCTTTGTTTGTACTTATGGTTGTCTGCTGACGTCCACGCAGAGGTGTCCTCTGCAGCCAGTGGATTAGAGGATGAATCTTTAGTCCTGCTACGTGTTGAATGTGAGCTGAAAAATGATAACACTAGAGAGCTTTCTCAAAATGAACTACCAGTGTGAAAACCTGACTGTTTACCTCTGTGCTGACATCAGCAACAGGTTTTTTCAGCATCCATCCTCTTTCATTACCTTCCTTAGCCAGAGCAATGAAGAGGATTTTAGCCTTAAGAATGAGTTGAAATCTTCTTTTTTATTGTTTGTGATTAAAAAAAAAAAAAGGGATAGAAACTAGAGAGAAAGAGAGAAAAGTTTTAATAACTTGCAGAGTCTTGTAGGGGCAAGCTTTTTATCCATACAGTCAGATAGTGCAGGCAGCAGCAGCACAAATTTCCCTCTTGGTCTCTTGGCCGCTTTTCCCTCCAGCCTCCCTGCAGCCTTGGCCCTCGCAGGACTGTTTTGCCTTGGACCCACACCTGGGTGAAGGCTGACTCCAGCAGGGCCACCAGCAGGCACGCCAGAGCTGATCACTTGTTTCAGTCACTCCTTACTTCAAATGTTAACTACGGGCTGGTGCGTCTCTCGCCCCAGACCACAGCAAACAGAGAGGTGTGCATACGCTTTGTTCTGTCGCTGCCGCTCACCATATTGTTTGCGTCCAGCCGAGAGGGCTCAGCTGAAGGGGGAATAAGCTCGTATTTTCCTGAAGGTGACAAGAGCACTTTGCCTTGTGCTCCTGCTGGTAGCTATCAGCACAGCTTCCCTTCCGTAGGCTCGGGGCAAAACCAAATCTGTATCAAGCTTTGTAAGGGAAAAAAAGCTCTTCTCTTCATTGCTCTCTACCAAGGGTTTTTCTCCGATACTGGAAAAATAATAATAATGTGGAGGAAACTGTGTTTTCTGCTGCCCCCAGTGCTGTTGCGCTGGCTTGAGGGGAGGGATGAACTGTATGTGCAGCTCCTGACATCTGGGAAGCGCCCCTGTCCGCTCACTGGAGAGAGCCAAAGACCTCGGCTGCTTCTGTTCTTTCCCTCTCTTGCCATTGCAGCTGAAGAAGATCCTGGAAGATTTAACATCAACAGTAGACAAGTTTTGCTTTCGGATTAGTGTCTTACTTGAATGGTTTTGCGACGGACATCTATAGCAAGGACAATTAACATATCCTTCTATAAAAAAGCATTATTTTTTCTCACTCGTTCATTCTTTGTTCACTGGACAGTTCTTTAGTTGTTAATGCTTTGATAGCTTCCTATTTGCCACAAACCCACACTACTGTGTAGGGATTACATAATAATTATGATAATCACCAATAAATCTATTCTTTGAGTGATGCTACTAGGCTTATCACTCTATTTTTCACCTTACTGGAACTGATAACTCACCAGCTTTACTCAGTAAATTATGATAGCCTTTCTCTTTTAATAGAAGTTTTTTTCATGACTTCTGTGCTAAATTTGTTATTTTAAATAACTTTTTTGAACACAACAGCAAGATATGGCTGGGAACCATTAATTTATGCTTGAAAGTTGTATTTAATTTTTTTTCTTTAAAATGAACACACACTGTGACCTGTTTTTTATAAACAGAGAAAGCAATAAATGCCAGATCTTAAAACGTGGATTTAGCTAGTGTTCAAACTTTTTAATTATTTTTTTAATGTATGAGGTGATTTCACCTATTTACATATTGCTAGAGGCTAATGGGAAAAAAGCATTCATCCTGAGTTGAGTTCAGAGAGTCTGCTTTGCCAAAAATAAAGCCAAGCACATTAATATACAGACCTTCTCAAAGTCTCGGCAGCATCAGGAATACATTTGAAAGAAGAGGAGCAGGTCTGGTTTGTCAGTCTGGCAGGTGCCAACGGAAAAGTCCATCATCTGCCACCAAATACGTACCTGCCCAGTGGCTCCTATGGACACAAAGGGTCCGCACGGCATTTCCACTCCCAGGGTCTGAGCCCCTGTTCGTGCCTAAGCCCTTGTTGGCTCTGCTGGGGGAGTACTGGCGACAGGCAGACATGGGAATGAAGAGGTGAAATATACTGCAAAGATGATTTTTCGACATAATATTAAATTCGCTTGGCATAAAATTTTACAAGCATATCCTGGACCACCCAAAAGCTGTAGTGATTAATCCAGAGATCTCCCATGTCCTTTACATGATTACTTTTAAATGTTCATTCATTGCTATATACTTTATATTGTTAAACATAGCCACATGGACCGTGTTTGTAAAATACATGTGTAGTCTTAAAGTATACATGCAATCTAAAAGCTTGCTTCTCTTGTTACAGTAGAGCTCCAGACATAAACTCCTTTTTTCAGGAATTCAACGGTTAGATGAAGAAACTTCTCCAAAGTTGAAAACAAAGAATGATTAATTTAAAAACCTGAGACTTAAATGCGGAGTTGTTTTTAATTTACTAGACTGAGAAACACTTCGCTTAGTGGGTACACAGACAGGCATATCTTTACGGCTGATTTTTTAGCAGATAATTGGTTAACTCTTGTAGCAATGGCCTTTTTGAATACCAGAGAAAGCACCTCATCAAATACATATAATTTATTTTACGGGGGTGGGGGGGAAGGGGGGAAACTTTGGTGCATTTTCCAAGATAAATTCCAAGGCTTAAGTGAATATGTACGCCTAACTGTTACACCAACATGAATTGATATATAAACCTGTATGTGTAAGACAGCTATGAGTAGTAAAAGTAACAACTCTGAGCTATTAGGATGTCTAAGTGTGTCTTTACATAAAAGCCTTAAAGAGCTGTACAGGGAGCCATTATAGTGTATTATGTCAGGATCTTACTTACTCAACATGTAGAAGTCGACACTGACACCGTCAGCTGTGATGTAAAACGCTCGGAGGCTAGTTTCACAGGGCAGGCGTTTCCAAAGAGTTCAGCGCCCACCAGTTCCCACGTAGGCAGCTAAATGAAGTGATGAAACTTTAAATGCTCTCAGCTTTCGTGGGAGCTGGTAGATGCCTGCCGGATTAAAAAACCCAGCTCTGCTCGTAGGCACTGAATTCTTTTGAAAAACCCAGTGTACCCCCAGGGTAGCCGTGCTGTCGGCTTTGAGCTCCCGGTGGGGTGATGAGGGGAACCAAGTCAGGCACTGGTGACCTGTGAAGGTGGTTGCTGAGGAGGGGCTCTTCTGAGCTCCCCAAGGGATGTCTAAAGCAGGCTGAAGGAACATCCCTGCTGTATCTGTGATGTCCGCTCCATAGCACAGAGTTACAGAGCTTAACTAACAGAAGAAAACTAAGGATTACCTGCTCTGGAAATCTCCTCTCTCAGATCATCAGTTAACACTATATTTACTGTGTGGACATGGTATCTGCCACAGCAGGCTCTTATTCTGAATGGCTTCAAACATCCCATTCCAGTACACATGAAAGCCAGCGTAATTCACAGAATGCCTTTTATACCCTAGTCACTTTATTTTAAAAAGATGCAAACAAAACAATGTGTTAGATTACATTCTGGAACTGTTGTTCAGATGTTTTATGCTATTGCTTCAGCAATAAAAGGAACATTAAACTCCAGAGGCCAGACTGAGTCTAGCTGTTTTCGGCACCTCTGGCTGGCTGGAGCGGAGCCGAGGCACCTGGCTGCTGGGGAGCCCTTCAGAAAGGCTGTCCCCACTGCTGCTGGCCAGCCCCTCGCTCTGGACCTGAAGGTCTCTGCAGGGGCACAAATATCCCCGTCACTGCAGGAGATTGGCTTTGTTCACAGTGTTAGAGGAGGAGTCCACAGAAGGAGAAGCCATCAAGAGCTATCAGACACAAAGACACCAACAATTACATGGCAAGCTAGGGCAGGTACCGGGGAAGCGTCACTGTATGGCTTGCCCTCTTCTCAAAATCCTCCTCAGGCATCAACTGATGGCTGCTGCCTTATTGCTGGAGGCAGGACAGCAGGTTGGACGGACCAGCTGCCTGGCCATGAGTGCACTGTCTGGTTTCCCACACCATGATCCACATAGGTAAGTGGAGAGGTCCCTAAATGCCACCCAACTTCCAGCCTGCCAGGCCTACCCAAAGCACCTGGGCCCTTCAGCGCTTCTAGCTTCTTGTCTTTTTGACGGCATGGTACTTCCATGCTCAGCCTTGCGGTGGGCTTTCCCAAAGACGAGGGTGTGACTTTGCCCCTCCACTCCCAGCTGACCCTCTCAGTGGTCAGCAGAGTCTGCTGGTCAGCATTCAGTTCAAATGCTGTTTCAGAGTTAATTAAGCTTGTATTTCCTCCCGGTCAAGTTCTTCGTCTGTTCAGTTGTTTTCCCATCATAAGTCACGGTGACAAAACTTTCTCCCTTGCTGTGCAAAGGTAGGTACCTACTGTCTAGAGTAAACTCTGAATTTTAGATCCCAAGTGGACAAAAATATCTATGTGCAGTTTTGATTTAATTGCGTAAGCTGCAGAGGAAACATCGCTATGCATGGCATTTCTGTTGGCTGCATCTAGGTAGCTCTGTGCACAGCATGGAAACATTAAATTGCTCTTCGTGTAATGAAGCCCCAGCAACATTGCACTTAATACATCCTTTATTTTGGGACTTTCTAACATCTGTATGCTGTACTTTGCAACTTCAGTGGTCTTTTTTCTATAATTTCAGGGGCATATGTAATAGAATGATACTGTGTCTGACTGATTTGAGTAATAGATGTGTGACCTGATGCATCTTTCTCCTGTCTAATAGGAGATAAAGTTGAGATAAGTTTTCACTATGGTGCATTAGGATATTGTTTCATGACAGTCCATCGCAGAGATTATTCTACATTCTTCGCAGAAAAACATGGAAAGGTTTGACCCCCTGCAAATTAACTGTAAGTTACATGGAGAGAAGCGGATCTTCTGTGGGTAAAATAAAAAGAAACACAGGAATGATGACTTGGAAGAAGAATAATTAAAGAAGTTAAGGTATTTTATTCCTTCTCAGGCTCTTTCATCTTAACTGACATTCTAAGAAATGGGCAATCTGAAATCTATGATTTATTACCTTAAAAGTTTTAGGACTTGTCTTTTTTTCTTAAGCTTTGTCCGATTTTAAACTTACACGAGATTATGCCTTAAGTCCTTTGAGGATTAATAAGCAAAAGGTTCCAGTTGCAGACAGAGACACATTTTTCACGCTTCCCTCCCTCCCAGTGACTTGTTTTCCTCAGAACGAAAGGGGGAAAAAATTTCAGCCAGCAATGTCAGTTCATGTTATTATTCTAGATACAGAAATGCCTTAGCCAGCATTTGTACAAAGCTTCGTAGAGTGTAATAAAAAAAGGCTGAATCCCTTATGACTTCCTTATTTTATTTGGTTATTTTCCCAAGTTCAGACAAAAGGACAAGATTCATCTAAGTTATGTCGAAATACATAAAACTTGAGCTTCTCACTAAGCTATTTGCCTAAGTTGTCCCCACAGTCCCATCTCCCCATGGATGGAGATAAGTATCTCCAGATGGTGATTTGTCCCCTTCTGGGACTACTGGGGTGACTTGCACCATGGAAGGGCCATCTCTGCACTGGGTGCTATGGACCCAGCCTAACTGACCAGCCTCACTGGTGCCTACATTTTGGATGGCTAAAGTTTCATCTGATTCGTTCTCCTCTAAGTTCAGCTTTCCATTTAGGAAAGCTCCTGGGGGGGCAGAGTACCTGAAAAGTCTGCAGCCTTGGTCACAAAAGCATCCCCTCCCTTTCCAGATTTTCAAGGGGGTGGCCACCATGGTATTTCCTGCGCCCCACCATGGTTTTTTCTGGCCACAGTGGCCACTAAGGTGTTTCCTGTATTTTTATATATATATATAAATACATACAAATATATATTTTAGATCTGGTCAAATACAGAAAACAAACAAGGAAAAAAGTCCAGAGACAAATGGTGAATGAAAAAATTCATGAAAGAACTGCGCTGGTCACTGATCTATGATTCACTAAGTCTGTCTCCATATAAATGAGTCGAAATGAATTTCCTGGTATGAATAAATCCCCAAAGTCTCATGAATTTTAGTATGAATGATTCTGAATGCCTTAAAATTCAGATGGGAAGTGAATTAATCATTCTTCCTTATTTTCTTGTTGACAAAGTCTTCCTTCTTATCCAGTCAAGGCGAGGACTACACTCTGGGTTACTAGCTGTGCTCAGTGAATGTTGAGTAGCACCCATCAGCTGAAAGTTTGTCACACAAAATATTTGGTGGATCCTTGAGTACGCAGAATGCATTAGAATGAAATCAGAATTTATTTGCAAGTGATTCACTGACTGCAGAAACGTCTGCATTTATAATGAGTAGTTTAACAGTCCCCACACACATTCATGGTTTATATAGGGCACATCTGTCATCTAATTAAAAAAAAAAATGAATTAAGTGTATAGATTTGATCAAGCCATGTATATTTTAGTAAAGTATCGGTACAGATGAGAGGCCTCTGCACATAGTTCTAATATGTTACTTACCTGAGGCATGTGGAGAAGCTCTGACATTATTACTACTTCTAATATGACCAGATTTTGCACTCCTCACAAATACAGTGTATATTAAAACTCATGTAAACTTCACTTGTGTTTTTGCTGGTGCAAGAAAGGGCAAGTGCGGACCCACACATGTGCTTTTGTGTTCATGTATGTTAATGAATATATACGCATATTTGTCTTTATTATAGATTATATAGTATATCCCAGTCCAGTACAGTATGTGTATTTTTTTATGATATATATCTTCCTTGATTGCACGGCATTTTTCTTCTCTGATTGAGACTGCATTGAATGACACACATTTGCTTGAAGACAAATCTGGAGTTTGTATAGTCTGAATGTGTCTTGAGGAGATTTTGTCCTACCTACATAATAATTTGAAATTAAATGCGGACAAATGTCTTTCCCAAAGAAACGTAGGTAGGAAAGACTGGAATAAATGGCTTCATTCTCTTCCTCTCTTTTATAATGTTTACTGACCATCTGGAAGTTGTGAAATGTTGTGACTATGCATTTTTTTACAACACCTTAAGTTCAGTTCTTTTTCTGCAGTTACTATAATAATGTTATTGATACTGATATTTATGATAAATTTGTATAAACCAAATCTTCCTCTGATAATCATAGCATGGTTTACATTGGAAGTGACCTTGAAGATCATCTAGTTCCAACCCCCCTGCCATGGGCAGGGACACCTCCCACCAGACCAGGTTGCTCAAAGCCCCATCCAGCCTGGCCTTAAACACCTCCAGGGATGCAGCTTCCACAGCTTCTCTGGGCAGCCTGTTCCAGTGCCTCACCACCCTCAAAGTGAAAAATTTCTGCCTAATATCTAATCTAAATCTGCCCTCTTCCAGTTTGAAGCCATTCTCCCTCATCCTATCACTACATGCCCTTGTAAAAAGTCCTTCCCCAGCTTTCCTGTTCACCCCCTTTAGGTACTGGAAGGCTGCTACAAAGTCTCCTCGTAGCCTTCTCTTCTCCAGGCTGAATGCAGGACTCTCCTACCTGGTGATCCAATTCCTGCTGGCCATACCTTGTCTATGCACCTACCTACAAATGGCAGTGTGTGCAAGTGCCTTCCATACCTAGGCCAGCACGTATAGGCCAGGGCCGACCTTTGGAGAGCCTGGGAAGGTACCTGGTACCTGATGGCGTGATCAGGACTCAGAGCACAGCCGAGCTGCTGTGAGATGAACATCAGTTCTGCGGTTAGTCTGTAATTACATGGCTGGTTTGTGATGGAAATTACCAGTTACACCGAAGGGTTCTGCAGCCACTTGGGACCACGTTCATGGGGTTAAGGTACAGTGCAGGTTCTTTATTTCTGTGTATTAGCCAGCATCCCAAAGTCGCTTTGCTGGGGTGGATTATTCAAAGGACATTACATGTCCACAGCGTGTGCGTGTTCTATATGAACAATGAACATCCTGGGAGGGGGTTATATAGAGGGCCAAAATCCCCGTTGGCGCGGCTCCACGGAGTCATTAGTGTTACACCAGCAGGGAAGCTGACCCCAGCCCTTGCTCAGCGATTTGGCAGGCCACCTCGCCATGAGGACATTCCAGTGCTTCCAGGGACATGAATTTGGAACAAAGAGTTATTTCAGCGGGACGAGGTTGACAATTGTTTGGTTTTTAAAGAGTTACCACATAATGTTAAAATAGTATCTTGCCTTAATGTGAAATCTTGATGCTGTGGTATCTTATGATCTATTAATCTGGGAAAAAATGTAAACCAAAAGATAATAAATGTAAACAGTGTTTAAACCACAAGCATTCCTCGGAGTAAATGACAATATAATTAAATTTGAACTCCACAATGCAGATTCTTTCAATGCATAATTGAAATTGTGTAAGATGCTTTGGCAATATGTTTAACATTAACTTAAAGCAAGTAATTTTAGGCACTAGGGTCTGATCTTTCTCTTATTGACATCAGTTGTGCAGCTCCCGCAGGCTGTGTCTATACTATGGCTTCTTTGTGACGTGCCTCATGGACCTGCTCCTGGAGAGTCCCCCTCTGTGTCCTGGCTCCACGCTGGAAGGAGATGGGGCTGCACACCACGCCTCTCCAGAACTGTGGTCCTTTCAAGTGAAACATGAGCATGCAGACAACACAGGGAGCTGCAGGGTGACCTGCTGGAAACCCAGGGAGGAGGAGTGCTTGGGGGCTGCCCAGCACACCTTCCCACATCTGGCATACCCTCCTGGGGACATACAGGTGGCCATACCATGTTTGAACCTCTAGCTTTCTTGCCTGTCTCTTATTTTTGCTGAAAGTATGTGCTTGGGAAGAGGGTAAGCATACAGTATTGCTCCCCCAGAACATCGTATCTGCCTGCAGCCTTCAGGTTTGGGACTTTGGATCGTCTACTTTCAGTGAAGGTACCGTTATTCCTTTTTGCTGGTCAGTGTGCGCACCTGGGAACCAGGACTGCTCATACACACTGAGTTGACACACTCCAGCAGTTTTTGCTAGAAAGACCCCAAGCTTTTGCTTGAGGTCTTCAGCTAATGAACAGAAACTGCCAAATTTAAGGAGACTGGATGATAGTTTAAAGCTTCCTTCCCCTTGATCCCTGCTGGTATCTTTCCTGACATCTTGGTGAAGGGAAACAGTTTTAAAGCTCACACTTTGTATGATCATGTTGCCAGCTTATGGGCACCTGCATCACAGGAGCTGCGGTCCCACACCATTCTCAGGGCAGCGGAGATCAGGCAGGAGGCTCATCCCATGGGTCTACCGCTGCACACCCAAGACTCGGCTAGGACGAGGCCTCTAGTCAACTCATCTGCCTTGCCCCTGCCCTGGACAATTTCCTGAGACCCTACGAGGTACATGAGGCAGACTTAGGAGACCTGTGAACACTCCCGGCAAACCTGTACCTGCTGTGACTGCACTGCATGCGCTCAGCTCCGTACTTAAGAGTAAAATTGCTCATGGCTCCTTGCTGTGCTCTGGAATGAGTCTTGTTGGGAAAGCTGTGAATTTGGGGTTTAGTGGGGGTTACAGGGTTGCCAGGCTGTGGTTTCCAGAGTATTTGACAATAGCCTGTGGAGAGCTGGCTGGTTACATGCTTACGGTTCCTCTTCGTTGTTTCCAGCCGCTAAATTACAGCCACAAGAACCAAGAGTTATATTAAGTGCATTCTTAGCATAGTGGTTCCTCAGGCTCTTCCCATACTGAGGAGAGACAATTTCTGCAAGGACTTTGTGACTGAGAGTAGCATCCAGAACATCTCAGCCCTTGAGGCAAGCTGGGCATAAAGTAGTGGACCAAACTGAAAAACTCTGGAAACTTGCTTAATGCCAGTAGTAGTACACATGACTGACACTCACTCCCTTCAGCCATAGTGATTTCCCAGAAGTAGGAGCTAGTGGATTTGTGAAGATGGTCCTTTCTGAAGCCATCTACAAAAACATTTTTCTGAGATGAACAAAGGATGTACAAACACGTTATGGAGATTCTCCTCCTTGCCATGCAAATCTGACTGAAAATATTGCCAGACACATTATAGCACACGCGTAGGAACAGGCCACGGGTTAAAATAAACAGGGAAGCAAAAGTGAATATATATGCTTCTTCTTACCATCTCTCCCCTGAAGGATGATTTTATTTCTGTCCAAATTCATGCAGTTGGGCTTTGGGATGGCATTTAAGATGGAGTTCAAAATCCTGGATTTGTCCATTTGATAGTTGATACTCAGTGTTAATGTGACCAGTCGGCATGCATAGCAAACAGCTGGCAGTGAGTGCTAGCTAGCTGAACTTGTTTCACTTCCTTGCTATTGTCACTGGCTTGAGAAAGACTTTATTTTTGGAAATTATCTTTTTAAAAGAAGAAAAATTGACATAGGCAGCCAAGGGACAAGAATAAACCCACTTTTTCTGTTAACATTTTCCAAAATGGAAGTGAAAATCAGGGTAAAGCTCTACTTAATGTTTATCTAATTAAATTTAAAAAAAAAACCTAAAGCCCAGATTATATATCTCCATGGCACAGATTTAAATCAGGTTACCAATGCCATTGATCACAGAGGTACAGTTGTGGAGTTTGAGTTAAAAAAACTTGTTAAAGTTCCTTAAGCAATTTACACACTCCTGATTTTCAGCCACAGATGAGTGATCCCTGCGCCTCTGATCCCACACCATGCGGCCCAGCATTCAAACAGGTTAAAATGACACTGGTAGATTTTAGAGAGATGAGCAGTGAATTCTCAGCAAAACTTCTCATTTTGGAAAATACTCATTTATCAGATGCCTTTTTCAATGCAAGCGGATACTTCACAGTGGAGCATTCCGTGCGAACCCAGAATGGCTGTCAGTGCACTCAGAGCCTGGAAATGGCTGTTTCAGAGGCTTGGCCCGGGGTCCCACACGCCACAGTGGGTAGGTTGACTTTCCTCTCTTCTGGGGAGAGACCGAATTCCTGCTTTCTGCTGGCCTGCTTAGCTGTTTTCTGGCTGACGTACGCGAAGGACAGGATCCTGTTGAGAAAATGGATCTCGAGGAAACTTTAAAGAGACATCTCTTCTCGAAGAGATGCTGCAGTAGCACAGCGGCTGCCTCAGACTCTGCGGGCGGCCGGAGAGCTGCTGCTCCTGCAGCTGCGCTGCCCTTAGCGCTGCAAAGTGATTTGGTTTATATTTAGCTCAGAAAGGAGACGACAGGGAATGTGGCCGCTGCGTATTGAAATACTGCCTGCACCAGGCAAGGCAATTAGGACATTTCATGAGGAGGCAGCGAGAAGTTTAAAAGTGAGAAGAGGCCGCGCTTTTTCACATGAGGGGGAATGAATTTGTGGACACAGCTGCATCGCGCTGTTAGCGCTCAGATGCTAAAAGGATGGAAACGGGACAGGAAGAATTTAATAGTGGGGAAATTTGTAGAGAGACTTAAAATGCTAGTCTTTCAGAGAAAATAGGTCTCGGTGAAACAGAAAATGTTCTTATACGTTTCTCCCTCAGTTGCTTCCTACCCGCCCCCTTCAGAGACCGGATCCCAGATTAGCAGGGTTGCCAGTCAGTGCCAGGGTGGCATGTCTTACTTTCCCATGGTGATGTCTGCTAAAATTCAGAGTATGTTTATGCCATTTAACCAAAGAAAATATGTGGGGAAAAAAGGTAAAAAATGGTGCATCAGTTTGATTGAATACTTACAGATACTACAAGACCGAAAAAACACATACCAACCACACTGCTCTAGCTGCAGTTTCAGCCGCGAATGGTTTTATCTTTCCATTTATAGGAAAGGTCAAGAGAAGTTTGAGTCACCTTTTCATATGCCTAGGAGACAGCTTTTCTCCTCATACTTCCCAGCCACAACATTTGTCTGGGTGCCCCAGCAGAGGGGCTGCTGAAGGGAAGCTCTCCCTCTCAGTCCATCACGTCTGGGCTGTGCTTTGCCCTGGAGGCCGCATTTGTAACCCGGGCACGCTGCAAGGCTTTTCCCCAGGCTTTGGCGGGCGGGGAAACAGGGGGATGCAGGAGGATGGGGCACTTATAACGCAGGTCTGGGAACAGACTGGTTTGACTACGTGGGCCACTGATGATGGATGGAAGTGGGTTGTACAAGGTGCATTTTTATTTTTGGGAGTTCGTAAAGAACTATCCAGAGCTTGGGACAAACTTCTCCGTTAAATGGTCTCAAAACGTATCTAGGTAAATAAAACAGGATTTCTACCTTGCAAGGTCAGTACCAGAATACTGCAAAGCAACCACCGTTTCACGCTCCTGCTGGACGTTTCTGGGCTTTGTAAGCTCCATTCGGAGCAGTGTCTCTCTGTGCCGCTGCTCTATAAAAACAGCATAAAGATGGGAAACATCCCACCCCAATCAAGTCATTGCAATGGGGGAAGCTCTGACAGCAACTGCTCAGAAGAAAAGGACTAAACAGTTCAGCTGATCTCTTCCATTTGTATTAGTTTTAGGTGCCAGTTGCTATGGCAGTAGAGGAAACTATTTCATATTGTGTCCTTTTTAATTCTGCAAAATTCTTTTGTGTTTCAGCAACACAGAACGTGTTCATAGTTAGTGCCAGGCATATACTGGATATATTTTGTTTTGTAGCTCTGTCCAGCTTAAGCTTTGTTTTAGATTGGCTGGAGATTTCACTGAACATTTAATTTCTAAGTTATTTCTGCCTTTGAAAAGGCGAAATTTTAAAATATAAAGATAAATTATTTTTTAAAAAATAGAAAATATTTTAACCATTCCATTTTTACTCCTTCAAAATACCCATGAAATAAGATCTGACTTTATAAAATCTGCCAAAAATCTGAATTTTTTCAGTGGCTGTTTTAGCTGCTAAAAGAAGAAATGAATTCAGCCATCTGCATTTTTAAACACAGCTTACTTCTTCAGTCCTTGCTAAAAGGCTGTTCCCACAAAGTTCATTCTAAGTTGTTGTAAAGATATTCTCACCTTTGGGGATTTGCAGGAATCAGTCCAACATGTATGTTTTTAATGATTTTTTGGTTATTAATATCTTATAGTTGTTCACCCTTTGCTGCCTCCCACTTTACATAACGATTATGAGGCTCTCACTGAGAAATGGTCTCTTAGAAACGACATACGGAAAATGAGGAAGGAGGGCCAGCAACAAACTGCCTAAAGATAACGGTGATGAGGATGCTGAAAAAGAAGTCAGCAAGATAGGAAACAAGGGGATTTGGAGGTCACTGGAGTGGGAGCAAGCAGGAAATGGAGGGAGGAACTGAGTGTCAGAAGCAGCTGATAGATTCGTTGACTTGCATTTTCCTAGGGTAATGCTTCCTCCATTGATATCAATGGCCGAGGCTGCATTGCCTTGGATCTTAAACCTCCTGTCTGTGCATCCGACGTACGCTGCTTGGTGACTCTGCACTTACATCCCTTCTGCACATACCAAACAGGTGAAAATCCCGGTTACTCTATAATAAGGATGGAAAAACATCCAGGAACTAATGGAGGAGAAACATTTGCTTCACTAAATGGCATCTAGAAAATTCAAGTATTCTCTGAAGTTCGACGTGTTTATAACAAGCACCGGCCAACTGGGGTTTAATTTTCCTTCTCTTATATGCCATCGTTTCACAAAGATTATGAATCTTTCTGACAAAAGGGAAACAGTGAAGCTATATCCATAGTCTACTTCACTGCAAATCTTAAAAGCTTTCCATATTTTAGAGAAATTATGTTTATTTTAAAACCAGACTTGAAAGACTGTGTTTTATTAGAAAACTAACAATGAACAAAGGATTGAATAAATAAAGCAAAGGAATGTTTTAGAACATATAAAGCCATTAATTTGCTAAAACTGGTCATCTGGTAGTGTGTAGAAAATTAAAAGTAAGTTTTCAATTGTGCAACATAAACACAGTTTATGCACATTTCATGCACATAGACAATGCATGAAATAGGTGCTAATCAACGTTTGTTTGGGAATGTAACTGCTGAATTAATTTTTCAGGAACTGCTTGGACTGGATCTCATTAAATAGTCTTCCTCTCTGTTCACTGTGAGATACAAAAACCGTAGCATGTTCTCACAGCTGGTCAAAAGGAGACTTTATATGTTTATGCAGTATTTGTTAACCACGTGTAAAAATCAGCTGCAAAACAATATGTGTTGAACTAAACTAGGAAAAGAGCATAACCCTGATCAAACTACATTGTCATATGTTCATCACCCAAAGCACATATAGAAGCCATAAAAAAAAAGAGCAATAAATAAACTTTAGAGCAACTGCTACCATGTTTGCAATTACAGTCTTCATATTGGTTTCCCTCAATACCCTTCACAAAGCTGTATTTAAGAGTGTGCCCACTCTGCGACAGGCATTTTAGGACCTGATACTGTGCTAGATGTACCTTTCTTCTGCCCCAAACTCTAATAGTCTGATAGCGGCCTTTTGCTTGATTAATTACCTTTAAATGGCCTTTGTAGTTGCAAAGCCTTCACATCCCTCTGATTCTGCCAGGACAGGGTTTGCGGAGCGCCTTGTCCCTCTGCATGCTGTGCCTGGTCCCCACTCCCCCAGAGTCTTCTCCCTGTGCCCACACTCTTCCCTCCCGGTAGACATCCTCCCGCTGTCTCTGCCACAGTTTTGACATTAAGAAATACATAAATGTATAAAGAATGACTCAAACCTGTAATCCTGTGAAAATGGTACCACGTTAGCATGGCCAAATGTATTTTGCATAGATGCATGTTGATTCGCATTTCTTTTATTACCTTTTAAATTTTGTCATTGATAGAAACCAACAGTAGCTCTTCCACTGCCTTTGATAGCAGGATGCTGGAAGTGTGATTGCTCATGGTGTCTGCTTACCCTTTTAATGTATTGTCAAAAAGTTAACTTTCTTTTAATCCTTTGCAGTTCCTAGGTGTTCCAAAACTTACTAGAAATGATGACAAATAGTCAAGATATCCTTCTCTGGCTCTTTTAAAATTCATACATGGAAATTATCTGATATTGTTGATATGAAATCTTTACTTGGAATCTGCTGTTTAGCATCCTCTTTAGAAATGGTTGTAATTGGTATGCAAAATATTTTATCTTATATATAAATCTGCCTTTTTCCCAACCACAAGGCCAGAAATATTTATTAAGTACTTCTGCCTTCTTGTACTAAAATGATTGCTAGGATGTCTTTTATTTTAGTTACACTTAAATTTTGTTTTGCCCTTAATCTTTTTTTTTTTGCTATAGATTTTATCTTGTCTCGTTTCCTGCCTTATTCACTTCCCACTGTACCATGATATTTGATGCCGTCAACTTTCTTGCTTTTCCATTTGTTTTAATAATTTTGTGACTTTTTTAATTACATTTTCCTTCTAACTTATTATTATGTTTTTAAAACAAAGCAGAACATTGTTTCTGACTCTCTCAACTGTGGATTTTTGGCACCAGAGAGTGTTCTTAAATTCCCAATTAGCATGAGTATTTTTTATCTCTAAAAGAAAACGTGGGCTTGATGACAGAAGTACTTTTTTAAGATTCATAACCGTGTGATCAGACTAAAGAATCAGCAAGATGTTCTCTGGCCTTGTAAGCAGTAGAAAAATTCAGGAGTACTGCACTTGGATCATGAATGTAGAGATGCATATTTATTTCCCAAGCTTGCATTGATAACATTCCTCTGCTGCTGTTCTAGTAAAGGAGGCTGAGCCCTGTCCAAAAACTTGCACGCCTGCACTGCTTTGAAGTGCAGCTTGTTGGTAAAGACTTTCTGTTAAGTGTTTCAGACGCAAAACCTCTCCTGTAGGCCTCTGCAAAATGCCCAAGTGTATTTTGTCCTTTTATTTTATTCCTTTTTGGTTTTTTTTGCAAATAAGTGTTTATAATATTCTTAGATTGAAAACAGCATTTGTTGCCTTTCAAAGAGGAATGCCATTGATCTTGAGGGGCTGGACGAGTACTGTGTAGTTTTCCTCAGCTATGCCCCAGCAGTACAGAGGTGAAGAGAACGTCATGAGGCTGTCATGACATCAGAGAAAACTGGCAGTCGCCAAGTCCAGGACAAAACCAAAGGACTTGCCTCTCGGTATTCTGCAAGGTTAATTCATAGGTCTTCATGTCACAGAATGCTGTGGATGACAACATTATAGACCTGTTCAAAAAGGATTTGATGGATTCATGGAATAAAAACCTACTGATTGAAAGACACCATCTCTGATTCACAGAGATGCTGAACACTGGGGATATCCCAAGAAAACGCCACTTTCTGCTTGCCCCACGCGTATACTGTTCCCTGGGCATCCACTGCTGGGCACTTTTGGAGGCTCGTGCTGGGGTAGACTTTTGGTCTGACCCGCATGGCTGCCCTCTGCAATTAATCCTGTTTGAGCCAACGGAAATTGAAGAACGATTTGGACTGGCAGCAAGGCTTGACCTGCATGGGATTTTCTTGAAGTATTTATAATTCTGATAAACCAAGACTGAAATTAAAGAATGAAGGAAACACAATAACTCTTCCCCCAGTTCTTCTTATTGTGGTTTCATTCCTTTGTTTCTTGATGTGGATTCCAGAAAATTAATTGAGCATTAAGACCTAAAGAGCAGTACTTTTGGGGATGATTATTGCACGCCTCAGCTGCTGTAATAAGGTATGAGCTAATGACTTTAACCACCTGAAAAGTGTAACAATTTCCCTGTAAATTCAGTGCCTGGAGTTACTTATTGCCTGATCACCTAGTCTGTAGCTCAGGAAAAAGGAGGAATTGAAAAAGCAGAAACACACTGCTATTGCGTTTAAGAAGTGTTAAATAAAAATAAGTTTAAAAATAAATCCAAATTCTTGTCCTTCCTGGACATTATTGTCCTGTGCGTGCCATACCTGGCAGTGAGTCAGCACATGGCACTCACGGCTGAAGTCTGGAAGCTGCTTCATAACTAAAGAGAAACCTGCAGCCGATCTGTAAAGGCAGCCAGGCCTGAATCCGGCAGCACCGCACGTTGTAATATTGGCATTAGATCAGGCTTGGCTGGGATAGGGGTTACTATCGATTTGAGTTCTGAGCACGGTCCTGCTTAGCTGTGTGAGTGCTTCTCGTAGGTCGGTCGGTGCTATCAGTGATTTTTCTTGCGAGCTGAGAAGCTCCGCTCGCAGGAAATGAGCAAAACTCCTGTCTGCTCTGAGTGCTTCTCAATACAAGACAAAAAAGAAGGGTAAGCTGAAATTCAGTGCCCCTCCTGTTCCTGGCACCCTGCCTCCCCCCCACAGGAGTTTTTCTCCCCCCACACGGTTTTTCCAATATAGACAGCTGCCTCAAAATGTTGCGTGACTGACTGGCCAGTGAAAATTTCAAGGTTGGGCAGGATCGTCCCAGCAATGTGAGGGACTGAAAGGCTTATTTTTGGATTTCAACCTCTTCAAGACAAAGGCCATCCTTTCATCTGTATTTTTACAGTGCTTGGAGCAATGGTCCCTGCTCCTCATTGGAAACTGTGCCTGCTGTAATACTGTCTGTGTTTATTAATAGCAATAACAACAAAAGGCGGAAGCTAATGGAGACAAAGGATGGTGAGTTGCAGTAATTTATGGTCTTTTCCCAGCTTTGTCACAGGCTTGCTATGTGACCTTGAAGAAGTTATTTAATCTCTTTCTGTTTTAAAGTTCCTCCAGAGACATAGGATAACAGTGCTTAGCAAGGGTGTCGGGAGGCTTAATTCGGCAGCGCTGGTGAAGCCCGCCGGTCTCCGCAGAGGGGACGCGTTCTGTACACAGCACAGATGACTGTCCTGGTGGCAAAGGATCTGCGAAGAATGCAAGCAGGTCATCAAAACAAGAAGCCTCATGTTGAAAAATGTCAGACTGACCCTTTCTGCCACCTCTGTATAGTTTGGAGACAGATAAAGCAGAACAGGGGAATTCCTGTCTGAAGCAACGCTACGATGGGAAACACTCCCTTTAAGTAAGCAGAGGGAAAACAGCCACAAAACTTGGAGCAGGGTGGAAGAAGGAGCCTGCCTTGAGCACACAGGCTATTGCAATTGCCAAGGATGAAAATCTCCTCCCCTTTACACCTGAGGGGTGTCTCTGCCATCAGCGCAGCTCTCAGCCTTCAGCAGAGGCTGAAACGAGCGCTGCAGTTGGCCTTGGTTCAGGCATCCCCGGCCATGCCTGGCCCTTCCCCTGCTAATCACCGCTAAGGCAGCCCTGTTATCTCCCAAGGCACGCCTGTGAAGGGAGCTGCCTGGGAACGTGATTTACAGCGTGAGGCTGAATCCCGTCCCTTGTTCCGCGAGCTGCATGGCAGCGGCGAGAAATACCACCTCCTCCAGGAAGGGATGGCTGGAGCCGGGCTCCTGACAGGGAGGGATTAAACCACGAGCAGACTTGGATGGGATACAATCAAAACCTCCTTCTTCCTGTAACAAATCTGCAGCTCCGAGGATCTTATTTTAAAGTACCTCCGGGAGATACCGCCCTTCCTTTCTCCTGGCTTATCCTCGCCGCAAAGCCCTGCCGCGCTGTGCCACACAGACCTGGCCTGCGCTTCCCGGCACGCAGAGCGATGCCTTTCCCAATGATCTCCTGAACCAGGGCACCGCTGTAAATTTTTCTTTTATTGCTTTTTAAAAATTTTATTACAGAAGCCCGGTGCTTTCAGTCGGAGGCTCTCGCTCACAGACACTGCACTGCAAACCCTGAGGGAGTCACGGTTCCTCCTCTGAAGAGCGCAGACTGTGAAGTCCACGTCTCGTTTCTGGACAGCCCCTTCTGAGCACGTGGCAGGGAAGAGCTGCCAGAACTGCACATATGAACATGTACCCAGATCAGTGGAAAAAGCGTCACCTGATCAAGGGAGCAGATTTTGTGAGTGCATTTTACACCGTTCAGGTGGTTCATTTGCTTCCTCAGATTAGTATTAACAAGGAGCTGTTTAGATAGATGCCATTGAATCCCTATGTCAACCAGCTCGTGGCTAAACTCTGACACTTGGGAGCATTTTGTGGTTTTGTGACCTCCTGTGTAAAATTCCAGTTTTTCAGATCAGTGTCTGGATGACACCTATTCAGAGATCCAAGGCAGTGCAAATATATTTCGCATGTGAAATAAGTCAGGAAAGATACGAGAGAGACACAAGTGGCAACAGTTGGCTGCATGCATTCAGTAAAAAAATTTATGCACTGCGTTTGTCTTTTTCGTAGTGTCCTGTGTCAAAACCACTGCTGAATAGGAATGGCGTGGCTTCATGCGACCAAACAGTTTCAGTATTTTATAACATTTGGCATGGCTTTCAGAGAAGTAAAATGCATGTCACAGAAGGCGTTTTCAGCTGGGGCATATCACTGCTGGATGCACTGGCATTTCATTTCACTGACATGCATGCTATGTGCTGTTGAAATGCTACGAATTTCACTAGGGTTTTTTTTTGGAACCTAATCCCTTGGTGACAGTAAACACGGCATATGAGAGAATCCAGCTCAGAAGTTATTTGTGCATCACTTTACATCACCCCAAACTTTCTGGGTACGCTTTGCAAACTGCAGGAAGAGAAAAAGTCACTATTTTTAAAGTCTACTTCTAATTGCTGCATTTTTCAGTAATGACAAACAAGGATGAAATTTCAGTTTCGTGATTCTGGGCAATGAATGGATTTAATCACTCTAGTTGCAGGAATAAATACCAGACTAAGAATGTGATTGACCAGACAAGAGAATCAAGAGAAATGCACTGATTTATTATCTGCTGGAGTAACATTTCAGCTATTTGAGGAAAAGATGGTCCAAATGAAATGAACAAATAAAGCCTGCAATTTTTATATGAACAAGATGGCTATTTCAAGAAATCCATGCGCTATCCTGGATCAGCTCTGCTATATTTTCTTGCTTTTACATTTGTCACATTTCTCTCAAAATTTATTTAATAAAGTTGCATTAGCGGGTTCTGGTTATCATTAGTAAAAAGTAAATAAAATAAATTAGATGTTCAAGAGCAAATGAAAGCTGTGTGTGCACTGAAAGATGTCTAGTGACTGGATCACATAGCTAGAACCTTTTCCAGCAAAAGGCTACCTGACCTGAAACTGAATAAAGCAGAAAAGTTCCAGCTTTATTGAACCCTCTCATGGAATACTACTTAAACCCTAAAAACTTTTTGCTTGTGGTAGGCAACCATCCTTAATGTCTGGAGAATAAAGAGAGCATTAAAATGAGAGCTGAGTAAAAGTTCATAGAAGCAGTTTTTTTTAAAAATGAAAGAAAAAAAAGTCCTCATTCAGTCTTACTTATGTAAACCAGAATTTCAGAATTGCTCTGTGAACTTTGAAATGAGTGCCCTTTCCTTTTCTGAAAGCCCTGTTCAGTCTCCTCCAATGATGGTGTTAAGCAGATGTTTTCCGTGATCAGCAAGTGGTTTTCGTGTTTCTTTGGAAAAGAATGAAGCTCCTTTGCTTGGGGACCAGACGTTTCCACCCTATTTCAAGGTTTGAGATGTCTTCAAACTCCTGACCGCTTTTTCAAATCTAAGTACATTCTCCTGGATCTTCTTTTGGCAGGTTTAATCATTACCTGGCTGAGTTCCAGGATTAAGTGTGCAGGGTTATAGAAATCATTTGATACCTTGAACCTGGGGAGTTTCATTACCTGACTATCACTGGGGTAGAAAACACTGCACAAGTTCTAAAATTTAATTTCATGCTCCATTCGTTTTTGTGTCACTGCCTGTTCTGTGACACCCAGACCTGCAGGTCTGTCCTCCCTTCCCTTCACATAAACATGTGGAAGGACAGCAACGTTTGGATAGATATTTTAATCCCAACTTTCCAGCATCTGCCAAAAAACTCAGAATTAATTCTACCGTGTGGGTGCTTGCCCATCTCAATTATCAAACAATGAGTAGGTAGCAGAGGATGGTAGAGCGGTCTCTCAGGGAGTGAAAGATATCCAAATAAATGATAAGAAGGCTTTCCCACCCCCATCCATAGCATGGTAACAAATGTAGCCATGGTTATACTAATCAATACACATTTAATTATTGAACCTTTCCACCTGATGTTGGCTGGTCAGATTAGAGAACTTTAAAAAAAAATTATTGTCAAAAGTGAGATGGATAAGTTACCCTCTGGATGGATGGATTGTCCCTAAAACAAGCAGTAATTCAGACAAAGGGACATACATCATTTTTAATTGACGAAGGCTGGTCCCTGAACATGAGTAATCAAAGCTTGGTGCCAACTAATGAATCTGCAGTGCAACACCATTGTAGCACTTTGGCTTGAAATTAGTGCTTGTAAACTACCCCTTAATTGTTTCAGTTCATATAATTTGGATTTATGAATAAACATGCATTTTCCTTGGGGCTTTCCTAACCTTTTCTTGCTGTAGCAAACAAAGTAAAACTTCTTTTAAATTTCGATGCTTCCACAGTGTTTTGATTGAAGCACTGCTAGCTTTCTAAATTCTAATAAGGCTTTCTCAGGGTAAAACATCACTGTTACCACAAAGGCTCTGTCTGCTGAAATCTGTCATTAAAAGTGCAAATGGAAAATATGATTCAATGTGTTGTTTTTCTTAAACTGCCTACTGCTTCTACTACTTCGTAATTTAAATCCTGTTAGCTTTATTTGAAAACATTTCTATCCAGAAGTATAGTGTACAACAGCATACAACATTCCTTGTGAGTGAAATGTCTTTATCAGAATATTAAACTAACTTTAATTAATTACCATTAATATTTTGAAGGGAAGTTCAAATTACCTAGTAGTTGTCTGTTTATACTTTTGCCACTTTTCTAGGACTTTTTTCTATTCCTCTTTGCAAATTCAGTATCTGAAAAATAAATTATAATTTCAAAATGGTAAGACTAATTTTGAAGATAAAAGCTGGCATGCACTAAGTGTGCAAATATCCTTGTTTTGCCCTAAATGGCACGTTGACAGGAGAAGGTACACACTAACCAGCTAAACTTGCAAGTCGCAGCTTGTGCATTTTAAGTATTTTTGTCTGGATTCTGTAGAATTTGCTATAAAAAGTAAATGTAGCATTAATTTTGAAAATCTTGTTGTGTAAGCAAAAACTGGTGGTGATTTGGGTCATGTTACTTCCAAGAACATCCAAATCATGCACTGGTGTTTTATAAATGTCCACAGAGCCATCTGCAACCTTTGGTCCAGGCTGAGAACTCAAAAGCCCAAGGGAGTCTCCTCATAAGCAGCAGGTGAGAAACTGAGCTTTGATGAACTGGGCTTTTAAGTCAATCACATAACATTATGTATAAAGTCTGGGGAAAAAAAAAGAAAAGGTGTGTACATTTTTTGTACACATACAACTGAACAGACTTAAATGATGTTTGGCACATCTCTCCTTAGTTTGAAGGCTGTAACTTGGTTTGTGTATTAGGAAAGCACGAAAAATATGGGTGAGTTCATAAATTCGTTTTTCATATGACGGATGTTGGAGATAACCTGTATGTCTTAGTCATATTCTTTTATTGAAATGGTATGGATTTGCAATAAAAATATTTGGCAATAAGTAGAGACATATGAATCAAAAACCTACGTGTTTTTTGAGATATTTTTGAGCAAGACTGGATTTGAAACCAGTGGGTTTTGGTGGAAAGACAGAGTAGAAAGGGAAGCACAAACACAGGAAAAGGTGGTTTTACATAGACTTGAAGACCATTTTGAGGGTTATTAAAGCAGATGTTCAGTCCTGACAGGGTAGGATATCCTAAAAGTAAAATGACTGGTTTCAATTGCAAATGCATGCTGTGATTCAGTTAAAATTAGACCATGAGAAATCACAGCTGCTTGAAGTAGGATAGCCAACTGCGCTCCAGCCCATCTGCCAACCTCCAGTGTTTTCTTTTGGGGCTAAAACAAAATATACATGAGATAAGAGAAGTTATTCAAGATAAGGAATGATACAGTTCCTTTCCTAATCAGTCACGGCCAACACGACTTCACTGTGGCTGTCATGGTGTGTAATATATCCCTCTTTCCATCACATCTCCAAGTCATAGGTGTGGGGCCTCTCTCACCAGGAGAGATGCAACTGGCCCCATGGGGACCAGCACTGCAAGGTATTTGTTCGCTGCCCTGAATACGGCTGGTGAGACAGCTGCAGCTGTTGTATAATTGTGTTATCTAATACGGGTAAAAAAGAGCATCATCTGGACACTCGCCCATCCCAAGAGGTCTTTTTTTTTTCAGTTTATCTTTTGTTTGGGGCTTTTTTAATTGTTGTTTTCAATTTTGTTTGGTTTGTTGGGTTTTGTTTAGTTTGGTTTTTTTTTTTTTTTTTTTGAGTTTGTGGAAGATACGCTACTCTATTTATAATAATTATCTTCTCAAATAGTTTGTCCTACAAAGACTCCTTAGTCTTACTCTGAGGCATGGATGACTATATATTTCAGGAATTATACTGAAAAAACACATACTGTATGTCAAAGGAAAACTGTTTTTGTGTTTAGCATTGCAAGGACAGTGTTTGCACAGGATGCCTTAGTGTGATTTACCAAGGGTGTGCAAACCCTGCACTCACAGAGAATGCACTGCCCAGTCTGTTCAGGAGTTGCACTGCATCGGCCCTGGCCTTTGCTTCTTTAAGCAGATATCACTTATGGGTATATGGCTGCAGAAAGGGTCACTACCATTGCGTCGTGGTTTAGTCTTCAAACCAGGACACTTTGCAATGCATGTTCAGTTTCCAAGCTCAGAGTGAGGGAAAAGGCAGTTTTTCTACTGCTTGGGATGAGCCCACTTCAACCAGCTTCAGAGATTTTCATAATCGTTACTGAGGAAGCTCAGAGAGTCCTCATGCTTCCCAATGACCACGTTGAAAGAAAAATAAAATAACAAAAACAAAACCCAAACCTACCCACAATACAAAGTGCTCCAAAAGGGCTTGGTAAGAGGAGGAATTGTGTTACAGCTGGATACCAGAGAACAGTGATGAAAGGGAAACAGAAAACAGGAGCGACATCAGCATGGGAAGGGCCCAAATTAAAAAGTAGAGAAAAGACTGTGAGAAACATATCTATCTATATGCACAACTTAAAAGTGAGAAAGTGGAGGAGTCAGTAACATATGGAGAACTGTATTTTCCATAAATTAATGTGTCTTGGTGATACTTATTCCCAGAATATTATTAAACATTATGCATTAAAGTACACTTTCATGTGTACACAGGTATGAGTATGTAGCGTACAAAAGAACGCAGCAGGGTGTTGCTAGAAATGTAATTTGAACATTTGGAGAAAATTCTGTTCTGTGTCTGTGTTCCCCAGCTAGATTTGTGCAAGAGTCCTGGGTGATCCTGCAAGTTTTCTGACATCCCTGTACCTGTACCAATGGCGATGGTGGCGTAGCAGGCAGCTGCATGCTGCCCATCGGGCAACTGTATCATCTGCAAGAGCGTGCAGCTAGCATCCTTCCACACTCCCCAACAAAGACAGGGTGCTAGCACTCACAGCTCATCAGCAAAAAGCATCCCACCCCCAAAACGCTGGAGAACAAACCTCAAGCAGCTGTACAAACAAGGAGCTGACAACCAGTTTCTATAATGGGTGCTGAACTTGGGCGACCTGACCACACAAGCAGGACTACTGAGTTCAACGCTGACAGTAAGGGTAGAAGGAGCTATTACTGTCACCCTGGTAAATCTGGCTGAAAATGCCAACTAGTTAGATTTATAGATACCATTCTAATGTGCTTTTTCGCCTCCTTCTCAGTTAACCCCAAACACAAGGAATCCAAGAAACATTTACAATTACCCTTTTAAGGACGATTCAAGATGAAGGATCAAAGGCATGCCCAGTCCTTGAGAAAAATGAAGGTGCTTTCAGATGCTGCTTTGTCTGGGGTAGATGTAGCCCTTCAGTACACTAGAAACCAATATTAAAACATCTGGTTATTGATAGGTTAGTGAGAAGCCAGCCACAAATCTGGTGCAGGCAGAAGGTTCTGCACCGTCAAGGGACCTCAGGATGCAGCCTCCAGTCTTGATTCAGACAGATACCTGATTAACAGGCGATACCATTTACTGTAAACAGTCATGTGGTTGTCTGGGGGAGCCGCTGTCTGCAAAACTGTCTACAAGAGCTGATGTATTCTTTATATCTTTTGTCTCTGGGTTTTGCAACGCATTTTGTGAAACTCATAAAAATCTCCGGACTATACCTGGTTCATCATAAAGG
The DNA here is from genome assembly GCA_017639485.1 of Pluvialis apricaria. Taxonomy (NCBI): domain Eukaryota; kingdom Metazoa; phylum Chordata; class Aves; order Charadriiformes; family Charadriidae; genus Pluvialis; species Pluvialis apricaria. Next base: position 189,085,655 of record CM030007.1, on the reverse strand, counting down.
TAGCCACCACGGGATGGGGAATGACAGCTAGACTGTGGGAGCAGGTTTGAGCACTCTGCATGCCTGCCAAGATTTCAAAGGGAAAACAACAGGCAGGCTTTGCAAACTTCTGCCAGCTCCAGCTCTATCAGGTCACTCTATTTATTTTTCCTTTATAATATCTTCAGTAACTTTAATAAAGCTCTTCTTATGACTAACAGCTTGAAGGGATCAGGATATTAGAGGAAATACAAAGGGAAAGACAACACTAAGTAGGCCCCTCCCTTGTTTCAGTGCTGTGTGTCAAATAAATGTATGCAATCTGTGATCTTTTAAATAATTAGCTGGTGTTCCATTACCAACTCCCTCTTTGCAAACCTGTTTTTGTGCTCCTGCAAACCCAGATCCCACCCCAATGCTGCCAGGCTCATTCCAGGGTCTAACAATAGCTGAAATGCTGAAACAGATTGATGTTAAACTTCCATTGATTACTGTAAGGTGATATATTAAGAACTATTGATACTAATACAAATGAGAATTAAGCATAGAAGAAAATCCTGAGGACAGAGGGAGAAGGAAGGGAAGGTGAATTTGTGACCCTATGCGTCCATGTGCACAGAGTGGTGCGGTACATTAATCTATTCCTTTCAAAGCAACAAAACTGGTATTAGTGCTTGTGCTTCTCTGCTGTTTTGAACAAAGATGTCATAAACCAACACTAGAATAGCTTTTTGTGCTGTATCTCCATGGATACTAATGTTACACAGGAGTTATAGATTTTTCTAGTTAAAGAAAATTACATTTTTTTCTAACTAAGTTTAATCATAAATGTGCAAATGCAAGAGATCCAGTTCATCAAAGGTACCTTTGTGGTTATGGCACATACTGCTCCTCATAGCTCCTCTGCCCAGGGCTCCTGCCATACTGTGAAAGCACAGTTCCCAAAAACAAATATTCCTGTGTTGCAAATGCATGTCCTCGGAATGTGGATGGGAATTTAGGAATAGCCACAGATATCTGCAGAAATTGGAGACAGTGCAATCTCTGTGCAGAACCCTGTAATTGTTTACTCTAGGTCTTACCTTTAGCTTGGCACAATGTGCAGGGCAGCACTAACAGGGAATAATTGGTAATAAATGAGCTCTCTCTTTTGGCACACATTTTAGCATGCTTTTCACCCCAGAGTTGTGTTTGCAGTGTGAGCGAGGCACATTTCACTGGCTGATGACCCAAATGAACCCGTCCTCCCACTCCTGACCACACACAGTCCAACTCCCAGCACCGTATCGCATTGCTTAAGTTAGTTCGAAGGCAAAAAATCAGCTTCAATCATCTACATATTTGTCTGAAAATGGGATGTGTGGCTGCCACAAGGCTCCCCAGGGCACTGTTTCCATGCTACTGATGGAGAGACAGAGGCCCCACATCACCTCTCACTAGCCTGCTAGTGGTGATGAAGCCAGGCATGATGTCCCCTCTGGCTTCCAGATGCTCAACACAGGTGACCTGGAGTACCGAAAAGAGACCTGGGAACTGATTTCATAAGGGCCAAAGCTGGTGCTCTGGGGAAATGCTGGTTGGCACCAGATGAGCTTTGCCCACAAGGAAGCACCCTCAGGTCCTGCCCCACGTTCCTCCCCTGCAGGGTGGGTGTGCGGGGCCTGCTCTGCACGGTCTCCTACACGTCGCCCGGCTGGAGGTCAGCAGGAGACATGGCCTCTCAGTAGGGCAGAGTGCCACCGGTCAGCCGGTGTGAATTTGGGTCACTGGTACCCATGTGAGGGTGATGGTACACGAGGCAGGAGTGGGAGGTGGCCTTGGCAGCCCTGGCCAAGGTGGGATGCTACGAGCACACCCTTGTGCACCTGTGCTGGGCGCTTGGGTTCTGTTTCCCTGCTCTGCCGAAGCCAGGATCCGACAGCACCCAGTGTGTCCCCCCTCGCTTGCAAACAAGCTGTCACCGACCAGCGCAGGGGATGTATATTTAGCATGTTGGAGGCAGTCTCCTAGCTACAGCTTGAAGAGCTCAGCTGGGCAGGGGCTGGCAGTCCTCAGCCTGCATGAAAGCAAACACCGCTGATGAATCCTGGTGTTCAGGCCAAATCCTGCCCCAGGCTTGCTGCCGTGTTCCCCCTGCCCCCCACCTACCCCTTAGCTTGGCTTTCAGAGTTTGATAGAAACATTGCCCAGGTATTTCTGCGGGTTCCTGGAGCGCGGCTGGTGACCGGGGTTGTTTGCATCCTCTGCTGAGCTAGAAATGGTCCTTTGTTCAAGTACAGAGATGTACACTCCCCACTGAAAAGATAAAAGACTAAATATTGTTTATGTTGTATGTAGTAATCTATCTCACATCTGCCAGAGTTTAGCTTTATGAAGATGTGAAAGAGCATTCATTAATTCCTCTTTAAGGGCAAGGCTATTAAAAGTTATTTTAATTTTGGGCACGAATTCAGAATTTCCACTCTTTCTGAAGTTGCTTGTCTTCCTTAAGTTGCTATCTGTCTCAGAGCTGTTTATGGATAATAAAATGTCTTTAAAGATTCTCTTTTGTTTTGGAAAAACCTTGGAGATAATTTGTCTGGCATCTCCTGGATGTTTCACAGACACTGCATGGTTGTTGTTGGGCTGTTACTAGGATGACTGAAAGTCACGCAGGGTTACCTAAGCCTCCAACTTGCTTTGTACTACTGAAACATGCCATGTAACTGCTGCAAAGTGCAGAGCGCCCGTGTAACTCAATAAAAGCCGAACATTAGAGAAGACCAGGCTTTGAGACGAATCAGTTCTTGTTTGTGAGCAAAATGTCTAACTGTGCCTTGAACTAATCAAGTTAATTTCCCTTCCTTTTGCTCTTTGGAAAGGCTGCCCTTGCTCTCCAAGAGTTAAATGACTTTTTCCTAGACTTCATTCTGATATGGGCTTCACAGGGACAATGAAACCTCTTGTTCAGTTATCAGGAAAATTCCCCCAGGGCCTGGACTTCTTTTGCTGCTGCCATTGTTTCCATTTGCCATTTACAATTCCATCTTGTGTATGCACAGATCTCATCAACATTTATTAAAGACAAACTCTGAATTTGCACAATTGCAAAAACATGGGATGGGTGGAACATAGTCTCAGACTGGGCGGGGGGTGGTGGGTGGGGTGTGATGTGCGTGTACCTGTACCACGCAAGGGTTTTGTGTGCTACAGGCGCCAATATTGTAGTCCAAGGAGTTCTTTTTGAAAATTATTTCCCTCTATGGTTTCACCAAGCAATCTTTCCTCTCCAACTGCAAGGAGTTCTACACCCCCAAGATGAAAAGTGCACATTTACAGGTGCAATTTAATCTATTTCCATATTATTAAAAAAGAAGGAATAGAAGCCCTCTACAACAAAAATTGGACAGTTATGCACCTTACATAGGGGCTATTCATAAGCTGATGAACAAATGTGTTTTGGTGCTTCTATTTTATATAACCTAGAAAAAAACAGAGAGTCTTTTCATGTCTTTTATAAGTTTAGGAGTTACTATTAACAAAAAAAAAAAGGAAGAAAGAAAATTCCTTCCAGAAATCTTGCATACATGATTACAGCAAAGCTCTTTTGTAGGATAAATATGGTTATGTCCTCTTCTCTTCCTCTTTCTGTTTTGGTGGAAGTTAACTGTTCTAATTCTTACATTAAAAAAAGGGTATCTTTTTCATATGCACTGGAGCAATCCCCAAATTTGCTGGGAACTACCCTAAAGAACACAGTAAGGTCATGGTGCTCTGGCCTATCTAATACCATACCTAATGCTGTAATCTCATATGCCCCCTTTCCTTGAGTAAGCCTTGCCCTAAGGTGTCTTCCATGGAGTCAGCTGAAGTAGAAAGTAATTTCCCTTGCAACCATGGAGAATTTGAAATCAAGCTTTTTGAGATAACCAGAAGTTTTTTTGACAAATATTTCTACTTTTCTCTAGGCAGAGGTGATGGACAAAGGTACTGTAGCTGCCGCAAATTAATTTTCAGCCAGGCTGGGTCTTCCCAAATTGCAGTATGTGCAGTGGAGTGAAGAAGGACATTGCTGGAGTGTCCTGTCCAGCTGGGAGCTGCTGTCATCGTCAGCGGTGGCATGTAACCAAGATACATTTGGGAACACTTGAAGCAAGCAATGAATCACGAGCTGTCACGTGTAATTACATGCCGCTGGATAATGTAATGTTGGTGTTGGAGTGCATGTGGGCTAGTAAACCTCTGCTGGAATGGATGGGCTGTAACAAGACCATAAGGGCTGAGAGACCAACTTCTTCCCCTGTTGAAGTTTTCAGACTAAGGCTGGAGGTGCCCCCACGGAGCAGGCTGCTCTTGCCAGCACACAAGTCATTACTGAATGGCAGGAGGAGCATGAATTTTTATGGCCTGTGCTATGAAAGAAGTAAAACCAGAAGATCTAATAGTCCTTTCTGGGTTTCAAATCCATGAAAACATATGTGGTGTCATAAGGCCCTCCCTGCTAACAGCAAAACCCTTTCCCTCTGGTTCAAATGCCAGCAATCAGTTGCTACTTGCTGGCTGTAATGCATTGTTTACCTGTCTCTAGAGGTATGCAACTGATGTATTATTCTGCTTTGTTAATTTTCTTTTCTTTTCATACCGTCCTGTATTTTTTTCCTGAATTGTTTCTTTTATAGCTTTACTAAGTGCTGCCTCTTCTGGGAAATAACTCTATGTTTGAGACTCAGCCCTTCAAGGTGTTGAGAGCTCTGGACCTTCTCCAAGAAAGCTCTTAAGAGAACAGTCAGCTTTAGGTGTATGAGTAGTATGGGCTAAGAAGCACCATGTTTTCAGATGGAGCCTCCAGAGCATAGCAGCCTCTTTGCCAGAAATCAGATTTAAACATGTATAATGACATATACTTTGACACATCTATTGAAGGTTCCCTTAGAGCATCCCTGAAGTATTAAGAGAGCCATGGAACCCTTGTTATTAACACAATATTGATTAGATATGACTCTGAAGTTGTCTAAGAGAGAAAAAAAAGAGCAAGAAAACAAAAAGTCCTGTTAGATAATTCCATATTGAGTATTTTTCAGAATAGCTCGGACTTTGGGTGTTTATCTCCTTCTAGACATCCACAGAAATCCACATTCCAGCTGAGAGATAAAAAGATATAACAAGAACAAGAAGAGGGGAATAAAGAATGTTTGAAAAGAAACAGCAGAGCCTGGACTGATGTATTTGAGCAAGAGCTGATGTTAGGAATTTGAATGTAGAATAAGCAAAATAAAATGTCATCTCATGGTTTAAATACTGCCAGATGATTCAATATACTTTTCACAGCATTCTTTTACCATGTGATATTCTCTTATGTTTGTTGAAGTCAGGAAATGAGAAACTGCTTGAAAGGGAAAGGTTAGGCCTCGTGTCATCGTATAATATATGCCCACAAGCCTATTATATTAACAGAGCTGCTTAAGATAATTCTGAATGGAAGATGGAGTTTGTTTCTACCACAATATATTCTCACTGTGATCTGCTGACAGAAATCAGTGTATCATACACTTGTTAAATTAAGGTTCATGAGGAATAGAGCTGATGAGGGAATCGTATTTTTTTCTTGGGAAAGTTGATTGAACAAAAGTTTTTAGCTTGAATCAGGATGAAAAATCAAACTGTTACACATGTTCATTCCAGCCATCTATTAAAATGTTGGTTTGAGTAAGTTAAAACATTGTCAATATTAGTAGACTTTTCATTTAGATTCTCTCATTTACAGTTTTTACTAGAATTAGTTTGAAGTTCTGAGTGATTATTTGAATCAAACATGAATTTTTATATTAAAAATTTTGAAATTGCGCTTTTTGAGAATTTTTAAAATCAGCTTTGGAAATTATTAATTAGTGAAAAAGGACTATTTGCAACAGACATTTTTCTTTTCAAAGTACAGGCATTTCCTAAAGAAAAAGTATTTTGTCCAAAAAACTCTCAGCCACCCATAATGATGAAGTAAGCAATACATGTTTTAATTACCTTGCTGTTTACTTTCTCTGTAGTTTCCCAGACTTTAAGGAAACTATTAAAGCAAGGGTAGAGAGGATTGTCTGTTCTGCTCGGACTCATAAAAGTCAAATATTGTGGTCTGGTCCAATGTCAGCCTAGTTCAGATGTTCCCCTGCTTGCCGTGTTAGAGGCTCTGTTCATGACCGGAGGCACATATGAGGCATTAACATATCAGTATCACACATGGTCTGCACCGTGTGCTGGAGGGGCTCAGAGGGGAAGAAAGGATCATTCACTAGCTGCATTTCTTCAATTCACATGCCTGACTGTCACTTCAGATGGGAAAATCCAGTGAAATTTGGTCAGTTCTGGTTCTGGTTGGTATAAAAAATTGTATCCTTTTTCATAAATCTTGTGATGTTTTCAGTTATCTCTGGGTCTAGCAACAGTTCTGACCCCCATCTCTAAACTAAAAGGTTGAGAGGGGCTGCCTCTTTCTTACTCCTTTGGCTTTAGCATGTAATTCAAGAATTAAATGTTTAACATGAAGTTTACAGGAAGATCTTTAAATGCACACGAATGGTCTCTACCGTTAGTGAAGGCGAGATGGAAAATAGCGATGGATTGTAAGTGAAGGGCTTAATTGGATTTTAAAATCAGCAGAGAGGCTGGCCTAACACACGCAAACATTTTGAAGCAGTGCATTTTTTTCGCAAATCCTGCCAGCACGTTCGTTCATTCACCTTGCTGCCGCTGCTGCGACGGTGTTGCTACAGCTGCCAAGGCTTGTGGCTGCTTTTCCTGCACCCGGCAGCCCTTGGGGCACCCCACGCGTGCAGGCACCCCTGCCCTCTCCCATCACCCTGCCTGGGCAGGCGGCTTGGGTCTTCAGCACGGCGGGATGGCGACTCCCTCTGCCCTTCTGGAAAGCTCCCTGTGCCACCCCCAGAGCCCGCAGGGGAGCTGGGAAGGGGGAGCTCCACTGGGTTCAACCCTTGGGATTTCGATGGCTCTCTGTGTGCTACCGGATGGTCTGTTGAAACCTGCTGAATGCGGTCTGGTAAATAACCCTCAGAAAGACCTATGCTTCAGAGTGGGCTTTGCCTAGCAAAGTGTCTCTCCTTTCCCTGAGTATAACCCATAAGTATCGGTACACGGCAAGCAAGCAGATCGGGGTTGGAAATGGGGATTTTACCAGTCTGGACTCATCCATGTTTATTTTTTTACCTCTTCTCTATTGCATTATTCACATCTATGCAAATGTTCTATGCTGTATTACTGCATTTATCACATCTTTTCTGCGATTTGGCAAGAATGTGGGGTGTGCTTACACTTTCCATACAGTTATGAAGAATGCTTTCTGTATGCTAACAGGACAAGCTAGCTCAGCTGCTTCAATATGAAGGCCCATCCATAACTCAAGAAGACCAACATGAGGTGTTTCTAAGAGCATTTTAGTTCAGCACACTCCATTTTCTGTCTCAGAGGGACCTGGAAATGTGCAGTTGCAGTCCTGCAACTCTCCCTTTACAGAATGATTTCTGCTAGTTGGGGCAGGACACATGGCTTTCTTGTTAGTCTTTGGCTCTCCTACAGGACTAGGACTTCTTCAGGCTTTACACTGCCTTCATACATTTAAATCTTTCAAAGGGGTGAAAGGAGAGGAGGAACTGTTGTAGACTGTGGTCACTTTTGTAACCTTCATTCCAAATACCAGAGAAGATAGCAAAGTCCGCAGTTTTTCTGTGCTGAGGATTGTAAATAATTCACTAAAAATTTTGGAAATAATCATAACCCATTGCATTTTCGAGAGATGACAGAAAAACGAAGGGCCTTTCAAAGGCATGAAGTATGAGCTCATTTCCATGATCTTTTGACCAGAAAAGTAGAATGCATATGTGAAACTGTTGCATCCAGTCTGTCCTCTGTTGGCTGCCCACTGATTTATGCAAGCACATAAATTACTCAGCATCAGAGGACTGTATATTGTATGGCCTCAAGTCAGCAAGACAAACAAGTACAAGCTTAATTTTAAGCAGATGAGTTGTTCCAAGAGAAATGACTTTCGTGAAAAATTAGAATTAAGCATTTTCTACAAAGAACTAAAACATATACATTGCTTCCAGATGAGCCTCCTTACAGAATCCAAACATCCTGACATCTGAATATGCTGATGTACCATACTCCATCCCAAACAGACCCAATACAGTTGGCTTTTCAACAGAAATATGGAGTACCTAAAGTATGGTGGAACCATTGTCTCAGGATGGAAGAAACTGGACTTCCTCACAGGCTTCTGGAGTTTCTATTCTGGAGGGCAGTAAAGCAGCTCTGGGAACAGGATTTATTCCATTTTCCAAAGCAGTTAACTTCTTCAGAACTGTGTTTCAAAAAAAAGCCTTTTGAGTATTCCTGTCAAAGTCTTGTATTAAAATTTTATTTCTCCTGTCAAAGGCAATAATTTATATGGTAGCAGGCCATAAACATTGCCTTATAAATGGCATTGTGAAAATATGTAGACAACACCCTACTTTCCTCAAATCAGGCATACTAAGGACAACAGCTGATGCCTTTCTAGCTTGGGGAGCAGGTGTTTGACCACCTACAAGCAGGATGTTTTCTCCTTGTATGAAAATCATGCAGCTTTACTCAGCGATGCCAAAGAATCAAGGCAATGCAGTAGTCCAAAAATTAAAATGCTGACAGTCTTCCTCTTATTGCATAACTTGGTCCAGTGCCATGGAAAAATACATCAAATTAATCAAAACGGCACAAAGAGTTTTGTCCCTGTATGTGCTGTTGAGGCTTTATGAAGCCACCTTTCTTGTTCTGCTGTTTGTTTATTTATTTTATGGCACCCTGGAAAAGTCTATATGGTGAATAATTAACTTGGGGAAATCTTGGGAGCTTGGCATCTCTGAAAAAATGTAAATGCCTCTGAGCTTCCTCCCAACTTAATGGATTCTAAGGAAACCGTTGGAGTTGGTCCACTGACTGAACAACATTGGCCCAAGTCCTTAATTTTGAGTAACATAAAGATATTATTTGGCAAAAAAAAAGTGCTTTTAATTAAAGTTATTAAAAACTTATGACAAGAAAATGGTAAATTAAATCTCCAACCTCATTAAAACAGTAGGAACTGATAGGAAGAACTGCAGGAGAGCAGCAGGAATGGATAGAGGCAGAGTCCAACAGCTGGAGCAAGAAAACATAAAGCAACTTGTAGGTTAGCCTAAGGTGGGAACTGAAACTTGTTTCTCCGTAGCACAGATTGACTGGGGCTTATGAAGAGGAGTGATAGAGCTTCTTTCACATGTTTTCTGGCTAGGGTGGAAAGATATTCATGAAAGACCCTTAACTTTTTATTTTGGGAACTGAAAGAAGATCAAAATAGACCATATGCTCAGTGCAGACAGTACCAGTATTTGATGAAATGACTGTAAACCTTTCAGAATTTGCTGAGGAAATTAGCAGGAAATGAAAAAAAACCTCCTTCAGTTCTATTTTTACCTTTCATGCCATTGTATTATATTATCCAGTTTTAGTACAAAGAAATCATGGCTCAAGTATTGAAAAAGGCGGTTCTTGAAATATCAAAGAAAAAAGCTTTCTCAAGAGCAGAAAACGTAAAAGAACATTTCATACAGGTGCAGGTGCTCAGAGGAACTTTTTGTTTCACTTGATTAAGTTTGTAAAGATCTCAGCCACTTTGTGTTTAAAATAACTTTTAACATTCAACTTTGATAGCCAAAGGTCTTCTTTAATGTAAGGCTGATCCAAAGTTCCTTAAAAAAACAGGGGGTTTCTCCTTATCATTGTTAGCAACCTCTATCTGATATATTTTTGTTTGTATTTGTGTTAGTGCTTCAAAAGGTGTGCAACTGGTCTAGCAACCATGCAACTGAAAATAAGAGAAAGCTGAGACTTTGCACATATAAAGCAAAAACGTTTAGTTGCCTAAAATACTCTACTCACCCCAACCATGGAGACCCAGTGAACTGGTCTGACATGTGGCATCTGTGACTCAACACTGGCTCTGATTGAAATAAACACAGTTCTTCTAGAAGATGAGTCAGAGGAAAATGGCAGCTGGGAAGACTTTTCTCAAGGATAAGACTTGCATCTGCTCAGTGTGACACTTTTCTTCTGACTGCTATTCTGAATGGCCATCTGGTGCGAGTCTGTTCCAGCCACGTACACGTTCTGAGCAATTTCTCTGTCTACCTCCAGTACTCTGGAGGCAGAGGCTCCACAGGCCAGTGTAGATACGATCTGGGAAGCAAGCCTAACCATATTGCAATTGAACATCACTGCATCTCCAAAGCAGCCAAGAGAACTGGCTGAAGAAGCGGTTTCCAAGACACCAGATGCTGTTGCAAACCAGTCATGCAGAGCTCATTTTCTTTTCGAGAGCTTGTTTTCATCCTCCTGCGATGGTTAGGCACAGAGAGAGGGGTGGCCAAAGTAAGTTCAACTCTGCTCTATGAGAAATGCACCTACTGTGTTTTGCCCTTCAAAAATAAGATACCTCTTGTTCATGACAAACACGAAAGCTCTCTCTGCATTTTGACGTTTGTGTCCCCTCGTCTCCTGGAGTCATTGCAGGAAAGATGTGCCAAAAGTTGTTAATTCTTGTAATGTGACTTTCTAGCAATATGTTTTTAGCTTCAGAGCAGGAGATTCTCTGTTTCAAAGCTGTCCTTGTATCATTATTCCCTCCTAGTCTCCTAGTGTCTCCTCTCCTTTTTTAGTTCACCATTTCTTTCATCACTCTCTCTCCTTTCTCCACCTTAAAACCTCCTGTTTGTTGTATTGCCTTTAAATAGTATCTGGGAGCACTACAACACAATATACATTACACCACTATTCTTGAGGATCTTTGTGGATGTGTAACAGGCTTGTATATCTTCTCAGCTATTTTTTTTAAATCCATCCTCATCAAACTAGGGAGTAGCTGCTACTGATGTATAATCTGTTCTTCATCTTCTTCCTAATACTGCACCCAAATTCTTTGGCAGCTTGCAAACACTTAGTGCTTGTTTTGGAATGTCTTTGATCATGGAGTTGGGGCCAGGACACGACATTCACAACTAAGCTGTACCTTCTGCACTTGCCTTTTCTGCATCCACAGTGATGATTTTTATCAGTCTTTACGTTCGGTTTGGTTGCGTTGCCCTGAAGCTGTTGATCAGAAAGCCTCAGTTCCCTAATATCCAGCAGCGCCCATAGATAGTAATCACTTCTGATGGGGGACAAGAGGATATTATTAAATGAAAGTCTCCAAGTGCTTCTTGTATTGCACAACAGACCGCAATCCATGATTCCAGAGCTTATAGGTACAAAATCTTCTTGGAGCAATAGCCTCAGCTGTGCACTCCTGCTTGGTCGGTTTATGTGGGATCAGAAACACAGTAGCTCAAGCTACAGGCTGAATGGAGAATGGGCAGTTAAATGCCTGTTTGGCCATTACTGATTCCTCTGCCAGCTTCATTGAACAGGTTTAATTCTGTATTACTCAGAAGAATTATGTATGCATAAAATGAGTTTCTGTGGTTTGGGAATCGATTCCCTGGTTTCTCAAAAATCTTCTTAATCAGATACACATTTCTCACATTATTCTAAATTTCTTTAACCCCATTAAAATGAGGTTAAAGCTGACTTATTTCAAATTTTATTAACATCTGAGAAAAAAAGCTGTCTTACAATTTTTACAATCAAGAACTGCTTAATACCAAACTAGGTGAAATAGTTAATTATACATAAGCTATTTTTAAAAAATGTTATGATTCAGCTTTCTTTAAATAGTTTTTTCACTGTAAAATTAATACATAAATTTCATATGACTTTATGATAATAATTTTTATATTCCTACTAAACTATGGGAAATTATATTTTTGTTTTCTGCTGTAGCATCCTTTTTTCCATCTCGTGTGTAGCATTTCCAAATAAATATAGCAGAGCAATCAGTGGATCTTTAGAAAATACACAAAGGACTAAAACAAACACATCAATGAACCATAGGCCTGTTGGTCTATTTCCTGCTCCACACGATATTTTTAGCACTCATCAAGCTTTCAAAAGTTAATTGGAAGTCCTAAGCATTTCCCTAATTTTGGATTTCATTCTCCTGATGCAATGAGAAACTAAACACTGAGAAACAGAAACTCCACTTGGCTTAGCACAGTAGGTTATACAAAAGCATGTGTTTAAGTAGGTGAACCCTCAACCTCAATGTATTTAAAATCGGTTTTCTTTAAATGCAGTTGTGAACTAGAAACTAAACAGATGCCAACACATGCAGTACAAGATGCAGCAGTTCTGTGAGTGGAAGACTATTGACTCCCTGTTTGGCCGTTGGTGGCATTCAGACCTGGACCTGATGGCATTCAGACCTGGACCTGATGGCATTGTATCCTTAAGCTATTAAAGGTGACTGATAGCAGCAGTATCAGATCCCATTAGCTGGGTACACAATGCTGGAGCCTGCAGAAGCTCAGGGGTCTTGGGCTTGGTTTGAAGTTCAGGGGTGCTGTGCTCCTCTGCTCCTATCCAAACCCCGTTCTCCAGTTCCTGACCTCTCCCTTGTTCCCTCCACCGCTTCCCCTTTCCTTCCAGCACTCCTCGCAAGCCCTTCTGATATGAGGCAGCTTCTTCCTTCTCTTTCAGGGAGCTGGAAGCCATCAGGAAATTAGTGGGAGAGTTTCCTTGCATGTGGTTTTAGTCATTGGGTCACGCATCCTTGAGTGCCTGCAGGAGTAGCTGCAGGGGAAAAAATTCTTGTGCCTTTCCACCCCATGATGGAGCATGCTGAACAGACAGAGATTCTTGTGGAAATGCAGATGCCAACCTCTAACATGTGATCTATTACCAGGAGGAAAATGAGAATTTTCATAATTTTCTATTTTAACCAAATTTGGGCAAATTTCCCAAGGAATGACTAAAGGCAAATTCTTAATGCCAGGGTCTTATACCCACAGCCCTGACATATTTCAGATCCCAGACCCAAATCAGCAAGACATTGGAATTTCTTCAGTAAATAAGGTTATTTTTAACATGGGTAAAATAACAGCATCTCCTTAGTGTCATTCTGAAAAATGGGTGAACCCTTTCAATTGAAACTTTCGAATAAAATTCGGCCTGTGGCAAATGTTGTTAGGCTCTGTTCTAATTAAAGCTGAGCAAAATGATAAGGATTTAAAACCTGGCATCTTAAAATTTCAAGAGTTGGACATTTTTAATTATAGGCATTTTTACCTGAATTCCTTGTAGCTACATTTTCTGCTCTTGGTTTTAGAATGATAATCATCCTGTCAAAACTTCTTGACATAAAGAAGGAAAAGGGTGCTCATACAGTAAACACAGTAGATATTTACCCAATAAATGGCACAGTTACTCATCTTGCAGTGTTTTCACCTTTTCTCCAAGCTGATCTTCCCTGGCAGGTTAATTCAGAGTACCTACCTAAAGTAGCCTTCAACTACGGAGTTACAAGTAATTCCCATGCTTCTGCTTGACACTCTGTAGCTGTGGGTTAACCCACCCGAGCCAGATCCAGTGCATGTGTAAATTGGAAATGCTTGAAGAAGCTTAGGAAATTTTAAATAATAGTTTATTCAGGTTGCTGAGAGTTTAAAACTACATGATCTTGCAGAAGTATATTGGCTGCGTTCCCCCCTTTATTCTTGGAAGGCAGCACAGGAAAGAGTAGTGGAATTAGGCGTCATCTGAAGATTAAAAATTACATTGATCTGACATATTTGCCATGTGACAAAGGTGACCTTAGTTATTGGCTAACAGGACACCAGCAAGGTTGAAAACTAAAGGCAGGAAACAAGCTGTAAGCAGCCTGTGAATTTACAAGAATGCTACCCAGTATGAGTCTCTCCCAAGCAGATGGGTGAGAGGTTTACTTCTTCATCAGAGAGCACCAATGGAGAGAACAATGCCAAAAGCAGCTCAGCTTTACTACAAAATCTTGCCAGAAATGCTTGAATCAGACTGAGTTTGTACTAAAGGACTGGTGAGGTATCTATATGTAGTTTCTAGTTACTAATGGTGCTTAATCACATTTTTTTTGCACAATTTTACTTAACAGACTTCAAAAACAGAAAAGTGCTTTTTTCCTGCCCTATGAATTTCTGCATTGATCATATTTTCACACTTTGCCGTTTTGAACAAGTACTGCACAGCACCTACCACTTGCCTTAGATTTGATCAGCTGTCAGAGAGTCTTTGACAATATGAACAGAGAGACTATGTGACACATACTGGAAATTTATAGATTACTGTGCAAAGCTGTCTGGATTTTGATGGATTTTTGTTAAGAAGGAAAATGTGCCCTCTTCTGCTCCCTCTATTTCCTCCCCACTGTCCTGGTGTCTCCATCTCTGCGGCTGCTAGTAAGAATTTATTGAACCTCCCATCGTGGAGTGTAGAGTGGTACAGTGATTTTGCTAATGTTAGTCACTGCCTGAGAACTGCAAAAGATGTTTGGAGGGAATCATTGAGAACAATCAGGTTGCACAACCTGCAAACCAAAATCAAGAACTCTGGAGGTCCATACTCAAGTCTGTGTGATCTGGGTAATCCTAGATAACCTCACCTGGTGAATTTCTTACAGGCTGGTGTTCTTCCCAAGTATTGTCATTTTATCTGTAAGACAGTGAATGGACTGAATTGGAAAAATGTCAGTTTTCAGATGTTTCTGTCCTGTCAAAGTCCAACATAACTGGCATCAGCACAAAGTTTGGTATCTTTAGTGGCAACGTGCTAAACAGTGCATTTTTAGCTACGGAGAGCAACATATCTTTCCAATGGATGACATATAAGTTTTTGACATGAATGTGTGCTTCAGATAATAAGAATGAAATGGCCCAAAATCTTAAAATCCTGAAGATGTATCTGCCATTGCATGGATTGCGCCAAAGGGGCTTACCTTGGCTGGCTGGTGTTTTGATGACCCTGAAATCTACAGAAAGAGAGGCCAGTTTAGAAACATCTATCATGTCATGATTTTACTGAAGCAGCAACTTTGCAGGTCAATAACTTCAAGGAGCTCACCTAATGCTCTTGGTAATATCTGATGTGGGTTACATTGGCCACCAACAGAAAAGAAGATCACCACTACCGCTTTACAGATTGAAATTACAAAACTTTTCTAAATTGTGCTAAGTTTTGTATTGTATTTTGTTCAAAGCCCAAAAGAATATATTTGCTGTCATGTTAGGGTCAAGCTTAGTAATTCTCAATAATATGATGATCCCGATAGTTCACATGACAACAAGTCTTATCATCAATACATACCCCTTTTGACCTCCAAAGTAAACCTCCAAAGAGAAGAAATGTGATTCTTCATGAAAATACCCCACCAACTCTTACTAATGAAAATAAAGCACCTAGAAATTACATCATGAAGTTAAGAAAGTGTGTGCCCATCGGGTATCCCATAATCTAGGGGTCAACGCAAAATTTCTCTTTGCAAAAAGAACCACTGGACAGTATTCTAAATGTGGAGTAGCATTTTCTAAATGTGCACGCATTTTTTCTGCCTTCCAGCCTTTGGAGGAAGAGTACAATAAATTTTTGTTTTACATGATCACATGTCGGAAACTTAACCTTCAAAGATGAGATTGAGAGTAGATCAACTACAGTGTGATATACAGCAAAAGTAATCCATTTGTTTTGAAAACAGAATGTTCTTTGCATTTTGAAAATAAAGAATTTCCATGTGGTTGTTTCTCAAAGATAAGAAATACAAGCACTGTTTTTAGAATATCAAGAAACAGCAATAATGATGCATATTCATTCTATTTTGCAAGTTTATCTGTATGTTCTCCAGTATAATTGCTGACTGTATTGTCATGCCAAACTATCAGATTATACTCAATACCTCATGGCAACAAGTTTGACATGTTACGTCTTATTCTTCAATTTTATATGTAAACAGATGTAGTACTTTGATTTGGCATCAAAATTCCTCATCAACAGTTTCCTTTTTTTAAATTTGCTCATGGGGATTACATTTTCCATTATGTTTGAAGATGAGAATTAAACTGTTTGACTCATATACTGTATTTTTTACAGTACATTGTGAGGTTGATGCATTGCAAGAAATACTGTTGCTAGATAATTGTCAATGTATCATTTTATTAGTGAATATTAGCTGCTTTTTACAGTAAATATGTGGTTAGAAAAATGTAAACCTTGCGCCAAGAACAGATATGTGAACCGTATTAACTCCTAAGCCAAGAGTTTAATAACTAGCATAAAAGTTTAAACTGATTTTTAAGTAGTTTTTACACATATAATAAAAATTCAATTCTTCAGTTGTTTAGATGCGAATGTCAGGAAGTATCCACAAATCTCAGTCTTCTATGTAAAAAATAGAAAACCTGCCTAAAGTATTTAAACAAATGTATAGCATGCAACAACTGCTAAAGTAAGCAGTCCAAGAGAAGTAGCAGTGAAAAGCAGAAGCCCTGTGTAACACAGCACATAGATTATTGAACATGAGTGATATGCAAGGCTAAAACATTTTTCTTCTGACCGCAAAGGAGGCAAAATAATACAATACATTCTTAACAAGAACAAGTGAATGAGATCAAAGTGCCTTTTGTTAACATTTCTGGCAGATTCAGTATTTGGCAGCCATTGTGTCAGTGTTAAAACTAATCTGTAAGAACAAGGAGGGATCACATTCGTTTGGAGAGACCTCCCATCCTGAGAGCTGTTTGGGCTCCACCTCGCACTAACAGGACTCTGCTCTGGTGGGCCTGGCGTAGTTCCAGTTTGCTACATGAATCTCAGTCAGTTCAAACTGGGGCTGCCTGTAAAGTTAATACAGTTATTTACACTGAATAAGCAAGTATAAGCAGCAGCACAAAGTAAAGCGCTATCTTCTAAACATACCCTCAGAGAGCGGTGGAGAGCCGTGGTGGGATAGAAAGCAGTGGGACAGCTTGGGAGACCTCCACCCACGGTCTGCTACAGAGGGGAGGCCAAAGCAGATTTTCCTGCACACAGCATCTCTCTCTAAGCTTCTGCAGAAAGCATTGCTGAGATCAGAGTTCACCTTTCCTGTAAATAACAGGCATATCAGCAGAAGTGTGTCTGCTCCCAGGTCGGTAAAATCAAGGCAAAGATGCCAGAGAGCTTTGCTGCTTCCCTGCCTGCTTTCTGCTGTTGTCACTGCTCCTTCCCCACCAGCAGCACGGTGGGAGGTTTGGTTTTACAGCCCTGAGTGATGGATTTAAAAATACCCCTGCCATGTAAACACATTTTCTGCCCAGCTATCTGCATGGATCTCGTACTGCGCCTGCCTTGACCCTTTCCCAGGTCTTTCCACCAGACCCCTCAGACTCCCAGTGCCTCAGGTTCAGGGTCTGCAGATGTTGCTCCCCTGTGAGTCACCTCTAGCCATGCACTTTCTCTTCCACCTGGAGTGTCACAGGGCTCAGATCTTTTCTTGGTGGGCCAAAGCACTCTGGCTTCAAATCTTACATTTGAAATACAATAACCTACGGTGGGCCAAGAGCTCTGAGGTGGCCCCACCAAGTGGCCAATAACACCTGGTGGAGGTCCCAAATGTTGGCTTTGCCTTGCTCTTATTCCTGGCCTGCAGTACCTCACTGGCTCTGACTTTTCCAGCATTCAGGCTCACTTGGCTGAAATTGCCTTCACTTAGGTGAAGAAACACCTTTGCTGAGCTGGAACAGGATCATCTCATCCAGCATGAGAAAGCCAGAGCCGTCTTTAATGGGGCAATGAGCCACACTCTTGCACAGCACTGGTCCTGGGCGCAGCTGGGGCTTTCCCCTGAACAGAAGTCCTTAATTTAGATTTGCTCCTATGTTGCCCTCACCCTCCATAAATACCTCAGGTCCTGCAGACACAGCTCCTACCACCATGAGCACGCAACCTTCTCCTCCCCCACCATGTGTCCTTCTCTTGGATGCCAATTAAAACCAAAGTTCCCTCTGGGAGAAGAGAGAGATCACTGCACCATGAGTAGGAAGGTGGAGTCATGCTGGGAGAGAGGGACTGACAATGCAACCCTTAAAAGTCAGGAAGAGAAGCTCCTGCCCCTCTGAAAGTGAAGGGAACAGAGACCGCTTTCATTTCCCTGTGCTCAGAGTCCCAGCACCTGTGGGTGAATCCAGACTGTCCGTGACATGACTGCACACCAGAGCCAAGAGGATGGTGAATGTGATCCAGTATAAACAGGGAAGAGGGAAAGGAGGCTGGCAGCCTTCAAAGAGGTGCTGCAAACTGCCAGCGTGCAGGAGCAGGACGAGTGAGGCAGCCAAACGTGGCGCGCCGCCGAGCACCACTGGGTCCCTGAAGCCAACCAGCTCTGTGGCCAGGCCAGGAGGGACGAGAGGTGAACACTGTGAGAGCTGGTATGGGCAGCTGTGAGCAGCCAGTGGCTATTTGTATCCTCTTTGGTTTATATGCCACATGGACATCTCTGCGTCTGTTTTGTGTGTGCTGGCCTGGTGCCCTCTAGCCAGCCGCCTGGTGATCTGACTGCAGAAGACAAGAAGCGCTTTATGGCCAACCACAGACCTGCTGAGCCTGGAGACCTCACAGCAATCCTGGCTACCTCCCCTCATTCCCATGGCTGAAATCTCTGTAAATTGCTGTACACGCTTGTTCCCAGCACCGAGATGCATTCTCAGCTTTTTTTTTTTTTTTCCCTTTGCAAATTTCCTTCATTCACCAGGTTAAGTTTCCACCAATGTTTCTGAGGGAAACACTGCATTAGCTCCTTTAAGCCTGGGATGCCGGGTGCTGCCAGAGGAAAGGAGCCCTCACGGTACACTAGGGGAATAAAGGAAATACTGGTCTTTGGGCAGAGCTGTTGAGGACTGTGGACCTTGGCTGTCAACAGTGAGAGCAAGTTGCAGAAAGCAGGACTGGCACCAAGAAATGATACAGTGGCCATTTGTTACGTCCATGCAAAGTAGAAATTTCACTGCACAACTAGCCACAAGTAGAGATTTTGTGGAGAATATTCTGCCAGTTGTCCCTCATGGTTTTCTCCTTCCAAGTCTCACAGGGAAGTGAGAAAGCCACACAGGGAATGGTGGCAGCTGTAGTTTCAGCAAGGCTCAATTTTCTGCTCCTCTATCTGCTCTCCCTTGCTGTTGGAAGTGCTGTGCAGGACACGTACCAGATAAGAAGGTCTTGGTGTGGAACTCAGACTGTAGCATGTCAGTCCAGTCCCTCCTCGAGGACAGCTGAGTGTCTGCTCCTCTGTTATCCAGCAAACGCTCAGATGATAGTGGAGAAGATCCTGGCCATGACTGAGACAGATAGCGAGGGTTCCTCACCTGCAGGAGGCCAGGAGGATGAACAGCCCTAAATAGCAAGAGAAGAACAATGAATTCATGATGTCTGCACAATTTACCTCCTGGACTATTTCCATGGCTGTTACCAAGCAAAAACTGCCAAGCAGATCAGCCAGAAATGTCAGCAGTAAAGCATTCATGGTGAACCACAGAGGCCTGCAGCACAATAGAAATAGGAAAAAATGCCCCTTATTGACAAAAAGGAGGATGAGCTTAGAGACATATATCCATAGATGACTGTAAAAGAAATTGCAAGGAAAAGTACTCTGACCTCTTCTGTGTGTGTCACAAATGAAAATAAAATGGGGCAAGGGCCTTCCAAGTGGCAAATCTCAACTCTTTCTCTACATAATGACACTCTCATGTTAGCCTTGGCAACCAAAAATATACAGCAGGAATATTGCCTTTCATTTCCTGCTGTTAACCTTCATGACTGTCACTCCCGAATCTGGAGCATGGTCCTCTGCACCTGTTTCGTTCTTTTTATAGTTGTAGCACTGAAAAGGAGCCAGTCCCTTTGGGGGGATAACTCACAGTTATCACCAGAAAAAAAATAGTTGGTGAAAACGAGTCCTTGTTGCTAAGCATCATCATCCAAACCTTCTGAGAGCACCCCTGTGTACATGTAGTCTCAAATGGTCAGCTGAGATATTCTCACCAGGATTAGTTAAGTTACATATGGACAGGATGAATAATTTGCTTTAAAAATGTCAGAGTCCCTGGTGATTAACAGATGTGATCTGTTACAGTGTTTTGGTACCAGAGGAGTTTGGGACAGTTGGAGCTTAAATTTAGTGACGATTCAGAGGCATGGAAATGTGAAATGTCATGGAGATGATTCAGCGTTTTGAACAATGTGCTGATCTCAGTGATGGCATTCCCTTTTTCTGCTCCACAGAGAAGATGGCACATGATATGGGATATGGAGGGATGGCTTACGGGAAAATCATGAAGTCTGTCCTCTTAACACATGAAAGAACTAAGGGTCTGCCTCTTGGTTAGTGTGGGACCACTACTGAAGTATACAGAATGGAACGTCTGCTTAGGCCACAGCCAGTTAAAGGAGCTTTACCACAAACGACAAAGATACTGGGCCTTCAAAAATTAGATTTGTGCCCTTTGGGACTGATTTCCAGGTGCGTGAACATCCAATTCAGAAGACAGCAAGTCCTCATAAACTGGTCTCCTGCTGGGTTACACAGGATCTGTATTAGGCTACTCATATGGCTTAATGCCCAGCTGGTGAGTTGTGGCTACAGAGCCCTGCCTGGGGCCTTGCTGAGACCCATGAGCACAACTTATAATCAGGGCCTGCCAAAGAGGAGGACACTGGAGTTTCATTTATCAGACATGCATTTAGCCCTTGAGCAGGCAGGTTGCCCATGATAAAACATCAGCAGATGTGATACTGGTGATTCTGCCTCTCTACTCTGCTCTTGTGAGACCCCACCTGGAATATTGCATCCAGCTCTGGAGCCCCCAACAGAAGAAGGACATGGACCTGTTGGAGTGGGTCCAGAGGAGGGCCATTAAGATGATCAGAGGGCTGGAGCACCTCTCCTATGAGGACAGGCTGAGAGAATTGGGGTTGTTCAGCCCGGAGAAGAGAAGGCTCCAGGGAGATCTTACAGCAGCTTTCCAGTATCTGAAGGGGACCTATAGGAAAGCTGGAAGGGGACTTTTTACAAGGCCATGTAGTGATAGGATGAGGGGTAATGGCTTCAAACTGGAAGAGGGTAGATTTGTATTAGGTATTAGGAAGAAATTTTCACTATGAGGGTGGTGAGGCACTGGCACAGGTTGCCCAGAGAAGCTGTGGATGCCCCATACCTTGAAGTGTTCAAGGCCAGGCTGGATGGGGCTTTGAGCAACCTGGTCCAGTGGGAAGTGTCCCTGCCCATGGCAGGGGGGTTGGAACTAGATGGTCTTTAAGGTCCCTTCTAACCCAAACCATTCTATGATTCTGTGAATTTCAGTGCAAGGTGACGCTGGATAAAATCAGACATAACCTGAGCTCTGATTCTATCCTGAATCAGAGGCTGAGAGTCTGAACCAGAGCACCCTTGGCCTGAAACACAATGGCCTTGAAAGTCTTTAAGTAGCATGCAGGATACTTTTGTGGTCCTCTGTGCTTCTTCCTTTTGATGTGTACAGAAAGGCTAAAATGTTATGTGGAAATTTGATAGTCTTGAGAGTGTTTTTTTTTTTTCCTGACTGGAAATGCTTAAATGCTTGGGTTTTGAAGGACCAGTTTCTCTAATATTTTGCAGTTGATTTCAACCAGCTCCAGAGGCTGTCACAATTAAGATGAGGTTCAGGCAAGCCTCCACACTTGTATCTCCTTTGCCAAATTGACTGCTAGAACCTCTGCTCACATTCCTGCAGTTTCCTACTGAAACTGATCTTTCCACATACGCTCTCTTCATCTATCTCTGCTCTAGGACCCCATTATACCCTCAAGTATGCTAAGTTTCTCTCTTTTTTCAGCCAGAGAAATAGTTGCTGGCCATTTCAGCAAAATGACCTGTTGCTGAAAATTGCTAGTGGAGGTTTCTCCTCATTACCTCAGCTGGTATCAGAAATAATTGATCCACCAGCATCTATGGTAGACATTCTGTCTTATTCAATCCCTTGGCGTGTTCAATATTCTTACAAAAAAATAAGTCTCCATGAATAAGACTGTAAATGGTTTTTTTGTCTGGTTAACATCAGCTTAATCATTTTCACTGCTAATTGATGAATGAAAGGTGAGTCACAGGAATCTGCTAGTGATGGGCAACAGGTCATTTCTCAGAGTAAGGTGAGGCAGTGGAAGCTGATGGTTTGCTGGGTGATGCAGATGGTCCTGCTGTGAAGTATGAGGTGAAAGTGGGGCTGGCTGAGAGGTAAGCAACTTGGGAGAAGGAGAGAGAAAATAATTTTGGTTGAGGAAGGTTGAAATGTTATAGGGGTAAAAGGCTTTAAAATCCACTTCGTACTGCGTAATTCCAAGCATCTCATGTAGTCATCAGCGGTACCACAGATGATTTCAGCTAAATAGGCAGAAAGAGTGTTCAGGAGAGAATAACAAATAACAAAATGGTCCGACTTGTGAATTTAAGCACAGATTATTTTATTTATCCACGATCAGAACTCAGAATTTTTCTGGAGAGGATGGAAAAAAATTGGCAAATCCTGCTAGGGACAGGATGCATTATTTGAAATACAAAGAATTTTTGGAACTGATTTAGCTGTTAATAATCAATACCAAGTACAGTGCAAACAAAAACTGTTGAAGAGAAAGAATTCACATAACTTGTATTCACCTCATTTGCAGTCCTGCTTTAAAAGAGAGATTACTCACAGCACTTCTGCTTCCCTAACAGGTCTTCATACAAGGGTTATGGTGCCCAGCTTACCTACATTAACCAGCTATATTTTTAGATGTATTGGATAACAGCTGTCAAGGAGAGCTTTTGATGCCCAGTGTCTCTGAAAATCAAGAAAACTTCAGTTAGTGCATGCTTACGATTTGCAAGCCTGCAGTAAGGCTCATAACTCGGGAAAGGCAATGCAGCCAATCATCTCCATGATTTTAAACGTGACTCTCATGATCATTGTCGTTGCTCTTTAAGCACCACTTTGTGGTACTTCTTTCAAGCAGAAAAGTGTCTCAGCTTTGTTTTTAACTATTTTAGAGAAAGTTCTTGTTGTGGTTGGAAAGAAAAATTTCAAAAATGTGACCCCTAATGTTTCAGAAAGCAGACTACACAGAAGACGACTTAAAATGATTATTTTTCTAATCTTATTATTTCAAGGTCAGTATCATAATATGGTGATCATGAAGCAAATTAAGAAAGTCTGGAGTTGACACTAAATAAAACATTAACCATAGTTACATCAAAAATTGTTATCCAAAACAGGCAATAAATTATACTAATAAAATGTAAGTACATTCTGTCTTTCAAGAATATGTAACCTAAATTGGACTCTATTTACAATAAAGAAATAAACAGTGAAGCCACAGAAAATCCCATTGCTTGCTTTCTTCTTCTTTTTTTTGTGTAAAGAGAGGAAATAGAGTAACCAAGAAGTAGATAAATAGCAATAGATAATACATGAAAAGAGTGTTTGTTTAGAATCTGTTGTAGTTTCAGATTTCCTTACTTGTTAAATGTTTCAAAGTAAATTTGTTGTTTTCAAGTGCCCAGATCAATGAAGGAGGTAGGTGTGATATTAAGCAAAATGAAAAAAGTAGAGAAAAAATAACGGAAATTTATTTGAGTAACTGCAGCTGCAAAAGCAACATGTAGAGGAGGGAGACTTTCCTTACTTTAAATGTGAATTAATTGTATCCCAGAGAAGGAAACAGAAAGATGGAAATCTGTGGCTGGAAAAGGTACGAAAGGGAAGTATGGATGAATTAATTCTAGAATTGTATCATTCCAAATGAAGATAGCGTAAGTGCTGGAAAGCAGAAAAATGAGTCATGTCATTTTAAACATGTTATTCTAAGTTAGGCTCAGATGTCTGGGAATTAGTGAAGGCAACTCTTCCTGAAAGGAACAACATTTTGGATAAATAAAGTGAGAATTTATTTAAAAAACCCTTATAAAGCAACATTTTCTCCCATTTGATGCTGAAGGAGTTGGAACTCTTGAAGCAATCTTGGATCATTACCTACACATGGAATTAGCACATTAGATGTCAGAAATGACATCAACGCTACTAAATTAAACGTACCCAGCAGTGCTCTCACACATGTAGGCAAGCTGGCCAGGAGCTGCCCTGCCTGTGCTATGAGACTCCTCAGCCACCAAACTGGGGCGACCATGTACAAGCTTCCTCCCAGGAACCAGACTTGGAAAATTTTGTTGCCAAAACTGTGCCTGGGAATCGCCTGACAGAGTGAGACAGCCAAAAATGTGCCAGGGAAGAATATTAGCTGTTCAGCAGTGTGGCAGTAGTGCTCCAGCTCCCAGGCACGGTTAAATTTTCTTGTATGGACATATGCAGGTTGCCCAAAGGCTACATTCAGAAGCCAAATCCAAGCACACAAATGGCTTTAGGAATCTAAAAGAGAGCAATTCAGATGTCCTTCTCTCCAGGGCAGTACCTCTTCTGGCCCCATATTCAGCTAAAGAGGAGAAAAATGCAGTATGTGCACTGCCCCATTTCAGTGCTTCCTCCACCCCAGGAGCCAGAGAGGACCCCTGAGAACAGGCTGCCTAAATCTCTCATCACCCTTTTAATGGGAGATGTCACACCGGGTACCTAACTCCATGCACGGCAGGCTGCCTGGCGGCAACCTGCAATAACCGCAGTGCCCCCCAGCACCGATGTGGCATGGGAGCCTCATTAGGTAGCAGCAATATGCTTCGGGTAGAAGTCCTCCTTTTGTACTTCTGTAACTTTATTTCCTTCTGAAAAAGAGAAATTTCCCCCTTTCTTATTCAGATTTTTCACGTGTTGGCTGTTGAAGCAAAAAAAATGACTGCATGAGGCTATTCTGTAGTTAAATAATTGCTTAGATATGTATTCCATTTATTTCCAACATACAAAAATGCAGACTGAAGGATGCTATGCTCAGCAGAAGGCTATTTTCCTCCAACGACTACTGGCTACTTTGGAGGCAAGGGGTCAGGCACTTGATTAGATGAATTACAACTTAAAGTCCCCTAGTATAAACTATGTCATGCCCCAGGCTTCTCAAAACAAGGCATTCTATTTTAACTCATAATGGGTAGCTGGATTCAGTAAATGGCCTAATCACAGCAACATAAATATTTATGGGAGAATTTTTCTAATTAAGGTATGAGCTTGTTTAGATGTTATCAGTTAGAAAGGGCTTTCCCAACAAGAAAATGGCTGTTAGGAGACATTAGGAAATGGTTAAACTCCAAGGGATTAAAAGGTCATTGAAGTGGCAACATGCAGAGTCTATTATGGTTGAAATTTAGCTTACATTCATGTCTTATATGTCGCCTACATCTGGAATTAAAAGACCATCTTCCATGCAGAAAAACAAAATGTTAAGTTTGTTTATTCTTTGAAAAATAAAGCAACATTACAAAAGATTGCCTAAGCTATGTATTTATGATCATTTCAGAAAATAAATGCTCTCAAAAGAAACATGCTTTTTAATTCTTGCTTCGTGCTTTGCTCCATGAAAATCTGTATTTACCTCAGCAGTGATGTTTGCAAAGTAAAGATCTGCTAACGACTGAAGATCTCAGAATTATCTCAGCTACACAGTGACTTTAGATTTAGAAAAATTACGTCTAACATAGTTGTCTTTAATGCTGGTGTTCTTTGCTGATGTTGTAAGTGCTGATGGTGTAAACATGGATTATAAATTCAGTGTAAGTGACATTTCAGTACCCCTGTTTTTCAGGTCTCCTACTACAAGCACCAACTAACAATATATAGATCCCATTCAGAGCCTTTTTATGCCAGCATAGATCTTAAGTTACTTCAGTGCCTTCAAGAAAATTGCTCTAGGTTTACTCTGGTATAAGTATCAGTAGAATTCGTCCTTTAAAGTAAAATTTGTAAGTTGTCTTACAGGGAAAGAGCTGTATAAAATTGGCTATGTGAAGTACAGGCAGAACTATTCCCTGGGGGAAAAAGTATGTAATCTCTGTGGGACTTCATTACTCTGCTAAGAAGCGTGTGTGTGTCTGCCATATGGTATTTCACTCTGAAGGTATAACTCAAAAGGAAAACTCAGAAAAAGAAAAGAGAATGTTCTACAAACCTTCTGCCTTTGAGCAAAATCTATGTATTAAAAAGATTTCAACGAGAAAGTATAAAGTGTAGAAATCTAAATGGCATCAACAAGGTTATTAATTATCTCTGTCTACCTTTTTGAAGTCAGTATCTGCAAGATGTTTCAGGACCAGGCACAAGGAGTTAAATACTACTGCTTTCCTGAAATAACGAAGTCTGTACTGTTTGGTATTGGATATCAGCTGCAACCAAACTAGATATAAAACTATAGTTTCATGTGAAGGCTGCTTTGGTCATTTAGAATGACATCCTAGCCCAAAACATGAAGAACACCTCCTAAATATCACAGCTGTAACCTTGTAAACACATCTACACAGCTGAGACTGCAGGAGCTACTGCTGCAAACCATAAAAATGCATGTTCAGAAGGTGGTGGCATTCAATTGTTGAATAAATCAGATTCTAGGCTTTATCCTTCTCCTTTAACAAACCTGTTACTGACGAACACTCCCCTCCTATACACGAGTGCAGTGACTTAGAGGACTGGAGGGGGCAGTTCAAATGGCACAGACCATTGCAAATTCTCCACGGCAAAGAAGAATATTTGGAGGAAAGCAGCACGATATGGGATGGTGTTGATCTGTTTGACTGAGATAGGTCTGAACCCGGCAGAAAAATAAAATGTAAGGAAGCCAAAAGTAGCTGGTTTGAGGGCCTGGGAGTTTGGGGAGCTTGCTGGATGCCGTCCAAGCCCTGGTGGCCTCGGTCACAGGAACCTGTGTGATGCTCGTGCTCGCACTGTGGCTCCACAGCCATTA
The DNA here is from genome assembly GCA_017639485.1 of Pluvialis apricaria. Classification (NCBI taxonomy): domain Eukaryota; kingdom Metazoa; phylum Chordata; class Aves; order Charadriiformes; family Charadriidae; genus Pluvialis; species Pluvialis apricaria. Next base: position 189,058,835 of record CM030007.1, on the reverse strand, counting down.
GTCGGAGGCCTATGTGCTGACTGATCTCCCAGAAGTACAAATTTGATCTGGCTCAAGAAAGAGCACATGATCACATTTCTGTCAAATTAGCCAGAACACACCGTATGGAGCTTACACGGAGTTTATGTTGGCTTTATACCAGCTGGGGGAGGATGGATGACATTCAGTACAGCTTAAGTTAGAGTGGTGTGGACCAACAATACCTGGTCTGAGCTGTGGTCTGCTTGATACAGATAATCCATTAGCATTTCTGGATGGATTTTAATGGGTGGTATTATGTCCGAATAATGTGTTTTGTCTTACAGTTGCAGCATTTTTGATGCAGTAGGAGGAATTTCAAAGGGTGGATGGATGTACTTCCCTGTTGAACTGCAGTTTCAGTTTTATAGCTGCTCTCCTACCGAGAAGAAATTATTTAGTGATAATTTGCTTTCCTCTTTCTGAAGGATAGCCTTTCTATGGGTAGAGTGATACCCAATCACGTATGCTGAAAAATACTATTGAGATACCAAAGGTGAATTGAGCCTGAGGCTCCTATGGCCCTGATGTCTCCAGTGATCCTTGACTGTGTTAACGGGCAGCTATTGCCCACAGTGCTGGAAGTCTATAGATAGGCTTACTGGGTGTCTCTTGGGCATATGTATAGGGTGAATAATGTTTTTCCCTTCACAGAAAATAAAGATATTTGAGTTTTCAAAAAGGTTATCCAGGAAAGAGTCCATGTGTTAAAATAATGATGCCTTATTATCTGAGTGCAACATGAGAAAAGACAAGAAGAGAAATAGTACTTGATGGACAGCTATCACAGCACAGGAGTAAAACATGACATGATATGTGTGCGCTTTGTCAAATGGCCATAAGGCCTATATGGACAGGGTCAGGTAGCTGCAGCTCCCACGCCGTGACTGGATGTGCAGTTAAGGAGTTATATACCTTTCCTTAGGTCCAACTCCCACACTGGCCAGCAGTTTTTCAGTAGAATTCATGGAAGTATTACTGTCCTTCAGGCATTTTTAAATAAAACCAAACTCTAACTAGAGACCATCTCATTTTGCAAGCCCACTTCATTTTCTAGACATATGGTTCCCATAATGTTTTAGTATTATGCAGCGTTCCTGTGAGGGGATGTGACTGGGCACATGGATGGTGGGAGGAGGAGGAGGTTGGGCAGGGAGCCAGTCCAACAGGAGTGAGATAGCTTTTACTGCACTGTGCCCACCATACAAAGAGAGACAATCCAACAGTAAACAATTTGCCACTGGAAGATTATCGTTGGTAGCAGGCACCCTCAAAGCCTCAGACAACTCAATTTCCCTTGTTACAGTGGGAGCTATCAGTCAGCTTTAGGTTGCTCTTGAACTTTATGACAGTAATTTTCTGGGAGTTAACAATGATATTCCATTGCAATAATTTATTGCGCCTCTAAAAGCACCCAAAGAAGCCGCCTTCCTTTACATCACAAATCCATGGGGCTGTCCCTTCAGGAAGAGAGGGTGCTCCTGTCCTCAGCCTCGGCATCAGGCAGCTTCCTGGATGTCTTGCTTGTACGGTGGGTGAAACTTGATGCCATGTTTATTCTGACATCTCCTTGAGACATACCAATTCCTGCCTAAGTCTTTCCAGAAGACTGTAAAATGCTAGACCTAGCTATTCAGAAGAAATATATGATTTTGAGTGTTTCAGGTTTTGCCCAACTTTTACTCATTTTGAGACAATTATAAAAAGCCTGGCTTTCCAATCTGTATTGCTTCCAAACAACTACAGGAGCCCCACAGATAGAGTTGCCCAGACTTCTTAGTCACATTTAAATATCTTGGACTTGGTAAATAGTTGTTTTGTCTTAGATTTGACTTCAGAAGCACAAAGGATTATTATGAAGAGGCAGCAGTGGAAACAGCTAAATGACGGTGGTCTAAAGTCGTTCCAAGGGTAAAGCATCCTTATAGGGTTGGTTTCAATGTCTATTTAAATTTTCAGGAATGGATAACTTGCCTGACAGTGATGTTGCAAGCAAACATTTAGATTGTGCCCTGAGTAAGAAAGCTGGAAAGCAGCAGCCTTCTCTGCTAAAACGCATGTCAGATGAAACCTGGAGGAGCAAAACAGTAATTGTGCACAAGGCATATTTTCCCACATTACATAGCAGCAGAAAACAAGTGAAACCTGGAAAAGCAGACTGATCAAAGTACAGAACAGATGTCAGAGTATTAAATTAAATGCAGCATTCCTATTAGGAGAGCAAAAAGAGAAATCAGGAACAGTGACCTTTTCAAAAATTGACTCCTGTACACAGGTACAGCCCCTGGAAAATAGTACATTTGGTTATGATGAGATGGTTCACCTTCACAGAGTCTGTACCAGGAACCAAGCCTTCTCCTACACCAGTGATGTATGTATGCGGAAGAAAAGGTGGCAGCTCCACAGACAGAATGGTCCTATTGTGGTGTAACAGTGGAGGGCGGACTCCTCCAATGCTGAGGCATTAGGATGCCTCAGAAAGCCCCGAAACCTACGATTTTGATAGAAGAGGTTTACCTGAGTGATGCAGCAGACCCACAGTTATCAAGTTCGGGCAGTAGCTGCTGAGAGGAAGAGCAGCAACCCCGATGCAGAGGTAGCCTGTGCTCCTGCACGCTCTATACTTTACCATATAAAAGATGGGTAAGTCAAGTCGTGAAATGTCAATATTTAAAATCAAGTTCATATTTTTAAAATTTAATCTCAAAATGTGATATTTTTCCTCTCTTGTTTAAAGTACAACCAGTTAATTTTAAATTTTAGCAATATGCTTTTTCCCAGGAACACTTCCCAGAAATTTTACAGGCGCTTAATCCAAGCCTAAGATAGAGGCTACCAGTGGTAGCTCCTCTTAACTGTGACAGCATGAACTGATTGCTGTAATTCATTACATCATATTCAGGGGTGAAAGAATTCACACTACTAACATTCCCCCCCAAGAATGCAATGTGTATTATAGTGATAAAAGTAGTGGAGAGTTTTGCACCGCGCTGCAATTTCCCAATGCCTTGCTAAACTCCTGAAGATAAGGAGACACCTGGGGGTCCCCCTCCTACGCTGCGAAGGCAGAAGCCCTTCACCAGTTTGTACCCACAGAGACAGCTTCTTCACTCTCAGCAGTTTTGCCATTACTTCGTGGAAGTTCTGAGAGTTTTCAGTGGAGTATGAAGAAACTGGCTGCTCTAGAAATTATTTACTTTTACATGGCAGATAAACCAGGTTGTCATTTACACCATCCTAACCTGTGGGGAATAAAGCAGAGGCAGAGACAGTTTAATTGAATGTTTTCAAAGTGTTTTGAGATCTTAGTTTTGAAGGAGGTGCTACACAAATGGAAAAAACAAGATCGTTTGTGCGATATTACAGACACATGCAAAACAGGATTTTGTTTTGATGGTAACAGCGATGATGACACAATCCTCAGCCTTGTGTGCTAATTGATCCATCAACAGACTGCACCACACCTCTGCTTTTCCTCCATATGGTGTATTAGTAATTAGGCCATTTGAGTCTATATTATGGAGGTGGCTTGGTACCTCTAAGTCAATTAAACTGTTTTGATTATTCAAAGACTTCTTATGGATTCACTTTTTATGAGACACTTTAAACAAAAACATCAACTGTATGGAAAATAATTTTGAGGATGATAATGCAATTGTTTATGCTTGAATTAACCTGTTGGTAAAAAGCAAAACAGCACAAGGGGATCAGAGGAAGGGTGTAAGTCTTATGCAGATGCTTTTGTTAGAGAAACTCCCAATCTTCTTAACATGTCAGTCAACTCAAAAGTTGGAATGAAAAGCCTTAGTCTTTTTTTTTCCTTTCTATTTCTCTCCTCGTATCTTAAAACTGACAATTCAAGGATTGAAATATTTCTGAGCTCTAGGAAAAAAAGAGGACAGGGAGATAAAAAGGACTAAAAATGGCCCTACAATTAATATGTAAACCAGGCTGACAACGTCTGGCTACGACAACAACTGCAGTGCATGGATGAGCTATCACAAGCGCGGCACCCGTAAGCAGTGCGCTGCTGCCGTGCTGCCGGCCTTCGGCAGCCTCCCATCAAGGCTGGAAGACTAAAGCTCAGCAGGGCCAAGGACACATGGCTGTGCTTGTGTCTCTTCTGCCTGTGATGGCTTTGCCCTTTGGATAAACGCCTCTTTGAGGGCCTGGCTGTGGTCCTGGGGTGAGCCCCGCTGCGGGAGTTGCTGCCTGACACTGATAAGTTGTGAGGAGTCAGGGACCCGGCCCCGAGCCCCGCTGCCGACGGCTCGCAGACACATCCAGCCCCACTGCAGGTGCTGGCTAATTAGCCTTATTAAAGCAACTTCATTTGCCCCTCCAGCAGTTAATATCTCAATTCCAAACCTTCATTACTAGGGGTTAATAACTCAGGCAAAGAAATGCACTTGGGACTTGCATTTGATATAACATGGAGACTGTTTTTTCTTCCCAGTTGAAATAAATATTGTGAATGTGAAATCCTACCAGACACAGCCTAAAGTCATCCAAATCCACTCCTGGGTATGTACATCCCTCATGGGTGCTGCGGCGGGGAGATGCCTGAACATCATTTGGGGGGTCAGTCAGACTGTTGTGTGGGGTATGTATTTTCCTGTGACTTGAAAGGCCATGTTGTTTGCCCCGGAGAAAGCACATTTAAATTAGAAAGCTCATTTCCCTGAGGGGTTCCAGGCAATTAGCACCACAACATTTGGATCACATTTCTGACATTTAGAATAACGTACAGAAGTCGCAGAAACTTCATTTCTCTGTACGACTCATTTGGGTTTGGAAAGTGTTTCAAAACGGACAAATGTTCACCGAAGAAAATGCTCCTGCTGTGTCAGCCACGGCAGGCAGGGCCCGGATGGTCCCTGCTCCCTGCCATCCCTGCCAGTTGTTTGCAGCAAGGATTAGTTTTCTCGGGAAGGCCCTCTAACATCTGGTCCGCATCCCTCCGGACTGGGGACCCGCGGGGCTTTCACAACAACAAGTTTCGAGCCCTTCACAACAAGGAGCAAACCGCTATTGAAAACTGTGTGTTCATTAGCTATTTCCCTTCCACTGGCTCCACTGCTGGAATCAACTCCAAAACAACAGAAATCAAAGATTTCTTTTTATTATTTTTATTTTCTGGCACATCGACCGCCACCGGTTTAGGCAGGGAACATGTTGTGGAAATTGTCTGCTCCCTGGATCCTACTTCCCTTTTGTTCACTCCCACCGAGTTGGCCGGGCTCACCGGCCGCGGGCTCCGGGGGCTGCAGGGGAACGCCACGCTGCCGACACTCCCCACACTCCCTCTCCCAGCCTCTGGAGACGTTTGCTGGCCTTTTCAACCCTGGCTTGTTTCTGTCAGTCCAGTCAAGCCGAGGGCAGCACTCTGATTGCGGAGTTTGTTTTCTGAGTCGGTCTTCATGAATGCTGAGGGCTTGCAGTGTACATCACCTTTGCAAAGAAATGGGGCGCGTGGCAGGTTATCCACATAATTACCCTTCGAAATAGGTTGGAAAATAGCAGCTAATAAATATCATGAATGTCTGCAGAAGGATTTCATTTAAGTTGTACTTTTGGAAATGAACTCCGAACTTTAGTTTGGTGTCTTCTTGTAATTGATATTCTGAACAAATCTCTTTGCAGTTTTGTGCCTTATTGGCCCCACATGCATGAGGAATATTTGTGACATGGAGCAGCAAAATATGTCTCCAGCTGAGGTGTCAAGAACATCCAGAACTGGAGAGACTGCTCACAGGGCTCTGCTGATTTATTTGTCCCGTTTTCTCTTGACAGACACAGACAAAAATGGATCACAAATGACACCAAAATCACTACAGTTCCTGAAAGAGAAAGGACCCCCTTTCTTCCCTTACCTCACCCTTACTGTCTGTCACCACCTAGCAGGTGACATTTCTAAGCTGGGAAACAGTCCCTCCTCCCATCTGTCCCCAACTCCAGAAAGCAAACGAGCAACACCTCACCCTGCCAACAGGTCCGATGTTCTGGGTGGGAAACGGTCTCCTCTCTTCCACAGTATACCATCGCTGCCTGTAATTAACTCTTACCTTGTTTTTAAACTGCTGCATGCTCTGATGATCTGCTACAATTGGATAATGGCTGAGAATCATTTCATGGCTCTGTGGTTAATATCTAGCACTGTACGTTGCTTTTTTTGGTGATCAGACCTTACTTCTTCCATGGTGCTTATCTGTGCTGCAGAGCTTCTGTGAGCAGGAGGAAGTCCCAGGGTGAAGGTGTGAGCCTTACCAGCAGCCCGCACTGAGAACGCTGCACCACCACGTTTCTAACAGTGGAAACGATCTGTCAAAAGCAGCCTGTTGCTATCAGGCACGTCTGGAGCAGGGACTTACTGATACTGTGTTGCTGGATAGGATGTATGATCTTGAGGTATCTAGCCTAGCTATGCCAACTGACGCTTGCTACCATGAGTAGAGTGGTCTTCCACCAGTTGCCAGGGGATTCCCCATGTCCCAGGCGCCACAAAAGGAGAGGATGCAAAACAGTTTTGCAAGGTCTGTATGTAGCACTGATGCGCATTTGTAAGGAAGCTAGCATGTCCATTGGAGATCCGCAAATGGAGAGAGGTTGGAAGCTGTGGGTGCTGACCAAATCTGATATTCTTTGGATGGAGGGCCCGTTCCCCTTGAAGGCAGTGGGAACTCTTAGTGATTTCAATGGAAGAAGACCCCTCACTCTATAGGTCTCCAGCGGGTATTTCTCATTCTTCAGTGTTAATAAAATCCTCAAGCATCAAGGTCCTCTGCCCGGTAACGAGGTGTTGGGAAGGGGGCGAGCCGAAGTTGCCCCAGCTGTCCCACACACCATGACAACAAGACTGGAGCCCTTTCTCTCTTTTGTGTTTTTGTTTTTCCCCAGCCTGTTTTCTTAGTGCAGATTATAAACAGTTTCAGGGCAACGTCTTACTGCAACAGCTAACATGTCTGGTACGGAGAGAGGGCTGGCTTCTAAATCCAACTGCATTAGACTATAAGGCAGCTGAATACATAATCTGGAAGCCAAAGGAGCCACCAGCATATTTACTTTGTCAAGAATTAGAAAGGAATAGAAGCGACAGTCAAATAGAATAGAAAGTCTTTAAAAGAAAGTGAGGGGAAAAATGCTTCTACGCATTTATGCATACTTCTTGTGCTTATATCAATCAAATAAAATCCATATATACATGTATTTTCCAAAGAAAGTCTCCGGTGGTTAATAAAGGTGAGAACATATTGCGCTGCCTGGTACATATTCCATTCCATTCTGTTGGAAGAGGTAGATGATTTTTTTTTTTTAACTGATTTATTTTAAATCAGTCCAATTAAAGTAAAAATTCTTTTCTGAAAATCTCACCCTCCTCTGTGCATAGCAAAATGATATCATGGATCACTCTTGCTTTATATTAGTCTCTCCTACATTTGTCTTTTAAGAAATCAGGTTATTTCTCAAACTCATAGGCTTTTACATGAAGAGGGCACACTGTTCTTTCCAATATCAGCAGCAAAACCTTCAGCTTTCCTTTGAATTTCCAGCCATTCTAAGGAGTTTTTAGACATGACAAGAAGAAGATTGAGGTGGCTGGTAACCCAACATTAAAAAGAGATTTTGAACAGAATCTTCATATGTTTTACTTGATCTTTGGAAATAACACAATGGTGTATTATGTCAGTGTTTCTAGCTGAATCTTTTAATAGAGAATGTAATTTGCAACCTTTCCATTGTGGGATTCAGCTACTGAAATGGTATGTGGGAGTGTTCTCACTGGGCAGCAAAAAGAGCATGATGGATAATCTCTATCAAGCATATCATTGCTTCCAGGTGTTGGCTCATTTTTATTAGTTACTCGTGGGCTTACTACCCTCTCAGAACCTTTTCCTTCTCAAAATGGCAATTCCCAAAAAAGAAGCTCCAATCCAAGGGACAGCTAGATCAGCTAAGGTGCTTGTGACACATTGCTTGTTTCTACTTTCCAGAAATAGTCTAAATCTGAGTTACAGGAAATTCTTGAGAAAAAGCAACACAAAATTAGTTTTCTAACTGTAGATCTCTTCACAAAAGTAGTAACTGTATTCCTTCCCTCCCACAATTTTCCTTGAATGTGTAAATTAGTAGATATCTTGCATTATTTTGTAAATATTTTTGATGATATGCCACTTTTTGTGAAACAGATTAACACTGAAGGCCATTGATTCTGAAAATCCATTTCCTGTCTGGAAAAAACTCTAGTGACTTTAGTTGAAAGTAGAATCTAAAATTACCATAATTTAAAATGATGAGATTTTTTTTCCCAAATGACTCACCATCTATGGATTGACAACAGTTTGTGAAAAACCTGTGTCCTGATTTTGCAAGTCACCTAACTCAGTGATGGATGGATATCAAGGAAACATAAAACCCTTATGAGCATTTTAAATATTTATCTTTATAAAGATGTATTTCTAAAGAATGCCATGTTACGACCTGGAGCTCAAACAAACTCATGCTGAACAACTCAAAATAATGAGAGGGAAACTAGGAGTAGAGTTTCCGCTTAAGTGTTTTGAACATTTTGGCACTGTTGAAGCCATTCTGAAAAGCAACTATAACACATTCGTCAGGTTGAATGAAAGCTGATGGGATTCATGTGCCGTGTGTTCTTGGACAAGTTACTCTTTCCAGACCCACAGAAAAAAGCTTTTAGATGGTGGTCTTAAAGTCAAAAGATGAATATTTGGTTTTGCATTAGAAATCTGTAGAAAAATACTTTTAATTAAAAACATGCAAATTAAAGAAATTGCAGATAAGTGTTTCAAACACCAGAGAGGGTTTTATAAACTCACTAATTTCATATAACTATATTTTGGCTGAGGGATTACATTTTAATATGAACTCCATGCAGATATGTGGTTTGGGCCCATGTCAGGTTATAAAGGCTGTGGATGGAGACACAGGGAGCTTTCTCCGTTATATTCAACACTTGCTTACATTCTGGCAGGTTTTTATTAAGATTCCGGGGAAGGGTGAGCACCCTCAGCAGCTCGTCTGGGTACCAGGACAGAGAGGGACCCTCTGGGTTTGCTCTTTGGTCATCAATGTCACGTGATTTTTCTTCCCTATCTTTGCAGTTATGCTGTCTGTTGTAGATGTTGCAAATACATGCTGTCACTTGTTTTTGTCTCCCTCTGGCTTGCGTCAGAGGCAACGGCTGGCTGCCTGGCCAACAGCTCCATTTCTCTGGATGTGGTGGTCCTGAACACTGGGGTCCCGGAATGCTTGTGAGCCCTCAGAGCCACAGGCACGTTTCTCAGGGCAGGTCTTGGTGACTGTGGTAGCAATGCAGCAGCCCATGGAGGACAACAGTTCTGTGAAGGACATATCTCCCAGGGACTGGTGAGAGAACCAAGAATGCTTGGCCTGCAGCAAACTGGGACAGAGGCTGTCCCAACCCAAAGGGAGCTCTACAGCTCCTATTGCTTTGTCTTTCAAGCCAGGGGTGACTGGAGCCGAGAACAGCTATTTAACGCAGCTGGGAGGAGTTAGATGTCCTTTACTGCCAGATAATTAGAGCAATTATTTCTTTCTCCTGGGTTCCTGGAGCAACAGGCCCTACATGTGTGTCATAACATCCTACCAATCATTCAGGCATATTCCTGGACAAATGGGACTGGTATGTGTACATGTTCCTCTCTGCTGTACACCAGGGTTAGTTCCTGCAGCAGCCCCAAATCTGTAGCCCATGTTTTTTGTTCTTCCTCTCCTCATCTCACCAAAACCCCCAACACTGGTGTGACATGGACAGGATTTGCAGAGGCAACAGGACAGAGAGTTGCTGGGAATCGGATCATTTTCATCCCATGCTCAGCGATAGGTGGGCCAGAGTTGGGCTGGATTTTTTCCGAGGGTGAGGAACGATTTTGAGATGCTAAAGCTCACTGACAGTCCATTAGGAAAAGGTAGCCCTTGCCAGGTCCAGCGATTTTCTTTAGAAGTCTAAGAGAGCTCAAAGCAAATTCCCACTTTCTGGCACTGTAAGACACACACTTTTCTTCAAGCTTGCTTTGAATCTACTAAAGCTATGCCAGTTATAAAAGCTGCTGCTGGAGCTGGAGCGAAGTCTTGGCTTTCACATCCACAACTGCCTGAGAACAGTGCGACATTCTGTCTTTGGCAACCAGGAAGAATTTTGGCAGGAGGGAGGCTGACCTGACAGGCGCCCTCAGCAGCCTCTCCCCTGCTGCGTGCATCGCAGTGGGCCGGCAGGCGAAGAGCTGCATTTTAGGTGAAATGCAGGTGTGGGACCCAGAAGGGCTGGTGAGAGATCGCACCTTTCACTGTGGCAACAATCAGGTGTCCCAAAAAAGCTAAACTTCATCACCCACAGGCTCTGATTATTTAAAAAAACAGAATTAATTAACAACAGCATCAGCTGATAGTTAGTATCAGAAAAACAGTTCTTATTCCATTGATTATGGTGAGAAAGTAATCGAAGAAAGGGTATAAGGGTCTGGCCCTCAATCAACATGTTCATTCCCTTGTGAGAATGACCCTAATGGTGCAAACTGCATTAGGAAATTTACCTTCTCATGCATGTCAAGAAGTTTTGCCTGGATAAAAGTTGCGAGCCCAGACAAGTTATTAAAAAATAAAACATCTGGTTTGTGTATTTCTTGCAGGGATGCCCTGCTTTATTCAGAAGCGAAGTAAAATGTATTTTAATACTAAGATTCACCAGTTAAATATGCAAGCCCCAAACAAGGCTTAACTGCTAGAATTCAAGAGCTTTTCTATCCCTGTGAACTCCTCAAATTAATCATAGCCCTGGGATACATTTCGTTGCCTGCATATGTTCAGAATGTAAAAAAAATTAACCCTTGGGCTGCCGTTGCTTTGGCAGGCAAAGGCATGCTATGTGTGAAGCAGGAGCGCGAACATTTTATGCTTGTTTATTATGGTAGTCAGAGTGTTAAAATGAAAAACACTAACTAAGAGCAGAACAATTACAGTGTTATTTCATTTTGTAAAGAGTGTGTTACTTGACACAGGAAGTTCAGATTATAGTGCACAGGATGTACAGCGCGAGAGATGAGATCTATACGATCAGGATTAGATGAAAGCTTAATGGGGTTCCCAACCCACAATTAACAGGACTACCCCTATGACAGACTCTCTTTTCCAAACCCTCAGGTGAACCTGTGCTTTTTCCTTTCCACTGGGTTCTGTATTTATCTACAAATGCACCAGCCGCACCTGCTGTGCCCCCATCAGCTCAGTGCACTGCAGTTGCCCCTTCTGCTTCCCCCTGCCCAAGCTCCTGGTTGCTGCTAGCCCATAGTTCACAGGTCTATGGTCCTTAATCTGACGCCAGGTGAGGCACACGGCATCATTCCTAATAGAAAATAATAAACAAGACCATCAAATACTGCTAAGTAATTACTTTCTCTTTATCAAAGTTGTCCTTGGTGGAAAGAACGTGCATTGGGCAGCTGCCAGCATATCAGGAAGGATGAACTGAGACATGTACATCCCCAGACGGGCTTCTTACATTGGCTTAAACATTTTACTTCACAGGCTGAAATGCTGTCTTTATTCTCTCTTAATTGCTTCTTTATATTTCCAGGATGTCTAACTATATGTGAACACCTTCAAGCTCCTGGATACTGTATGTACACCATTATGAGAGCATGGTCAGGATTTTGTGCTGTTGTCCTAGTCCCTCTGATTGTGGACTGAAGGATAGTACAAGCCAGGTCACTGGCCATATAAACTCCACGTACTCAAATCACATCAGTTATAGCTATGAGGAGTCCCAAGAGGTCACATCATATGCCCAACCACAGCCGTGCACTATTAAAGCAGGTTTCTGGAGAACAACTCAGCTTGTATGAGACCTTTTGCTCACATGAACTGCCAGATAGCCAGAGTGGGGAGACAGAAGGCAGTATCATGAGGTCTCAAGGATATGGGAGCCTTGGTCAGCCTCTGCAAGGACCATGGTCTGATCACTAGCAGACTCTCCAGCAGCAATATCAGAAAGAAGCCACAGAGCTGGCTTGAGGCCATCTTCACCAGAACTGGCAAGTACTATTGCTTTAGGTTGAAGAAACTGAAACTAGTCTGTCTCCAGAGGAGAGACAAGAACCTGCTTTTACATGCAGCTGCCATGAAATGGGTGTTGGAGGGAAACCCAAGGGCCTCCATGGAGTGCACTGCTCAGGGTGAGGGCTCTTGCCCCTAGATTTGTGTCTCTGTTTCGGCATCTGAGCTCACCAGTCAAAATCTGTTCAGTTACTAATCCGAACAAAACATCTATCCGCATGTTTCGCAACAGCCCTGTCTGTGTTTCCAGTTAATTGCACCTCAAGGAAGGCAGTTGGTTTCCTTTGTGGGGGGGTGGGGGGCAGACATCCAGTGGCTTCTTGACTTTTAGCTTAGCCACAAGTTCCCCCTGGCTCCTCACATGCTGCTCGCTTTCCCTGACAAAACGAAGCGGGACCGTTTCCCCCCCTAAATCTGGAAGTCCAGAACCCCTGCTCTGCTCCTGATGGTTTGTGCTGCTGTGCACAGACACGATAGTCATGCTTTTTCAAGGGGGGCTGGGTTGGATTCCCCTGGAGCTGAAAGCCCAGTGGCTTCATTGCAGCATGCCCTGGAGACCAGCTCTGGGGAATACCTGCAAGCGAGTTTCGGACCAGCTGGGGAAACCTGCTCTCACTCTGGTTTGAAAGAGGACTGGCTGGTGGCGGTAGGACCAGAAGCCAGCTGAGGAGCCGGACAGCCCATACCAGTGCTCACACCCACAACGTCCTCCTGGGAGCTCTGGCAATGGAAGGAACAGTGGAATCACGCAACATTGCTGTCCTCTCTAACCAGAGCATCACTGTCCTTGGTCACTGCCGTGGTGTGATCCCAACAGGTCACCATCCACTACTGACGCCAACTTTGGAAATCTTTTGCTGCTGCCTCACATGAGGCACCGTTGACACCGTTTCCCATAGCATTCTACTGGAGAAACTGGCTGCTCGTGGCCTGGACAGGTGTACCCTTCGCTGGGTAAAAAACTGGTTGGATGGCCGTACCCAGAGAGTGGTGATAAATGGAGTTAAATCCAGTTGGTGTCCAGTGACAAGTGGTGTCCCCCAGGGATCGGTGCTGGGACCGGTTCTCTTTAATATCTTTATCAATGATCTGGATGAGGGGATTGAGTGCACCCTCAGTAAGTTCGCAGACGACACTAAACTGGGGGGGCGTGTTGATCTGCTTGAGGGTAGATTGGCTCTGCAGAGAGATCTGGACAGGCTGGACAGATGGGCTGAGGCCAATGGTATGAGGTTCAACAAGGCCAAGTGTCGGGTCCTGCACTTGGGTCACAACAACCCCATGCAGTGCTACAGACTGGGGGCGGAGTGGCTCGAAAGCTGCCTGGCAGAGAAGGATCTGGGGGTGTTGGTGGACAGCCGGCTGAGTATGAGCCAGCAGTGTGCCCAGGCAGCCAAGAGGGCCAACAACATCCTGGCCTGCATCAGGAATAGTGTAGTGAGCCAGAGTAGGGAAGTAATCATCCCCCTGTACTCGGCACTGGTGAGGCCTCACCTCGAGTACTGTGTTCAGTTTTGGGCCCCTCACTACAAGAAGGACATTGAGGTGCTGGAGCGTGTCCAGAGAAGGGCTACCAGGCTGGTGAGGGGTCTGGAGGACAAGCCTTATGAGGAACGACTGAGGGAGCTGGGGTTGTTTAGCCTGGAGAAGAGGAGGCTGAGGGGTGACCTTATCACCCTCTACAACTACCTGAAGGGAGGTTTTAGAGAGATGGGGGCTGACCTCTTCTCCCACGTGGCAAGTGATAGGACAAGAGGAAACGGGTTCAAGTTATGTCAGGGCAGGTTTAGATTGGATATTAGGAAGCATTTTTTCACTCAAAGGGTTATTAAACATTGGAATGGGCTGCCCAGAGAGGTGGTGGATTCACCATCCCTGGAGGTGTTTAAGAAAAGGGTAGATGAGATGCTTAGGGACATGGTTTAGAAGTGGGTGTTTTTAAATCAGGGTAGGTTAACGGTTGGACTTGATGATCTTAATGGTCCCTTCCAACCTCACTTATTCTATGATTCTATGAGCAGTCCGTCTTTTTCTTTCTGTATTTTAGCCTACTATACAGCTACTCAGCACTGTGCCTCCCTTGTAAAATCAATGGTAATGTGGAATATAGGCAACTCTAGCCCACTGCCCTTCCTGAGGAGAAAAATCTGATTATTGTTGGATATTACCTGGAGATATTTGTGCATTCATAGTTGGATGGGTATGCAAATATATGTATAGATACACATACATACACACACACACATATACATTGTCTATGTATATGTGTGTGTGCTTTATTCTCATATGCAGACAAAAAGTATGTATCACGGCACGGATCTACTAGGCACGCAATACAGGTTTATATGTCAAATATATATATGAACAGTTCACGTTCTTTCTCTTTTCTTTAAAAAATAAAATTAACTGATGTTGCAAGAGTGCTGGGAGTTTAGGGAGCTAGCCCAATTCACTGAGAGCATCAGGAGCGTGCCTCAGAAACACTCAAAGCTGTAGCACATTAACAGAATAGTCTGATTTGTGAAGATGTCAGGTTTCCTGAGTTTTGAAACTGTTGCTTGCAGACATCTGCAGCCATGTTTCTCATAGAGCAGGAAGCACTGCTGTCTGACAATAGCTCTGTTTTCAATTTGGTACCTCCTCCAGGGTTTATAACTCCGAGAAAAAAATGCCCATTGTACTGGAAACAGGATTTTCACAATGGCTTGTGCCTTGTCCCATCTTGTATTTGTAGGTGCCAGATTATAGACGTAGAAAGAGTGTTCCTTTTGAGACTGCTGCTTTGAAGAACTGATTTATGTTGAATTTTTCTCTTCAGAGTTTCAGCTCTTTTTTCCCTCACTTAATAGTCTCTGAATGTTGCAATGATGTTCAGATCCTTTTGTCCTCAACCATTAGTCCTTTGAAACAACTGTAAGGTAAGAAGTAGACAAAATAAAACCAAAGTTCCTGTATTTTCCTCCAACCTCCATATTTTCATTAATATCAGACTTTTCACTCAAAGAGATAATCCTTCTTATTTTCACTATCTGGTCTTTCTCAGACATAAATCCAGGAAAAAAAAAAAAAAAAAGGAAGAAAGAAAGAAAAAAATAGGCAGATTGGTAAAGTTCTGCTTAAACCCATGTAGTTGGCTTAGATAGCGATCTAAATCTGAGATACATTAAATCCTGAGAACATAAAAGTTCTGTTATATATTGCTGTGTTTTTTCTAGATGATATAAGGCAAAACTCAGCTCACATCAATTTATGTCCCACTTAGAAGAGCTAAATATTTTCAGTATCACCTTTCTTGGTGACCTCTGCCAGATGGGCTCTAACAGAGCCAACAGCACTTTTCAATGGCTGCTATCTGAGCCACGCTCCCATAGGCAGGAGCTCATCTAACTCAAATGTGGATGTCTAAAAATTAGGTTTCTAAATCACAATTAATGACACTCTGCTCCTTTTATAATCAGTGGAGAGAAGAAGAAACCTTTGCAGACAAAAGCATCTGACTTAAACGCATATTTTGGAGTGAGATTAGTGACAGGTTTTTTTCAGGTGACTGTTCCTGTCCAGCGAGGGCTGCTGGTCACATGTGTTCCTCCACTGATGTGCAGCAGGGGCTGGTGTAGGTCCTCTGCCTTCCTTCTCTTCCTCTGCTTTAAAACCAAACTAGTTCTGAAATAAAGGTACACAAAGCCTTCTGTATAAGATGGAAGCTTGATGGGGTGAACTCGATTCAGCATAATTATAACACTATCTAACCTTAAGCAGGCTTTTAAGAAACTTTTAAAATAATTTGTTTGTTCTTTGTTTTATACCGTTGTCGTTAAACACTACCACTACAAGGGAAAACATGGTATTATGTGCAAATTATTGATGTGCAACTATCCAGGGAACAGAAAAGTTCTTCTTAAATGTACACTGTTCTTTCCCACTATATTTAAGATAGAGCATTAGTATAATAGTTTTTTATTTTGTTTTGCTGATATGTGCCTTTATCTTAATGGAATTTAAATGTGTTTGTGAAATATCCTGGGCAGATATGAGGAGGCAGAGGTCCACTGGCTTCAGCATTGCATCAGCAGTCCAGCATTTGTCCATTTGTATTTACCTGACTTAGCAACAAACTCTGGAAATTTTTAGAAAGAAAACAGAACTGTAGTATAAGGATAGGTCAAAATGAAATGTTAACAGTCTGTTGCAAAGGCAAATGGGACCACTTTGCTGTTTAACCACATTCCTCATTACAAAACATATCTCTACAGACTTTGTGCTAGTAATTAAAAACGTCTGGTTTAGCATTTGATGTGTATTAGGCAAAGTTTCAAGTCATGCAGTCTTCAGCAGAAACGAATGTCCCCCACGATTAAAAAACTCTTTGGATTCTGACAGAGGAAAAGTGGAGAACATTTAATTAGACATGCTTTCATATTGTCTTGTGAATAAAATAAAAAAAAAATCTCTTACACAGGAAGATATTGCTTTAGAATTTGATATGATTGATGTTGCTCATATATATTTGTGTTAGACAGCTATGTAGAAACTACTAAGTACTGAATGCCAGGAACAGACCACGGGCACAGATTTGTCATAACAGTGCATGGATATGCTTCTGAGACAAATGTGTTAATAATTTACAGCTCTCAGCCAGTTGGAGTTTGGCTCCTGAGGTCTTTCCTGAGGATGGAATCCCATCTCTGGGAGATGTTTGTGTTATCTCAAGTTGCCTCTTGTCTCCTTATTTATATGTTTTGAATTTTTTTTCCCTATTCTTTTCTCTTTGATTTCCAAGGAGCTCCGTTTCACACCAGCAACTCTGACATTTCCATTTTTCAAAGCCTATTTTAAAAGCATGGTTGGGCCTGCCACATCTCAGGATAAGGAGAGTGATATGCTTTTAGCAATGGATAATTATACTCAAGTTGGAAACAAGGCAGCACTTCCCAAACCATGGTCAATAGACCACAGAAGGAAAAGGATGCAATGCGGGAGACTATAGCTAGTGATCCTGTGAGACCGTATGATTTAAATCTTTTCTGCATAGTTTGAAACAAAGCATGATAAGGATAGGGGTGCCTAATGATTGGAGAGAAATCTTGGGGCTGACAAAGTCCAAAGAAAAGGAAAAGAGAATTAGCAATGAACTAGAGCGTAAATTTGCTCTGCATCACTAATATCTTCCTCAAAATGAATTCTGTGCACTCTGTGGTACTTCCTAGGTAAACAATGTTGTTTTAATCAGCGTATGTGCAGTAAACCACTGTTTACAGGACCTTCTATCTAAGTTAACTTGAATAAAATGAACATAACTGCAAAATCATTTGAAAGAAACACTGCCTCCATGGACGTTCAACTGTGCAATTAAGGGTTTGATACCTTACATATGCATCTTTGAACTTTTATCTTGATTTGTGGGCCTGTTACCACCAGACTCTTTCTTCAGATTAAAGTATTTCAAAGCAAGATGAAACTACATTCCTCGTGTTACCTTGCTTCCAGTATAATGACACCTTTTTTGTTGAAGCCACAGACAATTATACAACCTTTGCTCAAATAGGAAGTGCATTTCTGCCTTACTGTGCACTTTAAACATGTTAATATTCCTTGCACGTTTGATCCTGTTTGGAGATAAATAAAAAGTTTAAACTGCATTGCAAAGTCCTCTGGGAAAAGTCAAAGCAAGTTCAGTTTATATACAAAAATTTAAATTTAAGATTGTACATTAACATACTTTGACTAAGCTGAAATAGAAATTGCAACTGCCCCATTATTGTAGGTCTGGGTCATGCCAGGATCTTTTCTAATACTTAGTAACAGTGCATACCTGAGTTTTATGTATCTCTATACAAAATATATTTCAACAGATTATCCATCACTGCACTGAAGTATTTTTTTCCAGGGTGTATTCCTATCAGTCTTCTCGCAGCCTAATTCGTACTTCCTAGATCAGATTAGCACCAATGAAGGGACACACTTTAATCTGAAGATATCTGTAAGCAGGAACACGGTGCCACTGAAGTTCTCCTGAAAGCCATATTCTCTCTGAGAGGTCCTTTCCCCTTCAGAAGCTAGAGTCAAATAATATTTTGAAAAAACATTTTTAAACCTTTTGGGGCATTTGCAGCTGTGGCTGGAACATGCTGCTCAGGCACTCAACGTAGCTCCAGCAGCTGGCTTATGGCCAGCTGTGAACAGTGACATTTCATCTTTCCTTTCATTTCATCAGGTGTGGAACTGCAAGTGCCGACTCAGAGAGGCAGGATGAGGTTAAACTTTGGATGGAGAATACATGATGTACTGTCTGAGAGTAAGGCATGTTTCTGAGACAGAAGCCAATCTTTTTTGCTCTGAAGGAGCCATGTTTGGGGGGGGAATTTTTACCTAGACAACAAATTACCAATAGCCAAAAAAGCTTCTTGTTATGGTTTAGGCCAAATCAGCTACTGGGGATGTGGGGGACCCCAGATGGGACTGACAGATGCTCCCCTCTACCCCTCTTCAAAGAGAGAGGCAGAGGAGGGTAAACGAGACTTATGAGTTTAGAAGGAACTAAACTACTTTAATGACATATTAATAATAAAATAAAAGGAAATAATGAAATATGTACAAAACCATATCAAGCTCCCAGGATGACAATCATGACACCGGCTGGCACTGGGGCAGTCCCAGGCTGGACTCAGTGACAGATGGGAACTGGATTACGGATCTGCGTTCAGGATCGGGACCAAAGGCAGACGAACAGACAGAGTCCTCTTCAGACATCGGCCACTGAAGGAAGAGAGCGAGAGCGATGACCCTTTGATCCCTCAGCTTTTACACTGAGCATGAGGCAGATGGGATGGAATACCCTGTCGGTCAGTTTTGGGTCACCTGTCCTGTCCGCTCATTCCCGCAAGTGCGACCCCACTGTGCTTTTCCGCTTCCGACCCTCCAATGGGGCAAGTAACAAAGTTGGTTGGCCTTGGGTGTTGTAGCAATAAGTATCAGCCAGAGCCTCTCTGCATACCATGCCTTGGCATCAACTATAAACATAGGTTTATAGTCTATAGTAGTTTATAGTCTCACTCTGAGAGAACGAACATTGTCTACACAATATGCTGTTAATTTCAGTAGTTAGAAGAAGCCCAGCTAAGAAGCAAAGTCACTGAGCAAAACTGGTCCTGTTTTACCTCAAACCAGGATACTTCTCCTGCCTCCTGACTTCTTGTTCCCTGCCTGGGGTACCAAGAACTATTAATCCTTCCAACATCTTTTGAATTGGACTCAAGTTTAGCACATGCAGTTCGGTGAGGTGCAGGCAATCCTGTGGATGTTGTCTGTGGCTTCAAGCCAGCTGCATATCCTTTAGCAGTTGCAGTGATCCACAGTGAAGTTATTGCTTCATTGATGATTGTGGCCCATTGTCATGGTGAAGCAATGCTGGAATTTCCCTTGTTAGAACTACATCCACTAAAACGTCTCTATTTGACTCCTGAAGTAACAGGAGGGATATAAAAAATAGCATAATACAAGAGTTTTGTAGTAGATAATGGGTATTTTAAAAGCAACAGGAGGGAGAATGAAAAAGCCTAATTATAGTATGTGCAGGAAATGCATATTTTAAAGTGCTGTAGAAAGATGTGTGGGCAGGGAGCTATTTCAGCTGAGCCTTTGCAGTGTGATGTTTCCCCAGTCAGAGGCCTCTTGTTAGCTACTGAACACCCGAAATCAAACACAGGAAATAATCAATCCAAGAAATTCTGGACATTTAAAAGCAGAAATTAATACCTTGGCTACATGTGATCCCAGACTATAGCTCAGTTTCTGAACTGATTTGATGCATCTGGGACAAACATAGTTTGAACACAGTGAGGCCAAAGAAAGCAGAAAGTGACAGAGTGGACCTCTGGGGCTGAATTTTGCCTTTATGTATCTCACCTTCACAGTGCTCAACTATTTCAAACAAATCCGGCACTCCTCTTTCAAAGAGAAGTCAACAAACAAGCCATGGTACTTTAGGAGCCATCCAGAGCCATTTTACGGTTGCAGAGAAGTTATGGGAAAGGATAGGGGCAAGAACTGACCGAACACAAGAATTGTGCATGTGTAACACGTTCTGGATTCCTGGAAAAACTGCGTGTGCAACTGATGTTGCGTCCAGGCAGCCCTCACTGGTGTAAACAGCACTTTCTCAGGAGATCTGTGCAGGTGCCACTGCCCTTGGCAGCACGTCAGGGACCAGACTTCCACAGTGAACATGCTTTTGGCTGCTCCTTGGCTAGAAAGCCTTGGTAAAGCCAATGCCACCCACCTAGCATGCAGAGATCAGCAAGGGGGAGCAAAATATATGAATGGCCATTAAAAAATGTCTGAGTGGCTTCCTACCCAGAATCTTCTGTGCGAGCACATCTCAGGAAAAGCTGGAGAACTGGATTTGTCGTGCTAGCAGGTGACACCGTAAACCTCTCTGAGACTGTAGCATCACATCAGATAGAGAACTGACCCCTCTCTCATTATAGTACACACATGCGGAAAAGATGAAATGTTGATGCTGTGAAACTGTTTCACAGCTCTTAGCTTTCTGTCTTTACAGTTATAAAATTTCACAATGTAACTAAATTCCTGAGGAGGTCATGATGCAGAAATAAAAGCCCCTTAAATTGAAGTAGACAAGAACTAAGGCAAGACAGCCATTGAAACAGAATCTTGCTTCTTAAAGTATTTGGCATTCAAAAAAAAAAATCGGGGCTGACTTTGATTTGTGCTTTACTACTTTATGTATGTATGACTCCTTTGTTTACGTATTCAGGGTTTTTTTTCCCCTAGAAAAATCAGCATCAAAGTCATGCCTAGAGGACACGTATAAAATTTAAAACCAAGGCAGACAAGAATAAACAAAATCCATGTGTATCTGTGTCAGTCACTTGCAGGATGCTCAGGAGATACTGTCTGTAAATATTCTCTCAGAAGAGGAGTGGGATTTGTCCAAAAAGTGGCTAAAGAATATTACCCTTTTATAGAGCATTTAGCAAATGGGTATGCTCCAGTCCTTCCTGGCGTGAGCTTGGCTGTTCTTGGGAACCTCAGCCCTTACCTCTGAGGCGTTCCTCTGAAAATGCTCCTGAGGGTGAAGAAACAACAGCTACTTTGAGTCCATTTCTGGCTGGAGCCAGTGTGCTGATCCATTCTGTCACTTCTGGAGGCAGGGCAGCCTTTGGAAGCCCTCATTTGCAATGGGGCCCTGCCGCTGGCAAGGAGGAGCCCAAGGCCTGGCACCCCTCCAAGATGGATTGTTCAAAATCAGTGCTATTGCTTTTCTCCAGGTAGTGCTTTCATATGAGACAAGGGTGGGGGTGAGAGAGAGAAAATTTCATGCCTGTGTCTTTGGATCAAAATATTGCCTTAATATAGATCTGCCCAAAACTGTTCCTTACCAAAATGTGGAGAGTGCAATAGCCCAATAAGGTTATTTGTGCAGATCGAAGTCTTTGGATTGGACTCGTAGAATTTATTTTGGATGGCTGTATGAAAAGTTTACTGACAAAAAGTCTTTTGTGTCTGTACATAATGGCTTTCAACCTACATTTATTCTGCTTTTTAGTCTTGAAACATTTAACTGTCTTCGGGGGTAATTATTCTTAAGTAAGTAATAAATAATCTGCAACTCATTGACCAAGAAATCAGTGCTGTTTTGTAGGGAAGTTCTTAAAGAGCTCCTGCAGTTACAAAGAAGAGGTTGTATTGCCCTAAAAGAGGGGTAGCATACAGGTATGGCCTGTAATTTTGCCATGTGAAAGCACGTTCAGTCACTCTTCAAATACAGCTCAGAAAGTTACTGTTCTGCCATTGTCAGGCTTAATTCTGCATTTCACTAGGTAAGCTTTATGACACTATAAATGCACTGAATTAATAGCGGTACAGTGGTGGTACCTCAGCATGATATCAGAGTAAAGGAATGGAGGGCCATGGGGATTTAAGACCAGTTTTACCAGATTAGACCAAAGGTCCATCCGTAACAGTGTCCCTCCTGTGATAGTTTCCAGTGGCATATGCTTAGAGAAAAGCTATACAAACCCAGCAAGCCTATAGTGATATTTTTTCCTAGTACATTGCCATCTTCCAGTAGCCAACTAGCTGGTTCTTTCCCAGGAAGACATGGTAGTTTTGTACAAACAGCTCTTGAGACTTTTAACTTCTATGGATGTATTTCATCACTTTTTGCACCTATATAGCTTCAAGCATCCAAAATCCAGACTATCAAGTCTTATGCCACTCACTTTGAAGTTTCACTGTTAATGGAAGAATGATAATGTCTGTCTTGTGAAAATAATGTAAGGGTATAACACATAGGAAAGTGATAAAACATCTCACAACTCAACATTATATTTGATTCAACCCCCCAAATTATTTCCTAAAACAAATTTCTTGAAATGGAGGTGCCTCTTGTCTTTTTTCCCAGTAAAAGAAAGAGGTTAATAATTTCTAATGCTTCCAAATTTAGGTGAGATGTGACAAAGTAGATCTGGGCATACTGATGATACATATGACATTGGGAGGTGGGCCAGTAGGTCATTGGCTCCCTTCTTGCAGGCCCCAAAGAGCTGACAACTCCTACATCTGATTGTCAACAACAAATGCTGCAGGACGCATTCAGTTCTGCGACTTCACATGCTTTCTTAACGACTCCAATGAGATAAACACACTTCTGGACACTTGTAGCTAGAAGTCCTAGCCTATTCACATGGAAAAAGTGGAGAGCCTGGAGACACCACCCTGGAAGGTTCTAAACCAGGTGCATAAGGCTCAAGAATCTACAAAATGTCCCAGAGCCCTCCAATCTCACTTCCACTATCCACATGGACGTGTCTCAGAGGCTGGCAGCTACAGCAAAGGACAGTGGAAGATATTCAGCTGTTGGGCTTCACATACATAGTGTCCCATGAAGCTCTCCGAAGCAAAAGCAGCAGCTGGATCCCCAGCCTCGGGGTTACCCTCAGCAGAGTATTAAACTGCATTTCAGATAACCCTCTGTGGAACATCGCAAGTTTTATAGACACTTAGGATCAACTTTATGACTTCCAGCTGAAAGTTTCATCTGGAGGATATCTTTTCTCCCCAGACAGCTTCCTGTTGATTACTTGATATCAGATAGTTGATAACCAAATAAGGATGGACAGGATCCTAAGAAAAGACTGCACGTCAACTTATTGTAAGTTCACTATTGTGATGGCAAGGGCAGAAAAAGGCACCAGCAAAAGAGTGAGGAAAGAAGACAATGAGGCTACAGTGCAGATTTCCAGAGCAGATAGTCATAAATCATTCCATTTAATCAGATGTCTACGAGAAGAAACACTTGGATTACTGACTTGGATATGAGTGTCTGCAAAGCTGCTTTGTACCGTGACTAATAGCAATGCATATCAAATAGTACTTCTGCTATACAAGTGCATGCTTGCTTGCTCTGGAAAGACCACCAAACATTTTTTCCCTATGACCTAAGCTGGACAAAGGAAGAGGGTTTTGGATTTGGAAGAATGATGCATTTTTACGCACTTTTTTCCTCCTCCCAGTGTAAAGGGAAGACAACCTCATCAGATCAAGACAACAAACTGCACAGTGGATGTGATATCAAGAGAAAAAATCTTGCATCCCATGTGAAGAACAGAAGCAGTTCTGTATTAGTGTTAAGTCTAGTGCTAGGATAACTTTGGTTAGCTGCATGTATTCCACTTTCACCTACAAAGCCCAAGAGACAAGTAACACTTGGCTGCACATCAAGCAAGCTGTTGTGAAATGCAGAAATGAGGAGGGAGAAGATTGTAGTGCTCTTCTTTGAGCTTGCCTTAGATACGCAGCTGAACAGACTTCAGGGTTTAGTGTCACAATTTGCACCACTATTGAAATAATATTAAAAAGGGCAAATTAAGAAAAGAACTGTGACAAAACATTAGTGATGGGGGAATGAGAAGTGAAGAATCTGTGCAGGCCTCTTCCAGCAGAACACCCTTACAAAAGCAAATCCATGCTTCTCCAGCAAAAAGAAGTTATGGAACGGGCCGAAAGGAGTACGTCTAAGTTTCCTAAAGGTTATCCCACATGGTCAGAGATAGAGGACCCCAAGAACTCTGTCAGATCATGCTTGATACAAGAGGAAAAGAATGAGAGCAGTTGAGAGTGGGAAAGGGTTATTGTACATGTTGTAACCAATACAATAGTGACTTCTTATAGAAAAAATGTTACTTTTCCCCACAATTGTGAGAAACTAGAAGGCAAAATATGTGCAGCCAGTTGTATATTTAAATAATGATGTCTCTTACAGAAAACTAGTGCTGGCTATAAATAAAAAAATCCTGAAAATATGATAATCCTATAGTATGAATGATCAATGTGGTAAGACGGTTTAACTCCCTTGGCAAATATAACTTAACCTATCAACATTCTTAGTTCCCATTTCTGTAATCTTCACAGAAGTCTAGATTCACAAAGTCTAAATTACACATTTTTTTTACTGGCTGGGTTTCAGCCCTCAAAGCTGCTTGGATAAGTAGGAAGGAGAGCTTACGTGGGATGGTGGGCCATGTGAATCTGGAGCTCAGCCTTTTTTTAGCCCAAAAACTCAGTGAACATCTTGAAATTTTTGGCGTAATATAGTGTTAAAATATGAAAGTGATGCTTCAGGTGTTGCCTACCTTTACTTCATTGACTGGTTAGAAATTGAACTAATAAAAAATGTAGAATAAATATTATTGACACAGTACAGCACAATATTATCAGGACAGTATATTTATGCTGGTTAAGCCACTTTGAAGCCTGTCACACGTCCACCGAAACCAGCTGCCACACAGCATCTTGGCTACTTAAATTACAGCCCTTGACACAACAAGTATTTGTGGGAGGTATCAGAAGATTTTTTGGTGTATCTAATAACCTGTGGGCTCAGGCTACGTCTGTGTTTGATGAGTGGATCTGACAGCAAGGACTGGGTCTTTCTGAGCCTGGGGCTGGTCGGGGGCACTGGCAGGACCGGGTGGTGGGAAGTCCCCATACATGAGCCCCTGGGGCTGAGCCCACAGCTGCGGTTCCTGCAGAGGAGACCAAGTGGAAGCATCTGTGGAGAGTCAGATACTCCAGAGAAATGTCAGCCTTCTGTGTACCAGAAGAAGGTCCTTCAGTCCATGCTGCTTTTTTTCAGTGTGGATAGTACAAAACAGATTATTTGGGCCTTGACTTATTCTGACCTTGCTTTGGAGACTTAGCTGGAGGATGCTGGCTGTCCTGTCTGACCCACTAGGAGAGGTGGGGCTTTCATGATACAAGTCAGCCCCTCTGAGAGCTCTGTTTCCTGCACCGACCCAAAGCCTTGGTTTCCGCGATGAGAATTCCTTGGCTTCAGGACAGGTTGTATTAGTACATTTGCAGAATTGGTACTTCATAACCATACAGTACATCAGGGCCTTGTTCTATTTCTCCAGTGTTTCATTTTTTAATGCTTGAAGATAATTATATAACATTAAGATACATATATGACAGTGTATAAGATATGATACGTATATGCATGTCAGTAAGTACCTTAGAGAACAGAATTTGTTCAAAGTGTTTTTAACGTAATGCTATGAATAGCAAGCAAATCCTTTCTTTTTAACCTCTGTGCACTTGTTTAAGGAATTTAAGGATTTTTTTAACATGCATTTTTGTTTTAAGTATGCACTGTTTGAGGTTTTACCTGGTCTATGTGAACATACTTCCACTGCATTTTGGTTTATTATCTTTAACCATGTTTGGGATAGTTTTTCTTTTGTACCCATAGAAATACTTCCAGACAAAATCTAACCATCGGTTGCTTTCTTTTGTCAGTGTGTGGTTTTGCTCGAGCACTGAGGGAACATTTAATTCCTGGTCACTCTCTAAAGGAGATGCGTGGCTGATAAACTCCACATCCTCTTCCAGCCCCATCAGGAAGATACCGTGTTGTTTTCCCCAGCACTAACAAGCCCTGCCTCCCACTGCTAACACTGATTTGTCTGGAAGAGAAGAGAGGGCGCTCCCTGTGATAACCCGGTGTTAGGCCCTCTGTTCAACAGCTGTGCTAAATGAACCTATACTTGATTACGTATTAAAACCCATCAATCTTGCACAGGGTTTCCAAACCCTCCACAACCTCCTCAGCAGGCATAATGGCAATCACCGTGTTTAAAGGTCATGGTTAGGAGCTTAATTTAAAGCTCTTATAATAATGCAATTTAATTCTGGAAAATGCCATAGTATCGCTCTCTGAGGACTCCTGTCAGAGAGAAGACACTTACTGCTTGTGCACAGCTTTGATTTATTTATTCCTTTGAAAAACATCTATGTCATTATCTTTTTAACTTACTAATGTTTCCACTTACTAGGTGGTAGGCAGTCTTTCATAGTGGCAGTAAATTTCAAATTAAAAACATCAGTTGCATTTTAATTTCTACTATGGAAAATGTTGGGGCTTTTTAAAGCAAAAACGGATAACGCACATGCTGTGTAGCTAACAAATTAATGGAGTTTGACTACCACAAGGTTTTGTATTGCTTTAAAAAAGACTTTCACATCTAATGAAGCATAAACCCATAATAAATAGATTTGCAACATGTGGTTTATTTTGATAACAGTAGCAGCAGCTGAATAAAGCTAAAGAGGTGGTTTAGTGGTGTAAGCGCCATGTTTGAAACACCTAGACTCTCTGGAACTCTCTGGCTTAGATCTCAGCGGGGTTGACTCAGCCCTTCAGCTCCTTTAGGCAGACACCGAGTTTCATGCGTCTACCACGCAGAGAGGTGACACTTTATGAACCAAGGCCATGGCTCATACGCACAAAACTTGCATCACTTGTTCTGTTCTTAGTGTCACTGGTGTTAATTGCTTTTCTCCTTATGGGTACAAGGCTTTCCCAGTGCTGGTGGCTGCTGGGCTCAGCTGTACGGTAGTCTGCAGACTGGCAGGGATGTACACAGCCAGCTTCAGTCATCCTGAGATACCTGAAAGACTGGAAACTCTGAACAACAGAAAAAAACCCCCGATCCTTGACCCAAACTTACCGTTCATAAGACCAGCTTATTAACTGGGGCACAGCACTGTGCATCCTCGGCAGAGAGGTGAGGTGCTCCCAGAGCCAGTGGAGATGCCGCAGAGCCATCTTGGTGCCTCTGCAGCACTCCCAGGCACTCACTGCCTGTGCAGGGAAGGTCTCCTTCTCCCACAGCAGTCACAGACCGAACTGGCTCTGTGCACCTGAGCAGAGCTGAAAAGTAGGGCAAAAAACTACTGGGAAACACTGGACACAGAAAAGCCCAGTGCATAGGGTTAGTCAGAGCTGCTAGACTTGTCTGTGAGATGTTGGCGGATACCTCTGGCCCATGTTATCATTTATCTTAAAGCAGAAGAGTTGTCCACAGGTGATGTAAATCTCACAGTACAACACTCAGGCACAAATTTATTAGACTGTTTAGGCAAAACTGGGAGAGTTTCATGCATGCCAGAAGCACATGTCATTTTATCATGTGGAAAGCTTGACTTTTTCCACAAAGAACTTACCTTTCTTACCTCTCTAACACATGACATGGAAAAGAGAAGGAAAAACATCAACAAATACATTCACAGCTAATTAATCACAGTGAGGAACATAGCGTATAAAAATGCTGAACTTCTAAAAAGATTGTTCTAACTCTGATGTGACATGCCATTAAATCTATTTTCATTGCATTAATATACTCTGGAGCAAAAGCCAGGTGGCTTTTCATGGGCCTTCAGAAACCTACCCATTGTGACACGGCGAAGCGGCAAGTTACAGCACAGCATGGGGGAGAAACCAAATAAGCAGCTCTGGTGCAAAACTGCCAGGCCACCCCCACAGCTTCAGCGGACAGAGTTATTTGAAAGTAGATCATTGGATAAAATTCAGAGTAACCAAATTGCTTTTGGAGGGCCCCGGCGGACTGTGAGAGGCCTGATTCAGTGCCCTACGGCTCTTTGTTGTCCTGTTGTGTCCTATAGTGTTGGCCTATCGGCTTAAAACCAGTGTAACTGTGCAAAGAGTCAGATCCCATCTTATGCTCATCAAAAAGTAAATACTGTTAAAGATACCCTTAGTTTACTATGATAGAATCTACGTGGACAATTCAATCATTTCCTTTTTCTTCTTACAGTATTTAGAGTGTGACCCAAAGTCCAGTGAAATCTGTGTGTCTTCCCATTGACTCTGTGGACTTTGGATCACACCCCTAAAGTGTAGAGAAGCGCACGAATAATAACAGAGAACCAAGCACATCAAAAACTATCTTTCAAGTAAGTATGTGTTCCCATTTAAATCCCTGAACTCAAATTACAGGGTTTTCAAAGAGCAGTTTTCTTAAGAGCCAGGAACAAAATATTTATATTAGCCACACTGAAATGAAAAGGCAAACTAACAGAAGAAAACTACACTATTCATCTACTCTTTAAAATCAAAATTAATGTTATTTTAAAAGCTAATATCTGCCTTCAACATCTTTCAGTCTTAAAAAGACATCTTTAAATAAAAGATGTAATAATCATAACACAAAAAATAAGAAGGAAATGGAGATCTCTAGCTGTACTCAGCTGAGAAGGTGTGGTACAGAGAATAGGAAATCATTTGGTTCTCACTGATTATAGCTCTTTGTATCAAAATACTCGAAGCTGAAATTAGTGCGATCCACAAGAGCAGGTGTTTTGAATTTTAATCTAAGATATAATTAGAGTCTGTAAAAAATACTATGTGATGCAGTAATTGAAAGGGCTAATCATGGGATGCTTTATTTTTAAAAATATTTAAAAATAGATCTACAAGCCATAAAAAAACCATATTCCACAAATCTTTATTTTGACTATATATAAAGCTGCAATCCATTACGACTTTGATTTGAAAGACTTAAACAACTCACTTGTATCTTTAAAACTGATACATAATTATCAAGTTCTTTATCTTGCATTTCATGTTGTTTATATAAACATTGTTAAAATCTCTAATGCTTGCACAATCACTCTGTGGGAATAACTGTGAAGGCCAAATATTGGTTTAAATGCCACCTGGATGAAAGGAATATATACAGACTGAGATAGAAGTTTTCCTTTTACTGTTGCGTATTGTTCGCAAATCTTTGGACTTCAGGTATTTGATCTCTTATTCTAGTGCTTATAGTGAGAGGATGCCAAATTCAGCAGCTCTTCCTGTCCCTAAAGAAGACCAGCATACAGTCCTGTGGCTTTGCCTGCCACTGTTTCATAGTCAAGGTTGATAACCAAAGGAACTGATGCTGGTTAAAAAGTCATTTGATGGCTCCCATCTTCTTAGCTATTACGTGTGATTTTGAGCTAAAATGGCAATGCAATCAAGCAAGACAGGAATGAATCAATTAGATAGCGATCACAGGGAAATGAGTAAGGGCTTAACTTTTTACTGCGCAACCTGAGACAGCCTTAAAGAATTTGCAATGAATTGATCATGCTAGTCCTCCAAATTTCTGCGAGCTGGTGCGGTGCAATTCAAATTACGCCAGCTGAAATAATGTGTCTGAAAGGACCAGTTGCTAAAAAATGCCACCTGTTATAACTGTGATGCACTGTTCTCTCTTTACCCCAGAAGTTAGGAAAATTACTGTAGACCACAACTCTCTGTGGGACCAGCACTCTTCTGGACTATTTGCCATAACACTCTTATATCGATGCTACTTTCTTCTACGGAAAAGGAGTAAATAAGAATGAGGGCCGTTGTCAACTAATAAGGAGCAAAATCCATATCTGATAATATATCTCTATTATTAAAATATGATAGGTATTATGAATATTAGCAAACCAAAATGCTTCAGAAAGTCTGTCTTTTCTGTAACCATGGTTGTTAAAGCCAGATACGAGCAATGAAGTTTGTAACACATTAAACAGTTATCTCCCAGACAGACCAAATGCCAGAGAAATGTGTATTTTATTAGCGCAGTGAAATGTTTCACTTTACCTGCAGTTCAGGTGACAACTTGCCTTCAGGTCTTCGGGACTGAGATAATGCCAGCATTCCTCAGATCTCTTGCCAGTACGTCTCGTGGTGCAGCGGGGTCGGAGGGCCCATGGGCCTGGTAATTAATGCAACGTCAATCCTGCCGCGGGGTCTCTGCCAGCAACCTTACAATGGAACCAGACGACTCAATATCTGTGAGACTTTCCCTCCGCTGGAGCATGCTGGACGTGTTTCTTCCCTGTTCAAAGAGAAAAACCTTTCATTCCAAAGGTGTTTTGAACTCATTCGAAAGTACAGATGTTGTTTATACGCCGTGTTACAGGGGAAAATATTTCTTTTTTCATGTTTTCTAAACTTATTATTGAGGGAAAAAAAAAAATGGGCAAGGTTCAAGTTTGCTAAGTGCCAAATTCTTCAAACTTTGTAATTTAAATCATCATCCCACGTACGTATTGGAAAGCCAGATGCTTTGTATTCTTTTTATCTCCTGTTCTATCTGTCAAGCACAAAGATTTCTGTGTGTCGGAGAAAGCAAGTGCTGCTTCTCAGCATGGCATGGCAGAGAGAGAGGCAAAGAGAGATGTTTTCATTAGGCTCCCATTCCCTTGTTCTCACAGCATTTTCATTTCTGAGCTTCGAGCAAAACTCGTCATAGGAATGCTTTCTATTTTTCGTCTTGAAGGCTTGTTTCTGCTATCACAGTTAGTAGTTACCCATGAGAAATGTGTTAAATGAAATCTCGCTTACTTCAATAGACTCCTTAATCTGATTAATTGCTGAGTGAAGTAGATTTCACCCAGATACATGTGTGTGTGTGTGTACTCCATAGCATTTTCTCCTGCTTTCATAGTATCCTTTCAATACTAGTCACTGACGCTGACTCAAACTCAAGGCATCTGCTGTAATTTTAAGCTTCCAGACCTCCATTTTCACAACCTTAAAACTTAACTTTGACCAAACAGGGCAATACCAAAAAATGGGTGTTTCAGTATTAATATAAAATTATATCTAGTTGATGGGAATGACCTGCCAGATCACGATTTTCAAAAGATAAATGTTAATAAGTGCAAAATAAAAAATTAAAGCTTGCTGCAGTTTTTAATTACACGAAGATGTACTACCTTCTGCACAGAAGCCACGCTTCAAAGGAGCAACACAGAACAGACAGTGGTTAATGAATGAGTTTTCAGCCTTGTGTTTAAGCATCCTGATTCCATGAAGAGCTCTGTCCCTTTACATTATCCGAGCCCTGGCCTGACTAGTGAATTGCTGATTTCCTCAGTCTTTTCTATTGCTTATAAAAACAATACCCGAGTCATTCAAAAGCAATCTTTAACCCCTACCTGGGAATTGTATTATCATTATTTGCTCCATTTTATAGACGCAGTGTTTAAATGTAATATTTTCAAAAGTTCCAAATGATTTTGGGTGCTGAGCAGAAAATCTCTGATTTTTTGGAGCACTTCTCTGCTCAAGACAGAGCTCCTACTGACTGCAGTGGCAGCTGCAGTCTGAGAATAATTCTGGTTAGAAGGCACCATCTGATCCACCCCCTTCTCAAAGCAGGGCCAATTTTTAAGTTATACCCAACTTTGAAATCAGATCAGGTCTCTCAGGGTCATATCCAGTCAAATCTGGAGTATCTCCAAGGATGGAGATTTCAAAGCCATATAAATACTTAAGGCTTCTGCAAATCAGGATCTGCAAACCCAAACCAAAGCACTCAAGAGAAAGTGATTCTGCAAGTTGCTGCCACAGGGGAAGCATGGATCATGCTGAAAAGGCCATCTCCTGTGTCTTTCTGAGTGCTGAAAATCATGGTGGTCTCGTGCTGCTGGTAGGTGGTGTGTGGTGAAGTCCCTTTTTGGCTCATTTCTTTATGTGCAGCCCCCCAACATCCCAGCAGTTCACACAATCACAGAATCACAGAATTTCAAAGTTGGAAGAGACCTCTAGAGATCATCTAGTCCAACTCCCCTGCCACAGCAGGATTGCCTAGAGCACATTACTCAGGACTGCATCCAGGCGGGTCTTGAAAATCTTCAGAGAAGGGGACTCCACAACCTCCCTGGGCAGCCTCTTCCAGTGCTCTGTCACCTGAACCGTAAAGAAGTTTTTCTGTGTATTTGAACAGAACTTCCTGTGTTCCAACTTATGCCCGTTGCCCCTTGTCCTGTCACTGGGAACCACTGAAAAGAGTCTGGCTCCATCCTCCTTCAACCCACCCTTTAGATACTTGTACGCCGTAATAAGCTCTCCCCTCAGCCTTCTCTTCTCCGGGCTACAGAGTCCCAGCTCTCTCAGCCTTTCCTCATAAGGGAGATGCTCCAATCCCTCAGTCATCTTTGTTGCCCTATGCTGGACTCTCTCCAGTAGCTCCCTGTCTCTCTTGAACTGGGGAGACCAGAACTGGACAGTTCAGTTTCTTATAAACAGGAGGAGACTGCACATATCTGCACTTAGCCCAGTGCCCTGAAGGAAACGAGTCTCTGCCGACACTTAAGGGCTCTTAGCAAGTCCCTGGTGTCTTTGAACACTTGTAGGCTGTACAACCTTGTACTTATCCCCTGCAATGGAGAATATGAGCTGTCTGTAGGTGACCAAGGACAACTGAGCTGCTGCCATCTAACAGCAGGCTGCAGTCCTGAACTCTTTTGTGAACCCTCCTTCCTGCAGGAGCAATGCCATCTGCATCTGAGGAACATTGCTGGGGAATATTTTAAGAGCTACCATGGTCTTGAAATAAGTCACGACCTTGTACAGATAGGTTCCCTACGTTTCTTCATGTGTGCATGGGTTCTGGCTGGCACTGGGGTGGAAGAAAGAAGAGAGCTGGGGAAGAAGAGGAAGGGCAGCACAGACTGTGACAAGCTAACTCTCAAGCATCTGTGTTTTCAAAGTGTGTTCAGTTGCAATGGATGAATGAACGGGCAATATTTTAAGTAATTTGCCCTTTTTTTTCCTGTGTCAATACAAGGAAAAGAAAATGTGCCATCCATGGCTGCATCTATGGCTGGGGAGCTGCATGATGGCAGTGAAGCATGACCTTGGACCAGTTTCTCAGGAACTGTCTTCTCTGAGAGAGGACCTGGCTGCATCCTGCCACAGAGTGCTTGGGCACAAGGCTGCATGGTGGAGCTGTATGTTCCAGTGAGGGGGCTTTGAGTGCACAGCCTCTCATGGCAACGTTTCTCCAGCCACAGGATAGTGCTGTGGCTTCTTTCCATCTGTGATGCCCCAAGTTGAGTGCTGCTGGGTTTGCTAGGGAAGGTGGGAGGCCACATACGGTGCTTGAGGTCCCAGGGGGAGGGAGCTCATTGCGAGCACTGCATTCAGGGAGGGAAATTTGGCAGTTCTGAGACACCGATGGAAAGTTGACAGAGCCACCTGTGCCCCTTCTCCTAGCGAACGACTCCAGCTCTGGCGACCTCCTAGGGTGTTTTGCAAAAAGGATGGTATAGGAGCGCTGATTGTGCTGGCCTGTGCCCTGGTGGCTCTTCAGGTGCCATGGTGTTCCCAGGGTCTCATGTGGGTGGGTGCCAGCCAGGACGAAAATGCACTGGCAGCCAGAGGCATCTCGTGGCAGCCCTGTGTCTGCTTCTGCACTACCATGAGGTTGGATTTCCCCTCTTAAATTCAATGTGGGCTTGTGGTACGCAAGGAGTGGAAAATACCAACATTAACTGTCCTAAGGATAGTCTAAGGAAAGAACGGCAAAGAACAAAAAAGTCAGGTGCCATCGATTCACGGAAGAGAGTCAGGAGTGTTATGCATAAAGTGACTGCTCAGCAAAAAAATACTGGGTTTGTTTTATCTTTAACATAACATTTCAAAAAAATCCCAAACCTTGAGCTTTCTGTTGGAGAAAAGCAGACCTAATACAGAAGGGTGTGCTACAGGCAGCGGTCCAAGAGCACGCAAGAGATTTGTAAAAGTAATGCTTCAGGAAGCTTGGTCCAAAAGCATGTTCCAGCAAATGATTGCACTGAAATTAATCACAAAGGAAAGCTACAGGAGCCAGCTAGCACTTTAACTCTAGCATAAACTGGCATTGGTTTTTTGGAATGACTAGAGCTGTGCTGATTTATACCAGCTGATGATCTGGTCCACAAACGTTTTCTTATTCCAACTTTAATTATTTCCCAGAGTGTAAGGGTGTCTATGTCTATCTCTGTTCATTTAAGATTTCCAGATGCTAGTCTGGAAGTATGCTTACAGCAAGCATTAAATTGGTCAGTTTGGATGGAGTACAGGCTTCCTGACATCCTCATTGGATCCTTTTATTTCAACTTACAAATGTGCTGGTTGATTATGAGAATATTTTTTTTCTTTTTTTTTTTTATATTGAAATTCTCAGTGGACATAAATGAAAAGGGCCTGTTCTCACAATCCACGAGGGCAGGCTATGTTAATGGTAGTTACATGTGTACATTGAATATATTTGTACATGAGGGTGGCTCCTTATATTTAGATTTGCACTCCTGAGTCAAAAATAGCTCCCTGTTTATGAGCTACCAAAACCTTTGATTTCAAACAATTTAAAGTGGCATTTCTCAAGTCCTGTCTTTATGAATACGCCCTCTGAGTCTTTTTCACTGCACCTGTACAAACAGCAACAAAGAGAAAACATGTGAGTGTGAAAAGGGCCTTCAGCTTCTCCCACCTACTTAATGAAACTTCCTTGCTTTTTTGCAAGCAAATGAAAGACAATAAATTATGTGAGATGCTGTTTCAATGGCAGCAGGAGTGATAGGAGTGTCCTCATTTGATGCTCTAGGGGATAAGACTTATAAATGGTGCCATAAAATGTCTTTCTGGGATGTGAAAGCTTGCAGAGAATGAGGCAGTTCAGCAAGCTCTGTAGTTTAAACCAAAGTGCGCTGTGTTTGTCATGTGTCTGATCTGGTTTGTCACGACAAAGAGTCTTAAATTTGTGGAGCTCAACCAGATTCAGCAGAGCAACACAGATTTATACCAACTCAGATTCTGCACAGAAATCTCTGCATTACCATTAGAGTTAGAAGTATTACCAAGAATTGTGCTACTGTCGGAGTCTTTTAATATCCCAGATAGATGACAGTCTTTTTCACCAAATGAACCTTAACCAGATGCAGATCATTCAGTTAGATGCAGTTTGGATTACTGCTTCGGACACTGGAGAATGGATTGTACCAGAAACCTTGGATCAAGAGACTGACTTGATTAATTTTAAATTAAATGTGAAGCTAAAACCAGGTAGTTCTACTTGAAAGTGAAACTACTATTTTCAGTTTTAAAAATGCAGTTCACAGAACTGGGAAACTCAGGGACTTGAATGTAAAAGAGCTGGAGTTTCTGAGTGACAAAGGTACAACATTTCCCTGGGGCCTCTACTGAAATCAAGGGAAGGGATCTAGACCTAGCTGGATGATTACCCAGCTCAAAAATAACCTATTCAGAATGAGTAGACATCCTATGAAGAACGGAAAAAGAGAGTAATGTTCAGCTAACACGATTAAGTCTTAGAGGTCAGGAAGCGTATGGATAAAATGAGAATTGCCAAAAGACAAACTAAGTTGGATTTTTCAAACACAGCTAAATCAAATAGAGATTATTTTAGCCACACAAACAAAAAGATGATTTATAGCCACTGCGCAGCGAAGATGGTGATGAAGTTAAGGATAATACAGATATGGCCCCAAGATGAATACTTTGGCTCAGTTTTCAACAGGGATGATGATGTTAAACAAGACTGTGTTGCTAATGGGAATATGAGAATGGAAATGGAATTAACCACATCTAAGGTGGACGCCAAACTCTAAAGAGATTAATGTGACTGAGTCAGCTTGCAGTGGAGGCACATCCTAGAAGAACTATGAAAGAACTGGTTTAAGAAACTGCAAGTCTGCTAACAAAGATTTTGAATGTGTTGATTGGAGATGAGAGCTCTTCCTTGAAAAAGCAAGCATTGGATCGAACTTAAGTGAAAAAGAGAAGTCTGGGCAACCACAGATCTGGCTTCAAAAATATGTGACATTTCAAAATAGACATTGGAGAAAAAACAGATAAGGACATGGAGATGGAAATGGAATGAAATGTCACTCACTTTAGCAAGAGTAGATTATGTCTGAATAACCTGACAAATTATTTTTATTAGTAAGGGAAGGAGATGCAACTCAGTTACCAGGAAAGCTTTTGACACAGTGCTGCATAGGAAATTGCTCGTTAAGCTGGAGAAAATTTGGATTAGCAGAAGAATTGTGAGGTGGAAAAAAATGAAAGATCATGTTGAAAGGAGAAATACCAAACTGAAAGGAAGTTACTAGTGGAGTTCTTCCAAGATGTGTCTAGGGACTGATCCTATTTAACATTTTTAACAACTTTGGCAGAAAAAGTAGTACTGTGCTCATGAAATTTTCTGATAATGCAATATGTAGTGTGAATGTGGAGGAGGACAGTATACAGGAAGAATTGGATAAGCGTCAGGACTGGAATAATAGAAATGGGATGAATTTGAATAACCCAAAAGGTGAGGTCAGGCACTTTAGGACTCTTTGTTTTTCCCCAAGCAGGAAGCTTTGAAAAAAGACCTCGGAATGGACTATTTGATCACCACATGACACAATATGTGATGTGCCTGCGGAGAATAAAAATGTGATCCTCGAACATATCGGGTGGGGAACCTCCAGCAAAGATAACTACCAGTGCCATTTTGTGACACAGAGTGCTTGAACTGGAAATTAGGAGGTTTCTAACCAGAAGAGCTATATGCTTCTGGAACAGCCATCCATCAACCCAAATATGCTGTTAAGACAGAACCTTATCAGTTTACGGAAACTGGTACAAGGCAGTTAGGGGAGACTGGAGGCAGCAGTCTAAGAGAGCTCTTCTGGGTCTGGCTTCCTTTACAACGCAGGCAGAGCTCAGACACCCAGCTTGGTAGGATCACCCAAAGGCTAGCTTAAGCTTGAATTCCAGTTTTGATGAAAAAGTAAGCCCAAATTGTAAGAAATATCAGTAGGTGTTAATCACTAGACTGGCTGAATCCCCGAATATGTATTTGTCTCTGCAGTGGCAAATGATCCTCATTAATAATGTATCCCCTATCACCACCTGTAACAAATCCTGTTAGCTAGTGACTCTCTTGATTTTCAGGCAACTTTGATGGTGCATCTGGCTGCGGTTAGTAAATTTTATTATTAAATCACATTTTTTCTTTTTGTAGGTAATTTTCACCAGCTCTCCCCCAAAACATGCTGAATAGGTTCTATGGAATCTTAATGCCTACAATTTTCATGTAGAATTATCAAAATATGAGACATATTTTCAGTAGCTGGGCTTTCCAACTGCTTACCACCATTTTTGCTCTGCACAGGGGCCTCTGCACCTCCAACCCATAGACTGGTGAAGGCCAATGGGGAAGGTCTGTGCCCTATCCCAGGGGCTTGGGAGAGTCTTGTTTGCCAGAATTTTAATTTCTGCTAAACTGATTTCTCTGCAGCTCATAATCAAGACAAAAGAGCCCTCGTTTGATAAGTACTCTCTATTTAGCTGTGATGAAGTACTCAGCTGAAGGTTTCTGCTGCGCTCCGCTTAGTGTATGTAGGACTGCTCCGTGAACCTATTAACTTATTATTTAGACACTGGATGGGCACATTTCCAGTAGATGACTGGATGTTCACATTTTTTATTTGCTAAAGATTTCTTTGACCTTGGTGAAAACTGAAAGAGAGGAAATAGCATTCAAGGAGGCAGAACTTAAAATGAAAAACACATGAAACAGGAACTCCCTGAGGAACGGAGGAATGGAGCACTGGCCGAACTTGGGGGTGTTTGCTGTTCGGCAGCCTTGCCAGGACATATGCAGACCAATATTTGAACTTTAAATTCTCCATGTGCAAAGGAAAAAAAAAACAAACAACAAAGCAACCTAAAAAGTTTACAATGAAGGTTGCATCCCTGAGAGGCAAACCTTTTCTTCTTTTAATAACAATTAAAAAAATGTGGGCTATTTGGTGAATTCACTAATGGAAGCTGGGTCCACATATGTCTTTCATTTTAAGACACCAAATTAAATTGCAACTGATTTCTATGGCCACCTTATTTTTTATGAGAGTGAGAGGCTTCTTAGTGAAAGGCATGTATTTATGACTAATTTAAAGTATAGAAGATTTGTTACAGTGGCCCACACCTGTCGCAACCATTGATTTATACATGTACTGACTTGCCATGTTTGCCTATGGGTAGCTTAAAAATACAGACTTGGTACACACAGACTACACAATTACAATGCCAAAAAATACAATCAGAAAAAATTACAATTTTCTACATACCACAGTCCAAAAACATTTACAGTGCGGGAGATTTCAGCTTGAGCTCAGGTTGCATTGTTGTACAGGCGTGTACTTGAGATCCACCTTCTCTGGAATATAAGGCTTATTTAATAAGTGAAAAAAAAAGAAATATTTTGCTGACTGGAATAGTGAATATGGTTCTGATTTGCTGCTAGCATAGACTCATCTTTTTGAGGGTCAAACCAATTTCAAGTCACGAAAGAAAGGTGATGGAAAAACCTCTTTAAAATCTCTGACAGAGCACCTGGAACATGGCTCCTCATGTTGCAGCAGTATGATGGTGACAGGGTGCTGTGGATCGGTTGTCTGCCACAGATTCATGGTCCACAAAGGACCATCTGCAGAAGACAGTTTGGGAACCACTGATCTCGATCATAAGAATTGTCTGTCAATGATCTTGAAACAAAAACTTTGCCCTTTTGGTGAATAATTTTAACAGTTTGTTTTTTTTTTTTTAATTTTTATTTTAATATTTTTCTGTAAAAAAATTTAACTTTGTCCTGCTGAAGTAGTTAAGCTTTCCTTCCGGTGGTCCTAGCAGGCTCTAAAAGTGTTAAGCCTTGGCAATTTTCTATCCTGTGGGGAGGCAGACCTGTGTTATCATACTGATGACAACATGGGAGGCAGAGGGCAGGGATGGGACAGAGCCAGGACTGGCAAATGGACATGGGGTGTGGCAGCCTGACACAGCTGACAACATCCAGCCAAACATCAGGCCCTACTGACTCAAGGGCTGTAGCACCATTAATGTCCACAATAAAACCTTATATGATGCAACAGAAACCAATCCCACTTCATTTCTTCGGGGCAGTGGAGTAGAATGCAGAAGATCCAACCCATATCTCCTGCCTCAGCTTCCCTGCTCCCTCCAGACTGTGGATCCCACAGGGACCCTGGAGCAAATTGCCCAATTCAGTGGAAAACTGGTTGCCTGCGCGGAGACTCACCACCACCACCAAGCAAAGACAGAAAGTCACAGCTAACACCATCTCCCTGAACTGATATTTTTGGAGAGGTTTAATACTACACCGCTGGTCGTCCTGGAGAAGAAAGATGTAAAATAAAACATTGCATGCAGGTAATAAACCAAAACAAAATAGAAAAAGCAATCTTTTCCCCCTAAAAAAATGTGACTTCCTGTTGTAAAGATTGCAATTTTTTCTTACGGATATCAAATAAACTGTCTTTTTACCAAGCTTTATGGGACTAAACAGACTTACGGAACATCCCTGACTGACTTGGGGTGCAATTCTGGCTTGTATAACATCCATGATCTGTCCTTTCTGCTTTTCCCAGTCCACTCTCCGTTGCCTTCACCCCTGCTTCATGGGC
Organism: Pluvialis apricaria; assembly: GCA_017639485.1. Classification (NCBI taxonomy): domain Eukaryota; kingdom Metazoa; phylum Chordata; class Aves; order Charadriiformes; family Charadriidae; genus Pluvialis; species Pluvialis apricaria. Next base: position 189,019,097 of record CM030007.1, on the reverse strand, counting down.
ATACAAGGCTCTGGAGACTGGGGTTTCCTTTCCTTTTTCTGCAGTAGCAAGCTCTTATTTTCTTATTCTTCCATCATCTTCCTACATGCAGGGTCACAGGGGAATGCTCAAGGTCTGTGGCAGTTTATTTAGTTCACACTTTATGGGAAAAATATCTGGGAATCATTTTTCTGGGTTCAGACAATTACCTGTAGATCATTTGCAGTTTTCTTGTTGATGTGACATGTGTATAACATTTAGTTTTTCTAGACAGTTACATCATGTTATTTGATATATACATAACATCTGTAATGTAATTCATAAAACAAGCTGTGGCATCTCACATACCTCTATATTTACTGAATCTCAAAATACAAAGACTTATCTTTAAAGCCTTGTTTACTTTTGTCTACATAAAAAAAAGAAAAACCTCACATGATTCTAGATATTATTACAAAACTTAGATGTGAGTAAGCAGAAAGCAACGCCTCTAAGTCTGTATCCACAGTAAAATCTCAGATGTAGCTAAATAAATGAAAAGCAAAACATTTTTTACCATAACTAAAAGTTTCAAATTAAGGAATATTGGATATCTTGTTTGACTGAGTGAGGCTGGAAGCCAGCTAGAACTTTCATTTGGATTTTTCTTTTGTGTCTCTTCAAAATGTTCTTATTATTGAATATCATATGTCTTGCTGTGTTTCTAAATTCATGCACATTTCCTGCTAAGAACATATGGAAAAGAGTAGATGGTTCAGAGTGAAATCTGGATGACATAATAAACCGTGAGAGAGAAACTTGAAGGATTAATACAGATCCAAAGTCTGAAACTATGTCTACTGTTAAGAACACACCACCATTTTTTACAGTACAGACTTTTATGAGGCAGAAATAGGAAAATGTAAAAATCAGACTGTTACAGAATGTTGGGATTTTGTATATGTATATTCTGGATGTGACAGCAGTTTAGAAATGACAATTCTTTAAACATTTCCTCGTTATAGTCAATTTTAAGAGTGGGCAGAGCCTGTGTAAATGTCCAGTGTAATCTTGGTCCATTATCTTCTCTTTCTCTAGAGTTTGGTTTCTTCTCAGCAAATGGACAGTTACCAGTGCTCCCCCTCGCTAAGGCAGGTGAAAAATACAATGTGCACAGATTTGCTGCTGACAGCAACGTCAGGTAGGGTGGTGAACACTGCAGCCATAAACATGGGATTAATGAGAGAGGTGGTGTTACTTCTCATTGCATTCATGCCTAGAAATACATTTCTGGCCAGATGCTCAACTAGTGGAAAATTTTGTATGTAAATGACTGATTTCCATAGAGATGTGGAGATTAAAGGAAGGGGCCACAGCTCATCTCACTGTGTGTCCGTGCAGAGTTGGGCTCTGCAGAGCGCTGACATGGGCTCACTGCTCAGCCTTCGTCGGCCAGCTGCCGTCAGTAAGGATGCCACCCTGGCACCTGGGGCTACTGCCAGGCTTGCTTCCAGAAATGCGTAGCATGCAGGCCCACCCTGGTACAGCTGTACTTACACCTACCCTTAACCTGACATGCTGGTCGCTCCCATGACTGTTTTCTGCGATGATTTAGGAAATTAAAAAAGGATTCCTCTCAATAAATGAAGGATATTTCCAAGCTATTCTGCAAGATCCGTACCAGTTGCCTTTGGCTCCTTAGACGTCTACAGAGAGAAGGTAATTTATGAGACCAGTTTTAGACTCCGCTCTTCACATGCAGTGGTTCCCCATCAGGAGATGCCTGTTTCTCTCAGTGACTATCAAGGAAACATAGGGGTAGAAGCCTTCTCCTGGTCCAAGCCATTCACCTAACTTTCAAAACTCCTCAACTAGAAGAGATGAACCTCACTGAAAGTTTTCCTAAAAGTGTAAAATGTATTGACCTGAATTAAAATGTGCACTAAAAAAAGCTTTTGAATAGAGTACATTTAAATTTTCTTACTGAGATGGTTCTCATGGTTGTGAGGGCACCTTGTGGCTGCGCTGTCCTGGAAGAAGATGATGGTAGCAATGGCACCCACTAAGCCCAAGAAGCAGCTCAGGGAGTGCAAGCCCTGCTAGGAAATGCAGTGAGGACTTTCTAAGACGAGGTCCTTCCTCAGCTGGAGACAGAGCAGGACTTGGAGAAGACGTGATGTGACTTCTTCCCCAGCAGAGCTGAGGAAGCTGTCTGGAAGGGTACTGTGGGAAAGGCCCAAGAGAGATCAGGAAGGCACAGAAGAGGTAAGCATTTGTCTGAATCATGGTCTGCCAGGAGTTTGAGTATTAAGGGATTAAAGTTTGGATGTGCAGAGTAAGCAGGAGAACAACAAGGTTTGAGCTATATGAGGCAATTTGGCAATCTGGGTCCTTCTGTGTGAGGACTAGGAGAGTATGGCAGCATCCTACCCCTTCCTTACCCCAGCTAAGATAAAGCCCACGGCTATGTGAGCAAAGGTCTACCTAGTTTAGAGAGGGAGAAGAGCCATGGATATGTAAAAGAAGGCTTTTTCTCTTTGTCGGGAAGGCTAGACCACCTCATGCGACCATTACAGGTTAAATGGAGATGCAATCTACTGCATGAGGAGAGAAAAGGATGGGTAAGGAGGAAAGCTGAGGCCTTATGTTGAAAGTGAGCTCAGGCCAGACAGAAATATCCGTACATGCAAATTCAAATCTGCTCTCAAATGATAATGAATGGATATCCACTCAGTTTCCTCTCTGTTACACGCTTTAATGCATATAATCATGTCACTAGGGAAAAAAAGACCGATGTGGTTGTTTCAAACTGTTGGTCATAGAATAAGTGATGTTTAATAGTTCCTCACTGCAGGAATAGCCGTTCAACATCTACTGTAAACCTGAGAGTTTGAGACTTTTTAAGTGTTTAACTATTCACTTTTAAAAATAAGAACCAACCAGATATCTATCTTCTTGTAATAAATGCCTGCCTTTCTGTGCACATCTCAGGCTAAAGATAATAAGAGTCCTTACAAGTGAAGGCACTAACAGGCAGAACTTGAAGCTGTTACGAATAATATAGTGGAAAATTTCCCCAGGCAGCTGATCTAATTTTGATTGTCAAAAAAATCTGTGTTCAGCATGAAACCGCCCGTAATTGTAACCCTAGTGATCTTTTTCACGAGTTATTAAAATGAGTTTTCAGTCACATCATGGTAAAGTTGGCAATATGGGCATTGGAAAAAAGGGAAAAAGAGATCATTCTTATCTGGCCGCCTTCTTAGAGTCCCTCAGTCAAATTTTAACACAGCAGCAATAAAAATATTCTATTATTTCCTGCTGGTAGGCAAAAGGAAGCTGTCCTGCAGAATCTGTTTCCTGGCCATCAGAAAACACTGGCATGGAAATGCATCTAAGTTTGCACAAGAAAGAATTGATTAGTATTAATTTTTTCGCAGCTCACTAGTGTGGCCAAACCCTCTACTGAGTGTTGAGGAGTATTTCATGGAGTTTAGGTACAGAAATAAAAATATTAAAAGGTTGGATGTCTTTAATTACCAGTCTATTTTCCTGAATACAATTATCCATTATTTTAACTTCTATTCCTTGTGCCAGAGCTATGTCAGCATGGACTCAGCCCTCACTGCAGCAAAACGTCTGTTTTCTTAAGTGGTCATTTTGCCTGAGGAGGGTCTAAAGGATTGTATCCTTGAAATTGTTTATCTGTGCTGATTACAGTAGAGAAACAAAAAATATCCATAAAATTAGAAGTTAATCTTAGCCAGGAAATAAGTAATATTGAGTCACTAAACCTGGCAAAGGTGGCTGTTTAACAGAAGGTATTCTGAGCCAATTCCTGTATATACTCTACTGAAACATAGCCATGGCATTTAATTTAGGTAAAAGTGCCAAATTAAACATTTAATTGACTTTTCTGTTACACTAAGTTGTCTTAACTTTGACTATACATTGCTATTGGTACTGCTGTAGATACTATTAAACTGAGTATGAAGCCCAGACAGTGCTAGTTTCTGTGGGAGAAGAGCACTATTTCAATGCTATTCTTTCTGCTGCAATATAAAATAATAACAAAAAAAAAAAACCCTTTACAGTAAATGTCCACACTGAGAACTTACAGAATTTTTGTTTCTTTTCTACATCCAAGGGTGGGAAGTCATACAATATTTGGTTAACTGTCATTGTGGTGAAAATGCTTTCGGGAACATAATTTTCTATCGGGCAATAGACTTTTAAATCTGTTTTAACATTTTATTCTTAGATGTGTAAACAAATTCTGAGAAGCAGGCCTACTAAACCTTTCATTCCTCTGTCATCCTACTAATGCACCACAGAGAAGTTATTCTCAGCTTTCACTGAAGCCATTGTATTTCTAATCCACTTCAGTCTGGGAAAATAACACCCTGCTTTAATTAAGAGAGCAATGAATGTAAACTGACTTCAGAGAAGAGCTAAACTCTTCCCCCTGCCCCCCCCCCCCCCCCCCCGAAAAAAAAATAAAATTCACGTGCTGAGTGATGTGTAGCAGAAATCCCTTATACCTGTCCTGGATTCCCAAGTCATGTTAGCACTGACTTGCTATAGAAGATGAGAGTCTGATGTTAAGGGTGCAACTTTATGGAAGTTCGCTGCGATTTACACCCACGACCTCAAGACAAGAATCTGGTCCCTGGTTTCTCCACTGCTTCTCAGCTATTGTCAAAGAGAATACATTTTGCTAATCTGACATCTCAGGAGCAAGAAAAAGGAGATTTTCTGAAAAGTGTGTCCACAGGGTTCACGCTGTTTCTGCAATTTCTATTTGTTTTCCCTGAAGATCTCACAGGATTACAAATAAAAGACTGTTCTTGAAATATCTTTGGGGGATAAGAAAAGGTATATGCACATTTATTAATTCTCTGAATCCCTATTTGCAACAGAGTAGCTGCACATTTTGTGAGGCAAAAAGCTGAAGAAAAGGGACACCTAGTAAGGAAACCTTAAGCAGACTTTAGACAGGCAAAATGCAAGTAGAGCATGGCTGGGCCTCTGAAGTTGCTTTCCCTAGTCTTAAAAACCAGACACACAGAAGTGGTCATGATAACCGTTTCATGTTTCTCCTGCAAGATGCTTCCAAGAGATCATGGTTTATTTTAGCTCCATGAGTTTGGTCCAGGAGCACTATGGGCAGCAAGGGCTGTAAATTGAAGCTGGCACAGACCATGGCAGGTCACTTATTAGGGATCAGAGTGCAACAAGAGGCAGTCTGTGGAAGGGGAGTGGGTGTTCTTTGGCGTATTTACAGATACCACTCTCAGGTGTGGCCTCTCTCATCAGAGATGGACGCTGTCTGAGGAGGTAATTCAGGAAGGAAGCCTGGAAGCATGTGGGTGTGATTCCTGCCCCAGGGAAAAAGTGGAATTGTTTATTCCAGCAGCAGGAAAAGAGTTGGCTCTCCATTAGGGTTAGGCCATTTATTTCTAACAAATAGATTATTCACTGAAAAACACGATTTTTGTTGGCCTGAAAATATCCTTGAATTCAATCTGCATCTGCAGAGCTGTTTAAGCTGTTTGTTTTTTCTTTCCTCAGGGGCAGATGCAAATAAATTTATTTCCTCAGGGCTAGGTGTGAGTTTGTGGAGAGGATGGCCTCCCTAATCACCTAGTGATTGGAATGTTCATCGAGTTTGTGCAAAAACTCAGCTTCAGCTCTATCTTCTGCTTGAGGAGATCTGAACATCTCAGTCCCACCAACCCAGTAATCAACCCCACCACCATGGTCTAGGGTAGGGATTTCTACAGTGAGTACCACCCGTACCACAAACGTTGCTTCAAAGTGAGATGTGCAAAATCTAGTCCGGCAACACATGCCCAGGGAAAAGGTTTTCAGGGTATGTACACAAGCAAAATTCCTGGAAGCAGTGGTCAAGGGGCTCCCGGGAAATCTCTGTTCTTGCTGCGGGCTCGTTTCACAAGTACTGGTCAAGAGAGGATGGCTCCAGAGCCTGTGGCTTTTGGGTATTCACTGAAGAGGCAAGTTTGTAGTCCAGGTCTTGTGCTGGTGGCTTTTAAAGTTGTTTCATGCAAAATGAAATGGTGACATCAGGATCAGCACGAGTGTTCCCCTCTGTTTTGGGAGTCAGTCTCACTACTGGGAGGGTGGTTCCTGTCCCCCATGCACCAGGAGGATGCAGCAAGATGGGCAGTGAGGAGGAAGGAGGCTGCTGTGTCTCCTCCATCATGGCTCTGTACGCTCCCTCAGTCTCATCCACGGCTTTTCTTTTCATGAAGGTGCCTCAAATGAAGCTGAAATACTTTTTAATTGACGCGAAACAACTTTGTACTGAAATCAAGCCTTACGACATTTTCTTATTTTTGATTGTTGGGGTTCAAAGTGAAAACCAGTTTTGTTTTAGTTCTGAAGTCTGAACTGTCTCATTTGGGGGGCTGTATTTAATTTCATTTGCTTCAAAGGCAAAATTGAAAAAATCAAAATCTTATAACCCTAATCACTGTATGAATTTACTTCCACTAAATGAGCCTTACCCAGACTCAACCATTTGTGTGCCCAGTTGCACTGAGCCAGCAATCAATTGACTGAGCTTGCATAACAATATATTTCTGTAAGCATGTAAGATCTGTGTCCCATGATTTTTGGCTGCTGGTTGGTTTCTTGGCTGGATGTTAAGGTATTGTTAAGTTCTGCCTTACTCTTTCTTTCAGATTTTGCTGACATAACCAATCCTGGTGTCACCAGAGGGATGCAAGCATGAGTCCACTCAGTTTAAAAGAGAGGAAAAGTTTCAAACGCAATCTTTTGACCTTTAAAGTGTACTACAAAGACTGTCTATTTCCTAAGGCTTTTTGGGAAGAATTGAGGGAATGAATGGGACAGGATATATTTTACTGCTTTGAATTACTAGCTGGCTAAGTTAATTAAATTTTGTTTTGCGTGAGCTCTGTTGTGTTGGACTTGTATTTTAAATAATTGGTAATGTGCCGAAAGCTATGGATAGTCGTTGTCCTTTGTATTTTAATTGTACTAAATAAAATAAGAACAATGGGACCAAAAGAAACTAGAGGTGAGTCATAAATAAGCATTATTTGGTTTCTAACAGACACATTTTAGTTTCCCAGTTATAATGGGAGACATAAGCAAGACACTTAGACATGTACTGAGCAACTGAGAAAGAAATAGCCCAGGGTTCGTTACTCTCTGACATGAAGATTTTTATTTTTTCCTGAGCCACTAATAAAAATTAATCTTTACTGTTCAAATGATGTTTATTTTGTTAATAGAATAAACAAAAGAAATAATGACAAATTAGCAGGGTCTCCAATGGAAACTACTGGTATGTAACAGCTAGTAAGCTGAACGCAGTTATGCTTTGGGGCAGCGGAGAGGAGTAAGGAAGATCATACCATATTTGACACTAACAGGAAAACAGAAAAATCTCAGTGAATCTTCAAAGGAGAACTTGGTTTTGAAATTTTACATTGAGCCAAAGAGCCTGCCATAATTGGTACCATGCAAGGATTGCTGTAAAACACCACCATTAATTTTCTTCAAGCTTTGCATCTAAAGCCAAATAGGTTGTGGGGGCGGGTTTTAAGTATTTTCTGAAGGAGAAAATACTGACACTTCCACCTGTCAATATTACCATTTTGTGGGCAAATTTCATCTGTTCCCATCTGTCATATTCCTATCTCCCAGCAGCTTAGACGCATTACGGGATGCTCCATCTCCCTCAGATGTACCGTTACCCACAGCCAGCTTGCCCTGACCTCTGTAGAAACCCTGTCAAGTCTGACAACAGCCTGCAGTACTGGCACCTTCTCCTGTGTTTGTTGTGCTTCTTTTTCTCAGTAATTTTTTGCCATCCCATTTTTGAATCCCATCCAAGTTGGTATGATTTCATAGAGATCAGTTTTGCTGCATTGGCATGGAGGGTTCTTACACATAGCTATTGGCTGCTCGGTCGCCTATGGAGGAGGGCCTCTAGAAATCCATGTCTAGCACCTCTGAGAGACTACTTTGCACTCCCCTAGTGATTTCTATAGCAAACTCTCACGTTATTTGTGGTCTCAAATTATTTGTGAATAAAATATGAGGACAAACAACCTATTGTGTGGCAGGAAGTACGTAGTCTGCATAAATGCCCTCAAGATTTCTGTTGGTTCTTTTCATCGGGAGCACCTGTATATTGCTAAACAGCATATAAATCTTAGGCTATTTGCATTTTACCCCCAAAGTCTTCTAATGAGTCTATGCTTTGTTTTTATAAACATTTTATAAGCTGCCCGGAGGCTTATATGTGCTGGCAGACATAATTTTTGGTTGAAATGATCTCACATTTCATTAAAACAAAAAAAAAGAAGTTCCCCATTGATATTCTAAGAATGAATTTTTGTCTTTGTTACGTGGCTCATCAAACAAATGGTTCCAATTCTTCAGATTTAATGCTAGACAGATGTTGCGTTAGACAGATATTACCACACTTTTTGGAATTCTACATGTTAGAGGATATATTTTTGCAGGCTGTGCTGCACATCAGACAAAAACCTTGTCCAAAAAGATGTAAAATAACACTTGTGAAGCCTTAGTATTCCAAAACCAGAGATGCTATTGCACACTCTTGGCCAAAGTCAAATGAGAAGGCAAGCAGTACACTGGAGGCAGTCGGGATTTAAGTTCCTCATTACGAGCTCAGGACAGCAAGTTGATTAGCACTCTGGCCCCAGTCCAGAAAAGCACTTAGACTGAGAAAGTCTATAGGAGTTGGGTTCTTAATTCCTTCAAACCTGTTTTGAAAATCTTAGCCTTAAGCATTTACTGCCGTAGGTGTAGTCACGTGTCTAAATTAAGCAGGTCGCTGGCAGGGAGACTGAAGGCTTATCACTGTGTAACTTCAAGTTCCATTCACCAGGTTCCTCTAGCTGTGGGGAGTGCCAGCGGTGCTGGATGCTGCTGACATTTTCCCCGAAAGCAGAAGTTCTCTTCAGGCTCAGCGAGGTGGCAGAGCCTGGTGACAAGTACTGAGCACTAAGTGACTTTATGAGAGAAGCAGAGAAGCTAGAAAGCCAGGCAAGCGAAGAGATGGAACAAAAACTGCCCAGAGCAGGGACTCACCCTCAGAGCTGAACATAGACCCCTCCCTGTCCTGATATGGTTTTGAGAGACGTACTTTAGTTTCTAAAGCTCACCCACGCTCTCCAAGACAAGGATGCAATTCCTTTCTCTCTAACTCCTCTCTTTTTGTCTTCAATCATCTGATACTCCATTGCTGTTTCCTCACATGGATGGAGCTTATCCACTCATGCCTTCTAAACTACAGCCTTTTGCCCCAACATGCCATGTGGTGACCAGGAAATGGGACTTTTGTAGCTCTCACATTTCCCCACAGCAGTTTGTTTGAGGGGTAGAGATAAAGCACGGATTGGTAGTATGTTAATATAAAATTTTGAGGACACCTGGTCATGTGCTATAGTTCTGTACATGGAAGTGGATCTTCTCCTAGCTGTGAATGTAGATGTACCCTGAGGACAAAGACAAGCACTCCTCCTTGGTGCGGTGCATTGCACGCAGTGCTGTGGGTCCTTTAATAGTTCCCTACTTCTCAACTGGAAATGTATCCCTAGAGGGTACGTCTCGGGAAAGTAGCTCGGGTATCACTATGTTATATTGCGCTCCAGTGAAGCTAATATATTCCTCTTCTCCCCAGGACTAATTAACTCAGATATGATTCTGAGCTAGCAGAGATAGGTAGCTTCCAACACTCGAATTAGCTCATTCACAGGTAGCTTAGGTATCTCCACATGGTGCCAGCAAGACATATTCTGAGATCCTAAGCAGTCCTTTTTAAAGAAATTCAAAGCAAGGAAACTACAGAATGCAAATGGTATAAAGTGCTGCATATAACTGTTGAATTTTGTCTAGATAGTTCGATCCATATCCAGTTCAATTTTAATAAACTAACATCTATTTTTGAATTGGTCTCTTTGTGGCTTGCAAAATCTGTTCTAAGCTGCAAGATCTGTCTTTGTGAAACTGAAAATTAAATAAGAAATACCCACAGGAAAATTGCAGGTTTTTGCTAACATCTTAATTAAATCCCACAGGTTGAGGAAAATTAATTGAAGATTTTTACCACTTTCCCCACTAACTTTTCCTACTCCAGGGATTCAAATAAATGGAGTTTACAAATTCACCCACTGTTCTGCTTTAAAACTTCATGAAACTTTGCTTTTTAGTAGGAAGTTAATTAGGAATAGTTCTTATTATACCTCTAATGTGGGTAAGACTCCTGAGGCACTGTAAACATTAATTAAGCCCCACAGTACCCTCTGAAGTAGATAGTACTTACCCAGAGTTACACTGAAAATAAAGCCTCCCCTCCTCACTTGAACTGATGATACACTCTATTCCAATATCAGCAAACCTACTCTAAATACTAAGAAGCAAATATATTGAAAGAAAGAGGGAAAAGAGCACTACAAAATATTTTCCTATGCTTTCATTTTGCCTGGAGACCATTTTTGAAGGCTATGGAGTCAGGATATTTGGTGCAACGCTATTTGCAACCTACCGTTATTCAAAAATTTGTTACCTGTTACATGACATTTTATGTGTCTTTATAAAATATAGCCATGCTTCAAAAAAGGCATTTGGATCTTTTTCAAAGCATGCCCAAAATTATTTTGGATGGTCTAGATATTTTCGGTCAATAGCTTACAAGTTGAATGTTTCTGGGAATTGAAAGTGTTTGGACCATTCAGGGATTCTTTGAAGACCTGAGTACAACTGTACCCACATGTCTCTTCTGCTAATATACTTCAGTAGAAACAGGGATGTAATAGCTTAATACATCTGCATCACATTAATAGTGTAGTGGGATACTGGTACAGCAATGCTGTCGTAACATGATACAACAGACAAATCGCAATGGCTGTAAGACTTTCATATGGTTCTGGTGTATGAAAGTCATTAGCGTCAGCTGCAGCTTGTAGGGCTGTTGCTTGTGAGCATTAGGGAACAGCGAACAGTGCAGTTGGTGCCTTCGAGTGTTGTAAACTGCTGCATTATCAAACCCAGCGCTGCATTCCCCCGATAAGGAAAACAGATCCAGAAAGGAGTAATCACTTTAAACTCCCACTTTCTCCATCCTAAAAGTTACTTCCCTTAAATTTCATTGATTTTTGGCATCTCTTAGACAGTAGCCCACAAATTATTTATTAAAATATCAGGTATACCTATATGCTTCAGCTAAGTGCCTCTGCTCCTCACAGAACTGATAGATATTTTTTGTGTTCCTTTAGGATTTCTGTAGCGCCAGACACCGACCTGACTGGGCACAGCAGGCTTGGTCCAAACCCCATCAACATGAAAGGAAAGACTCCTTTTACCTTCAGTGGGTTCTCAGCCCATCCTTCTGCTTTGAAAACAGCAATTGCATCTAGACTCACAGGCTGCATTTAAACTGGTAAATCAAATGGGACTTGTGTCCGCACAGAAAACTCCCTTACCCCAATCTGTCCCCCTCCCAAAGGGGGTGTCCACACTGCCTGGCCAGCGCTACCCGTGTCCCCAGCACAGCTTTGGCCAAAACTGGCCAGGGCTCCCTCTCCTGGGAATCACCGCACTGTTGTGCCTCAGCCTCTGTCCTGCGTTTGTTGCGTATAGTCGTAGAGATGTGGTCTGCGTGGGGAGTGAATAGAGACACAATGAGCACATCATCTGTCAGGTAGCAAAATCTAGGTGTGAGTGAGAAAGAGGAGGAGCACAGCAAAGTCACTTACTGGACCAGAGGCAGAGGCCTGGCTCCAGATCTCAGGGAGCCCCCCGCACTGCCCTTGCTGTAAACCCCATAGGTTTATTATTTCACATTTCATCTGACAGACCAGGGGTTTAGGAACACTTACATGTACACTGCAAATAATTTCACTGAAACCAAGACAGCCAATGGAGGCATTAAAACTCAGATTAGGATTTTTCTTTCTGCTGAAAGGCATAGGAATCAAGCTGCAAACTTTGGACCCAAGCCTCCCACCCCGTGGCTGTGTTCCACCAGTGATTTCACAGATCTGCTTCATACTACGGTGCAGCAATAAGAAAGCTAAGCATGTGGGCAGGTTAGTAAAAGAAATTAAGTGTAGCCAAGTGAAAAGTGGGAAACGACTTGTATAGGATGATTTCAGTTACTTTTAACATATAAATAATATACAAAAAACTATGTCCCTGCCTTCAATTATGTATTTATTGCACACTCACACTCACTTATACAAATTATAAATTTCACTCAAACGTCATAGCTTTGGCCAAGATTCTCTGAAGATTATGGGACTACAAGAATAACCATAAACTGGATCACATCAAAGGTCCAGAAGCCTGTATCGAAGACTGTCAAATAGAAGATGCTTAAGGAAAAGCATAAAAACAGGACAAGCATATAATGAAACTATCCTGGCCCTGTCTCGCAGCTACAGTGATTTGTGGTGCAGGTGCTTCCTGAGCCAGCAGTAGTTTCTTTCTATTTCATAGTGCAAGATGGTTTTTTCATCCATGAATTCATCCAGTTTCTTTGTGAGCTTGTGTAAGCTGCTGTCATCTGCAATGGCCCGTGGTCGTAAGTGAATGAGGACTATCGCCTTTTGTTCAATTTGAATTTACCGCCTAGCTTCACCTGGTCCTTTAGTTTTGTTTGACACCCTGTAGATCTTGCACTGGAAAAGACAGTGATTTTTTTCCCCTGTTAGTCTCCTGCATCTTACCACTGCTTTTGGAGAGCTTTTGGAAAGATGGCATAGGTGGTGTCCCGCTCTAATTGCCGGGCTCTGCTGCAGGGTCATGTTGCTTCCTCCTTGGAGAGGGTAGGTAAGAGCCGGCATTGCCCACCACACAGGACCCTCTCCCTGACCCACCACCAGGTGAGTGGTGGGCACAGGGATGCCCATCCTTGAGTGCTGTGCTGCAGTTACCAGCAGCTGCAGCTAGTGGGACCTGCCTCCTGGACCAGGCGTTACAACCAGTGTTGGTGCCTCAGGTCAGAAACCCAAACTGCCCCCCAGATACCCCATTCCCCAAACTGCCCCCCAGATACCCCATTCCCCAAACTGCTGTGCTTTTTTCCAAAGGGGGAAGCTCTTAATCATCATCAATGGACAAAATTTGGCATAACTGCTAGGGCTTGGCAGAGGATTTCATGAAATCTATTTTTTCCAAAAGATCTGAAGGTGGTGGGCTTCCATCAGCGAGGGGTAAGCAGTGCTTGGCACAGTGTCCTTGCCATGATCTCTGATACAGCTGTAGGAGTGTTTTGCATATTGACTAGGAAAAGGTAACCACTGTACTTTTTTCACCCACATCAGCATTCTTCCCTTTCTGCGTGTGTACTGCTTAGCCACAGAAAATGACAAAAAATCCCCAGTGAGAGAGGATTTAGTGAAAGTAACACCACCAACAGTCTTTTATCCATGCTGAATGAAAGTTAATCCATATATGCAAGAATCTGATGCTTCAGCTTACTGGGAGAGACAGACACATAATAGAATCTCTTGAGCGTTATCGCTTCGCAGTAACAGAGCTTTGTCATCTTTTGTCTGACTCTGGTCTATACAAGCCTTTTGGTGAGGTTAAAATTCCTCGCACAAACTACAGGAATCTACCTCAAAGCTGTTGTAGAAAAATAGATTAGATACAGATAAAAAAAAAATCTAAACAGGCTTTGAGGTCTCAGGGAGCCGTGCTCATTAATTATTTGAAAGTGATGCTATGCACATGCTGAAAAATCAAGAATCTGGATAAGGATGGAATTTTGCACTAAATAATGTACATTTGTGCAGAATTGTTAGCTCTTTCTCTCTTCGTTCATTGTAAACCTCATATTTCTTTTTTTTTTTTTTATGACACCGACCAGTTGTAGTTCATCTCAAATTTCTGATCTTGGACCCTACAAAATCCATATACACAAAGTGAAACCTGGTGAAATTTCAAATAGTCTGCAGTTTTAGAAAGACAAGATGCAAAAGGCCATGAGTCACTGAAGATACTCCGTAGGCCAAAGGGAAACTTCTTGCTGAGCCCGGAAGCAGACAGCGACCCAGTGAAACTGCTTATTCTAGCTGTTGCTGCACCTTCGGAAGATGTACTGTGAAAAGACAGTATATCTTCTTTTTCACATCTTTCACAGCTTTGCTGTGTGGTCTGAAAACACAGAACAAATGATTTCCTGCCATTTTCTGAAATTTCTGTAAAGAGAGGGGATCAGTAAGCCTGTTTTGGAAGATAAGAGATTGGAGGAAGAACAGTGGCCAAAAGCTTTCCCTTTTTCTTGTCCTCAGTTCAGCAGCAACTGTAAAATGTGACTTAAACATTGATTGGAACGGGTCTTCTGATATGCTTAGATACATGCCTGAGACACATTGCCTTCCTGAAAAAGGATAAACTGAGCAGATTAGAAGGAGAAAATATCTGTGTTTCTTAACTCATCAGTACTGGGCATTTCTGTCATGAACTACATTCAACTAGTTTCTTCTTGACTATGTCTGCCAAAACCTACATTTTTGGCAGTGCCAGAAACAACTATAGGAAGCCATAATCAGAGGATTTTGTGTCAAAGAAGATGAACCTACAGATTTTTAAAATCTAGATGAGCAACTCTGGTTAGTTTGAAAGTAGCCCTGTGCTGGTTAAAAAAAAACATGGGAAATTTTCAATTCGTCTGACCTGAGTTTCAAGTTTGCAGTGAGATCATCTCCCAAAGAACAATGGTGGTGCTGGGTGTAGCCTGTGGCCTTGCAGCAGCCATACAGACCTCTGGAGTGCACCCGATTATGAAGCGAATGAAGAGGATCTGAAGACCTGAAGGTGTGGTGCTGATGGGCTGGTATGACTGTTTGCATGACATATGACACTTCCCAGAAAAACGTACTCACTAATTTCTGCACTGTGCTCAGAACTCCTCTTTGAAGCTCTGTCATTTAGGAAAATGAATGGTCTTTGTCTGTAGGAATTTACTCATCCCTGCGCACATTATTCTAGTAGTTAATCACTCTGGCAGCTAAAGTTCAGATCCTTATTTCTAGACTGAATTTTGTCAACATTCAGCTTCTAGGCATTGGATCTTATTATAGCTTTCTTCCCTGCTAGGTTGAAGACCCATCACCCATCAGATTCTGCTGGATATATTACCAAAATTAAGCCTGCTCCGATATTTAGCTCATACATAATTTCCGTCTTCAAGCCCTACCACGAAGACTGAGGTACCAGCTTGCTCCTGTCTCACCTGCTCTTTGCAGAGCCTCGCCAGCAAGGCCTGCCTCTTACACTGAGAAGTAGAACCTTGAAGCATGGGTTTTTCTTAACTGCTTTTACATTAACTTAATTTTTCTAGAACTTTTCTATAACCCAGATGCTGATGCTGTTGTTACCTCCTTGCTGTCCCACACAAATCTTTTATCACTAATGGCTCGAGACATTCTAATTTCAGGTTAACGGATATATGCCTAAGTTGCCTGAATCAAACAGTCCCCAGTATGTATTTTATATTAGCTGAGATAAAACTAATCATCTTTTCTGCATATCTGCACTCTTACACTCACATCAGCTGTGCCCACATTGCGCTTTGTTGGAGGCACTTTCTAAAGCAGCATGTATGAAGCTATCTTGAGTGCCAGACTTGCTACAGCGTTGTTTAATGACCATCAAACCGTTTATGTCAATGTCCAATAAAAATATCTCAGTGGCAATTAAAAATCAGGTACCCAAAGTCGATGCCAGGAAATAGCTGGAGAAAATTTGATCTGAAAAACGATAAGAGACATCTTAGAGCAAAAATACCGAGGAGAGAGGTAACAAAGATACTGGGTGGTTATAAAACTTCTTCAGATACCACTCCTTAAGGCAAATACTCTCTGGGAACCAGACTTGTGTCTGGAATATCTGGCAGTTGTCCAGCTCTATATGTACAGAAGATATGGCCATTGATTTCCAGTCATATATTATACATCATGCTTTATCTTTTAAAACTGGAACAGAATTTATTTAACTCCAAGGGTGGGGGAAATTCTAATCATGTATTATGGAACCCTATAAAGCTTTTTTTAATAACACTTGTAAGAGAGACACAAAATAATATAAATGTTAATGCTAAACTTAGCAATACAGAACAGGATCAGTGGTGCAAAACTGGATCACTCAGCTCTTCATTGCTTTCTTGTGATTGCTACTACAGCATATCCTACCCAAGGGCAGGTACAGTCGCTGCCCTTACCTATTTCAGAGCTCAGCTATATCAGCTTCTTAGCCTCTCCCTCACTTTTCGACACTGACCGCTGATCCGACTTTCCTCTGGTGAGACCTAACAGCAACAGTGCGTTATAATGTTCCAGCCATGCAGGATCTGACGTAGAATTAATGGGATATAAAGGGTCTTTCCGATCCCTAATACTTGTTGGAGGCCTGCCCTCTTTCCAGGAAAGGTTTTTTCTGCCTTCAAAAAAGACAGAGATCCTCTTTTTCATATTATTTTTCTTTTCTTTCTTCTTAAATGTTAGTGCTGGAGAAACAGCCTATTATAAAAATAAATAAAGGCCCCAAACCTAATCTTAAATAGCGGCTTGTGTGACTGTGTCATGAATTTGACCTGGGACAGAGTTTGTAATGTTTCAAAATAAAGTAACTGATGATACATATTTTGATCTTGCATTTTTCAAAGGAATTGAAGCATCTGTCTTGAAGAGGTCTTTTGGCAAGTACAATTAATTTTTCAAATATTAACAATGAGTGCAGCTGGCCCTTCTCCAACATGAATAAAATTTCTGAACAACCTTCATTGCCATTCATCTTGAACATTCTTCAGAAAGACTTGGCCTTCCTCTCTAACCTCGTTCTTTAGATATATATCTTTACGTGTTAAGTGAAGACACAGGACACATTTCAGGGGATGTAGGAGGGGAGATTTATTTTCTGATTCTTTAGTGAAAGACATTGATGGGTTTGTTAGTTCTTATTTCAGTAGCTCCTATGCACAGTATACAGAACTAAACAGAATCCAAGATGTTAGAGGCCACCTAAGATTTTCATTCTTATAGATTTGCTATTTCCTCTTTGCTTACCTCAGCTCTCATAGAGTGTTTCTTACCTTGTTGAAGTTGTTTCTGTCCTCACAAACCTCAGTGATTCAGTTAACAAGGCAGTGGTCAACATTAACACGTATATAATTACCATTTGCAAGAATTTAAGGTTGCCATGGTATCTTAGCATAGACAATACCATGGTAACTCTAATCAGGCAGAAGGCAAAATTTTATATACCTTAATGGTGACCACTATAATTGGTATTTTTATAACACTTTTTATTTGTAGATGTTTACAGACATGAATTGGTTAATCTCTACAATGTTTTTTTGAGATCAGTATCAGAGTCTTGCATGGCTCAGTCCAACGTTATATACTTGGGAGAGTTTGAAGAAAAATACCATAAAATTAAAGATGGTTGTAAAAGGTGATTGACTAGGACATTAATAAGGAATACAGTAAGCCGCAAGCTAAAAATTGTCAGCCTGGTTCAAAATTCCTGCAACTGGCATAGGAATCATGATATTCATGAAAGTAGTTGTGCATGGTTTATTTGCCTCTGGGCTCTTTAGCTATTAGGGTACACTTGGGTCTTGTTTCTCACTTCTCTCCCCTACCACGAAAGCTTGTAGCTTTACTCTACCAGTAGAAGCTGAAGCCTCACCCACACGTGCCTCAAGGAGTTGAAGTTACAAGAAAAACAGCGGATATCACAGGTCTCACATAAAGCCACAAGAGCTGGCAACAGCGAGCAAAGCAAGGAGGGTCCCTTTTGCATATTAGCTCCATTACTCACAGGGACAAAGTCGCAGACATGCCCTCACGTTAGCCAAAAACACTCCACTCCTCGTTTCCCATGCTTGCCCCTTCCTGGAAGTGGAGTACTGAAGATACTTCTTGTTAGAAGAAAACACTGCTGTTCCCTTGCTTTACACATCTTCCTCACCTCTTAAGGTCTCATACCCTTTTGGGTGGGAACGCCACCACTGCAGCATACCTGCCTCTACAGAAGAAATTATTTTGGGTAAGAGAGAGGGCAGGCAATGTGCTTCCAGTTGTTTTCCCCACAGACCATGCCTAAACAGACTGACATTTTCCCAAAAACTTTTGCTGATTCAGCCATAAATTTCCTTCTGTAGCAAAGGCTAAATGAAGAGAAACAAAACATTTTTACTGACATAAACAATAGCTGCGATATAAATATAAATGCAATGAAAGCCATATATTTAGGAAAGGCTGAAACTTACTCAGATGAGACTAATTTATAGAGTGGCTGAAGTGAAATATTCAGCAATATTCAAAACAAAATTTCTACTGTAAAAGAGAGATGAGAATATAATCTAACTGGATAATGTTGAAATTCTGTGTTCTTTATGGTGGGAATAATAAGTAGCATCACTAATTTTTGATAGTTGCATCCCAAGAGAAGTCAGAATGTCTCTTCGGTGATTTTAACACTTCCAGGAAAACAAACAGTACAGGGGAAAGAAATAATCAAGATTTTCTTCCTGAATATGGACTTTAAAGAGGCCTTCTTCACAGCAGAATTTATTAGTGCTGTGAGTGCTATAGAGTGACACCACTACCAAGAGAAAATTCTCTGCTCAGATGCTCAGCACAGTTGCTAATTACAGCCTTTGCTCTCCCTCACTGTGCAGCGCTCCCCTGGTGTCACCAGGGCTGGCTTCCTGTGGAGGAGGAGGAGCAGAATACCAGGGCAAGAGAGAGGTTGCATTTTAGTTACAAAAGTCAGGGCATACATGGCAGTGTTTAGTGCTCCAAACCCAGTTCTGGGATGTTTTTCTGTTTTACATGAGACTACCACTGCATAACACCCACCCCAGCCAGTTCTCACAAAGGTCTACCTCTCCCACCTACCTCGCTCCTGAGCAAGTGCTTGACCTGCCAGTTCGTATTCCCAGGCTCAGACCTTTTTTTTTACCGGGGAGACAGTCATGGTTTACCCATCTTGATCTTTCCAGCTCCTCTACTACTGGCCAGTGTGCGTGTGATAGAGGCACGGTTCAAAACAGCCAACTCTCAGGCAGTGGTGGGCTCCCATGGGCTTTTCACCGTGCCTGCCTGCTGGCCACTCCTGGACAACATGAGGGCTGGGTGGTCCCCTGGGGCCCCCTGTGCTTCGGCATTGGGAGCATTTGCCCGGATGATGAGCATGTGTGGTTTCCCTCCCCAAACAGAGCCCAGGGCCCTTTGCCTGGCTCCAGTCCCCAGCCTGCAGCAGGGATTGTGCTGCAGCATCTCACTATGGCCACAGACACCTGGAAATCGCTGCTGGTTCCTTATATCCTCAGATTAAGAGAAAAGCTTGGAAGGACTGGGTTTCCCTTAAAGAGTTCATGAGCTCCTCTGAAGATGGGAGAAACGGAAGAAGCTTGCTGTAGTGGGATATGTTTTCTGAAGTGCTCTCCTTGCGTAAAGCAAATTTAGATGCACTGAATCAGCCCTTTCCTTGCCTCCAATAACCCTGACACAACATGCCTAAAGTATTGGTGAGGTAGACTGGATTCCACCCTCTGCTTTACTCTGTAAACACTTTGACTTGGCTGCCCAAGACCTGTTACTCATTGCCACTGATCACACGAGAAAGAAAACCAAAGTCTGTAAGTGTTCACAGGATGGAGTCATTAGAGTGGGAGTGAACACATGATTTACACAAACTTACGTTCTTCCTGAGAAAATGACATGGATAGATTAAGTGTTGCAATTTACTGTAGATCTGCCACGTTAGTTTAGTGTGTATCTACTGAATCTGTCAAGCTGTTACAGTTTCATTGATCCGGATTATTTTTTCTCCATTAACTTGAGGATTAAAGAGAAAAGGTTTGGATTATGTGATGATTAATCACAAGTCAGACATTTGCAGTTCAAATGCACAGATAGGATTAAAAAAGTTATGTCTTACATCCCAGTGCAGTATTTCAGTTCGAATAGGGTTTTTTTAATGTCATTATTTCCACCTGTTCTCAGTTAAAAGTGGAGACCTTAATTTTTCTTTTTAAAGCTGATAATGCTGTTGTAATTACAATATGCCAAAACTGTGTACATTTGGTTATAACACACCTTAGTATATCCTTCCTTAGCTCGAAAATAGAAGGTACCTGGAGTGTATTCTGGGCTCAGGAAGAATGTATCCTAAGTCATGTATCTAACTGAAAGAAACTGGAGAAGATAGTCAGGTTGTTTAACATCCTCCTTTATTGAAATGCTCTTGGTATTGCTATGTTTTTAATTTCAGGGGGAGCCTGGCTGTTGCATGACACAACCCGATGATCCCCGCTTTGATTTGGGTGGGTTTGTCCTTGGGAAGTGTAATTACATATCTGATATGGATCTGTTCAAACGAGGTAATTCATAGTCTACTTTAGATCCTGCAAAGCTGCCAAATAGAGAGATGTCTAAAATTACTCTTTCCTTTTTCTGATCAAGAACATAATAATGTGGAGCCTATTTTGTATACAGACCATTGTCTTCTGTCTTCTGAAGAACCGGATGATGTATTATAAGAAAATCTTACTTGACAATCACAGTGGTTTATGCATCAGGTTTTAGAAAGCTGTAAAGCTTTCTTCCTTAGCAGTGAAAACACTGGAAAAATTAAGACTCATGACAGTTTTGTTTTGGATACAAATAAGCGTTAAAAGTACTCTAAGATTGTCTTTAAAAAAATCTTTAATCTCTTTTGCTGATAAGAACTTTTCATTCTCATTTGAGTATTGGCCAAATTGTGATTTTCTTACTCACACAGTAACAAAGGGTTTTTTCCACCATTGGGCCTACTAATATCCATGGGATTATTCACAGTATAAAGCTTTATTCAGTGTATAAGTATCTCAGTCCTGCCTGTGACTTTCACCTGGTTTCACACCTTGATGTCTTTTCTTTATTTGCTCATCTTTGTCTTCTCTCTTTTTTTTTCTCTCTCCCTGTACTTTGGGAATGTCCACATCTAGCTGGGGACATTTCAGCAGGTGGATACCCTGAAACTTGGATGATTAGTGTGGCATTTGTCAGATTTTGTCTTTGATCCCTTGGTTATTTAAAACTAGCAAATGCTCTCATATTCCTTAAGGCAGGAGTGGGAATAATTTGAATTTGGTCATAAAAGGATAAACTCCAGCTCCAATTAGAGTACAGAAAAAAAAAAAGGTTGAATTTTAACTACTAGTTTGTTATGACATACGGGTCCGTAACTGTAAAACAAACGAGTGCCCCATGCGATGGATTTACATGGCTGATTGACACGGAGCAGTGTCTGCTCTGAAGTCAGAGACCGAACTGAGATTTCCGTCCACAGGGACCCTGCGGCATCTGCCAGAGAAGAGTCCCTGCTGCTGTGTTGCTGTCATCAGTCTCTGCTCACCCTTAATCTGCAGCATGGCGTAGCATCGGGTCAGTCAGAGAAGCACCCTGACTGCCGACATTTTCTTTTGCTGCACTACAAAATCCCATGAGAATAATTTCAGATGGTTATTTCAGACCTCATGGGCCAAAGGATCGGAGTACTTCCCTCCTCCACTTCCTTCCCTCAGCGTGAACTTCACCTTAGCTCCCTGCTTCACTGTCCAGCTCCTCCAGTAACATCTCTGGGTGATGGCAGCAATGCAGGATTCACGTGTATCTTCCAAGTTTGCTGCTGTGGTTTATCAGGCTGCTACGGGGGCTACTTTGACGTCCGAACCACGTTTCGGTATCCCATATGTTCTCCATCTTCTGGCTCCAGCAGCTATATAAACATCATACAGTTGTTCCCAGGAAAGGGCTGGCAGATTGAAAACTCAGAAGATAATGAGGCAAGGACTCCTCTCTCTCCACCAGGCTCAGCCAGACCCCTGAAGGCTGCATACAGCTCTGTCTAGACTTTGGAGCAGACATGACGCCTTGTCAATCAGCTGAGGCAGTTTTCTGTAGTCCTGTTATACACAGACCTGCCATGACCAGCAAATATGGATTTTATTCTTGTTTCAAGCATTCCTATTGTTCTGAGAAGGAGATAGTCAAGGTATGCTAACATCCCAGAGAAGACTGTCAGAGTCAGATCTTTGGGACACAGTCTGTTTTCTTGTTAAGCAGGATGATGTGCAGTACAAGCCGACCCTCAGGCATGGCAGGGGGCTGTTTTGCACTGCCACTGCCATTTGCACAGTGAGCTGTGGTGGTGGTGGTCTTCCTTGGGTGCAAGTGTGAGTCCTGGTCTCCTGCTGCATGGCTGCCTTGGTTATTCTCCCCCCTCTTTCTTTCCACCTCTACCCTTTTCTTCTCCATTTACTGACAAGCAGATGGAAGTGGGCAGCGTAAGGTCTGTATTCCTGTCAGTGCTTGTGTTGGTGTCTGGTGTAAAATGGTATTTCACATTGGCCACAGACAACTTGGAGTTCCATGCAAGATGTAAGAGAAAGAACTCGGAGTTATTTCTTTATATCTTTTTAATTTGCCTGCTTTTAAAGTCAGCAGAGGGAGAAAGAAGGGGCCCTGAAGAGGACAGATGTGACTTCCAAAGTCAAGTCTTGATGTGAAATTACAAAAAAAAAAAAAAAGAAAAAAGATTACTAGTTTACTTAGTTTAATTTGGCTAAGGTGGGCGATTAGATTTGAGGGGCAGGAATACCATCCTCCTTGCCCTGCTTCACTATGCACAAAACCCTTTCCAGTCTGTTTAGGAACAAAAGGGTACGCTTAGGGTACCACAGGCACTGGGAGTGGTGCCGTCTTGGGGGAGCTTTGAGTTCTACCAAGGTGCTATATGGGGAAACTCCCAAGATGCCGTATGGGGAACATACCTGCCAGAAAGGCATGAGCACACTACGCCTGCAGCAAGGACCTGGGAATTAGGCATTCCTGGCCTCTGTATAGCCTTTCCATCACCACGGCAGCTGCATCTTCTAAATGTAGATAAATATTGACTTGGTCTCAGAAGAATGATAGTTTCACATGATTTTCCAACACTGCATTAATAAGCAACTTGCAATCCAGTTAGACAAACTGCCAGTAGTGCCAGCCAAATAATTTACATGGCAACAGCATGTAACTGATTCTAACATAACAAAATTCTTTACCCAAGATCAACAATGTAATTTATACTCAGATCTGACTGTTTTATAGAAGCCTATGAGGTGTATCTGACTATCGGGTTACTTTACGATTTTCTGATGCTGTTGGTTTTTTTCTAAATTAAGGAAATACAAAGCTTATTCAGTTGACATTTTGCCTCTTTTCTCATTAAAAAAACCACCCTGCCAATCAACAAGAAGTGGTAAAGCACTTCCAAGTCTAAAAGGAAGATGCAACAGAAAATCAATTCCAGGATACAATACATAATTACAAAATTATATTAAAAGAGAATGCACGGTGCTTATAACACTTTTTTTTTTGCTTGTAAATGTTGTACTAATTGCTCTTGCCTGCAAGACATGGAGGAATTATCGGTTCTAAATACATCTCCTATGGTATCGATTGCCTTAGCTGGTTGAGGACAATGTCTTGAAGCCTTTCTCAAGCTAAATTCCAACTGAGTTTGAAAGCATCTGGTTGAAATTGGTCTTGTGACATTTGGTTGGATGTTCATCAGAGGATATGTGTAAACCACCTAACTTAAATAAGATAGGCTCCTTATTTTCCTAAGCCCTAGCCAGGGAGGAGAGAGTTAGCTCTTGTAGAGTGTGGAAGCCTAACTTAGCAATTCTGAATTGCCCTCAACCTGATCCTCCGTGTTGGTAAAAGGAGAAGCCTAGGAGACAACTAAATTAGGTGTTTAAAATTGAGTACAGTTAATAGCCTTGCAATGTGTTCACCCCTTGTAAAACACCTTGCACAGCCAAAGGCCAAATTCTGCAGTTTCCACGTTGCTGGAAGCTGTTTCACAGCTGAAGGCTATGAAACAGCTTCCAGCAACGTGGAAGCTGCAGAATTTCAGCTTGTACTTCAGTGGCCACGCTCAGCGACTCAGCGTGGACTTCAGAGCCAGTAACAGCTCCTGGCTGTGCAGGGGGTGAAAAGCCTGCCAAGGGGTATCTGTATTGCATGATCCAGGGTGTGCATACTGCATATAACATGGTAATAAGCCCACCGAGCCCCTCCAATAGCACTATGTTTGTTTGAATTAGCACGTCTTTCAAATCTATCTCTTTGCCTCCTGAAGTCAAATTTGAGAGAGTTCACAGTTCATGATCATAATGCGCTCTTGTCTGGTCTCCAAGCAAGTGTTTCTATGCTGGTCTGTTGTGAGATATGCTGAGAGATGAATATGAAATATTACATCCCAGTAAGATCAACTGAAGCAGCATGATCAAGGTCATAGAAATCACTCCAGGAGGTCTGAGTTGAACATCTGCCAAAATGTTACAAAAAGTATGTTTTTTCCAGGAAACACAACAGAAGAATTTAGGTCAGATTACTGAACTGGAAATCAAAGGTCCCAATGATTCCTCAGACTTGGAGACTCTTGTTGAGACGTGATAAAAACAAGAAGAAATGCATTAACCTTCGAACTAGGATACTCTATGGGTGAATGTAACACTGGTTTAAGAGGGGTTGCTGCATGGACATCTGAATGTGCACCGTGGTGGCTAGTACTAAAGGGATCTAGCTGAAAAAGCTCCTCAGGCCCACAGTAAATCAGCATTCGGCACTCCCACACCTGCAGGTAGAGGAAAGAATGACTCATACCACGTCTGATGCTATGCGGAGGGATATGGTTTTGGCTTGGACTCACCTGAACTCTGTGGGTTCCAGGCGAACAAATGTAAGCAAGCTTCATGAAAGACTCCATTATTGGTGTGTGGCTTTGACATTTTCTGGAGCCTTGAGACTCCAACTTGGAATGGTTAATTGACATCTTAGTTGCCAAAAATTTAAAAGCAGCATGCTGACTGGATCAGAAATCGCCCACTAAAAGGACATTGGTGTCAAAAGACGAACAGCTAACTTTGATAGGAAGCAGCAAATTAATAGAAGATACCTTGGTAGCAGAAAAGAAGAAAATGTCCTGAAAGGTGTTAGAAGAAGCCTTGTTTATAAGAAGGGAGAGGACAGTAAGAAAAGCATTAGACAACTCGGAAGAAAAAGGATCTTTCAAGTCACCAAGAAAAAAAGGTTGCCTTTTTCCCCTTTCACTCAAAATTGTGGGCAGCAGCTGACAACATCAAATCTGCCTGGGAACTCAAGCCAGGAAACTGGGAGACAGCCAAGAAATTCTAAAATGCCGTCTTTTAATAAAGTTGAAGAAGTTTAAGTCAGGAGAACTTTAATTTTACTCTTGGAAAATTTATAAACAGCGGAGGCTCAACTGTCGTATTCACTGTAAATTGTTACTCAGCTTCAGCCTGGAATCGTGCAGTGAGCTGAAGGCAATGGCAGAGAGAAATAAAATATCCAATTTCCAAGTGTGTTCAGCCTAGTGCATTCTGTGCTACTTCAAGATCTTCGTGCACCCTGTGAAGCTCAGATAGCTGGTATCAACACCAGTTTCCCAGGGGATGGTAGGCAGGAGGGGTCTGGGGGTTCATTGGGGGCACAAACCCAAAGACCTCTACTAAGCAGTGACCAACGGAACAAATTGCCACTGCTAGATGTGGGTGCAACTCCATCCACCGTCATTGTTTCCCCACCCTGTGGCTGCGGATGCACATTATGCAGAGATGTATCTGGTGTCTACAGAGAGATAAAAAGGAGATAATGCTACACGACACCAGAAGGAGCTTTTGCTAGCATGGCAGTGCTTATCAAGAATGGCTTGGAGGGTTGCATTTGGTAAATAGGAGTGTATTGCTTATCTAAGCTAGTAAAAAGCTAAAGGCAGACACTGTCATATTGGCAAATACACATCAAACAAGTGGCAAGATAGCTTGGTTTGTTTGTGAGACTGAAGAATGTAGCACAGACATAAACAATTTACCCTGATAAGCTCTACCTGTACTAAGAGGGATTCTAAACAAGTGTTTTCTAATTTGCACCCTGGCTGAAAAGTGTTTGTTAAATGCTAGAAAAAATGACTGTATCACTGAGGATTCTTGCCCCTTAGAAGCACGGATGGTGTCTTATCACAGACTTGTTCCCTGACTGGATATACCATAACTCTAGTTGTTTTAAAATGTTCTCTAGATATTTATTATGTTTATCATTCCTAGATATTTGTCTGTGAAGGCACACCACCCCCACGGGTTTGTTTCTGTGACGTCCTGTGACAGGACAGCTCTTACTTCAAAGGCAGAAGCAATGCTGGGAGGAGCAGGGGACTCGCTGGCACTTTGCGGCAACAGGTTCCCCTCGTTCCTGCTGCCCGTTCACGGCCTCATGAGAGGGCTTCCCCCGCTTTGCCCACCTTTCTCCTTCAACATCTTTGTTGTCTGTTTAAAATGGTCTTACTCTGTGGGGAGTTTCTTGGTGTTACTGAAAAGTGGTAATGAAATGTGTCGAATCTGGCAATAAGCAAGGTTCACTTTTGCCCAGCCTTAGATTTTCCCCTTGGTTTTAAATGTTCCGTTTTCCATTTTCATACTAAAATAATCTTTTCAGAGAACTGGATTAGCCATGCAATTGAATTAAAGGGACCAGGATCTGGCTTTAGGTTCATTGCTTAGTCTTGAAGATATTTTAGTGTCTGCTGGAAAATATTCTCTTCCAAACAGTGCTTACTTATCATTGGGTAAAAACCTGGCTGGAAGGCCTGGCCCAAAAAGTTGTGGTGAATGGAGTTAAATCTAGTTGACGACCAGTCACAAGTGGTGTTCCCCAGGGCTCAGTACTGGGACCAGTTCTGTTTAATATCTTTAACAATGACCTGGATGAGGAGATCGAGTGCACCCTCAGTAAGTTTGCAGACAACAAGCTGGGCAGGAGTGTCGACCTGTTTGAGGGTAGGAGGGCTCTACAGAGGGATCTGGGCAGGCTGGACCGATGGGCCAAGACCAATGGTATGAGGTTCAACAAGGCCAAGTGCCGCATCCTGCACTTGGGTCACAACAACCCCATGCAGCGCTACAGGCTTGGGGAAGAGTGGCTGGAAAGCTGCCTGGTAGAAAAGGACCTGGGGGTGTTGGTGGACGGCCAGCTGAATATGAGCCAGCTGTGTGCCCAGGTGGCCAAGAAGACCAACAGCGTCCTCACCTGTATCAGGAATAGTGTGGCCAGCAGCACTAGGGAAGGGATTGTTCCCGTGTACTTGGCACTGGTGAGGCCTCACCTCAAATACTGTGTTCAGTTTTGGGCCCCTCACTACGAGAAAGACATTGAGATCCTGGAGCGTGTCCAGAGAAGGGCAATGAAGTAGGTGAGGGATCTAGAGAACAAGTCTTATTAGGAGTTGCTGAGGGAACTGGGCTGGCTTAGCCTGTAGAAAAGAAGGCTAAGGAGACCTTATTGCTCTCTACGACTACCTGAAAAGAAGTTGTAGCGAGGTGGGGGTTGGTGTCTTCTCCCAAGTAACAAGTGATAGGACAAGAAGAAAAGGCCTCAAGTTGCGTCAAGAGAGGTTTAGGATGGATATTAGGAAAAATTTCTTTACCGAAAGGATTATCAAACATTGGAACAGGCTGCCCAGGGAAGTGGTGGAATCGCCATCCCTGGAAGTATTTAAAATATGGGTAGACGTGGTGCTTAGGGACATGGTTTAGTGGTGGTTTTGGCCCTGTTAGGTTGATGGTTGGACTCAATGATCTTAAAGGTCCCTTCCAACCTAGATGATTCTATGATTCTGTGAGTCTATGATTCTACTTTCAGACTCTTACTGAAAGAGTGCCTATGGTTGATCTTATAGCTCATAAGATGTTTCTCTTATATCTTTTGTATTAATAATAAAAATAAAAAGTTCACTTTTGTACAAAACCATGTTCTATTACCTTAAGTCAATTGGAGTTTTGGAACTTGACTGCATTTTTTTAAAGATAACTTATAATATATAAAATTGCCTTGATCATCTAAATGAAAACCCTTGAGTTTGTCAGGATCTGGAGAGGTAGCTAAGCAGCAGTCGCTGGATAGGGAAATAAAAGGCTTAAATTTACTTTAGATTATAGATAGGGACATATTTATAAGCTTGCATAAAAATGGCTTGGGTAAGGGAAGAAAGTCAGGGAAGTTGATTCTTGTGGGTTTTGATCCCGTAGCGTGCAATGCTCTGTGATTGGGATCAGCCACTTAATGAGACGGAGCATTCCAGGAAAAAAGCAAGAATAATTGAAAAAATGCCTTGGGCAGAGCACATCCGTGTTTCTTTTTAATATTAAGAAGTTTTGGTGGCCAACATGAAGTAGCATTTATTGGAGACCTACTTTAACTTTGCACTGGAGTCCATCATCTTGTCCTTAACAGTTTATACTTCTGATTTAACAGTTCTTTACAATTAATCCCTTGACTCCGCAAATTCTTATTCAGCTTTCTTGCCCAGTGTAACATAAAATTGTCCCTGGCGTTTGGACACCTTTGAGACAGAGCTAAACACTGATAATGTGAAGATGTTCAGAGTTGGAATTCCCATTTATTTTCATGCAGAGCTAAAATTCAGCTCTGGGATCATCACAGCAGAAACCAGCTTATAGGTCAGAATACATGTGTATGTGTGTGTGTATGAGTGTGTGTCTACACATAAGTGTGTGTGTGCATGTGTGTAAATACCTCTTTGTGAAAAAAAGGAAAAAAAAGAGGAACTTTCAAAACAGAATTCAGAAACAGAAAAGTAGTCTCATATGAAAAGCACAGTAAATTCTGCTAGGAAATTACAGACAGTACACCAGACAGCTAGGCAACACAGGAAAAAACCCCGAAACACCCTACATTTCATCAGCCTATATCAAAAAAGGTAATCTACAAATTCATACAAAAGGGAATCCAGAAAACATGCTGCAGAAAATACACCCAAAGAGCAAACCCCGGTCCGTCTCCCACTCTTAGTATTGCTCATAGAGCAAAGGACCCAACACATAAGTCATAGAAGAAATAAAAGGTTATTCAATAGCCAAATTCTTATAAGTATTAATAAAATTTCCAAGTTGAGTTTATTTCATGGGAATCAAAACAGATTCTTAATGCTAGGTGAACTTCAAGAATACTTATCTAAAATTACTGAATCCTTTTTTTGCTACTACTTTCCTGATAAAAAAGTAATTTTTATAAACATGAATGTTTTATGGGGGTTTTGGATGGAAATCATAATTATATGAAATGCTTAGAAAAACAAAATTCTTTTTAAAAAAAGTTAATACTGAAGAGTTTCTGTTTTATTTGAAAAATTTCATGCAGCACTATGATATATGTTTGTGACAACACAGGGAACAAAATGAGCTTTAATATTTGTCAGGAATAAATGGTAGGAGAGTTGAAAGTAAAACTTAACTTCTGCCTTGTTAAACTGCAGTTCAAGGTTTCATCACTTCCTTCATTATGAGATTGCTATCACCTGGTGCTTTGGAACAGCCTTTACTCATTAGTCAACAAATAATTATTAGCTACACAGAATTTTAATGGTATCCTGTAAACTTTCACCATATTCGAAGAAGGGTCAGTTTCAAACAACCAAAGCTTACAAAATACGACCATGTGTTTTAAAAGACAGTATGTTCCATTAATATACCCACTGGGGTCCAGATAATTCTTGGGTGTTTGCAGATGAACTCTGAAGTTCTGTAGATCTAGCAGAATACTTTTAAGCATAAACTACCAACACCACAGGGTTTTTTTTCATGTGGTTATTCATGCTTTCTAAATTTTCAGGATAAAAAATTGCCACTTGAAGGAAGCGAGGTTGAAGATCTGGCACATAAGCAGTGGAAAAAAATTTTGGACAGAATCTTGCTTGATTTGGCAGCTCACTGGCCTCGCATAGATCCAGCGTTAGATTTCCTGAAACATTTCATCTTCTTGAAAGTCACATTTTAGGCATGCATTGGTGCAGTCTGCAATGCAGGCATTTACATTATGTATAATGTATTAACTACTGCATATAAAGAAACAGAAACCATTAGCAATTCCCTCTGCAAACATTACAGCAAGAAATACACTGATTTTGTGCAGAAGTATGGGTGTGCAAACAGAAGCTAGGGGTTTTTTTTCAAACTCAGGCTCTGCGGTGCTTGTACCCCAGCCTCAGCTCTGCGACAGGCCCCGAAAGGGTAAGGAGAGAAGCAGATAAAATCCACGTGGCTCATCACATCCTAATTTAAGGGAAGTAGACAGAGAGCAACTAGGAAATGTAAACTGGACCTACAGTATGTCACAGCGGCCACTGTCTTTGGTTTACATACCCAGGGTGTACTGACCAGAGACACTGGCTGATCCAGCAGATGATCATCCCTGTTTCTTTCCAGAGTGTTTATTTTTTTTTCTTGTGTTTCAGCAGCAAGTTGTTCTGTCACTTCTTATTTGCCTCTGTCAAAGGACAGCGTCGTCTTACAGAGATAGGTACTGTGTCACCCCTCTGGTTACCTGCTGGGTTTTGTGAACTCTATTTCAAATAAGGTTCTTCACATTCTTGTGTGAGCCACAGGGGCCTTGGGAAGAGGAAGATACTTTTATTATTGTTTGTTTGTGGTTATGTTAAAATTGTAGGGTCTCATCTCAGAAGTTTAAAGAATTTCCTATATCTGAGGTTATTCATTCAAACAGAAATTTAAGACTGAATTTCTCTGAATCTTCCCAGGCTCTACATGAATTTAATGCTGAATCTCATACACACTCAGAAGAATTCACTGTGTAAGATCAGAAAGGGAACTGTTTCCTTCGGACCCATGCCCTGGACCACGCAACTGTCGTTTGTTATTCCAGTAAACTTCAATCAAAAAGAAAAACAGATTTTCAGGAGTCTGTTTTGGGAACAACCTTACACCCTTAACGACTAACTACTTTTTAGTTGTCAGTAGCAAACATTTATATGTATTTTCTCACAATATCAACCCAAGAAAGCTTTGAGAGGTTACTGTTTTAGTTATCCTGATGTGGAGCGCTGCCATGATTTTCTCACCTATGCCTACCGCCAGAAGATACTAAAAACCCTGGGTACTAAAGCAAGAGTTTAAGTTTAAGCTCAGCTTAACTTAAGAGCCACTCTATTGAAGCTAGGCACATGCTTGACTGCCTTGCCAAACTGTAGCCTCGTCAATGCAGTAATTAACAGTGACATTATACAACTATTTAAGATCATCAGCTTCATGGACTGAAAGTATAAAGAAGCACCTTGAAAGAAGATCTATTTTTGTTGCTTATGTGCTGGTGATTTAACTTCCTTTGCCAGTTATCATGCTCTGTAAGGATAAATACACCCTTAACATATAGTCAGACTTTTAAATCTAGCAGCACAGTAACGCGTGCGGGGGCCCAATGCTGTCCTTTTGTAGGAAGCAATTTTCATGTTGTAAGCAGCTAAGATGAAAGCAACACATAACTCATTTAGGTAGTGCCGCAGACAGACTCAGGTTAACTACAAAGGGCAGCTCGGCATGTCACCCACGGTCTCCCAAATTCCTTCAGCTGCCTGTTTGCAGCTGGAGAGGCTTTGTAAACTATGGATAAAAACAGAGATAGACAGTATTCCCAGAACGCTCTGTAATGCTTGAAAAGCACTTGGTGGGGGGGAATAATAATTTTGACCGAAACTATCTCTGGACAATTCTCACAGTTTGCTGCTTGTATGTCACTTAAGCTGTGTCTGCTTCCCCCCCTTCAAACAATCTCTTCTGGTACAATAGAAATAGTGCCATTTATTTCACAGACTCAGTACGAAACACAAATCCAAGTAATTATACTTTGAATCTCATTCAAGATACTGTTACATGTTAAATTTGCTTAACACAAGGAATATGATGCCAGCTTTAGTGTAGTTTAGCTATATTCCCATTCAATACAGCATATGCTACCCATACATCAAACTTTCTATGGGGCTTTGTGGTAAGTACTTACAAATGTACAATTCTTTAGCTATGCGTATTTACTGCTACTTTATTAGCAAGAAATGAATTGAGATTTCCTTAAGAAAAAGTAGGTTTTGTCAAGTATCTGATAGCGAAACTTTCCAGTTCCTCCTGCAAGCTATGTCTCCCCTGCTGTTGTCACTGTTAATTTAGAGCGAACTTGCGCGTGGGTTGAGCTCCAACTGCATATTCAGTCCAGCTTATTACACCACAGAGCAGTGAGTCATGACTGGGGCTGATAAAGGCAGATGCTGTACTTTCCTTTCTGTACTGAGATTAGTTTACATTTTAATTATGTTTTGACAGTATAGGTGGCCTTTCATTAGCATTACAGGGCTGCAACATCACCCGAAGGTGGAACCAGCGCACAGTTTCCATCACATGTGGGTTTCCTTTGATACTGCCCTGGCAGCACTGGGAAGGAACCGCATTCTGCATTCAGGTCGTAAAGGAGCAACCCCGTTGGGCTCCACGGGGCTCCGCTTCTGACGGCTGACTGGTGCTTCCTCCTTCCCATTAAGGCATAAAGGGATGAAAACTGCAATCTAAGCATCTGTGCGGGTTATTCATATGCAGACTGTGCTCTGGATAGTTGCTGGAGTAGTCACGCACCTTGGCTGCTGAGCAGCGTTGGGTCATCAGGTGCAAGAGCTGGTAGAAGCTTGCTGATATATCACCAGTAAAAAAAGCAGCACAGCAGAGCGGGCGTGATGGGGAGAACTATTTGCTATTACAGACAAGTAACAGTACTTCTTCCTCTAGATTCAGGAGGTGTGATGCTCAGAAACCTTTCCCTCCCTTGACTACTCCTACTGCAATGCGCCTTCATGTTATTTTTGCTGGGGCTTGCTTTAACCCTAAATGATCACAGAACTCCAGCTCCAGTGATCATCCTCACAGACCGCTGCAAACGGCTCTAAAAGCAGCTTAGGATTGTTTTCAGAGAGAGGAATGGTTGGCAGTATACACAGATCCCAGCTTTACAAATCCCTACTACCTCAATTAATAAAACCCACTCAAAAATCTTGTGCTGTTTTCCACATGTTCAATGTAAATATCTGTACCCTTATACTTGTATGGGATTTTCCTGCTGAATAATTTTATTTTTCATCTTCCAATAAACTTGTTAAATACATAAAACACAGACATTTCAGCTAAGGCTCAGGGATTCAGCTGGAGATACAACATGAGGCGTAAAAATATTTTCCTTTACATTACACTACAATTTAAACTACATTTGATTAGATGAGATTTAGAGGCAAATAATGTGAGTTAAAAATCCATTTTGCAGAAATCACATTCGATGCACCACTTGTTCAGGTAGATTTTGCACTTATGAAATAATCTGCCACCTGTTTGCTGCGTTATTAATAACACCGGATTTGGGGTGTAATTTTCAGCAATCAGTTGCAAGTGAGTAAAATCACAGCAGAAATTCCCCAATTCAACATAAACTACAAGCTAGACAATGGAAATCTGCATCTAACATTTGTCAAGTTGGACGCGGGCCTTCTATTGTGTGGCTGTCTGCACAGAGTTTGCGCTAGGCGTGACTCAAAGCCTGTTTGTTACCAAATGACTATCTGCAAAGCAGATTCTTTTCAAGTATGTCTTAAAATTTAAATAAGAAATGTGACTGAATGGGAAACAATACTGCATTTGCATGAAAGGTTTGTAACAGTGCAAATTACAGTCCCTTTCGAAGTGCAGTAGATGCCAATCAAAATGAAAATCCTGTACGTTCAAAAACACTGAACGGTTTTCATTCTGAGAATGAACTGATACGTTAAATGAGAGAGAAATTACACAAACAACCTCTGCTCTCCCGGAATCCTGTAAAATAGGTAACGCAGAAGATCTGCTACAACAGTCTAACATGAAAAATGCAGCAGGTCAGTGCACTGAAGCTTATACCTTGGACCCTTAGCTTCTCCCATCTTGCTCGGTGTTTCTTATAGGATGTTAAAAGGCAGAGTGAGAGGAAGCAGTATGTTGGAAAGAACAAATATTTTAAAATCACAATGATATATATGTAAGAGAAAAATATTTGGAATACCTCTAAGGAAAATAGGAGCTGCATGCTTTTCTTCAGTTGTCAAAAAAGAAAAAGTTGAACAGTAGCCCCCTAAAAATGGGGAAAGATGAATCACTGCAGAGGGAGTATATAATGCTGAAGAGGGACAGTATCTGCAGGAAAAATCTGTACAATCACAGCAATAAAACCCCACATAATTAGCATGTGCCTTTACTTGGGCTTGACATTTGACACAACATCAAACTCAAAATTAACATGAGAATTCAAAGGCAATCTTGTTGCCTAACCAGAAAAAATGTGCAAATGAATGACCAGTCAGGTATCAGGAAAAACAGGGAAGATTTTCATCTGTTATTTATGCAAGAGTTATGAATCAATGACAGTTGAAAACTTCAGTGATTTTTTTATTCTCTAAAAAAGCTTGTACACTCTTTTCTATACCCACTGTCCCCACACGGAAAACACGGCTAGCCCTACTGACAAAATGGGAAGAGAGCCCGCTTCAAAATAACCTGTTGACATATGGAGAACGATGGAAACAAATGCTGCTGAGAAGTAAGCAGAAGGAACATCTGAAATGAATCATTTGAAAGCTGAGCATATGTAGGTGGATCTGGCCAAATTAGACTTTGCTAAAGGGGAAAAAAAACCCATTGGGAAAATAAAGGAGAAAGCAGAATGAGATAATTGTTAGGAAAGATAGTACTGTAATACTTACGGGGAATGGGAATACTTCAGCTCACAAAGCAAAAGACAGAATTTATGTAGGCAGAATAAAATCTTCATCTGGGCAAAAAATATCTACTAACTCTTTCTCTTGATTTAATTACAATTCTATTAGATACTTTTTAAAGCATATCCCTGTTAAGCTTAGGCAGCCTGTTTACAATATGTATAGACTTACGAAAGGATTTACGAATACACATTGTTTGCCAAAAATGTAAATTCAAAACATATTGTGTTCTATACAGGAATCATCTAGTCACCTGTGCTATTAGCTTCATGCAACGCTATAGCAGTTCCTGTTTGCACATCAGGAGTGACCACCAGTAGGGCTGAAACCCCTAATGCCTTCAGCACCAGTACAGCAATACTGTATTTGACTACACATAAAAAGATTTCCCTTCTGCAGTAACCTCTGCAATAAATTGCAAGAAGACTGACCTAATTTTAGTTTCTAAAAATTCTTCTTCAGTTATTCTGAGAAAAAAAATATTGGCTGAGTATATATAGGCATGGATATATCAATACATAGATTTTTTTGTCTGTGCAAAATTTACTCGCAAGGCAACAGCTAATATGAAATTTATTAGAAGGCAAGACACAGGATTTTGTGATACTTTTGTTCAGTGTACCTGAACTGTACCACTTTTTCATGAAGTTCTATGTAGAGATTAGGCCAACTTCAAATCAACTGTGCAGAATAATTTACCAGGTTGAAGAAGCAAATCAGTGCAAGTGACACAAATACAGAAAGTCCTAAGAATCCACTTTGAATCACTGCATCTGGTTTCCAGAACAGTGTACTCTGAAAAGCAATAAGGTTCTCCTTATACTGTTATTTCTTATAAGTTCTCTGAAAAGTGCTTAGTAAGTTCCTTTCATATTGGGCCTAAACATTTATGATGTCTGTAACGTCTCCAGGAAAGCCATGATCATATTAATCAATGTAATTTCAAAGAGGTTCTGCTTATATAAAGTGTATGAAATCTTTCCAAAAAGTGGACTAACAAGTCAAAGATGAATAAGTATATTATTTTATTTATCTGTTTAAACATTGGTTGGAAAGTGGCTGCCTTCTAACTTGTTAATAAAAAGTCCTCTGAAAGATATAAAAAAGACATGCAATTTAAAAGTTATCCAAAAATGTAATTTTTTTTTTTTACTCTTGCAGGTTGAGATATAAAGGCAGCATATGACACCAAGCAAAATCCCCTGAAATGAATGGAATTGACTCTCATTTTCCAGACTTGTGTCTGCTGCAGCCCTGACCTTTTTTGACAGCTTGAAATGTAGAATTTTTATCTAGTGGACTCTTGAACTCTGCTATCTGCCAAGAAGAAACTTGGTCCTTTGAGTTTTATTTCATTCTAGAATGAAATCTCTAGATGTTATCTAGCTAGAATCATATCCTTATCCACCCTTTAGAAATCTGGATAACAGATTTCAGGAAGGTGTCTGGTGCCAATTTTGTTATTACAATGTGAATTATAACCATCTGAACCATCTGCACCAGTTATAAATCCTAAATATCAGATACTCTTTTTCTTTGAGATTTTGCTTCCACCTGCATCATCTCACATGCTTAAAGTGCAGCAGTTTTGCCGAGCTCTTCTATGAAATGAAGAAGTTATTCCACACATGCATTAACTCTCACTTCAAAATATCCAGGACTTGTCACACTGCCTAATTTTTCTGTAAGGTGTGAATTGCAATTTTGCAGTGTGTGATAGTTGAAAGACTTGCCATTTGGACTAGATTTTCCAGGTCTGATGTAGTCTTTGATCCAATAAAATATATTGTTCCTCTTGGTGGTCTGCAGTGAGATTTCCAGAGACCTCAGCCTCATAGCAGGAGTAGGTTTCTACAAAGCTGCAATTAGACCTTGCTCAGCATTGTTCGAAATGATTGATTCAGCATATTTCAAAGTCAGGTTGGCTCCAGTAGGAATGGATATTCACTCTTCACCAAAAATCTGGACAAATGCAGCTTTTTTCCACAGAGGATCATTCAGATGATCATAGCTCATTGTCTTGAATAGGTATCATGGTCATTAACTTGCTTCTAAACATCTGCATCAGAGCTTTGGTAGATCACAGGAGACAGTGACTGCCTAAGTTTGCTGGAAAGAACATACTTTCAGGTGCACATTATACCAAGGCTTAGGTATTTGTTTCCACCTGAAAAATCAGTCATGTCTGCAAAACTCCATGCGAAATCACTAGCACCATACAGCTGTGTAGAAGCATTTTTTAAATGAGAGGAGTATTTTAGGGAATAAGTGAGCAGCAGATAGCAGTCACACTAAAGTCAGCTCCATGGTGCAATAATTTGTTCAGAAACAGAGATGACATATGATGAAAATTTATATATGCTTAAGTAAGTTAATGAGGTGTCCTATACTATTAAAAAGTAGTTTCCAAAACTCCAAGCTTACCCTTTTTTTTAAAAAAAAAAAAGTGTTCTTTCTTATTTCTTGAACAGGCAACACTGCTTTACTCTGTCCCAGATGGAGCAGTAAGACATACAACATGGTGTTGGACTGCTTTGAAAAGTACTTTTTTAATTGAACAGTATGTCTAAAAACTTTAAGCTCCCCTAAAAATGAGACAAGAATATAAGTCATATCTGTCCAAGGAAATCGTAGCTTGCAAACCAACTTTTCTTGCAAAAATTTTGTGAGACGATACTCAACCTGCTCATATTGGAATAGATTGTAGACAGGGGCTGCTCCAAAATACATTAGTGTGGTGAATTCTAAATGACTGGTTTGTCAGTTGCAACCGATTTTTCTGATGAACATGTTTTTCCAGCAATATTTACTGTTCTTTGACTAATGTGCTAGGTGAGCGTCTCATTTTGAGTCTTCAGAGTAAATCTTTACACCTAAGAAATCACGTTCTTTTGTCTTTCTCCAGACCTCACCAACAGACATTGAGTTTTCCTCAATCAGTACTGTTATTTCTCTTACGTATTTACTTGTTTCTGTTGCTATTTTATTATGGCAATACCTCTCTATATAGTACAGGGCAGCACCATCCTATTATGATGCCTACTGTAAAGATACACTGTCACAATTCCTAATAATGGTTTTGATTTAAAAAAAGACAAAGCCAGAGAGTAGGAAAAGTTATTTAAGCAATAAAGGTAAACTTCATGCATTGTACACATTTACATGTGTAGACTGTTAGAGTTTGGATGGCTCCTTGTGGTTGCAAGGAAAGAGATGAAGGACGTTACACAAGTAAAAGTATGAAGGGACAGAGAAGGGAATTAGGTGGTAGAGAATGGGAAGCAGAGAGGACAGAGTGAATGAGACTGAGCAGCTGAAAGCTGAGGACAAGAAACATCCAAAACCCAAGGTCAGTGGCACAAATATTGAAAAAATACAGAGGTTATCCATGCCCAGAGGCACTAAACCATGGAGCAGTAACACAATGCTACGTTTGCAATGCAAATGATTTTTCAGGTAACATGAACTGACAAAATGTGCAACAAGTGACTGGTAAGCAGAAACGTGTCTGTATGTTTTCCACATTGTAGAAGTCTCCATACTGATGTCATCCTTTAGCTCTCCTGGTGGAAGTGCAGCCATGCAGGGGATGTGCTGTGTCCTGCATTCTCAGGATTTGCCTGTATCTCAGTAGGATGCTCACCTGAACTTCTAGAATTTCTTGCAGTTCTGCTTTTGAGACATCATGCTGTTAATGTTTCATCCAGGAATTTTTTTTATAAATCTTTCACGTACTTTCAGCAAATGCTTGTGTACGTTGGCTGGCTTCCTGGAATAGTTTTAAATATGTTCCTTCTGAAGGCCATCTCCTTACCACTTAAAATGGGTCTTGTAACAATAAAACTGCAATCTCAACTCTTACCTTCCTAAAGTATCAAATGTTTACCTCACTTTTTTGATGGGTAAATCCCAAAAGGGCAATTCCAGAAGGCGCAGCTAGCTCTAGAATTATTTAAGAGATCATTAATGTAGCATTGGTCGCTAAGATTTGCCACCTTACTTTCCAATTAAAATGTGTGTTTCAAATTTGTTCTTCCCGGTTAGACGTAACTGAACTACAGTTATTGCATGACAACAACCTGGAAACCTTCCAGCTTTCACTCATCCATGGGAAGACTAATTATATTGTATTAAAAGACATATTTAAGTAATGCAAAATGGGCCCCTATAAAGTCTGTCATCATTATCAGAGTCCGTATTTCATATTAAGTGTTTAACCCCATTCCATTGTTCATCAAAATCAAACACATGAATGAAACGGCCTGCTGTCCTGTGATTCATTACCTCTCAAATGAACCCATTGAAATGCCAGCAGGCAGGTTAGTTCAGCAAACATCCCTTCTGGCGACAGCCAGCCTCCCCCCCGATATCTCTGCTTTTACTCATCAAATGCTTTGTTCATTCACAGCTTTTTGGATGCAGTTATTTAAATCACACCAAGTCGGTTGCCAGTGGGTTGGCAGCTCGTCCGCCTTCTTGCAGAGGTCTGCCAGGCTCACTCCAGGGGAGCCTGGAGAGCAGCTCTTGCCAGAGGCTCTGTGGTATTAACCACCGGAGGCTTCTGGGGCTGAGGCATGGAGCGAGAGAAATCTGCAAGCGAATGGTAGGTTGCCCGTGAGGTATCCTGTAGGTGGAAGGCAGCTGAATCATGGCCCGTACTGTGATGATGACTGCTTTCACAGCTGCCTGTAAACAGGACTTGAGATATAACCTAAAGAACCCTAGCAGAGATGATCTCTGATGCAGATGCACACAAGTAGACAACCAGAGCAATATTACACCTCATTGCAGCCAGGACTTTGGAGCACTCTCAGAATGACCAGACTTACTGCTATGTACTGTCCAGCTCACACTCCCATTTCCTCCTTTATTGAGGAGCATCTGGGAAAGCGGCCAGGAACAAGCTGGTTTCTCCAAAAGAGACGTTGAAGGAGCTCGCTCTGGCTGCCAGCTTCCTCAAAGGCTCCCGAGACGCAGGCAGGAAGAGGGCTGAAGGTTGCATACCTTGCTGCAGCCCTCTCCCACGTAACACCTTTCCTGAAGGCTCCTCAGCCCCCTCGCAGAGTCTGTCCAAATATGCACTCATCACATTCCTGGGTCGGGTGTAGTGCCCCCGGGAAAGATCCGTAGGAGTCCTAAAACTAAAGCATTCAGCAGAGGTCTTTTAAAATCCAAATTACATGAAAATAAAAGGTCTGAATCTCAGAAATCCTAAGCCCAATCAGAAAGCATGGAGCTGCTGAGGTTTCAGCCTCCCCTCCAAATCCTTCCCATGTTAGCCCGGTTCATGGGGGAGCTGTGTTTCAGCAGACCCCCGCATTGCTCCTGCTCGGTTTCCCCGGTGGCAGTGAACCCGGCTGCATATGCACAGCCCAGCCATAGTCAGGAGGAGCCTCCCAGGCATCAGCTCTCCTGGCCACACCACC
This sequence comes from Pluvialis apricaria, assembly GCA_017639485.1. Lineage (NCBI taxonomy): Eukaryota > Metazoa > Chordata > Aves > Charadriiformes > Charadriidae > Pluvialis > Pluvialis apricaria. The sequence continues at coordinate 188,978,976 of CM030007.1, read as the reverse complement.
TGCAGGACAACACCTTTCAGGAAAACTCAGGTAAAAATTAACTTGCAATGAAGTCTGCAGCTACTAATCAATCCCCCACTTAGGTGCTCCATTTGTACTCTGTAGGCACAGGTTTCAGGTCGATTGCAGATACCAGGAGGAAGCTTTTTATTAAAAAAAGCTGTCAAACAGCCACCTCTGAATATGGTGAAACCTTAATAAGTATCATTATTGTAGGTGTTTCTTATAGAGCTAAAACACCTCAATCAAGAATAATTCTTTCCTGTGTTGAGATTGTGCTTTCAGAGTTTGCCAGCTGCCTCGTCCCAGGAAAACACAGCTCCTGGCTAGAAAGGAGCACTGGTACGCTTGAGCCCACCGGTGGCTTTGGAAACTACAGCCCAGGTCTCTTACTGGCAGCAGAATGGGGCAGAAGTCACGGCAGCGGCTGCACTATTGCTCATTTATTCACAGCAGCTCCTTCAGAGACAAGTCAATACATTATGGTCATGTTAGAAATACAGGGTTACTTCCAGCAAGGTCTAGTAATGCAGCCTGGGAAGGACGCACATGTGGATCTCACTAGCAGGAGGAGGTGAGTTTCCTGCAAGCTTAATCAAAGGAAGAGAAATCACACGATGTGATACTTATTACGCTTCTGCTCTGTGAAATGAGAAAACACACACGCTTTGTACTTCAGCTTGGAGAATGATGTGTGTGAGCAGAAACAACTGTGCTGCAGCTCCTCGGTGTCTGCTCACCAGGACTCTGTTCAAGACGAGATGATAACAAGATAATAGGTATTTCCTGCTTAACAATTACATGAATAAAAAGCAGAGCAGCACATGCCAGACATCAGCAAAATGTGGCGAGCTCCCAGCCAGGGAAATACACCCCAGCAACAGATCATAAACCAAACACAGGAGCAGCAACACTGGTGACCAGAGAGAGACAAAAGCTTGTGTAAGTAACGGAGACACTTTGTGAACTCATGTGACAGCCAGACTTCAAGATGGCAAGTGCTCCTCTGCAGCTATTAAACCAACTGACTGAAAACCAAGCGCAGGAAAAAGCCCAGGTTTGGGTTTTTTTTTTCAAGGAAAAGGACTATTATGAGATATCCCCAAGTCCAAATGACTACAGATGGGAGAAAACAGCTGCACCAAGAAAAACAAATAGCTTCCTCTCAGCCCAAAACCAACTGGCCCAGCACATGCTGTAACAGCATCCCAGTTCTACCATCATGTTTTATTTTACAGTATCACAGTATTGTCAGGGTTGGAAGGGACCTCTGGAGATCATCTAAGTCCAACCCCCCTGCCACAGCAGGGACACCTACAGCACATTGCACAGGACGGCATCCAGGCGGGTTTTGAATGTCTCCAGTGTGGGAGACTCTACAACCTCTCTGGGCAGCCTGTGCCAGTGCTCTGCCACCCTCAAAGGAAAGAAGTTCCTCCTCATGTTTAGATGGAACTTCCTGTGCTCCAGTTTGTGCCCGTTACCTCTTGTCCTATCACTGGGCACCACTGAAAAAAGACTCTTCTCATCTACCTGGCACCCTCCCCTTAAGTATTTATAAGTATTGATAAGATCCACCCTGAGTCTTCTTTTTTCTAGACTAAAAAGACCCAAGTCCCTGAGCCTTTCCTCATAAGAAAGATGCTCCAGTCCCCTAATCATCTTAGTAGCTCTTTGCTGGACCCTCTCCAGCAGTTCCCTGTCCTTCTTGAACCGGGGAGCCCAGAACTGGACACAATACTCCAGATGCGGCCTCCCCAGGGCAGAGTAGAGGGGGAGGATGACCTCCCTCGACCTGCTGGCCCCACTCTTCTTGATACACCCCAGGATGCCATTGGCCTTCTTGGCCACCAGGGCACATTGCTGCCTCATGGTCATCCTGTTGTCCACCAGGACTCCCAGGTCCCTTTCCACAGAGCTGCTCTCCAGGAGGTCAGCCCCCAACCTGTACTGATGCATGGGGTTATTCCTCCCCAGATGCAGTACCCTACACTTGCCTTTGTTGAACCTCATCAGGTTTTTTTCTGCCCAACTCTCCAGCCTGTTCAGGTCATGTTGTATGGTGTCACAGCCTTCCGGCGTGTCAGCCACCCCTCCCAGTTTTGTATCATCAGCAAACTTGCTGATGGTACACTTTATCCCTTCATCCAGGTCATTGATGAATATATTGAACAGGACTGGACCCATTTTTTTGCATTTTCACTACATCAAAGAAGTGATTTAAGAGGTAACCCTTGTTGGAGTGATTGCTGCCAGAAAATGTACCGAGTCCTCTCCCTCAGACTAACACTAACTGAAGCTGCAGCAGAAACTGAAGCAGTATTTTTGAGATATATGAGTCGCTTCCCTTATGGTTGTCCAGTGGAAATGTTCGGGATGTTAAATGTCATTAACTTGTCTCTGCTTAAATTCTGCAGAATGGCAGAGGGGAGGTGATGGGTAAGGATGGAGGAACAATCACTGCCCTCACGCTGCCATGTAGGGAGAAGGGAAAGATCCATTCTAGGTCTCTGAATAGCTTCAGTTGAAAAAGTTTGAACTTTTTATTTCGAGAGACTAAAAATAAATATTTTAATATTTCTTTTTGAAATGGCGTATTTCTTTTTGAAATGGCATATTTCTTTTTGAAATCAAGCTATATCTTACTGAAAAGAAAAACATGCAGAGCACATCAGCAGGAAACCCAAACAGTATCACAAAATGTTTCACTTTGGGTCTGGAAAAAAATAATTACAACTCATCTTTTCATCGACATGCCTGAAGTGATACCAGCTATTGATTTTGCTTGGGGAGAAAAGAAAAAGGCCTGAATATTTTTCAGGCTAAGCTCAAATGGAAAAATTCTTTCAGCCGTTTCCTTCCAATCTAGCTAAAAGTCCACTGTTTGCCTGGTTTTAATGGAAACCTGAACAACTGAGTGTAGTGACATATCGTCCAAGGTGTGCACATTTGGAAGAGAAATGCTGTTTTCCCCCATTTATTTTTGTGCCTGACCTTTGCCCAGCAAAAAAAAAAAACAAACCCCAGTATACCTTAAGGCCTCCCCAATGCAATGAGCAGTGCTGGCTCCCCGGCCAAGCCCAGTGACACGACTCGGTCCAGGCAGCTAAACTCTTCGTCCCCATCCCACATTGCCACCTGGGGCTGGTGCCTGAGCTGGGCAGCCCCATGCAGGGGGCCCGTGAGCAAATGGGGGAGCAGGCCAAGGTGGCATCAGCCCCCAGCTTCATTTCCAGGAGCAGACGGAGCTGGAGGTCACAGCGAGGGGGAGAAGTGGCAGCGGGGCACAGCGGGCAGCGAGCCCACAGAGCCACCCTGACCCGTCAGGGCTGCACCATCCACCAAGCGTCAAGGCTCCTGGGCAGGACTGTGCTTGTAAAGCGAGCTTGATGGACCAACACCATCTTTTCTCCCCTCTTCAGCAGCTAAAATTGCAGTGTTTAAAAGGGTGATGCAGAAGAAAGTGAGGAAAAGCAAAATAAGCAAGTAAGAGCAACCAAAACCGAGCTGATGTTTTCTGATCAGCCAGGAGGATCCTCGATCACCAGTTTTTCCTATGTTCTGCATTCAGGTGTCCAGCTCCTCCTTGCGTGCTCTCTGGTCAGGAACACAGCCAGTGGGAAGGTCCCCAGTGGGACGGTGCTAGGACTCTGCTGAAGTTACCAAAACAGGACTTTGGAGACCGGAACCCGTCATTGGCTCACTTATAAGCTTGTGAGTGGCTGCAGGCAATTTCCCAGGTCTCATTTCATTAAAGTCATTCCCCAGGAGCTGAATTTAATTACTTCAGTGGGATTCACGTATGTTCTTAAGTATTTTCCTGAATCAGGACCTTAATTGCTCTGTGCCTTTGCTCCCCATCTGCAAGATAGGTTTAACGTTTGCTTTCTCCCACTCCCTATTTAGATTTACGTTCTCCCAGTCAAGGCCTGTCTCCCGGTCCCTGTCTGCTCAGCACTTTGTCTGATAAGGCTGCAGTTCCACTTGAGCTATTATTGGACCTTGTCACATTTCACGCTTACAGAAGCCACGCTCCAAAACCTGGTGGCCTTTGTGTGCCTTTTGTGTCTCTGACAGTGGCAAAATAAGTTGCATGTTGATTTGGGAGCAAAGCAGCAAGCGGTGTTTTTTACTTTAACTCCATCACAAATAGAATAATTACATGGCACTTTGAGACAATTTGCTAAAGATGCTCACACATTTCAAGAGGGTAAAATTGCTTTATACAAAGCAATTACAAAATAGCTAATTAGTGCAACTGACTATGAGCTCTTACAAACATGTTACGCAGAGATGTTACTTCTAATGTCAGACAACAAGCCTCGAGTTTATGAGTTTTTTTCAGGTAATGAAGAAACTCTTCCAATGCAATAAATACGCTGTTTTCAGCCGAGACTTTCTTAGCCAAGATGTGCATCGATCCCCAAATTAATAAGCCTGTGTTCCTGCCACGTGCCTTCCCTACAGCCTCATTGCACCGTAACTTTGCCTTTGTCAGGTGAGTAGCAAGATAATTACTGGTGCAGCTGGGCAGCAGCCTCACGTGAAGAAGAGCAGCCAGGACATTAGCACGCTTGTCGGAAAACAGACTTTGGGTACCTCCCGGGTGAATGCACTCGCTGCTGTGCTCTCCCCAGAGGAACTTGGCTGCGTACTCCAGGACCAGTGGACGCAGAAAGAAGCTTTGAAAGAGCTTTCTAATTCTGATATAAGGATTAATCACCAATTAATTCTTTCTGTCACCTCCCTGCAAGCTGACAAAAGACCTGTGGGGAAAAAAAGCAGTTATCTTGGCCCAGCTGGTTGTTAGGTGTTTTGCCGTGTGAGACAGTGGGATCTGTGAAACCAGAAGAGACTGCTTTTCAGTGATTCGTGTTTAGATTCCACTGGCTGATAAAAAATGAGCAGATTATGGACAATATGTCTTTCGCAAAAACTCTTCTTTAAAATTCTACGGGGAGAACAATCACGTGTGAAGAAAAATGCAATTTCTGGGTTGTTGGAGTTTTCCTTTTATTTTCAGACAAAAGGTATCCATTATGTATGAAGTAATTGTTGCAGGCTGTGAAATTAGTCTTAAACATAAGTGATGGACAAGAGTCACATAGCTTTACAGAGTTAATAAAATACAAACCGGAGATAAAGTGAGTCCCTGGGTATTTTTGTTGGAGAGCTGTTAAAGCAATTGCTGGTGGAACATTACACCTCAGTGTAAATCTAGGGACGTTTTGCAAAAAATAACTTTTAGAAAGAAATCCAGACTGTGAATTTCGTATAGAATTTTAAACCATCTGTGCATTGTCACTCTAACACTGAGATCTCACTTATTTGTGTATTTTACCCATATGATCTGATGTAAGTGGGAATAGGAAGGAAGCACTAAAATCTCCATTAAAATCAGTGATAACACAGATAAACATTTCATCCTTTGTAGGTATAAAATTTCTTTCATTTAGCTTTAAAACCACATCCACATTTCGGTTCCTCTTCATCTGTGTCATAAAAGTTAGAATTTCTGTTTATAAAGATGCAATAGCTTAGATATTTTGTACATTAAACTTCACAAAATGGAAAAATGAACAATCCTGTTCCTTCTGCCCATACGACTAGGGAAGGAACTAGGCAATATACAGGTGTGCTCTTTAGGTATAACTTATGTTTTACAAGTTCATTTGTTTTTTGGATTGATCTTTCTCTTACAAATGAGTGAAACTGTCACAAATCTCTTTCAAAACCAAATGCCTTCATTTGACCACCTCTTACTCTGTGCAGGTCTTTGATAGCAGTGTGTTAATGCCATAACTGAAATGAAAGAGCATTATGCAAATCTGATATACATATATATAACAAACTCATGTTCTTAGTGTCTGAGGACTCCAAATGTGACCTCCATATTTCTGAATATCCAAATTGTAAGTAGGTGATAGATCTGAAGTGAATTCAGTATATGAAAACAGAATGAGATGAACTAAAGACATGGATTACTAAGCATTACATGGTAGCTCTTATCATTGACATCTCCCTTTGCTGGCTCAGCCATCGCTCCAAGCAGTGATATAATAATGTTGCCTCCATTAAAACATTGGGTTACCTTGGATAGGCTCCGGAATTGCTTGCATTTTGAATGTCTTAGACCAGAAGGGAATGATTTTTGCGACCTGCCTGCTGTTTTCATAAAGAAGACCTCACTCCTTTTAAGTGCATCAAACAGCCCTTCTTTTAGTATTTGGCTAATTGATTTATTTAAGACTCCTCAGTCCTGATACATAAGTAGCTACATACTTCCAGATGCACTACTAACCTCTCTTATAAAATCTTTTGCAAGGAGCTGACCTTCACACCTGTCACAGTTACAGCTGCATTGAGCAGCACAGCTCATCCCTATTGACAGCCATACCATGATTTCCAAGGAAGACAGGTTGACTGGTGGGCATCGACAGCAAACTGTGGTCTGGAGGATTTTCCTCCCAATTTTCTTACTGTCTTGGCAGTTTTTTTAACTAGCTGTTGATAAGAAGCAATAAATCTACTCAAGCGCTGACAGGGATAATCCAGACAATTGTTGCTTTCTGACTGAGGTGGAACAGGTTTTCTTTGGTTTGTTTATTTGTCGAACATAATCTAACACTTATCCCCGTCTGCGTGTGAGAAATTTACTATGTGTTCCCCTCTGGCAGATGTTTGAGAGAATGTCATCCTACATGAAAGCTGTATATTTGGAGATGCAGCAGAGTCCAGACTTGGTAACCACCATTAATCTCTGTGTCAGCCTGTGTTTTATGTGCCTGCTCCAGCATAATGGATACTCTCACCCAGATGGGAGGCCCAGGAGGCATTGTGTGTCTAGGAGTCCTCTTAACCCTAGCACATCACTAAATCACAGAGATGCTATACCTGCTAGGTCTCCCTGTCAGTCCTGGAAGATATAGCACATGCTGGTCTCGCTAGGCTAGTGATCCTGACACCCTCTCCATAGCTAAGGCCATCTCTTTCCAACCCCTTTTCAGGTGGCCCCATCATGAGAAGGGTAGCTGGTAGCTGCAGAAAGTGTGTTCCTGTGCCTTAGCCCTGGGCAGCAGATGCACACCTTGCATGTTCCCTCCTCAACACCTGTATAAAAGCTGGGATTGACAAAAATCTCAGACTGAATGTTTCATGTCCAATAGATATGTCATTGCAGTGGCATATAATCACGCAAGTACAACAAACTGTATATAACAAGTAAACTTAAAAATTACTTTAAGATTCTGGACATTTTGCATATATCAAAGGTAAGTAAAGTTGTTCTCTACCATTTCTAAAGGTGTAGATCTACTCTTGTGCTCTTACGGTCATTATAGTCTCTAATTTGTTGGCATTAAACTTGTTACATCATGACCTCATTTGAGTTCATTGCCAAACCTGACTATTTTTGTGTCCTTCTGCTGCTCCATCCTCCATTTTTTCCCACCACTCACCAAAATGTGCTACCATGGGATACAAACAGCTGAAAATATTTAAGTGATAGTCCCCAAACTGCAGATGCCTCTGACAAGATAATTAAATACAATGACAGCTGAACGCTGAGAAGAGGCACAAAAATAAAGATGGCAGTCTTTGACATGTATGGGAAATAAGAAACATTTGCTGCTTTCATTTCTAAGGATTAGAAAACATTCTCAAATATTTTGGAGAGAAAAGCTGTTATTTCTTGGAGGGTGATACTGTCTCTTCATTCTAGGAGACTGACTGCGTTGAGGGAAATCTCATGGAAGGAGAGGCTGCCTGATGGTGAGAAGCCATCCAGTCAGTAACACCTCACTGCCGGTTATTTAGGTGCTTTTAAATCTAAAAATGAGATTTCCCCAAGTGCCCTGTTGGCTCTTTTTTGGTGCCACCAAAGTGTGTAAGTTTCTGAGTTTTACCAGCAAAGCCCAGAGAGTCTGAATTTCCTGCCAGGGTGGCCACCTCAGCCTGGTGCCTGTTTGAGGTACATCATGCAATCCCCTCCATACTGGGCAATGGAGCACCCCCAAACTTATCTCCCAGGACAAAGGGCTGCTCCCTTTCCCCGCTACATAATACCATGGATTTGAAGGGTTAGAGCATTCACCGGACACATAGGAGACACAAAGATATTTGAGCAACCTGGTCGAGTGGGAGATGTCCCTGCTCATGGCAGGGGGGTTGGAATTAGGTGACCTTTAAGGTCCCTTCCAACCTAAACCATTTTGTGATGCTATGATTCTATGATTTACTACTTTGTCATAAATGCATAAGTACTAATTAGAGCAATCATTAGTATCTAGGTCTCACATCTCTGATAAGAGCTGTCCTCTCAGCTACAGATTCCTGTGGACTCTGACCCAAGACAATTATAACAAATGTATAATTAATCCATGCAAAATGAAAGAGGGACTACAACCTGCACAGATACAGCTCAGCAGTTAGGAGGTGGCAAAGAAGGGCAGTGGGGAAGATTGAAGGAAAAGGGAGATTTGAACTTGAGTTCTCATAAGGAAAGGATGGAAATCTAAATTTTTGGAACAGGAGATGGTGAGAGAGAAGATCTTTTCTAGCTGCACTTTCTAAGAAGGGCCTGGAATGAGGTCTAACCCCTAGGAGAGGCTGCACATCTGAGACCTCCACTCTGGCGGAGGGATGTGCTTCTCTGCAGTCTGTACTCAGGGCTGTGACTATCCCAAGCCACTCTGTCCTCCACAGCACTTCCCACCAAGAGTGACCGAGAAAGGTGGCTCCTCCCCGCTTGGCTTGCAAGCATTCATGTATGCTGTATTTGGTGCCAAAGCCTCCAGTACGCTGTAAGAAGCCTATGGGTCCAACTTAATCTGTAGGTTCCACTGCAAACAGCATGTTTAACAGCAAGGTGCTGCCATACTTCAAATAGCAAGGCTGAAGTCTTTTTGGGGAGCTAGCTCAAAACATTTTTCCAGTAACAATGTCTTGATTTCCAATACCACAGATTTTTAGCTAAACTTATTTTTTGAACTAGTGATGCCGAAATTTAATTTTCCCAGTTAGCTTAAGGTGATGTCCGCAGCGTGAATTCTTCCCTTTCTGTAACCATTGAAACTACCATTGATCCAGTCCTACAAAATTGCACAGTCAGCAGAAAGCTTTAACCCATATGCAAAGGAGTAGCAAAATGTGCACACTATTGTAATATTTGTTGTCACACAGAGGTCATCTCCTCTTAAGTCAACTTTTTTTCTCTGTTCTACTGCTTTTTTTCTATCTCTCTTTTGGATGTGATAAAAAAATGAAGAGTTAGAGCAACTATTCTCTATAAGCTTCTTTCCTTTCTAGTTTAAAACAAGAACAACTTTATTTTAAATTTTTTTCTAACTCAGAATAGCAGCCTCAGACTCCACTACTTTGTCAGGCTGTTCTACAATGGTGTATATATCTGCTAAAACACACAATTATTTTTTAATGATTTTATAGTTTGAACTTTATTTTAATAAAGGATATGGTTTGGCTCCTGTTTTTCACATAAATCAAGTGTTATAAATTCCAAGTTTAGTTTTATTGGGTATTTTTAATTTTGCAAATACCACAGTAAAAGCAGCTCAGATATCAGAAACTGCATTCTGTTTCATCACCTTACAAATGCCAACAGCACATATGGATGTTCCATAAGCTGCTATCACAAAGGCATTTGTCTGTAATGGGTTGCCTTGTAAACACAAGTTGTGTGTATTTTACTTTCTGAAGTCAGGTGAAATTCTTTCATCTCAATTCAGATGTGATTACTGTAAATAACTCTGATGTTGCTAAGAGACAAATTTCAAAACAAGTCTCAACCACAACAGTATTAATATTAAAAATCTTAAATAAAAATGTTCATAGTATGCAGAACACACTATAACATTCTCTGATCAGGCCAAGTAATTTTTTTTTATTTGAGGGAAGCTGAGTTGCCAACACTGGCAGGTCAGAGGTCAGTAGGTCTGACATGTCCCGTAGTGTACCTGTTGCACACACTCGAGTGATCCTTGCACTCACAGTAGCTCTTTCCCCGTATGCCTAGTACTGCAGGATGCTGAAATACAGAAAATTGGTGCACTTGAGAGGTTTAGGGAAGGATATATTTTTTTACACAAAAAAGTGCTTTGATGTTTTCATTGTCGTCAAAGACAAGATTAATCACATTACTAATCGAGGGGGTGATTTGCTGAAATAAGGTTTTTCAACTTGAAGTATGGGAACCAGACACTGTGTAAGAATATGTCCATTTGAAAAAGAAAAATGCCGTGGAAACTTCAAGCTGGGGCATTAAATATTGCCTTTTGGTACAGAACCTAAAAACAATACTCCCTCATTTCATTCCTTCCTCCTTTTATATGCAACCTTGATTGACCTTGTAGGGCAAGAAACACAAGGTAGGAAATGAGGAACCACTTTCCCCTGAGTTAGGGTAACAATGTAGATGCCATCCAGGGAGATTCAAACAAGCTTTCTGAAGTTAAACTATTGAATAAGATGCATGGTAAGTTATAAACAATCTGATGGGAAAGAGGCGAATAAGATGAGTAAGCTTTCTAGGTGTCTGTGTGAGAGTTTTCAAGTGATACACAGTTTATCTAACACCATTATAATATGTATTCACTCTTTTTTTTATGCGTCCATTTAAGTATAATGGAATAATGTACCTTAGCAGTTATTGAATAGACATGGGTGCGGTTTCATAAAATGCTCATTTTAATTAATACAAAGATGCCAGTTGATTCTCAAGAGAATGAGAAACTAGCTCATCTCGAGGGGTTTGGGAGGGGATTGAGGAAGCCAGGCACTGAGAAATGAGGGAGGTTTCCTGAAGTCAGGCTGTGGGCACTTTGAAACTTAACAACCCTGATGTGCCTCAGTTCCTTTGGAAGTTGTTGTTCGTGCTTGACCTACATTGCGAGCACAACCCTCTTCATCCTGTTAGTTTCTTCAGAGGGTGTAGAATTTGAACTTCTAAAAGAAAACAGACATTTTAAAATTAACGTTCGTGTTAGTGGCAGGGCCAGGCAGCTAACGTGGATGCTGGCCAAGGGAGGGTGCAGCCACAGCCACGAGATCTGGGGAGAGTCTGTTTCCCTGCTGTGAGAACAAGAACACGGAAAGGGATATATGGAAGATGAAGGGAGCAAAGTGATGTGAAGGAAGAAAATGATAAGAAGGATATAAAGAGGGAAAATGGGAGGATCAGACCATGTTGTCATTAGTTTAATTACACCGACTATGATAATAGTAAAAGTAATTGGCAGTACGTGCAGCTCATGGAGATTGGATTGGCCTATCCCTAGAGATAATGAAGCAGCTGAAGAAAAAAGTACATGTAGTTTTAGAGTGCTCAAATGAGACTACACAAAGTGCCTGAAAATACATGAGAGGTGGGAAAATTACACCGGCTTTTACTGCAGAAACAAAATTCATTCATAGCATTCAAGTCAGCTGTGAAAAGATGAGAAGCAAACGAACCCAATTTGTATACTATTGGACAGACCTGCTCTGAGAGACCTTTCTGAGCTTTGGCAAGCTTTGGTGAGCAGGTACTTCTTGCAGCCTGTTGCCCACAGTCGTAGGATGCCGACTACACTAAAGGACTGTGTATCCTTCAGCAAGTGCTCCTTCACCATGTGAAATGTTCAGGGTGTTTTTGAATCAAGAACATTTCATGACAGTAGCAATAGGAATAAAACTAATTACATCTGTTTGATGGTAGGACCTACTTTAAGATAATTTGCAACAAGATCCCTTGGGAAGTTTTCCCCTTTGAAGTGCTTCTTACTCCAGGGTTTCCTTTTGAAGTAACTCCCCCTCTGGATTGCTTTTGAAGTGCTACTTTTCCTTTTCTTAGGTCTTCTTTGGGTTCTGCTTTGTTGCACCTTTCACATTGGAGGTTCACAGCTGAAGATTAGTGGGTAGAAAGGGAGACTTTTGATTTAGACCAGTTTCTCTCTCACATCATCAAGAGGAAGGCCTGGCTGCATCTCCCTAGAAGCAGCCATACAGGGAGGATTAAGAAAGCTACTGCAATTCATTCATCTCTTCACTGGCACCAGCTTCATGTCTAAACTGGCCACCATCCAGACTGAGATGCAGAAATGTCTCCAGCTCTCTAAAATGCCTGTTTTGCATGCATGCAGAACAAGCCTTTTTTATTTTCCTTCCTCTCACCAGCTTAGATATCTGTCCCTCTCCTCTCTTTCCTTGCATGGTATAAGTCTCCACCTGCCACCTGGAAAGCCCTTAATTCTGAGGGACTTCATAACACCATTAGCTGTGATGGACAGTTTGGAAACAACACTTAACTCTGGCAGTGAGACATATCCACCACTAGAAAAGTATCGGCTCCCACACCTTCATCCTGACCTGAGTGTTGGCAAATGCTGCGAGCAGAGAGGCAGGAAACAAAGGTTTGAGGCTGCAGGAGGTTTTTAGATCAGATAAAACTGAGACAAGGATAGAGTCAGGAGGCACTTACTTAGCAGGGCTTAGTAGAAACACAAGAGGTCTACCACCGACCTAAGAGAAGTTTCTCTATCTCCTTAAAGTGCCCTATCAACACCTCACTACATGCTGTGGCAGAAGCCCACAACATATATGTCATGATGCATTGCACATCCCACCAACTCTCCTCCCAGCCTTTCGACCCCAGTGGTTTCCATAATTTGGAAACCACCTTTTTGTCTCCAGGTGAGATGTCCCAGTGTGCAGTTTAGAAGCCTGTATCTGCTTGCATCTCCCAGAGTAGCAACCAGCTGTATGAACCGCTGCTTCCCTCCATGACCCAACACCACCCTTGGCTACCACTGAAGCTGATTGGGGGCTGAAGCCGCTTGACACTGCTGCTACCCTGGGGCCAAGGGTGACGGGGCATTTTTGATGTGGCCAGAGATACATCTGAGGGAGTATTTGAAGGCAGTTCCTCATGGCTGTGGTCCCTCCTCGGGTCATGTCTGTAAAGCAAGGGCAGGTAAGAAGGCATAGACGCTACGGTGGGATAGATAGTGGGCAGCTGTCCCCTCAAGGCATCACTTCTCTTCCTCTTCCCCCAGCCCTGTACAGCAGCACTCCTGAGCCACGCCTCCGTCTTCTTAATGTGGGCATCAGCATGTGGTACTGACCATCTAACGAGGGTATGGGCCCTGTATCCACAACCACACACTGTTGTGAGTGATGGGTCTCTTCTGATGCTGGTCTAGAAGGGCAAGTTTAACCATGGGAGTGGACCAACACTGCTGACACCGGGCACTTTGCAAGCTGCCCAGCAAACCAGTCTGAAGTACAAATGTATTTGCTAAAGACACGGGTATAACTGCTCTTTGAACAAGGAGGTGAACTGACCGCCTGGCGAAACAGCAAGTGATTTGGGGAGTAGCTAACAGCACTTTTCCCAAGTAATTTAGGGGAGATGAAATCAGGCTTAGCAGTCTAGATTGTCGGTGTAATAACATGAAATGTGCATAGCTGGCTAATGTTAATTTAAGAACACTGTGCTGCTCAAAGCAGATTTTTAAAACCTAGAAAATGTTTGCATTTTAACAGGGTCATAATTGAAACAGAAACAAATGTGCCCCATGAGCAAACCAGTCCAAAAGAAATGAGAGTGGGAAATCTTTTTGGCTCTGCAGAAAATCAGGTTAAATTAAATCAAAATAGCTGAAAATACTGAAACAAATGGTGAAGAGACAGTTTGAGCATTATTTAAAATGATATGAGATTAGTGGAAATCTCTCTGAAATATTGTCATTCTCATTATCATACTAGCAAAATATTCTTTATGGAAATACCAGGGCCTTTCAAATATAGAAGGATGCTGACAATACTACATTGTGCCTCAGTCTAGGCAGCCTTCCCTTTTTTGCTATGCTGGTTTCTTCCATAACTCAGAATTGAGAATGTTTCATTTCATCTTGCTAGCAATTGTATTTAGCACCAGTGTAAGACTGCAGATAAGTTGTATCTTTCTGCCACCATAATGCCTGTTTATTAGGTATTTTTGTATGTCATAGAAATTTTAGTCATTCAGACTTGTGTGTACAAACTCAAGCTTTAGTTTCATGTTATGCTTTTCCCAATACTAGTGCTAGTGTGAGGTGACTATTCCCTCCGTGTCCCTATCCCTTTCCCTGTCTTCGTGTCACCTCACTAGGCTGAATGAAATGTTTGTGGGGCCACAAGGAGGTCAGTGAAGTGATCTGATGGTTTTGTGTTGGGGGGGTCTGAAAAACACATCACTCCGGCACTATCACTAGAGAAATCTTCACATGAATCCATGGCCTCAGAGATTATTCAACGCTTTCCATCGGCATTTGTCAAGTGGGGATACGTGTGTGTATTATAAATGAATTATCTATTGACAGTGAAATGATAACACTTTCTGGGCCACCCAGGGTGAGGTAGAGTTTCAAAAGCATTTTTGCATATCAAAAGCTAACATTGTATCAAGCAGCTTTTCACTAGCAAAAAGATCATAAATTGATATCCTAATTAAACTAATTATCAAGTCTTTGGGCTACAGGAAATCCCCAGTGTGGCATTTACACTTGGTCAAATTCCCAGGCAGAGGATGGGTTCACAGGGCTTTGCCCCGGGTCCGGGAGCTCGGTGTCAGAGGGATGGGGCTGTCTGGGAGCACGGTTGCATGTGCCTCTGTGCTAGCACACAACTTGCTGCAGAGGGGAAGGCAGGCTTCATTGCCCTCTGTCCTATGCCACTACCACGCTCCTCCCTGCTCCCTTCTCCAGGCATGGTACCCACCAGACATCCTGCCAAACCAGATGACCTCACTGAAACCTCAGACAAGTTCTTACCTCCCTTTCCTCCTCCTGGGATTATTTTTCTGCTGTTTCAGTGGGTTAGATCAGCTCATGAAAGCCTCCAGCAATGTCCAGAGCTGGTGCAAGGGATGCACAGATGAGTGGCCATGGACAGGCATGGGGATGGGGTATGTGAGGTCAGAGCAGGATCTGACCTTTGATTTTTTGCACCTGTTTTCCAAATCTAGCAGGCTTTTAAAATGTGCTTCCAGTGTAGCAGAACAAAACTTGTTTTATTTTTTTGCCCTGGTGGGATAACCTGTGAAATGCTGAGATGCCACCTTGCACCAGGAGTGATGTGCAAAGAGGAATCCCTTTGGGAGTGCCTCATACCCCATGTGGACCTCAGGTACTCAGGGATTTTCCTGCCACCAAGCTGTGAGGACCACCTCAGAGGTCTCCAGCACTAACAGCCAACTTGTGGGGAGCAGGGCCTCACTGGGAAGGCTTAGACAAACTCAGTGGCATGAGATCAAACGACAGGGATTAGTAGCGAAACTGAGCATCAGGATCCACCTACCCTCTTCTGGCATCCCCTGATTAGCTGTCAAACTGCTCAGGATGCTGCTGTTGGCCCTCTTACATGCTGTCCTTGCTGTTACTAATACAAGTGATGCTGGAGCAGTAACAGCAATAGGAATGAATGACTGCAAATCTTTCCAACTCACTGGGTAGGACTCGCCACCCCTAATTTGAGCCCGTCTGGAGTTAAGCAGCTGGTCTGCACCAACTGCCTCGGCTCCCCCAGCCACTGGGCGCTGGAGGGCCATGGGCTCTTCTACTAACTGCTGAGGGGCCCTGGGGGACAGATCAGACTAGACATCCGCCAGAGGTGCCAGAGACCCTTTCCAGCTGATTCTCACACGCATTCCCACTCTGCCTCCGCACTACATCCAGACTGGAACACAAGCAAGGATAAGGCAGAGCAAAATATGTTTTTTACCTTTTACAATCATTGACACAGGAGCTGAACCAAATTACAGTCATCACTTGGACATGGGCAGCTAAGCACCAGATAGAGAGTTTCAAAGCAAAACAAAAAGATTCTGGATCTTTTCCTGATGACAAAATTATTTGAATTTATGAATTCCAGTTATTTCACAAAATGGTTCAAAATGTATTTGTTATTTGTCTCAAGGTATTGTGAATCAGCCAGGAGCTGACACAGACCCTGAGACACATCACTCACCCCGGCTAGAAAAAGTCGCAGAACAAACAGCAGAGCTCATAAACCATATCCATTGGGCTCTGGCCAAACAGTGACTGTGATAAGGGAGGTGACTGAGTGGGAAAATTAATTTGATTAACTTTATCGGCAGGAAGGTGAGGAGTGGAAAATCCCTAAGCAGGAGAACAAAGGGGCAGAGGTGATAGAGCAGCGGTTTGAAGAGTGAGGCGGCTTTGGGCAAAAAGGTGGAACAAAGGCACATGCCTTCATGGAGAGGGCTTTTCTCCTCTGCACCACCAGCCAAAGAAGCAGAAAAGTAGCTGGAGGGGAGGAGACTCCAGGGAGAGGGCAGGAGGAGAGAGACTATATGCTTCAGGGAAAAAATAATGTGAAAGTTGGGGAGAAGGGGTAGGTAAAGGGAGATGAGGGTTACTGGACTTACTGCTGGTTTTCAACCAAAACAGCTCTGGATTTTCCCAAACATGCCCACTTTTCTTCTCTGCCAATAAACTTTGTGAGGAGAAAGAAAGAGCTTTTTGGCCTGTTAAAGATGTCTGGCCATGCAAAGAGAAGGAGAAAGAGAAATAATGCTAATGGAGTTGCCGGATTTCCAGAAGTCCCAAACACATGGCCACTGCACATGGCAGATTGACTACGCAGCACATAAAACATGATGTTGGAGTATCCCAGACACACCGGACTTCTTAAATAGGCCCTGTACGGTTACTCTGAACATGCACTCACCACCAGCACAACTCATGCTCCAGAGTGTGGAGGCAACATGTGCATTGTCCTGGCAGATTTTTGGAAGCTCTTCCAAAGGATGCTCCAGAAAGGTGTAGAATCCCAGGTGTCGCTCTGTTGAGATCTGTTTCTCCTGTGCAGTCTACAGTCAAGTAAAATTGTGCCACAGTCCTTCATGGAGCCGGGGTGCCACTGCTTACTTCAAATATCATATTGCTCCAAATATCAATCATCTATTAGAAGCTAAACTATAAATTAAAACTCTAATGTAAATTTTTTTGGCAAAGAGTGTGTTTGCCTGCCAAGGGTGCTATGATGTGACTTAGGATGGACAGAGTATTACAGCCCATTTTTTATGAGGAGTAAGAGACACAAAGATTGTATGCAAGAAGTATAAGAGAGGCAAAGAAAAAAGAAAATAAATAGTGCCTCAGTGTATCTGCAAGCATAAGACCACAAAGATGGAGCATTCTTTCAGCAGGAAGCAGTCTGACAGGTAACTAGGAAGCGAAATTGTATTATGGCTTAGCTAATTGCTTTTCATCAAGTTTAAATATCCTTTATCACATATGAGGAGACTGAAGCAAAGAACAGGGAACGGACTCCTCCAAGGTGACCTACTAAGCGAAGTGACAGAGATAAGAATAGATTCTGCCTCCCAAATACTCACACGGACTGACCTGCAAATATCGATCACTTGTTCAACCACCTTAGCAAGGCTAAGGACACTTCAAGGTCACTGTGGGGAACTAAAGGTGATTTGAAAGATAGTACTGTGACTATTGGAGCACAAGGCTCAGGGACTGCCATGAAAAAGGAGATCGCAGGACAAACGTGATTAAAACAAGAGTGGACTGTAGTGCATTAGCACAGGAAACAAATAGAAGAATATGGAACAAATGCACTGGAGAGCATGAACCTCTGTCACGACGACTTAACCTGCTACAGGGGAAAGCAAGGCACCGTCCAAGGTAAACTGCTGCTCTGATGAAGATGTGCTGTGTCTCAAAAACACCTTTCCCAGGCAGATTCTCCATCTGAGGAGGACACTGGTACGTGGCCACTGATGCTGTTGCGTTTTTTTCAGCCAGATGCCAGGAACATATTCTTGTCTTTCATCCTGTACAAATGACCACAGCGCTGCAACTACCTCACTTCAGTACTTTCAAACAGACATTTCACCCCTGAGTAGTTCTTAACTGGCCATGCACACACCTCACATCCATCCCAGCTCCCATGTTGTTTTCTACAAACAGAGCTTTTTTGACTTAGTTCTGGTTATACAGAGAAAGAAATTGTGTGCTCTGCCACTGCTGAGAATGAATCCTGGCTTTGGAGACAGCGAGTGTCAGATAATTGTTACAAAGCGTGACAGAGTGAACAGTAAAAGCAAGAATACATTCAGGACTAAGACAATAACTAGCAACAAACAGCCAGCAGCAAGCCATAAAGATACGGACGGACACAGTGCCATCTGAAGTTGACACCTCCGTGGCTCCTGTTGTTGTGTGACGACATCTCAAGTACATGTAGTTGCTCTGGTTTGACAAAATGGATTTCAGACTTAGAAGAATGCAAAAGCACCTGAGGAGTGTAAAAGAAAGTCCTAGGTTAAGCTGGACGTTAAGAGAGCAAGGACAATAGAATGACGGGGACTGTGAGCTCCTCAGGACAAATCAGAAAAGTAAACAACTGGGTGAAGCTGGGGCCTCCATCACCTCATAGAAGAAGGAGATTGGGTTTGGAGTCTCCATATTGCTCATCAGACGTGGTGTGCACTGATCTGCAGCTCCATTCTCTTTCAGTAAACAGATTGCTCAGAAAGATTGCGACCGCTTACTGCAGCAAGGCAGTGAGATCATTTATTCCGGCAATGTCATTGCATGCCACCACGAGGACAGTGTTCCTCCAGCACCAGGCTCTTTGCAATACTGTTCTGCTATCAAGCATCATAAATCTTTTTGATGAAGGGCAAGCTATTAAATGTGCGGAGCTTAGCTAGTAATGCACTAAAAGTGTATGGGCGGTGTTCGGTACTTCCTAAGCTCTTTCCCGGGATGCCTGTGTAACCTTTCCTGGTGTCAGCTTTCCTTCAACTTTACAGTATCTTAGCAGCAAATAAAATATTGAAGAGTGACTTCATTCATTGTCTTTTACCTCTGGGAGTCTATTTGTGAATTTGTCTCAAGTCTTAAAAGACTGTGTTCTTGGTGGATGGATGGAGAACAGGTGTACTAAACTCACCCCGTCCGCCTTTATGTGCTTTATCCTGCAGCTGAAAGTGTTCAGCTTGGAGCTGTATGTCAACATCTCAAACCACGAAAATCTGACAGGTTGGGAATCACACACGCTCCCAGAATAATCGGTTTGCCATAGTGATTATGTATGTGCTGCGGACGGGAAAGGGACTTACAGGGACAGACTTTGGGAAGCGCAGATGGTCTTCGAGGAATTACTCAAAGGCACAGCATTTCGTTTCGGCTAGCAGAGCTAGCGCTGAAGAAGGAAGTCATTTAATGAAGGCTTTGGCTTCTGAGAATGTGATCAAATAGTGAGTCCAGAGCCTTGGCCCAATGCATCACCTGATTTACGCTGGTTTTGTCCAAGTGAGTACATAGCTGGGAAGTTTTGGGAGTTTTACCAAGAAAGATGGCAAAAAATAACTTTAAAATGTTTCTTTTAACCTCTTACAGCTATCCTTCAGTCTTGTGCAAAATCAAATGCATTATCTTAAAGCACTGGCACTTTCCATTTTAACCTCTTTGGCTTTGCACTAGAATAAAGTACATACACTGAATAGTGGCTTCAGAGGAAATTTCTGCCTCCTGGCTGCTATTGGCTGAAGTTTAGCACAGCTTGCTGTCCACACTGCACAGGGGAAGTTCTCCTGGACAGTCTGGCCCTCTGCTGATGCTTGGCTCCTGCTTGCTCAGCAGGCACCCTGAAAGCGGGTGGCGGAGTCAGGGTTCGGAGGTTGAGAAGTTTATTTGGCTCCAAATCAAAGGCTAAGCTGAGGCTTAACCAACATTGTGACCATTCCTTTAGCTTCCAGTGAGCTACAGACGTGTGTCATTAACAGGGATTTGTGTGAGAGTGAGCTGGGCTCTTGCAAATGGAAATGGAAATAAACAACTGTAAGTAAATCTTTGCCAAATGCAAAATAACACAACAGTGTCAGAAAACCCTGCTTAGAGATCGTTTGTTTATTTCCTCCCCTCAAAAATTAAAGGAGATGCAATGGGTCCTTTAGAGAATTTTTGCCCAGATTTAGCTTTAAAATTACCTGAATTAAAAGGGGTCCCTGCCTCGACAGTGGGCCAGCTCTTGCCTGGCTGCCAGTCAGTGGGCTGTGTGACTCTGGAGCGGTGGGAAAGGGAAGGAAAACAAGGATAAGGATAGTCGTAAGATGTCTTGGATGACTCCAAGATCATCTCAGTCTTCAGTATAACACAGAGGAGCCTATTTAATTCCTGATCCTGCTCAGGTGATTAGCAGGGCATAGAAGTCACCCATATTTTTCATCTTGAAATTGAACTGGCTGTGGGGGTGCACTGTACTTGAGGAGAGGCAGAAAACCATCACCTTTGTGGCAGTTAGATAAATTTATATGTCTAGATAAATAATTCAGATTTCTAGATAAAATAATTCAGAGATTTATCTAGAGTAAAATCATCTGTTCTTGTCTACTAAGGTCACACACCTTTGCCTGACACCTCTCTGATCATCAGTTTGGACAGTATATTTGTTTTGAAGGGGAACACTAAAAATTTCATTTAGAACTAGCCATACAATGTAAGAATTAATTACTCAAAAAATTTAAATGGGAGCACTTGTACTGAGTAAAACAAAATCAAAACTAGCATCAGTTCTACCTTCACGTGGTTTCAATGAAATGTCTTCATAAGTCATTGAGCACAGCCATTGCCCACCTTCCTATTGTGGTCTTGTTCCTGGCAGGGTCACAGGGCAGTATGTAGACTTTGGGAGGTACCTGCAGGGAGCCCTGAGTGATGTGAGCTGTCTTGTTTCTCCACCTCCATCTAATTTATAGACCTTCATTCCACTTCCAGCCTGTGTTATGTCTTTAATGCAGCTGAGAACAGGGACCGCAAATTTTTAAATTAAGGTCATTCCAAAGTTATTTTTATCTCATTTTTAAAAATATTAACAAACTCTATCAATACTTTAAACACCCATACACTTTCATTCTTTGCTTCTCAAATGTTAATTTTCTGGTATGCTGAACTAATATGACAGCATTGCAGCTGTGCAAAAGGAAGACAGTTAAAAATAGCTCTAGCGCTATATCTGCAAATAACAACCATTCGCTCATCACCTCCACGTCCAGCATGACAGCATCAGGCCAACCGCATCATTTCAATGCCAGATGCCTTGTGCGAGTGCACGCTTGTGCTGAATGAGGAATAAAGTCCAGGAAGAAAGGGAATCCCGCAGATGAGGGTGGAAATTGCAATGCAGGAAGATGAGAGGAGTGATTTGTGCAGGGAAGGTGCCAATGGGAAAGCAGAGATCGGTGCTTGGCAGAGAGCAAAGACAGATGCACAGAGGTGGGGAAGGTGATCTTCACCTACCACAGGCAAGGTCTGACTGGGAAAAGGATGGCCAGAGCTCAGGTGCTGGGATTTTAGTGTCTGTTCCCATGACAGATCCCCCATGTGCCTCAGGCCTTGGACAACTTTGGGATGTAAAGCTTCCTGCTGAGGTGACTCAGCATTTTGCAAGTCTGTGACAAGGAAGGGACATGAAATTGTCCCTCCCTAGGCTGAGTCCAGAATCAAAAATCACCAGACCATCCTCCCTCTCTACAACAAGAGCTAACAGTCTTTTCTTTCTTCACAGCACTATTAAGTAATTGAATTTCTTAGCAGATGTTTGCATGCTAGCATCAAGAATGTTCACGTACATGTAGAAACATATACAGATAACAGAATCATGTTCATTACATTGCTCGGATATTACATCCTTTTGATGGGCAAATTATTTGGCTTGAGTTTTGTTTTTGTTTTTCCTGCCCTTATTGCTTACTGTTCAGGGCATGCCACAGCTACCACACACTCTAAAATACTAAAACTTTGAGAGCTGCATGCCTTATATCTGATGATCTAGCTATTGATCTAACAAATAGATTATTAAAAAACCCTACTCTACGCATTTGTGTTAAGGAAATTGAAATTGCAAGCACAATCATTTGCATTTTTTGTTTTGTCTGAACTGAAAGTACTCTCCCTCCTCCTCTTTAAACACCAAAGAAAAAAAACACATATCATTGTCCAGATATCAGAGAGTAAGGGAAGTTAGCTTCTGGTCAAAACCTGCTTAAAAGATTTATGTCATCAAATACATAAAGACGGAGCTTGGGGCAAGAAAATGATGAGTTGTAGGAAAGGACTGGTTGTAAGAAAGTGTTAACACATTTATTATAGCTCTAGGGAAAGGTGTATTTTACATTCTTATCAGACCAGCTGTTAAACTATAAAGGCACTAAATTTTGCATCTGGTTTTGAAAACCCAGACAGTCACATGATTGACACAATACTGAGTTGATCAGATCTATTTTTTAACTATCAAATGCCTTGTTACATTAAACATAAAACTGAGGAGTCTGGTCATTATGGCCTACACACAACAGTGGTATTTCGGCTTGTATTAATTTTGTTGTCAAAGATACAGCTGTTGTAGGAAATATTTTAAATTTTTAGTACCATCTGGTGTGCTGAAAGAAGAAGAAGTGCTTTAAACTTTGGCATAAATCCATTTTCTAAGTGGGTAATATCGGTGCTTTGAGAAAGGGGCTGTCAGAGCAGGAGATGAGAGGAGTTGTTAATCGTTTTAATCGTTCTATCGCACTACAAACCCTACCCTACCTCGATTAAAACAAACATGTTTATGACTCTTACAGGGTCCTCAGAATGGCTCGTCATTACTAAATACATTTGCATTGTCAAACATCTTTTTTTCAGGGCTCGAACATTTAGCTACGCTGGGAAATGAGAGGCTTGGGGATTGCACAAGGCAGGGAGCGGAGGAAGCCAAGACCTCAGGCTGAGGGAGTTATAGGAGCTCCCCGTGGGGGTGAGTATCTGCTCGATGGCCCCTCTGGAGTGCTTATACCTCTGTTTGCCTCTCCACGCTGTCGATGCAAGCAAAAATCTTACTGCTTTAGCCTGCTTTTCCTGTGCAGGTAACTGATCATGAGACCGACCTTCGTCATACAGTTGACTCAGAGAGAAATAACCAAGCTTCTGAAGGAATGTTAGATGAGTGTCTATAGTTTATATGTAATGTCTCCTACCCAGGAGTCATTTCCTATCATGATTACTTGGATTAGAGGACAAGCAGCAACTCTGCGTTTCCACATGGGAGTCCTGAAATCTTCATTCACGGAGTCTCCAGCGTAACTATGAGCATTAAAACAATCTTAAAACCACTGAAACTGAAGATGACAAAAATTGAGCAACTTGCTCCAGGGCAAAAAATGACATGAAAAGTACTCCACATAAACATTTTCCTACAGTCACCAAAAGTCCTTTTGAAGGCAAAACACAGACCTCGGTACCCGGGTGCTTAAATCTGTAGAGTCGATGTTGTAAGTGTCTTTTCAGTAAGAGAGATTTTGCAGTTGCAGGCCATCAACGTTGCTCAAATCCTACAGAGTTTTGGGGAAAAGCTACTGTAAACCCATGGAGGCCAGGAACCACATGTGTGGAGACTGCAGCTCCACTGTGGGCTGCATGTCTGTCTGTCCTGGGGGACGCTCAGAAGAGGCATCACACAGAGCAAGGGGAGTTAACTGAAAGCCAATTGTTTTTCTGTCAAAAAAATAAACGTGCATTTTTGGTAGAATCATGCAAAAAGTCATTTTTCCTTCTTTCCATAAACTACTGGGTTTGTACAACATTGCCTTGTTGCACCATTTATCTCACCAAATGATGATATTTTTTGCTGAAATACTACTAAAACCTGTTAGTATCATCTCTCGCTATTCCCCAAAGGATTCTTTGTGCAGACAACTGGTTTCCTGAGAGACATCGACTTATATCCTGCCTCTCTGTGGGATACTTTCTCCTTCACCAATACGGGGCTGTAAGTTAACTTTATTGAGTCTATGGCACTGAAGACCTTAAAAGCTTAATGGTGAGCATATATTTTATTTTTCCCTTCTATTCCCCTGCTTTACAAAGCCATACTTGGGATACACATCCTTCTTCTCACAGAAATCTCTATAGTGGGGTCAGAGTAGATGTTTTGAATATCACTTTTAATAAAAATTAGAACTGGACACTCTTACTCTCAGTGCTCAGTACAATTTAAAGTCTGCCCAAATGAGAGCTGTAGCACCACACCGTAGAGTGGAAATCAAGCCCAGGAACTGAAAACAGGGCTGAGACTCATCATAATTATCTCCTCTTGGAAAAGAACTTGGTTTTGCTCTGGCATTTTGTAGCAGCAGGAGACCATCCTGTGATGATATGCCCTTCAACCAACATTATCACTTAATTCCCTTCTTTTTAAAGGTTTTTATAGGGATTGGGTGCAGCTGTTTTTCATCATTCCCTACTTATTAGAGTTTCTAAGAATCCTGATTAATTTAGAGCCTGCTTCAGCTGCTGCTTAAGGAGATTGAACATTTTGCCCTCACCCTTCTCGATCTGCTTTCCCAATAGCTTTTAAAACATTATGTGCAGTATTACGAATTTCCTTCTGTTGTTTATGGGCAAATATATGCATAAATTTCTCTCTATTGGAGGCATTTGTCTTATTCTCAGGGGCTTAGCTGTTTCCTTCTTCCTCCCCATCTTTTAATTTCTTAAAATGTGTCTAATTTTTACGATAGTACGAAAACACGTGGGAGTAAATTTAAGCTCTGAGGAGACTCTTACACAGCCCAATGCTGGAAGGGGTTGAGTGATGCTACACTCTGCCTAAAAGCAGTACCTCGCAGGACTTTCCATGGTTCTTCCCCAGTTGGTTGCCTGTGAATTTTCAGGGATTTAGCATGAAACAGTTCTTAGGGAAAAGGGTATCTCCTTTGCCAAATAGTCATGCAGCTACAGAATGTATTTACCCTATAAAGGATTTCAGACACCTTTTTGTGTTGCTTCTCTGATGAACAGTTTTGATCTCCCTCTTCTTGGTAGTTGCTGTGGTTCTGATTGTTGCTGCAGTTGACACCAAGTTGGAGGACTCCTGGTCACAGGGCTACCACCTCCCGGGGCTGGAGCTTAGGCATGTTCGCAATGTTCTGCAAACCTCTTTCTCTTACTCCTGAAGCAAAGGGCAGGAGGGAGGGCAAGGCCCAGGGAGAGACAGGTTGCAGAGGCAGAGAGCCATGAGGGGATGAGAGGAGGGCTGCATTGGGTTACCAGCTCCCAAGTCAGGCTGGCGAATGCAGTGCTGCATCTGCACCTGTGGTAGCTTTTCAAGCAAAAACTGATAGACTCTGGGGAAATCAGAGGGTTTGTGACTCTGAGAACGTAGCTCCAGTGTTATGGGGTTAAAAGAGCAGAATATGGTGCCTTGAAGACCAGGAGGGCTGTGACTGAGTGAAAATGTAAAAGGAGCAGATCTTAGAAAGTTGGTTGCCTGGAAGCAGCAACATAAATCGCAGATGAGTCCTCTCTGTAGGCTATGAGCATTTCTTAAGCCTCTCTGCTTTAAATGGCAACTAACTGTCCTAAAAAAAAATAAAATTAAAAACATATGCAGTTATTTTCTTGATTTCCTGCAGGTAATTACAGGGATAAGGAAAGTCATTTCAGTCTGATGGACTTAAGACTTCTGGTTTGGTCCTGTTTTGGTTTCTTAACCTCATCCCTTAGATATGTTTCAGCAAATGCCATTTCTTTTCTCCAGAAAGAGCCTCCTGGTTGCTTAGTATGGTGTGGCCTTGTTCTCAGCATCTTTTGCAGATGAGACAAATGCCTCAGAGTTAGCCATCCCTTAAAGCCTTTTGAAGCATTCTGCCCAGCCCTTAAGAAGATGGTTTGAAAGCTAGTTGGCTCCTGGATTGGGTTCATTTTCTCTGAATCCAGGAGCAAGTTCACTGTTAAAATGCCTGAATAATTCCTTCACCAATAAATTTCAAATGTTGTTTCCTTGTCATAAAGTTAACAATATTTCTGCTATTTTTTACTCTGCTTTTGGGGCAATGGGAGTTTACAACAATAAATATAAAGGTAGCACAAAACTGTTAGAGAAAAAGGTTGGATAAATAGCCTAATTATAAATGATGTGGTGTGATGGAGGCTATAGGCCTCAACCCAGTTGTTTTCTACTATATAAATTGCATAACACTTCTACCAGCTTATTGGGGGAAAAGGGTGAATTAAGGAGAGAACAGTTTTCTTCTTTGATTGCTGAAAAGGCTATGCAGAACCATCACAAGTTTCTTGTTTTACATACTGTCTATGGTTTCCTTAAGTGATCCATGTAGTTAGTAATATCTTAGTTTTATGCAGGGTATCTAATCAGTATTACACAGCGAATGTGTTATACAGAGAATACACATTGCCTCTAAACTAGGGGATAGGATCAGGGAGCTTGAGGTTCTGTAACCTTTTAGGCCACATTTGGGGTTCGTAACTTTCAGTAACCTAATTTCAGCCTGCCTTTTCTCCCCAGACAGGAGTTTACCTCTTTTTTAAAGTGAATGCCCTAAACATCTCAGTGTTACTGAAATGCTTTCATCTTCTCATTGGATTGCTCCTCCTGCTTTCACATTCCTGTGGAGTTTCCGCTAAGAGTCGTGGAAACTGAGTAATACTCAATTTAGAGTTACATTTCCAAACCCATCTTGTTAAAATAAGTCAGAAATTTGCTAAAACAAGCCTGATATTTTCCTCTTTCCAAAGGGAAAATGTGACCCTTGAGGACATTAACACATTTGTGGCTAGGATGTTCTAGGGAAAAGTCTGTGGTAAGACTATTTTCAACAATAGGGTAGTTCAATGAGAAATCCATTTACATATGGCTGTTAATTTAAAAAAAAAATCAGACCTATAATGCTATCGCATCTATGCTGCACAATATTTCCTTGTCTAACATAATTTCATCCTCAGGTAGTGATTTGGTGCAAGGTGTCTGAAGTGACTAGTGAAACTCACTTGCCTAGAAAATCCCAGTCTTTATTTTAATGAGCAGCCCACGAAAGCTGTAGTGGGGAACTGATGATTTTCAGAAGTTGCCTACAATTCAGGTTTCCTTGTGAAGAAGGTACACTTCGCAAACTAGAGTCCACAAGCACATACTGACCTCAGCCAATTACCTTACTTTTGTTTCACCCATTTAGTTGTAGCATCAGAAGTTCTTCATCGGTACAGCAGAGTAAACCTCTGGAAGAGCCTGGGATGATGATGAGACCAATGGTGGAAGACTACAAAAGATAAAAAAGACACAGGCATGGCTTGTTTTACCGGTACAAAAAGAAAAAGTTGAGGAGAGCCTAACAGTGAGCTAAGGGAAGAACGGGGAAGCTTACTGAGCACGGCAGAGTTTTCGATTGACTGATGTTTCGCTTAACTGAGCAAACAAATGTAGTTTTTAATAAAAGAATTACTTATGTTTCCGATAATATCACTATCCAGTAATTTAGTTAAATTGTGCTAGTTGAAAGTTAATTCGCAGTTAATTGACTCTACGGTTTGCAGCAGGAATATGCTTCAGTTCCAGCCGGGGTGCCCACAGAGAAACGCGGGCAGCAGAAGGCACTGGCAGTGGCACAGAAGACACTGTGAGGTTTGGACTTAGTTGCTGCAAAACACTTTCTGCTCCTTACAGCCTTTTACAGCTAAGGTTGTTCGATGGTATTTCTAATGCATGATATACTTTATTTTCCTATCTGAGTAGCTTCAGACTTTCTGCTGCGAAAAACAAAGACCATAGACACAGGACTAATTTACGAACTGGATGTTTATTCTCCCTCCATTTTGTTTTACTTTGCTATCAAAACATATTTTGTTTCTGCTAATCTAGAAAATTAAGCTGTAGTAATCTAAGGCTATTTACCCTGAATGAAACTATTCACACAGAGCTTTAATACGCTATAACTTATATAAATTGATTTCACACCTTCAGCTGATTGATTTATTTAACTTTCCTGAGTGACCCTTTGTAGGCAGCCCAAACTATTTCATTAGTAAAACGAGGACTGCCCTTGAAGCTGTATCTCTTACAGCTATGCTCAGCCCCTACCCTGCCCTTTTTCATTACTCTGAAAACTTAAAAGCTTGCAAGGGGCCTGAGGCCAGCTTTAGCTTACTGCTGTGGACTACACTTTAGACCCAGCCTTTCTTTCACCCCCACAGGAGCTTCGCTTCCACCTCTGCTTCTGCACCACGCCGTCCTCCCGCCTAAGCAGATCTGCAGCATCAAGCCTCCCAGCGTGGGGCACCAGGGTGTCTTCTGACATTACCCACGCATCTCCATTTTTCTTCTTTGCCTTTCTGGACAAATTTTCTGCTTCTTTATGGTGTTATCTTAATTTGGTATTTTTCCTGCAACCTTTTTCAACAAGGACTCTCTCAGATACGTTTCCTACCATTCAGCCTAAATCAAAATCCTTCATGTGGGAAATGCGTGAGTGCCCCCTCTTGTCTGCTCTCCAGTAAAACAGCTCCGTCACCTTCTCCATGGGGGGAGAGTAGAAGAAAGTAATTTTGCTTAATCAGCCCATTTGCATTTCTTTACAGACTGAAATGGAATAAAATAGAGACGTTCACAGCTTGATAAATGTAGATGTGTCCACATGCTTGCACACTGAAAGGCTGCGCTGTTCTTTTTTTTGGGGGGGAGAGGGTTCAGAAGTACAGGCACACATATTTTTGACTGAGCATTCAGTTTTCTGCCTACTCCACATTCTTCATTGTTTTCTCTGCAGACAGAGAAATGCTTTTGGTATTGCTTTGATCAGAGAGATCATAGATAATAAAATATTCCCTTTTTTCTCAGCCCTGCTTGAACCTTGGGATTCACTTTTCCTTGAAACAGGATCTTCAAAATGGTTGCCCCGTGATATGAAGAAGTCTGATTTCCCAGCTAGTCAGACCCATAAATATTAACATTCTCACAGTCCCTCTAGAATAATTTAGGAAAAGAAAATATGCCTGTCCTTTTGAAACGTCCTAGGTGACAAGCATGGAAGTGGCAAATGGAGGCCACACAAAAAAAACTGCCAGGAGGACAGATCCACCCGTGGTTACAGTAGCTGTGCCGTCATCTTCAAGAGTCCAGCAGAGCTAGCAGAGCTGCTGTCAGGGGGCTGCGCTGCGGGGTGAGTCTGGCCAGAGAAGGCTGTGGGGTAGGATCCATTGGGAAGTGGATCCATGTAATGATCTGTAAGTTCAGGGACAGCCTCCGGCTGGGAAACCATCAGATGCTCTCAGTTAGATGAACATGGAAGGTTTGAACAAGAAAATCCTAATCTGTGGGTTTATGTATTTCCCCATAAAAAGCCCTGAAAGGTTTTAATATCTTAAATTGAAGTCTGCAACACAGCCTGATTTTTTTTTCCTCTCTCTTTGCCTTGTTTTTGTTCTCCTGCACAGCTCTTGGTTTGCTGGCTGGAAAGTGACCCCTGGAGACAAAGTTAATCTTATTTCAGGAACAGTGCCCACAAAACAGGGAGATGACTGTTGAGTTCTGGGTAATATTAAAGAAAAACAAAACACAATGCAGCATTAAGATCTGTGTGAAGGCAGTGCTTGCGAGCAGCACCACGCTGACAGTTACAGAGAATAAAGGCTCTGATTTATCCCGGTAACATGCAAGCCAAGTGCTATGTTATCCCCGCTAGCATGTCTAGATGTCAGGGCTGTGTCTCTGCCATCTAATCAATATGGCACTGTGCCTGGCCTAATTAGCTCCATTTCTTTAATTAGGCCAGGCAGGATGCTATGCTGATGTGGCCACGCTGCTTTGGGACCTCAGTGAGTGTCTTTGGAGGACACGGCAGTGCGCCGCATGGACCTGTCAGCTTGCTGGGGTCGGAGATCCCACCCCGCGCTGTGTGGGATGCAGTGGGTTGTACTCGGGGTGTTTGTTCAGTGTTCAGCCCTTGCAGAACCCCCAGAGTTGGTCAATGACTGGGGAGCTTGTGTGCTTTGTTTGTGCTGGAGTCCTCTCCTGGGGAAACGAACCATCTTGTAGCAACTGGTGGGCCCTGCTCTGTGGAAAGCATGTCTCAGGGCTTTGCCTTATTAATCTCCAAATAATTGACTCCTTGGTTGCAGTTTCTCTCTCCTGGGCGGATTCCACTGAGGAGAGAGTTCATGCCTCACTCGTATTATAATTGAGTTAAAAAGTCAGTCAGCCACGAAACATGAGTCCACCAGAAGGAGGGCTTGATGAGTCCCAGAGGCTGGAGAAGGGACGTCTCTCCCAGGCCTGCCGGTGAGGTGGGCTGATGCCAGCTACCTCCTCTTCTGTGTTGCCCAAGCCACCGGGTGAGGAGATTCATTCATCTCTGATCTAGTCCAGTTTTTCATTCAAGCCCTTCAATCCTAACTTTTTTTTTTATTATTTTCTTTATAGCTTCGGGATATTTTCGCTTTCCTAGGATACTGTTCCCAGATGAGACTACACTGTATTGCCTCAGATCTCTGCCAGAAAGAATTACAGATGTTTCAAAGGAAATGTGCAGAAACCATGCGGCTGAAACAGAATAAATTATGCTTAAAATCAAGCAATGTCCTAATAAGTGAGAAATGCACCAATTTCTCTGAGAGCTTTTTTCCCTGCCTCTGCCACCTGTGTTTATTTTTGTTTTTTACTTTACTATGTGGTACAACAGCTGGTTCTTCCACATGAAAAGTCTACTGTAAGGCCAAAGTTTTGAAGGATTTTTAGAATTTCTGAAATTTTCTAACCCCAGAGTACTTTACTACAATGCGCAGGTGTATTTCTTTGTCTGTGCAACATGAAAACACGGTTCTGGGGATGCTGTTTGAATTGCAAGCCCTCCCCAACAAACTACAGATCGAACATTTCACCCCGTCGCCGAGCAGAGCCCCACATGTTGGCAGAAGCGTTCCCACCTTGAACCAGTGGAGTGAAATGATTCCCTGCACTCAGCTGGATGACATGTCTCATTTTCCGTCTGCAAAGTGCTGTATTCAGAGAGGAGCATTTCTAATTTTTCATCTCCCCATAGCTGTATCCCAGGCGAATCTGCAGACTTTGGGGGGCAGGCAGTAAGTGGCATGCCTTGGCTCCTTGCTTTCCAATGAGCTTTTCCCATCCTTAGCAATGCCTTTCACCCGCACACACAGGCACTCCAGCAATATAAAACACTTCTCGTCTGCTAATTTTATGCGATTCTTTTTTTACCAGTTTCCCTTTAGAAACACTCAAACAAAAACACTACTCGAAAAGCCTGGCCCAAAATGTCAGAAAACCTGGTCCAACAGAAGGTACCAGATTTTTACACCTTCCTTGCCAAACCACAGCTATTAATCAAATATCTGATGGGATCTTCATGTAGTCAAGTCACCTGTTTCAAACACTCGCTCATTCCCTTCAAGTCCTTCCAGAATAAAGGCATTTCCACCATTTTCAGGCAGGAAAATACACCTTAAATTAAAGTTTATCTGAAGAGGCGGAAGATATTTTTCTACACAGTTGTACTATTTGCTGGATTTTCCTTTTCTGTGTTTGGTTTCTTTAATTTACCATATACTCATACTATTTAACCATACCTGAAGCTCACTGCGTCTTCTGAACTTCCCTGGAGAACCGTGGTAGTCACAGCAATAACATTCATGAAATGAGATCATCTGGCCTGTTATGGAAGAAATATGTAATTCCACAGGAATTTTATTGTAATTTAGCATGCATTTATGTCTGCTTATTTGAAAGTTTATCTGGATAATGAATTGTATCCCTTAGGCATTCCATAATAGTTCTTATTTTAGTAATAGTATATCTTCAGTGCATTTCTAATACCAAAAAGTCCTTGTCAAGCAAAATGATCAAAACTGAATGCAGTTTCCTCAGTGTAATTTAGCCCAAATTTGAATTCCTTTCTAGCTATGTATTTTAATTATGCAAACTAGGGACTCAAAACAGTTTTCCAGTGTTAATGGAAAGCACAACAGATTTTCCCAATGCTGAAAAATGCAAATCTCCTCAGCCTTTGCTGAGCTCCCAGACTTACTGTATTTTGATGCATCGTTGTCCTTAAAGCTCTGTCATACCACGTGCATAGCATCACCTCTCACAAAACCAGGATCTTGCTGTCCTGAGTTTGGTTTGTAAATATGTATTGTGTTTTTTGTAGTTCATGAGTAAGCTGTAGCTATCACATTGTTACGTGTGATCCCTAGTAGTCTTGTCTGTGTTTAGAAAGAGGTTGAGCTTTTTCTCACGGAAGACTAGCGTTTGAAATCACTGGGTCAAAATGAATCATGAGCCTGTTCTCAGCGCTCCCAGTCCATAGTGTAACGCTAACCAGTATGCCCAGTTAGGGCTCCTGCACCACCGAGTTCCGCACATGACCAAAGTTATCCTGTGTCAATTCACACACTGCAACCTACTGTCTCCCCGTGTTTCCCCCCTCCCAGCAGCTGCAATCACCCCTTCCCTGGCTGTGCTGTCATGGCCACATGGATTGTTTTCCTTTGGACTCCAATAATAAGTCAATTAGAGCAGGATTAGCCCCTGGGAAATGAAACCAGTTACTCCCTCTCTCCCAGGATGAGGACCTTAAATGATCTGCCTGAACATTTTGATTTCCTTCCCTTGTTTTTTCCTGCAGTCCAGTGAATCCCTTCTCTTCTAATTAGCTTGCCAGTAGGCATCTATCAAATGTTTCTCTCGTTAAGTTGCTGCCAGATGAGTGCTTTGTAGCATCTTGTCAGGGTACAGCCAAGTTTGATATCTGGTAGAGCTGGAAAACAAACAACGCCTTCTGCCTCCATGAAAACTGCCTGACTCTGTGCTGAGTTTCCACATGGGAACGGGCTCATTTTCCTCCCGGGCTGAAGCTCTCATTTCGCTCCACAAGCAGTTGGGAAGAATCATGGTGGAGTCCTTTTTTCTAAACATCAGCATGCCAGTGTTTAGACAAGGGGACTACACTTCTGGTCACGGTTTTCATTTCCTGGATTAAGACAGGCAAAAAATGTGGTTTGCCAATATAAATGAGTTTTGGCCTTGTTCTGTGTCAAGAGGTAAGCAAATTCAAAATATCAGCCAGCCTGCTGTGCCTAGATTTTAAAGGATCAGCACCAGCTCCTTGCCATCCCATCCAACCCTTGCCGCAACCCCAGGAAAACTTGATCCTCCTCCTGTTGGCCAGGCTGGACTTCAGGACTGTTGTCCCAGCGGAGCATCATTTGTGCTGGAAGGCCCTTGGGGTTATGAATTGCCTGACTGCGGTTTCCCACGAGCTTCCATCCCCCAAGGAGCAGCAGCTGAGACCGGGAGTAGCAGCTACAGGAGAGGCATGGAAAGAGCCAGGGAGGCACTCCAGCTGTGAGCACAGCTGTACAGGGTCTCCCTTCATCCCCTGCTGCTGCCCCAAGCCACGCAACAGCTTCTCCATGGCGTTTGGGACTTCTGCACTCATGTTACGTATGAGATGCAGGATGCAGGTTTTGCTGCAGGGCCACAACCATCAATAAGCAAGAAAAGAAGGCAAAGCAATACAGCAAAATCTTCTGGAAAATGAGTTTGTGAGGGGCTGTAAGGAAAAAAACCTGGAAAGACCCTGGGCCCTGGCTGTGGAGTTGTTTTAGGTGATTCCTCCAAGCCCTAGAAAATGTGCATCTTGTTTCCAAACAAATCACTGTGACTGTAGTGCTATAAAAAACAGGCTGTAACATGGGCCTCGATTTATGCAAAGAGTATAGCAGAGGAGTTTTAGGTGAAGAGGGTCACAGCATGGATTTTTGCAAGCAAGGCTGTTGAGAAAAGCTATGGGTTCTCAAGGCTGGAAACGCAGGTTCTGCTTTTAGCTGTTCTACCAGGCTTCTGCTGCCTGCGAGGAGCCTGCAGATTTAGCTGAATGCTCTGAGTGCTTTGCCTGGTACCGTGCCCTGAATTACGCACTCATGAATCTTCGTCTTCTGAACAGCAAAACGTCTCCTATATTTTAAAGTTAATAAAGCAAATATCCTCTGATAGGGAATGAGAGGTTCGTGTCCAGGTGGAGCCAGTAAAGAGAGACAAATGTAGATGTGCAGGCAGCAAACAGTCAGGCAGTCGCCAAGCACCGCTTCATCGACTCCGATGACGGCTTTGCGCATGGCGTTCAGCAGCGCTAGCGCCCAGTGTGCGGCTGTCCCCACCGAGGAGGTCCCAACCATCCGGGCTGGGCTCGCCGTCCATCGGGCTCTTCTCGGCATCTTCCTCCTGGCAGCGGAGCTGTGATTAACAGCCTGGCCAGGCCGGGCTGGGGCCCTTTTGATAAATTCAGTGCTTTAGAACAAAGCCATCATTCTCCTGAGCAGCTGAATGTGCCGTAATGAACTGAAATAAGGCAGAATGTAAAGGCAGGGAGATACAGGCACTCTGCTGGAAAGCAAAGTCATTAAAAATAATGAGCAGTCTTTCACTTCCTTCTTTTTATTAACTTTCTGCAGAGGACAACCTGGCACTTTATTTTTAACACAGTCTCCACTTTACTAATATCCGTTAGACAGATGGCTAAAATTTTTTCCACAACATGGCCCACAATATTTAGAAAAACATTAAAAAAAAAGGAAAAAAACAAAACTGAGCCCCCTCTCCCCAATTCTTCTTCGCTATATTCCTCATCCGATTATTTTTTCAATAACCTCTCTGAATTCAACAACTCCCGCCACGCTCTGTGGTGATCACATGAAAAGCAGTGCACAAAGGTGCTGCATCCAGCAGAGACTAAAGTATGTGTATACTAACCATCAGCAACAATTAGTGAAAATTTGAATGAATGGAGTTTTTGCAAGCTCTTCCTTGGGATGGAGGCATGTCCAAAGCCACCGACAGAGTCCCAGCATCCCAATTCAGGCTGGGTAAATCGGTCCTGCCCTGCAGAGCAGGGGTGACGTGGGTGACAGGAACCACCGAGCATTGCACAGCTCAGGCTGCTTTCGAAATGGCTGCTCAGGCACGTCTCCCTGGCCCTTAGAAAGGTCTGCTCATCAGAAACCAGTCTGTTAATTGCTCTAGCGGTGCTTGCTTCCCCTATAGCCACAGAAACCTTCAGCTCCTGCTCAGAATCAGAAGGTGTGATCCTGCCCACCATCCCTGGACCAATGCCAACCTCGGGGTCCTCTGCCCACACCAGCTGCTCAGGCTTGAAATGCAGAGATTGCCCTTTGTAGACACTGAGGTACTGAGTACGGTGAAGATTAAGCTTAGTTACAAGCAACGTTAAAATATGCCATTACTATAATCAGACATGTGGCTCAAATCATCGCCCCAGATCTTAAGAGCTGTCGAGTCGGATTTAGGCTCCTAATTTACACTCATAACTTGTCTTCGTTGCAGCTTTAAATGGAATTTTTTATTTATTACTGCAACTCTACCACCCGGGTCGGGGCCTCCTGGGATCCTAAAACCCCAAGCAGCTCCCCAGAAACCCTTGGGTGGGATGGGTCCCTGCTGCCCCCCGAGCTGGGCTCTCAGTTTCTGCCGCTCCCCTCCCCGCACCCCTGCACAGCACCGCTGCACTTGGGTCACAAAAAATCTGCAACGAGGCCAGAAATTAAAATCTAAGAAGGGTATGAGATAAACTGAACGCAATATGAAAATACATAAGCAACGCATTTGCGTCGGGCTTGAGAAGCGGGTGGGCAGGGAGGGAACTAGCTGGAGATGGAGAGCAGTATCACACAGCCCTGCATTGCCTGCTGGCTGCAGCCAGAAACGCTGGGAAAGCCTCGGAGGTTTGGGTACAGAGGACAAACAGAGCCATGAGCGGCACTTTAGTGCTCTTCAGGTCTGCTCAGGCATGTACGGCCCCAGCTGAATTTAGCACCAGCAGACTGCACTGGCCCTGCAGCCATGGGGACCCCAAAGACACCCAAAGAGCATCCTTTACGAGCACCTTCACAAGCGATTTGGGGACTATGGTATAATGGACTAACAAGTTTGTATAACATGCACAATCTTTGTGTTTTCTCTGGTGCAAGCATCCAGAGAAGTGACTGAAATACTGTGCCTGTCCTCGGACTTTGACCCAATAGCTGAAGTGGAGTAATTGATGATAACACTTATCCAGAGGATTTCAACTATTTTTTATGTCGCTTTGACATGTCAGTTCCTCTGTGCCTTACAAACCCTGGGTTGTGTCTCACATCAGTTAACTCATGACAAATCACTGGCTACTCTCAGTCTCCCTCTTCTGACACATTTGTGAGCAGACTGTGATTTCTGCTCACTCAAAGCCCTTCCCGGTGCTTAGCAGAAGGAATAGGACATAATGCAGGAGGAAACAGTTTCAAAACCATGGGCTGAGGACACATCTGCCATGCACCTTTCTCTGAGGTGCCTTTGTGTGTGGGGGCTGCTTGGATGTCCCTCTTGATGACAGGTCTGGTCTAAGTGACGCCCTGCCCTGGTCACATCACCAACCCAGGACACCTCGCGCACCCCCTCTGGCACCACCAAGAGGTGATGGCAACCAAGAGCACGTGCTGCTGCCTCCCAATAGGGCAGCACACAGGGGATGCTGAGACCCGCATCCCCCTAATGATGGCCCACGACATTTCTCAGCCTGCCCCATGGACCTGTGGCATCTATTAAGTGTTTATAGTCCTTTTGATCTGTTGTTGCCAGAGGAGGCTGAAGTTGTTGTTGGTGGGAGCCTGAGGGACAGGGCTTTTATATTCACAGCTCAGCTTCTAACAAACCCAAAACGCGCTAGATGAGGACAGCTCTCAAGTCATTGCTTTTCAGCCCAGCTTGTTTTTAATCCTTCTACAACATTAAACGCACATATTCCTGCAGAAAAACTCCCACTACTTGTCCCAATGTTGTGTATAACCAAATCAAGTTGACACGGCATTTTCCTACACAACCGCAGTGCAGCTCCCATCGTTCACATTAGCCGTGCTAGTCTGGATTTACATGGCTGTCACCACGACCTAGCACTGGTCGCCTGATAACAGAACAAATATTTAAGTCTGGGTTGGTTGCAAATATTTGCACTTGAGCTTGCGTTTCTTGGTTGTAACTGATAAAATACATGCTGTTGTTTCTGTCAAGGAAGGTCTGGTGACTTTTTCAGGTTACCTTCCAGTGGGATTTCTCTCTGAGTTTGTTATCCATACCCTGGCTTGTTTTACAGCCACTTCCAGCAGCAGCAGAATGGACAAGACCATACACAAAGTCAGTAGGTCTGCATTTCATATCAGATATTCAGTTTATCATGTTAAATATTTGTAGGCTTTCCTATTTGTATCTGCGTTTATACATACAGCTATGTGTAAAGATTATGTCTGTCCTGGTTTGGACTGAGTCAAATTTCCAAAAATCTTGAACTTTTCATGAACAGCATGAAACAGCAGAGCCTTTGTTTTAGTCAGTTCACTACAGAAGGCCAGAGGAAATTCAATTAAGAGAAAAATATTCATTGTGCTTGCGTATCACCATATATTAGTCTTCTTCCTCCGGTTCTACAAATGGCTGTGGGCTATACTGGTATACAAGGTATACACCAGCTGAGGATTTGTTTTTGTAAATCCCTTTTGGGTTTGCACTCCAGCAGGGCCCGTGCCAGTGACTATCTCTGACAGCCCAGAAGAGATATGAACTGTAATTGATTGTGCCCCTGAGAGCTTTTCTTCCTGTTTGTCTGTGTGTGTGTGCGAGAGAGAGACTCTCTTTTATCTTTTGCCAAAAGTGGCTTTAATCCAGCACTGAGCTTTTCTTCTTCTTCATGCATGTTCCCAAATGCTGCAGCATTTTGTGTTTGCAGGGTGGGATCGGCAAAAGGCAGCTTTCAGAGAACATCTTGCTCCAGAAATTTCAGAAAGCAGCCTTTTTTCTTTAGAAGAGAGGCGAGGGAGGTGGCAGAAGTGATGACAGTGCTCAGTTTTGAAGACGTGGAGGGAATGGGGCTGCTTCACCGCGCTGGGCTCTCTGCCGTGCTGAAGGGCTCCAGCAGCGCAGCTCCACCAGATCCTGCTGAGGCAGTCAGAGAGGTCACCACTTCCCCCCTTTCTGTCGATGACCTTCCCTTCCCCTGCCAGAGCTCTCCATCCCGGTATGGGGTGCTGCAGAGCGGAGGGGGCTGCATTTCACACCCAGCCTGCCAGCCGGTGAGGAGGAGGCTGGTCTCTTCACCAGGCTATGAAGCGCAATGGAAGGATGTCAACCACTTTCCCTACTGCCGCATCTCCCCCAGAGGCCATGGGGCCTGGAGAGATGTGCCGTTCCTCAGCCCATGCCCACTCCCCTCCCCATCGCTCCCTGGGGCTTGGGGGCTGCCGTTGCGTGTTGGCTTGCAAAAGCGGCACATAAACGCCCCCCCAGATTGTAGTTGTCCTCCACTTCTGCTCTAATTAGCAATTTCCAGCTTGAGCGGACCTGTGCTGATAGAAACTGATGTCAGGAATAATGGCCACTGGAAGTGAACAGGCTATGTATCATGCTTTCCACAAGGGGGAAAGGAATAACGGTCAAAAAATATTAGGCCACATTTTTGGATAAAGCAGTGACACAGAACTCAGGACATTCATGTCTTTTCCTGATTCTGGTCCAATTTTACTCTATAGTTGTCTTAAAAACTAATAAATTGAGTAATTACAAATCACACAGTCTCTTAGTGCCTGAAAATTAGAATCACAGAATCATAGAATCATAGGACAGCCCAGGTTGGAAGGAACCTTGAAAGATCATCTGGTCCAATCTTTTGCGAGAAAGGGAGACTAGATGAGGTTATCTAGCACTCTGTCCAATTGCATCTTGAAAACCTCCAGTGACAGGGACTACCATGTCCTATAGAGGTTCTTCCAGTGAATCATTGTTTTCACTGTAAAAATTTCTTCCTTATATCAAGATGAAACCTATCCTGGTGCAACTTATACCTGTTGTCTCTTGACTTCTCTATGTGACTCCTCGTGAAGAGAGAGTGTCCATCCTCTTTGTAGGTGCCTTTTAAGTCTCCAGGGAGAAGAGACAGCTCAGGGGACACCTCTTCACAGTTTTCTTAAAGGAGAAGAGACTTAACTCCTTCAGTCTTTCCTCAAAGGGCAGGTTCTACAGCACTTTGATCATCTTTGTGTCTCTCCTTTGGACCTTGTCCAGTCTGTCTGCGTCTTTTTTGAATTATGGGGACCAGAACTGGACACAGTACATCAGGAGTGGCCTGATAAGCACTAAGTAGAGTGGGACGATCATGTTTCTGTCTGCAAGTAATGCCCCTGTGGATGCAGCCTGGGATCCAACACTGCTTGTTGTTCACCAGAACCCCCAGGTTCTTTTCAGCAAGGCTCCTCCCCAACCACACAGGTCCTAGCCTACACTGGACTTTTTGGTTATTGCGTCCCAGGTGCAGGACTTTGTACTTGTCTTTGTTAAACTTCATACTGTTCTTGCTAGCCCACTCTTCCAGACTGTCCAGGTCTGTCTATAAGATGGCTCTCCTTTCTGACATGTCCACCTCACCACCCAGTTTAGTGTCATCAGCAAACTTGATGAGAGTGCTTTCAATCCCATCATCCAGTTCATTTATGAAGAGGTTGAACAGTATTAGGAGTTGTTTCCAATGCAGATAAATATTCAGACTTTAATTTTATTCTCAGGCTAAAGAGATCATTTTGCTTCAGTCCCAGGAATTTTATGGAGCAGATCCTCTTGGAAGCTATTTCCAGGAACATAAAAAATGGGAAAGTGCTTGGGAATGGCCAGAGTGAGTTTCCCAGAGGCAATGACCAACCTGAGAGCCCTCTGTGATGAGGTGGTTGGCAGCTGGACAAGGGGAGAGCAGGACATATTGTTTACTTTGACTTTAGCAAGGCTTTCTGCAGTATCCTCATAGCCAAACTGGTGAGACATGGACAGGAGACTTGCACTACAGGGTAGCTGGAAATTGGCCAGGTGGGTGATGACCAGCAAGACTAAGGACGGTGAGCAGCAGGGCAAAGTCCGTCAGGTGTCTGGTTAATAGTGGCATCCTCAGGGATCAACACTGAAGCCAATACAGTTCAACACCTTTATCAAAAATCTGGACAACAGGATGAGGTGCACTCGCAGCGGTTTTGCAGATATCAAATTCCCTTATATTCAGCCCTTGTGAAACCAGGTTTGGTGTACTATGTCCAGTTTGGTCCTCCCCAGTACAAGAAAGACATTGATAAAATGGAGCAAGTGCAGCAGAGGGCCATCAAGCTGGGCAGGGGCTGGAACACAAGGCATATAAGGAGAGGCTGGAAGAGCTGGGCTTGTTCAGTCCAGAAAAGAGATGGTTTGAGGGGACCTTATTGCTGTCTACAAAAATCTAGTGGGGGTGTAGAGAAGAAATCATACTCCTTTTGGAAGTGCATAAGGCAGCAGACACAAATTGCAACACAAATTCCAATTAGACAGCAAGATGTACTTTTTCCCCCCTCTATGAAGGTAGTCAAACACTGGAAAAGGGCTCCCAGAGACTGTGGAACCTCAATTGTTGGAGATGTTCAAAACTCAACTATACAAGGAGACCCTGAGCAACCTGATCTAGTTGGCCTTCTGTTTGGAAAGCCAATTAAGAATGGAGGGGTGGGGCTCTGCATTTTCTATGGCATTTTTCATTCATAGCTTAATGATTTTTCCCCGTCATCACTGTATAGGGCCAAGAACCAGTCCCTGTGGGGCCTGACTAGAAAAACAGTCATCTGAAGAAGTTTTCTCTTCTACAGTTACATTTTTGTTGCTTCTGCTAATGAAAAAAACACAGTGATTGTCTGAAAACCCCTTCAGAAGCCTAAATAAATTTTGTCAGTCTTAAAACCTTTATCAACCAACCTTATTTTGTTAAAACATCCGTGTTAAAATAGCTTGAAAAATGATACTAGGTGAGACTGACAAGCTGCTTTCCGTAAAACCGTATCAACTGGTGTGGCTGATAGCATTCTGCTGCAAGGAGAACTCTTTATCAGTAACTGATGTTTTGCTCAGCACTGATGGTAAGCCCAGAAGCCTGCTTTCAGATCACTGTATTTCCGCCTTTAAAATAATGGCACACAAATGAGCTTTCTTACAGGCCTCTGGAAACATAAGCCAAAACTTTCCCAGTTGGGTGCCAAAGACTGCACATTTGAATAATGTCTGCAATGGACATGGGAATGGCAGATGCTTAAAATTAGGTCATGTTTATTTATATGTTGAACATGGGTTTAGCCATCTAGCTTCTTATATGAAAATGAAACAAGTGTGAATAACCCACTTCCAGACAAGCACGGTTGTGCTTCTGATCATTTGCTTTGCTTATATGTAAAAATCTGCTAAAAGTGGGTGTAGACAGCAGGAACTCGTTCAGCACGGCCGTGCTGGCAGGGGAGGGCAGGGTTTCCTCCACTGCCAGGTGTCAAAAGCAGCATCAGATAATAGCGGAGGTGTGGAACAATGTACAACATGAAGATACACCTGTGTGGGAATTTGCCACGGAGCAGGTCTGGGATGGAGATTACACGGCATTTGAAGAAAGAGACACAGAGAGGGAGAGATGGAGAGAGGGAGAATAACCCTTAAAATTAGAATTAAAGTGGGAAAATTTTAAGTCCTGCCAAGTCCTTCTAAGCTACTGGTGCTGAGGACAGGGCTGTCCCTGAGTTCAAACCATCTCACTTGCTGCCGCTTACACTGCCATCAAAAGGTGCTTTTCCAGCTGGCTACATCCCGTCTCCCAGGGCAGGAGCTGAATATTGCCACAATAAATCCAGCTGAATCTATTATGTATAGTATTAAAAATTACAAGTGCATTGCAATCAGCCTGTGTCGGTCCTGGCCGAAATCCATAGGAAAGAAATTCACAGCAAATGTCTTTGTGGTGCTGAGGGCGGGAGGTGAGGTTTTGAAGATGATCTAAGTACATGCCTCGGCAGGGCTGATGTTCCTGGGCGGGCTGCCGTGCTCGTGTGGGTGCACCGCTTCTGATAGCCAAACAAGCTTGTTCAGAACAAGCTGGGCGTCTCTGCACAGCCCTGCTTTATCACACAAGCTTTGCATTTAACTTTGGCTCCTGAATGCATAAGTCATTTTTAAGTGGTATTTCTGGCCAGAAACAGAACGTCTTTGGACACCAAATTCATATTTAAATCACTGGGAATTAGATGTCTGAACGCCTTTGAAAATCTGGTCCTATGGCTTTCAAGTCACTGAAATGCATCTGTAAGTCTTAGCCAAAGGACTAGTCTGATCTTGCCATCTATTGATAGAAACCCACAGCTACAGCTGGGAATATATTTTCTTTACCATCGTCTTCAGGCACCTGAACGGCTGGAGTCATTCTGTCTATGAAAATCAGCTCCTGCCTTCACTGAAATGAAGAGCGAGCGTTTACAGCATATTTCTATTGTCCCTCGACAGGCTAAAAAAAGGCTTTGTTTCTTTTATTGTTTCTAAAACAATAAGACCCAGGGAAGAAACTGTTTCTAATATTGGACAATACATTAACCCCCAAAAGACAAGCAGTTTGTAATGTGGGATGCCTGCTCCGCCTCCAGTGCCCAGTTTGAGGGCACAATTTCCAAGAGGCAAATTCTGCAGTTCAGGCCCCTTTCAGGTTTCTCAGCTTGGTTGCCCAAAGAAGCAAATAGCCCAAACTGATCATAGTTTAAAAAAAAAAACAACCCCAACCACCAAGAAAAAAAGTCTAATAAAGTATTTGGGGGCTAAGGGTGGGGGAGATGACTTCCAGCCCTCTTGTTCTTCTGGAGCCTCAGTTCTTCCTCACCATGGTTGTTCCCAGCCTGTCCTCTGGAGAGTGTGTACCTGCTCTACAGTGGCCACTTTCCTTATGCCTAATTTACCAAGCCATTTTTTTCATGCTTAATTCAGAAAGGAAAGAGTTTATGGACCATAAGACCTCACACACAAAATCACAGAAGGAGGGAGGGGAAGCAGTCTGGCAAAGAGATGGATCAGAAGCAATAAAAGTGCTTTTCCTTCTCCAGGATCTAGGGAACTTGTGACTCCTAATGTGGGAGGACTGAAACTCGCTATGTACTCCTGAAGTTAATTTAAAATATAATCAACAAAGTACTTAAAAGAATGAACATCTGCCAAATGAGTAAGCCATTAAAATATGCCCAAAGTATGTTATATAAGCAGAGTTTAATGCAACTGATGGTAAGAAAATATTTGGAGTCGCTAAGTCTGTATGTAACACAAATCAAAGTGTTGTGTAATTAGAATTATTTTGTCACCATCTTGTGGGACATTAGGGTAACATCTGGCATGCTCCTGATGTCAACTTGTGGGTTCAGTGTATGCTGAAGAAACTGGTTAGGAGGTGACTGCTCTAAATAGTACACTGGTGTCAGCGCACACGATATTGTAAAAGGAGCATTTTAGAGCTCCTGCAGCTTTACTGTGCTGCTGAGCAACCATTCCTGTTTGCAGGCCAAATATTTCTCCCAAAGGCTGTATGCAGATTCTTATAAAAGTTGGCACAACAAAGGGGGAAGAGAAGGCAGATTGCTAACCTAAACAGCCATGTCTTCTCAGAGAATGGCCCTGTTTCAGCCGTCTGATTTCCAATGTTTCCTTAAGCCTTAATTTATTACTTCAAGTTCAGAAACTGTGCCTAGGCTGAAGATGCTTGGGAAATGCACTCCCTCTCTCCACCGGCCCAAGCGGTTGGTGTCTGATGCAAACTTTTCCGGGTAAATGTGAACCAGATGTTCCCCAATCCTGACTTGTGAACTTCTGTCCCGCGTTCCTACCCTGAGCCAGTGCGAGTCGGTCGGAGAGCGGCGCAGCAGCGAGGGGCCGGCTGGGTCAGCGCGCTGCTCCGCGCCCCCGTTGGCAGAGCTGTCGTTAGTGCTCCTCTCTCGCTGCCCACCTCCACCAAAACACCGAGCACCCTCTTTCCGGGGACACTCTACAGCACCCAGCACGGCAAAACAGATTCGTAGCCACCAAACACATCCTGCTGGGAGCTTCTGAGAGAGGTGCCGCAGCAATGCCCCGGTGCCAGCTCTGCCCACGGACACCTCGCCACCAGCCCTCCAGCTGCCACCGTGTTAGCCGAGGGCGTTCTATCTGAGAGGGCTGTGACAGAGAAATCTGGAGTCAGATTGTATTTCCCAACCCTTAATAAAATTTCTCCTGGAATAAAAGTAGAGGAGCTGGCGCCACTTTATGTTATTCAAAACCACAAATTTCCTCTCCCTCGCAATCTGCCAGAGTTGCAGACTCTGTTGCAACTTCTTAAAAATTCAAGATGTTTTCCTCAAGTGAGCATCCCCCCTCCTCCAAAACACACCCAGGGTAAATTAGTGATCTGATTTAGCAGTGCTGCTAATAGGGAGAGGGAAGGGTAATAGTGAAACAGCACAGCAGCAATGCACGGGAATACATTAGCAAGTGTTTCATCCCTGCATCTTCCGTGCCTGGGGATGTTAAAGGTCTCTGCAGCAAAAGGAAATATTGATACGAATGATGCTGCTGCGGCTGAGGTGAGGAGCGCAAGTTCTGTCTGAGACGGACAAGGAGGGTCTCTTCGCGCTCAGCCTCAGGGCTGCTCCAGGGCCAGTAAATTAAACAGGGC
Source organism: Pluvialis apricaria (assembly GCA_017639485.1). Classification (NCBI taxonomy): domain Eukaryota; kingdom Metazoa; phylum Chordata; class Aves; order Charadriiformes; family Charadriidae; genus Pluvialis; species Pluvialis apricaria. The sequence goes on along the minus strand of CM030007.1, from coordinate 188,934,560 downwards.
TGGGGCATGAGCCAACCTCTGCTGTGGCATTGAATTTTCACCGCATTTCGTGGTGCTGTTTTGGCCTGTACCTCTCTCCAGATGGTGTATGGGCATGTTTCAGAGCAGCAGGCACCAGAGGCTCCCTGCAGCAAGCAGGGATCCCTGCCTCAGAGCAGGAACGTATAGCTATAGACGTGTGAAGGTGAACTATGTTGTGCCACTACTTAATAGGGTAGATGTAGCCATGAAGGCAAGATTTGATTTGATGCCTAGCAATATGTCCAGCCTAAACCACAATACAAGACCTATTTAAAATTTCATGCCTGGATTGACAGTCACATTTTCTTGTTAAGAAATACCTTTAACTCTAATGCAGGCATGTAGGGAGCTGGATGAGAAGTCATGAAACAGATTATTTCCTAGTTTTTAACAGCGTACGTCACCTTACATCTTTCATTGTTCAGTGTGTTACAGTCCTCATGCCCTGAGGCCTCTGGTTGTATATGACATTATAAAATGGACCACTGATGTCAGTTGGAGCCTGTTGCTATTCCCGTATAATGAATTTGTGAAATTTGTTACAGGTAATAAATGTTAAGAACCATCAAGAACCCTAAACCAGACAATTGGAGACTTGGAAGAAGACAGCTTTCACATTTGATTTGTCCGGCTACTTCCAATAGGCTGAACGACAGGTGGCTGCTGAACTTCAGCAGGACGGGAGATCTGTCCTGACCGGGACACAGGAAACACCCCAGTGCTGAGCCTCGGAGGTGCCCTGCCATGTCACGTGAGCCACGGCTGCACACAGGACACCCAGGCTCCTTGATGGCACCTGTGGAAAAAACAGGGCTCAGTTATGAAATGATTGACAGAAGACACTTCTAGGGAACCAACTACCCACATTGCCTCTAGGAAATCATAGAATGGTTTAGGTTGGAACGGACCTTGAAGATCATCGAGTTCCAACCCCCTGCCATGGGCAGGGACACCTCCCACTAGACCAGGTTGCTCAAAGCCCCATCCAGCCTGGAGATGTGAAGGCACGAGCTCTGCACTGACCACTGAAGTCTGTGCTGGAGGGAAGTGGCTCCCTCCTTCGTGGCTCACGGATGAGCCCTTTGCTGATGACAAAGGATCAGTGCACTGTCACTAGAGCAAGGGCTGGGTCAACCAAGTGAGTGTGGAAAACTAAACCACTTCCCAGCCGAACAAGCAGGAGTTTTATATATGCAAGGGAGAGTCTTTGACAGGCCCTGTAATTCAGCAATTAGGTCCATGCTCTTTTTAGAAAGAAGACTTAGGTTTGAGACTGTCATCTGCTAGCTGCAGCTAGGTAGGGATGACAGCCTGTCTCCTGCATGCCGAGAGATCACTTTAATGTCCTCATATCCAATATTCTGATATTTTTAGCTCATACTTGGCATGGCACTGATCACATAGTATAGCTTTGGCTCAGATGGTAAAGACAATATGAATTAGCAGCACAACATATAACCTTTAAAACAAAAGATGCCTGCAGCTTTGCATGAAATTTCTGCTTTCAGAGTAAGTGATTCTTGCGTAGCTATGGGGAATTTAAATGGGAACATTTCTAGTAAGACAGAAATTTTGAATAGCAACTCCTGGTTTTAAAAAAAAGAAACCACAGGACTTACTGTGTTACACCAATTCTCCTGTATTATTATCAGAATATTTTGAAAAATAACCACATGGTTTGTCCTGGACAAAATGCTAGAGGAAGACACATGGCCAGGAACAAACATCTAAAAAACCCCACAGCCTGAGGTCTCAGGCATGGGGAACTGGATCCCCTCACTAGATGCGTGCACCAGCACGGAATTACATGCGTATTACTGGGATTCAGCGAAGGGCTAGAAATACACCCTGATACGGTGACTTGTGGGATGAGAGCCAGAAGTCTGTTATTGTACCGAACAGTGGTCACACCAATTCACCTGCATTTTTTGGGTGATATACCACATTGCAAAGAACCCAAAAAACTTTGCCAAGTTGCTTCTTATGCTTGTGCCAACTTCTGCCTTCTGATATGGAAAATGCCACAGGCTTGATGAGGGAGGGGGGGGATGTTGGTAGAAATATTTAAATACACAGTTGTTTGAATGTGTGTTTCTTGGGTAATGACATTAAAATATGCTGCCTCACCTTTTTTTCAGCGAGTAAAGCAGAAAGAAAAAATTTTGAAGAACTAATTTCTCCAAAAGAAGGTTGTTTCGGTTAGAAAAGTCGGGCTCAGCCAAGAGGTATGACACAATGTTTGTGGTGGATGGAACAAAACAGAGAGAGAAAGGCACTGCACAGCACAGAAGTGCCTGTAGATATATTTTTTTATTATAAATTTATGATTCTTACAGCTTATGTATAATTTATTATGGCAGTAACAACACAGCCCTGATAACAACGGTGCTGTTTTTGTTTGGTTATGGGTTGGGGAAGCTTTTCAGGTAGCCAGAAGCTTGTTTCCATTTTAGAGATAAAGCCCTCCCTGTGCCTCTGCTTCGACAGGAGTGTCAGTCACTGCTGGAAACGGTTCACTTCCTTCGCTGCTTTGAAAATTCCCTGAACGTTGGGTTTCACATGAAGCAATGCTGTCGACAGCTGGCCAGGCAAACACATTGCAGGAGGGCGTACTGCCAATCCAAAGAAAATTTCCCCCTGTTATGCCTGCCTATCTGCATTCTCCATTGACCCATCCCAAAATAATCCCTGTTAGTAAATATTTGGCAGTATAATACCAAAAATATACCAAGCCACATAAGAAAGAACAACAACAAATCTCTAATCCTGGCATTGAAGAGAGGACTGTAGAAGTAAAACGATCTTTTTTTTTACTGTGCACTTTCTAGTGCTGCCCTTATGTTGACACACAGGTTGTGTGTTTTGCCTTTGGGGTAACAACTACGAATGTGCTCCGGGTTTTCCCTCCTCTCTCAGGAGCTGGCAGCAGGAATTTAGTTAAGGAACTAGGGACAGTGTTACTTTTCTGGCAAAAGTAGTAATAAATCTGAGACAGAAAACAATAATTGCAGGGCAAAAGAATTCTTAGCTAAATACCTTGTAAACTCTGATGAAAGGGGCTACTGGTGGCAGCTTTCTTTGCCCTGAGTTGCAGACCTTCCAGGAACACAAATACTAACAGGGCTGCTGTCTTCTTTACTGAGGTGTTAAATTAATGTTTTTACAACAAGCCTTTTCTGCAAGACATTACAAATACAAAGCATTAGAGAAGAAACTTTCTGCTTCCTGATTTTACAAGCGCAAATTTCGATTTGTTTTCCGCTCAACCACATTTTTAATTATTCCAGTTTCCAAAGGAACACCAAAAAAAACTCATGGAGAATGATGAACTGACCACGAATGTCATTACCACGATCAATGAATGACTGCCAGAGCAACTGAAGTGCAAAAAAAAAAAAAGGATTCATCCCACCAGGCGTAAATATATGCTGCTGCTATGAATCATTCTAGCCTTTTGCATATAGAAAATTCATGAGCTCACCTCGAATGTTGCCTGCTTCTGTAAATCAGACTGTAAAATAAGACCATACAGTGATTTCAAAAAGGGTCTTTCAGTATTCATAAATGCGGGGTTTTGCTTTCCAAAACAAAATAGTAATGGTGCGCAAGACAGAAAAAGCTTGTTTCATTTCAGCTACTCGGAGAGGGAGCAGTTCTCTACCATTTGCAGCATGGGTTCTCCCTCTTGCATGCTTTGTTTAATTATACAAATAAGATTTCAAAAACATATGTGGACAAGGAAATTTTGTTGCAGGAACAGAGATAAAACACACGCACAGATTAAAGAAGGAAACATTTGTTTATTAAAAAGGAAAAGGTTCTGGATGGCAGCACAGACATGAGACACATGAATGTATGCACAGCTGTTCATGTTTAAAAGCAGAATATAGACATAAATACAGTTAGATCTTTGCTCTGCTGCTACAGTATTTTTATACAGTTGATTCAAAGGAATATCTGTCATAACTGAACACAAGGAGAAATTTATCAGAAACAGAGCACAGATTGCTTCTCTAAAGCCAGGATAAACAAAGCCCAGAAAAGCCTCTTAAGCTATGGTATTGCAAAATAAACTTAATTGTGCAAAAGAAAATCACCTTCTGTGGACGAGAAGATTAAATGCCAGATTCAACCCCAAATCAGATAGTTTGTTCTTCTCTTTGAATAAAACGCAGGTAATTTTCCCCTGCTATCATCACAGTTACTGCTCTGTCTGAAGGAAAATCAGTGTTGTGAAGCAGGAACGCACTTTAAAAGCAATACCTTACTTTTTCTGTGATCTATTCAGCGTGTTTCCAAAGCCCACCAGAGAGAGAGGGAGGCTGATGAGGCCCCCCTCAAAGTTTTTTTTTTTAATACATAGATACAATGAGACCATCTTGAAAAATCAGAGGGGCTCAGTAAAAGATGGCCAAGTATTACAGCAGAGCAAAACAGGCCTTATAAGAGAGATCATGAGTGGGTCCAGAGGGTACAAATGCTTCCCCAGAGTTGCCACTCTCCAGCCTGGAGGACATTATTTCATGTCGACTCTGCCAAGCTGACCTCCAGTCCTGCTTTTACCTGCATTAAGTGAGTGAGATGCCGTGTAACTGGGAAGCATAAAGGCATTTAAGTGCAGCCTTTGGCCTTTCATGGTTTTCAATTTCTACAAAAGTAGAAATATGGAAGTCTGTTGTATCATGATAGTTAATTTTTGGAAAGGGTTCTGGTGAGCTTCTTTGGAGTGGAACTGGAAATTGTTTTAATTTTTAAATAAGGCCAACAGATTTAATGCCAACATGGATCACTATGAAATCTCAACTGCAATGTTTCTATATAAATGCTCATTTTAATATTAATTTCCTATTTAAATATTCACTTATCTTGCTTCAAAACTATTTTTGGACATAGTTTTCCTTTTCTCTATTTTTTAAGTTAAGGTTAGAATATTACTACATATTTCTGTTCCACTTCTAATTCAAGTTCAGTTTTGATAGCCACAGAACATCAATTTTCAGGAATCTATTTTTTTCTTTATGGAAGCGACAAAAACCAGCTCCTCACACTCCTCACTAATCTTACTTAAGGCCCTGCAAGATATAGAAAGCACTTGCAAGATAGTGATATTTTATTCAGATTCTGAATTTCTCAGGGATGTCATGTGTAACTACAACAAAACTGTGAAGACATAAACCCCCTCCTTGTTACATGTGACTTTTATTTCAAACAGTCAACAAAACTGAGAAGTTACGCTAAACATATTCTAGGTTACAGGAGTGAAAGAAAAACCCCAAATCTTTCCCTCATCTTTTCAAGCATGTATTGGATATTGCAGCCTTTCAGTTTGATTAGAAAAATACAAGACCATCCATCAGAAACCTGCATAAACACATATATACACTGAAATCACACACTCGCAACTCTTCCCATGACCATGGGATTGGCTGATTGTACAACACACTTTTGCGTGTCTGCTCCTCTCTATAGGGAAAGTGGGACAACAGACCATGGCAGGATGAATTCAGCTAGGATGGAGACCTGTTAGTGGACCCAGAGCCAGGGTTTCCAGCTCCTCTGCTACCTCCCAGATGGAACCTTTGGGGAAACACAGGTAGAAGACACTCAGATGATGTCTTCTTCATCAAGAGATGTCATAGGTACTGCCACATGGCATGCTATGAAATGGTGTACTGCTAAGCGACAATTTGTTCAATAAAAGTGAGCAACAATTTTTTTTACATCTAGTCCATCTTCGGCATTCATTATTCAGATAAGCACTAAACGCGTGTGTGTGCATACACACAAGCGAGTAAGTGCAGTTGTGTCACCTAATATTTGATGCTGTCATTGATGGATTGAAAATGTCCTGGAAGACATCTAACAAAGTATTGTCACAATCATCTTTAACTGTTACCATTCCTTAATTATTATTTCTTCTGTATGGAATAGTGACGGGGCAGTTCAGCATTTCATTTCCTAAGCATGGACCGAAGCTGGAGAGCTGTGTGACTGACCAGCCATGGGCAGCTCGGCACATGCAGACCCACGAGGTGGAGCTCGCAGCGCTCTCACAGAGCACACCGCTCCTCTGGCAGGCATCTCTGCTGCCCAGTGCCATGGAAATCCACAGCAATGATGTCAATTAAAGGAGATGGAAACATCATACTGCAAGTACAACCCATGATTCTCATTTTACTGCATGGACCTTCTAACATGTCAGCATCACCAAGTCTCCGAATTCTTCAGAGCTGATCATCAGGCTCATGTTTTCTGTAAATTGCCCTCAGGATGAAAAGTTAGTAAGTTGAAATGGGGCAATTGATTAAGCCCCTTTTATCAACAAAATCAAAATCCTGACATAAAGAACTCACAAAATACCAGACCACACAAGTACTTTTTTCCCTACACTAGGGCTGAAACTCCAAAGCAAGGATAAAAGAAAGAAAAGATGCAAAAAATGGCAACGCAATCCAGCACTATTTTATGCAGAAATGGATGTTGGGCCAGAGGGTTTGCCGTAATTATGGAAAACGCATTTTTATTCAAAAATCACTACTACTACCCAAGAAAAACATGCAGTATTGAGTACTGGGTTAATAGTCACATTGTTTGGTAGTGGATTTTCAGAGTGATTCTGTGGCAGCAGAGCTGAGTGCTTCCTAGCTCTTTCCTGGAGTTTCAGGGCTGAAAAGAAAATGGTCCTCCTGGGGATGGAGGCAGACTGCAGTTCCTCTTCTGCAAAAGCAGTTGTTTAGGGACCATGCTATAAATTAATTGATCTGAGTTTAGCACAAGGAGGAGGAAGATTATTTCAGATTTCTACATTATTTCAGTGAACGATTTACAGGGCAACCCCCCCCCAGAATGGTATAGGTGAACGGGGAGGGGGACGTCTGGAAAGAGCATACAGACATGGAGTTTGTCCCTCAGAAGCAGAATTTGCTTCCATGGAAAATATTCCTATGACTATAACCGGCTTGTGTGGCAGTTATTCCAGTATAAGTCTGTGCATAAACAAGTTGAAATGTTTTTGCAATGTTTTGTACTAAGTGTTCCGTACAAAAAAAAAAAAAAGCGAAAGTACTCTGGTACTATTCACACAAGCATATTTATTATATAAATATTTTATAAATTACAAGATTTTAATTATAAATGTAAACATTTCTAGGAAAATAATGTTTTATATTCTTATTAATGTTTACAACAAATAAGGCACATAGTGCAAAAATACATTTCTGATGCAGAGATCACAAGATAATTACCTACATGTGTTATCTAAAAAATAGCTGCTTACATTTCTGTGGTACAGTATTGTTTTTAATTAATACACATTGCTAATTCATGGGTAACTCTTTGTGGGTAAAAATATGATATAGCTGCCATTTGATCTACCAATTGTACTGGCATGCAAAACAAATATTTGGTTTACAGAATGCATAGTCAGAAGCACATATAGTTATTGGTACATAACGTATGATATTATGCATGCAGAAAATTTTATTCTGAATACCTGAGAGTTGGCCCTGAAACGCATTATCTTTATATGCATATATATCTCTACAGTTCTGGACTGTAAAGTAATATACAACAACAAATCAAAGAGCTAGATTGTTTTTTTAAACCTTGCAACTCTTTCATACAGTTACATTTCTGGAAGAAGTAATTTTAACTAGCAGATGTTAGAACTGTATTTACAAACACTGAAAAACTAAATGGAGTCAAAGATGGACACCAAACCCGCTGTGGGGCTTGATGCTGCCTCTACCCAGGGTTTTTACAAAGGTTATTGAAAATTATGTTGAGTTTTGGAATATGAGGGACGTACACTACAGCCTTTAGCAATATGCCATTGGCCGGGATAAAGGAGTAAGGTGTATATGCAAAGTGTTTAAGTAAATACATATTCATACAATCACATACAAGATGCTACGGTAAAGAGAGTACACTGCTTTTACAGTATACTTGGATGAGAGGCAGGGATTTAAAATCAGATTTCCAAGCAATTTGTTTCCTTATTTTCTTTTCCTGTAACCACAACAAAATTAAGCCTAGACATTTAACATGTGCTATAGAGACTACGGAGGTTAAACCACACTTCTCAGGATTGCTGCTAGTATTTGAGCACCGCAAAGAATATAATGAAAGGGATAGGGAAAAAAATGCTTCTACTGACAGAAACACACAGATCTATAGAAATTATCTCAAGTATGTTGGTTATATATTTTCTGCTGTAAGCTGTTGACAGATAATTCCTAAAAGGTTTCACAAAATTGGAAGTATTTGAAATTATTACCTGTCTTCTCTATATAGCAATAACTCTTTCCTCTCTATATTTTAGTACAGTTGATCAAGAAAACCAGTAGAGCATAATTTTTACCAAATACTGCATAAAGAATTGAACTGATTAGTTTCAGGTAAAGTATTACAATTCTGGCACAATTTAGAGTGTTACCCATGGTAGTAACCTCAGTGTAATTTACTTGCTAATGTATACTGTACGTTGAATGAATGCCTCTCCATTAAAACCTGCAGGATTATGATTGTGATGTATGCACTTGCTGGCCCACAAACAGATAATGCACCCCTGAATAAACACTGAACAAACCAGGAATTCTTAGTAGTGAGCATTACAGTAATGAGCATTACAGAGATGAAAGAATTAAAATATATATATATACACACAGCACCTACAATTTGCACCTAAACGGCAGATGTCCCTGCTTGGATGCTCTTACCACATCAAAGTTCTCACTATATTTGAAGTTGGAGACCGATAATTGTGTTAGGAATACATTTTCCACAAAATCCTCCACATCTTCCGTATATTTTAGTACCATCCTGGGAATTAGACAAAGAGAACAGTCAATCAAGAAAAGTGATTGAAATCACAGTTGTGCAAAAAGCTCCTCGAGGTTTGCAGACAACAGACCTGTGACAAATAGTACCTACAAAGACTAAATCAAGAGACAGCATCAAATTAGCAAAATGGACACAGAGATCCTTTATCAATATCACCATATATCTTCTTTCCCAGCTTATCATCCAATGTTGTCTTAAACTGCGCATGTTTACTGTTCTTCAACTGGTCTTTTGGTACCCCACACAATCAAGCTGGAGGCAAGCAATCTGTAAGGATCCTCTGTAATAGGGTATCTTTAATAAAATGGGGGTTTGGGGGTGTTGTGTTTTTTTTTTTTTTTTTAAAAAGTACTTTTAGGTACCATCAAAACTTTTAATAAACCCGATTGATACAACAATAGGCTCTTAAAATCAGTAAGAGAAGGGTAAGAAGGCAGTGTTGATCTGGATTAGCTTCTGGGTGGTGTGATTAAACACAGTTTTCACATTACATTTGGAAGAAGACTTAGATGGGTGAGAGAACTTGAGCACTATTTTTGATTCACAACTAGCTTTCACTAGAGGGTCATCACTTGCACCTCTGGACGTATAATATTCCAAGCCATAAGAGCAGGTAAAAGAAAACAACATCGACTTACGTGGGATTTGTGTATGTCAGCAGTTGCATAGTTGCCCTGAGCAATCCACCTCACTGTACTGGATAATCTCAGACCCGTACCAGCCAAATTAATGCTGAATTGCCCCTAACAAAACAAAAAAACCCCCAAAAACAAAAAAAGCAGAAGGTAAAATACAGAGCTGATACACAGAGTTCAAAACACTAAACACTCTACATTACATTGGCATATCTGCACATATCACTTAGTGTATATCTAGATATTAAGTACTCAAAGGTGTGTACTTAACCTGGGTTAGTGACACTGCATTGTACCCTTTTTTTGGACACTCAGGACATAGACACGCAAACAAGCAGTAAGTAGCACCGGTGCATCATCTGATCTGTAGCATCTGTCTGCAGAGTCTGAATAAAGAACTAACATCAGACAATTCAAACTATTCTAGACTTCTTGCTAGATACTATATTTTAATTTACAAAAAGTATGGACTTGCAACATGCAAGAATGAGTTTCTTGCTTTCTTGAAATTTTTTTTTGTTTTTTTGTTTTTTGTTTTTTTAAAGTGCCTGAACTCTTTGGAAATAACATGGTCAGGACCTACTGTTACCTAGAAATTACAGTCTCATCACATCCTAGCCATCTGATTTTCAAATTTTTGCAAGCACTCTGTTCAAGCATCATCATCATCTTCCCTTTCTTTTTCAATACACCAATTAACATAATTAAACACAAACATAAGTGGAGGTTAAAATAAATAAATTTATGGCTGAGTGGAATGTTTTGCAATACAAACCATTCAAAACAGTTTATTGATTCTAAAATATTTGCTACATAAATACTACTCTGAAAACTAGCTTTAAAACAGAGTCATATCACATGAGAATAAGAAACATACTAAAAGCAACAGACTGCACTGCCTTGGTAAAAAAAAATGGGGTATGTATAATGATTAAATTGCATTCACACAGAAGTGCAACATGTTGGAAAGAAGTACTACCTCCACAAAGAGCCTAATGGTCCGTTTAGGCAGCCCTACAGTCGGAAAACTCCTGCACACCTCCATACAATTCACTGAGGGCCTGAATTTCTGTATTCAGACCTAGATAAAATTACCTAAATCATGCGATCAAAGCTTTAGCAAAGATAACATTTCTATTACATGTAGTAGCTTCTGTATTTGGTTGCTTAATACCATCATAGTCATATATATATATATATATTTATTTGTTTGGATATATGTATGTGTGCATGTATAAAAACACAGCATTCAGCCTTTATTCTTGTGATTCACTAAAATTCTGTCACAAAAATTCGGTCTTATATTGTTCAGTACGGCAGATTTGTTTTGAGAGCACTTCTGTGTAATGTTGCTGTGTTTATAGTGCTCTCACACTCAGTATGTGCTAACATAAGCTCGTATGGAAAGCGTAGGTTGTTCAAGTGCCCGAAAAGTGGAAGATTTCCATTTAATGGATAAAGCATCTGGAGGAAATTCATACAAACGCTGTGGAACGCTTTCCAGAATTAACAGGCCCAAAGTAACTTCATTCACAGTGACATCATTTTGCAAAAATAAATGAGAAGTGTTATGTACAATTGTAATGGCAGCTTAACAGCTGTCTGCCACGTCACGCAACATACGCAAGGCCAGGAACAGGTTTAAAGGACTGAGAGTGCAGGAATAGAGGCCTTTTTACTGCATTAAAAGTGTTAGTTTCAGTGAAGATCTTACAGATGGAAATGTGCCAGTGCAAAACCACGTGAGCAGAATGACTTTCTAACAGAAGTTACAGATGGCAAATAGATGTGTATTCTACAAAGCCCAAAGAGTTTGCAGGTTGAAGGTATCCAACACTGTAATGAACTCCAACTGTTTTCTTGTCAGGGGTTCAGTCTGCCTAATTTAGGCACTTCATTTGTACCTAAATTGTACATAAATTGTCTCTAGCTGCCCTTGAATGCATCCACTCACATAGCCTGTCTTAAGTTTAAGCACCTAGGACAGATGGACAATGGGGATTCACCTCCATGTAAGTCTGACCTAATTGATCTCCCTTTATAATCAGTGAAAAGAAATATGCACTTCCAGAGGACAGTTGACCTCATCCTAAGGTGACTAATAGGGTAAGATTAGCTGAACTGTTTTCTAGGGAATCTCATTTCTGCCAATGGACTCCAAAGACAGCCTAGGTTGACTAGTTCAGACTAGGGCTACATCTGCATTAGCAAGGACACCGCAGTATGAGCGGATCTGTAGAGCGAAAACGTTGGGTCAGAGAGCCCAACGTCTGCACACAGTACACAGATAGAGGTTTTACTCTGGACTAACTCTGGTCGAGTCCCATAGACTGAATCCTCAATAGCAGTTAGAGTGCATTAAATCCTTCTGGAGCTCACTGTTTGATTTAGTTTCATCCAGAAGGCATCCTGGTTATGTCTTCCAAGACTGCCCTCTGATGTGAACCAACAAACAGTAAACTGGGACAATACGGAGATTAATTTAAAAAGCACCATCCAATCCAAACTAAAACACTAGTGGAGACGCACCAATGGATGTATAATTTTAAATTATACTGCTAAAGAGGATTGATTTCCTCTGGTAGTCTTCAAAGATATGAAGAGTCAGGAGAGAAAGAGAAAAGATTAAAATTCTGCAGGATTATTGAAAAGGAAAGGTCACTGGAGGAGAACAAAAATTGAGAAAGGATTAGGGGAAACAAAGGATGCACCAGGTCCAGAGGGAGGGAGACCAATACATTAAATACACAGAAAGTTATACATATGTGGACCCTAGAGGGAAAGTGTGGAGTAAACATTTGAGGGAGAGGATGATAGAAATGGTGCAACAGGAGAGAAAAGATTAAGAAAAAAATACTTATTAATGTAGTGCACAGACTAGACAGAATAGGGGATTGGTTTAGAACCTTACAGCTCTAAATCAGTCACACAGATCTTTTTTTTTTTTCCCCTTATGTGCTCTTTTCAAGGCGATAAAAAAATCATAAATACCTGTGGACATCTGGCAGCACTGTAGCAATCTCCAGCTGTAGCAAAGGGAACAGCTCTCCCAAGTATAGTCTGAGCAAAAAGAAAATCTGTGGCTAGAAAACAGAAAATTACTCAACATTGAAACTGCTACACCAGAAGGTCATGTGAAAACAGTGCAAAAAGGCATTAACATGAGGGTTTTTGGTTTGTTTTGGGTGGGGGATTTTGTTTGAGATTTTTTGTGTGTGTTTTGGTTTCGTGTTTTGGGTTTTTTTTGTTGGGTTTGGGTTTTGTTTTGGTTTGGTTTTTTTTTTTCAAACTACGTTTTAAATAGTCCATTTTGATTAATGCAACATCAAACCAAACTATAAGCCCAGTTTCCTTTCTGAGTCAGGAGGGGGTTAGGAGGAGGATGGACGTGCACTTGGATGCAGCTCCAAGTGAGCTGGTTGTGGGCCACCTTGCCACCTTCAGGCAGAGGCTTGAAAGTGCTGCAAGATTCCCTGTCTGTTTCGTGTGTCTATCAAAGTCTGACATGAGACTAACTACAGCATAAGAAGACTTTCTCTCGAAAACCATGCCAGGGACTAAAAGGAAATGAAATAATGGGAACAAAAGCGTAGAAACTGAAGCTATTTCACAGGTGAAATATGAATCTGCCAGATTCATGCCACTTGACCACTTGGGACAAACTAACAAGGGAGGTAGTGGTGGTTTCTCCATTTTTTTTTTCTTTGAAATTCCCATTGAATTCCCAAAGGAAATAAGAATTTTGTCTGTCCAAAAATGGCATAATTGGATCTATAATAAGGTGAAATGATGATTTCATAATCACAACCAGTGCAACTTCAATAGAGTGCTCACATTGACTAAAACTGCCAAAATGCTTACTTTTTATTTGCATGGAGGATACATCAAATCTTATTTTGCTAAAAACAGTGAAGCCAGCTGCAAGGTAATCATTTCGACAGGCACAGTCTTGCCTTCTGCTTCCATTGAAAGGACATTCATATGGATTCTGCAATCTAGAGAACACCAAAGACTTAGCTTTCCTTTCGGCATTTCTGCATAACATAGCATCATAGTGAAAAACAATTGCATTGCATTATGCTGCATAAAAAAATATTAAACAACAGTTACTGAACAAGAAGCTCAGCTATTAATCTTGGCTCAGCTGAAACACTAATTTCTACACCATTTCTACTAAAGTCAGGATAGAAAATTCTAAAAATCATTTAGTGCAATTAACACAGTTTCAGCCTGGAAGTATCCCCATTGCTACATTTCTGTGTTCATGTACCTGGAAAACAGAAAATCAAGGAAAACAATTTCTACTCATCTGTTCTCACAAAACTGAGTATTATTTTATTCTTTCATTTTTGGAATAAATAAATGCAGTTCATAAAGTTACAGAGCCACTTTTGTACCTGTATCCATATACTTCAGAAAAGTTGTCTGCTTCCCCTTTTACCAATGTCAAATATTCTTTAGGATTCTCTAAGTTCATGCCTGAGCAATAAATCTGCAAGAGAAAATACAACCCTTTAGCAAGGTCTTTATGAGAAAAGTATTATTTCATAAAAATATGTGCTCATAAAAACTCATAAATATTAACAGTACCTTTATCATCCTTCCCTTAATGTTAAGAGGGTATTCACCATCCTTTCTAATCCCTTTTTTAATCTGGATATCTTTGCAGGTGGTAAAAATTTCACCTTCAAAATGAATGATTAAATCATATTAATATTTCACTGATAGAGCTTAATTTTAGGACTTAGCTTTGCATAATTGTACTCCAAATACATTTATAGCTTTTATATAAAGAACCTGGGAAAACATTAAATTCAGCTGGAAATTGCAGCTGTCACTTACATTCTTCCTCACGGCAGATCTTTCTGGCATCTGGTTTTAAGCGTGGCAGGCACAAGTCACTGGATAAGCCATTTTCAGTCATACATTCCACGATTCTCTCCTTTACCCCAACTCCGCAAGACACTGAGCACTAGATGCAGATAGCCATCAAGAGTTAGTTTAGAAGGCAGTCAATAATTAACAGAATTATGTCAGCAAATTAGTCTTGACAGTCATTTGCGTTTGAGGCAGCTATCAAAAAATGAGCTTGCACATCTGTACTCACCTTGGTCCACCTCCCCACCCTCCAGGTAGCTGCTTGTGAACATCCTTTGATATTACATTTATAAATGTATGGGGATGGCTCTACCGGGCATTCTCGGTACGCCACAGTTCGAAGGCCACGGGGGTGCTGATTTTGAACAGAATGGATTCCAACACAGTACGTGATCCTTTGCCGGTAACCAAACCCACAGCTGGCTGAGCACTGAAAGAAAATCCCCAAGCACAGGCATTACTTCTGAGAAACAACCTTTCTGCAGCATTGCAATTACAGATAAGTCAGCTCTGATCCTCGCTTCGGCAAAAGCCTGTAGTCTGACGCCTGCCACCTCGGGGCTGGTTCAGCAGCATACAGAAGGGAAGGTCTACCATAGTTAATGCATGCAAGGAGATGGGAAGTCCCATGCTGCCCTTTTCTCAGAGCTCACAGAGGGTCCAGTGCAGTCCCCTCTCAGCTGCAGTACATACACGCGCACACGTCGGTAGCGCAGGTGTGCAAGGGAAAAAAGGCATTGATCCATCACTTCACTGAAATCAAGGAAAAGATTTTTGTTTACTTCAGGGAGATCAGCGGGCAAGAGACTTTCCTGGGAGCCAGCAAAGGAATCCTGTGGGAGGGGCAGCTGGCCTCTAGCCGGTGGTCATAAGTCCCAGGGGGGCTACCAGAAGACTGGTAATAGTCACTACAGTAAATCATGGCTGACTGGAAGGTTCAACGTGGAGAAAGTTTAGTCACCCATGTTCAGATGAAAATATAAGTTGGGGTTTTTTTTGCTCAGCATACATAATGGATGTTTTACAGCAGCATAACATTCTTAAATGTAAAGTTATATAAAAGATGTGCTAGCAGCATAATTTGTTTACCTGTGACAGTTCTCCTGTAAGCACAACATATTTAGAGGGAGCTATCCTGCAGTTTTTGGTTGATGGAGGCTTTGTTGCAGGATCACAGAAGCTTTCATCCACTTGGAGCTGGTTTTCAGCCACGCACTTAACCTTCCGGTATATTTCCTTTCTCCTATATGATGCCGAGCACTGAGAGTGAGAAAAACAGTCATGGTTTTTGTACTCAAACTAGCCATTTACAGAACAAAGTTATTTGCCTTTTGCCACACGGCAGTAAAACCCAGACAGCAGCACCTTTTATGACATCTGCTATCAGCCCTAGACTGAACTACTCACTGGATCAAAATCCTTTACTTTGTTTTCAAAGTTCAGGTACCTCTAATCAGTCGAAAAAACAATAGTGTATCATGACATTACACTGTAACTGTTGGGGGAGACAGAGAAGAAAATGAAAATGTCAGGCCAAGAAGATAGGTTGAGTGTAAAAGCTTTTCTGTATGAAAAGGGAAAAGCCAAAAAAGGATTTCAGTGAAATAGGAAAGGAATAAGCTGGTCTTGAAAACAAGGCAAAAAGAATCCTTGGAAGCACATACATGATATTACACCAACAAAAGAAAAGAAAACAAAACTGCTTATTAATTAAGTCAGTAGCAGCTTTGGGCAGCAGTATCTGTTGAGCCTGTGCCTTTGCCCTGAGTGTCCTCAGACCTCTCCCCATGGCAAGTTGGTCAGATGGAGTGTTCTCTCAATGCTGCCACTACAAGATGAGAACCTTGCTGCCACCGGAATCCAGAAAAGTGGAGGCACAAGCCAAGTAATACATGTCAACAGCACATCGCAGCTACAGTTGCCTTAACGAACCTGTTTGAACTTGCTGTGATAAAGAAGGAAGGCTCAAATACACAAACTCCAGTCTCGGTGGAGGCAATAATCAATAACACCACCTACTACAGTCAGAGCTGAACCTAACTTAACACTAATTTGGACCCAACAACAGTCAGTCAGAAGACTCACCAAGGTTTGATACACAGATCAAGCCTATTGTTCAAATTTTTTTATTATTGACTCAAAGAAGCAACTTGAAGTGCAAAAACCAGATGCTGTGTGGTAAAACAATTCTGCTAGAGGAAACCTCTAACTTTATCAAGTCAGGTCTTGAAAACATCAAAAGGCTGGAGGCTGCACACATTCCCTGGGCAGCCCTTTCAACTGCCTGAATTGTCCTCATGGAGAAAAAGTTTTTCATAACATCCAGTTTGAACCCCTTTGGCTTCACCTTACTCCATTGCCTCTTGCCTTCCCACCATGCAACACTGCGAAGAGCCTGGCTCTATCCTTTTGGGAACTTCCTCGTTGTGGACTCATACCAGGGGATGGAGTGTGGGTACAGTTGGTTGGTGTAACTTACAGAAACACCTGATCTTTTAGTGGCATGGAGCAGCTCAGAATATTAGGCACATAAGGAATAACCCAGTCATGATGTAGCGGGGCCAGGCAGAAGAATCCTTTTCATTATGCTTTATACATTACTCTTGTAGACATTCTTCTCTTTAGCATGAAAATGCATATTTGGTAGGAGAATGCTGGCTGCTGCTCTCTGCCAGCCTCCCAGCTGCAAGTTGGAGAAATGCTAGATCTGGAAATTTTTCTGCTGTGCTGTGACGGGTGAGATGAGGAAATGACACACGAGTGCTCAGAGCTGAGACAGCTGGGCAAAATATTGTGCGCTCGGTGGAGGACGTACTGCACCAGGAGTGGAATACAGATGGTTAAACACTTGAAGTACTATTAATACTAGATGTACAGGGCTATATACAAATCTGGTGAGAGAGGGGAACAGTACATGGGAATTCCAAGCAAACAGCAATATCCATGTGGAAGAAGTTATGAACTAGCCGGAAGATGTAGTGAAATACAATGCATTTGTGGTGGAGAGTTTCGAATACCCAGCTGGAATATACAAATGTTTGACAGGAAAGGAAAAATGCTCCCTCATTCTCTGAAAGTTTGTATTTGTGCTAAAAGGACATTATGAGCCACTTCCACTAATTCCTGATTATAACAACTTCATATTCATAGTGAGGGCCCCTCACTGCAAGAAAGACATTGAGGTGCTGGAGCACATCCAGAGAAGGGCAATGAAGCTGGTGAGGGGTCTGGAGAATGACTCTTATGAGGAGCAGCTGAGGGAAGTGGGGTTGTTCAGCCTGGAGAAAAGGAGGCTGAGGGGAGGCCTTATCAATCTCTACAACTACCTGAAAGGAGGTTGTGGCGAGGTGGGGGTCGGTCTCTTCTCCCAAGTACCAAGTGATAGGACAAGAGGAAAAGGCCTCAAGTTGCGCCAGGGCAGGATTAGATTGGATATTAGGAAAAAAAATCTCTTCACAGAAAGGGTTATCAAGCATTGGAACATGCCGCCCAGGGAAGTGGTGGAAGCGCCATGCCTGGAGGTATTTAAAAGACGGGTAGACGCGGTGCATAGGGACATAATTTAGTAGTGGGTTTGGCAGTGTTATGTTGATGGTTGGACTTGATGATCTTAAAGGTCCCTTCCAACCTAAACAATTCCAGGATTCTATATGAGAAGAGAACACTTCGAACAAACATATATTGTCAGCTTTCTCTCAATACAGCTTAACAGAGGAATATGTATGTCCCGACTTCATGAATATAATCCAGGTTTTGCAGAGCACAAACAAATGGTTTATATATTAACGGTAGTCACTTCTACAACATTGTGTCCCTGAGAGTTTTGAGTCTTCATATTCAAAGTTTCAGGGAGTTAGCCCTAGGAAATTCAACAGTGCAGATTATTAAGACGACACAACTGCACAAACTGTTTTTTTGTTTAATGTTACAATAAGAGACAGGCTCTTCTGTATACCATTTCAGGTATTCTACATAATTTTCGGATTTCTCTCTCTCCCTCTCTCTTTGTATATGTTTGTATGTTTGCATACATGGATACAAAAGTTATTAAATTTTTAGCATGTAGAAAACAGTCATCACATCTTTAAAAAAGACAGCTCTTTCCTGAAAGCATCTTTAGATTTTCTTAAATTTGAAAATGGACATTTGATAGGAGAATGCTGAGTTTTATTTTGCTTCTTACCTTTTCTGGTAAGTCTTGTATATAGATCTTCTTGAAAACACTGTTGTCCAAAGGCTTTACCTCTGAAATTTTTATTTTCAGCTGATATTTCTTTTGTATTTCTATTCTTAAAAAGTGATTTTTAATGATATTTCATAATGAGGTTTGATTAAACTTTTTATGCACTATGTAAAGAACCTTATATTCAAATTGCACAGTTCTATCAACAGGGACCTGCTCAGAGCTCCACCAGAGGTTTTCTCTACAACAGTGGACAAGCAAATCCTGTATAAGAGGTTAAACAGAGTCTTTGACATTTTTTTGTCACTCTTTTTAGTTTTGCAAGCTTGACCTTCAAAATATCCAGCACGGTCACTTGTTACTGTGCAACATAACAGCTATTAAAAACGTATGTAAATGTGGGAAAAAAAAAAAAGGAAAAAACAAAAGAAAACTTATAGCATCACTCAGTTACATCATACAAGTTGAAAGCTTTACTTACATCTTCCCATTCATCTGCCAGCCACTGGTACCGCATGCAGGCAGGCAGCCCGCAGTGCCTCTCGCTAGCGGGCCGGGTATCACGATTACACATCGCTTCACTCACTTGACCCAGGCCCTTCAGCTGACAGTAGATGTCCCTTTGCTGAATCCCCACTCCACAGGATACAGAACACTGAAATTGATCCAAATTAGTTAATGTCAGCGTGAAATGAGACAGTCCCCAGAAGGTGGTATGGTTGCCATTATTACTAGTTCTTAGAATATTATTTTAAATATTTCACAGCCCCTACCATACTAGTGTTTCATTGTATCCAAAGAGATTTATGTTGAAAAATGTAAAACTGCAATTAAAATGAAAATTTGTAAGCAATATGGAAAATAAACGCATCTGAGTTACCTAGACAGATCTTCTGCGTATCTTAATTCACAGGAGGAGCAATCACTATAGGCATACGCAAAGCAAAAGTTTACATTTTTGCAAGATCAAACTGTTTAAGTTCTGAGTTTACACCATTCCTTTATTAGAGACTGGCAGTCTTGTCTGTTGTTTTCAAATGCAAATACTAAAATAAAGGAAAAAAACTCAGTATTCCAGGTTAGAAAAATCTTGCAAATGGTGCAGTGTTGTGATGATACTTCTCCTCCTTTTGCAGGTAGAACTAAGGAATTTGAACCCTGATGAGCTTAAAAAGGTTCAAATCCTTCCTGCCACATGCCTCTTCTCCTCCTTCCTGGCCAAAGGTATTTCACTACAACACTAAGGCATGCTGAGACAGACAGACCCCTTTTAGCCCAGTCAGAACCCAAAGCCCACCTAAAGACCCAAGCCTAATCATAAAGTTGATACTGTTCTGTCGTGTGGCCAAATTGTGGAGAGTAGTAACATGTCTTTATCAATATGGGGAATTATACCTTGAAAGAGTGGGTGAAATGCAAAATATGAGGAGAGGTGGGAGTCGACCTGTTCTGTCAAGTAACAGGTGATAGAACAAGAGGAAATGGCTTCAGGTTGTGTCAGGGGAAGTTTAGATTGGATATTAGGAAGAATTTCTTTACTGAAAGGGCCATCAGGCATTGGAATGCATTACCCAGGGCACTGAAGTCCCCATCCCTGAAGGTATTTAAGGGGCGTGTAGATACAGTGCTTAGGGACATGGTTTAGTGGTGGGCTTGTCAGTGTTAGGTTAATGACTGGACTAGATGATCTTACAGGTCTTTTCCAATCTAGGACATTCTGTGATATTGCCATGTGCTCAGTTACACACCAGTTCACAACAAGGTGAGAGAGCTTTTACAAGACCAAACCAGGGAAAATGCCAGTATTTGTGCCCACGATCCTTTTTTCTTGTCCTTCCCTGGCAAACCTGGCTTCACTTCAATATTCAGACTATGACAGCAATCACAGTGATACTACTGAATTCATCGCTGAAGGTAAGAAGCAAACATTAAAAACTTACTGTTAGTTTGAATTTACCATGTAAGGTGAGGAAAGTCCTAAATACCTATCCAGTTCAAGATTCAGCTTACCAAATACTTCCAGTTTTCACAGATACTTACTTTTAATTACTCTTAAAAGAAAGCAAAAGAAAGTATAATAAACTACTTTCTAATTTGTAGGTTTCATTGCTATGTGCATATAAAAAAAATTTCCTGACAATTATTCCCATTGAAGCAGTGTGTCACAAATATGATCTTGTCTTGTACTCCTATAGAGAACATAATTAGAGCAGATTTTACATACCTCTTTCCATCTGCCAGCCTTCCAAGCAGGACATCTTCCAGCTCTACATATTTTGTACATCCGTGGTTTTTTCAAATGTCTGCAGTTTCCTTCCTCTATTTTAGCTTGGAAGCTATTAAAACAATGCACATCACGAAACTTCAAACCTTTTCCACAGGAAACAGAGCACTGAAAAGAGAAGTGTATTTCATTACTTCACTAAAATTCTCAAAGTAATAAGAAAACCAGAAGAAGCTGTGGCCTCTCCCAAAATGGACTCTGTGATTACTGGAATAAGTTTCTGTATTATGACACAACATCTACCGTACATATCTGAAATGTCTGTGTAAGCTCTCCCATACTGAGCGTTGCTGATCAAATGCCAAACACCTCTCATCTTGTTCATTCATTGATGTCGCCATTGACAAATACCTGAGCTCAGCCATCCGTATCCATGCAGGAGACAGCTTAATATTACGGTCTCACAAGAACACACTCTAGCAACCTTGTTTCCAGTATGAATATTGCTATTTCCATGTAAGCATGATGCTTATCATAAGCATTAAAAAAAGGAAAATGAAAAATCGTGGGTGTGCATGTTTCCAGCTATTAGGCTACGCAGTCATGTTTGCTCTGGCACCTCCTGTCCGTGAGCTTTGGGTATCTTGCTGTATGTGACCAAGAGGCAAGAGAAAATGTACAAAGTAAGTTATGGTGCAGACCCTGGAGGCATGGTCTTGCCCCACCATCCCGGTATTCTGTTTCCTCCAGAAAGTTGCTAGGATAGACATGACTGGCTCTAGTACCTCCCTCCCTCCAACAGAAAACCAACGGGGCTGCAGATACATTTTGTGAAACCCACCCTGGCGGTACACACTGGCCGTGATTAGAGTAGGTCTGACAGATTGGTCTCTTCTGGAGAAACAGCCACTCCTCTGCTATATTCCTGGACTGCCACGAGACTTTCGTGAGGTTTGAATTTAATTCTTCAAACCAGGGCTGTCCTATTCACCTGCAGAGCAGAGCTGCAGGTCCTAGGGAACTTTCAGTCAAATAAGGAACACCTGAAGCACTTCCAAATTAGGTGGCTACTCAGCCGACTTATCTTGGATCATGAGCATTCTGAATGTAAGCACATAAGTATTATTATTATTTTAATCTTGGCATTAATCTTCCTATTTTGTATCATCCTATCAAAAAGTTTTGATCAATGGAGTTAATTTCTTTTCTGTCTGGAAAAAGAAAACGCTTAGTTTGTTCTAGGATTTCCTCTGTACTTTATTCTGCACTGGGACAAACGTTTCATACACAATCAGGTAGGGAATTCATACTCAAATCAAAATTTAATTTCTACGTGGATGTGAAAAGAAGGACTTAAATCTAGACTTTCTTCCAAAGCACCTAAGATATTTCTCTTCCTTTTCTCTGACATTGTCATATATGTCACTAGCATTACACACTAATGTAATCAAGCCCTTTTAAGAACATGTATCTTCTATTTTCAGGAAATGAAGTTCAGAACAGTCAGCTTTCTGCGCAGAACCTGGCAAATACTTGCCTGAGAGCAACAATTGGAGAAAAGTTTTTAAAATATAGAACAAGCAACTATAATAAGTTAACTTGCTAGGAAAGAAACATTTTTCACAATAACTATATTTCATTAAACAGAATCTCAGCTGACTCACTTGTCCTCAAATACTACAGGGATTCCTATGTGTCCTTAAACATTTATAGGTGTAATCTTGGAGATTTAATTGAAACTGCCAATGTGTTTAAAATTAAATCCTTGCAGAATAAAGCAATACATTTAATTTATCCCACAATACAATAAATAGCATGTTTCTCTTAAGCAGCTATAATTGTATTTGCAAAAAGATAAGAGTATCGATTTGGTCACAACTTGCCTTTTATGTCTGCTATACAATTCCAGCAAATAAGAATGTTTGTTTCTAAATGAGATCCTTTTGCTCTCAGCAAAATCTTTAAATTTATCATTTAAAAATACTGCTCATATAGTTTTACAATTTACGTTTCGCTAATTTAGAAACTACTTTAAGGTAGGAAAATACTTCCTGGAACAGAAATTACCTGAAATGAAATTCTGTCTTTCCTTTTATCTATGAATAATGTAGTTCAGAAAACTTAAAGCTCTGCAAACCATATAATTATAAAAGGCTTTCAGAAAACTCAGCTCTGAATTCAGAGGGTTTCATTATCAAAGCAGACAAGATAACATTTACACATGAAAATTAATACACTGATATGATCTTGATAACTGATTTTACCCTCTGTTAAAGCTTTTTTAAGGAATTTAAATCATAAAATGTAGACCAAAAGGACCCCTAAACTCTGAAGAGTCTTCCTTTTCATTCTTCATTAGCATTTAACTGAAGTGTAGCACAGAGTTCCTTAACCTCTTCCTATGATGTGTTAGGAAAACAGCACATGCCCCTCCTTCCTTGACGGCTTTCACCTGTGAAGCATAAATTAGGCTCCAGAGGGCTACCAGATAGAGAGTTCTTCTTATCCCTCTGGGGATGGTATTCTAGACTGAGAGCTGCAGCCACAGAAGGCATCCTAGGAAGTCTCCACTTCAGGAGATGAGGCTATCGCTGCACAGAATAATCTCACTCTTTAATTTCTTGTTGCCCTCAACATTAACTATCAAGACAACACTTTTCAGTATAAGTACATATTTGTTTCTACAGCCTGTGCAGATATCTTTTACTCAACAAAAATGAGACTTATTGTACAGGGCTAATGGCTGCTAATAGCAATAGAATATTCAAAGAAGTCTTCTACCCTGCATCTCAGTCTTTTAAAGATCTTCTGATCTTTGGTATCCCTACCCATGACAGGGGGGTTGGAACTAGATCTTTAAGGTCCCTTCCAACACAAATCATTCTATGATAATATCTCTACCCACTAGATACAACTTTACATGTTTACTTCTACACAGGTTAGAATTGGGTCTGATTTTTTTTTTGTTGTTGATTTGTTGTGTCTTCTTTTCTCTTCATGGGTCCAAACTCTACTGAATTACCTCTCTTTTACATTTAAATGGCTTAATTTAATCTTTATGATTTGTGCTATTCTTTCTTCTAAAGACACAAATCTTCCATTTCTTTCTTAAGTTAGCCTATTATAATAGTAAGGTATTTCTAGTAGTTACAGAGCAATGCCTTGATAGAGATTATTTGCAGTTCTCTTTCATAAAGATGTTCTACTGAATTTTTTAATTAATGTACAGTTATACAGGAATTTATTTTAAATCATATTAGATGGGAAGCTGAAGAGGGAGTTCAGAAAGGAAAATACCAGTTTGGATGTTAAAAATAACAGACTTCATGAGCAGTTATTTCAAATACTACTTACACTTTCTTTCACTCAAATACTGCTTAGCTTTGATGACCCAAGCTAGCTGAAACCTATTGTTATCTTAATGTTAAACACAGAAACACAATGAAAGATATTTAAATTCCATAGGTAGAAATTATTTTCAATTATTGTACAGGTAGTTTTGCATTTAAAAACCCATTCAATTATAAAAATTATAATTTAATTTTCCAGTAATGTAACTTTGGGCAAGTCATCCAGGTTTTGTGGATTTTTTTTTTTTTTTTTCTTTTCTTGCTGTAAGAGAAAACGTTACAGAATGTGGCCAACTCATACCAAGAAAATATCCACATTTAAATAACTTTTTCCAGGGAGTTTTTTCACTCCATGTTAATTTAATATTATCTTTGACAACCTAAAAAGACATGTTCAACAGTTTGGGATTATGTTGAAAAATCTTAAATGCATTAAATCCTTACAAAATGTAAGTTTTACAGAAATTCAGACACAGCATTGCTGTACATAGATTTGCTGTCCTCCTCTTTCACATATTCACCAAG
This sequence comes from Pluvialis apricaria, assembly GCA_017639485.1. Lineage (NCBI taxonomy): Eukaryota > Metazoa > Chordata > Aves > Charadriiformes > Charadriidae > Pluvialis > Pluvialis apricaria. The sequence goes on along the minus strand of CM030007.1, from coordinate 188,909,903 downwards.
TTACAGATCTGATCCCATGTGTCCATTTATCCAAACCTCCTGTTGAATAAATCTTACACTGAAAAAGAAAATTCATTGTCCAAGAGGTAGTTCACTAGTGTCCTAATATTACGGTTTTCAACTTAGGAGCTTTTAAAGTTGTTGGGTTTTTTTTGTTGTTGTTGTTTTCTTAGATTTTTTTTTTTTTTTACTTAAGTCGCAAAAGAACATTGAAGTTTAATTCATTAGGTTAATGTGTGTTTGTTGTTTTACTGGAGGAATGAAAGATCCTGATATTTTTAAAAGCTAAAAAAAGCCCAGACATTAAGCAGCAGTAAACCTCTGCTTAAATATGATTGCTCAAGCTTAAAAATAAGTAAACCACCAAACTAAGAAGTGCCTCCAAGCAGTTTTGCTAGAACCAGGTGCTTGGGGTACTGCATCTCCTGGAATTGCGTGGAGCAGCTCCGGCACGCTTCAGCGCAGTTCCACAGGGCCAGATTCTTACATCTGCTGCAGTAAGCATCTCCCACCAACATCAGTGGGAGGAAGAGAAACCTAAATAGCGCTAAGGATCGGACCCTTCACAGTTCTCATGGGATCTTGATAAAATTCAGGCAACTAATTCCAGGATTGTTATCCTTGAAGCCTTGCGTACATATCAGTTACAGAAGCACCTCGGCTGCCCTGAGCCACAGTCAACGACCTCAAAAAGTTCCTTTGGTGCTGAACAGTCAAATTCTACAAACATGCACAATCCTTTTAACAGACTGACCAGCTCAGTGCTTTACACACCCATAAGGACGACCAGCAGCCTGAAAACAGTTTTCCCTTTATTTCCACCAAGAGTTAAAGAAAAAAAGAACGCAATTGCTCTGGGTACACTGAGCACAGAGCAGGTGAATGAGGCACGCTACAAAACACAGGGACAGATAATATTTAGTGCAACCAAAGAACGAAAAACGCTCCTAATTTTTTTTTTTTTTAAACACATGAAAAAGCTAATGCGCTCACCCTGGACGTAGATGATCCAGGATCACCAATGGGAAATTCAAGAGGGTGTATTACTCCGTAGGTACAGTATTCTCCTGAAATTGGACATATTCTGGCTTCGTTCCTTACATAATAAATGAAAATAGTTCTTAAAGGGACTGTTCCTACCCAGAATGCCTCAGCACCAGATGCAGGCAGGCTCAGCTGTGCTCTTTACCGGATAGTGACCCACCTTCAGCAAAAGAAATGAAGACTACTCCTCTCCAATACAGCTTCTCATTGGAGACTCCTGACAAGCAGATAAGAGTTGTCTGTCCTCCAGCACAGACAGTGAACACCAAAGGAAGGAAACCAAGTCTCTCAAAAGCTGAATCAAAAGCTGTAATCTATGTGAAGTGGGGAATGCCTCTTTTAACTTTTCTGTCAGGACAGAGCGTAGCTCCAGCTCAGTTCTTTGAATGAAAAAATAGAAGTTCCATAGAAGATCCCCGAGTGGGACTTCCAGGTGGCTAAAGGCATCTAAATAGAGCTTACAGGGAGGTGTCTCACCTTGATCTTTATCCCTACCATTAGTGTTTTCCTTAGAGTTGCATATTGCACACACTGACCTAAGACACCTGCCTGACTACTTCCTTTCAGCTCTGCATTGTCAGTAAGAAGCATCAAATTCTCACTCGTACAGGATCGAGGCCTTGTTCTGTGCTCTGGAAGCAATTTGTGTCCTTTTAGTGGATGTAGCCTGTAGCCCGTTTCTTACAAGGTTGCATTTTGCCCTTCGTAAGCCTGTGTTCCTTCTTGGAGCTCCTAACGCATTATTACATGCTATCTGTGGAGTGTGGTCCTCTCACTGCTTGGTGCCCACTCTGTTCTGTGAGATGCTCTGGTGGTGACCTTCCCAAGGCTTAACTGTCCTGCTTGGGGAAAGTACAACTGCACCCAACTCTCTTGCTGCTTGACCTCCTTCCATTCAAACTTGAACATGGTCAAGAACGTAGTCCTTATGGCTCAATACATCTATAACGTGGCCTCACTTGTACGCCATTCCAGACAATTGGAGGCTTATGGAGAGTACATTTTCCATGTATTTTCTGCAGGTTGCATGTGTAGAAAAAAAAAATCCATAAGAACTTCAAGTCTCAAAAGAAATATGAACATTTCTTTAAAAAAATGCAAGTTGAAAAAACCATCCTGTAATCATTTTACACAGAAATTCTAGCACTTGTCTCAACATTGGCTAAAGTAATATTTCCCATATGTCATGCTCTTTTAAAAACATAAAACTACAGTAAAAAGCTGGACTTGATTACTATTGTTCAAAGTCATTCCATAACGCTGGTAACTAGGATTCATCTGTTTGGGTTTTTTTCATAGTAATAAAGTTCTGTGAGGATCAGCCTGACAGAACTCCTGGTGCTTTCTGTGGCACAGACGGACTCTCAGACAGGCATGCCATCATCAGTTCCTGCCAAATTAAGGCTCTTTCTGCAGCTGACACGCAGAATTTCACTAAAAGCTTTTTGATTCTTTTGCTGTTATTATTTCATTGAAAAGTTGAAGACCTTGGATTATTTGGTGGACTTTTTTCTAAATTTTCTTAACCTTTTCTTTCAAGGGAGTGTTTTGTGTAGCTTAGCTGGTAGCTCAGTGGGCTTCTGGATACTGAAAACCAGACCAGTAAACGTAAAGCACATAACAGTTTCTCTTTGTATTCATATTAGCTATAAAGGGACTTAAAATACAAATGACTGATTAAAAGTAGTACTGTTGCTATACTGCTTTGGGGATAGAGTTAATTTTCTTCATAGTAGCTTGTATAGTGCAAGGTTTTGGATTTATAACTAAAAGAGTGTTGGTAACGTGGATATTTTATTTATTTTTGAAGAGTGCTTATACAACATCACGGCCCTTTCTGCTCCCCACGCTGCCCTGCCAGTGAGTAGCTTGGGGGTGCACAAGAGGTTTGGAGGCCACACAGCCAGGACAGCTGACCCCAACTGACCAAAGGAATATCCCAGACCATATGACATTGTGTTCAGCAATAAAAGCTGTGGGAAGAAGGAGGAAGAGTGATGTCTGGAGTAATGGTATTTGTCTTCCCAAGTGACTATTATGGGTAATGGAGCCCTGCTTTCCTGGAGATGGATAAACACCTGTCTGTTGATGGGAGGTAATGAATGAATTCCTTATTGGTTTTGCATTACTATTAAAATGACTTTATCTTAACCCATGAGTTTTCTCACTTTCATCCTTCCGATTCTGTCCCTTTTCCCACCAGGGTGGAGTCAGCGAGCAGCTGTGTGGGGCTTAACTGCCTACCAGGGTTAAGACAACAGCACTGAAAAAGGATAAAACACATTACAAATGTTAGAAGGTATTTTCTTGTGTGCATGTGTGTGTGACTGGACAGGAAGGCCAGTTTAAAACAAAGTGATAAGTTTATGTAATGGTTCAGAATAATTACAAACTTACAGGGTTAAACACAGTAGTTCACAGTATCACAGTTATCAGGGTTGGAAGGGACCTCTGGAGATCATCTAAGTCCAACCCCCCTGCCACAGCAGGGACACCTACAGCAGTTGCACAGGACGGCGTCCAGGCGGGTTTTGAATGTCTCCGGTGTGGGAGACTCCACCACCTCTCTGGGCAGCCTGTGCCAGTGCTCTGCCACCCTCAAAGGAAAGAAGTTCCTCCTCATGTTAAGATGGAACTTCCTGTGCTCCAGTTTGTGCCCGTTACCTCTTGTCCTATCACTGGGCACCACTGAAAAAAGACTCTTCTCATCTACCTGGCACCCTCCCCTTAAGTATTTGTAAGTATTGATAAGATCCACCCTGAGTCTTCTTTTTTCTAGACTAAAAAGACCCAAGTCCCTGAGCCTTTCCTCATAAGGGAGATGCTCCAGTCCCCTAATCATCTTTGTAGTCCTCTGCTGGACCCTCTCCAGCAGTTCCCTGTCCTTCTTGAACTGGGGAGCCCAGAACTGGACACAGTAAGTCTCAAGTTGTCTTGTGACACAAGTAGTTGCTTGAGTTGTCTGACAAACTGCATTTTGATGATCTCTGGTTGGCCCAAAAGTCTGTTTGGTCTCTTTTAAAACTACGTTAGAGGTAGACTGGGACCACTACTGTACAAGACACTAGTAAAGCATTACTGTGAGCATTACTTAGTTGAGAGTTACTTCAACTTCTCATTTCCATACTAGAACTAGCTCTTCTTGTGCCTGCCTCCTCCATGTTTACTGCATCTCCTCAAGGGTTCTTGAGATGCTTGAGCATGAAATAGGCCTTTTTCAGCTAAAAGTATTCAAAAAGCTGTTCTTTCCTTTAAGTACATAGACTACTGTCAAGAACAACACAGGCTCTGTAATAGGTCCTACCGAATTCTTTGATTCTGAGTCAGTAATTCTTCACTAAAAGAAGTACAAACACTCATGCCATTAGCTCAAGCACTCAGAAAGGACCACCATTACAAAAGACCAAACCTTCCATGACTCCTGAGAAAAAGTGGATTGAACTCCAAGAGGTATGTGTATGATTTACTGTTACATCTAAGTTACACCTATGTTAATTACAGAAGTCACACTGAAGATATTTTAAAGTCACTTCATTGAGTTGAGTATAGCTTCATTTCAAAGGTTCAATGTTACATCACATTCCTCTGGTGTTCAGAAAATGCCTTGATTAAGTCCTCCTTGCAGCTGCAGTCTAAGTCTGCTTCACCACATTTCTAAATATGCTTTTGCAGCTACAACAATGGAAGGGAGGAAGGCTAGGCTAAGAAGGACTCAAAGACTTCATCCAGTCCATCACGGTGCTCACAGTTAGGATCAGCTTAGACCTGGACCATTCCTGACAGCAATTTGTCAGTCTTGTCTTCAATGACAGGGGTGCGACAGCCTCCCCTGCATGCATTTTTCTACTTTATAACCATCCTTACAGTTCGAAAAAGTATCTTAGGATTTAATGAGTCTCTCCTACTGTTTAATAAGATGGTTACTTCTCATTCTACCCTTTGCAGACTCGGAAACACTCACCTCTTTATAACCACTGATTACGTGTTGGAAGAATACCTCATTCAGCCCATTCTTCTATAGACTTGGTCTTGAAAAACACAGCTACCCTAGCCTTTTCTCGTTTGTCACTTTGTCCAAGCCTCTTACCATTCATGTGGCTGTCCTCTGAACACTCCAATTGTCTGCATGTTTTTTACAAGGAGGTATCCAAGACTGTATGCTGTGTATCAACTGAAGCACTAGAGTTAAAATATGCCACGACACAAAGCATACACCCAACAAGCATATACCCAGTAGTATTATTCTTTGTTCAAGTTCTTTGTGGCCTTCCCACTTTGCAGAGCTCTAGATGACATGTGGAAAAATAAGATCTAGAGGGAACTACTTTCTGCAGTAATATTTGCAATCATACTGCAAACGTCATGGGATCTTTGACATAAATTAATAATAAATGCACCTCTCCCCTATAAGTGTGAGCTGTATTCACACTAGGGCTTCAATGATACCCTCTGATCCAAACACTACCTAGATGACATTCCTACCACACAATTTGACTGGATCTCTAAGCTCAGTAACTTTTTTTTTTTAAATCAAGCAAGACTATTTCTAATGACCAAATGCACAGCCAGCTGAGCCCAATCAGTTCCAACAGGTCCTCTTCTCTCGAGCTGATGAATTACTGCTGAGTGATGCCTACTTGTAGGATAGTCCAAGTAATCTCCACAGTTGCTGCAAATTCCTCCCTCCCTGTTGCTTATGCATGAGGAAATACAGTACCCCTTGAATCTGTTTGACCTTTTGTGTATCAAAAGGTGAAAGGCGAGAAACTAGCACTTCCCAATGTTTCAGTAAGATGCAACACAAACATCACCCAAAAACTCTTTGCAAAGTTCAGTCCACAGCACAGCTTTGGCTCCCATGACACTGACAGATGGTCCCCTGAGGTCAGTGATACACGTCTGTAGCAGTCAAACTCTACTGATGATGCTACAGAGGAATTTTAGTCAATATTGAAAGTTGCCACCACATGGTTTGAATTTTTTTGTCCTGTGCAGCTGGCAGCAGCCTTAATGAGGGAGACCTCTGAGCAAAAGAGCAGTCTGCCTGGATGGCAGATGAACCACTATACTCTTTGCAGCTGTTGGAAAAAATGAAAACCAGAACTCTCAAAATTCCACTTAATGATCATCCACAGAATTTCATTTATTCATTCTAGTTAGATTTGTGAATAAGCCTTTTAATTTGGCCTATCCCTCTGACATCTCAAAGCACTATCTGTCACCTCAAGCTTAGCACAACTAAAACAGATGACTAAGTCCTCCCTTGAAAGCCACGGCATATCTTTCCCCATCACGATGACCACCACCATTCTGCTCATCACTGCCTAAAGCCCGGCATCCTTTTTGATGCCAACTACGGAACACTTGAAAGACAGGCTGTTACCATGGCTCAGCTCCCCACTGACCGTGATACCGAGCCAGGCTTCACTGTGCCATGTACTCCCAATCTGTCCCCATACATCTCATAATGAGACTGTAAACTTTTCCAGTCAGCAACCTTCTCTTTGTTTTACCTACATAGCACAATCAGATCTTCAAACAAGCTTTTAGCTATTACAGTAACACAAAAACAACAGAAGTGCCAAAACAGCTGCAACATTATTTCAGCAATTGTAGGATTTAGCTTTTAGACTACCTGTCTTTTTAGATCCTGGTGGATATTCAGTTATATCCAAGGCCTTTTCAAGGGCATGCTCAGATGATAATTCAGTGCCCAAAGAACTGTATTTCACAGGGGCTACTTCAGGGGTCCTCATTAAAGAAAAAGAAACTTTCAGAAACTTTTTTCTGTAAATGACTGATCATCCTTTACATATTATATAACTATTCCTGCATTTTCTAGGGGTTTTTTTCTAAAAAATTAAGTCTTATTATTCTTCATTTTAATAAATAAATAAATTTACAACTTACAAGAGGCAAGACTTTGTTTCTAGACAAAGCTCTATCCTTTTTCTTTCAAAAGAAAAGCGTTGTCTGACTTGTTTGGAGGTGACTCCAGTACTCTGCTGCTATAAAGAGTGAAAATTCCTGATGCCAGGTAAAAATCTCAAGCTTTAGGGGGACTGCGAACTGATAAATAAAACAAAAGCCTTTTATGAAAGTTCACTATAAAGCCTAAAAAATCCTAATCACATAACTCAGAAAAGAAAATCTGGGCTCAAGCAATATTCAAATCCAAGTTTCATAACAAGGAACCAAATTTGACTCAAATTTTGGACAAGAATGGCATACAGGGAGAAGACTAGCACCTTCCCATTTTCCGTAAGAGTATAATCCAAGGCACTGAAGAACAAGTATGTTGTATTCCATGTTGCATGTAATCCATGCAGATTATGAAGATATTAGCGTGGGTGTTGATGGAAGGTTGTGTGGCACAGCGGAAGAGCAGGAAAACAAAACAAGATGAACAGAACAGCGGCAAAAATAAAAGAAAGGCCAGCAAAAGATGGAAATTCTTCACAGAAAATTAATATCATACTTTACTGGACTCAAACATGAACAGTTGAGTCAGAGTCCAAACTCAGATTCAGTTGACGTGACCTGTCCCCCAGATATTACTTTCTTTCAGGTTTCAGCTTCCCTGGAAGAAGAGCTCACTGTTAGACACAGCAGGAACCTACCAGAGAACCCTCTACCAGTGGCAGGCATGCTAACACTGCTACGTGACAGCAGTGAGACGTAAAAACACGCCTTGCACTAATTACAGATATTTTGTGTTTCTGTTAATGCCTGCTTGATATTTTTGAAGATTTTAAAATAATAATCACCATACCATGAGTTGATGATTAATGTGTTCTCCTTCGGCAGTAATGACACATCACATTTGGTATCTCATTTAACACTTCCTTTATAGGTTCCATTTCATCTCTCAATTACAGTAAAAATTGAGTTGTATAGTTATTTTTCCTGCCTTACTTGCTCTTGATTTGTATCCGTTGCATCTGGTTACCACCTGAGAATCAGGAAAAACAATCGGTATTTCTGCCTCCTTTCAGCAGCCATTTGGCAGGCTCTGCTACCTCATGCGCAGGTCTTAAGTGCCGCTGAAGGGTCTGCATGTACCTCGGCTAAGAACTTCACCATCAGCCCTCATTCAAGTCAACATTATCACTGCAATTAATGACAGTATATATTAAAACAATGAGAAGTATGATTGGCTTATCAATTGCCGGGAGGGAGGAAACAGATAAACTGTATTGCTCAGCCATTCCTGCAACAACGTATCTGGTATGTGTACCTAACTTATCTTTCAGTTGAATGATATATATAGAACAGACAGATGGCTGAGGCAAATCACAATTAAAAATACATGAACAGTGGTAAATTAAAAAAAACACAACCAAACAAAACCCCAACAGACAACTCTGCCTTACCTCTCCTTCTGAAATCAGTGGAAAACGGGAACAGAGCTAGACCCTCACTAGGTATTTCTGAAAATCTTAATCTACAAGTACAAATTTGTGTCAAATTTACAAAGCTGAACAACAATCCCGCTCCTTGCCTTCTGTACCTCCTAGAAAGTATTTGGTATGGGCACTTTTACCATTACACCATTACAGATGTCAAATTGCTGACTTGGCCAGACTTCAGCACGTCTCCTCCTTCTTTATTCCACAGTCATGTAGCACTAGTAACACCTTTAAGCAATTATATGAAGGCAGCAGCACTGGAGACGAACAGTGAGTAAAGTGCAAGCATCAAGAAAGAAGAGCAGCAGAACTGGAGGTAGGAGACCTCAGGGAAATCCTGAGTGAGCAAGAGAAATGCGGAGGGTTTTTTTTCTGTTTTCAATAAATGGATAAATTTCTGGATACATTTTTCAAAAGGAGAACAACAGATGTATCTGTGTCCACCCAGCAGCTGTGTTCACAAACCTCCATGAAAACCAAACAGCCATCCAAAGTGAATCCACTTGTTCCCAACCACCAGGCACAATTTAACAGACCGCATCACAAGGAGGACAACCTCCTGTCTCTTGTGAAGCTTAGGAAAACTGAACAAATGCATGGGAACGACATAATCTGCATTCTCACTGAAAAGTAATGATCGCCCCTTGAGAAGGACATTTTATTCATAGGTCTTCACAATAACAGCTGTGCCATATTTTTAACATGATGGAGGATCTCTGGTATGGAAGCTCCATTTGCACAGGAAAAAGCATTTTTTTATATACTTTTCATAATTTAAGACTTCAGTTTATGGATTCTTCTTTTTTAATCTTCAGAGATAGGGTCACACAGAATCACAGAATGGTCAGGGTTGGAAGGGACCTCTGGAGATCATCTAAGTCCAACCCCCCTGCCACAGCAGGGACACCTACAGCAGTTGCACAGGACGGCGTCCAGGCGGGTTTTGAATGTCTCCAGTGTGGGAGACTCCACAACCTCTCTGGGCAGCCTGTGCCAGCGCTCTGCCACCCTCAGAGTAAAGAAGTTCCTCATGTTAAGATGGAATTTCCTGTGCTCAAGTTTGTGCCTGTTACCTCTTGTCCTAATCAATTAACCAGGTCCTTCCAATTAACCAGCTATAAAAGTAACTAGGGATAATACAGTCTTACAATGGTAGACCAAGTAGTTTTAGCTGAGTTTGCAAAAACCTAAAGATGAGCAGAAGAAACACTGGATCCCAGCAACTGCGATCTCTGATTTATTATTTTCAGTCATGTTAGCAGCAGCAAAACAGTAGCTCAGAAATTAAAGGAATAACAAATACCTGAGCTATGCGTATCTGTCTGCTCCGCAAAAAAGTATCACTTCACTTTTTTCGTTTGATTAAAAACTAAGGTTTTGTATTTGAACTTTAGAGAAAACTGGAAATACAAAGCAATATACACTGGAATGATACACTATTGTCAGAAATTTTTTCAAACTTTTTAGAAGCATACAAAAATATTACTCTACGGCACTTAACTAAATATCAGTTAAAGAATTAAGAAAAATAACAAATTATTTTCAATATTAATTGGACACAAAAATGTGTTCATGAGTATATTTTAGATATTAAGTAATGTAACATGTTACCTACCTTCTCATGATGAATTGCAGTTGATTTTTGACCTAAGCAACTCTTCTGTGTATTTTCAATTTACTTACAGATCAAGCTTTCCAACATCACAGTCATGAGCATAAATGTGAGCATGCATGCAAGCTTCTGAAGGACTGATTCAGCAGGAAATGTAAGTGCCCAGTCCTGCTGTCACTGAAGTGAAAGGGCCATAGGTAGATGCATGCCAGAACATATAGCGATCAATATAGCGGTGTGTCTTAGCAGAAACACCAGTCTCCCACAGTTGTCATTTTTCAAAGAAAGGACTAGGAACTCCCATAATCGAGAACTACAGAACATTTTGTTCATTTCCTAACGCATGCCAGGTAACCAAAATATTCTCATTAAATGGCTACATATATTTAAGAATGGTATTAAGGACCACCTGCTTTTCTTTCCTTCCATGATTATATTTTTTTTTTTTTTAATTTTTTTACTTTGACTATGTTCCCCTCCTGTCTTCTTTCTAAATTGAGGGTCTGAAAGTTCTACAAACCTCCTCATGCAGAAGTGTTTTAGGAATGTAAAAAATTATGTTATGTCTTTGAGATTAAGAGTTGAGCATTATGTTATGATCCACCGTTTTCTATGTTTTTTGTCAATGACTGAGTGGGAGCAGGACCAGGCCGTAAAATCAGAGCTCCAGCAAAAGATTCAACAGTTAGTATCTTCAAGCTTTGTCATCATGTGCCAACTACCTATTCCAGTCCAGTTGTCCAATGGCCTCAATTGCTGCTTTCACCAATGACAAAGTTCATATATATTTATTTTTTTTCTGTTCAAGTATAAGAGCTTCCCCCATGAAAACAATGTCACTAAAATATCATATGAAGTCCACTGCAACATAAAGTTTACTCCATGATTAAAACCCCTCACTTTCAGTGGTTAGTTCCCATTGCCCCTTCCCCCCCACCTTTTTTTTTTTAATTTTCTTTTTTTTTAAGGACTTTAAACATTAGCATTTCTTAATAAAGGACACATTAAATATAAGCACAAAGCCACACAACATGCATAAAAAAGAAGGGTTAAAATGCAACTGTATTTCACAGACACAAGTCACAGTCATTAAATTAAATTATCACACATACATTATAACTTATTTATTATTTCAAGCTATACAGGCAACATAGCACCAAAATGGAGAAATTTCCTCTAAACTTGATGAACAGTACACAAATATTTGTTTTTGAATTTTGGAAACAAGTATTTTCTTTCATTTTTATCAGAATTACCCTAAATGAAATCCACTATCCCAAGTCTGTTTTATGACATTATTTGGGTAGTGACATATGTTATCAGTTATCTCTGAAAGGGCACCCCCCCCCATTTCCAAAGTTTTAAAACAATGAATAGCATATGCTAACATTAAGATTTCAGCCATTGGGATATTAAATAAATGTGCTGTATTGGTAATGAGGTATTCTGAAGTTTGACATTAGGCAGCAGCAGAAGTAGAGGTAAAAGACTGATGCTGGTTTTGAAAACCAAGTTCACCGATTCTGAATTCCCTTTTAATATAAAAGATTATCTTTAAAGATATAAATACTTTTTACACATTAGAAAAAGTGAGTGAAGGCACTTATCATACATAGCAAGATTTTTTTGCATGAAAATGAAAACAAATAAATATTTTACTTATGCAAGTCTGGGTAGCTTCTGCTCCTGCAGAAGTCAACGGGATGCCTGGCAGTAACAACACTGGAAGGGGACTGGGATGTCAATTTTTAAAAAATAAATTTGTAGTCATTAAAAGTAATAATAGATTTCTTCCACTAGTGCAAAGACAGAATTACATTGAATCCACTCTTTTTATGCCTATTTTCTCTGACATCACAAGTAATACTTATGAAATTACATCAAAGTGCTAAGAGTGAGGAAAAAAATAATCTTTATTTTATCAACATTTCAGACAAAACATAATTATCTTCTGAAGGCTCAAATCTTGCCTGTATCACTGACCATAAAGGCACCTCAGCACAATCGATTTAAACCGTTCCCAAAGAACTCAGAAAAACATTCTTAAACTGTAATTTTGTGGGACTTCTTTTTTAATATAATTTGAACAGTTAGTGAAACACTTGTCTATGATACTCATTTTCTTGACTAACAACAAAGTACAATTGACATGACTAGTTTGTCGTCAGTGTTTTGTTCTTTTAATAGTGTTAGAACAGCGTAAAAGCACTTTGCACAAGTACTATTCTTAGGAAAGTTGTGTCTGTCCACTTTTAATCTAAGGTCCCTTTAATTACAGAAACTACCTATAAAAACTTTAAAGTCATCAAGAAAAGAATTCTACAGTTATCTGACTTCACAACTGGTATATGGTAAAATTTTAGGATGAACCCTTCATAAAGTCTTAACTTTGAAAAGAACTGGATGTATCATATCTCAACTCACAATATAAATGGGAAGTAAAAGAGCATGAAGCCCAACACGCTAAGAAAACAAAAGTAAGAAAAAGTGCTAATGACTGCAACTACAGTTAAGTCACACTAGAGAGCGTAAATCCTCTTCCATTAGTACTCAAATAAAATTCCAAATGCAGATGTTTTCAAGAAAATCTAACAGAAAATAAAACCCTCAAGATGGACCTTAACTTTGCTACGCTCTGAATTGTAACTGGTAGAGCTTAGCAACAAAGCTGTACAATGACTGTATGTGAAACTGTTCAGATGAAGAAACTAGAACACCTCGAAAAGACTGATTATTTTGAGGATGCTACAGAGCAAAGGTATAACTGTTTGCTTTTGTGGCAATACTTGTTACCTTCAAGTTACAGCAGCTTCCTGTTCCTCATCTGCTCAGATAAGACATGCACACGTTAAACTATCTGGTTTTAAATGTGCTGTGAGGATTTACTTACAATAGACTACCGCAACGACCTTTAGGTAACACTCAGTTACAATCGGGATTCATTAATCCAGTTATGTATTGTTTCTAAAGGAACAAGAAAGGATGAGAAGCTAGCATATATTTCAAGTTGTGACATACCTGGTTAATATGTCTCTGATGAAATTTAGGTTGCTATCCAAACTCATACAAGAATGAAAGCCTTAATGAAACATAGAGCTTTCAAGCTAACATGAACTGCTACGACCAGCTGCCTAAGCAGGAACCTTGCTGTTTGGCTACCTGGCTCTCCAAGGGTTTTGGTAAGCACTGAAAAACTATGGGGAAGCAAAACTAAAATCAAACTCCTAAATATATCAAAATTCTTGTCATCCAAAACCACAAATTTTCCTCACTACGTGAAGCTGGAAGGTAATGTCTTCTCATATATGAATAGCCTATTTCATTCCTTCAGTGTAAGTCCTCCTCACACTCCATAAAACCTTTAAGAAAATATATAAAATGGAAGGTACACATCACAGTAAAAGCATGTACGTATCAACGATTTTGAGAAATGTACAGTTGTTTTCTATTGTGCAGCAAAAAACTAGGAGGCATAGAAAAAGAGACTATAAAGGAAGATATGACCATTTAACCAAGAGATAAATAACAAAATCTTAAAAGAAACTGAGATAAGAGGGCAAGCTTCAGTTAGTAGCCAAATACAATCCTTGAAGTGAAGGCACCATAAAAAAAAATCATTAAGAAAAGCATACTAGATGAGTAAAAGAGTTATCACCTGTTGAACAGCACAAGGAAGACTAAAACAAAACATATGCTCACATTGCATAGGGGAGGCCTTATCACCATGTTCCAGAATTTAAAGGGTGGCTACAAAGAAGATGGCACCTCCCTTTCTACAAGGAGTCACATGGAAAAGACAAGAGGTAATGGGTACAAGTTACTCCTGGGGAGATTCCGATTGGACACAAGAGGAAAATTGTTCACAATCAGCCATTGGAAAAATCTCCCCAGGGAAGTGGTGGATTCCCCAACATTGGACACTTTTAAGGTTCAGGTGGACAGGGTGCTGGGCCATCTTTTCTAGACTGTGCATGTGCCAAGAAAGTTTGGACCAGATGATCCTAGAATTCCCTTCCAACCTGGTATTCTATGATTACACATTTTGCCCAGGTACCAGGCCAGGGCTTTGGCACTGGAAATCTCCTAGGTTGCTACTGTGTGACAAATTATTTCCCAGCCAAGTACTGCTAAAAATAATATTTTATTCTCTAGTATAGCTACTTTACATCAGTGCTATACATGAAAACTCTGCAAGATTGTATATGTATTTGCACTACGTATCTGAAGATTTGTTGTATCTAAATATAACCATTGATCCAACTAACAGCTGATTTGATTATATTTCCATATAACTTTTTATCAGGTAACAGATGATTGTTTGGCTAAGAATACTAAAGCATGTGGATATGGGAAATGCTGTTAAAATAAAAAGAAGCTTAATATTGAAAGTGACAAAGTAGCATTCTTGAACTCAATTAAGATAGATTATTCTACAGCTCTTCTAGCACAAAGTTGTTAAACCTAGTCATTATGGTTCAGCTTTAAAACCTTATGGTACCTTTGCGAATTTGTAATACTCTCTCTTTTCATGCTTTAAGCAAAAAACAACTTCTTGTCATTAGGGTCAGAAAACCTGAACCACTCTTATGAAAATTAATACAATAAACCAGAAGTCTTACTGCATGGACCAAACACAAAAACCCAATAATGTACTGTGGAAAGAAGGGATACAATAAAAGTCTATACTGGAACAAAGTACTCTTAGCCAGCTGTCAGAATGCTATGGAATTTTTCTTGACATTATATATTGTGACATATGGTTTCCATACTTTTTAGCTTGTAATTTATTCATTCTTTCATGAAGTTTTGGATCATTGCCTCAATCCCTTCAACAACGAAACTAGAGTAGTCTAAAAGAAAAATATCCAAGATATATGGACCAAATTTACTGGTGGTGCAACCCCATTAAAATAAGCAGCTATATTTATCTCAAGTATTGCTTAATGTATAAATACATTATAAATATGTAAATATCAAAATACATGCATCTGTATTATAATTTTTGTATATCAAAAAAGAGGTAGTATACTTAGATACATGCCAATTAGGCAATGAAAACTTGAAATCAAATGTTTTGAATTTTGAAACACTTGACTTTAGGAATGTTTGTATATTTGTCAACCTCATTTACGTTAAGAATTGAGAGCAATATTTTTTGAAAACAGGGCAGAGTTCCTCAAGATGCATGGGCTGGGTATAAACCCATTCCATTTCCTTTGGGTCTTGATTTAAAAAAAAAAAAAAAAAAAGAGATGAGCATGATTCAGTTCTTCAAGAAAATTCCCTTAGAAACTTGCATAAAACTAAGAGGGCAGAAGATGGTAATCCATGTTCTAAAAAGATCATTGTCAGTCTCTCAATGACCTCCAGATCAAACTAATTCAAGTTACAGGCAAAAGGATAAAAAGATGATTTTCCTAGCCACCCTCCCTGTAAAACTTCAGAGCATCTTTCTGGCTTGGCACAATATGAAAATTCTGGACTGAATTAAAGTTTCAAAGAGTCAAAGAATCAATGTTTCTGAATGTGCGTAATATTTCTGAGAAAGTGTCCTGGAGTGGTATGACCCTTTAGAATTTGAGATTTACTTGCCTCACATCCCACTGGGCAGCTGCAGAAACTGGCAACAGAGGAGTACGTAGCCTTTAAGCTTTGTAACGGGCAGCTCCCGTAGCCATAGACAGACACTATAATGTGTAACATAGCTGCTAAACTGCAGAAAGCATCAACCAGAATTCTGGCTTCAAATCATTAACAGAGCCTTCCTTGCAACTGCCCTATTGTGCATGTACAAGATATGTTTTATTTTAATTACATTGTGTAAAATGAATCAAAAACTGAAAGAAATGCATTTACGAGGCATACTGCTAAAAGTCTTCAATCCTCAAATATATAGGGATAGCTACTGGAAGAAGTCAGAATGCCCCAATATGAAAGAGAGCGCAAAAGACAGAGACAACTGGTAAACTAGAACAATCCTTCTACACGGTGGATCAGGTTCTTGACTCAGGTTTCTGAATTAGTCTTAGCTAATGCGACTTTTTCTGAATCTGTTTCTGCTGGAATCTGAAATCCAAGAGGAAACTACCTGGCTATGTAAAAGCTGGAATAACCTGTGAGCAAAGCTTTTAGTTCAGACATGATTTAGACAAAGCTACATCAGAATGAGGATAAGGTTTTTTAAGCAATTTTGATACCCATTTCTGAACTGGCTGGGACAGAAACTGGACCAATATTCAAGGAGGTCAAGGAGTTATTACACATAAAGCAATTGCTCAGAAATGCCCTTCCTTCTATGCACCCTCTCCTTGTACTACATTCGTGCCACTCATGCCAGGAGTAAAAGATGGAAGAATCTATTACCACAAATTACACTACATGCAGGAAGTCGCGTATTTCAGTTTCTACTTAAGTTTTGACATTGGAATCTCACTAGCAGAGATAAAAGTGTAATGCATTGCTGTCCAGACACATAAACATTACTCAATACTTTTATCAAAAATATAAATAGTGTTTTATCTGGTTCTTGCTGTCTCTGTAGAGAAGGGAATTAGTGTAAATGTGACATGCTTGATGACTCCAGCCTCCAGAGACAGTCCAGTCATTAACAGTCCCCTATATTAGAGCATATTGTATGCCAGAAAGGCATAAGATACGCAGAGCTATGATGATCTACTGCCAAACTATCACATCAACATCACTCGTCAACAACCCATAGGCGAAGGCTAAACAAAGCTGTTTGTGCTGGGCTACAACAGTGTTTCTGTGACTAAAGCTTTTACTGCTCTTTCATAACAGTCATCCTCAATGAATAAATTTTGCTCTGTTTAAACAGCCACAAAAGTTAACTGATGTTTGTCTGTTGGCAGCGTTCAAACTAGCTAAATTACTAAAAAGTGACTGCACATTTAACATGAGTCTGCTGTTATTTCCTGAATCTGCTACGTTTGTTTCTGCACAACACCATGTGACAGTGGGGTGAAATTGAAACTATTACCGAATAACCATAGAGCTTGCAATCATATATAAAACAGAGGCCACAAACTCTCTCTCTGATATCTAGGTGCCATTTTTAACTTAGTTTTTGAGGGATTAAAACAGCTTTTTATGTCAATTGAGATGTAAACCAACATGAAAATCTTTGCAAAACTAAGCCACAAGCACCATTTACAATACATTACAATAGCTTACAGGAAACCTATTAGTGCAGGACAAACTGCATCACTCAGGGAACGAACAGGCTGTGAATAACTTTCAACCTAAAAGGAAAACAAATATTGAGTTCAAAGGCAACTGTGTGCTGAATATCCTGCTTGTCTTCTCAGCACCTGAAGAACATTCATTAATTAAGCATCAACAAGTCACCACTAATTATTTGGCTAATAGCTAAATAAGATACTCTGGTGTCTGTTAAACACAAAATCAAAACTCTGGTTTGCACAGTGGAAGAAAGATAACTGTGGTAAATTATTAATTCAAACTTTCATTTTAAAGTCTGTTCGCAATAATTTAGAATAGACTATATAAATACTAATACATCATTTAAAGTTGAAATTGGACAAAATTTTTAAAAATACTTCCATGTTAATTCAAAGAACCAAATGACATAATTTTATTAATTAAAAACAAAAAAATACCACACAAAAAAAAGAACTGTTGTCCCAGCCCATCACCCAGGGATGTTAATGGCAAGTTTCCAGCTGATTTTGATGGAACCAGAACTGGATCCAACCTCCTTTGATTGGCACTATTCTCCTTAGAATTGAGCACAATAATAAATATCGTTGTCAAATTCACAGCTTGGGAAATATAATGTACTCTATGTTGTAGAGCTTGCAATGATTACTTCAGTATGTTAATAATCTGCTAGTGGCAATTTTAAAGATTAATGGTGATTATTGTAGGCAGTTTTACACATTAATAGACAGTGACATGTAGACAATAACATATTATAGTTACATACATAATTATACATAGACAGTTTTAATTAGTCACTGTTTTAAAACCACAAATATAAACTTTTATACACAAATGTACACGTAATACGGAGCAAAATGTTTGATGACAGAGTGTAATATACATGTGTGTGATTTTATACTTAAATATACTATTAGAAAAAAGTTATGCACTGAAGCTTTTTTTTTACAAATATAAATATGTAGATAATACTACAGTATAAATTACAGCATTTACTTTTAAATTTAAGAACAGATCAAATCATAATCCTTCAAAACAGAACAACCTATTAGGTATTGCTATTGGCTATGATGATTTCTGGTAATTTTCAAAATATTTGCTATGATGTTTTACAGAGCATGATGCTGTTCCCACTGAAGTAAATGGCTGTTTCCCATTTAATTCAATGACTGCAGGAACAACTGCTTAATAAAATTATAGACTATATTTCACATGCATTATTATTTCACTGTTATCAAATAAAACAACGTAATTTTTAAAAGGCAAGGGGAAATAGAGTGGCAGAAAGAACAAGAAAGCGGAAAATATTAGTGAATGCTATCGTACCGATTTCCACGGTCCCCGATGCCATGAAACATCACCAGGGCAAGAATGCACATTACATTGTGCCATATTAGGTGGCTTGTCTAGAATTTCACAGTTTTGATCACCCAACATTTGGCCAGTAGGAAGCTGACAAATCACCAGTCTTGTCTTTATTCCATCTCCACAAGTTTGAGTACACTGAAATACAGAATTTTATATGCAATATTTTTGTTAGGAGAGTCATCACAAACCATTAAACCAAAAAAAGATATAGCAACAACCAGTACATGTTATTATTTACTATGTCTATTTTGATATTTCCTGGACACTTAATTCAAGAAGAAGGATTTACAGTCTAATCTCATATAATGAAAAAACAATTCTCTCACCAAAACATTTACCAAACTACATTTTTACAGTTTATCAAGTGAATTTCTACAAAAAGTCTCAGTTACAGAGAATCTACTGTACCAAGGTGAAGTAACCATTTGTAAGAATAAATGTGCATATATATCTCTCTTTGATAGAGGGAAAAGATGGAAATTGGTCCTAAAACTAGTTTTCCCTGCCAGAAAAGATAAAGCTCAGACACTGGGCACACTTTCTCATAGTCTAACTTAAACAGACAGTGTAAAATACTTATAGGATGTGTATTCTGGGTTTCATTTTCCTGTAATTCTGCAATACCAGACAAAAATACTAATTCTCATTTCTAATAAGCTATTAAAAACAATCTGATCAGAAGTGCACATGTTCCAATAGTTTACAGCTTTTTTTACTGTATTTCAGAGGATTCTGAATTAGACAAAAACTGCAGCATCTGCATTCGCTGGTTCCCAAGTCTGTAGCTATGGACAGAAAAAACATGACACTCAGACTGGCCTTGAGAATAAAATGTCTAGATCTGTCCAAAATGAGGGGGGGGGGGGGGGGCGGAAAGAAAAATGAAAAAGTCACTCCAACAATTTTTCTTCTTTTCCTAACTCTAGATATTGATGTATCAGGAATAAGAAGAGAGGGCAGGAATCACAAGAGGTTAGATTAGAATGAATGCCAAACTAATCCAGCTTTAATGCCTTCTGTACTGTCCGAGCAAGAATGCGTGCTCAAGATATCACATTACACGGCATGTAGAAACCATTCATTGTCCAATAACATAGAATGTTTTGGTGAAACGTTATAACACAGGCACACCTTTTAGATGCATGATCCTGTCTTCATACTGCTAATTTGTAACTACAACCCAGTAAATACTACTACTTGCAGTTATTCTAGTCAGTACCTGTGAAATTTGATGTAATAAAGTTTCTTTATAGCTTCTTGCACTCGTTTTTTCCTTAGGCACTGAGACTTTTCTGCATACAATTAATCCTTTTGTAACAGCAAATAACTTTGTACATCTCAAGATTCAAGAGGCTACTGTAGCACTCAGTTGTGTGTTGTGCATCCTTAGCTTCACACAAAACTTTCGGATGTATATTTACACTACTCATATTTACACTACAGTTCTAGATTTCATCAAAGAACAAACTTTATCTAAACAGGTTGAAAAACATTCTTTTTAAATAACTTAAAAAGAAAAGTGTTCAGTTCCATTCACAGTGAAATAATTACGTTACTATTTCTAAGCTTGTGTGGTGAATAATGTTTCCCTTTCAAAGTGAAATGATCTTACTTCTCCCCAGTTCCCATAGTTCCATCGTGGGCAGGGTCCAGAATCACAGTGTCTTGACTCTGGAGGTTTTGTTGCCTCATCACAGTAACTAGCACTTCTTCCTTCCTCATCTTGGCATACTACAACTCGACGGTGAAATCCACCTGCACAAGTACTAGAGCACTGCCAGAACATGTAAACATACATATAACCATTGCATAATCACAAAAATGTAAAATATGTTGGTTAAAACAACTTAAAATTATTATTTTTAATGTTAACTTTCAAAACAAATTTTTAAACAAAAATTACTATGTATAAGTATTTTAAAATTGAAATTGCAGAAAAATTACATTTTTTAATATATTATTAATAATAATAATATTTAAAAAAATAAATGTGCTTCTCTGTTGACCAAATCTGTACTGCAATAATATTTCTAGAAACGTTAACATGCATGTGAGATAAAAAAATTAATATATTTTTTTTTAAAAATTCTTACTGCTCCCCAGGGTCCAGTTCTCCATTGATATCCTCCCACAGAGGGACGGTTCCACTGGTTTATATTGTCTTGTGGATGGTGTATTGGAAGGTAGCCTATTTCTGGAAAATGGCTTGGATGGTCATGTGATTTCGGAATATGATGATAAACTGGTGGACATGGTGGCATGTTACATTCTTGTTCTTTGGAAGGTCGGCCTTCAGGATCACAGTAATTCTCGTTGATTTGTTGATGATAGTTGACACAGATAACTTGTCTTGTTACTATTCCACTATCACACGTAACTGTGCACTGACCAAAAATTAACCCAAGGTTTGTAACAGAACACTGATAATTAATAACCAAAGACATTTATAGTTACTTTTGACAATAAGAAGTGTATAACTTGTTTTTTCTAGGGATGCAATTCCAATCACACTTGCACAGAATATGAAGTTCCAATTTCTAACCAGAAACTTTGGCCAATAATCAAACAAACACATTTAAAAAAAGAATTACAATTAATACTTACAGGGGACCAATTTCCAACTTGCCACTCTCCACATGGGCTAAAGCAGCTTGAAATTTCAGCTGGTCGTGGTAAATGAGCACAGAAAGATTCATCGGCTATTCCTCCATCAGCATCTCTACAACTCACATAGCGAGCACGGTCACCCTTCCCACAGGATGCAGAGCACTGTCAGAGAACAATCCAAGCTCGTTGCACTTTACGAGACCAAAACAGGATCATGGCAAGCATCTAAAATACTAACTTAGTTTAGTATCAGCTTGACTTCAGATTTAGACACCAAGAGCCAGATTTGCATCTCACACTGATAGAGCCATGCATTCAGGAAGAAAAGTGAAATATTGCTGGATAGCTTAGGCCTTAAGAATTCCTGTTGGCTTGGAACTCAGTTCCATGGCCTTAACCATTTTTTATACTGTTTATTTTACAAATTATGTAAAATTAGACTTTTAAAGACCCAAACTGTTTAACACTGCTATTCACATAAAATATTTGAATCATATTTTAGAATGAGAGATGTTCTCCATACTCAGAAACTGATCAATTATTTATAAAAAAACACACTTCCTTGCACACACTCAATCATACGGAAGCTATTTTGTTCAGAACCCCAGCTCCTAGAATCCTGTTTCCCCCCCCCCTCCTTATTTTCCCTGGCTAGATTTGAAGCACACAGAATTTTCTGTGAGTGTCTACTCCTTAAGAAACAAGTTCTTAAAAAAAAAAAAATTACAATTCCTTTAAAATTTATCCCAAGCAGATTTCAGTCTGAAAAACATACTAATGACAGCTTTATGGAAAAAAAGAGTGAAGGAACGGAGGACTGCTCTGCAAGATGTGACCACTGTTACATTACATTACATACTGGGGTCCATGATCCATATCTCCACTGGGTCACCTTCCCCACATGAACTAGAGGAAGTGATGTAGTCCATAATTTTGTATTTTCTGGACAAGAGGGCAATTCACATTCCTGTGGGGGTGAGAGAAAAAAAGCTTTCAAAATATACATTTTAGAATAGCCAAATGTAAAGCAAATGGCTCCCACAGACATAGATTCTACCATTACAATAAGCCAGCATTAACTAATAAGTACATACCATCTTTTAACTTTTCCCTGGCGTTATTCAAAGGCTTTTCACTGAATTGTTTTGTTTCAAATTGAGAGGCAAAGAAAATTTACCTGATGTTAAAACAGTATTAGTAATAACTAGTAATATTTGCACTTTGACAAAGAACTGTGTTTGGCAACTTCCATGTAAGTGGAAATAAATTCATACCAATTAGTTGGCTTTTACATTTTGAAATCTTATTCAAGAAGCCATCAGAGGGGTGGTAACTTGTGACTGGTTTACTCTGGACCACAGAATCCTTTCTTTTCCTCTTCTTGAGACAAAAAAGCAGAGTATGCCCTCAAGGAAGTATGTGGTTACCAGCTTAGCTGGATATAAACGAGATATCAATCTGGTGGCCAGATCAACATATTAATACGTAGCACCTAAGACACCAATTGCTTTTAGTTAAAGGTAAACCCACTAACTGTGTTGAAAACATTTCTTCTGAAAAATGATAGATTTAAATTAAGGGTAGTGATGAAGTAAGTAAACAGACAAGAAGAAAAGGTAAGAACCATATTAATACCATACTGAATCATAATTCACGTCTACACAGTTTTGAATTAGTATCATTCCAACAACTGAAGCTTTCTTCAAGTAACCATGCTGCTCTTTTGAGGACTATATAGAAGCAGAATTTTAGAGAATACCAAGCCAGTTTGGTGCTACTAATAAGCACCGTGGCAGGCAGTCTCCTTAAAATATTCTACACGTTAGAGCTTCCTTTACCCCCAAATAATCAAAGGCCTTTGGACCCTTTCAATCATATACCAAATTTTCAAATCTCCAATCTCCAAATTAATCTTCTTTTGCTTAATTCCCTAGGCCAAACTTGAAGTTCAGGAAAAAAAACAGATAGTTTCAGTATTTTTTTCTCATTTTAGAACTCATTCTCTGCAAGTTCCTTCAAAGAGTCAGTAGCCAACACTTGTATTTAGATGCTTTTAACTAAAAAGTACAATCAACCAAAAGGTATTTTTTAACTTACTTGGTTATCTCTAGGACGAGTAGCAGCATTACATTCTCTGTCATCATCCAAAATAACTCTGTAAGTCCCAGTAACACATTTGACTGCACGCATCTGGTATCCACGTCCGCATGTTACAGTACACTGTTAAAGTCAATAATTTCACACACTTGAAATAGCACTATTTATAATCAGATTTAATTTTAAATTACATTTTCTATTTTAAAACTCTTTCTAGAATGAATAGGAATGACAACTGGGATGGTGTTAACTTTCTTCATGGCAGATCATATGGTGCTTAAACAGTGTCCACAACACACCAATACTTTGGCTATTGCTGAAAAGTGCTTGTGCAGGATGAAGGGTTTCTCTTTTTCCCCTTTCTACCCCCTGCAGCGAGTAGGCTGGAAGTGGGCAGGAGACTGGGAGGGAACACAGCCAGGACAGCTGACCTGAAATGATCAAAGGGACAATCCATGCTATATAACGTCACGCTCAGCAATAAAAACTGGGGTAATCGTGTGCACACGCGTGCGTGTGTATGTGTATGTGTGTGTGATTGGTAAACTGCTTGTACGAGCTATTCCAGAAAGGCCATACCCAGTGATTTTTTCATTCAGAAGAATTATATCATGGGACTGAATTAATTTTTGTTTTATTTCATGTTTGCATTTAGCTTGTAGGAATGGAAAGCCAGCACCTTGTGATCAAAAGATTACTCAGAAGGAAATCAACATTATGTTAAGACAACAGTGTGGTTATCTCTAACATGAAAAAATATTACATCAGAAAAGTCCTATAAAAGTAAATGTTTAAGTTAAAAATACACTTTATTTCCAAACATATATTTATTCTATATTTTACTAACAGGTTATAGGTAAAAAAATAAATAATTAGCTGCTATTCACTTATGAATTCTCACTAACGTCCAAGAAATACTGAATAATCCAACACTTCCTTTGGATTGAGTAACCTGATCTTATGGAAGCTCCATGAAATTGAGTACCTTATTATTTTTTAATTAATTCTCATCTATTTGGTGACAAAAGCTTCCTTCTCAAATTAATTCCCTTTTTTTCCAGAATTTTGAAGCCACTCTGGTATACGTTAGATGAGCATCATTACACACAGGAACATATTTTTCAACAGCACTTTCACATAAAGAGATAGCAGATCTTTTATCACTGAAGGTCAAATCAAAACATAACAAAATACTAAGTCTTTTTGCCTGTTGTTATGAGCATATACACTCCTATGATCTTAATTAGAGCTACCACTTAAATATATCCACACACCTGTAAGTATTTGGTCTTTTACCCATCTCAGTCATTTGAACAGTTTGTTATCTACATTTTCATTATTCTGGAAATGTAATACATTCATATGTAAAAGCATCTTTGATATTAAGGCTTAGGGTCAAATGAGTATTTTAGGCATTTAACTTACATGTGGGTGTTCCTAAATTACAGGTTAAGATAGCTAACAGGAGCAAACAAACATGTGAATCAATTCAACTAACATAACTGCTTAAGATCCAATTAAAATCTTTAAAAGATATTGTTTTGTGACCACGCATAGTCCAAACTAGACAAGAAGTCAGGAATCCTCGTGTACTCACTGATCCCCAAGGCCCTACTTGCCAAGATGCACATTCATGAAGTTCACACGGTGTTATTGATTCTGGTCTATCATTTGGATTACAGAAATCATCTCTCAATTGTTCATCGTTAAGTTGGCACCAAACTTGACGATGTTTCATCCCCTTGCCACATGTCACAGGACACTGTAAAATTATTAGGGTCATCAGTTTCTAAAGAGATGAATCTGCATTAACAGCTTCACTTTTAGTAATCTGTTAGATTTTAAAGATCACACAAATAACAAAAATATTCAATGAATATAAGTAGTCCAACAGAACTAGTTCTTTTATGAACTTTCCATTTCCTGTAAAAGTCAACCCAAATGCTAATACAAAGGAATCACTATTAAGCTTCTAAAGCTACAAAAATTGAGAACATACAGATCATTTATTTCCATTAGAATAAAGAATACTTGTTTAAAATATGAGTGCACATGTCACAGCTTTCACAGGAAAATGTTTAAACTACCCGCGATTCTTTTATACCCATATAATCTATAATAAAATGGATATAATTCTATTCTTCCGTTGGCTGGATGGTTCTCATTGCTTCATAAAGAAGGTATGCATATTACTGTAGATAGATTTACTTCAAATAGCTTCGCTACCTTGTTTTCATGTAACAAAATTTCAAAGAAAAATAAATTCTAAGTGTGTTTTTCAGAAGTTTTCATACCATTTGTACCTCTGGGATGTATATCAGCAAAACTCTAGGACTTCAGAATTTTTATTATCGTGTGCCCCAAAATAGCCAGAACAAAAAACCCAAACACTTAAAGCAGCTTATTTTAATATTGATGAGGAGGACTAAACGTGTCTTAAGTTTTACATGGGTTCATTACCTCGCTCCACTCACTAACAGACCAGCTCGGACATAAGAATTCATTGCAACTCTGTGTTACAACTCTTGGAAGTTCCTGGCATTCTCTGTCAGGAAGATGACGACCCAAGTTGTTGATACAAAAAGCTTCTCTTGTTCTGACACCTCTTTCACAGCTCCTGGAACACTGCGGTGTAGAGACAATATTATGAAACAGGAAACACAACATGGTAAAACCAGACAGATAAAAGACATTACCAGTCTTAAAGGTGAAAAACATTAATGATTGTGTTACACAAATGTATCCTACATTTAATCCCCACACTGCTAATATGTTTACGTCAGATAAATTTGGAACTTTGTTTAGTAGTTCCAAGATAAAATTCTTTAATGAAGGTTAAAGCTGAAATTACACTTATTCCTTTTCTCCAAAATACTCTCAGAACCAAATTATTAAGAATGTAAAAAAAAAATATACACCATTAACCACCAGATCTTCTCCGCTGACTTCCAAAACCAGGCTGCAAAAAAATTAGCTACAGTTTCTTACAAAAATATGAGGAAATTGCTGAAATAAAGATTGGTATTAGCTCCTCCTGCAACTCTGCATTTGTTAAACATTATTTTCTTTTAGTTACTTAAATGAAAAAAATTATGTAGAAATAAAACTTTTATATGAATGCTAACTAGAACTATAATGGTACAATTACAGGGTTTTGAATTTGTACCTCTGACCACTCTGTGTAGTGCCAACTTGTTAACATGCAGTCACCGTGGCAGGGCTCTCTGGTTGGTGGTTTCTGCTGATGAGCACAGTACTTATCATCCACCGGAGCACTGAGTCCTTTTGAAATAGAGTACTTCATGCAGTGGATCTCTATAGACCGATACCCTGGGCCACACTTTGATGTGCAGTCACTTTTGCCAACATTGTGCCACCTACAAGAATAAACTGTAGGTGAATAAAGCACCCAGAAAATGTACCATGTACTATGTAAACATAGACATGCATTTTACAGAACAAATAAAACAGTAAAATCTCTCTCATGACTGGAATTTTTAAAGCAATATAAAAGAATATGACTCATAGGCTTAAAAACATCTTTTGTCTTAATCTCCTAGGTGACTTTGAAAAATGTAACCTATAATTCTAACTGTTCATTCTCTGAACATCAGTGTGGGCTTCTTGGAGTGCAAAAAGACAAGTCTGTTTCAAATTAGTTCCAGTTGTGGGTACAATTCTGGTGACATATATATTCTGCCCAGCCACACAAGTTTTTGTGGCAGGATATATAGAACAGATTCACAATCCTAACAAAAGACTTTGTACGTTACCAATAAAAATTAGATAAGTCCACTAGTCCTACTTAGATTCAGAGGTGTAAACCTAATGTATAAACCCATTATACCAATAGATTTGAGGAAAGGAGGGAGAGACAGGAGAGATGACAGAGGTAGAGAGGGCTGGAGAGAAAGAGGATAAAGCAATCTAAATTATTTTGTTTCAATCTCTATCAACAACAATATGTAAGACCACAATAGCTCCACCAGTTAGGAACCTCTTTTTACCTTAATTCACACTCTGTATTACATTCCTCAAAGACATCTGGTACAGTGGGTATATGTTCACATCTTTGATCAGACACTACCACATGATCACTTTTACGTATGCATGTCATTCTTCTTCTTCTAATACCTTGAAAAGGAATCAAAAAAAGCAAATAAAGGGCTAAAATAAGAGTGCCTTTTTGTACTAATGGATTCCATTCATCATTTAGGAATTGAACTGAGATACCCCATTAACACAAATCTTTATATACAGCAGATTCTGTACAAACATGCTGCTTTGTGCAGCTGGCTACATTCGAGGTGGAGAACAACCTTGTCCCAGTCACCCCCGCCATCTCCCAGCTGTACTACAGTGGTCTCACAAGGATATCAACTCCCAGAAAACTGCAGAAGTACAACAGTCCATTTACTCGTCAGGCTAAGTATTCCAAATGCATCATGTCTGTCCTTTGCTAATTACCAAATTTTAAAGCCACCATGTTAACTTAGAGGTTGTGGTCCTTTTCTTTAAGGAAGCAGAAAATTTGATCAGAGTACCTAAAAGATCTGGAGTACTGGGAGAAGTACCACAGGTGACAGATGCTCTGCTTCTCTAGCACATAAGCATGTCTACAGCCAGACTGAAAACCAGAAGAAACTCACCACCACATATCTATAGGCATTTCTGGCACCTGCTAATAGGAGTATGTATCAAAAATCTGTGTATGTATACTTTATATATACACTTCATACATATTGCAGTTTTATTTTCACACTGGAATGGTCTACAGAATAACAGTTCAGAATTTGTAAAAAAATATCTTTAAATAGCTTCACCCCATGTAGCAGATAACCAAAAAAGACAAATAAATGTATATGAAAGATACTAGACAAATCAGTGACCATCTGGAAATAGCATAATAGAAGCCTAATACGTAGTAGTAGATATACAATACCAGTTTCTAAGGATGCGTTAGACTTGATTCAACCTTTTTTTTTTTTTATAAACCACTCCTATGGCTACAAAAGAAAGGAACACAAATGTAGTTCTGAATATAGAATTGCATTGCATAAATACTGAAAATGGCAAAACAAAATCAGAAGTCATTCTGCCCTTAAAGGCTCTGTGCACCTAAAGTTCACTGGGAGTGCTAAGCTTCTTCCTTACAAGTAGGGGTGAAAAATCTCAGTACTTAAAGACTAGTCCCTTCCTAAATGCCATTGGGTGTTTGGTTCTGGTGACAAAACAATTCACAGTACCTTGGCACATCCTGCTGCAGTCCTGCCAGGGTCCGTAAGGGTCCCATGTAAACAGATCACTTCTCTCTTCTATTGGGATATTGAATGAATAACGCACATCAGGGTTGTATAAATTCCCTACACACAAAACCTTAATTGAGATAAAATGACAGCTGGTTTTCAGTGAATTTGAAGATAAAATTATGAAAATAATGATTATGTAACAAATTTTCGAACTTATGAAAAAAGTAAACATGCACCTGTAAGGTTAGCTCTTCTTCGATTCTATCAGTGCTGTTAATTCGTTCTACCGTATTGTTTGAACCACTGTACTCAAAAATGGCTCCTTGTATATTGATTTCTCTTTTTGACATGCTTACAACAAAATTTCCATTCAAGATAAAATTTCCATGAATATCAGATAAAGCTATAAGTAAAATAAAATATTGGAAATAAAGCATGTATTTAATTAAAAGGTTCTATCAATAAAAACTCTTAATAATATATCTTCTCATCAACACTTAGATTTTAGTCCATGTGTAATACTTTGAAGTTGTATCAAACAGTTTCTAATGCATGAATTAAATCCTAACCATCAGTAACTTTCACCTGAGCAGTTGTCATGGATTTTCACTGCATTAACAACACAGCTTTAATAATAGTTGTTCTGCTGAAGGGTTGACTGCAGTCATCACTTTTAAATTTGATTAGGTTCAGCTACTGTAGAAGGAAACAATAATTATCTATATTTCTGGCCTGTTCTACAATCCACATTCTTGTATTTGCTAAAGCTACTTTTAGTGAAGTGGCTTTTAAAAGTAAATTTTAAAGTAAAAATAAAGTAAACTATTAAACATTTATAATAATAATTTAATATAATGACCAATTTACAATAATAAAGATGAATAACAAGTTAAAAATTAAATTTAACACAAAGTAAAATTTTTAGTAAAGACATGCTATTCAGGCATTACTACATTTGAAATGGTAGCCAGTGTCAGGGAGTGAGGGTTGTTTCTGTGCCCTGTGAGATGCGTGTGCAATAACAGGGCAACAGGTGGCAAGAAAAAACATTTTGAAAACATTTTGAAAAGTTTGATGAGTAGGATGGTAATGGAAGAAGAGACAGAAGGAAAATATGCACCAGTATTCTCTCAGGCACTTCAGATATAACGTAAGTACTGTGGAATAGAACAACGAAGATTTTTGGTACAATATGCTTATGAATTCTTTGTTCCTCTCACACACTTGCAAATCTATCAAAATGTGATCTTTATACTCAAGCATGATAGAAAAAATGCGAGACAACTGATAAGTTTGCTGAAGGTCTGACTGCTTTGTTTACAAACAAAACGTATGCTTCCAAGATTTAAAACCACCAGTACCTGCATTTTTCCTTAATTCAGTGTGGAGTTTTCATTAACATTGCCACAACAAAGTAAAAAATTGACAAAATGATGCAATGTGCTGTCATTCCTGTTCTCTGACAAATGAACGCACACATTTACGAATTAGAAACCCAACAACATTACGCTCATTTTTCTAAAAACTAGTTATCTACAGAGAGATTCAAGCAAATGACGATGCAATGTAATTAGATATTTGCTCTAAAGACTTTATCAGACTTCTGATAATATACATCTAGAGCAGACCTCTGGCAAGAGCACAAAAACTATCCATCAATATTATACACAGGAGGCTTTTACCAAGGTAGTTGTCATCTTCTGGTTTCCCTGAGTAGCTGTGCTGCCGAATATCAATGTTCGTTGCTCCTTTGGGAATATTTACTACAACATTGTAACCTGTAATGTAATTATTCACAGATTAATTATATACAAAAATAGTCAAATACTAGCAGATACAAAAATAGTCAAATACTAGCAGATACAAAAATAGTCAAATACTAGCAGATACAAAAATAGTCAAATACTAGCAGATACAAAAATAGTCAAATACTAGCAGATACAAAAATAGTCAAATACTAGCAGATATGAACGTATGTTTAACTAGTTTTATTCACAAAACCCTATAGTGCACCAGTGACAACTGCTTTGGAATGCCCTCATGTTTTAGGAAGGAAACATGAATATCTTCATGCATATCAGATTTTTCTGTTTTGTTTTTTAATCAGTTGAACTGAACTTTTGCTTTCATAACTCATTAAAATTCATTCCTGTGTTCAGAAATGTGAATTAAATTCTTTACCAGTAACACGAGTTCAATGTACTCAGCAAAATCTCTAGAGAACAGCACTACTCCAGAAAGCAGCCAAGTACATCAAGTGGGACTCGGGAAACACTGTGGCTCCTCACAACTTAACCACAAAACTTTTACACAAGTCTGAATAAGTCACTTAACATGAAATATCTCCACTCCCTGTTTATACAATTGGGTTAGCTTTTCTCTATCTCACATGAGTATTGCATGACAGAACGAGTCCTAAATACGCAAATATTGCAGTGCTGCAGGCCATACACATAGGTAGGTATATCACATAAACCCGTCATGCTTGATCCACATTCTGCTACTTAAAATGTTACCCTAGTGTGTTCCCTTCAAAATACAAACGCTTCACAAGTGAGTCATCGTTTCCTGTAATGCCTCCAGCTACTAGGATGGTAGCCTTGTCGCAAGGTAACCAAATAAGGTGCACCAAGATGTACTTTTTAGAACTGTCACTCTACACATAAGCATAAGTTAAAAAAAAAAAAAAAGGTGTTTCTCACAGATGCTAATCAGAAATTTTAAAGGATTCTTATGTCTAAGAAAATCTGAGTATGGCAAACATTGGAAATAAATAAAAAACACAATAATTTATATAATCTTTGCTAACTTTTCCACTTACTGTGCTGTGTTTAACAGTCTTGCCGTGATTAAAGTTGGTTAGTTGACTCACCTCAGTGGGTAAAAATTTAAATGGCAATACCCTTTCCAATTTCATAATTCATTAACTTCCCAGTGCTTTTAATCTATTAAAACCTATACCATGCACTTAAAGGAACATTTAATCTAATCACAGATCCATCACATTTACCAGCTGGGGGCAGCACTGCAATTGCAAATTGACACTATGTGTGCTCTGGATAAATACACAGTTTGGTCATTCTTCCAACATATTGGGAAGAAAACCAAAACACACTCAAAAAAGCTCCTCATCTCACACCCTGAAGACCTTGTGGCAATAGAATGACAGTAGACAATATGGGAGGAAACTATAAACAAAACTGCACAGCATGTTGTCAAGGATACACAGGAGAATAGGTCACGTACTAAGGCGCTGAGAATGACCATTTTCCAGGAAATCCTCAGATACTTTAATTTGATGCAGTAATAATAGCCAACGTTATTATGTGTACATAATTAGATTACCATTTCCTAAATTGTTAGGCTAAGTAAATTAGTATTTCATTGTAATGAATTTGGGATGATTGTTTCACGACCATTTAAACACTTAATGACAACATTTTAAGTGCATGAATACAAGCACATACAACAGGCTGCTATTGTCTAGTTCCAAATTCTGCCTGAGTAAAATGACTTGTGTCAGTATGGAACGGGACCAGGTGAAGTTAAAAGAAAAAGATCAAGTGCACAGACTTTGGCATACTTATCCTGTGATCCTAAGACAGAACTTTATTGGGAAAGAACATTTCTCAGACCATGTTTTCAGTCATTAGTCTAGGGATGTCATAGGCCTCCCACGGACACTGAAGCTGTAGTGACGAGCTAGCTACAACCTCTTGCTTGCACTGCTGCACTCCTACTTCAGCACACCTGAGTGATAAACCCAAGTGTTTAGCATACTGTCCAGGAGTATAATTCAGTATCATCTTCTATATGCTGTAATTCCAAGAATCTGAACATAATTTAAAGCATTCAACTAAGTATAAAAACAAATTAATAAATCAACGTTTTCCTCATGCCAAAACACAGATGGGCTTTTTTCTTCCCTTCCAACTTCAGTTAGAAGCAAGTAAGTCTGTGACAATGTAAAGCTGATAAACAGCACAGAGTGACAGTCTCAACCATATTTGTATAAACGGCAGTTCCAGTGGAATGGTCACTTGTGTCAAATGTATTTGTAACAGAATTCATGTGCTAAATAGAAGCAAAAAGATCTTTCATAGTGGTGGAAAGCTAAAACACTGACAGTCCTTTACTCAGAATTATCAAAATAAAACATTCTTTTCCTTCATTGTTTTGATCACATGTTCAGAAATCCAGTCTCTAACGGCTGATTGTGTCTTCTTCCAGCTTCTCAGGACAGGCACAAGAAAAGTTGTGTGTATTTGTATGGGAAGGGTATCTGTATTCCACCTTTAAGTTTTTTGGTACTTTTGCTTGGCACAAGACCTCTGCCAGGAAAAAAAAAAATCCAACAGGATACTGGGCATGCTTTCCCCTTCGACCAGCAATTCCTTTGTTCTATGAAGATCCTATTTGGCAGCTCTCCAGGTATCATTTTCACTTCGCCTGTGGTCTCTTTCAACCAGAGAAGCAGCATGAAGGGGCGTTTAGGAATCTGGTATTAACCTGCAGACTTCTGTCCTTATGTTATATGCTCTAACTGCCTAGCTGCACTGCTACACACATACAGTAGTCTCTCCATACTTCCCAGAAAGGACTACATATAGAAGAACTATCGGTAGCTTTATTAGAGAAACTAAATCAAAGAAACAGAGATTACCAGGGTTATTCAGAAGTTTCTCATTCACTACATGCCAATGAAGAGGAAAACATAAACGTTGCTGCCCATCTTCTCTGGAAAGAGAAGGCTCACATTTCACAGGCTATCTTTTTCACTATAGGAAAAAAGGAACCTCATCAGCTGCTCACACCACAGACTTCTTGCTATCGCTTTACACAGCCAAAAGGAGATGTTGGAATAAGCTGCAGAGTTTCAGATGAGAGAATGCAAAGTGCAAAGCAGAGAACGTTTTTCCTTTTAAAGTACTTTTACCCTCATCATCTTTTTTATTTTTACCTTATAGCAGATTGATTTTTTTTCCCCTTGAATGGGTTAGTGTGTCACAGTGTTTGCCTCTGCATCTTTCAGAGAGCACGTGATTGAAAATCAGAGATATTTTTTGTTGAAAAAGGCCCTAAAGAGCACACATTGGAATCCTGCTTCTTCAAATGTAAAACATAATTCCTAAGACATACTAAAATGTGCATTAAGATTTTTAAAAAAATTTTAAAAACCCAAACATACCATAACGAGCACTGTTGAAAGTACCTGCAAGAGTCTTACATGAAGAATTATCACCACCACAGATTCCACATTTGTCTCTCCTTGCCTTGGAATTCAAAACGTGGTCACAGCCTGCTTGCTACAAAAAAAAAAAAAAAAAACAACCTGCAATAGCCCTGTGTCACTCAGCCCAATGGAAGATGATGAAAATAAACAATATAAGCTTCCCACTCCCCAAAAATTTTCTTATTCACCATATATATATATCTCTATCTGGTCTTCCTTGGCAATTCATGAAAAGCCTTTTCTGTTTTTGGGTGCTGTGATGTAAGGGCAAAACACAATAGTGCTATTGTACTAAGAATGTACAATCCAAATACGCTTAATATGTCAAGAACTGTATAAGAATACATAACAGCATGTAAAAATTTTGTGTAAAAAAAATCAACATAGTGTATAAATTATATTTACATTAAAAAGTCTTGGATTGGAATCCTAAAAGCAGTATGTATATGTACATGGTCATCAATTCTTTAAGTCTGTCATTACTGCAAAAGAAGCAAAGGAATACACGTAGACTATGCTGGTTAAACTAGCATAAGCACAATTTTTGTTTATGTATCTTTACGTAAACTTCCTTTTATAAAAAAATTATGATAAACAGGACAATTCTCTGGTATTTCCTCTTTCCTCTTGATTCAAACCTATAAAAAGGCTACATTTTCTCCTCATCCTGAATTTACTCAGTTTCACTGCAATCAGCAAAACAACCCAGGCTTGACAAAGTCTTGAATTGTTATAACATAGTACCTTGCTTCTCCCAACAAAATGTTGTGGCACTTCCATAATTGCTATTAAGCAAAGAATGCTGAAGTGATCCCTTTCAAGGTCAGTTACTCCAGATTTTGCAATGAAATAATTAATACACAATCTATCTACCCTTGGACTTTCTACTTTTTTTTACTCCTTTGATAGCAGAAATATGATGGCAATAAACACACAGCATGCTTCTTTCCTCCCTTTATGCCAATTTTGGATCAGTTTCTCTCTTTTCACTTGGACAATATTAACTCTCTCACATGAGGCTTTAATGAGGAAAGACTGTGTCTTCAGATTTAACTACATGTTCTTCACTTAATTGCCTCCATGTCCAGATGTTTAATTCCATAGAGATTAAGATTAATTTAAGTAAATTCAAAACATCTAGCTTTACATATTTTCAGCAACGGTTATTTGGATGAATACTAAATATCTACTTTACCATTTGTTAAAACTGATTTTAATAATTAATAAGTTTAAATACCCTGCATAAGCCTTGAACACAAAGGTCATTGGTTTCTGCTCCACAGGGAGTACCATCAGCAACTCTGTCCTTCAGCTGATAGTAGGAAGTTGTTCCAGAAACTCGGCAAAAAAGTTTACAGCGATCTTTCATAGAAACTGGAAAGAAAATCCAACAGGTTTCTTGTCTGTTTTAAAACTTTAATTAAAGTAACATTTTTATTCATTAATTGAAAAAATTTGTAATTACTTACTACCACTGTATTTCGGAAGCCAGCGAACAGCAGATGTAAGACCGTTGATATTAAAGTGTTTGCCATCAAATTCAGAGCACTGTTGCTCCCGGAAATCTTTTTTTCCTTTTGGACATGAATCAGTATTACACGATCGAAATTTCATCCTGCGGCCAACACAGTACTTTCCTCCATTTCTTGGTCTAAAAAAAATAGGTAAATGTAAAACACATTCAGTTTCTAAAATTGCTTTTTTTCCATGAAAAGTGGCTTGAGCCACTGATCTAAAGGGGAAAATCTCACACAGCATTCTGCCATCTGTTACTGACTTCCCCACACACACTCTTATCTTCTATTGCACTGTATGTACATTTATGCCCAAGTGAAGAAAGTAAAATGTCCATGTAAAATACCACTGCTGAGGTAGCTGGTAATCAAGCTACTGGTGTTTATTAGTGTCTACTAAATTTTTGTTTCTCTTACAGTCATAATTATTTTGCCAAGGAAAAAGCATTATTAACTTTAATGCTCTTACGAATTTAGCTGAGATTACACCCTATTTTTACAGAAGCAGCACCCCCCTCAGTAATTTGAAATTATTATTTTAGAGTGACAAAGAAAGAAGACAGTTAGGAGAGGACACATTCTTTTTTATAGTCCTAATAGTGGTTTCAGTTTGGGGATCAAAAGAACAAAAGAGGGAAAATTGTGGAAAACACCTCATTCACTATAAAGTCTAAAATACATTTCCCAACTGTTACAAACTCTGCTACACAATAATTCAGTATTAGTAGGTTCTTGGGGAGGAAAAAAAGAATAAATCAAATTGATACTATCAGTTACTACAGACTGACAGAGCCACATCTAACAGGAATCTAGTCTAACACCTCTTACACATAAAAAAAAATTAATAAAATAACCTGGGGTCATTTGACTGAGGTTCATTTATCCCAACCCTGGAACTACAGAGGCTGCAGCTATGGTTCTGCTTCTGAAGAAGTTAAGGGTAAAGTTCTCATTGACTTTTATTACAGAGAATGAAACCCACACTGAATTATTCAGGCAATGGAAGTTTCTTGTTATAAAGGTAAGTTGTAAATGACTCTGCTGTAACATGTTCCTTGTGGGTGTTACTGGTGGTGATTTTGTGAAAAAGCCTTAAATCAAAGCAAATCAAGTGTTTCACTGAAAAGATTACCAGGGAAATACATCTATTTCTTTTTGCAGCTTTTACTCCAAAGAAAGTATCTCAATGTTTAAAGAAACCCTCAGCATTTAGAGTAAAGCTAGAAAAAAAAAAACCCTGACAAAATAAGTCTTTAGTAATATCTATAAATATGAATTATATAGCTGAGAGACAAGAGTAATCTAAATGTTCTAAAGACTTATCTCTCTTTCCAAACATGGCTGAAACAAGCATTTTTTTTATTGGTGCTTACAACTAATTTGTGCAATCCACAATACCTTCATTTTGTTTTGAACTAATCTATTTTGTCATAACATCTTCATTATGCACAAATGTAAAACACAATAAAAAAAGAAAAACATACTCTGGTCTATTACACAGCCTGGTGGTGCTCTTGATTCCACCTCCACAAGTTCTTGAACATGAGCTATAAGGTCCCCATGGTCCCCATTCTCCATCTACAGGACGCGTCTCCATTTCTCTGCTCACACAAATTCCATGGCGGCAATGCTGCACAGTCAACAAACAAAATTTGTAAATCAAGCAAAAGGTTACTGTATATTTTAGGCACAGAAAGAACAAAATTTAAGAGCTCACTGATCTTAATCTGAGTCTGGACATTTTCTAAAATGTTCAAATTCCTTTAAGGTATCTTACCCAGAAGTCATTTTCAGAAATGCTGTCTAGAGTTCTTTGCTGTCTATGAAAGCTACTGGATGCCGAATACATCTTTAGGTCTTGTCACTTTATTCAAATGCCTACATAAGAATCTCAGAATCCTGATCTTAAATTCCTGATATGTTTTCATGCACAAACTCCAAAAATGGATCTACAGTCATCTTGTACGTATGATATTCTTCCAGTTTAATTTGGAAATGCATGCTGGTACAAAAAGTAAAAAGGTATGATAACAAACCACCAAGAAATTCATGGTGTTTTGAGCATGCTGAAAGTGAAAAAAGTTAGGGGGATTGTTTTGGAAAAGCACACAAATTTTTAAGCATTTAAGACCTTGTTTATGCTAAAGCAAGATGATGCTATAGATTCATTCTTAAACTCAGACTTTTACACCTATAACAATAGCTACATAATATTTTATATTTTTATTTGTTTATATTTTACAATAATTTTATATTTACCACTAATTTAACAAATTTGCTATTACCATTAAAACTGAACTGATATTTAAAGAAATAATAATTCTTACAGCAAGATACTACACATTGTAACGTCTATTGCGTTACTTCAG
Organism: Pluvialis apricaria; assembly: GCA_017639485.1. Lineage (NCBI taxonomy): Eukaryota > Metazoa > Chordata > Aves > Charadriiformes > Charadriidae > Pluvialis > Pluvialis apricaria. The sequence continues at coordinate 188,872,204 of CM030007.1, read as the reverse complement.
ATTTTATTCCTGCTGAAGAACCACCTATTTCCAAGTAAAACTTACATAAAGGTACAATTTTCATTTCAGCTGCTGGGATTTACATTATTATGATGACAAAGATTGCAAGAAGAGTCTGTTGAGGTCATGTCAGTTATGAGACTTCACCACCCCATATCTGCAAACTGTTATTTATAGAAAGTTGTAATTACTAGCTTTTTTTTTTTCAGAAGAATCAAGTGATCAGTCCCTTGCTTCTAAGTATTCACTGTCTAAGTCCCTGATTTTGCACATATTTATCCACTTCAGTGGTTACTCAAAAAGGACATGACTAAAAAGTCTAAATGAGAATCTTATGATTGGTGCATGTGTGACTTTTTCCAAAGAACCTGCAGGAATTACCAACACTAATCCTACTGATGACTTATGGCAGTTGGAATTCTAATTCACTTGTATGCTTTAGAAAATCCCAAGTGGTATATTTGATCACAAAATAGTGGAATAGCTTAAATACTAAAATAGAATACTTACAAGATACTATAATGTCAGCACCATGTCTCCTGCTGACTTGTACGTGGATAACATGTCCTCAACTTTGTCCTTGACTCCAAAGACCCTCTGAATCATCAAAGACTGCCCACATCTGGAGACAAGACACTGGGCAGGATGGACTACACGGGGTCAGTGCTCATACACAATAGAGAGAATTCTTTATTTTAGATGACTGTTTACAGAATCAGGATTAGAGTGATCATTAGGTTGTCAGGAGGGATTCTCCTACTCATATTGACAGGGAGTGGCCTATTCCATCCTTCCTTGTAGTATATGCATGAATCAGTCACTAGAATCATCAGAACAGATTATATCAACTTAACTGCTTGTTATTTCTGAAGCTCAGGCTTTGCCTCTCTGTTGTCTGTGACACAAACCAGTTCTGAATTACCTTAAAGTCTAGGTTTTTGGTAACTAAAGTCTCCGGCACATAAAACAATTTAAGAACCTCTGATACCTAGAAGATAAAATTATTCCAGGATTCCACCCCTTTTTAAAATTAATTTAAATGTTGCATAGAATTTCTCAAGAGTTATGATGTTACAAAGTCATTGTAGGAACTATCAATTAACAAATTTTGCTGAACACACAGAAATGATGTGTGCAATCTTTCTGAATATACCTGAATGACATAAAACTCAAATGTTGTTCAGTGGTTTTATAACTATAACACATGAAATAATTCCTAGAAGCAATTTTTTCTTAATTAGTATATGCTTTCATTATATTGATACTTATGCTCATATGCTAACATTTTGCTCTCAAAATAGGAATTTGTCACAGAATCAGATTCTCCTTTTTGAGTTCTGCCTTAGTTCCTAATCCAACTTGGCGATAGAATTGCCTGCCTGTGTAATTCTTCATCACACCACCTCTTGCACATGGGACTTATCTTTTAAGGCCTGAATCCCTTCCTCTAATATGACCATTCAAGGTGATTTTCAAGCCCGAAGCAAACACAGAACAAAAGCTGGATCTATCTTGTGACACAGTCATTTAAATTGACCAGATCATCACTTACTTGATGCTAAGGCTAATGCTTTAGCTTAACACCAAAGACACCATTATTTCACTACATATCTGCATATGATTTTCCTACTACAGTGCTTACTGATAGTTTTTATTACTTTTTCCAAGATGCCCTTAGGGTACCTTTGTACCCAAACTTTCTAGTACCTAGCACTACATAAATGTTTAAGGTAAATATGAGGAAACATTAAGACCTTGCCTTTCCAAGAACTGTAATTAGCATTTTAGGAAATAATTTTTATTACTATACACTGAAGATTCTAAATCCCTCTTCACAAAATGAATACTGCATCCAAATATTACCAGCGACCTATAGTTTAGGTTCTTCTTCCATCTACAAAAATATTTACAATAACTTGAAGGGAGATTTCAGGAAAAGACAGAGTTGTAAAATGAAATTTTATGCCCACAACAGCATTATTTTGATCCATAAAAATGCAAAGCACATGTTCACATCTGGGATTTTAATAGCTTATTCAACAAACTTGTCTCAGCTATTACTCTGCTGCATTCCTACAGAAGCAACATGATGAAGTCACAGTAGAAAATTCCGGGACCAGACGCACTCCAGATGTTCCTCTGTGCTTGCTTGAATCATTGCTTCACTGAGAATACTATGATGCACAGAACTTTCATAAACTTAAAGGTAATCACTAACAATTTTTTTCCTGTACATTTTTTATAGAAAATACAATGTATGCATCGTGTAAAGTGGGTATCACTTGTAATTCCAAACATACTGACTACAGCAAGTGGCAACTTCGCTCTAGCCAAGGTCAACGGTTGGTTTTCTGTCAAAAAGGCAGGAATTCTGACCCAAACCCACATGTAATTAGGGAGGGTTAACAGTTCAAATTTGGGATCAATGAACCTACAGGTACCCAGATTTGTATTTATTAATCACCTGCTTATAATAAGCAGTATGACTCTTGCCTATGGATTAAACTATGAATTGATAAACTGATTTCAGGTACTTCGAACTTATCTCATAACTTACTGAACTTGCTAAATTTGCAGGAAAGCAATTTTGAAAGAAATTATTAAAGTTTTAATTACCAGACTATGCTAGATTTTGACTGAATCAAGGATAGTGATAGATGCACCCAGAACAGGACTAGAGCTCTTCTGAAATCAAGTACTTCATTCCCAGCCTGGAATGACTCACAACAGGAAAAGGTCTCCAAGTTCACTCTTACTGCCTATCTTTTCCAGGAGATTCCCAGAGATACACATGGTTTTTGAAGATCTTGGGGCAAAGATCGAAAACACTGAGCAGTGTGTGAGGACAGTTTCATGCATTAGAACCCTGTGTAGCCTTGCAGAAAAGGAGGCTCAGGAAAAACTATTCCTCTATTTCCAGACACCAACATGTTTCCACGGGCATTGCTGGTAGCTGATGGTGCTTCTAAAAGGAAATAAGATGATTGAACACTGAAGACACGTATGAGGAGAAAACTAAAAGGATAAAGCATTGCAGAAGTGGACATGGTCTGTGTTTTACCTTCCAAAGATGCAGTTTTGTTGTTCCGATTTCTTTTTGCCTTATAAAATAAGGTTTCTTCACTCCTGATATCCAGACAGGGCCCTGAGAGCATCTATGAGCCAGTGAATAGCACAGGAAGATAAAGTTCTAGTGGACTGAATATGGCAAAAGAAAATGGATATAGCTGGTACCACAAAACAGATAAACACTAAGTGCAGTGCTGCAGCACAATACCAGTTCACTCCACAGCATCTGGCCTGTAGGTGAGGTCTGATCATAAACTGTCTCAAAGAAGATTCCAATCACATAGAGCTGGGAAAGGAGTCTGAATCTTAGATGTTACGTAGATTCAGCACACAACCCCACGAGCAGGGAGTGAAGAGAACACCCACTCAGATGAATGCCAAAGTCTACAAACAGAGCTGTTGTTTCTGGCTGCATTTTTCTCTATGGGATGTTCCCATTTCCCTTGAATGAAAGTACTGCTACAGACCTCTCTCTGCCTTGTCTGCTGCAAGTGGATGTAAAGAACTATTTTGCTGCACATTAGACCTATGTCTGCTCTCTTGCTTCTTCCTATAATACACTAGTCAAGGAAGCACATTGCTCAAAGAACCAAGATGAGAAGTGGAGCCTAGAGCATATAGCAGCAGTAAAAATAGAGCGGTCAGTAAAATGAGTAGACAAGACAGAAGAAAGGGAGCTCAGAGAACTGTCTAACTGAAGTTGTAACTATTGCATCTCAGGTGCCTATCCTGTAGCATGGATTCTCAGGCGAGCCTACATTTATTAGTCAGATGATATTAACTATTAACAAAACCCACAGTATTTTAATAATTTTTCAACATTTTCAATTTTTTTCTTTCAAAAAGTCTACATACTTTATTCCCCCTTGAAATATTCCCACAGAAAACTTTTAATTTTTCTGAAATCACATCATCAGAAAAATATTTCACAGAAATCCCACTTTATAGCAAAAATTCTCAGTTTGAGCCCTTAAATATACTTTACTCTGTTTCTACAGTTCAAAATATCTTCTGCTGCTTCCAGATGGTTAAAAAAATCCCCGTCACCCAGCTCTGATTCTTTTATACTTACTTTATACATACATATACACACATAATGAATTATTCTTTCAGATTAACTATCTTCATGTATTGCATTCATGATGTAGTCAAGGAATGCAATGATTTCTAAAAGAAATCAATACATGGGTAGTAACCTACAACTGAAGAACGGTGAGCATACCTCAGAATCAAAGACTTGTACTTCTTGTACTGATCAAAGCAATCTTTTCTTGGTCTGCATCCACATACTCAATTGCCCCTGTATCCCTCTCCTTATGTGGCTATAACGGGACTAGGATGAAATCTTAATTCTTTTGATAGCTATTCTAGATATTTTTAGAGACACTAGCTCAATATACAATATAACTAGAGTACGTAGAAGTAATAAACATTTCTCTCACACACACACAAGGCAATGCCTTCCAGTCAAACGTATTTGTATCATGTGGATTCCTTCTTGCTGTTAAACAGCTTTTTCCAGACTTCTCTGACATTTGTTGTTTTAATGATGTTTAAGTAGCAAACTGCCCTTATGTAGAACACTGGGACAGCTCTGGGACATGGAAGAGTTTGGGTCAGAATCACAGAGCTACCTCCTACCTCTCTGTTCTAATGTCCAAAGAATCAGTGGAATATAGGCATATTTTTATACTGCTCGGGAATCCAGGAAGCATGAGAGTGCAACCCTTCTCAGTGCCTCAAAAAAGAAAAAATAAAAGACACTTTATTGGATATTTTTTATGTTGTTTGCTTAGCAAAAAAAGACTTGTTCTGAGAACATCACTCCTAGAAGATCGATTGCTTCACCAACTGTTCTTCTTTGGAGGTGGGTTTTTTGGCTCAGCACCACCATCTCCAACACATGAGTTACCGTTACTGGAGTATCATGTAAACTACACAGCTAAAAGCTGCATAACTTCATTATACAGAAGCCACGATTCTGAGCCAGGTGTAAGCTGGAGATGGACATGTGGAAGGAGAGTTTGTGTATCAGTTGGCTTGTAATCAATTTGGTTACACATAATAGTGTAGATATTTCTTTTCCGTAATACTATTAGCCTACTACCCTGTTTAATTAGGTCCTCCATAAAACGGGATTAAGTATTTTCTGTGAATGACATCAACCACACTGAAAACTGGTACTCTGTAAATTTAGAAGTATGACGAAATCCAGGGAAATGAGGGATTCTACCTACTAACATTATTTTGTGGGTGCTTTTGGGGTTTATTTTGTTTTTTAAATCTGAATAAAGATATCCAACATGCCAAAACCTTAATCGCTTTCCAAACACACTTTTTCAGAATTTCAAAAAGAAAGGAAAAAAAACCCTCAGAACTTCCTATGCTCAAGGTGAGGAGCAATCTGTTGTACTCTGGGATAGTACAAGTGCAAGTAAATTCCTTATTACAGAAACCCTTGAATAGACTAATCTCAAAAAAAAATAAAATAAACAGGTAGTAAAAGAAAAGAAAGCAACTGAAAACATAATCCAAACAGATAATACCAAAAGCCTGCTGGTGTGCAGAAATTTCAAAGCAGAAAGAAATTTCTGACTAGAAAGAAATAAGAAAACCTAAGAGGAAGCCAGGCAAAGAGTTCTACTCTAAGTCCTTGACATTTCCTAAACATCCATCAAATTAACTCCTACCTGGAACATGATGGCAACAAGAATTGTGATGGTTAAGAGAAGGCAACCAGTCCAATTAAGGCATTCCAGTTTCTGTCCTAATGGAAAATAACTCTCACATACATGTTGTGTGGGCATCCTCTGGTATCTTGGTCCTCAATGCAGCATATAAATACTTTCCATATTTTGATTTATTATGTTTTTAATTCGTAATTTGTACATATAGCTTATACCACAGCAACCAAAGTTACAACTGTATATAAGAAATTCATTGTGGTATCCAGTGAGCAGGCTACCTCTGCCTAAGAGGCAGTTCTTAATTCTGAGGATAATCCCATGGTAACTTTGATTACAGAGATAAAACATGAAAAAGCACTAACTATTTAATATTTTTCATACCATTGTTCCTCTTTACACTATAAAAATAACATTTTAATAAAAATTTTATATTCTGGTTATATCATATAATTCTATTAGTTAGACAATCAAGGTATTTATAGCTTTGTATTTATTAATATCTCTCACAAAAACCCCACCAGAAATACTTTAAAGCAATGACTAATACAGTCCTATGGTATGTAGAAATTTACCACTGCAAAACTAGTAAGTGTTTACATATGGCATGTCTAGGTATATTTACTATCATTTTGTCTCCGAAGTACCAGTTAGGCCAAGAATTTAAAGGCCGTATCATCTGCTTCAGGGAAGGTCTGTGTGATGTTAGAAGAGCTGGCAGAAGCTTAGACTTCCTATGGATCTTTGTGAAGCCAAATAAGCACACCAAAAGCACCTGAAGTGATGAGAACCCATCAATATCAATGGAGTGAGAAACTGTTCCTAGACACAGCAGAATTGCTACCTATAGGCTAGTGTCAGACCTAAGCACTCAGAATGTATAAAAAGAGGAGATGAAGAGAAATTTTCAGATAATCCAGCAGAAGTCCAACAAGCAAATAAAATTAATTTTTGCAGGTAACTCTAGGATGAACAAAGTACAGTTTGATCAGCTCAAAGAAATTCAACTAGAGAGCAAATTGAAATAAAAATGATTTTTTTCTATTTTAGTAATATTAATTCTAGATAATTAATAATATTAACTCTATAGAATTAATACAGGAAATGTTCAAATTCCCAAGAAAATATTTCCTTTATTCTCTTTAAGACCCTGAAATGTTAGGCTGCATTTTCCCTTTAATGTTTTAAGAAAATGCTACCCATACCTACTAATATAATATATATAAAGAAGTCACTGAGCTCTACAGGTGTGTGCACCATGAGACATACAAAACATAATTCTCTTTGAAAATGTGTGCATGGTGGTAGACTGCACAAGGCAAGAAGATTAGGAAGCGCAGAAACTCAAGAAAAGCTGTTTGCTTATTCACTTGAGAGTTTCTGGTATTATCAGATTTATCTATTCTTTTATTTTGGGGAAGGAAAGATACAAGGACTGTTAGAGCAGTCCACAGAGCAAGATCCAATAATCAGACACACAATCTGAAGAAAAACTAAGGATTACTGTGAAAATAAACTCGTGTCAAATCTAAGCTTAAAAAGTTGATACTAAATTTACAAATGCCTTAAATGGATCTTTTCTGTATTCATCACAGCAATAACGCTGCAAATGCCAAATATAAACTTATTTAGGTTGCCAGCAAATATTAATTACAATTACTAGTCGCCGTGCCTTACTCCCATTAACATTAAAGAAACTTGCTGACTAAGCTTGAAAGGAGCTGTCCCTTAAACAGCAACAGATGACAATTTGCCAGATTAATTGCTGTCCTTTTTTACATCTTTCAGAGGTAATGACTGTAATTAGCTCTTCACTTCCTAGAGAAAAATGGTTTCGCTGCAGTAATTGCATAAAATAGGTTTTTGTATTCCTATATAAAAGAAGTCCTCTGATGTTGGCAAATTAGAGTCAAGTCAATTGAACTAAAGATTGCACATGAAGTTTATATAAAGACAAACTTTCTTTCTGATCGGTGACTGACTGAAAAATGGGTTAAAGATTAACACCAGTTGCATGCATAGGATTTAATCAAGAAAAGCTTTCACCACAACCTTCAAATAACTTTTCCCACTCTAGGAAGAGGGAAAGAAACCATTTGAGACAGTTTACCCACTAAATTGTTACCCATTAAAACTGTATTTCCAAATTCCTCACTACTACTACTGTCTTACCAAATACAGAAAAAGAAAAAAAACAACCTGCGACAAGTAAAAGTTATTGGGGGAAATTTAGTAATAACTGAGTGAAATGTACCAGCCTATTATACATAGAAATTAGACCAGATTTTTTTAATCATCTTTGAACCTATAAAACTATCAAAAGGTAAAAAATTAACATTGCTCCCAACAGCCCCTGAGGCTGCCAAAGCACACCACTATTAAAAGCAGCTCAACATGATACACCAGCCATACTTAAGATAATCATTGTCATACCTGAGCATGTCAAAATTCTGAAATATATATTGTCACAAACCCCTAAAAGGTAGGAAAATACTTGTATTAGCTGGTGATGAACTGAGACATGGAGAAGCCAAAGACTAGATCAGCAAAGAACTCAAGCACCTAATTTCTGTTCTCTTCCCAAACTACATACAAATCCAAAACTAAACCCCTCAAATCTTCACTGATAACTCTGGATTCAACTAGCCTCCACCACTACTTTTGTTTCCATCAAGGTTCTGTAAGCGCCTTGACTATATCTACTAATTAGATATTCATGACCCTTATGGATAGCCCAAGACAGGCTATATCCTTGGAGGAACAGATCAAGATCTGCACTCAAAAACAACCTGCCAGATGAGAAAGTAAGTGAGCTGCACTCTCATGACCCAACCACTCTTTACCAAACAAACCAATGAGCCGGGTATAGGAAGTCCAGCTTCTATTTCTTCCTTTTTAAGTGCCAAAATAATTCAATCCATACCTCATATAGCCAGGCAGAGTCCTATGTATTGAAGTGTGAGAAGAGAGCTCCTGGTTTTTAGCACTGAAAAGATCCAAGTATCCTGGATTACATTACAATAGGCAGGACAGTATCTGAGTGCGAGGTATGCGTGATTAAGGCACTTATTTGAGTAAGGGAAGAGGTACTGATCCATGCTTTCATATATTGCCTGAAACCAACACAGTGTGCAAGTGTCTACTGAAACCAGGATTCTAATCCAAAGATTCCCTCTTTCCAAAAAAGTGTACTCCTTTATCTAAGTCACAGTATCACAGTATCGTCAGGGTTGGAAGGGACCTCTGGAGATCATCTAGTCCAACCCCCCTGCCACAGCAGAGTCACCTACAACACATTGCACAGGACGGCGTCCAGGCGGGTTTTGAATGTCTCCAGTGTGGGAGACTCCACAGCCTCTCTGGGCAGCCTGTGCCAGTGCTCTGCCACCCTCAGAGTAAAGAAGTTCCTCCTCATGTTGAGATGGAACTTCCTGTGCTCCAGTTTGTGCCCGTTACCTCTAGTCCTATCACTGGGCACCACTGAAAAAAGACTGTTCCCATCTACCTGGCACCCTCCCCTTAAGTATTTATAAGTATGATAAGATCCCCCCTCAGTCTTCTTTTTTCTAGACTAAAAAGACCCAAGTCCCTGAGCCTTTCCTCATAAGAAAGATGCTCCAGTCCCCTAATCATCTTTGTAGCTCTTTGCTGGACCCTCTCCAGCAGTTCCCTGTCCTTCTTGAACCGGGGAGCCCAGACCTGGACACAATACTCCAGATGCGGCCTCACCAGGGCAGAGGGGGAGGATGACCTCCCTCGACCTGCTGGCCCCACTCTTCTTGATACACCCCAGGATGCCATTGGCCTTCTTGGCCACCAGGGCACATTGCTGGCTCAATACTTATATTCTTTTTCATACTTAATTCACTCACTCATACTTAATTCTTTCCGGTTCAGTGAAACAGCCTCAACAAGACAAACTGGGGGAAACACACTTTTGGGATGTCTTGTTCCCAGGAAATTCAACTCTGGAGCACTACTGATGAGGAAAAAACTCAGCTTGTTACAAGTGATCTGAACTTTTCAAACAGAAGGAAAGATGGCAACTTTCCCCTGAGGTCTTCCACCTGTTTTTAACCAATGTGGTATCTATAAACTTTCATAATTATTCTGACCAGATAACCTATGTTGTTTGTGTCACAACATTACAGGACTAAGAGAAACTGCAGGTAAAGTTGGGTAGATACTGTTCACACAATCAGTATGCTACAGGCACGGTATTGCCACACAGCAAGCACTGATCTTTCATCTACATCAACAGCTTTACATATGCAAGTGCTGAGAAACAAATGAAGGCTTACCATTCCCACACCACAAACTGTTCCATCAGCCAAAGGCATGTGCTGAGTACGACAACCCTTGTGAACACCTTCTGTGCTTGTGCACCATAAGCGCTTGCATTGTTTCTAAAAAGAAAACAAGACTGCTTTTGTTACCTGTAACACCACTTTAGACATTAGTTGGGTTATTTGTATTGGTTTTCTCATACTATGTGGGTTTAGTGTACAATGGCTACAAAATTAAAAAGGAAGTCTCCTTTTCAAATTCTTAAAAGACTCTTAATGGACAAATAACATTTATGGATTACAAAACTTACAAAGCAGTCTTCAGTAACACCATCTTCAGGTATTTGAATCCCCCCTTTACTTTTCTATAATGTTCCCATAAAGCCCGACTCCTCCTAAACAACATTCTATCTCACCAAAAGTGCCACTTAATTCAGTCTGAACCTGATCTTAAATTCTGTCCTTTAAACAGCTCCAACAAGTCATACAATACTAGAAGAGGTATTTGACAAGTTAGTCCAAAATCTAACTCTGTATAACATCTTGACAGTAATGAATGAAGTCATAATATTATATTTGTGTTTATTTTATATTGCACTGGCCACATTAAACTTTCAAAATACAACTTAAGTTTGAATACTAATCTACTCAAGTTTTCTTTCCAGATCCCAATTTTGCTTTAAAGAAATTTTTGGTTAAGTATACAAAACATACACTCTAACAGGCATGAAAATATTTTTTGACTCTTTGACAAAGTAGAGGGAATCTATACTTCAGACCAAACATTTAGAACAAATATATTAACTTTTCAGTTATACATTTTTTTAAAAGCACTAAAAGAAGCAGATAAGAAAGACCTGTTAATGTAAGATAGGGGCTATAATGTGAAAGCATTTGTAGAAAGTGTTGAAATAATCCCCTTTCAGTAGTTGCAGGAAGCCTTAATTTATGCAGCTTTAGATCTTTTAAAGGAATTATAATCACATTTGCAAATCAAAATTAATTTATTTACTTTTTAATTCTATGGATTTCTAGCATACGGAGTTGCAATGCTCTCCACTGAACGCTACCCGCCTCAACAGAACAGAACCTGAACTTTGACATGTTTCAGGATAAAACTCTTCCAAACCCAGAAGTCCTAAGATTTCATTTCTAAACCTATCTTCCGGTAATTTTTTAGTATAGATTGAGCATGACTGTGTTGTTCACTTACCAGATATGGGCACACTTGTGACCCAAAACCAAACATAAGTTCACATTGCTTGTTGACATCATACATTGACCCAGGCAGCTGAGAGGAAAGATCATATATTCTTCCACTAGGTTTGTCTAGGAGACATTCACCATAACCAGTACTGTTGTAAAAACAGGAACAAAATGTGAACAAATCAGTCTTAAATCATTAGGAGTCTACTCACATAACACTTACACATGCATATCTCAGTGGAGCTATGGGTTTGCACGCCTACCTGCCTAGGTAATGACTTCAATTGATTAAAATTAATAAAATAAATCAGGTCACTTGATTTTCCTTTATTGGATTTTGCATTATATCCTTCAAACAAAGCTTAATTTTATTTTATTTTTTTGCTTTCTGGCTGTCATTTCTCATTTTCACATTCTTACAGGAAAAAAAATGGTACTGCCTAAATTACACCTACCACTTATTTTTTAAATATAGACTTCCAAAAATAAATTGTGCCTGTTCTAACCTACAAAAATCATACTAAAGATACCTGGAATAACCAACACCACAATACTAAAAACCCCATTATTCTCAGCTTTATGTGTTGAGCACAACTTTAACAAAGTCATGAATCATCCAAAGAGTTAAATACACATGTTTTTCTGGAGGACTGAGGCCCTACAAATCAGTAGTTAAATGTAAGAACAAAACAAAACTAGTATTTAAGCAATACCTTTAAAATACTTCTCAGAGACACATGACATTGAAAAAAAAACACCAAAACCATAGCATTATATTGATACCTACTCAAGAAATTCAGTGATATATTTTTGACTGCATTTTGACCAGGTCCATGGACTTGTATGATAATTTAAAGTTGGAGCCATCACATGGTATTGATGTTTAATTCCAGCTTCTTTACATTTAAAACTGTCATCATGAGGCACATTAAATCTAAAAAGCAAAACAGACAAACTCCAAAACAAATTCAGCCATAATTAACTGAAACTTTGTTGCAGCAGCAAATGCTTGAATTCCGAGTTTGAAAATGCTTTAAAATTTAATGGGACTCACTTAATATGATAATCTGTCATTATGGCAATAGATATCTTAAAAATGCCTTACAAAATTCTCTCCTTATCCAAAAGGCTCCTAATTATATATAATGGTGGGGACAGTAGGGATTTTACAATTACATAGTTCTTTAGCTCACCAGAAAGACTCCAGTGTTTTGGGAGTGTGCCACTTTAAATGAACAACCCGTCTCCTCAACTGAATATACAGGCCATCACTAGACTGTCCATAACACATTACCCCAATATTCACATCATGCGTCTTACTATTCAGTAACAAAAACAAACTACCGAGCACATCAATGTCATATTTATACAACTAACACATCGTCTTATTTTATATCTCAGCTTAAGTACCATGATAAATGGCATGTATCTAAATGAACTTCCAGGCACATGAAAAATCAACAAGCTAGCTACTGAGCTCCGTAACATCATTGTTACCTACACTGTGGCATGCCTCATGGAGCTAGAGTATAGCACCTTTCTGCCATCACTGATGAGGTATGCTTCATAAAATAAAATGCTGTCATCTCCTCTTATTTTTCTGTGTAAAGTATTTTTCTTTCTGTTACTCTATTGTATTCTGAAAGGATCAAACACAAGGAAGAATATTTCTGCGTTATATTAACCATTGTCTTTTCTTAAAGGTAAATTCCTATCACGGCTAGAATGCAATTGGAGTTAACAGGACTATGTGGCACATCTAAGATACCTGTCCCAGTGTCCCAACCAGTTCATAACAAAAGGACAGAATACAGCTGTATCGCCAGTATCTCCCATAATTCAGGATACCAACCAGCCAGGTTATAAAATTCACAATTTCTCTACCTCTAGGTGGCGGGCAGAGCTGGCTCACCACAAGGGGCAAAAAGAATGACTCTTCTAGAAGGACGTAGCAGATTGCGCCCTCCTGTAGAGTCCATGCAAATCCCACCACTGGAAATCGGTCATATTCAAAAGGAAATAAAAAAAATTTACCTGCTGGGAAATAGGTACTTACACATGTCCAAGCTCATGCGCTATAGTAAAAGCAGCACTCAATCCATTTTCTTCGCTTATAGAACAGCTGCGTAGTGGGTCACACATTGTACCTAGCTCTGCTAAACCTGCAAAATTGAATCCTTATATAAAAGCTTAACAGAATGAATTTTCATGTAGAAGGATTGACTCTATAAATGAATACTATGGCATCTGAGTTGAAAGTCATGCCTCAACTATGCAGCAAATTTACAGGAAACAACCAGCCACCTGGCACCAAAGTACATCCCAGGGCAGAACAGCATTAAGAAGCTGATTTTTTTTGTCTGAGTGACTTAAACTTTGCATCTATTTTCTGATTTATTCCTAATTGATTTTTCTTCCTACAATGAAATTCTCTTATAGATTTTCTGTTATAAAATCATACTGATTAAAAAAAACAACTCACCAAGAGTATCACACTTCTCTCTAGCTCTGCAGATATCTTCCCTTGAAGGAAAAGATTTATTTAAAATTATTACAGCAAATAAGGGAACATTTTTAAAGTATTTGACTGTTGCTATATTAATTACAGCAATTGCAAATCTGATTCTCAATTTTTAATCTTACAGTCCATTCAAACAATTTGCATTCTAATGACAGAAGTAGTTTAAATTCACCAGACTAAGCTTGCTTAGCTAAGAATTGCTTTCTATCTAGCTTGCAAAGAATAAAAATTCAAATACCATGTTATTTCTCTACAGCGCAGAAGGTAGATCAAGCATGAAATGCTGCTGAAAAACGTGCGGATAGCAGTATACTTGAAACTATCTTATGTAGCACACCATCTGCCAAACTAACAACGTAAAATTCAGAAAAAAAAATTCAAAAACCAAATATCAAACAGTTTGAAGTGCTGGAGTGTGCCCAACTTGAACACTGAGGGGAAAAAAATGAGAAAAAAAACAGCAAAAGAGAGAATATATTTCAGTGAATGAACATCAGAACCTGCACTGAGGCAACTGGTGCACAGAAAGAATATATACTAATATTTAAATGTTTTCCATTTGTAAGATTTTGGTAGTTCTAATTATGCCTGGGCTATCAGGAGCTGACTGTCACTTCAGCTGAATCCATTATATACAACACCCCGTCCCTATCACATGTATGTACAACGGTTAAAGACTTCATTTCCTTGTAACAATATCAGGTCTAAATCATTTCCATCATCTTTAATGAAAGGTTCATAAGATGGTTAGCTACCAACATACAGCACTTCCAGAATAATTGCTCATGTATTGCTAATCAGTGGTTTGGGAAGTGCAAGATAGTCTTTATCCACTCCAATTATCTATAAACAATATCAGTGGAATGGTTAAAGAAAATGACGACGTAAGAAAAACCAAAGCAGTTGTCTCACCTAGCTGAGTAATTACAGCTATTTCAGATACTGTACCTAGTGATAAGAACAGCAGTATCATGATGGGAAGGGTGAGCATCATCCAAAGTGTTTTGTGCTTGTTGCCATAAGCAAAAATTACGAAGAGTGGTGGCTGCATTAAAAGTGATAGCTGGTCCTTCCTAAGCAAGAAACAACCAAAAAAAAAAGAACAAATAAGGGTTTTAATATTCATGTATTTGCACTTACTACTTTGTTATTCGTGCCCCTAATCTGCACAACAATGACTGTGCGTGGAAAGGAAGTCAGCAGGACTCTACATAAGTACACTCACACAGATTTGTTTGTAGGATCAGGTCTTAATTTAGCTATGAGTCATCAGTCATGAGAACCCATTATTTTAATCAATGTATGTGACCGTGCAACACGTGTTAAATATTAACAAAAACAGTGCGACAAGACATTTATGATAAATAAATACAAAAATATGTACTTGAAAAGCATATATTTCTTACAATCTTAAAATGTTACAGCTGTTGGGGCTGAAAACCCTCCATCAAAACCCTCTATAAAAGCTGTCATTTCCCTGTCATGTTTCCATGCATATAACCATACTTTAGGTTGTTATGCCATACACTTTCATATAGTAATGATTTATGTCCGTTTAGGTCAACAGGAGGTGCTAATAGAGAGATGGGGAAATACAGGCATTAAATAAAGGCTCTGCATCTAACCTCACATTTGACATTTAATCCCCTATTTAAAAAAAAAAAGTTAAAATATTTTGTATTTAAAACTAAAATATTTAAACTTTGGAATTACAATGCAAATTCATGTTTGTTTTTTTTTCTTCTGTTAGAAAGAAATCTTTTTAATATTTATTTTTCCTACCTGTTCATTGTGAATGACAATTAATTTTACAATAACTATATTTATAAGATTTCCAATACTTGAATCTTTATAGATTGCTGCAACCTAAAGAGAAAAAAGTCAGAAGATTAGAATATTAAACTCATCTGATAAACCATATCTCTTTTTGTCATGTGGACAAGTTATCAAAGAAAAACAAGTTGCTACACAACAGATGTCTCATGCATCCATCTGTACCTTTCTACCCAAGGATATGGTGACAAACCCAAAATAGTTGCCCAGTTTTTAACCTAGGATCCTACCTCAAAACAGCTCATGTTTACTATACGCATGAAGATCAGAACACGCACATATGCTGTTTTCCAATACTAATCTCCACATAAGAAGTAACTATCCTAAAAAAAGTCTTCTTAAGCAAAAAACGCAGTTTTTAATATCCGAATAGCTATAATTTTATATTCATTATTCCAAACACTTAGACACCATGTTGATATGCCAGTGTAAAAAGTATATTTATTATATATTGTAAAAACTGTAGTTTATTGATAACATATCAGAGAAAGAACAAAAGTAATGTCATTGCAACTGTCATAGACATAAGCTGGTTTATGTGGATAATTTGGTAGAATCTGTACCTAAAAATATTAGAGAGTTTTAGAAAGCAAGTTTGAACCAATAAGCTTTTGCCCTTGCTTTTAATGGAACTGGACGGAGTTGTAAACTCAGCAAAATTAGTATGTAAATGTAAAATTTATAGAATATGTAAAAAAAAAAAAAATGTATGACACAAAGGTTTCTTTCCTCATTCATAAAATTTGTATTTACATACCCAACAGGCATTTTTATATATAATCTTCAATCCAGACAGTAAAAATCATGAGTGAATTATATACACAAAGTGAACCACTTTGAAAGTTATTCTTCGTAAAAGCAGTAAAAAAGTTTATTCATTCTCAGTAACAGTTTCAGGCATCCCATCCATATGGATTCTACAATTTGGCTTAAAGCAGTCATTGAATGACAGCCTTATCTAAACAAAAGTTGCCACCAAACACAGAAGTACTCCCTTTCCTCCCTTCTGGGCTTGTGCTAAGGCTGCAAGGCTACAAAGATATTTTTTTTCCCTCTTTTTTCATATCATGTTATATTGATCAACATGATCTCATTCCTGCTGCAGCCCCTCCAAAACAGGTGCTGACAGAGGGAAAAGTGCAGAAAAACAGACTTCTTTCAAAAGTAGCCTACACTTGAACTGGCTCAAATTGCTTGTGAAACCACAGCCTTGCTGTGTGTGAATCTTACGTACCTGAGACTGAGTAATTCCTGTAAAAGTTGGAACAGACAGAGCACCAGCTCCCACTGACTCATACCCTCCCTTTCTCTAAACTGGAGAGAACACAATGCACAGTGTTGTCCTTCATTCTTGTGTTGATACACAAGCTGGAAATACAGGATTCGATAACGGTGGGGAAGGAACCTGAGTTTTGAAATCCATATGGAGAACACATTTCAGAGCAGTACAGCTATTGTCTGCTTCCTTCCATATGGACTCCATTCTTGGTTATTAACCAGCAAGTGTCCAATTATTCCAAGGTGGGAATAAGAAGCATCTCTCAAAGCAGTCAAAGATTTCAGTTAGGCATAGACACATTCAGAATACCTTAATCAAAGAACAGGTACTTGTAAAGCTCAAGCACTATACAGGCAGAAGGGGTTATCTAAATTTGAATGGAATAAATTACCATTTTACTACTATCAAAACTACTTTTAAACTACCACAAATTATCAAGCTCATAAT
The DNA here is from genome assembly GCA_017639485.1 of Pluvialis apricaria. Lineage (NCBI taxonomy): Eukaryota > Metazoa > Chordata > Aves > Charadriiformes > Charadriidae > Pluvialis > Pluvialis apricaria. Next base: position 188,854,879 of record CM030007.1, on the reverse strand, counting down.
GTGTTCTTAAACATAGCTTGAGATCCACTTTGATAAATATCCAGAAATATCATCTCTGGGTTTATCCTCCTCATGAAATATCACAAACAGTCAAGGTATGCTCCTGAATGAACTGTTGCCTTAGGTAACGTAACACAATTATCACATTCATCACAGCCCATGTAACTAAGCAAGCTAGCTGTCTAAATTCCTTCAACAGTCAATAGTCATGCCTATTTGAATATACATATTTAGATATATGTATTTTCATACAAGACAGTAAGGTAAGTTAGTTCATTTCTTCATCCCTTTACTATGGAGGGAGACAAGATCCCTAACTTTCAGATGTATGAGGCTAGGAGAGATTAACTCCAGTCCAACTATTTCAAGTTTTATTTCTCTTTAGCAAAGACGAAACAGAAGACGGGTTCATACAGCATTCCAAAATCATGTCAGAGAGGAATCTGAAATGAGATCTGCGAGGGTCTGTGGTGTATAACGTGAAAACACTTGTCCCAAGGACTGACTCTCCTACCACTTAAGCTGCTAAGAGCCACTTAAAACAGAGAATTTGTTACAGCACAAACCTATACAAGATGATGACATGCATATGGCGTTAACAGAAAGATCTTTTATGGAACAGGTGAAAAAGCCAGACTGTGTGATGTCTGTATGATAATGTTGAAACAGGCACTGCTACAGAAACACAGCAAACAGAATCCTACAGTGGTTTGGGTTGGAAGGGACCCTTAAAGATCATCTAGTCCAACCCCCCACCCCCTCCTCCAGCCACGGGCAGGGACATCTTTCACTAGATCAGGTTGCTCAAAGTACCATCTGACCTGACCTTCAACTCTTCCAAGACTGGGGGACAGCCACAACTTATATGGACAACCTGTTCCACTGTATCACCACCATCATAATAAATTTTCTTCCTTATATCCAATCTAAACCCACCCTATTCCAATTTAAAACTGTTACCCCTTGTCCTGTCAACTACAGGCCTTAGTAAAAAGTCTCTCTCAATCTTCTGAGTCCCCTTTATTTATTGAAAGGTTGCAATAAGGTGTCCCCAGAGCCTTCTCTTCTCCAGGCTGAAGAGCCCTTACTCTCTCAGCCTGTCCTCATAGGAGAGGTCCTCCAGCCCTCTGGTCATTTTTGTGGCCCTCCTCTAGACCCGCTCCAACAGGTCCATGTCTTTCCTGTGCTGGGGGCCCAAGAGTTGTGCACAGTACTGCAGGTGGGGTCTCACCAAAGAGCAGTAGAATGGGACAGTCACCTCCCTCAATCTGCTAGCTGTGCTTCTTTTTACGCAGCACAGGACACCATTGGCTTTCTGGGCTGCAAGTGCACATTGCCAGCTCATGTCCAGCTTTTCATCCACCAGTACCCCCCAGTCCTGCTCTGAATCCATTCATCTCCCAGTGTGTATCGACACTAGCGATTGCCCCAACCCAACCCGACCTTGCACTTGGCCCCGCTGAACTTTGTGGGTTTCACATGGGCCCACCCCTCAAGCCTGTCAAAGTCGCTCTGGTTGGCAAGGTTCCCTTTCCTCAAGCGAATCAACAGAATCACTCAGCTTGGTGTCATCTGCAAACTTGCCGAGGGTGAACTCAATCCCACTGTCTACGTCACTGATGAAGCTATTAAATAGCATTGGTCCCAATACAGACCCTTCAGGGACACCACTCATTACCGGTTTCCACTTTGATATTGAGCCATTGACATGGCTCTTCGGACATGGCCATCCAGCCAATTCATTATCCATCTAACAGTCCACCCATCAAACCCACATCTTTTCAATTTAGCAGCCAGAATGTTGTGGGGGACTGTATCAAATGCCTTACAGAAGTCCAGGCAGATGATAGCTGTAGCTTTTTCGTTGTCCACCGATGCAGTCACTCCATGATAGAAAGCCACTAAATTAGTCAGAAATATCTTTTTATTAATTTGTAAGTCAGACTAGGCAATGTCTTGTTTTGGAAGAAGAAGTTCCAAAATTCAGCTAACAGCTGCATTTCACTAGCTGTCAAGTAAAAAGCACGCAGGTCATCTGAGGTAGTGACTCAACGCAGTGGACAACAAACAATACAGGATTTGTCCAGTTCTACAAGGGCGTATATGAGCTAGAATAGACAGAGAGACTGCGAACTGGATGTGGGGGCCAACTAGGTTCAACTAACACCAAATAATACCATGAGTGCCTAAACTGCAACTGTCAACCTTCGGTGCAACATTACCCCTCAGTTTCTTAAAGGCCACCTGTACCACAGCATGTGAGAGGAAGACTCATTTCTGATCCTTGGTGGTTAGATTGATCTGGGCAAGAAGTCCAAGCTGAAGCCTTCTTGGGATTAAAATTTAGCATTTCTTGTTCTTATTTATGGTTATTACTGTAGCTGATGGATGTTCCCTTGTGTACATTAATAGCCCCTTAAAAAAAAAACAACACTGTTATTGTTGTGCAAGTGCTGTCTGTTGAGGTTATCTGTTAACAAAATCTGAAAACAGAGGAGGCAAAGAAACCAACACAAAACCCGCAGTCAGGTGTCCTCCTTCCTGCCTGTTGACACAACGTCCATTTAAAATATCTGAGAAAAAGTATTTCTTCAAAACCCAATACAAGTCATTCATACCTCAGAGGAGATGCATTAGACTGAGTAAGTATGAGAGAAGAGTATTTCATTGCACACTTGAAGAGAATCTGTTGCAGGACCTTCAACACCATATCCTGTCCCTGGAGGTGTTCAAGGCCAGGCTGGACGTGGCCTTGGGCAACCTGGTCTAGTGAGAGGTGTCCCTGCCTATGGCAGGGGGGTTGGAACTCAACGATCTTCAAGGTCCCTTCCAACCTAAACCATTCTATGATTCTATGATCCATGCACCATCTGAATAATCTACTGGCTATCTCAGTCTTGAGAACAGCTGAGGCCTGAAATCATGTCACTTAGATGCTCGAGGCCAGCAGTTCTTGCCAGAATCTGAAGCATACTTTCTCTCATACTGGAGACAGGTAAGCTCCTGCTAAATGTAAAAGTAACACTGCTCTCATTAACCCTACATTTGAGTCAAAGTATGGATGCTGTGTCTCATGGGCACTTTCGTGACCTCCAAACGTTTAGTTATTACCACTGCTTTCAAAAGATCAAAGAGCAAGACTCTGGGCTGATAATGAGATGCCCTTACCAGTGAAGTAAGATATATTCTGCAGGATGGCTGAACACATGTGTGAAGAGAAAAATCCTGAGAGTTGAAAACCACAAACCAAACTTGAAGATTTACCTAGGGAACAGCACAGGCTAAAATCATCAACCGAGACTTGAAATGATAGATCAATGCAGGGAGGTATCAAAGATCTGGAATGAGAGATTCTTATTTTTAGTAAAAAAAAAAAAGGATAAGTACTCCCTCCTCCTGTATTCTAAGGATACCTCTTTCAATGCTCTCTTATTGGAAGCATTCATGAAAAAGGATGATGTCATGGGATAGGAATTTGATAGAATACACTATTTCTTTATAATTTCCAGATCTACTTGCTTTACAGCGATCGATGTCCAGGCTTCACAGAAGTACAAGGTAATAGCCAAAACAAAGGGAAATTAGTTTCAAGAGATTTTTCAGACTCTTAAAACCAACATCCACACCACAGAACAATTCAGACCACACAGCAACAGAGAAAGGGAAGAAAAAATTAAATATATAAATGAAGCTAGTCGCCCTTCAGTGGAAGGATCACAGCTTTCACATTCATAGAATTCTCAAAGATCGTCAGATCTTGTCATTACCACAGCTGTGGCTGCCAGCTGACCAGAAGCAGCTTGGTCACAACAAAGTTTAGTTTCTCTTGATATCCCTGTCCATTAAACTGGGACTGTAAGTTGTGGCAAAAGGCCCAATTTTGAAAAGGGGCTAGTAAACAAGAAAGTACATCTAGAGGCTGGAAAATAAGCAAGTGATATATCCAAATTGAATTGGACTTCTTCAGCTTTTTTTTCCCCCTAAATATTGTATCAAAAGATCTCTTTCTTTTCTCTTGTCTGTTACACACAGCCATGTTACCAGGAGAACACACACATTCATCTCTTGAAAGAAACACAATATCACTTCTTAGCTCACATCTTTTACAGGCTCCAATAATCTCTTATTTATCACTGTAGTGCTGAAACGATGCAAGATATCCAGGATCTGGGAGATTTCTCCTTCGCCTTTTCCATTGTCATATTCTGATTCTGTCATGTATTTCATAAGACTCCAAAATTGTCTGAAGTCATGAGATAAAAAGTCATTGCAGCATTTACTGCTTCACTGAGAGAATGAGAAAGAGCTATGTTATCACTGCTGGTATTACTCCTATTCTGTTCCATCCATATTTCTGTACAAACCTGTGCTTTCACCAGTGGAACCTAATTCCAGCAGAGACTTCTCATGCCTTGCACAAGTATACCTACATACCTCAGTTACTTTTATTTTCTCCCCTATGAGTTTTAGGCCATCTTCTGTCCACCCCATCCAAGTCCTCTCCCAACTACCATCCCCCAAGTTAACCAAGTAGAGGTTCCAAATGACTACCTAGAGCGCTCTAGTGGAGGCAAAAAGAAAGAATACATCCCTTTTAAAGGCTCAGTCACCCTGCCAGGAATGCCTCTGCTCTGTCTTCTCTCTAACTTAGAACTGAGATTGTTGCAAAGGTATTCCTTTAATATTGCAATAACTCAGTAAATGGTGACTTAGTCATCATCGTCTACAGCTTTTTGATGAAAATATGGATCAAGTCTATAATCTGATCACATCAAATGGCATCACGTACAGCTCAGATGTCAAAGCATCCTCCCTTTCAGTATCTGAAAGAAACGAACTGAAAAGGTCTTTTCACAAAGCACAACCATTCACAGGCTTATCTAGCCATTAGAGGCTGCTCAGAGAAAGATGTGTGAGTGTTGCTCAGCAAAACACCTCCTTCTTATACGCTAGATGAGTCCCAGGTAGCTTAGAGCAAGCCCTTTGTCTAATTAAACAGTACCAAGGCTTCGCAATAGGGACAGACCTTGAATCCTGTACTGCTGAGGAGGAAGTCAGAGACAAGTACTAGTCTAATCATTAAATACCTAATTAACAATCACAGCTGCCACCACCTAGGTAACAATAGTAATAAATAGCACTAACAGCAGTGAAGTGTAAAGATATGCAAATATGCGCCTGCCTACATACAGCAAAATTTCCACCTCTGTATTAGCTGGTGGACCTCGAGATACAGTGAGGTATGAGGCATTATGAGACTTAATGTACAGGCATCCCGAAGCCAGAATACAAGGACAGTCACAATTAAAAAAAATAGTAGGGGTTTCTTATACCCATATAGATATCCGTATGTCAAGATAAGCAAAAGTCTAGCTCAGAATTTTGTATGAACGACGCTTCAAAAATAATTGTTTCCAGCTATGTATATTCATTGGTTCATAATCAAATACCCATTTTCATTTTAACCATGTCAAAGTGCACAAGACCATGTGGTTTTTCACATACAGAAAAAGAAACATGATAGGGTATAGAACTTAAGCAAGAAACAAATACCTTTGTGCTGACTCTCTAGATTTCACTGAATGAGAGAGAAAAAGCACTGAACGTTCCTGCAGCATTAGTAGTAATAAAGTGATCCGAGTGCAAAAAGGGTAAAATACAAGCTTAATAGTCTAAGTAGTAGATGCAAGAAGCAGTATACTCATCACTAAATTTTGATTTAAAAAATATTTATTGCCTTTCAGATGCCAGTCATACAAATGAAATTATTAACCTACAAATTTTTCAAGTTCACTCCCTAATTTTAAATGATTACTATATGGCAGAATCAGTAATGTCAAGTATTCTTATGCAGTTCGAGTATTCTCAGCAAGTATTCTAGTATGCAGCTATGTTTTCCCAGAATGTTATGGAAAGATGAATTGTTAACAGTTGCATGGTATGAAATGCAAATAAAGTACAAAAACATTCTTTAAATTAATCCCACACATACTAGGACAAAATCATTTGGCTAGTTTTTAATGATGAGGGCAGCGCACTGGTGCATGGGATCTTTCCACATAGGTGATTAGCTGTCAGCGTGGCAATAAATAAAAAGTATAAACAAGACAACTGGAAACATTTTTTGCTGCTAAGACTTGCTACTCATTGCCTTACATTTTACATCTCAGTAAATTACAGTAGCCACAAAACATTACTAAAACAGTAACTATTTCAAGGTACTTCGATGAGAGCTTGATTTGCACAGATCTGAGACTATACAAATAAGAAAGCATTGGTGAGTCAAAGCCATCTATCTGCAGTCCAAGTTAGGAACTTGTCCTGATGAAAATTAAAAATACCAGCTTTTAATTTGTAATGTTATTATTTTACCATTATATAATGCCACTTTATGATTCCACAGTCTTACTGCAAGTTAAATGATCTAAATTGATGCTGCTTCAGTCCTCTCCTTGAATGCATGGCTGCCCCCCTCCCATGTTCCAACTCTAGCGCTCCCATGACCAGGCTGTCAGCCAAGTTCCCAATCCGAGCTGGTCAACAGCCCCACCACAGGTGGTTTTACATGTCAAGTTTTCCTTTCAGAAAGGCAAGATTACAAAGTTCTTGCTGCATGCAAACTAAGAACAGACCAAGTAGTTTTTTACTACCAAAATAACTATATAAACAGTATATTTCTGAAAGAGATGTCAGTAATCAGGTACCTGATTCAGAAAATTAGCACAGTACCTCAAAGTGTATCATGGAACCGGATCTGATGAGGTTTTGGTGCTTTTACAGTAACTCCAGTGTCTTAATGAATTATTTCAGTTGCTAAGACCAAGCCTTCGTGTTAGGGACTTCGAACTGTCACAATGTAATGGGCCTAAGATGGTGTCCTCCAGCTACTAAATCTGTTAAGGCAGTACCTACTGCCTGCTCTGCTGATGCAACACTTGGAGGAACACAAAAGAATGTTGCGAGTTAAGCAAACACAGGTTTCTTTATTATTTAACTTTTCACATTAAATAATGCCACTCTTTACTGTATTTCAATACAAAAGTTTTGATAAAGTCCTATGGCAAAGGTATTCCTTGTCATTTTAAGTATGTATTTCAGTCAGAACTAGTATTTCCAAGACATAGTGTAAATACTGTAGACATTCATCTTGCCAAGATTTATGCAATTTTAAAGAAATGAGAAAATGCATTCCAGTTCCAGTTCAATGGGATTACTTCCATGCTGAGAGTTAAGCCTTTTCGGGTTGAATTGGATGAGTGACAAGACACTTAAAACCCCACAAATATTTAGCAGTATATTTCAGCTCCTATTTTCCACTCATAAAACAGTATCCTATAGCAGCAAGTTTACTTTGGTGACTTTGTTGATGCTTAAAAAAAAGGAAGAAAAGAAAAGGAAAATGGGCCAGGGTTTCAAATGTTCTTCTGGGAGCTAGATGTCTAAGTTTCATTAAAATTTAATGGGATTTCTATGCTTTAACTTTTTAGTTTTCTTTAAAATCCAAGCCAAAAGTGAATATCCTTAAAAGTTTCAGAATGATTATAAGAGTAGGAGTATAATGCTTGATTCATTTAAAATGCCAGGAACCTGACAATTTCCTGTAACAGGAGAAGTTACTTGACCAGACACAAGTACCAGTTAAATTTAATAATCAAAAGCTATCTGTACAATGGCAGAAGGGATAAAATTTAATAGTTTCATTTCTTTCCTTTATGGGTAATGAAATAAGACTAATAATGATTCTATTTCAAACACTAATAGGCTATGGGTCAAGAAATGACCCACCTGCATACTGATGAGTTCTAATACAGATTACATAGCAAAGAGTGGTAGTCAGTTGTTTTTCTATTCTTCACATTTATTACTAGCTTACTGAAAAATAACTATTGTGAGGAAGAAAAAGGAAGACAAGAGAAGAGACTGAAGACTGTATCTTCATATGCGTTATCTGACAAAGCAATATATATGTAAGTAGTGGGTTGGACTAGATGACTTCCAAAGGTCCCTGACAACTTATTCTTCCATGATTCTATGACATCACTCAAATGTTTCAAGGAGAAAGGATATGAGCTGGGATATATATTGTTGGGGAGGAAATTAACTGAACTGTGAAGAAAATATTTCAGAATTAAGATCTGATTTTATTTTTTTTAAAAATCTGCATTTATAAAAGCTAAACATTTCTAGAAATAAAGTCTTAAATTTTTGTTTCAATATTACCTTCAGAAGTAGCCAATGTACATATGGAACAAGAGCTGCCAGAAGATGCCAGCTATACATCTTACCAAATACCACAGTAGATAGAGATATTAAATTCATATTAAAGAGTGTTTTATTGTGTGCCATTATCTCAAAGCCAGGAATAACTGCTCTAAGCCCTGCTACTACAGTATAGATAGGTAAGCGCAAGAACGAAATCACAAGCTTTTCTAAAAAGAACTGGTATTCTTTCACTCATACACATATATGCTAGATCTTAAAAACCGTTCATCTAGACTCTCTTTAGCAGCAATTATACAATGCACATCTATTTACCTAGTAGAAGTCCAATTATGTAAGTAAAGATGCAAGACACATTGTACTGTAAGGAACAGTGGTTGAATGTACAACACCTACAGGTGCAGGAACAGTGTTTCTTCTTAAAAAAAGAACACCAGGAATTAAATTACTAGATCCTGAATCAATAGAAGTGACTTTTGGTTTAAGAAAGAATTCACCACAGAAAGAGCTCAACTAATTTATGCCAACTCAAAATCTGACCCATATTCATTTGAAATTACTTGAAAAACTAGGATTACTACAACCAAAAATTTTTTCAGAATGCCTTTTAACCTCTGTCTGCTGTAATTAATTCACATGTTTAAATCACTGAAGCTTAAGAGTCCTCCTAATGCAACAGCAAATCAGGAAATAGGTCACAGCATTTCACCTACACACCTTACTGCATTAAACTGAAAAGATCCATAATCTGAAGTTTTGGCCCTACATTTTTTATGATTATGGAATCTCTTTCTTCTAATATTCTGTATCAAATTCACTCAAACCAGAAGGCAGGGAAGTTGCAGAAGAGAAAACAACAGAACAGAAATAACTAAAATTGCTTATATTTAGGAACTTAAGTTTACTTACTATTGACATCAGTGTTAGTATGTAGTGCTGTAAATTCTGCCCATGGTGACGAACCATTTTGGTGTCAGCTGTAACCATCACTTCTACATATCTTGGATAGGAAAGAAAACGCTTTTTCCTGGAATGCGGATTGCCACCATCCTCTACAGATAGGTTATTTAAAGCATACTCTGAACTGAGAGACTTCTGTAAAACATTGCTGTCTTCATTTAAGCTGCTGAAGGTTGGATGTAGTAAAGTGCTCTTCTTCACCTCTTTTTCTGTAAAGTAAAGGAAGATTTACTGTTGATTCAGTTTCTAAATTTAAAAATAGAAACAGGCAAAAGGCTGGCCAAAGTAGACAAAGCAAACTTGTATTTATGATCTGATTTCCAAGAGAAACAGTGCAAGAGTTACAAAAATATATTAAACATGGAAGGTTGTAACAGGAATATCAAATTAGACATCTTGTACATTATCATATAGTTCTATCATATATGGATTTATTGTTAAAAATTAGTTAAGAGATAGCAGTATTATACAGTTCCTGGAATGCAGTATAATCTAAAAAGGCAGGCTGAAAGGAGATAAGCACTACAGCTTAAGCAGTGCAAAAAAGGAAGTAAGTTAATTGAATGAACTACTTTATTGTTTTTGTAACACATAAACCTTTGACACCAACAGAACCAATCAAAACAAACATAACAGAGACTAGGCCTATGTCCTCAAGTCCCTACTGACTTTTTCATTTATATAACATTATATTTATATAAATATGGAATTTACATCATAAGCAAGTATGCATCAAAAGCCTTCCGTGACAGCTTTGTTGATATTCATTATTTAGGATCAGGTTCTAATGGAAATGTAGAACCTACTCAGATCCCTCCAAACTAAGTACTGTAATACTTCCAATGATGCTGTATAGTCCAGCCGCCAGAGGCTTCTGATGCCCGATAAACAGAATCAATGCATCAATCACTGAGTCAGCTTAGCAATAACCCACATAAAAATACTTAACTGAGAAGCATATCTGAATTCTCAGTGAATTCTCCAGAACTAGACGCTTCAGGCCCCTCAGAACAAGCCTCCACTGTCTCCCTGGAAGCTAGATTTCATCCTACAAAGTAGCTGCCAAAGGATATGTCTCCTAATCCTTTTATTCTAATGATTTAGTGACTGCAGCACTGACTCAAGAATTCAGAGATCCCAACTCTGTCAACTTCAACTTGGGAGGATTTAAATCTATGCATTCCATATTTCAAGGGAAGAGCCCTCATCCATAAACTTTAAACTACTTTTGACAAGTCAATAGTTAAAGTTAGGGCACCATACAGCCAGAAAACAGTAGAGAGACAACAGCAAGCACCTTAAAGTTTGCTGAGTAATTATCTAAACATCAGTCACAAGATAAAAGCTTTTGCAATTATTATAGCTGTATCGCCAACAGTAACGAGGGGAGAATTTGGGGACTGGCTTTGAAAAGCAACTTGTTCATGAGTATCTACATATATTAGATGTATTCAGACTGAATGAGTTTGGTGCACTGAAGAGAACTGGCTGAAACAATCCCATATACACATTATCTTCACAGAAGGTGTCTGAGATTTGAGAGTACTGGCAAAATGGGAAACAGCATCTATATCTAAAGTGCGAGTTTAAAGACAACCTAAATTTATGGACCAGCCAAGATAAATTCAATACCAGAACAAATAATTTTATTTTTTTTATAAAGACCAGAAATCACCAAGTGCATGAGTAATAGCTATTGTATTTATCAAAAACATATTATGGCAAACTCAGATGAGCTTCCCTGTAATAAGGAAACAGGATTTATGGATAGAGGAAATGCAGCAGATGTCCTATCCTGACTTGAGTTAGGCTTGTACCAGGGTTTCCAATTAATTTTTCATCAGCAAGTTAGTTTAGAAGAAACCAGTACAGACTGAGGAAAAGATTAGTTAAACAATTTTAGAAATAATTATCATGGTCCAATTTCAAACTAAAGAGATGTACTGGATGTTATGCCTCTCCATATCCTCTGTCACGATTCACTTAACTAGAGAAACTCTCATGATCACAATATTGCTATATATACTCTGTTCCTCCTTGAAGGGAGGGTGTGAATAACCAGGCAAGACTAGCATTAAAGGAGACAAATCTCTTCAGAAGGACAGAAATATAACAATACAAGGTTTTTCTCCATGAAAATTTCTGCAACTTCACTCCCTGAAAAATGACTAATCTCTAGCTCCCAATTTTTTGTAGGTACTCTAATAAATGAAAAGGGGGAGAATGACCAAGTTCTTAATGCTTGGAGCCTTTTTCTTCACACTAGGTTGCTTATATTAATAAATTCTCATATGCAACATAGAAAAAAAACAAACAAGCCACACAAATTAAAAGATCTCTACTTTGGTTCAGTACATATTATTCATCATTAAAAAAGAATCAGGAATAACAACGCTTGCTTGATTTTCAAAGTACTAACTCCTTGTTCTGCAATGACAATCAATGAATAGACAGCATCAGCTTCCTAAAACAGAGCTAAAGAAAAGAAATACCTTTCACTAGAAAGTGTTGAATGCAAGATGATCATAATGGTTGCTTTCTGGCCTTAGTATCTACAGAAAAGCGGGATTCTCAACATATTGTTTCTGGGGATAAAATATGCTTTAAGAACTTTCCAAAATGAAAAAAACTAACCACCCAAGCTACACCATTATTTTTGCAATTTATATTTTCAAACATCTAGACAGATATTCCTTAAGAAAATAAAGTAGAAATTTTATTTTTTTCCTTTTCTTCAGATAGTCTTATTTATGCACTAAGACTTGCTTAAACATTCCTGAAGTACATACAAAATGCATAAAATGCAGTTTTCAGTCTCATGAAAGGTGTAGACTCTGAATTAGACAGGATGTTTCTAAATGCCAAGCTGAGCCAAATATAAGCTGCTTTCTCCTGTTGTGAATCTCCACACATTTGTGTTTTCTTTGAAGCCAAATAAATGAAGCCCGTATGTTTCTATCAAAAGCAAAAGAAAAACATTTATCATGTCACTAGGCTTAAAAAAAAAATTGTTTCCAACACAGTGAAAAATATTTTTTAAATGGCACTAGTATAATAGTAAAGGTTAAAAAGTGCATTGCTCAGGCAGGATCTTCAAAGGCTTCAACATCATTATATCCCAAAGCAGAAGGTATCTTAGTGTTTAGAATGAGTCTATGGACACCTACAATTTCAAACAAATCCTTTCTAATCCCACTCTTTTGTCTAGTTTTTGTACTTCGATGGTAGCTGCAGGTGCCTTTCTTGCGTCATACTATTGTTCTGACTAGGAAGATGCATGCATAACTGAACAACAACTACCGAAATTTTTCTGCCCCACTAAAAAACATATTAAAGCACAGTGCTTTCTACTCATTGCTTTATAGTATTAATAAAGCTTTTTTGTCTCTCATAGTTACTTTCACTGCATATGTTCTCACTCAAGTTACTTTGCGTAATGATTAACCTATATACTGTGAAGCTATGAAAGTACAACCATTCACTTGTCACATATCCTAATAGTATGCTTGTAAATTACTACACTTCATTTTAAATACAACTAAGTATTATGGATATGTAGTATTAATAAATTATTGAAATACTTAAGGAGAATTAATTATTAATGGGTAATATTAGATACTGCCATTATTAAGGAAGACAGATGTCTTGAATTACCTGTTAGACTTGCAATAAGTTCATTATCTTTTGCAAATATAAGCAACAACTCCCATGGATCTACTCCTTACATTTTTACAAATGGGACAACATAGGTGTAACAGTAAACCCACAAAGAAGTTTTTGCAATATCATGATTTTTATTTTTTTGACATGCACATTTTGTGCTATATTTGAATTAGCCACTGCCAGAAAAAAAGAAATGGCTGCCAAGCCTACGTGAAAGAAGTGTGTGGGTTCTAATGGAACAATCTGGAGATAAATATTATTTAAGAAAATTAAATCTTGCTTTTTTTTTTTTTAAACATTTGACATCTGAAAAAGTCACAGTGAAATTTAAAGCATGACTATACCTGAAACTTCACAAGGTTTGTGGGATTTCTGATACTTTTTTTTAATTTCTTCATGCCTGTATATAAGATGTGGTTTGTTATGCTCATCTTCATGTTCACCTCCATCTGCTTTCATCAGAGGTTCTAAAAAATATTCACCATCATGTGCTTTAAAGGTGCCCATCTGAAAGTAAGAGAAGTAATTGGTTTATTTTCCACTAAAAATACTGATATAAAAATAATTTCCATTGAAATAATAAACTATTTATGATAATACTCTGAAATTAATGGAAAGAAGTTTACACATGAGACAGGAAACTTCAGTGGAAGCTGGAGATGGAAGCTTGAAGGTAAGACAAAGTTTACTTTCAGAGACTTGTCCCACCAGAATAACTCATAACAGACTAGCTCGCATATTAACAATATATCATAGGTAATCACTATATTGAGTTAATGAAACAAAAGAGGTCAAAAAAGTAAAAAGTATCTAGGTATAACCAAGCAGGACCAGCTGGGAACTGTGCAAAAGGGATCAGAGGTCATCAAGAAATTCAGGACTTGTGTTGTCCAAATTCTGGACTGTTTTGTTGCCTTCTGTCCTTTACATAATTTGCAATTTTAGAAGAAAAATATTGTATTTTGCCCATAGATTAGAAACAGTGTTAACCTGATATTCTTTTTAAAGACTTTGAAACAAATTCCAGGAATTCGAAGTTGACAGTTTCATTAACGAGTTTCTCCTTGTTTTTTTTTTTTCCCCCCCTTCTATAGCAGACACACACAGGTAAATATGTAATGGGAACCAAAGGAACTTGATTACTAACAACAGCACTGGCATATATACAAAGAAAAAGAACACAAATTAAGCTCCTTTCCCTCACCTCACCTCTGCCCCATAATCCATTCAATTATGAAATCCTAAAACAGAATCTCTTCATTCTCTCTGCACTTCTAACCAAATTCATAGTTTCCTATAGCTTAAGTACATTATTTCAGGAGACTACGAGGAGGAAAAACTATGTAAGAGTTTCATCAAATTATTTTCAGACTTTTTGGCAACTTCCTCACTTCAGCCAATTAAGCACCTAGAGTGAGCAGGTGCACTGCATCCTGTTAGCTGTTCTGCCATATTAGTGAGGCATGTTGACCAACAAGAGAATAGTGATAATCTCTTAAACCATATTATGTAGATTAAGTGTTCGTGTCAACCTTGAAACTCAGGGTTATAGAGTGGCAGAGCAAGATATACAAGTATACAAGTGAGAACAGGTTTTTTTTCAAGCAACCTACAAAGAACCTTTTAAAATCTGCTGCAGACTACCTTAGTGTTCAGGGTATTGTACGGGAATTATAATATCCCCTTGAATTTGGGATCCTTCTAGCAGTTATAAGTTTTCTATATTTAAAAGTCAGTTAGGGTTCAGACTACCTGTAACTTTGCCTGAAACATGGCATACAAATCATCCAACCCACAACCCACTGTGGTTGGATCCTCTGCATCACCTTTGTTGCAGAATGAAGAAAGACCCAGCAAAGTAGTATTTTCCTTTCAAGACTGTTTAAATTTGACTTACAATAACACTTCTTCCCCTCTCAGTTTCATTTAAATTCTTTGCAAGTAGTCTTCATGAACTTACATGTTCAGTTCAGCCTTCTCACATCCAGTGTTTCCAGGGCATGTGGTTTGTAGAGGACAGCAGACTGAGTGTATTGAGAACGCTATGTGCCTCCCCAGGAAAGGCCTCATGAAAACAGATAGGACTAGCTGACAAGCTGTGGGGGTGTAAGTAGGTGCGACCTTCTGGGCAAAGTGACAGGGACAGACAAGAACAGCCTGTCACTCATGGACAAAGCAGCAAGAATTGATGCTAAGATTCATGTTAATTTTTTTTTTATATATACATTACTGAAGTCCCAATTATGAAAACATGATAAATTTGACACCATACTATTTGTGAACACTAACATGCTAATTAATTCTTTTCTCCTGACACACCATAAACCCTATTTCTAGATAAGAGACATTTAAAATATCTTAGATTTAAGCAAAAACTTTAGTGCTACTGCTTTATTCCACATGTACATTTTACTTCCCTTCTACTCCTAATAGCTAGAGCAGATATTCTGTATTTGTTTCTTCAGCGACTTTCCAACTAACAGGCTTTCAGATTTTATAAAGAAATGGTTTCAGCTACAACAAACAAACCAATTATGAAAATAGCACAGAATTAGTAAGGGAAGAGTTTGTGCTACATTTTAAAACAAACACATCTTCCAGAATATCAGACTTCCACTAGAGAAAGTGAACTGCAAGAACAAGGCTTTATTTTTCTACCATTTCACACTCAAAAAAAAAGAAATCAGACATATGTATTTGATCACTTTGAAAATTCCACTCAGCCTCCTGACCCCATATTTAGACAACCAATTGCTACCAGAGGAAAAAATCCTATTTAGGAATTCAAAACCATATTAATGCACCATTATCCTATGCAGTTGATTGGGAAGAGTCAACATGATGCATCACGACCGATCTAAATTAATCCGGGATTGCTGATACTCCAAAACAGGTATTCCTGCCTTGTACCTCCTCTAGATGTGTGTTCCCATGCTTCCTTGCTTGTGCACTAGCAATGGAAATATTGTACACTGTATACCAACTCCTCCATGCCATTAAAAACCTATGCCTCCTACCAAAGGAAGATATTTTTAAAATATTTTTCAACTGAAATAGCAAGGACCATCTACAACAGAGTACCGTTTTTCCTGGAAAAAAAAAAAAAAAAGCAACTTCATATCAGCAAGAGTTTACTGTAAAACCTGACTATTAAGCAACTCAGAATGGTGCTCCAAAGTCTGCACATCAACCTGAGTCTAACAATGAATACACAATATAAAATGTCTGGCAATATCTGTGGCTCAACTTTCATCACTCTGTAGTCTAAGTATCTCAATCAGAATTGATACATTTATCTTAACTGAAATCCAGAACCCTGTGCTGAAAAAAAGACACACTGAAGTCATCTGGGGTGGGGGAAGAAAAAAAAAGCAGGCAATTCTCCTTCTTTTGAAAGATACTCAGAAGTAGCAGTAACTGTGCTCAACTTCACAGCAAATGATTAGAGAAATTGCCTAGAAAGCAAAAGAATTCAATCTCCTTCATTATATCCAAGAAAATACAAAACCCACCATAAACAGCCCAAAAAGTTAGGACAGACAGCTGGAGGGGAAGTACCCCACATTATATTTCATGACCTCAGAATTATTCTTAGCTTTTTGTTTTAAATCAAAAGATTAATACAAGAAGGCACAAGAGTGTCCTTAAGACTGGAGATTCCACCTTTCCAGATATTTGGGCTAACTATTTTAGAAAAAAACAGAGCTAGGCTTCCTCTCACTTGCTAATGCTCTGGCCCACTGATTCTTGCACAGTATCCCAGGATCAACTATCTGTTTAGATATGGAAGAAATAACTGATCAAAAAATCTATAATGCAACAAACTTTCATTCTTCCCTCAATGAATTCTCTCCTCTTCAACAATGTATAGATAAACAAGTAATTACTACCACTGACTAGGTAGGAACACCTCCCCACCAGTAGTCTACGATAAGTGTTTTGCGCCATCCCTGCCCAAGTTGAGAAGAACTCATTTTATTGTATGTGAGAAAAACCAAAGGACAAGAGATGAAAACAGTGCTCTACCTTAAGAAGGTTATATGATATTTGTCATTTAAACCCCAAGCAGACATTGAGCTTGAAGACACCAACTCCAATCCTTTAAATTCTCTATGAAGACTAAAGCTAATAAAAATCCAGCTACACACATGGTTATCTCCTCATTTTCTTAACACATAGGTCTACAAAAATTCAGTCACCAGCTCTGTCTGTTTCACAGTCCTTCATTCATGAAAGTGATACTTAATCTGGTGGCAGTTTCTGCTGATACAAATGGAGCTACTACCATGAGTTAGGCACACAAGGAAAAGGTCTGAGAGATCCAAATGAGAAATACTTTTGGTAAAACCAAATAAACCAAAGTCACTTAGATGTACAGAGGCAGGTTGCTGAAACAGGAGCCCAAGCATTTGCAGGAAATGAAATCAGAAATGAACTGGATTTACTTATCATCTACAGATGCCTCTCAAATCATATAACAAGAAATCTGCCTGAAATATTCTATTTCTGTTCTCAGATAAAGAGGTAAAAGTACATTTAAAAGATCTCTTCAGTAGAAGTGCAGTACAAAATTGAAAACAGTCTCTTACACATCATAAATAAGTGGTCCAAAGAGGGAGTGCTACCCAGGACTATGCATATGCATAGATTTGAGGAAATTTATGAGAAAACCCACATGAGAAAGATAATTTATTTCTTGGATTTAAAATACTCTGGATGAGTTAGACACTTTATATTAAATCAAGGTTCAATGAATCAACACAGCTACTCACTATATATGGTATGTCTTAGTGGTTTAAAGTGGCTTAAAACCGTATAGTCTTAATCAATGTATTTGCTCTATTCCAAGAGTAGTAGAAATAAATATTGCAGAATTTATGGTTAAAGTATGTACCATGCCCATATACAAATTACATCCTTGTGTATAACGGCAACTTCGTTGAACACATGGAAAACATAAGGGATATATAGCAGGTTTCAGAAACATGGAATTAATCTTAATATGTCCAACAGCAAAATTGGAAAGGTTTCAGAAAAATGCTAAAAGAACAACTGAAGTTCTGGAAAACATGACTCTGAACTGGCAGACTCCCTCGCAGGTAAGCTCCACTCCTGTACTCAAGTATTTTTCATGCCCTCATGGTATAGCTTCTTAACTCAAACTCAAAAACCTGCAAGTAGTTTACAGCAAGAGTACTTTCATGGTCAAAGTAAATTACAAAATCCCTTCCTTTTATATTCCTCTTCCCTCCTCCCCTCCCTCTCCCTTGTGTTAATTCAAAGCTCTTCTGAATCATGTGAGAAGTCCTTCATCCCTTTTCTTCCTGCTCCACTGTTACAATGTTTTCTAATGAAAGACTTAAGCATAGCTTAATTAATTCATTGAAGAAAAAGTATTAGAGGTTATCTGATCATGGTACACTGCCAACATATGGAAGAAATATTTCTACTAGAAGATAATTCAGCTAGAAACACAACAAGAGGTAGTGGTTGCAAGTTAACGTATTAAAACTAGAGCTAATATAATAGAAATAAGAAAATAATAAATAATATACCAGCTAAGCAATGGGGAAGAAATATCTAGCAATGAATAAGTTTCCTAGTGGAACACCTTTTTAGAAGTGACTGAAAGCAACATTATATTTGAAGTTCTTAGAGAAATAGAATAAAATGCTAAAAGCTTCTTACAGGAAAAAATATCTTTCATCAGTTTAACTATGCTCTAACTACATCTCTTTACAAATTCCGTGATGTTAAGATTTCATGAGCTGATAGTAACCATATCTTTACCTCACTTAATCACACCTTGAACAGAACTGTGAGGCACCCACCTGTGCTCAGAAGTGTCCCAGTCTGAAAAGGCACCTGATCATTGGTTAAAGTTACGTAACTCCAGATTGGAATTTAAATTTCATGTAAACTGCTAAAGTGATCTTACCTATTTGTACATTTCTCACATCTGATCTAACCATGCTGATAACTGTAGCACTGGATCCAGTGTTCTTACTGCCAAGTTACTTTCACTCAGGAACACACACACAAGAGATATTTCCATTTTGCATAACGCATAGGGGAAAACATTCTTGCAGCAAGCATAAATCCTGGCTCTAGTTACCCTGAACATCACTTCGTAAGGCTATTCTAGGCAAGAAGGTGGCTGAAGCCTGATAAAAATGGTATTCCAGAAGTTTCTAATACAATTTGTAGCAACAGACTAGCTAAATAGCAGAGAACTTGACAGAATGTTACAATAACAGTCTCAGAGACAGCAAGAAATAGCAGGGATCATGGCAATTAACAAGATTCAGTGTAGTGGAAGGGAGTGCAGTGATTTATATATTTTTACCTTTACATACAATTCACAGTGAACAAGCTAGACAAGTCAATTAAAAATTACACGTAAAAGCTTTTGTCATATATACATGGAGATTTCATTACAGAAAAGCAGTTATTCTGCAATACCTGTTGAAACTGGTGAAACAAAATGAAAGGGGTCCTTTTTGTTTGGTTGGTGGGGAGGAGAGGGTGGCTTTGATTTTTGGTTTTTAAGGGTTTTGGTTTTAACACATAAATAATCATCGAGCTAAGTATTCCCATAGAACACAGACCTCGCGGATCTATATGCTTAATATTGGAGGAAACTCCGTCAGATAATCTTGTCCATCTCAGTAAATGTCAAGCAAATGTACATTTGCAACTTATCTCTGTTTAAAGAGAACTTCCTTGCTTTGATGTTTTTAAGTACATGCAGAACCACCTTTTTCCTCTTGCTGGAAGATGAATAGCTCCAAAAAGTCCTTTCAACCTCATATACACCATCAAGCAGTTATCACTCAAGTACACACAAAGTATGGCTAGATTTTCACCTGTTTTAGTAAACCACATAGTAAGTTACCTTGAGTACTTTTGTCAATATGTGTACACCCAGAAGGTATGATCTGTTCTCAGTGTCTGACTTTGCTACAATAATCTTGCCATTTTCTACATGAGAGTACATCAAACAAAGACAACTGAGACTGTTGCAGATACATTATCTCCTGTGGGAAGCCTATCTATTCCCCAAGAGTACAAAGTTTCCCGAGATCCCTGATGGCTAACTGTTGACTGCCACCTGAGGCGGAAGCATTAATTTAAGACAAAAAAAAGCACCATTTTGTACACCATTTCAGTATTTTAGTTCACTTAATGACAGCAAAGGGACATATGTTGTGTCCTCTCCCCTTCCGACACCCCTATCACTTGTGTTCATGCACAGTACCTTCTTTGTACTTCCTGAAGTTTAATGAACATGTGCATGCGCATATACATACATGTAAGGAAATCCAGCCTCCTGCGGCTGCCCACAGCTTTCCAGCAAATTCACCTGCTTCACATAAACCCAAAATGATTAAAAAAAAAACCACAAAACTGTGGATCTCCTCTAGAGGCAGTACTTAAGAACAGGCTGCAGCCATCAGAACAATTTATCTGGGAAATAGAATGGCTCAAACAGCTGCCAGGGAAGAAGGCTACCAGACACAGGATACGGGCAAAAGACAGGCCAGCGATGGCTGACCATCCTTGACATAAAACGTTAAGCAGACTGTGACGTGCCTACGTAAAGGACAGTTAATGTAGAATTTCTGGCAAAATGGTAGATGCATACTCAGATCCTACTGCTTCCAATGGACATTTTCCGTGACAGACCTCAGCTGCACAATGCACGACCCCATGTATTTTCTTACTTACAACTGCTATTACCACCTGTATTTGCTGATCTCTGCCAGTCCATGTGCAAAAGCATAGCACCTGTGGGGATATTTTCAGGAAAAGCAGACATGTAAAAAGCTTGGGGATAACATACTCGGGATGTTTCAGTTTTTTGGTAACAGGTACAGGGGGGACCTAAGCTGTCTTACTACTTTATAACAAAGTGTGTGATGAATTTTGCCAAGGCAAGGCAGGCAGAAATTGACTCTGGGATACACAATCATACTCCAGTAAATTCAAGTGTTAGAATCCACCATCAGGTGTACGTGAAAAAGACATCTAGTGTCTACAAAGCTAAAAAGAGATGAGACAGCAGTAGTAAGAGGTATGTGCTATTCATCCTGTGACCAGCAGAAGACTGGGAAGACTTTAGGCAACTGCAGTCATTAAAACAGACTGTTGAAAAATGCTAGATCAAGTGTCACAGAAGTGGAAATATTTAAAAATTGGTCCTGCTTGTGAGGATACATATTAGGGAAAAGCTAACAGGAAAACAAACCAAAGTAAATGAGAAAAAATTATAAATGAAATTAAGTCAAGAGCAAAAGCATAAACAATCAGAGAAGAAAGCAGCAAAACAAAAAATCAAATGAAAAATTCAAATGAAGTAATCAAGTACAAAAATCTTTATCTAGATCTTTTCAATGTAGCAAAGGTACAGAAGGTAGAGTTTGGTCTACTTCCTGATCCCTTTTTGTTCTGTTTAGCTATAAAAACAACAGCCAAAAAAAAAAAAGAGAATATTTTATCTTTTACTTGCAAAGTCAGTCCTTGTACTTGAAACCATTCTGTGCTGGTAACAGATAGAGCAAACACACAGGGTAATAATGGAAGCACTGAAATTTTTGACTGTTATACTACAGAGATTCAGGGCTAGAGACTCACCTATACAACAAGTGAAACCAGAACTATTAAGTGGAAGTCATCACTTCAGCCAGTCAGCAGCAATAAGACCTAGTTTGGTCAAACAAGAATTGTTTGTCTTGAATTGACAGTTTAATATGATCTTTTCCTAGCTTATGACAGAATCTCTACATTAAGATAAAATATATGAAGACTAGTATGTGCCATATGGATGCTCACAAATTTACAAATGTGGCCTGAATGCTGAAAACTAATCTTTCACGTTTAGAAGGTAACTTTTATTGAAGTGACAGCCCGTAAGTTAAAGCATGAAGTTATGTCAAGGTAAGCATATCTTCCAGTTACAAGTGTTGAAGCTTTCTTTGGAAAACCAGTGTCGTTTAACTCATTGAGGTTATTAGTACTAAGCAGCACAAAACTGGAGAGCAAATATCTGCAGTCTGTTACCTGCATTAGATCTCCACAAGAAGCTAGATGATGGCTATGCTAGCACTAGCTTCTAGCAAGTTTTGCAGGTTTTTGGGGCTTTTTTTTTTTTAGCTAGACAAAAAATACATTTCATTAAAATGAATTTCAGGACTGCCTACTTTTTCTGAAAAAGAACCGCTGCATTCATCCACAGTAGCAGACTAAATTGTTTTCAAAATCTCTCAGAAAGATGAACCACTGACCCGTATTAGTAAAAAAATAAACACAACCTCTTGTACTGAGGAAATTCTGAAGATCCACACTTAGGTTCATATTCCTGCCATTCTCCAGACAAAAGTAAGCTCGGTGTGCAGTAAAGGAGTGTTATCAAGGGTCTTCCTTGAGCTACCAAAGAAGGAATTCATCACACAGACCTTGTTACACTCCAGATGCTACATTAGAACAAAGCAGTCCTGCCTTCCTGGACTGCGGAAAGCTGATAGCCAGCAAATCCATGCAAGAAGAGATTCATATGTACTTTCCTACTCCTACCTTTTGCCAGTCAGTGAGCATGTGAAATTGCTCTAAACACCAGAGACTGTACACCCAAAAAGATGCATGTTTCCTCCTTTCTTACCTTTCCTTCTCTCACAGTAGAATCACATAGACAACCTTTGGCACTTCAGCATTCTCCTAGCTCACAAAAAAATGATTTTAACTATCCTCAGCATCAGTCAACACATTCCTGACCTCCACGAAAGAATACCAGGCTTCTCAAAGGACTAAACAAACTGTTTTTATAGCATTCATTCAGGATTAAAACAAATAAAAATAAAGGTCCCTTCTTCAGACAGGGGCCTGCTAGGAATTGAAGGCTGGTTCTAGTTATAAGTGGTGATAGCTCCCTCATTTTAAGATACTTTATTCACTGGTATTTGCTTATATTTGTCAATAAACTTGTAAGCCATATGTTCTCAAAAGTTAAATGATTTTTTTAAATTTTTTTGTTAATTCTTTGATTTTGCTGTCTGGATAATGTTTGAGAGGTCTCTTTAGTCTACATGCATCCAGGCACATCCTCAGCAGATCTTGTTTCCCATGTTCGTAGGAAGCTATAATTGACCAATGCAATGCAGTAAAAGTAAAAACAAAACAGATACAGAACTTAAGAAAATAAAGTGAAATAAAGTGTGAAATTTCAAAAATTACTCTACAGGTGCAAGAAATATGCCTGTATGTGATCAGATGTTCAACTAGGCACCCAGGCCATCACTCCAAATGACCTTCTGCCTTTGACGGCATCCCAAACTTCCCTAATTACACACTCCCTTCTTGCAATTACTACAGACTCCCTGCTGACCTTCTAACCTCCCTTTGCCATTTGCATCCCTAAACCCAGGGCATGCTCTGAAATGTAACACAACAAAACTGCATACAGGGTGTCAGGAGCCATTAAGCAATGCTCTGTGGGTACTCTGGGTTGTACATGCTCTTGGCACACTCAAAAGGCTTAACTGAGGGTGAAAAGGAAAAGCAGAGCTCAAGGGGGAGAACACAACTTGAGAATGCAAAAAAGAAAAGAAGGAACTTGGGAAGCAGGAGCGAAGCTGTGAATGAAGGCAGTGCAGAGCTTGGGGATAGATGCCTACAGGATAAAGTGAACTCAAGTGTCTGGTTTAACTTCAGATCACTCAGGCACATCGTCAGAGCAATTTTTAAAATTCTGTTGTTAAATTTCCTGTACCTTTTTATCTAAGTCCGTATGCTTTTTTTCCTCCCTAGCTTTTACAGCATTGGTCTACAGCAATTGCTTTATATATGCAAAGTGGGGACAAAAAATTATGCCTAATAGTTCAAAGCAATCTCCTCTATTTTAGTTTCCATACACCAAGTTCAGCATTGAAGAAAATGGATCCTACAAAGAAAAGGGATTTTACTGCCTACAGGAAAGATGAGGATAAACTTTTTAGCAGGGTCTGTTGCAGTAGGACAAGGGGTAATGGTTTTAAACTAAAAGAGTGAAGATTTAGACTAGATAAGGAAGAAATTTTTTTACGATGAGGGTGGTGAAACACTGGCACAGGTTGCCCAGCGAGGTGGTAGGTGCCCCATCCCTGGAAACATTCAGGGTCAGGTTGGACGGGGCTCTGAGCAACCCGATCTAGTTGAAGATGTCCCTGCTCATTGCAGAGGGGGCTGGACTAAATGACCTTTTAAGGTCCCTTCCAACCCAAACTATTCTATGATTAAAATAAATATAATACAGAGCTGCTGAGTCACTAGTCTAGTTTCTACTGTCTCACTCAAAATAAATAGTATCTTACCTCAGCAGCAGTCCCACTTAAATCTTTGCATGTATTCATGAGGCATGGTACTATTCAATGAAAGAGCAATAACTGAATAGCTTATTTTTGCAGGTGCATTTGTTGAATGCATAAAGCTATGAAATTTTAAAAAGCTTGAGAAAAAAAAATAATTTTTACTAACTTTTGATGGTAGCCCCACCTGGGAGTGGGGAACGCATTTAGAGAAGACAAGACCTCACAGGAAAACTCTACCTGGCCTCTATCTCCCTCCTTTCACATCCATTCTTCTCTCGACTCCAAAAAAGTTGACTCCCCTGGCAGTCACATGAAGAGTGTAACACTTACTTTGGATCCATGAGGATGAGGAAGAACATTAGGCTGAAGGCTCCGAGTCCGGTTGGAGGATACTCTGTGCAGATATAGGCAGCCAGCTGGCTATGACTGCCTCGTCATCCCCACACAATCCCTCCCTGGGGTACTACAGGCATGTCCCACAAGAAGCGCATCAGCACCCATGCAAGGCTCTGCTTCCTCTTCTGAAAACCTCATCAGCTTCATTAGTGAGGGGAAAGCAGCCACAAGGCTGGGTACACTACACACCCCCTGCAAGGCTGTGTCTGCCTGGGCAGAAGGTGAAACGAGCAGAGAGAGAAGGTCTTGAGAACACCAGGATAGCAAGGCCTTTGCTGGTGACTCAGACTAGGCACTCTGTCAGCCACGCAGTGACAGAGGACATGAAGTCCAGCTGGAAGATGCAGTAAAAGTTCACAAGGCTCATCTAGAAGAGACAAAGACTCAGTTTAAAGACACTCAAGGATTTACGAGTGGATGCAAACTAATGTAGCAAGCAAAGTAGAGAGAGATACAAGAGAAGTGAGACATTCAAATTATGACAGAAGAGAGTCTTGTGCTGAATAGTTTGAGAACTGCTAAATAATAGGTAGTTGAGACAACTTTTAAGTGCAGTAGGTGCACATTTTTCAGAAAAATTATTTTCAGTGCATATGGTCCCTCAAGTAATGAAAAGTGATGGTTTGCAGGGACAGAATTAAAACAGGCAACAGAAGTTATGAACAGAGAAGGTTTTAAAACTTCTCATATTTATTCCATATGAAGTATGACACTATTCTCAACACCATGTTCTCAACATGAGCATCCACTAGAACATGAAACATGAGAAAAAACCAAACAGATATATGTTATTCCTCCTCTTTCCTACCCCCTCTGTGAGTTAGAAGTCCAACACATCAATGGGTTTGGTACAGGTTTGAATTGGGTTTTTATAATGCAGACAAGAATCAATGACAGACATTTTTAAAGCAAGATATACAGGCAAAACTTTGATGAATATAAAATTACTGTTTTTGAATGCTCACTTTTCCAGTAATTTCCAAGGACTAGCCCAAGCCTATAGGCCTCAGCCTAAAAACAAAGTGACATATATCCACATATCCGAGAATAAGCGCTAGACAGAGGCATCTCTCTCAAGTACCAATTATTTCTGATCCTCTTTTCCATCATGTTTATCACCTTCTTTTAATACAAATTACACCCTCCTGCACGCATCCAGCCATCTCCATTCTATTTCCTATAGACTACCAGAAAGAGAGTAGAATACTAAGCTGGATTTTTTCACTTCCCCAGAAGAAAAGTCTTGCACCTTTACCTTCCTGAGTGACTGCAAAAAACATGGAACAACTTCAACTTAAATTTACAGTAATATTTACAGTATCCTATTTGTCATTGACAAATAGGACATCATTTATGACATCACATGTGCATTTCACACATACTTCTCATCAATTCAACAAACAGTGATGTGGTAAGGCACTAAGTATCAATCTTGTTTCTAGACACAGAACTATAAAATTTTGCAACACAGTACAACTGTTTTGATAGACAGCTGTGTGATGCTGTTTCTTCATTATCACTTTGGAAGACATAAGCAATGCTATCAAGGGATAAGTAAAGAATGTACAACAATGGAGTTTTGATTTGTTTGCTCAAATCAGTTCTTAAGAAGCATTTTATAGACACACTCCCACTGAAGTTAGTAGGAAGCTTCCCATTCACTTTTAACAGAAACGTGATTAGAGAGCACTGCTGCGCACCTATTAGAACACAACACACCTCTACAGCATTGCTGAAAGCAGAAAAAAAAAAAAATCACACTAGTTCTGCTCTCATCAAGTACCATTAGTCCTCACTCATAACCACACAGTATATCTATAAAGATACAAACACATAACTGATGCCAACTAATAGCATCATTTTATCAAAACAATAGCTTACTGTGTTTCTGAGGCATATTTTTTTCCTCCATTATAATGCTCTTGGTGTCAGGAGTTACATCAACCAATTCTATTACAGGCCAGCAACAGATCCTTTGAAAGCAGCATTTGTATATCCCGCCAAAAAAGTATCATCATGACTGCAAACTGCCCATGCCAAGACATTTCATGACCAACTACTTGGAATGATGCCCGAGAATTTCCAGCTCAGCTCTGTGGCAAAGGCATCCCATTACATTTCTTTCAGGGAGGAGAAGAATATGAATGGAGACAGGAAGAAGTAACCAACATGCTTACCAAGCCACCACAGATGCTGAAGACAGCCATGTGCGTCTCCTGTGCATTGACATGCCCACGGTAGAAACAGTGGCGCAAATCAGGGGAGGACTGCTTCTGTGGGGCCCCTACATGCACCACAGCATACTGAGCAGCGAGGAAGCCTGCATCAGCACTCAGGTTGAGCTGGAAGACCTGCCCGTATGCACTGAGCTGGTAATGCGTTCGGAAAGCGGCAGGCTCCAGTGGTGCCTCCAAGCTCCTTTTCCTCCTGCTGAAGTGATGCGTGTGAGGGAAAACTTCTCCAAACTCGTTCACTCGGACAGGTGTGACGATTTCGTAGGAGGAGAGCTGCTTCACTAAGGTCTCTGCAACAGAAAGCAAGGCACTCAGCCTGGCCCAACAGCACAAGAAGCAACCTCGGCTCGCACCCGAACGGCTCCTGCCACGGCACTCCTTGCGCTAGCCGGGGGTCCGGTGACAGCAGCGGGGTCGGGGGAGGTGGGGTGCCCTGCCTCCAGCGCTCCCGGCGACACCCCGCTCCGGCCCCGCCACCCGCCCCGCGCGGCAGCCGGTGGGCGCCCCGACGGCCGCCCCGCTGCTCCCCCCCCCCTCGCCCCCCGCCCAGCCGTGAGGAAACGCTCCCGCCTCCCCGCCCGCGGGGCCGGGGGAGCGACCAGAGACCCGCGGGGCAGCCGCCGCCGCCTTTGTTGCCGCTTGTTTACCTTGTCCCGGGTGGAAGCGGACTCCCCACGAGTGGGTGACGAGCAGGGAGAGGGGGCACAGCAGACCCGCCAGCCACCTCGCCACCCGCATGGCTCGCTCCGCGGCGGGCGTGCCCGCAGCGCCCCCGGGCCGCCGCCTCAGCGGCCGCCGGCCGCCGGGGCCGACCCCCGCACCGCGCGGCTCCTCCATGCTCCCCGCGCCCCGCCTCGCCTCGCCGTCCCGCTGCCTCCGCGCTCCCCTCAGGCGCCCGCTCCCGCGGGGAAGCCGCCCCGCGATCGCGCTCCCTCTCCTCTCAGCCCCTCGCCTCCGCTTCCCCCCCCCCCCCCCCCCCCCACCCTCCCGCCCCCCCCCCCCCCAGCTCTCTCTCCGCCGCCGGGGTGGGCGAGGGCGGCCCTTCCCGTCCGGCCCTTCCTCCCGCCTCCCTTGCCCCGGCCCCCGCCGCCGGCGGGGAGGCGAGGAGATGCCCAGCCGCCTTCAGGCGGTGGCCATCTCCGCACCCGCACTTCAAAGCGGCCCCCCGGGGGGGGTCCCGGCCCGCCCCCGGGGCAGGAGCTGCCCAATGGCGGAGGGCAGCCCCCGCGCGCGGCCGCAGCGCGCGGCGCCTCCCCCTCAGGCAACGCCCGCCCGGGACGGGCCCTCAGCACCCCTCGGGGCGGGGAAGGGGGGGCCCGGCGCCCCGTCCCGCCGCCGTCTGGTGCGGCGGGAGGTGTCATTTAAGGAAAAGAAAAATAAAAAAATAAAAAAAAAAGGATTTCTGAGCAGCCGGGCGATGCCGAATTCACCCTGAGAAGGGCAAAGGCAGTCCGGGGGGTGTCCCCTCAGGCGTCGCACCCGCGCACCCCACCGACCGCCTTCCCCTGCGCGGCGGCTCCAGCGCGAAGGCGTCTCCACAGGCGGCTTCGAAGGCAGGAGGTCTCAAGGCAGAGCCTGACACCATGGCGTCGCCAGGTGGGACTTGTGTTCTTTTCACAGCGGGTCCCCGGCTTAGGTTATTCTGCCCGGGCAAAGCCTCCATAAAACTGCTTGTGCCAGCACTGGGGCAGCCCCGCACCCCTCCTCACACCGAGCCCGCGGCGTACCGGCCGGACTGACAGCCGGTTGGGAGGAGGCCGTACTCTGGCAATCGCCATGCGAGTGCCATGGTTCTTTCTCAGGAAGAGAAGGCAGTTCTGAATTTTTTCTCTAGTTAGACATAGCTTTTAGTTGTTTGGTCCTCGAATCTAGTTTTCATGGCTGTGATTAAACCTACATCTTGAGGGTCGTGGCGTGGGGGCAGGAATCTAGCCTTGAACTAAAAATTCCCCAAGTTGGAGAGTCCATTTAGTTGATGACTAATGGCTGTTAAAGATTGTGCTCTGCTCAATGCAGGCGGTGAGATCTGTCTGTTCAGCCACCAGTGCTCTCCAGAAAACGTGCAATGTACATACAACTTTTTTTCGAATAGTCCTTTTGTCTTCTCTTTATTAAGTGCTTTGTCTCAATCTTTTCTTGTCTTCTTCAGCAAAAAGTATGACAGATACGGGGTTTACACAGAGCTGTGTATAATCTCGGAAAGTACTGTGTTCAGTGCATCTGTTCTTTGGGGCGCTGGTGGCTAAGATAGTGTGAACAACTTCAGAACCTGCTAATTGTCTGGCTGCAGGTGTCAGTGCATGAGTGAAACTGAGCTCATCCAACCCCTTCCTCTGTTCTTACCAGGGTACAAGAGGAGTCCATGACCGCTCTGTCAAAGGCAAAATGGCCTCAAGGATGGCCTTTGAGCTTGAGATGACTTTTGTGTCTTAAGGATGTTTTGTGGTCTGACTCACCTGTTATTTTAGGAATCTTGTAAGGTAGAAACAAAGTTGGACAACATGTTTTCTTCCCCTGAAATGAGGGAATGAGCTGATCAGGCTTTGAACGAAGGTGAGTAGTACTGGAAGAACCTTCACTGCCAGAGTAAAGTCAGATGTCCCCTGTCAGTGTCCAGGATTGTAGAAGGGATTCCAAAGTATATTTGTATCTTTTATCTAGCATAATCCTGATATTATTGAGTCTTGTTGGGAATACTGAGTTGTCTTCTTGAGTACTCTGAAGATGGCAGCTCTCAGATGCATATTAAACTGTTTTCTCTATATGGGTCACTGATAAGTACTGCCATATGACAAGAAACAAATATTTGAAATCAGAAGACTTCTGCAAAGTGAGAACAAACCGAGAGCCTATGTCTCCAGATACCATGAATATCAAAGTAATCCAACAATGAAGCGAGACTTCCAAACTGTTTCTTTTAAACTGCTTACACTGGAGAAGACTGGTCATGAGATGTAAACAATAGTCCAGTTCTGAGCATTGGGTGGTGAGAAAGAATAGGAGGTGGGTGGAGAGAGCTCCATCCTCACCGTCACAGAAGCATGAAGATTATTTTAGTATGTTGAGATGTGTTGCAGAAAGCTAACACATGGGGTGCTCACATAGTAGTAGAGCAAAGCTGAAGGACGAGTGCTTCGATTTTACTGACTTGTGAAAAGCATGAATAATGGGAAAATTAAATTTAGGGGAACAATTGTTACACATGCTGTTGCACATCTCTAGCAAATAAGAATTTGCCACATTTTTGAATCTCACTTATTGAAACAGTAGTCAGAGCACAGCAAGTTGTCTCCTTCCTTAGTCAACTTAAACAGTCATTAGTGATGAAGTAAATGGGCATTATTTCATTAAGCATAACCAAATACCCACTGATTAAGATGTGATGTTTCACTTGATTATGATTTGAAAAATTATTTTTTTCTGAAAGTGAACAGAAGCATTAAGCATCAGGGAAGACGAAGTTCAGTGTTCTCACTTCAAGCACAAAGCTTCATTGTAGCCCACTTCAAAGCAAACATAAGCAGATGATTCAATTTTTTAGCAATTTATGTGTGCATTTATGTATGTATTTCCAGCATTTTAGAAAAGGCAACGCTTACTTCAAAATGTGAATATTTTAAAAACAATAAGATTACTTTTCTTAAATCCCATTTGAATCTGCTTAACTTTCCCTGCATTCTCCATTAGAATGGAACACCAGCTCTTGTAAACACTGAAGGTCCATCTCTGTCTAAAGATTGATGTTTAGAGCAATTTAAAATTGACAACATTTATTTAGGTTGCCAGTGTTGTTCCAGTAGCTCCTGGCAGTGCCATGGGACTATTGCTCAAAATCTAGTGCCAACTGAAACAATTTTTTCAATTGAGTTTTCAAATTTTCATCCTAAACAAAAAGTAAACTTCCAAAGGTGAGTCTGGTGATTCAGGCAATGTGAGGCATTCAAAATGAACAGCCTTTTATACTTAGTAGCCACTACACGTGCAGAAACCACTGAAGCTTTACGGGTATCAGGCGCAAGTCTGATTTTCAAATGCAAGATGGGTTAGCTGTGAAGGAGCAAATGAGAATAAGAGGGTTTTTTTAGGCAGTTCTAGTAGTATTCATGTTACCTGAATGGCTTTGGGCAATAAGCTGCGGTCATTCAATCTGACCTCTACCCATATGGCATCAGTTTGAATCTTGTGAGGAGTAAATATAACCCTGTATATCAAAGGAAGGGGTGTATTTCTATTATGAAGAAATATAAGTACATCAGAAAATTCAGAAAGCATGGAAATAGTATGTTTGCTACAACTTTAAGAGGGAGAAGAGTGGAGACAGACACAAGGATGAAATGAAGTTGGAGAATTACAAAAGCTGTTTAAAGGGGCAGAACTGCAAAAATACATAATTAAATATTAAAAACTCAAATGAGGTGTTGAGCACTGGAACAAGGACTCAGAGAGGCTGGACAGTCTCCATCCTTGTAGATACTCAAAACTCAACTGGACAAGGAAGCCATGAGCAGCCTGAACTGACTTTGAAATTAGCCCTGCTTTGAGCAGGAGATTGGCCTACGTGACCTCCAGAAGGGCCTTCCAGCCCAGATTATTCTATGACTCTATAAAACAAAGAAAAAAATGCTCCTGGAGAAAGCTGAAGAGGTCAAAGCGTAGAGGAAGAAGAGAATCATTAGACCTGCTAAAAAAGCAGAGAGGTAGGGTTAAAAAAAAAAAACAGGAGAAAATAGTCTTAGGCTACAAAGAAACAGAAGAGGAAGAAAGGACAAGCAACAGAGAATATTTGATAAGATTTTTCAAGGCTAGAAGCTATAGAGTGGTATAGCTCCAGCTAAGGCAGTAGAACTATGCAGTCCTCAGAAATGTAATGTATTCTGACTTCATTAAATCTGCATTGACATTAAAGCTTGCTATTGCACAGTTGCCTTTAAAATGCCTCCTACATTAGTGAAATAAATCCATCTATTTACACTGTTTATTCTTTTCAGTTATCTCTTTCAGTGGATATGTTTGGAATGAAGCATGTTATGCCAATTACTTTGCAAGTGAATGAAATACAAGGATATTCTGTGCTCACTGAAACCACTTGCCTTCCTCGGGGTTTCACTAGGATTGCATGGACAAACTGAATTGCAATTATGTCATGATTATTCAAATATTTGTATTGTACACTTAACATGCTGCAGTAGATAAGGCTTAGCAGATAAAAGAGCAGGATTTGTAAAAATGCACATTGAGTAGTTAATGAATTTCTTCCTTAGGTCCAGTACACCCTACCACAGATTAGCTATTAAATCCTTTAACTTGTTTTTGCCTCCTTTTTTTTGAAGTGGTCTTTTGCAAGTGGTTTTGACTGAAAATCACAAAGTGGAAGCAGTATAAAAAACAGCTGTTCAGAAAAGGCAAAGGCAACATTTAAATAAGTGAAATTATCATAAAAAATATGACTTATGAACAAATTTTATTCTGAAGAGGAGACTATATGAAGTATATATTTTACTTTCTTATTATTATATCTTGGCATTTTTCTGTCTTGTGAAATATAATTTAAACCAATCCTTCAGGCTCTATTTACTGTTCTTGTCGGGACACTAAACCATTGCACAAATCTGCCCAGTTTGCAGTCACTTCTCCTATTCATCACCTTGTCTGATGCTTATCCTGAGAAGTCCTGGAGGTTATATTTATGCCATAGATATATGTATACACACACCATGGAGCCACCTCACCCCTGGCACAGGTCAAGAGTGGCTTGAGGCCCCCTTTGATAAAGGCGAGTGTTGTCTGGAGTGGGTTGGCCTTGCCCAGATGCTGAGCCTTGAAGTGAGCCTGGCTCGATGCCTGTGCCATGGCCCTTCCCATAGCGTATAAAGATGGGTGAAGGTGTGAGAACAGCAGGGATGCTGCTGGAGATGTTCTTGGGTGAGCTGGGAAACTTACCCTGGCATGGTCTCATCCACTGTTGCTGGGTGGAGCTGGAGTGGACTGTCCCTTCAGCCAGCCTGGTCACTCCAGAGGGAGCCCAGGAGCACGTTGGTGTGTGTGCAGTGTGGATACTGAGGAGACCAGGGGAGCAATTCAGGGTGATTTTGTAGGTGAACCCATGAACCCACCGAATTTAAAGGCAGCAAAGTCAATAAATTTTATAGAAACCCGTAGAAATCTATAGGCATTTTGAACTGTATTATAAATGGATTCAGCAGTTTGAGATAAGAATCTTTTTCATTCTCAGCCTGATTCAAAAGCTCTTCTGGAAAAAGTGGTTTGGGTTTTTTTTCCTACAGTATGTGTACGTTTACACTGTGATAGTTCTTGAACAATGGTGACTTTAAGGTTAATGTCTGCACATTTACTCTTCCCTTAATCAAAGGTAACTGAAAGTTCATTACTTCTCTATTACTTAGCATGAAGTCTTTTGCCAAGTTTTATCCTGTGAAGTACAGGTTTACATAGAGACTGAAAGGTACTGTATACCATACCATGCCATGTAATTGGAACTTGCTTCCATTAGTTTTTATTGAGATCCTGAATTATTTTCAATGTGAATAATTTCGCAGTATTGTCTGTGAAATACTAACTTACTGGCAAAAGGTGGTATTATTTGTAAACAATTAAACATATGTCAGACAGTCACAGCTACTAATTTAAGAAGTTTATGATTGATTAGAATTATTTCTTTGTGCTATAAGTGAAGACAGGTACTTTGATATCATTACAAATCCCCTGGGAAGGAAAGCGGAGAGGCGTGTGCCAGCAACAAGGTATTATACCCAGCGTTGTGCAAGCACTGTGGACATACCGGGGCTCAGTGTCCCAGGAGAGAAGCTGGCAGACTGCTCTGTGCTTTCTGCTAACCCTGGGGCAGGAATCTCGCTCTGAACTTCACCCCGTCTTTGTGCGCCATCAGCAGAGTGCACTTGTATCAGCCAAGGGGATTTCAGCTTTCAAGGGGAGGCAAGGGTAGGTCACCGCATGCTCTTAGATAAGAGTGCATAAGAAAAGAACCCTCTAACCTGAGATGTGACCCCATACAAATCATTCAGAAAAATAAGAATTACTGTACTGTGAAGACAAAGGCATGTGCGCTCACTCTGCCAAAAAAAGCAAGCTTTTTTTTTTTTTAAAGTCACAAGGACACTGCAGCTGTTACTTTGGCTTGAGAGAAAGTATTCCCTACAGTAAAGAGACATAGGGCCCAATTCATCTCTCATATCAACCCCGTTAGTTATGCCAGCGATAATTTGGCTCACATAGCACTCTCCTAGCTACCAGCCTGTTCCAGAGTCACACTCTTGGTAGTACCCTAAAATTAGTCCACAAGAGAATATAAGTTTAACATTCAAGACACAAACAGCAGTCATAAAATGTGAGCATCAAATTGTTCATAGCAAGTGAAATGGCTAATTGTGCTAACTCAAATCTGTGTTTACCCAGACAGTGTCCCTTAGAACTGCTAGCTTTAGGAGGAAGTGAACTCCTCAAAACCAGAAATTTGTATTAAAGTATATGTCCGTACAAGTGAACTGCACAAAGACTAGAAGGATCCAGAAGCATCCCAAGCTCATTCACTGTGCGAGGTGAGGCTCTATAGCATGATAAAAAAGATTACTTAGACCACAACAATCGCATCATGAGACATCCTCATATCACAATGTTGTGTTTCCAAGGAAGCATGAGCTTGTTTTGCACTAATTTCACTGTTCTGACATTATAGTCACATTATACGAATGTGGGAACATCACAAATTCATGGATCTTTGTAGTGTCTCACTAGGCAAGGTATTCTCATTCATTATTAGAATACCATTCATGTATCAGAATTCATAACTCTGACTATGGAATTGCTGAAGACAAAAGGAGAGTGAAATTGTGTATAGCATTAACAGGCTATTCCTGGAGACAGTATATGCTTCATGTCTTGCAAGAAACTTCTAGGAAAAGAGTTGTCAGCTCTCAGCCAGCTGATAGTCACTGAATGTGAACATCAGAAGCTTCCGTCTTCATTATGTTTTTTCAAATATTTGATTTTTTAATCTTCCTTCATAGACTACTTTTCCCAGCTGGGACACTCACAAGAAAAATACCAAACTGACCTCCAAGACAAAGGATGGATGAGGGCTTCCATGGCAAAGCAATACAGGAATGTATGTATTGAATGGTGTATGTATGAATGGTATATGTATGATGGTGTACATACAACAATGAATGTAAAGAATGATGTTTATTGTATATTTAAGCTCAACATTCAAAGTTATGGGTGACAGAATGCTGAGCTTCTTTTTTTCAGTGTTTTTTTTCTTTGATAAATCATATATTATTTTCACACTTTTTTGGATCCAGTTTATATGATTCTACGTAACTTACCAAAATTGTAATATTTTCAACCTGCTTCGGAATCCATTCTTCTGCAAGGCTTGGAAATTTTATACCTCCATCTTTATTAAATCTCCAAGATTATCTCCTGATAACTGGATTATACATGCTGCCTTTGCAGAAAGTAACGATGCCCTAAATGGACTAATTGATTATATCTTCAAGGAGATTACAGCAAAATTTTTATTTTGATAAATAAATCCAAATTCACTAGATGATTTTGGCTGAATTTAGTTTTAGATTTACAAAGCTAATGAAGGAGGAGAGTCGTTTCATCCCAGACAGCAGTTACAAAATTTATCCAGGAGAAAACCCATGTTTAATCCTATTTCTTCCAAAGGAGATTTGATCTTGTGTTTCCATTAGCAGTTCAGTAGAGTAAGCTGGGCATGCTTGTTACCCGTTTTTTTGATGATGTTCCACTATATATTACATACTTTCCATTTCCCTAGCGGAAAATCTGTTACAGTATAGCAGTTAGATCAGCTTTCTGTTGCATGGTTTCATATCTCATTAAGACAGCAACAGAAAATCAACTCAAGGATCTCGCATCATTCTTGTTGAGGTCTCTAAGCCAGGGTTACTGGGGCAGAACTTCTTTCCTTATCACTGGAGTAATCTCCTCTGCTTTACTTTTGGCAGCTTGAAAGAAATGGCATCAAAGTAGAAGCTTTTCCAGTTTTCTCTTTTACATCCTCTAGTCAGGAATTTTGGGGAAAAATTTAGATTAGGTCTGAACAAAGGAATTAAAATAAGAATTTGGGTCAGCCACTAAACAAAAAGGTAATAACTTCATATAGTGGCAAGCAGGACCCAAAATATTTGCTGTGAATCTGTTCCTGAACAGATTTGAAGATGAGATTGCTGAATGGACGGGTCACCAAGCGTACTCAATTTGTAAGTTGTGGGAGTTTGGTACAGAAGTGTAAGGATTCCCTCAGTGCTTCAAAAACTGGTTTAATAAAAGCTTACAATATTTTCCTGAGATGCCACTGTTCCACTTAATAGAAGACTTAAAAAGTCAATTCCAGCAGGTGAGAGGTAGTACAAACCCAAGGCATTTGGCTAAAACCAGTATTCAGCTAGAGTGTTTGGGCTTTCTGTAACCTAGGACACAAATTCTAATGTTACTAGCAAAATCCAAATAACTATTACTGACGATCCTAAGACTTTGCTGCCAAGCAATGTGTGTTGTGTTGTAGACCCTGTTTGCTAAGCACTGAAGCAAAATCGTCAGGTCGTTTGATTTAAGACCTTGGAGAGTCACAAAATGGACAATATTTTAATAATAGTACTTTGAATAAAAGTACTTTGAATATGAGCCAATAAGACACTTTAATTCCCTCTTTTTTCTTCCTAAGACTAGTTCCCTCTTCTTTTAAACATTTTCATTTCCAAAACCAGAGAAATATTAAACTTCTGTACTCAATAATGCATTTGTTACTAAAGAATGAGAAACGCTAAGTAGTTCCACAGTAATTTTAACATTACTCTCCCACACATGCATAACGATAAGCTCTTTCATTACACTTTGAGACAATAATGAGCACTTTTATTCTATAGTTAATAAAATTGTAAGACCGTTCCCTACTTGCAGAATTACCTAGAGGCCTGAAAGGGACTTCAGCGGCCTGCAGCCTCCTTACGGGGACACGTACTTTGCTCACATGCACACTTCCTCCTGAACACTGCTGCATGGAACTACAAATAAGTGTATATAGTGAGTTACCTGGAAATTACCCGTTCCTTAAGACTGGCCACATCAAGTCAGTGTTCACAGGGAGAAACGACATGCAGCTCTGTCATGTTTGCATTACTGTGAAACTGTTCAGGCAAAAAGAGTAGTTATGGTAATTTCTGAATGGCTGCCTGTTTCTGTTTCTAGAATACACGGACAGTCTACATCCTAATTTATATTGAGATTTTATTATTGCAGATGTTATGCCATCCTCTATGGCTCGACATCTTATTACCAATTACCCCTGTACAAAACAAGTACAAATTGAGTAAAAAAAAGTAAAAGATCACAAGTAAATTCAGTATTCAGATTTGGTAGGGAACCAAACTAAATTATGAGTAAGGAAACCACATTTAGTAAAACCTGAGTCGTCAGATTCTGAATTTTTTAATTCATAACTGCAGCGTTTTGAACTAGCTAAAATTAGCAGAATATTCCTGGGGAAACCCCTAGATTAAAATACAGGTTACAGAAACAGTTACAATTTTGTCACCAGTATGTAAGAACATCAGCTGAATTCCAGCTCTATTCCGTACAGCAGGTGGTAGAAGCAAATAATCTGATACAATGATCCCAAGTTAGCAGGTGGTGGCATCAGTCAGGCTTTTCAGCAAACCAGTCTCATCAGAAAGATTAACACTAAATAGAGAAAAACACCATTCCTCCTTAACATGCATTTTAGTGAGTCATTTCACAAATAATTTAACTAGTTATGGTGACTCAAAAGTATATAAGTGAGGGAGCCATCTTAATTCATAAACTTAAGCCACTATACATATCATTGTTGTTTGCTTACTTTCCTTAGGGTTTTTTTTCTAATACTCAAGCTGTAATTTGCTCTTTAAAATGAGTGTAAAGATACTGTCAAATGTTCCTTTCCACGTGATCCTTCTGTCATTAGACTTACTGGATCTGTATGTGCACGCTGTCTGTGCTTCCAAATTTCTCTGCTCTCGGATGCCCATGAAGGACCGTGTTGGTCATTCTCCTCTTCCTGCCTGCATTGGTCTCCATGCCAGGAATAAGAAAATGTTACTTTAAAATATGCAATCGTATTTCTTTGATGAAGTAATGTCATGTGCTCTGTTATTCCCCTTTTCTAAACAGTATTTTCATTTATAGAGTTTATGATTTTTTTCTCCTTTCTTGCAGTTCATTTGCAAAGACACATATTCAGTACATATTCCTACAAAGAAAGAGATTTTTAAAATGCAGTAGGTATACCTGTAAGAGTTCATTACATGTAGCACATTTTCTAAAAAATAACTGTTTTCAATAATGAAGCTCCTTTAAACTGTTTCTAAAGGATTTTGCTGATAAATGTACTCTTTTTTTTGACAAATATACACACACACATTGTTCTCATAGCTGACTCAAGGCTGTACACTATGTTTAGTATTAGATATTTTTTTATACTCATAAATTGTGGCCATTAGATACAGTCTTTGTGATTTTGAAACATTTTGCATCCAATATTCTCAAAAGCATGCTAGGAAGAATTATGTTCTCTAGTTGCTAAAAGATCATTTTTGATAATACATGGAAATTTTTCTTGCATATTTTAGCAGTCTGCTTGGACACACATAGCTTGCATTAGCAAATGCCTTAACCATATGCTCTTGTCTGCACTCAGTAATGCTTTATATAATACTTCAGGCGTAGTAAAAGACTCACTCAGAAATATGGCAAGCACATTATTTATCTGGAAGTAGAAACTAACCCGTGTTGCTTACATAATACTACTATTACTGTGTCTTACTCCTCTTTGGAAAATAATTACCTCCTTCCACATTGAGAGAACACCCAGGACCAAACTCTTCTGTGACTTGCACCATACGTGCCTCGTGAACTCAGCCGGCTTTGTCTTGTGTCTCTTCATTGTCGTTTACAGGCAGACACCTAACACCTCGCAAAGGGACACTTAAATATAATTATCTGTAACTTTACTACAGCATCTTAGAGATGAAAACTCTTAGCTGCAAAGACTGACTGTGACAGACTGCTAGACAATAAGAAATCTACCTTACTCGGGTCGTTCTTTCAAATAAGTGATGAAATAACTAGAACTTGACCTCTATAACCACAGGAAAAAGCATACAGAGCAACAGATACATTCCTTGCTTGGTATAATAAATCTGAATATATTAGGAAGACCTTTTATAGTCTAGCAATAATAAGAACATTCCTCACATGTATAGAAGACAGTCCTATCAGTGTAGTATTATTATGGACTATGTTGCTTCAGCTTTGCTCAACTTATTCCCTCTAGTTTTCCATTTTCTGTTAGAAAATCTTCTAGTTTCTGAAAACTTGCAAGTTACATTCACCACAGACAGTATCATTTTTGTATATTAATGGTTTTAGATTCATGTAATGCATCAAAATATAAAAAAAAAAACCAAAATTTTTATGAAAAAATTAAACTATGTTAGATTTCTTTTTAAACTAGACTGTCTGCTAGGTAGTATTATTGTGTTAAATACTGTGGACTTCAGTTTATATGCTTGTCATGTAAGTGGTTGTCATAAAAATGGTTGCAGCAGCAGAAAGCTTCACGTTTAAATGAAAAAAAAAGGTCCTAAAGCTAGAGAATTAGAAAATGTCATCTTGCAAGAGGTTTAAAAGTAAAAGTAGACCAAATGTCACATATCCAGCAACGTGGGTTCTTGCCAAGAAGACAGCCTGGCAGGAGATTAGAGGGAAGATCACCTTCTCGTGGCGGTTACCCCACTGACCTGACAGAAGCCCGGTAAGGTGGATTGGCGTGAGGGTAGAGGTGAAAAACAGGCACAGAGCCACTGGCCATCCACATCAGAGAAACGAGGGCAGGAGGCCAGGCAGGACCACAGCATACTTCCCTTGCCCTTATTAGAAAGCAGAGCGGGCTAAATGCAGCAAAGATTTCTTTCCAAATTCACAGGTATGTGAAGCCAATGCATGCGCTTTCTTCTTATTTAGAACTTTTTTAATTTGCTGCTGGCAAATAGGCCGAAAGGTAAGTTCCTGGTGAAACCGTTAGTGTAAAGTGATTGAGCTTTGAGCACTTACATAAGAAAATACTCAGAGGTATTTTTGCCCTGGAAAACTGCTGGTATTTTGAAAGCTCTCTGTCCTTAGAGATCAAGACAGAGGAGTGATGTGAAACTGTTTGTACTGAGACCAGCTGATTCCGACAGGCACGCCAAACCCAAGAACTCTCTGTTCTCCTCTCATGTATTCTCCTGTATGTCCAGAAAGGGAGAGGGCAAGCACCCTTGAACTTTTAGGAGAGGACTGCAAGGACCCCCGCCTTTTTTTGGGTGGCCTGCGACGGTCCCAGGCAACACTGCATCTCTCTCTCGACAGCTGAGGTGGTGCTTGCTCTTTGTCTCCTCTAAGTGTTCCCGATCACCTCACTGAACAGATATATCTCATTTCACTCTCTGCTTGTGCTTCCCAGAGCAAGCAGGAGCTATAAATAAGTGTTACTGTAAGCCTCACCCCTTGCTCGGGACTTTGGGTATTGGGACAGAGCCAGTCGCACAAGAAGAAACTTGATGGGCTCAGTGCTGCTCCTGGCGACATCGGCAGCAGTTCTGCAACTAACATTAAGGGCAACAGGACTGAATTAAGTGTGAAATAATCCTAAAAGCTTTCACATGTTTTTCAGAGTAATATTGAATTTTCGCTTGAACGCAGATAGTAATGAATTTACCGTTGACCTAAGTAGGTATCCTTTCATCAAAGCAGTACATTTCAATCATTGTTTAAAAATTTACTCTGTCCTTGCTAACTACCTTACAGTTACTTCTACGATAAATTTTAAAAATAGATGTGTTTCAGACTGTTACAAAGGAGTTACATTGGTTATTAGGAAGTAAATGTAATTCTTAAAAAATGTACATGCAGAACTAAATCTAAAGACATTCTACTGGCTTAAATATTAAATACAGAGGACAAATTCTATTCAAGATTTTTTGAAGGAATGGAAATTAATACCAATTTCCAAAAATTTGTATTTTTAAAAGATTATATTCTAATAAATTCTAAACTACTTTGAAATAGATATAGGGCTTCCTTAAATGTCATTCAACTGACTATAAAATTTAAAAAAAATTACTGATGAATGTCAATAATTTTAGTCTTATTTAGTTATCTGTGTTGAGTGAAATGTAAATTACCTGGTACACAAGGCAATATATTTCAACTATGATGATGTGTATGATGTTCTCAGTAATGGAGTTTAGGTCGTTTTAATTAAAAATGCCTCCTGAAGAAGAGTATCTGTGATGTAGTGCGTGTTGGGGTAGTGGAGAATGTGAGTTCGGGAACAATGGCCTATACAATTATGTTTTTCTATTTCACAGAATCATAGAATGGTTTAGATTGGAAGCGACCTTGAAGATCATCGAGTTCCAACCCCCTGCCATGGGCAGGGACACCTCCCACCAGACCAGGTTGCTCAAAGCCCCATCTAACCTGGCCTTGGACACCTCCAGGGATGGGGCATTCACAACTTCTCTGGACAACCTGTGCCAGTGCCTCACCACCCTCAGAGTGAAAATTTTTTTCCTAATATCTGATCTAAATCTGCCCTCTTCCAGTTTGAAGCCATTCCGCCTCGTCCTATCACTACCTGCCCTTGTAAAAAATCCCTCTCCAGCCTTTTTGTAGGCCCCCTTCAGATACTGAAAGGCTGCTATAAGGTCTCCCCGGAGTCTTCTCCAGGCTGAACAACCCCAATTCTCTCAGCCTGTCCTTGATCTCTAATATAATTGAAGTATCAGCTAAATATTTGAGCACGATGACTCAAAATTCCTGGGTTCAACAAAGCGCATGAGAGTTTTGCCACAGACTTATGTATTCCCAGATATTCCCAGTTGAACAAAGCATTGACCATATCTTCTGAGATGCTGCACAGCTTGAAACCCACCAATCTCAGCAGGATTTGGGGACACAACACTTTTGCATGAAAGCCATAGCACCTTGCAGTACCAGGTTCAAAATGTGAATATTTGTGATGGTGCCCATACATGCCAAACTCGTATAAGAGCTTAAGCCACTTTTCAAATCTAATTAAACTTTTTGGAAGGGAGAGCTACCGCTATAGCTGTTTGTTAAAATGGCATACAGATGTTGCACAGGGCTTGTACAAACCTGTGCCTATGAACAAATTAAAAGCTTTTAAGATCACAAGAAGTTTTTGAAGTTAAAAATTAGCCATGATTACATACACAATAACCTGTCACTTCTTATACATTTCTGGAAAATAAAACGCTGTCAAGAAGAAATAAAGTGTCCTGTAGAAATGTCAGAACATAACTTTACACTTGCTTAAAACATGCTTCCAAAGCTGCTATAAGTTGTTCATTAAAGTACATCTCTTATTTAAAATGAGCTATCTGTTGTCATTTTGATTGACAATAAAATCTTATGTAAGACACAAAATTACTTGCAGCGCTGTAGGAAAATGAAATTATGCAACTTTTTTTTTTTTTTTACTTATGACCACCAAATATACTAAAGCTAGTTTTCATAACATCTAGTAGTCTTGAAATACATTAAGGTAAATGCACAACAGCATTCATTACAAGTATGTGGCTTTTTAAAGTGTGACTAAATATTTAATTAGGGGAGTGTGCTTTATTCTGATCTGCTTGCTTTATTTATTTTCCTGGTTCTGGAACAAAGTCAAAGACAGCTCAAACCTTCTTAGCACTGTGAAGCAAAATTGAATTTTGCTGCCTGAAAAGTCAGGAGAAAGTTCACTTGTGTCTCGGGAAAGGAGGAAGAATTTCAGAGGAGAGCCAGAGGAGGAGCTCCAGAGAGCCGGGGTTCTCTGGAGCTGCCAGTGCCGAACTGGGAGCCACACTGCCGTTGGGGACTGCTCCTTTGCCGTTTCAGAGCCACTGTCTCCTCTGCTCTGATGCCTGGTTTCAGACTCTCTAACATGGACTTTTGTCATCCCTGGCAGTGTGTGGCCTTAGGCACCTTTGTTGGCGTCTTCAGCTGAGCCTGTAGGAGGTCGACACTGGATGCTGAGGTTTATGAATGGCTTTAGAAAAACTGCTGTTGACTTGCAAGGCCTTTGACCCATAAGAGAGAGATGGTGGAAACGGGGATCAACCAGCATTCCCCATGCATGTGCTCACACAAGAGGTCTATATGTTAGAGAGAGGCTGCTGATGTCTGTGACAGAGGATATAACTATTTAACTTGATTGAATTCAGTTTGGTAGGTAAATACTGAGCCAGCCGCTGCTTGCTGCGGGGAGCAGACCCAAACGGCGTCACCCCACACCAGCCTGCCTGGGGTTTGCACAGCTGAGTGGAGTAGAAACCAGGACTGGGGAAAAGCCTCCCCACGGTGAGGAGAGAATTCCTTACGGGCATTCCAATTTAAATTGATAATTCCTAACAGATCTGATTTTTTTTTTTTCTTTTTAAAAAAGAAGATAGCTTTTTCCAACTTATTTATTGTTTTGCACTGTAAAAAACGAAGTGTCAGAAGAAGTCATCTGGTATCCTTTTAGGAAAAGTGAGGATGGTGTATGTGCAATCTGATCAGCACAGAAAGAAAAAGGGAATAAAGCAAATTCCATTTGGGGAAAACCTGTAGAGGATCTAGCTTGTAAATTGTGGAAGTCTCTAGTGCAGTCTGAATTTTCAGCGGTTTATAATTTTCCAAAATCTGTGAGAATGCAAAGGTCAATCCACTATCATATATATCATGTCTTTTCTCCAAGAAACTTTCCTTTAGGGGAGCAGCATTTTTTCAGCAAGTACAAAACAACTTACATTTTGTATAATGTAATTATCAGAGATGGCTACAATGTTTTATCTGAAATTTTTCAAATATAATCAACCCAAAGTCTGGTAAAATGATGAACAATGACAACAGGATCCTGCAAACATTGCCTTGTACAATCTCAATTCTAAGAAATCATAGAAGTCCTACCTGCCATAGCTACTTAAATTACTGGAAAGTAAGTAAATAAGTATTTGATACTTTGGAACTTTATACTAACAGATGCTTTAGAAAAAAAAAAGGCATGTCTGTCTGTATTATTTTCTTAAACATGTGCTAGCTGGTTCTTTCCCACTTCTTATGAGAGGACATAAAAGCCAGACCTGTCGCTTTTTTATCTCCACAAACCGAGAGACTGACATGATCTGTCAAGATCAAGGCACTGAAAAGCTGCATACATCAGTGTCCGTACTCTCAGTCTGACTGCTGAGATTGACCTTCCTCTGCCAAGGCCTTACCAAAGCAACACAGTGGGCGTAGGATGTATGAACAAAAGACCATGCTAGTGAGCAAACTTATGTAGTTACAGCTTGTGATGTGGAAACAACTTGTAGAATACAAGCCAAAAAAAAAAAAAAAAATTTTTTTATGGTAAAAATACCCTTATTTGAAAATATCCAGCCCTTAAAGCAAGCTACAGGAGCACATTTATCCTTGTCTATGCAAGTGGGAATTAGACTTCTGGCCAAATTGAGTTTTAGAATTTGCGGCCCAAATTTCACCTGTCAGTATGTAAATCTCTTCCTGGTTCACAGCAGCCACATTCAGCAATACTTGGGCAGTAAACATACTGAATTTCTCTGTAGTAACATTTTAACACAAACATTATGACCTATAATCATATCCTGATTTCATTTACACAAAAGTTAGTCTGGATATCTTTGATTACTAAAA
The DNA here is from genome assembly GCA_017639485.1 of Pluvialis apricaria. Lineage (NCBI taxonomy): Eukaryota > Metazoa > Chordata > Aves > Charadriiformes > Charadriidae > Pluvialis > Pluvialis apricaria. The sequence continues at coordinate 188,810,274 of CM030007.1, read as the reverse complement.
AGAAATTGAATACGTAAGATCAGCAACAAGGGTGAAGAATATTTTTTCAACTCACTTGCTCTGATTCCAGCTGGATAAACCCACAGAATCTTACTGACTTCAGGGGGAAAAAACTATGGGTCACCTGTGCCTGTGGCACACCGATGCAATTCTCCATAATTTAAGACTGGATCCACAGAGAATATTATCCCTACTACAGTTCTGGACAACAGTTTGTGGAAACAAGACTCTCTGGTGCAGCTACTCTGGAGAAAAGACAAGGGGACGAGAGCCAAAATAATTGGATGCTCCTCTTTGAGCTCCACAAGGCTGAGGCTGAGTGGGGGAACGCTTGGTCCCGAATACAACCTGGAAGACACTCAGAACTGTTGTGCCTTGGGCAAAGTTGTCGGTGTCAGCAAAAGCATCCTTTAGGGATGCCACATCGCAGCCCTGCTCTAACCATGCTTCCTTTCCACTTCTAGAAAGCTGGAGCAAAAATAGTATAGTGCCAAGACATCCATACGCTGAGAGGTATTCACCCTCTAAGGAAAATCCCAAGGGAAGCACACCCAGTAAGTGGGCTGGGGCAAAGCAGCCAGAGGATCAAGATTTAGGACTGCTGGCTCTCACAACAGCTGTAGTTTGGAATCCGCTGTATAAAAGATTTAGCATGTCTTATTTGTACCTCATTCATTTCACTGTTACCCTGAAGTTTTTAATATATTCCCATAGCAGGTGCCCATGTATTTTTAGTTATCCAAATGTATGTGTGTGTGTGTTATATTTTCCATCCCCTTAGGTAAGGAGAATATACTTCTTTATGAAACAGATAACTAAATTTGGATCTTAAACTATTTTTAACAAAGCGGCAGTTCATGGTGGCGATTACTGCACATGCATACTAGAAGCCAAATGCCAAATATGCCTGCTCAATTTCTCTAACAGCTGAAAGAAATAATTTTTTCAAAATATTCTGATAACAGCTGAATGGCTTTCCTTCAAACTTCTGGGTTAAGGTAGATATGCGAGTTTGCAGCCCAAGATAATAAGAAAAACCACTGCAAACAAAGACTTAAGATATAAAGTGGTATCTAAACTATAACTTTGGCATCCCCTGAGAGTAAATAAATTACCCAGTTACAACAGTAATAATACTGCTTATTTATATATCAAGTTCCATTCAGAGTTTTCTAAATGCTTCAGTGAAATATTAATCATCACAACCTTCTTGATGAACAGTTGTCACTATCCTCATTTCAGAGATCAAAACACTGTAACACATGATGATTTAAATGACTTGCTTAGCTTCACTCAAGAAATCCATAGCAGGGCCATGAAACTTGTCCAGATAGGAGGACTTCACATTTTAACCTGTCAGTCTAAAGTCTTACACTTTAAATGCAATGTGCTTTTGTATTTGATCTTTGTCCAGAACTTCAAACTTAATTTAAACTCTCAGTTTAAAGTCTTACCATTTGTACGCTATGTGGCCCACAAGAAAACGCTGTTAACATAGTTGGAGACTTTGTCTGAACATAAGATGAACATACTTTTCCCACAAATGTCTTTAGCTAAATCATCAACACCTTGTTATTATATCACTTACCACAGTATGCATGGATCTCAGAAATGGTGTTAAAGTGAAGAGAGAGTGAAGTATGTGGTCTTACATTCTTTAGAGAGCTATATTAGTTTGTACTTCCAATCTGAGAGAGACCGCTTTCACACCCCTCACTGAATGCACCAGAGGTTATGTGAGGCATGCGCTATGAGGAAGAATGTGCTTCAGTGAGATCCAAAACCGTGATTTTAATGGTTGTAATTTCATGCTCCAGTATGATGGGTACAAAGTTAGCTATGTCTTCCACTTCCCTTTCAAATGTGGAAGATAAAAACTGTAGCAAGACAGCTCTCTTAATCCTGAAGTGTTTCAGCTGAAAAATACCCAAGACTAGTCTAATTGTCATGCTTGCTAGACACACGAAGGAATCATAGTGTACTACTTTTTTTCTTTCCTGAATAACAGTGCACTTCTGTTTGCCTAGAAATAGGCATATGTAAAAGAAGTATTCTTGAGTTATATCAGACCCTGTGAGATGTTATACTTTATTTAGTGACTTTCAGAACAAATTTGAGTTTCCAGTCCTGGAAGTCTGAATTCTTTTATCAGAGTAGCTGCTTCCATAAGGAAAGGGGTAACCTTAAGAGACTCTGAAACGCTGAGGACTGAAATGCAGGAGTCTAAAACATTGGGAAAATAGACAAACAAGTGGAACTCTGGTAGAACTTCCACCTTTTTATAACAGCAATGGTAAAAACAAACTTGCCCATATAAACATGAGATACCTTGTCACACCTTTTCTATACCACTATTTTAAGTGACTAATAAGTAGGCACTGGGGTATATTCATTCTTCCCCTTCTTATTGTGAGAACATTGCATTAATATAAAAGACTTCTTGCTGCTCACATTGTGGCAGCAGAAAAATAAAATGCAATAGCCAAAGTATATTATATTGAATGTAAGTTAGGGATCCCACTCCAACAGCACTTAGAAGATGTCTTGTCCTGGCAAGTTTTGCAGCAGGAACCAGTAACAGCAAATAAACTCTGAAAGTTGAGTAACTGATAACATTTTCACGTATTTGATACACTCTCAACTTTTATGTAAAAAAGCAGTTCTGGAAATCATGTCAGAAGCTGTTGTTGATAGATTTGCACATCATTGAGTAAACAGTCAAAACAATTTCCTAATTTTTTCTGACATGCAGGCACTGACAGCTAATGAACAAATCTTCATAGGTGACTATAGAGAACCTTCTTACTATATCTCATTAAAAATATCCCCAACTGGAAAAACAGTTTTATGTATGAGTACCAGAGTCAAAAGATGAATGTTTAATTCCACTGCAACTCAAAATGAGGGGCTCCAAATTTGTTGATGGACAAGGCACACTAACAGGCAGTTATAACAGTGCCACCGTCCACAGAGGAAAAGATTTTAGGTGAAACCAGTCCAGAACTGAAGAAGGTGGGAACGATATTCTGCTTCCATAGGACTTCCTTACCAAGATTCTGAAGAAGGGCTGCTGGGGATTACACAGTAACATAAATGGAGTTGCAAAAATGAGTGTTAGAGAATTTCTTTAGTTTACGTGTATTTCTCCCTAGTCTGGTCACTGCAGACTTGAGTTTATTCCAAAAGGCAGACTGTTACAAAGTCAACAGACAGAAGCAATGAAGGCTCACCTAGCAGTAATTCTCAGCAGAAGACACGTCTGGTTCTGGATGCTATTTGTGCCAAATGTGAGGTTTCTCTGAGATGTGCTCTTCGGATTAATTCAAATTCTCCAGGAAGGTGACATATGGTCCTGGGTAGAAATGACTTCAGCACCGACGCTGAGCAAGATCCCAAACACCCTTGGGATCACTACACTGCGTGGCACAGTGGGCGTGTGGGTGCCTGCTGCCATCGGACCGTTACTGGCAGTAACTGACACATCACCCCTTCAGGAGCAGAGGTTTGCTGTTAGAGATTTGTAACATAGAAACATAAGATGCTTGTCTGCTACAGCGATCTCTTCAAGCGCAACACAGGCTTAGTGGCATCCCCGAGAGGCTCTTTGGGGAGGCCTTTTGGCACTGCCTCTTGAGGGCATCTCCGAAGAAGCTGTGCACATCGCTGTCTATAGGCTCAATACAACAGCCCTGCTGGTCTCTGGGGGTTTCCTTGGTTGCGCTGGTAACGTTTGACAATCACTGAACTTCTTTCTTCCCTCTAAATGCGAGAAGGGGGAAATCCCAACATCCTGTAACTGAAAGAAAATAGCAAACTAATTCCGATATGCTCATGAGCACCAAAAGGCCCCTTGTCTGCCTGACCCACAGTTCTTGTTATCACCCTTTATGCGATGAAACTATGGGCCCTCTGTGGGCCCTACTATTTTGAATGAAATTTGTCTACAAGGGCATAACGCTTTACTGTTACGTACAGAAAATATAACTATGGCCGTACAGAACAGCAAACTGTAACGCGGCGTGCCCTTTCTGGCTGGCAGTTGTTGGCAGAACAAAACTATTTGCAATCTTTTCCACAGCTGCAAAGTAGCCTTTGTGTATTCATTTCTCCAGGATGTAGTGCCATTCAAAATGCAGCATTCATTTTTAATTTAAATTATTATTTCTTTTGGACCATTAAGTTGGCTTTTGAAATATCCCATCACTTACCTAAGCAATAAGATATAGTAGGCGTATGCACCTTTTCGGGGGCTAATTTTCATATTTTTTCAATTTATTCTGTATGTATTCTGCTGTAGAAAGCATGCATGACATTTAAATGATTTCTAATGGCATAAAATTATTTGGCCATAACCTGCAGAATTGTGTGCAAGCCAGAAAGGTTGTGATTTATTGAGAGAAAATTGAGGTCACAAATGTTTCTGGAAGACTGGAACACTTCAGTTTGAGGCTGAGATTCCCTGCCTTCCTATTATCCCAGAACTATAACATTTGGGAATCCAAAGTGCCTGACGTAGTGTACTACACAATGCGGCATACAAATATCCCGTGTGAAAAAATCCCTCTAACATCAGCCTCTTTACTGCCATCCAGAGGCAGTATGGAACCAATATTACTAATAATTACTTGTAAACACCACCCTAGAGATAGAAAAAGTTTGAAGAATAAAATTGGCCAAGGACTTTCAGCCGATCAGAAATCGAATAGAAATGATGGAAGGTGTTGCACGTATAGAATTTGGATTCCAACAGAAAATGGCTAAAAAGGCAATGGTAATTTTGAAATAAGATTAAAGGTTCTGTGATATTGAGATTTTTCCAGCACAAATTTGGGCTTTATACCAGCTCACATGACTGAAGCAAAAAAGGGACTATGAAAGGTATTTCAATCACATGCCAATAAGATCTTCAGGTCATACCACATGGATCATTTCACTCCTTTACCTTTAAGTATTGCCATCAGTAATATCTGCGTACTACCCATGTGTGTTGTTCAGTGTCCCTTCCAAAAGCTTAGCTTGGGGACAAAGATCCACTGAGCTGAATTCCTGCCAAAACGGAAGAAAGTTTTATAAAGGGGTAAGAAAGTGAAAATATAGTTTTGCCTTGGACATATACTGGAAGCCCACACATTTGCAAGGGACTTGGCTACCATGGCTTGATAAATTTCCACGTCAGCTGAGCAACAATGATGCACCATGGGTGCTTTCTTGGACCGTGGCAGATACAAAAGGTGATTTTATCAGCTCTTTCATATTGTATTTTTAGCTACCTCTTTTTAAAACCAGCAATTTTTCAAAACTTTCCTTAATTCTCCATACTTACTGTCTCTTCTCACTTATGCTAGAAGTTTAATTTGCTCATGTTTTCCAAGTATCCATCTTTCCAAGCAACCAAAAGGACAGCAATAGATAGTTTATAATATTTTTACATTTCTGCTTGTGAAACTAAACTCACCATTTGCTATTTAATAACCTATTCACAGAAACTGCTTCTTTCCCCACACAGTGGACTCCTGGCCTCTGCTTGTGCAGTCCAGCCAGCTGCAACACTTGCTTTTTAAATCTTTTCACTCTAAAAGACTGACTAGAAATTTCTCTGTCCTTCCAGAAGCAGCCCCAACATGGACATATGTGAGGCTGAAAAGCTGAAGTTAGCCTAACACAGGTTTTTTCTACTGGGTCAATTCAGTGATTATTTGATTCACTGACCTTTCCACAGAATTTCATAAACTTTGCTTCTCCTTTCTAACCTACAATAGAATATGGCATTCAAGTAGCTTTCTCTGAAGAAGCGTTTCAAATGCAGTAAACTGACAATAAAAACAACCAATGATATCATAAACATGGTTTGGGAGTTAAATTAAAACTAGAACATTGCACAGATGTTCAAGTAAATAACTACTGCTGCTAGCAAGAAGGTCAGCATTTTTATTTGACACTTCTAAGTTACAGGTTAATAATTTGGACAAAAAATGTATCTTAAAGTTGAAATTAGACTCCATTTTGGTACTGATATTTGCCATATTGCCATATCTCAATCCTAAAAGTGCAAAATACAAATCCACCAGTTTAGGGTCATCTAAACCTCAGTTTAAGGGTTCCAGCTCGAATGGGGAGTCGTTCACCCTGTGAGCATGAACCGGAGAGGAGCAGGCATGGGGACCTTCACCCATGCCATCGACGCTCGACAGGTTTGGCAGAGCACGCCTGTTTCAAGGCAACACTGAGGAACTGCGGACCGGACTGACACTCCACACCAGAAGAGGCTGAAAACCTTGTAAGTGAGACAAATCCAGAAAAGATGTAACCGAACCCCCCCAGGGAAGTCCACAGTGACAGAGGTGTTGCATGGTGCCGGGCTCAGGTTTGGCTATTGGGATGAATCTCAGCTGAAGCCAAACTGCTAGCAGGACCTAGGATCACAAATTTAAAACTATCCTGTTCCGTCTAAAGATGTCTCTCCTGCAAGTGCTGTGCAGACACCCCTTACGTTGTGTAAGGAGCTATTTAAATTGCTGAAGTTACATGCACACTTGTATGCTTGTGGGATTATAGTCCATGGTAGTATCTCACTTTTAGATATGTTGGCATAAGGCTTAAGAGTCAGTTAGAAAATAGCTTGCAAATAAATGGGTAAAGAAAATCGTATGTACAAAATAAGCATGTAAAGAACCTGTTCTTCAAAGCTTGTATTGAACATTAGTTGTTCTTATAGGTTAAAGAAGAGATTATGAGCAAATTGAGAGTTCAGAATTTAAATGGTTGACAACGCTTTATTTTAAACTACTGACGGTAAAAATGTGAGGAGAAGCGTATTTCTGTTTTACCCATTTGCTATTTCTATATTCCTTGCAGTAACAACATATAGGTATAGGAAATGCATTACGACTATGATAATGATATGATGTAAACCTGGGAAAACAAAGAAACTAATATTACTGAAAATCTCTTTCAGCACACTTTGTTGAGCCTTAACAGTGGCAGCAAAGACTCCCAAACAAGGGTAATCTTTCCTGCCTGATTACTACAATGCTTAGTTATAAGGAGATGAGTTAAGGAGTCTTTTGTAGTGTTAGCCTTCATAATATCTACCTCTCCAGGGTTGAGTAAAACCTTTCAGGTTTTCCGAAGACAGTTTTGATGCCTTAATTGCTATCTTTTTTTTCTGGGCTAATTAACATCAGTTTTCAAAAATCTCCTGCAAGACATTGTAAAACATCACTTGTTAAAGAGATTGTGGGGCTTGCTCTTGACAAATGTGAAGTGACATTCTGCCGGTGTCTTTTGTAAGATCATATAAAGGAGCTGGTTCATCTACCAGAAAAAGAAAAAAATCCCACCAGGAACCAGTGAAAAAGACAATACTCATCATACAGAGTCGCAGGGCTAAGTAAATGGTTCACACGTCTTGCTCACATGAGATGAAAGGGAATGAATCTGAATTCATTTTACATTTGATCACAGACAAGGAATGCTCCAGATCAAAGTGTGCCATAATAATGGAGACTAACTAAATGCAACTAGATCCAAAAACATCTGTCAGGGGTTTGATGTCTAAAAATGGAAATCTTTTATATTAATATATTATTACATAACCACATGAGAACTGAAAGACTCTTGAAGTCTTATTTTGTTTTTGTGTATTGTGGTTGAGAAAATTCAACTAACATACCCCCCTTAAATAAATCTAACACATTGAGAGAAAAGAGAGTGAAATATAATGATGAGTCTTCAACCTCTGTTCTCTTTGTGTATGACCAGACACTATTTTAAAAAAGGCTGACTGCAGAAGTGCTGGTGACCTGAATAAAATATATCAGCAGCATAGGAAATGAGTTTGATGGTTGTAATCCAATTTTCAGTGGACAAGGGTGCACATCACAAAAACCTTCTCTACAATTAGCACTAATTGGCAACTTTTTTGGCAGTCTCTTTACAGAGGCCAAAAATTGAATGGACACAGAGATTAAACTGTCCTTTTGCTCCTGGAAGTACTCTGTTTGAGCAACAGCTGAGATTTATTGGTACGGCAATGTGGAAGAAAATGCAGTGCATCTGAATGCCTTTTACCTGTTCTGGGGATGAGCAGACTCCATTCTTCAGAGCTGTCAAGGCAACATTTATACACTAATTAAGCTACAACAGAAGAGTGAAAACATTTTTTAACACTTTAGCTGAAAGTGCTTAAGAGGCAATAAATATTTGAAGGCGTAGTGAAAAGAAGTGTAGAAACTCAAGCTCTGCAGAAGTGAACAAAAATGGGTTTGTTTCTTTTGGTGGGAGAGGCGTGTGTGTGCAGAAGGCAGCATTGTTTCCTTCTCTTTTTCCTCTGGGATCACTCATTCACTGATGCAACACTTTAGTGTAGTAGGGACGCATCTTTTTTAGCAGTCTGGATGCTCAGAAAGACTGATGCCCTTTCCAAACTGTATTTAGGCGACTGAATTTCAAACTGAGCTCGATCACATAGCTGGACCCATGTTGTTCTGTAGAGGAGGAGGCATGTTTTGCTGCAGGCAGCCTTGCTCCTGAAAAGCTTTTGGAAGTTGTCAGGCTTTAGAGCAGCTCTTGGCTCTGCAGTAGTTGGGACTTGTACTGGCATAGAAGTGACCCTCATATTTCTGGGTGAGTGAAGCTACAGTGCAGCGGAGACTTTGATCCATTACACTGTAATGCAGTTTGCAAAGAAAATCAGGGGACAGAGCAGAGTCCTGTTTCTGATAGGTTACAAAATCTACCCACTCTTGGCTGTAGCTCTCTTTATTGTTGCCATTTCCAAGAAATTGTCTTTCTTATCCCCAGGCCTCACAGATCTCCGCAGTTTCAAAGAAATACATGCAGCTCTGCTTCTGTTGAGACCAGTTCTGTTCTGCTAGCATTATTTTGATTTATTCTAGAGTCTGGTCTCTATTTATTGCAGACCTAAAGGAACTTAGATTGCTGTTATGTTGGTGTGGTCTAACAGTACTAATTTCTGGAAACAGCACTTAGTACTTCCTGAGAGCTGTTTATTTTCATGGGGATTGCTGAACTTCACAACTTTTGTGTCATTCAGTTTTGCCAGTTCGATCTTTCATCCCTCTGGCAGATTAAAGTTCTCTTCTGTTCTTGTCTGAGATTAAGTTCTAACAGCATATTCAGAGAAGGCTCCAAACACTGTTTGTGCTTCTTCTGCAAGAGTTTATTGTCTTCAGAAGACACAGAATAGGTGAGCCAAGAAGATATCACTAGAATTTCTGTTTCTTCTTGTCAACTGTCAATGTTATCGTTGCATTTTTTTGTGGAAGAAACAATCCTTCTGGAATGGATTTAAAGGCATGGCAGGTGATGATGGCTTGGCAGAAGTGATTGGTTGTCTCTTGCAAGTCGAACGTGCAGCTTTCCTTGAGGTGTTCACTCCTTTCAGTGATTTGATATTCACTTACATATTGCAAAGAAATATATGTAAGTAAGTATCATTATAGGCTAGAGTCAATGAGATAGCAAGTGCTACTAATAGCAAGAGATTACATAGCATTAATCCTTGCCAAAAAGTGCCCTAAGAGGTTGGTTATGAAGCAAAGCCTGCGTGAGGGATAGGGTAACAGAGGGCTGTAACTTGAACGACAGCAGCTCTCACTGAACAGGCTACAGATCTTTTACATGAAGCAAGATGCAACAATGTTTGATCTACCCTGACAAAACTTCCCCTTTAGCTTTCTTACACTCTCAGGTTTCTTTTAATTATTCTTTTTCAAGAGCTTGTTATTTTAATGGGAGATAGGCAAGAAAGGACTTTTCCATATTCTTTATCTGTATTTTTACCAAATCTTTAAAAGCAAAGTGAAAAAAAGGATATACAGCTGACTACAATGAAATGGCAAAATATGCTGCATGCAGTAACAAAGTTTCAATACTTTTCAGGGTAGTCTGTTTTCAAATACCAATACGATTCTGCTGATGCTGTTCACATTCGGTACGCCCTTGATTCATGTATACTATAGGCAACAAAAATCAGTGGCAATCAGTTCTTCACCCTGAGCAGATCTGCTAAAGTAAACCAGAGCCAAACTATTAGCAAAGAATAGTATTGCGCATAAAGATGCCTGCAATGGTTTCCAAGCTTTAAACTCCCAAGTATGACAGAAATGCCAGTTTCTGGAAGTGGTTGTTTGCATTTCTTTGACTGAGTGAGCAATTTTTTATATGCACATTGTTTCAATTTAACAAAAGTTGTTAACTAAATTCTTTATTGTTCCATGGATAAGTATTATATATACTAGTACTCCAGGCAAGTATAAAAAAATACTTCAATGAACACAGCTTTGTATGCTAACAACAGTTTCCAGACTTCTGGAGGTTTGGGTCATTCTATTTGACAGTGTTTGCAGCATATTTTTAGTGTCTTCTGACAGTAAATTACCTCATTTATTATTAAAAAACAAGATGAGCTGTTATTTAGAACAGATTATTTTCTTAAATCAAAATGAGCTGGCTTATTAAATTGCGAGATTAGTTAAAAAAAGTTAAAAAAAAGGAAGATTTCCTATCCCTTTTATTTATTAATTTTAACTTGTCTCATACTAAGACCTATTTTGACCTCTGTGGCAGTAAATTAGTTCTCCTTATATAATGCTCTCTTAACAGAACACGAGGATGAAAAATCCTGGCTCCAGGAATTCACCAGGAGTTTTGCCATTTCAGCAAGGCCAGGATTTGACCTAAAATGTCTACTGGTACACAGATGATCCTGTTTTGTCAGGGAGGTTACACTGAGGAATGATGTGGCTTTGCATATGTTGTGCTCTACATGCATTTGGTCACCATACTCCACAAGTTCTCCTCCTCTACAATGGCAGTCGGGGCTAACTGTGTGGGGAAGGATGAGATGGACCCGAGGAAGCAGCTCTAACAAGATCACAAAACAAAAAATCTCCTTTTGCATAGCTCTGTGCCCAACAGTGTCTGAGGAAAGGAAAGGAAACAAACCTGAAGCAATTGCTCTTCTCATCCCATGTCTTCAAAACCCAAGGGCAGAAATGTCCAGGTGATTTCAAAAGTACCAGACTGGATTTTGACAAAAAAATGAACCAGAGGACCCATACTGAAAGCATCGCTGTGGAACACACCTGTGACCTACAGGCAACTTCCAGGTTAACAGTTTAAGGAAGATTTGATTTGGCTGGAAATCTCCCAAGCCTACCTCTCGATGACCTTCAGGAGGGGCTGTATTGGGACCATCTTGTTGTAGAAGGGCTGACTGAAGAATGATGCTGGGTCTCCCAGTCATTTCTTACTATCCCGAGCATCTTCCTTCTGGCTTTGCTCTGAGAAATTCCTTCTCCAGTCCTTCTGTCTCTCCTCCATCTCCTTCATTTCATCCTCAGCTGCCGTTTCTGTCTCCCATAGGTTGTTCCCAAACTCCTGTACTCCCACACACAAGATTCTAGACTCTTCCTTCTACCATTCAGGTTCAGAAATCCCTGCTTCCAATTACTTCTCTGTTAATGTTTCTATAAATGGGTGACTGGTGGATCTTTTACCTCCGCGTTGCTGCAATTCAGCAGAGCGCATTTTGAAAACAGCAGCTTGGTGAATGAGCTGCCAGGATGAGCAATCTTGCAATTACCAGTGAGCATCCTTGGAAACTTCTGGTGGTTACTGCCAGCAAAACACAACGTTAGTTCAATACCTGTAGTATTGTTACGGCATGCCCTTTTCAAAGACATATAAATAGTGAATATTTCAAATACTGAAACAAAATCACATAGGGAAATAATTAGAAGATGCATTATTAGTGTCACATCTCTCACTAATATTCAATTTACGTTTTCTGCATTAACAAGCAAGCAGTTAATATTTCAAAGGAACAATACGAACAATAACAATAATAGAGTTCAAATAAATTGAGGAAATGACATATGATGTACTGAACTTGGTTTTAATTCAGGGCTCCAAGCTGCTTAGATAGCTCCTATGCTTGTTAAATTCATGCAGGTTTTGCCCTCAATATGTTTCACATTACTGTCTGAGCATAGCTGAGCTGACTTGCTCTGAAAGCAAAAAACGAGAACTAATTCATAGCGAAGTCAAAGAGATACCATGCAGTATAAACATCAGAATCTACTTTTTTTTTGGCTGAGCTTCTGTAGAGTCTGATGGCAAGTCAGATCATTATACAAGGGAATTTCAATTTCCGGAAATTGTTTAGGCTGACTCTTTATTCTGGGGTCTTTGAAGGGTTTTGATAGACAGTCAGATAGGCACTGACATTGCCTATCTATCTGTCGCAGCACACTTCACAGAGCAACCAATTCTATCATTTTGTTGTCTTTTTCCAGACTTTTGTAATGCAGTTCTCTATGTTTAACTTTTTATCAAGGTGAACTAAAATTTTTCTAAGAGAAATTTCTTTAACTTTATTGAAAATTTTCACAACGCAAGCTTTGCACGAGTCTTTGAGCTCTGATATTTATTTTATTTATTAAAATATCAGCAGATTTACTGTGAAAACTAGAAATCCTCACTTCATGAATCTCTTTACTGTTGTGCATTGATAGAATAAATTTTCTTCCAAAAACTGCCTTTTTTCTTGGTACCTCATCCTGACAGTGAATTTAAATAACAAACAAATATGACTTAGTGAAAATCCAAAAGTAACTGAATTATTCTTTTCATTAGTATTTCTGCAGTGACCTGTATTATGTTTCTTAACAGTTATTATAAAGCCACAATGTAAAACCTACCTCTTTTTACTTTAAAGGGCTACATTTCATGTAATAAATCCAGTAAAATGACTAATTCTACTAGTAGACTAAGGACAAAGCTGTTTATACAGAAACACTGCGGTGCAAAACATGCTCAGGAAGCAACTTCTGACAAACGAAGAATACAGACTCTTGAGTAACAATATTTGGGGTTTGCTGATATAGAAAGAAACCTGATCTTGGCATTTTTTACTTTGTTTTTCTAACTTATAACATTTTTTCTTTTAGCCTTGAAAGCTAAAGATTTTAAAGTTTCATTTAATTAATTTGGAAAACATCATTGGTTTCATTTTCCTTTTAAAAATTTCTAATTTTTGTCTTGAAAAATATCTATAAGGTATGTGGAGCAATAAATGAACATATCAGTTCCTACACTGACAGCTTTCGGTTTTAATGGACCTCCAGCCTTCATCTTCTAAAGACGCAATTAACTGAGTTCAAACTCTGACATTAAAATTGCCTCTACATCTGCGATGCTGAGACCCCTCGGCTGCCTTTCACCTGAACAGGCAGTTTTGGTGCTCTGAGGATGGCTGTTTTTTAAGTCTTTGGCTTAGTAGTGTCCACCTTTGCAAATTCAGTGCCCCAGAATCTGTTCTCAACTCCATGTAATGTCATTTAAAAGAATAAACTCCTGTTATTTAGCCACAGTGCTTAGTATTTTACTAGCATGAAACCAATAGCCTTTGTACTACCTAGCAGATCAAGGGTTGAATCTATATCTTTAACCTATGTCATTGCACCTTAGCTGTTCTGAAGGATCACTGTGAAATTCAGCGTTTATAACAACCTCTGATTCCACTTCTTAAAGCAACCTGTAAGGTTCAAGACCTGATCCTGCAACTACTTCCGAGAAGGAATAGTCTTATTTATCCCACTAACTTCATGTTTTGCTTGACCTTTTCACCCAATAAGTAGTGAGTGATTGCACAGACAACTTGAAAAACATTTTAAAGAATTTTTATATTTTAGTAGAACCTACTCTGTGAGAAAGAAAAAAAGTCATTTTTTAGAAGGCCACTGATATATAGTTTAGATTTTTTAGCTCTGAAATATAAACATTATGATCTAGGAAAGATCAGACCTGGTTCTTGATTGTTGATCCAAGTCAGTTTAGATTTTGTCAGATGGTGGCTTTGTTTGCCTATTCCTCCCCAGTTACATCAACTCTCTTTCTTTCCAAAAGCAAACCCGCCTCCAGCAAAGGCTTATATACGACCCTGGGGGCCTGCAGCTTCTCCCTGCAGGACAGTGACCAGCCCATTAACACCGGCTGCGTCCTGCCCAGGAGCCAGAAATCAAACTGGCCCTGCAGGACTCTCTTCTCCCATGAGGCAAAAGCCACCCAGCTGGGTGGTGGTCAGCATCCCTTCTTTAAGGCTAATGACCCATCATGAGCCCGCCCTGCATACAGGACTTGTTCCTCCTCCCCAGCTATGGCATGTCAATTGAAAGGGTATTTTATTCCTTCCCAATGCTTATTTTTCACGCTCCACCTAAGAGAGGGCTGCAGGGTCAGATTTGCAGCCATGATGTCCAGATCTCATGCTCCCAGCGGGCCCCGCGTCTCCCTGTTCCCTCTCTCTCCCACCTCTACACCAGCAGCATGAGGCGACGTGCCACGCTTACACCTCCCTCCTAGCCACACTTCCCGGGCATGAGGTTCATGGTCTGCCTGTCCCAGAGGGTCTGAGAAACCTGCTTTAAAGCCCGGAGTTAGACGCTGGCTTTTGGCTGTTACTTGGGAATTAAATCCTGCCCCAGCCCCACTACCCGGCGGAGCTGAGAAAGGCTGTAAACCCAGGCATGGCGCATCAGGACAGTGAATTTCACTTCATCTGCTGTAATTTCAGCAGTTTTATGGGGTAGATTGCTTTCTCCAGCATAACGGGCAGAATACCTCAGCTGGCCTCTGTCAGCAGCTGAAAACATAAATTGTGCCATTCTGCTAGTACCTCAGCCCAGGGCAAGGAGCTCTTTGGGTCGTGCACTCATAGTTCTTATTGGTCTCCTTAAGACTCCTTCATATTTTAACTAATTCTCCTATTTTTTTCCAGCATGATCCATAATTGTTAAATACATCATACTGGTTTTGGCTACCCTACCGGCCCAGTCCTCACTGCCTACAGGGTGTATAGGTTAACCACAAGACAGGGAGCGTCGGAGTGACTTGAAGGGAGGGAATGCAGAAGCCTGGAGTTTTAAGCTCCTTCTTTTCCTAAAGCAGGAGAAAAATAAAAGATGGTCACTTCCCTTTGGAAAGTGCCTCCACATCTCCTTCAGTGTTTTTTTACAGCATTCTGCTGGTTCAGTATTCTGCAGGTGGTACCCTGATGTTCTTCAGCTCTTTTATGAAGAGCAATCTGCATTTCTTTCATCAGCGTGGAAGCTACTCTCCAGATCACTCTAGGGAGAGGGAGAAGGAAATCCACTTCCATAATTATATTTCAACCACAAAAACAAGGCACGGCTAGGTGTGAGGAGAAGGGTCACATCATCCTTTGAATCTCTGTTCTCGTAATTAAGGAGACTGAAGTAAGTTCCATAGGGTTTTCCTTCTTGGGTAGGATCTTCTTCTGCTGTGAAAATGTGTTTCAGGCTCAGCTTCTTCAGGCACATCTTCAGTCAGACTCTAGACCCCCATCCATTGCCCAGTCACATCATATTATAAGAGGGAGCAATGGGGCACATTTTGGCTTTATCTTGACATATCTCTACTCCACAGACTCTTCCAGCCCTTCCTTAAATCTTTTTAATCCCAGCAGCTATGTTTTCTCTTGGCTTCTTCCCTTCTGTTGCCTGTGCTAACAACTTCACCCTGAGCTAGCAGCTCCCAACATAAAAAAAATCATGTTTTCCTTAGTCTGCAGGCCAGATTCTGATCTTAGTCATGACGTTGTAAAGGGCAATACTTATTTAATGAAGGTTAAAGTCCACCCCATCATCATCTTAGACTGTTCTTCCAGAGCTTGTGTTCAGCTATTCTGACTGCAGTCCTCAAAAGTGAGACTTCCCTCAACTTCAAAGTTGAAGGCTACCACATTGCAGGCATGGGCTCTCAAACACATTTCTGTTTAAAGAAAAAAAGAGAGAAACATTTACTGCTGAAATTTAACCATATTTTAGCTGTGACAGACGTTAGAAGTGAATATTTTTTAAAATTTTGTACAGCAGGAAGTTCTGTGTATCCCCAGCATAAACAGGATTCAGAAAAAATCAGGAAGAATTAAGCCTGTTCAGTATTTACCTACCCAGGTCTTTTCTTCATGGAACATTTGTAGTGGTACAATTGAGTTCTATGACACAAACATCTCAAAAATAGATCTGACATACTAATTTCCACTGCAGGAATATCTGGCAGGGTCAGATGCATGTGACACTTAAGGTTTTGCTGATTCAAGCTGATTCAATCACTGCAAGAGCTCAGAAGCAATTTTTAACATTGTATTATAATTTTTATTATATCACTATATTTTAATTCAGGCTTTTCTTCTTAAAACTTGACTTTGTACACCTTCAGCCTGTATTCAAGCTTGCAGTCTCTCTTTAAGTGGCTCTTTCCTCCAGAAAGAGTGAAACTGAGGAGAAAGGCTGAATGCAGTTGCTGGGCTGGGTTACAACCTACTCATCAATAGATTACATGCTTATAGGAAACTGAATTTACTTGGGTACAATGAGGATGAGAGTGAAAATGTGCACACAGTAAGGACTAGCAACTCTTTCATTTAGTTAAAATCACTTTTCCAAAAATCCTTTTCCAGTATAAGAAGGCTGCAAACAGATTTATTTTTAATCTTGGGAAAAATTAAATTCCTAATAGCTATTGAGAGGAAAATAGAGGATTCCAGTCATATATGAAATTACTTCTGACACAAAATATCTTGTTCTCCAGATGGTAATAGAATAAATGAGAACCTATCCATGCCCACAGATGGCTTTGCCTACCAACCTCATATAAAGCACAAATACATTCCTTGTCTTTCAGAAAAGGATTTAAACACTCTTGCTGCCCTGAACTTTTTAATTTCTATTATTCTATTACTAAATATAAAATTGTTTTTACCATTTTTCTAATGCTTTCCTTTGTTACTTTCTTTTTGAAAAATATAGTATAAGATGGAAGATCTCTCACTTGAAGATTTTAGAGTTAAGGGACGTGTTTGTCCTTTTGCTGTAAATATCCGAATCATCCCTCCATGCAGGGTCTGGGGCACAGCTGATTTAAAGTTCTCTTACAATAATAGAATCTGACATATTCTGAATAAAACTTTTAATAGTCACCTTGGAGGTATTAAAGGTGCTTGCAGTTGGCAAACTATTACAATCCACTAGTAAGTGAAATCTGCAGCCCCACTTGGAAACTCCCCTTTTGCTAGTGGAAGAAAATAGCCTGCTGTGCTTGTTGTCTTTTTTTTCTTCCTTTCTTTTTAAAATTTTGCCTTGTTGTCCAATAAAGTTGCTCTGAGGCCTGGCCTTCAAGCCTATGGTGTTCTTTACAGCTCCAGCTGCAGTTTTGTGGCAATGTTTCAGCATTGTACAGGATAAAAAGAGTCCTCTGATTCAAGCATGTGGAAAGGAGATACACAATGTAAACCCACAACATATCTACCGCGCACCAAAGGGGGTTGCCACATGATAGCAGCAGTCTGCCAAATCCTCTGAACTTTTGGCATCTAATAATAGGGACGGTGCAATAAAAGAAAATCAAGGAAGGAAATTATTAGGGAGCTGGGGAAAGGGTAGGACTTATGTCACTTTTTGCAGGGCAAACCCTTTATCCCACTTCATTAATGCAACGATGATTGGATTGATAGAGGCTTAGCTCGGAGTACATCTGTTGGACAATAGCTGCTCTTTATTTATCTCTGTTCCGTGTATCAAAAAGTATAAAGAGACGTTTACACTCTTCCTACACTCCAACCTCTCACCCCAGTCCCAGAGTCCGGAATTTTCTTTCCCACTGTTTTGTTTCGATTAGAAAGGATATGCTCAAGTACCGCCTTTGTTCCCACTTCAGAGAGATGGTCTCTAGGACCTGCAGTAACCTCCAGCAAGAAAGCAAATTGAGCGTAGTAACCCTCAGGGCACTATTGATCCCAAAAGAAAAACATAGGAAAAGCACACATGAAAATATTTTCTGAGTACTACTTTTAAAAAATGTGAAGAAAAAGGTAGCTTATATCTTAAAACATGAGTGTATATAACTAGCTGAGTGATGATTTATAAATATGTATTCACTAAGTGTATATTATATTGCTTTACTGACATAATAAAAATTGTCAGACTTTGGCTTTTTTTTTTATACTTTTATGAGGTTTTCTAAGAAAATATACCTCTTAGGATGATAAAAGTAGCACCACAAAGAAAGGTTTGAATAGTTACTCAGAACAACTTCATGTCTTTGTAAGACTAATCCCAAAATAACATAGCACAGAAAATGACTACTACTGACTCAACTTACTTTGCTAAATTCTGCTCTCAGTTTACATGACTGCATATCCCATGAATTCCAGGGGAGTCATCTGACTTTTCTGACTTTTTTTAACTTGAAAACTGTTACATGGAAAGCTAACGATGTCAATGGAATCAGCTCAGACTTATTTAAGTGATGGCAGAGTGTGGTTATAAATAAAAGCTTTCATCATATTGCACAAAACTATGATCTCTAATTACCTCAGAACACGTGGCTTAATCTCCTTTATTCATTTGTATTTTTATTTTCCATGTCTTTCCTCTGAGAAGTCTTCCAGATATTTGCACAGTAGTTTTCACATGCTGCTCTCCCTTTAGCTCATTCTCTGAGTTCATTTCCTTTCTATGTCACTCCATTCCTAAATATCAGTGTTCATTTTTTTCCCTATCCTCTCTTTCTCCTGCTTCAATCTCTCGGGTTTATTACACACTTTTTAAAAAGTCTTTTTTTTTTTTCACCTTACCAGGTGAAATGCTTTTCCCCAGAACTCTTCTATTGTTAAAATGACTGTTTCTGCGTCAGTTGCAACGTCAGGAGCAAGCATTTCCTCCTGGAAGAGAATTAGCATGCCGGAGCATTTTATTTTGTTAGAGTGAAGTTTGAGGACAGAAAGGACAACATCTGCTAGTTGAGAGCAAGGCATATTATCTATCAAACCACAGTAACCAGCCACCCAGCATGTTCTCAGGCAGTAGTTCTGCCAGGACTGGTCCGAACCGGTTAAACCCAGTTCTATAATGGCGGCGAAAAGCAGACGTGTGTGAACTTCAGTAACTTCACTCTTTTCATTGTTTAGCAATACTTTGAGTTAGCCTTATGCCAGTTATTGCCGCTAGAAGAGAGAAAGTCAGCTGGAATTAATTGATTTGATTTATCCATTTATGAATAATGTCAAAGAAAACTCATTAACTGCAGTATTCCGCTGGTTCTCTGTAAGGGAAAATCTCAATAGCAACAAGCATATCACCCAGGCAGTTGTGAAGTATTTAGAAACCACCAGAGAGGAAAGAAAATAAAACTATTTTGACAAGAACTTGTGAAAAATTAAATTCAATCCAATGCTGGAGATTAGAAACAAGACTTGCGCAGTTTAATGGGAAGAATAATTAACTAACAACTATACGAAACCACCAGAAAGCCATTCAATATATTTGTCATCTTATGGCTCCTTTTGAGCAAGATCTTAGAAATGCAAAGGAATTATTTGTAGATATTTTGCTATGAACAAAGCTTGCTAAAAGGAAGGTAATTATAGAATAACTTTGCTTTTCTGTCAGAGGTGGTAGTGCATTCTCAGAAAGTTAGATGTGGCTTACCTGTGGCAAGAGGTAAGCTCGTTCCAGCCAGCTAATTCATTTCCATCTTTTCAGCAATTGGGTACTGGGAATTGAGAGTCTAATTTCAGCAACCACTCTCCAGTGCATCACTGGTGTTAGGTCAAGTTTCTGACCTCAGTAAATCAAAGGGACAAAAATTTTACTGGTGAAATTTTAAGGTTTACAAAGGTTCAGAATGTAGAGTCCTTCTCAGACACCACAGATATTTTCGGGAACATTGCCATCTGTCCTGGGACCCTTGAACAATACTGCAAGTATCTTTGAGATGCATCATATTTCAGAATATTATTTCTGTAAAGTTTGTGGCTATTGCTTATGTTTTGTATTTTTTGAGAAGCAAGAGCTCTGCCTGAACCCATGACTCCCCTCCACCCCCCATCCAGCGTAGCCACCAGAAATTCACATGATAAAACATTAATTTTTCACTATAAATCTCTTTGAAGAGAAGAGGCAAACAAAGAATAGAAAAGTACTATCATAATTACATTTGATGGGTGAAAAATAGATTTTAAGTAGGAGTCTTTTCACCAGACATCTTATTTTCAAAAGTCCAGTGCTAAGTAGAACCATGTCACCTTGGAGTCCCTCCATAGCTAATGGAGATAAATAAGCACCATCACAAGGCAGTTCATCTGTTGTATTCTAACTGTCTATATTAGGAGGAAATGAATCTGTACCTATAAACAGAGCCCAGTTCAGATTAGCAGTCTGTCAGTGACTCACTCAGATTTAAAAGTCTATCTTTTGATGCCTGTTAGGGCCGATTACTCTTGTCCCCGGTCACTTGACAGGCTGTACAGCAAGTCTAAATCAGAGCCACAAACTGAAAACAGATTTCTGTTGTGTCAAGCCAAAGCCTCAACTGTGAGGGCAATCTCTGAATGGCAATTTATAAAAATAAATTATATTCTCTGAGCTAGAGGGAAAAAAAAAAGAAAAAGTGAATATCTAAATAGCCAAGGATGAGGAATTGCTTCCTGATTTATATCTTTCCATTTCAGAAAGCTGCTTTCCTTTTGTCAGGCTGGCATGTGCGCTGCTTCTTTTGTGCCAAGCAAGAATTTTCAGAGAGTTCAGAACATAAATGAAAGGTCACAGAAGTATAGTTTGCTTGCACTAAATCTTCAAAGCAAAGAGGCTGCTAATCACCAAGGATGAAGTCTAGCATAGCAGAAAAGCTTGAAACAGCTTCTTCAGAGAATGTTTTAACAATCAGACCCCTTTCAGGGAGGGGGGAGAAGTAAGCACACAATTGCAACCTTTATCTAATAATCACTACCAGCGGCTGTAATACCACCTTTTCCTCAGAGACGTGATATATCAACATTTAAAGGCAATATCGGAGGGAGAGAACATTAATATTATTCAAAACGAAATCCGTTCTTTGATTTCCAACATCTATCATTTGTTGAAATAATAAATTGTTAATTTTTCTTTTTCTCTAAAGACAATGCAGTTCTTTGTATTTTTTTTTTCTTTTGCGACGCTTCATATCTGGAACATTTACAAAAAAGAGAGTTAAACATGGAAATAGTTCAAAAGGCTTTAAGGCCAGCACACCTCCCCCTCCCCATCCTTTGCTAAGCAGGCTGCATGAGATACATCAAAGCTTCTGTCGATGAATGTGGTAACTGTTACCCCGCACTGTACATGCTAAGAGAGAGCTAAATCCAAAAAGGAACTTGGGCACTGAAATATGTTAAAACTTCTCAGTTGCTAACTTCACCATCACTAGCTTTCAGCATCTGGTCCCCAGAGTGGGATGCAGGGCGGTGAGTTGGGCCCTTGGTCCTCTTGGAGGCGGAGCAGAGGAACATCTAAACACCCGACGGGGTGCCCCAGTCCCACCGCTACCTGGCTGCCTGGCCCTTAGCCTCGGCTGCACGATGGACACTCCAGAGCCACCACCTTGGTGTTTCTGATGCAGATATTCTATACATTCCTAAGGTATGGGAGGGGAGTTAGTCTTTTCTTCAGAAGTGGGAAAAAAAAGCTGTAAGGGGGGTGTTTGTGGCCTTCTTTTGTATAGTATAGTGGTGCAGAATCTTTAAAATTATGGGCTATAGTCTTTCAAGAGGAGCATTGGAATATTTAATTTAATTTCTGCTGAACTACAGAAAAAAATATTAGGGATTTTATAATTTACTATTTTATAGTTTAATGTTTTACTGTATTAATTTAAGTTTTTATTTTAACATCGATTACAAAATTTAATTGCAATAAAGCAAAATATATAACAGAAAATACAGTAAAAGTAAATTATGATATTTTATTACTGGCAACAGCTCACTTCCTCTTGAGCAGATGACTGAGAAGCAGTTGTAAATACCAACTGGAAATTTCTTTATACTGGTTAGAAAGCAACTAATTATTTTTTATAACAACAATGGCAGCTGAATGCCCTTGCGGAAGGGCAGGAAAAGGGAGTAGAACTCCTTTCTTCTTAGATATTTAGATGTGCAGCAAATAATAACAGCTAATTTTCGTTTTCCTGATGAAAGTCAGCAATCAAAGACAATTAGCTCTGCTCAGACTAGACTGAAATGAGAAAGGGTCAGAGAAGAATAACAAGGATCTTCAAAGATGTTGAACAACTTTCCTATGGGAAACAACTAAGCAGACAAAAACTTTCAGACTGGACATGACCGAGGATTGATATGGAAGTGGACTACAAAACCCTAAGTGGCCTGGACAAGTTGAATAGAGAATTACTGTTTACTGCTTTTTCTACTACAGAACTATAGGGCCTCAACTGAGGGAGGGAGCCTCACAGCAAACAAGGAGGTCATTCTTCACACCACTTCTAGCTGTGTGAAGCTGTAGGACTTGGTGTCTCAAGATGTTATTGCTGATAAAAGCCTCCAACTCCTCCAGGGAAAGTGAACAAATGAAACACATCGCAGTTGAGAAAAATGAAGGAAAAAGTATTTTTGGCAAGGGATGTCCCTGAGCCACAAATTGTTGGGGGCCAGCAAAATATTCTGGGGAGTTATTACTGCATCCCTAGCTTGTTTCTAGCCTCCCTGGGCATCTGCTGCTGTTGGAGGTAGGCTATTGGGCTAGAGGAGCCTGGGGTCTAATTTGGCATGGCTGCTGTGTGTTTGTGGATGAAAGCTGTAAATTGTTCTTAGCAGTAAGAACAGAATCCAGACCTCCTTTAGTGCCCTATGAATGTCTTAGATGAGAGGTGCAGAGCCTCGGTCACTCTTCCAGATCTCAAATGCATATTGAGTTATGGTCCTGACATCTCGAGTAAGCAAAGATCACAGATGAGTGACTATCTTTAAGCATTTGATTCCAGATATGGAAAAGAAAGCAGATTTTTTTAAAAATCTTGCTCATGTCAGATCTGTAAGTGTCTTACTAAATAGAGTTTAAGATGAATTCAACATTTCTAGAGAACCTCATTCCTAAATTGGAAAGAACTTTTAGTGACAGTGAATTAATGCTATCATCTGCTAGAAAGGCACTGATTCAATAGAATCAATAGATTTTCTATGGCTCAATAGTCCGAAGTCACAATGTGATAAAAAGTGGTTTTGTAAGAACTATACTACAGCTGAAAATGTAGTTCCCATAAGATCATTTAATATAATCTCATCATGAATATTAGCTGTTGTTTCAGTTACTAACGTAATCAATAACACTAGGGAAAACATAGACATACTAGTTTTGTTTATCATCAAAACAACTGAAAACATGCTTCCACTGATTTTGGCATCTTGACTATGCTGGTCATTTAAAAAATTAATCTGTTTTCATAATGCTTCTGATACAATTATGAAATGTTTGTATCAAGAACTCCATATGACCAGCTTCTGGAATTTTGATTTCTCTTCTGCTATAATCTCCGTTCCATACTGCTTTAGCAAAATTAAAAACCCAATGAAAAGTTTTAAAGAGCATTAAAGTTCTTGAAATTTTAGAGAGCTGCAGAAAATCGTCTAGTCTGTTGGAAGATCATTATATGTAAAAGAAAACTAACTCCAGTGAACTCATTCAAAGTCATTCTGCCTGACAAAAAAAAGACTTTTTTTTTTCCCTGGAAGAGGAGCTGCCACCAGTTTTCATTGCCTGTGGTAGTATGGGTGCCTGGGCAGTGTCTCTGATGCTTTTGCTACCAGTTGGGTATTTCTTAACTAAATTAGGTGGCAGCACATCTCGTACAACAACATTCCTGCTGTAGCTTGAAGACCTGGAAGAAGACAGAGCACATTCCCACGTGGGAGGCCTGGAAGAGAAAAGCAGTCATAGGTATGATGCAGGCAAACACCTGCAGCAGGAGTTCAGGGCACACATTGGCATCCAAGGCTGATCATGTTCACAGGAGTTTGCCCTCATCCTCTATGTTACACAAAAAAGAGTTTGCAAATTAGAGATGCTGATTAGGAACACCCCCATAGTCTCCCAAATGACATTCTATGTATAATCTGAAAAACCTATGCTATGAGAATATATAAATATTCCAAAAATTCATTATCTTCTTTCATACATTGTGGTGAGGAAGGCAATTGTGTGCTTTCACGGTAGATAAAAAAGCTACTTTCTGAAGGCATAAAACTGTCTCCTTTCAGCATTCTTAATCCAAGATCCAGACCAAGGATCAGAGGACAATAAAAAGAAATAATAATGGGACAAAAATAATGTAGGGTTACTGCAAGTAAACAGATACAGAAGAAAGATCATTCTATTTAATCAACTTTCTGAAGTTTGTGACAAAGGAAATTCATTCAAAGGGAGCATTTTGGAGGGGAAAAAATGGTCTAAGTGCACAATGACTTCAAGATTACTGACATGAGAGCAAAATAAAGGCCTAAGATAAGAACAATCCTCTCAATTAGAGATAAAGGGCAAGCAGAACTTTCTGCCCCAGTGCAGACATCAGTCTTTGAAATTTTCAAAACTGAGATATTGTGGCCTAGCAAAATGGAGTGCCAAATTACCCGCTCCTTGCAGGTCAAGTTGGGCTCCATCTAAGCCAATATGATACATTAAGTGAAAGGGAGCAATGCTTTGCTCTGGTCCAGCATCAGAATGCAGCAAAGGCAGTGCAAGAGGCTGAACTGGGAATTAATGACAAGGATCAGAGGAGACAGAGTTGTAATGGTGGAGTCCATGTCACATCTGAGCTACCAAAATGTGTAGCTTTTGTGAGGTCTTAAAGATACAAAAAATATATTAATCTTTAACATCAGGAATGTAAACTGACTGAAACTCTCTGGCACTCTGTAGAATTTGAATGTATTTTCCCAGTTTCTGAATTAGAAATCCCTTTTCTTCACAGCTGCCTGCAATACTTGCTCATTATCTCTGCCCTCTGATAGTTTTAATCTTTCTGGGATTTTCATGGTTCTCTCTAAAAGAATTCTATTTTTATTCTGTTTTCCGTTCTGTTTCTGCTGGAATACTTTGTGTGTGCACATCTTTCAGCAGTTTTTCAAGGCTGTTCTTTTGCATCTGTAATTAAATCCAAAACTGGTAAAAGAAATTGCTCCACAAGCAGGTCACTTTCCACATGTACATCATAGCTCTGTGGGTGGCTGTTTGAAGTATGTAGTTGCTTTATCTTGCAATCTAGAAGTCTCACTCCATGTCCTCAGCAGCAGTGTAACATCCTTATATCCCTTTATAACTTCGGCAATATCAGTCCTCTGCTCTGTACCCCTACGATGTTTTTCCTGCAGTTTCCGGTTTCAGCATCTCCTCAAGGAAACTTTGTACGATACATTGCACGAGCTCAGATGCAAATGTAGCCTTTCAGAGACAGATCCTAGAATTCAGATTTGGACATAAGAGGACAAACTCATCTTTGTTGTGCCCAGGTTCTCAGGCTGCTGCGTTCATACTCTTTTCCTTGATGGATGCTAGGACTTCTTACGGGTTTCGCAAACGGATTGTCCTGATAATGAATGCAGTGGGCTGAAACTGAAGCCAAAGGCTGAATCTGAGGTACAAAGCAAGAC
Source organism: Pluvialis apricaria (assembly GCA_017639485.1). NCBI lineage: Eukaryota > Metazoa > Chordata > Aves > Charadriiformes > Charadriidae > Pluvialis > Pluvialis apricaria. The sequence continues at coordinate 188,784,755 of CM030007.1, read as the reverse complement.
CTTTTATCAACTACCTACTGCAACACGGGCAGTAAGACAGTGTAAAAAGAGCTTCTATCGAAGCGTGTCTTTGATTTGGGCTTAGCCCAGGCTCCAAGTGTGCTAGTGCTTTGGCAGGGTGCCCTGGCAGCCTGGTATTAGCTGACTGCCAGGCACTGGAAGCCCACTGCTTTACTTAAGAATAATAATACCTCCAATAATGCGGCACCATTGTCATCATTGTCATAAAAATAAGGAGGTTTTTGTGCTCGTAAAAAAAATCTTAATATGCCATTCCTATTATCTCGTCTTAAGTTTACATGGGAATAGAGCTTACTAGCCTTTAACCTACGCCTACTCCCTCCACATAATAACGGGTTCACATTAAGTAAATGCCAAAGAAAACTGACTTCTAACATCTTTCTGACCAGATAATGATTTATTTTTTATTTCTAACTTTACTTCCTAAGTTTTCTTTTGCATTATTTTGTCTCTTTTTAATCCTCTCTGATGATAAAATAGTCTGTTCCCATCATTGCGGCTAACCAAGTCATCAAACCAGTGACCTGTCCTTATTCTGATAGTTCCCATCCCCTTGCTTTTTTTCCCACACTAACCATAAGATAATAAATTTTGTTTGTAATTAAATAATCCCTGAGTGAAATCCATAAGTAATATTTTTAGCAGGTACCCTCTCTTCCAGAGGAATATCCTGTCATTAAACTACAGAACTGTGCTCACTCTTGCTGCCCTCTATTACTACAATGAATCGTGAATTCTTTATTAGCAGACTGGCATCGCTTGACAAAGAGATATAGAGGACCAATCCACCGCAGGATAACTAGGAGATGAGAGATCTGGGATTGAATGCTCTCAAGTCTAGAAAGATGAATATACCAAGTCATTTGTTTGTCTTCTGTAACTGCTGTCTTCAAGAAAGGAATGGCCAATCCATGAGTTTTGAAGAAACCATGTAGGCACCTGATAGCAGAAGTAACACAGAGTATAGACAATAAATTCCAGCCTGGCATGTGTGACTTTACAATCCCAAATCAGCACATGGATCTTCAAAACACCTCTAGCTTTTGCCTTTCGTGGACCTCATTTTGAGATGCTTGGTTCTCCTCAGGCGGTGAATAAGGTGCTCCGAGGGCTCGCTCAGGTGCATGGGCTCCGTGCTGAGATCCACATGGCTTAGCATTAGATATTCCTAGGTGAACATCACATTGACTGTGTTGGTTATGAAGCCAGGCCTTAATTATTTAGATTTGCTCTAGTTTAATCACATAGAAGTTTATTCTATTGAAACAGATTCAAATGTAAGAATAGTCATATTGTGCAGTCCAGTACGCTCACTGACATCTGTATTACTTTTAATAATAAAAAAAAAAGGAAAATATCAATTTATTATCAAATTGATGCAAGGCTGTCCATCACATGAAAAATACTTTGCATTAAGAAACTAATTTGTCAAGCACCAGTGAAGTCTGTTCCTTATCTTGTGAGCCAAATATATTAAAATACGCAGCTTACTGTATCATCCACTTTCAAATCAGAGGCTTGCTCAGCTGACCACCATTTTCTTCTCCTTCAAAAAGCTGCAGAGCATTGTCTGCAGATCTAACTGCATACAAACCAGAGAAGTCTAAAATAATCATTGACTGTTATGCTGGTATTTAATATTTTGTCTGTCTTTCCTTTCCTTTTTCTTACTTTTCACTGGTGACTGCTGTTATTTTGACTTTCCTCTTCAAAATGACCGTCTTATGCAAACCAGAGAGTTTGTGTTTTGAGCTCTTCTTGATGCTAAATGGACTGAGGTTTCATGTTGATTCTATATCCCATCTTTTCCTCAGTGTGAAGAGAACAGTCTTGCTATTACCTCCAAAACATGAGAAGGAAGCACAGGCACTAAAAGATTAAACGCTGGGCACTGAGAGGTATTTAGGAGAGATGCCAAAGGTCACAGGAGTAATGCCTGGAAACTTGCATCTGCTAAGTGCCAGTCCAAAGCCTTCACTGCAGTTCATCCTTTCTGTTTCTCACAGGAGAACAGGATGGGTTTCAAAGAAGGCTCCACCAGGGCAACCTGACACCCTGCTGCAGGCTGGGTTATAACCTGGTGTCAGCCTTCCAGTGGTTCAGCCACCTGAAGTGATTCCTTTCTGGATATTTCAGAAAATCCTTTTGAATGAAAGGTGCTATAGCCCCCAGAAATAAAATACCAGTGCTGTTGCTGACTTAAATGAAAATCATTGTGCTGTCAGTGTGTATCGTTACCTGGTTTATTACTTTGAGTTTTGGCCTTCCCTTTCCATTTGTATGAATATCTTTGATCTCAGTTAATACCTTCATTTGGAGATTTAGACAGCTGTAGTGTTAATACAAGGGATGGCATTGTTTTCATAATGATGGGGGTTTCCTCACCTCCTGTTTCATTTTATCTCATAATTCAGTTAAATCAGGTGTTCTTATTTTCTTGAATCACCTTCTGCTTGACAAAGCCACAATTTGGATCAAAAGAGCAAGGGCAGAGTATTTTCACCTTCAGAATTCTACATTTAGCTCCAATTGCTCCTGTCAGTCACTTTCATTCAATTATCTCTCGTAATTAAAAGCTCATCTAAACAGATACTGCAGGTGGCTACGAAATTAGCGAACAATGGAAAAATACAGAAATTTCAGAGTATTTGTTTGAATTTATGCTCAAATTGGCAGCAAATGAAAGTCACCATCTTATGACTACATGTTTCTTTGTCTGAGATAATGACTATATACATTCAGACAAATTAAACTGTGAACTGAGGGTCACATCATAGCAGTCAGCTCTATCGCCTTTTGTGAACAAATGTGATACTTAATGCTGATGTCAGTGACAACTAGATCAGGTTCTCAGACTCTCTCTGAATAACAAATGCTTGTTCAATCAAAATAAATTACTCCTTTGGGGCTACTTCTGAAAAGAGCGCATATATGCAAAAAAGATGTAGTATCCAGTTGCCTCAGAATCTGTTTCATTTGTTTGTTAAAGCTGTGTGACTAATATCTAAAGGGTGGGTTGAAGGAGGATGGATCCAGACTCTTTTCAGTGGTTCCCAGTGACAGGACAAGGGGCAATGGGCATAAGTTGGAACATAGGAAGTTCCGTTCAAATACACGGAAAAACTTCTTTACAGTTCGGGTGACAGAGCACTGGAAGAGGCTGCCCAGGGAGGTTGTGGAGTTCCTTCTCTGGAGGTTTTCAAGACCCACCTGGATGCAGTCCTGAGCAACGTGCTCTAGGCAATCCTGCTGTGGCAGGGGAGTTGGACTAGATGATCTCTAGAGGTCCCTTCCAACTCTGAAAATTCTGTGATTCCATGATTCCGTGACTATCAATATCAGCATGTAACAATCTTGTACAGAAGAAGCTGCATCAGAAATGGTCAAGCATGCAGAGTCAGAAAATTGTCACTAAACGCCATCGTGACAATGTGCTAGGAAATAACCTTAATAATATTGTTATATCCTGTGTTTCCATGTGTCTGTAGTCTCACCCGTGGGATAGAATAGCCATAAACATTGGACAGGCAGCTACAGAAAGTGCCCTTTGACATTCAGCATTCAGTGCACAGCTCTAGGCTCCATGCGAGAGTTCAAACCCTGCGCTGAAGAGATTAATTGATTTCCTCATGGGCATTTCATTATATCACAGTACCATCCATGCCTCACAAACAATAAATAATTTTTCACAACAGCTTCAGAAAATGAAAGAATCATTTATCTCCAGATGGGGGAGCAGAAAATAAAAGAAACATTTTCCATTGACTTTAGGTGCCAAATCCGATCCTTACAGTTGATTTTTCACAGAAAGGGAAGCCAAGGTATCATTACTTTCCATTTCAGTTCATAGCTCAGCATTTTGCAGATCAGATCCTATGGTCTCAAAAAAGCTTTCCTTCAAAGTGAGGACACATTTGTGAGAAGTCTGTGGGTAAATGCCTTGACAAATGTTACACAGGAATTCTGTGCTGGAGGCAAGGACAGAATCCAGTCCCACAACACTCAGCTGCTGCAATTCCACATTTTACAATTCTGTATTCAACTGCTTGAAACAAAAGACCATTTTTCCTTTCTCTATAGACCCCTCCATCATAAGTAGAGATCACAAGACAAAGCCTCTTTCACTACACAATTCTTAGTCTTCCTCAGAACTCTGTCCATCCTTCACATTTTCCTGTGGGAAAAATAATTAATAAAGGGCTGTATAATAACAGAGATGCAGAAGAAGATTGAATTGAGGTTGCACAGGGAATCTCAGTTTCAGTATTTTTCTTCTTGCTCCCGTAATAGTCTTTTAATGCACTTTCGAGGCAGTAATTTCCTAGGCTTTTAAGAAAATCACGCACAAACACCAAAAATTCTTTAATGTGGAACTGCAAATTATATCTACACATAAACTTTCTACATACTCAGTGAGGTTAAGAGTAGGCTCAAGGCTGGGAAAGCCACGCCTGGTCTGCCCACATCACTGACTGTGGACTCTGTTGTAGCTCGGCTGAGAACATTAAAACTGCTTCGAAAAAAGGCAGCCTGGGGGTATTTGCTAGTGGATGCGGCTGTAAGTGTGCTCAGCTCAGAATATTCCTGACCCACACGAATTGAGTTAAAAAAGAGCTTGGCTCCGCTCTGAAACATCCAGAACATCCAAACTTTCTCCTTTGGGAAGTCTCTGCAGCCAGTTTCACGTCAGGCTTCCAGGCAGGCCTGATCTGCAGAGGCAGGTCTGAAATATCAGGAACACCTCAGCTTTTAAAGGAAAGTATTCACTGTTTTGTCTTGAATTTCTCCCTGTTCCTCCCAGGTTTTTGCCCTGGGAACTTATCCTTTATCCTTTAAATTATATCATATCTAAGGCCCCGTAAAATAGTCTTTTGCACATTTCCTGCCATTCTCAATATTAAAATGTACCACAACAGTCTAGTAAATTCTAGTAAACTCTATTTAATCTATTGTGCATGCTAACTGATAAAAAAGAAACATCCACGGAATGAAGTTGTATGATGTGCTAATTGTGAACCCCACGAAGCAGAATATTCATTTCAGAGTCCATTAATACAGATTTGTTTTTATTTTTAACTCTATATAACTCTGTTTTTAAATAGGTAATTAAGCCATAAAAAGGGAAAAACTGCAGTAAATCGTACCCACGTTCTGATTCCTATTAGGCACTGTCATGCAAATTGTTATACTCCAGTAGAAGAATAATCTGTATGTAGTTGAGATAAGCAGCTCCACATGAATGTGGGGATCCAATGCAGAGATCCTGCCACGAAGAGCCAGCAAAGAGCCCTGGAAAAGCCCTTCTGCCTCAGATGTTCTGGGGAACCAGAAATGGGGCAGAGAGATTCTCTGAAGTGTGCATGTGTGTCCGTTTGCGCAGTCTGTACTGGAATCTGATTCATATGAATTGTATCAATCTGATGTTCTCGAAATAAGGAATGCATATCAAATTATTTTATAGCAAGCATGTGTCAACAAGCTTTTTAGAACACAGAACACGAGGAATGTGACACTTCACTATTTTCACAGTTTCTCCTCTGTACGCATGTCTCTGGAAAGCGGCAATTCTTTTGACTGAACACCTTATTTCAGCGCACTTCATGCCTCCGTGGGTCTCTCTTGTAACCTTTGTGGTTAGACTCTGTGGCACGTAAAATCAAATGCCCTTCCCGTACACTTACTTTTGGTGAATTTGTCTGTCTGGCTCTGATTTTACCTCAGCATTCCTACACAGCCACATGACGGTCTTTCATCAAGAACCTCAGCACAATATGTTGTTTTCTTCTTTCCTCGCTCATTAAAAATATGACAGTCTGGAAATCTCCTGTTTAATACCTAAAAGCAGTTTAAATCCTAGAATCAAATTTCTTGTGATGTTTTTACCTCGGATGGACAATTATGCTGATAATGAACTGAATTATGAATTGTTTCACCTGCACAATTTGTCTGTCTGAAAACAGGAATGTTAGAAGACACAGCAAATTGCTCGTATATTACAACGGAGAACATAAAAGGGGCTAGTAAATACCAGTGTTTCAGAAGACAGCTGAAGTTCTGACAGTAGAAATGCTAATCGGTTCTTTTCATGTATCCTTTCTCAGCATTATAACGTTGGAAGAAAATGTTAAAAAGTAAAGATTGCATGTGACAAAAGAAAGATCTTTGATAGAATATTTTTACAATTCTTTCCTGATGTTAGCTTAAGAGACCACAGCATAAAACATAGTTGTCCCCCACAGTAAGGGATTTACCTTCCACATCTGCATTGCTTTAATAAATGGGGCAGCAGGGAGAAGTTTTCAAGGATGAAAAGTTTTCACATTCACCTGATTCTCATTTTTCAATTCATTAGAATATTTTATATTCTGAACAGTGCCACTTTTTACTGCATTTTAGGAATAGCACTTCATCTGTTTGCTCAACTAAGCTTTAAAAGCACTAAAGACAAACCTGTCCTTTGAAGATGACAAATCACTTCACAGTTCCCAAACAGAATCAGCATCAAAAAGGTCCTCAGAGAAAAAGTATCAGCTGTAGGCCAGCTGCTTTGCCAAAGCCAATATACCAGCCTTCTGCAAGCTTATTTTTCTTATGTTTGTTAAGGTCTTTGTTGTGTAAATTCAAGTGGGACAAGCTCTGGGCGCTGCTGGGTCTCCCCTTGCTCTGCCTGACACCCTCAAGCCTGTACTGGAGAGCTCTCAAGGGCTGAAGGGCTGTGCTCAGTGAGAAAATGAGGCAGTGACTTTCTGAACTTGTGCCCCTCCTGTGAAACTGAACCTCTGTCCCGCAGTTTTACTTTACACAGCCCTTTCCATACCGGCAAGATGGGAAAGAAATACCAGCGCAGCTACGCAAAGCTGAATGGCAGTCCTAGGGCAGGGGTAGGCAGGGATGGACGTTGAAGGAGCGTGGCAGGTTCTCTGACTGGAATGGTTAACATTAAAAGGTCACATTTTCAGCTTAGCAGGGCACGAGTTATTTGCCGCTGCTATGATGAAGACGCTTCTCTGCACGTAAGAGGGAGGAAAAGCTTTAAATGGAAGGTGAAATGAAGAAGTCAGGGTTAACTTAAAGAGTAAAAAATGCTTGATGTGGGGATGACAGAAGAGGGAAGGTTGTGATATAACGTTTTTCTCCTATTTACTGATTAAAAAGTACTAAAAAGCAGCTATAAATTAACAGCGTGACACAACCTTTGGCTTCTTTTGAAAACAAGTGGCATAAAATAAAACCTTAGAATCCATTTGAAGCTGGAAATACTATAATCACACTGTGGCTGCACTTGCAGCAAGATAGACCAAAATCATGCTTTTCCTCCATTAGATTGTCTTTTCTTTTAAACTGCCCTTTAATCAGCGTGTTCCTTGAGAGCCCCCACCCCGCTGTACTATATATTCCCTGCAGGATCTCAACTGGCTCCTGTCAGTCAAGCTGACAAGGATCTGACCCCAGGTCCTGATTGCAGCCAGTCACTCCTGTGCCCGCAAGAGCGTACTTCCAGACTTGCACAGTCACTCACCCGCCTGTGCCACAGCTGCAAAACTATCTCTTATCTCATCTGTTTTGGAATAGGGATAAATGCCTGCATAAATTGCAAGGCAGCATCGGATCAAGCCCCTAAGTATGTTTTTCTAAGTGCTGTTTATTGCATTACCGCACTCTAACCCAGGTTTTAACAGAACTGCTATTTCAGAAACTGATTTCCTTCTTTTAAGCAAAGGCCATTATGGGTGCAAGTCACACTCTGAACTGATGTATGTGTGCAGAGAAACATTGAGTTAAATGGGGCTATGCCAATGTACACAAGCAGATCTAATTGTTTATCTCTTACTGTCTTACTGACTTTCTCCTCCTCTATTATCCTCTTTCTGATGCCATTCTTTTACAAGCACTGCTTCTTTCTCAGACCATCTCTCTCTCACCATTCCTGCCTTTCCCAACCCCACTCCGCAGCATATCAATCTTTTGGCACAGCAGTCATCCCAGCCTCCAAAATCATCTCTTCTTCACACTGCTTTTACACCAGTTGTTGAAAGCATCCACCCCAAAAGCTTCTTTTTCATCTAGAAAATGATCTTATGCTGTTTTACACACCCTGAGGTGTACTTCCCCAGCTTGGCTGTGAGAGGCTGTCTGAATAAAAGAGAGGTCAACTCTCAATTTTTAAGAGAGCTTTTTAATTTGATGGAGTACGTTGGTTTTTTTCCCCTTGGGAAAAACAAACAGATGAGAGTTCATGTACAGTGACATTATAACATATATCATATGCTATTCTGGGAGACTAAGTAACTGGTGGGCTCTTGGGGCATTGCTAAAATGCCTTGAGTGTGTGTTTACGTGAAAATGTTGTGAAACAAAACTACTCTTTGCCTTGGACACACTGGTAGGAGATAAGCACTATCTGTCTCAGGTGTCTAGCCAAGAATTAGGGCTTACAGACGGTGTGGGATTGTGAACTCTGCCCTGTAGTTTTCCAGGATTTTTTTTGAATAACACAGTTTAATAATTCATCAACCATTTAGCTAGCAAGCATTATTTGCAAGGTGTAAAAGAAAGGCGCTTTACAAAGGAAGTTTTGGGATTAATTATAGTGTCTGGTTGCAGCGTGTGTCATATAAATGATGTGTGCTGCAACCAGAGTTTTATGAGGGAGAAAATTCTTTGAATGAGAGGTTCTGTCAGGCGGCCATGCCATGGCCGGAGCCCGTTCCACCAGCCCAGCCAGGGGCAGGTCAGCCAGGGCACTGGGGCAGCCCCAGCCCCAGGCATGCAGCGCTTCCCTGGGGATGGCCATGGGCAGCGTGGGGGGGACCCCCAGCCTGGGGAGGGTTGTGGACAGATTCAGCACTCAATCCAGAGCACGTTCTTACTCCTAGCGGAAGGGCTCCATGCCTCCTTCCTGAAACTCCTTTCCCATGGGAAAAAAAATCATACCTTTTGAGCTGCCTTTGTGGGATGGTTGTCAGCTGGGCTGTGTATCCCAGGGAAGATGCTAGGTGGCTTGACCAGAAGTGCCTGGCAGGTTAGGGTAGAGGTAGGTATCGCCTTCCCGAGTCATTTAACCTGCACTGAGGAAGGAAGGGGTGCGTGTGCATTGCTCCAGGGTGCAATTCCACGTGTTTTGGCACGTTGTATCAGACCTTTAAGCATAAATTTAGGATTAAAAAAATGCATCCTTAACTGATCTAGTTAAGCCCAAACTTATAGGCCAAACTTTGAAAAGTGACACATTGATTTAGATGCTTAGCTTGATTTTCTATGAAATGTTGCCTCTAAGGCTTGGGTTCTCAGCAGTGGTTAGGTATTAACAACATTCCCAAATGTCCTACGTAGCATGTGCAAATCCTTGAGGAGCCTGAATTCCTTTACTAGCTCATTTCTGCTGCTGGGCACATAGGAATGGAACAAAATATTTGTTTTCCCATGCCAAACCTCTGATGCTCAGAAGCAAGATTCTCATTAGGGACTATCGTTCCCATATCTCACCTCTAGGGCCTGAAACACTGAGCATAGGGATGCAGCTGTGTCAGTCTCTTGCTGCAGAATAATCTGGTGACTACTGCACACAGATTCCAAGTCCTTTCCACCTGAACTAGAACTTGACCTTTTGTCTCCCATATTCAAATTTCAAGAAAGTCTTTCTCTTACTTTCAGTCAAAAATGTCATACTTTGACACAACCTTCATTAACAGTTACTTTTACCAGCTATAACTGTGGTTAACAGGTTATGATGAAATATGGATTCATATTTCAGCTTTGAACTGAGCAGAGTACAGATCCAAACCAAGATCTTTCAAAACCCACAAGCATTTTAATGAGGCTAAAATGTACTGTAAGCTGGCATGCCTTCTTCAGTGTATTTCTCAGACTTTGAACTCAACTTCAGATTACTGGTAACAACAGTATGCATTTTCTGCAGTTATTCTATAATATAGTAGATACCAAAGCTATTTAATTATATATGGTATACAGGGGATAAAAAAGTGAGAGGAGGAGCAAGCCTATAAACCAGAGAACTGTAGTGGGCAAATCTATTACAGGATAGAAGTGGACACTTGAAGAATTATGATCTACTGGGGAAGAGCTGACATGGCTTCTGTAAAGCATTCCCTTACAGCCTCCTTGGAGCTCTGTGGAGAGGTCAAGAGCTGCATGGAAATGCCTGCTGCAGTGGAGGTGGTGCACGTGAGCTCCCAGAAGGCACTTGATAAAGTCCGTCACCAAGCACCTTTAAGGAGTCACTGCTTAAGGGGGGCCCTGGAATGCAGTTCAGTGTGTGCATTAAGGGGTGGAGCACAGAGGTGGCTGAGACTGATGATGATACTGACTCAGGGTAACAAAGATAAGGGTAGGGTGTGAAGAACTGTAGAAAATCCTTATGATGCTAATGACAGGGGAATACAAGGGCAGATGAAATTTGGAGTATAGACACATAAAAAGTGAGGTACAGGCAAAACAAATCCCGTTTTCATACATGAAATAACGAGCTTTCATCTGACTCCAGGGTGAAATCACCGCTCTGGGGTGGAATAAATTGCATCAATGCTTGAGGAAGAAGAGTGTGTCAAAAAGGAAACCACATATTAGGAGAGGTACAGAAGAAAACAAACATCACTATGTCAGTGGAGAAATCCATGGTATAAATACAGAACCGCATGCAGTTCTAGATCACTCAACTCCAAAAGGGTATATTAAAAACCAGGAAAATCTTACAGAAGGACAAGTAGGATAAGTATGGAATAGCTTCCATAGGAGCAGAGACTGCAGAGCTGCTCAGTTGTGGTAAACAACTGATTTAGGGGATACATATGGGAAGCATACAAATGGCTGGATACCAAGAAGATCGATAGGGATGAAGTCTTTACTATCCCTTGTATTGTAATACAAGAGCCAAAGATCATCAAACGAAGTCAGAAGCAGGCAGCTTAAAAAAGCCCAAAAGGTGGATCTTCATAAAGCAGGTAGCAAACATGGAACTCTGGGAAGAGGTTGAACATATTCAAGGGAAGATGAGAAATACTCGGGAAAGAAATCCATTGAGAGTTATTAAATAGCAAGACTACTCAGGCTCAGGAAATCACCTGAACTGAAAATAGTTGGAGGAAAAATACCATATATGCTTCCCTTACTTTACTCTCTCCTACATGTCCATTTATAGGAACTGTTGCAGATAGGATAAGGTACAAGACTGAGTCTTGATCCAAACCATCGCAGTCGTCGAGTGCTAAATCTAAATCCAGTTTAATTCTGTGTATTTGTTTCTGCTGGAGAGCAGCCCTGTGGAGAAGGACCTGGGGGTGATGATTGATGAGAAGCTTGACATGAGCAAGCAATGTGCGATCGCAGCCCAGAAGGCCAACCGTACCCGGAGCTGCATCGGAAGAAGTGTGGCCAGCAGGTCAAGGGAGGTGATTCTGCCCCTCTACTCCGCTCTCGTGAGACCCCACCTGGAGTACTGCATCCAGCTGTGGAGTCCCCAACATAAGAAGGACATGGACCTGCTGGAGCGTGTCCAGAGGAGGGCCACGAGGATGATCTGAGGGCTGGAGCACCTCTCCTATGAGGAGAGGCTGAGGGAGTTGGGGCTGTTCAGCCTGGAGAAGAGAAGGCTCCGGGGAGATCTTATTGCGGCCTTCCAGTACCTAAAGGGGGCCTACAGGAGAGCTGGGGAAGGACTTTTTACAAAGGCATGTAGTGATAGGACGAGGGGGAACGGCTTTAAGCTGGAAGAGGGCAGGTTTAGATTAAACATTAGGAAGAAGTTTTTCACTTTAAGGGTGGTGAGGCACTGGAACAGGTTGCCCAGAGAGGTAGTTGAAGCCCCATCCCTGGAGGTGTTCAAGGCCAGGCTGGACGTGGCCTTGGGCAACCTGGTCTAGTGAGAGGTATGGCCCATGGTAGGGGGGTTGGAACTCGATGATCTTCAAGGTCCCTTCCAACCTAAACCATTCTATGATTCTATGATTCTATGATTCTATGATTCTATAATATCAATGCAAAAAAAAAAAATCACTAAATGGTTCCTGTTGTGCTTTCACAAGTGAATGATTTGGCCATGTATTATTACAGTTCTTTTTATGGAGAGTTCTGAAATTCGGCTTATGAGCTCACCACAGATATTAATGATTTCAGTAGAGATGGGAGTAGAGATGTGAAGATAAAAAGACAAAGGGCCTTTTGCTGGGGGTGGGAGAGGGTGTCCTGGGTTTTTAAGTGTAGGAACATTCTGAAAGACAGAATCAATTTTTTTAAATCAGTCATTTCTAAAGCTAATTAAAACCCTTACTGTTCTAAGCAGGTAGGAGCATTTGTGTATAAACTGAAAATGCATTTAAACTGCTGTAATGTAAGATTCTGACTTCTGCTGAGCAGAATGAAGAAACTTCAGGTGGTGCAAACATCTGACTTCATTGATTCTGCCTTCCTTGCAAACACAACATTCTCAGACAACGTCTACATGAGCAAGCTTTTTGGTGTGACAGAAACAGATGGACATACTGGAGCATTGAAGGCCCTGTACTTACACAACATGCGGTTCAGTGGTTCTACATTGGGCTAAACGTCATCTAGGCTCCACAAGAGAACGCGCCCATGTACAGGGTTTGAAGCTGTCCAAATGACCAACCTCTCGTTTGGATCCTTGTTTCTCCATTTGGATGCAGAGTGTGCTTGGCATGCAGCTGGAGCTCACTTTCTGGTTTCATTTCCTCTAAAAGGAATCTAGAGCTGACGTGGTGGGCTGCCAGGCCTGGCTGCAGACTGAAAGGAGGGAAAGCGTTAATAGTTTTTCAGCTCGTTCCCTCAAGCTTTTATTATGGGCAGAAGTTCTACAAGAGAAAGGAAAAGAGGTTTGTGCTCATCGGCTGGGTGTAAAAGATCAAATCACCATCTGACAGCCACTGACAGTAAGAGAGGAGTTAATGGAGTTTTAATGAGTGAGCTGGGCCAATAATCACACATATACCTGGCTTCTGAACTGCCTTTATGATAGGAATGTAATTTTAGGCCATCTCATTCTGAAAGATCTGAACGTTTATACATTCTCAATGAGGATAATACTAGTTGTCAAATTTGTAATGAATTAAAAGTAACAGGATTTCACAGATTAAGAACATTTGCATTTTCCCATTCAAATGCCCAATTATCTATCATCTCTGTTGAAAAAATCAGCTGGCCATTGATCTTAAAACCCCTTTTGTTAGAAACAGAATCAGAGATCTGTCTTCATTAGTATTAGCAAAGTGCTTTAAGGTTTATCAGAAAAGGATGGCAGCAATAGAAGTACTTAGTAAAATGAGAGATAACTAACACATCGATCTTAATTCCTTAAACTCAGATCAGTGCACAATGATTATCTTCTTTCCTAAATGCAGGGGCACAGATGTTTTGCTTATATAGATTATACTTATGAAGCTGAGTGTTGCACTCATACAGAATGCTCTGAATTCAACCGTTCATGGACATAATCCTGCAAAATAGCTGCTAAGATTAAGAGAATGAATTACAAATAAATGCCCACTGAAATAAGAAGGATGTTTACCATATAAACACTCTAATAGCTAATCTGACTTTTCCCTAGTAGAACATTTCTACTATAGGAATTTAACCCATGGACACACATAATTAGCTCTTTCACCTTAAAGTTGCTGAAAGAATGATTTGCTTAAGAAGATTAGTGCTTTTAGTGTTCAATAGAAGTGCTGACAAATGAGCCTAAAATGATTATAGGGGAACTCTTTTAACACCATCTTCTGATCTTTTATTTTAAAATAGCATGCCTTTCAGTCCAAAACCTTTTAATCTGACCTTTTGTGTTTTTCCAAATCAGGGCTCAACTTTTAATACTTTATGTATTCAAATTTTGTATGTGATTAGATGGTTTTCAAGGCTGTTTTGAGCCACATCGAAGACTACCACAATAGCCTCTTTAAATGGAACTTCAGTGCTAATTTATTTCTTCTGGTCATTGTAACTGCATGCAGCTTCCTGTCTGCACTGGAGCACTTTACCATGTCACTGGTGACAGGACAACTTTTTTTTGAGCTGTGCTGTACCGAAACATCTTGAGTTAAAAATAATTTTCCAGAAGAGGGGTATTTTTAAGGGCAGGTGGAAGACAGAAGAGGTGATACTGAAAAGCAAAGACAGGAACAAAGCTGTCTCAGATGGGTTGTGGCAGGGAAATGGATTTTTCTATCAGTTTGGCTGTATACCATAAACTTGAGTTGTAGAGTAAGCACCGTAATAGAGCAAACATTGCAAGGCGCCTACAGTGGCTCTGTAGCTATTGTTTGAATGACAGTCTATTTTCCCATATAAAAGCTAAGGGTCTAATTTTGAATTACTTATACAGACTTACAGAGTAATCCTCTTATTTGAGGCAGTGAATTATCTGGATCCTTCATTGCTACACACATTTATACAAGCATTGAAATCACGTGAATTATATTTCTTTATTTCTATTTTTCCTACTCCTATAATTCTAGGTCTATTTATCAGCCTTGGGAGATTTATCTTACTCAGCTGTTAGCAACAACTGAAAGACTGATGCCATGAACAGAATTCCATTTATATTATAATTCTAAGTAAAAATGAGTAGTTTTCCATTTTAGTTTTAAGTCATACCGCCATCTAGAGATTGAATAAACACTTGCAATACTCTGTTTAGGATAACAGGGTAATCCAGGTTGGAAGAGGTGTCTGGTCTCTAGTCCAACTGCCTCCGCAAAACAGGGCTGGCCTCCAAGCTCAGACCAGGTTGCTCAGAGCTTTCGCCCGTTGGGTTTTGGAAACCTCCTCAGATGGCGACTGCACAGCCTCTGGGCAGCCTGTTCCACTGCCTGACTGTCCATAGGCAAAAGTAGTTCCTTTTAACCAACCTGAATCTCACATTTCAATTTATGCTTATTGTTTCTTGTTCTCCTGCTGTGCACTGCTATGAAGAGCCTGGCTCCATGTTCTTACTAACCTCCCTGTAGGTACTGGGGAGCTGCTGTTGGTTCCCCTTGAAGCAGTCTCTTCTCCAAGTTGAAGAAGCCCAGTTCCTTCAGCCTCTCCTCAAATGGCAAGTGGTCCAGTCCCCAAATAGCCTGGAGGCTCTTCGATGAACTTGCTTCAGTTTTTTGATGTCTGTCTTGTGCTGGGGATCAAAACTGGACGTAGTTTAATATGGTCTAACAAGGGCTGAAAAATGAGATATAATCCCTTCCCTTGATCTACTGGCTGTGTCCTTGCTAACACATCCCAGGAGGCCGCTGGTCATCCTTGCTGCCAAGGCACATGGCTGGCCCATGTTCAGCTGCCCACTGGGACCCCAGAGCCATTGCTGCAGAGCTGCTCCCCAACTTGTCCCTCCCCAGCCTGGGCTGCTGCAGGGGTGCTTCCTTCCCAGGGATAGCACTTTGTGTTTGTCCTTGCTGAATGTCACAAGGTTCTTGCTGGCATGTTCCTCCAGCATATCTAGGTTGCCCTGAATGGTAGCCTGATCCTCCAGAGTATCCATTTGTTCCCTTAATTTGGTGACATCTGCAAATTTGATGAGGGTGAACTCCACCCCCTCCTCCAGGTCACTGACAAAGACATGAAACAGGATGGATGCCAGGAGAGACTCCAGTGGTACTCACTCCAGGTGGGATATGATCTGTTAACCACTACTCTCCGAGCCTCATCCAATCACGTTTTTACCCATCTGGTTGTCCACCCATCCAGATCATAATGTCCTAACTTGGTATCAAGAATATTGTGGGACACTGTCAATAGCCTTGCTAAAGTCAAGGTAAATGAAACTTTCTGCTCTCCCCTTTTCCATAAATCCACTCGTTTTATCACAGTTAAGTGTTTTGGTTTTTTTTAATTAAGAAAAAAATATAAAAGCTTTTTTCTAGTGATGGTTCCATTAACATTTTTTTGCCGCCGTAAGGCTTTACAGTAATGGGGATAAAGTCTGCATCCTGTAAACAATAAAACAGGGGTTTGGTTTTATTATAAATGGTTTTGCAGTTATGTTATTACCTCATCTTGATGAGCTTAGTTGAATAGGCACTAACAGCTATGCACTACTTAATCCTGGAATCCTTAGCATTAACTTAAGTTGGGGGATTCATCAAATGTCTGATAAAGTACCAGATGATGTCTCACTGTTGACTCAGGACTTTTACCTTTTAACATTTGGTGCCTGAACACAAGGCACCAAATAATGTTATTGCTTGAACAGCATTTAGTATAAACCATTTAAAAAAAAAAAAAAAAAGATTATGAAATAAAAGATACATTTGTATTTCCAGGATTTAACTTTGTAAGTCAGATGTCTATGCAAACACAAAATTCATGCTTGTAGTCCATGGTTTCTTTAAATTCTGTTAAACCTGCCTGGCATAACACATAGCTTTATTCCAATGCATCCAAAGGTTTGCATTTAGGGTTTGGAATGTTTTTGGAACATTCCAAAGGGTTTTGGTGGGTTTTCTTCCTAATCAGTATGAATCTCAATCTACGAATGTTTCCTGTTTCTGGCTCGAACCTGTTATTCTCCCTTATTTTCTTGGCATTATACATAAAACATCACCATTGTATAACATTCCCACAATCTTTCATCAACTGGAATCTTAAAAGTCACATTTCATTATTTCTCTCAGACAGACTGTTGCATAACATGAAGGATCAAGGTCCAAGGATATATGAAGAGAGACTTTTGATTCATTCAGACGGTTGTCTTCAATTTCAATTCCTTTTTCACTACCTTCCAAAAAGTATGACAGATTCTGAACATTTTTCAAAATGGGTCTGTAGCATCCAGGTATATTCAGCTGTAATGGAGACACTCTGAATTTGCACATCTGCAGCTCATCCTTAGAAAGCCTTTCATGGTACCACTGTCCAACTTTATTACTGGGATACTTGATACTATGTCCCACCACTGGAAGAACCACCTTCAAAGAAAAAAACAGAACAACAGACATATTTGAAATAAAGCCCACCAATTCCCCTTTAAAGAAATGTGATTACAATTTTAAATGTGTCTAAATCTTGTGTTTTGGGGCCTGAAATAGTAAAACAGCAACTTCTCTTGTGAAATAAAGCTGTGCAAGGCAGGTATCTTGCATGTAATTAAAGCAGAATAAAAGATCAATGTATCGGGATTCCTAAACCAAACTAGAAATATGCTAACATGAGTTTCCTTGCTTGTTGGGAAAGATACAGGCATAAAGACATTAAGTTGCCTATGTAAGACTTCACAACTACGCACTCTGAACCTTTAAAAATGAGAACATCAGCTGCTCTTGAGTGTTTTTCCCAGTAGACTGAAAAAATTTCCCAAGTATTTACATTCAGCTTCAAGATAAATATCGCCATACTGCAAATGACACTGTACTTATTTCCATTACAAAGTAAATATTCTTTCTTCCTGTTTTTTATGAGAGTGGAGATTAGTTCACATGTGTTTCTTTAATGTGCATTCTGGCAAGGAAGAAGACTGCACCAGTTAACTTAATCACATTATTTTTAAAACAAAACATTTTAATCAAATAAAGAGATCAACAATTCAATTTTTCATAGAGACTTACTTGGTTTATAGAGTATTTGTTAGCTGACTCTTCTGGAGCAGTGACTTCATGAACCTGACAAGACATTTAAGAAGTTAAGAGAAATAACTTTTTTAAAAATAAAGCGTACACTTTATCTTAGGACTTATGCACTGTACTCCCAAACTTGTAAAGTATTCTAGGGTTATTTGACTACGATATGGACAATAATCTGTTTTAGGTATGAAAGATAGTAGAGATGCTTAATATAAAGTCATGTGTTTCCTGGTAAATGTCGTTGCATTGAACATCAACTGATGCTAGCTACCACTAATTAGCCAACTATCACTACAAACTCATGTTCTTTGAGTTTGAAGTTCACTGTGCCAATGCAATCTTGTGCTACACCAGCAAAAGCATCTATATTAAACTCAATAACTCAATACTGAATTTGATACCTCTGCTCTTCATTTTATTTGATCTACTTGTTTTATTAACATTCACTCTCAAAAGCATTGTCAAAGAAAAATCACAATGGAAACAGAAGCCACTGTACAGGGACTGGAGGTCACTCAGTAACCTGCCAAGTGCTCTTACTTTCAAATTTGTATGAAGTTCACCCAAAAGAAATGAAATACATTCTGCCTATGCACACAGCTGTTTATTAGCCAGTAAACCACTGCAAAATTGTATGCTTTATCTGATTATCAGGAGAAAGACAGAATCATAGAATCATTTAGGTTGGCAAAGACCCTTAAGATCATTGAATCTAGCCATAAACCTAACACTGCCAAGTCTACCTCTAAACCATGACCCTAAGCGCCACATCTATACGTCTTTTAAATACCTCCAGGGACAGTGACTCAACCACTTCCCTGGGCAGCCTGTTCCAGTGCTTCACAACCCTTTCAGTGAAGAAATTTTTCCTAATATCCAAACTGAACATCCCCTGGTGCAACTAGAGGCCATCTCCTCTTGTCCTATCACTTGCCACTTGGGACAAGAGACCAAACTGCTTTCACAACAAGAGAAAGGTATGCAAACCCTGAAAGAAGAGATGGCTTCAGAATAGACTTCTGCATGCCAAGACCAGGGACCAGCATACGCTCCACTGCTGGCTTCTGCTCATTGGCTCACCTGTGGCTCCAGGCACAGCACCCAGGCTGTGCTGTGGGCAAGCAGAAGCACTCTTTTGCCCTTTACTACTTTCCCAAGAAGACTGCTGCATTTTTTGAACAGCTGCTAACAGTTTAGACCCACTGTCAATCTGTTTTAATTGCCTGAGTAAGTGAAATTGTGCTACACATGCTTTGACTGTGTAGCTACAACAAGATTACCAGTTCAGTCTGAGGCCACCTTTCACCAGGGGCTTACACGCATTAATATAGATAATGGGAAGGTCTGGCCTAGAGCGCAAGACTCCGATCTGCACTGACTCATAATGGAGGCACACCCAGAGTCCACTCTGAAGGTTCTCCCCAGGCAGATCCTAAGAAGAGCCTTACATACAATGCAGGCTAAATTCTTACATATATCAATTCTGACATTCTGTTTCTTCTTCTCACTTGAATGAAATGAACACTTAAAACAGATAAAAGCTGCTAATACACATCTAGCTTATATGCCTATTTATGGTAAATCAAAAAAAGCTACATCACTTTTTTCATCTTTGTCACTAATGTTAATTTTAATGAATGAACCAAAATAAAAGCATTAGAGTATGCCTGAGTATGTATTCAAGTGCATTAGGCGCTTTTTTTTTTTTGTGAAGACTTACCTTGTCATTCAGTGAAATGCTTTCATCACTTTCTTCTGATAAGACAAGATCACCCTCAACAACTTTTGAACCGTAGATCTTGAGTCTGTATGATGCTGCTTCATTCCAAATTTTACTGCAATAAGCATGGACATAGAATATGCGCATGGAATGAGGAATATTGAGCCATCCTTTGGTACAACCTTCATGATTTACACCATAGCGATTTAAAGCTCGTAGCAACATCTTCTCTCTCACTTTAAATTCTGGCAGCATCGCAAGTGCACCCTTTGCATCTTCTGATATAAACAAAAATAACCATATAAGTAATCCCTGATTTTTCAAATATTACCTGTCAGGAAAAAATATACTTAAGAAGATTAAATAATCAGGTAGGGAAAAACAGTGTCAGTCTAACCTCTTTATGCTGACTTTTAAGTTACTATTCCCTTTCCTTCAATGTGTCATGTAAGACAAATTTCATCTTAGATGCCTATCAACACAATCCCATGAATTCTATTCCATTTCATGCAGTATAAACTAAACTAGCTGTCAGTCAGTTATTCAGCCTAGTTTGCCTTATTATCTTTTTTAGAAACTTACTTCATCCCTCCAAGTTTTTTTGAGATCAGGTAACTGAAAGTAAAAACCGACCTATAAAAGAACATTAAACCTCTACTTTACATCATTTGAGAACATGTATTTCATAGGGAATAAAAAACGGCTTTTTTTTTTCAAGGTACAATTTGCATTGGCCACTGGGAAGTCTGAGCCTCAAGCAAGACACAAATATATTTAATCAGATTTGTACTACATTATATAAATATTGTATATTTAAAATTTTATGGTTTATATATTTTCTCATTACAAGTGATTATCTGATGAAGCTTTTTGCATAGCCTTTTACCTTTTGCTTTCAGGAAAAGGCAAGCAGCTGTTTTCAGAGTCCACATCAATGTCTTTCCATGCATCATACAGCAATGTACAGCACACAATGATTCATCATATCTTTTTTGTGAAATGAACCATATCTGTGTATCTTGAAGCTATATATCATAGTTGTTCTGTCAATCTACAGTGTCAAGTAGGCTAATAGATGTGGAATATTTGAAAATAACAAATATATTTGAAGTCGAGAGCAACTCCAAATTTTTAGTTTTGGAGAGAAAGTTAAGCTGAATGATTAAAAAAAATAAATATGACAAGCAGAGCATTTTACTCAGCACACTTCTGCCTTTGACATATTTTGTTGATTTTAATTCAAGACAGAAAGGTAGGTCACAGGAAAGCATGGAAGAGAGACCTAATTAAAGAGATGTAAAAGCAAAGCCCAAAAGTGCAAAAAACAAGAGCTAAGATTGTTATAGAAATCTCAGAAAATTAAGATGCCCACATGTGGTAAATGCTGACTATGAGTTGTATGTCTCATTCCTGTATACTTCCTTTACTAGGAAGAAGTTTATATTTCAAAAGCAGACAGATGGAATGAGGCTAAAACTGCATTGATAAAATTATCATAGTGTTTTCCAGCATTATGCTATACAGTGTTTGCTTCTATACTGTCTTGCACCTAAAGTACCTTAGTTTTCAACTATTTTGCACACAGCAAAATAAAAAGTATCTCTCTGTGCAGCAACACCTTACTGCCTCACAATACCAACCCTCAATAAATATACAGACAATTTAACTGGACATACCGGTTTGAAGAAAGTATCTTTTTGCATTGTTTACAGGGTCATCAGTATCTTCAGGTGTGAAGAATAACTTCACAGCTTTCACCTTTAAAGAACAATATTATTAATTTATGTTTTTTTTGCATTTAAATATAACTATTTGTCAACTAAACAGAAAATCATGCAGCCAATTCTGTGTTAACATATTCCGCAACCTCTCAAAATTGTACCAATTCTCTAAGGTTGAATTCTCTCTTTCACAGAAGATGCCATGAACAGCAAATCAATGGGGTTGCGTTCCTTCTCAGATTATAGAAAGGTTTTAGTCACACAGAAGACACAAGACAGCTTTCAAAGCTCTATGAGAAATCAGTCAGTCTTCTTGAACATCCAGTTAGAACTCCTCCACTTTGTAATGCCATCGTTCTATCCTGAACAGGAATGTTCCTTCTTTCCCTTTTACATGTTCCATGCAAAATTTAGACTGAAGACTTTCCACAGTCTCACACAGAGGGACAACAATCTTTCTTTTTTTTTAATACTGATCTGTATTAGGTCAGATGACACTGTGAGAGGGAAAACACTGCACTAGCTTCTGCTGCTTGCAACACCAGTGGAGCCCCACAACCAGCTAGCACTTATACCAACCTGTGACATCTGGTTCTTTTCCTCCTCTGTATCGGACTGTGCAAGAACATACTGGCACATTTTTAATATAAATAGTAGTTCCTACATGTTTTAAATTAAAAAGTACCTGAGTTAAGACTAGAGATGTAAATCATTACTCTTCAGGGACAGGAACCTGGTACGAACTGCGAGCATACCAGAATTCAAAATGTCAAATACATCAATGCTAACTTTTATGGACTGCCCTCAAATCTTGATTCTTCTTAAATTTGGAGGATAAGTTTACCTGACTTTTCTCAGAATTCAAACAAGACTAGAAGAGAAGGATTCTCAAGTATTCATTCGACTTTGTAGTGCCCGATTTTGTTTCAGACCTCTGCCAGGTACGATACCATACACATTGAAAAGTATATGACTCATCTTATGAATTATTACTTAAGAAATAAGCTCTCCTTAGCTTACATGGGAGCAATCACTCAGAACTAAGAGTTTTGGAAAGTTGCCAAAGAATAATAGAAAGCAGCAATCTCTTCTATACAGCAGATAAATTACTGTGGTATTGAAAAAGCAAATCCTTTCAGACGATCCTATGTAATATCTTGTGACATTTTTAAGAAGTATATAGACCCCCAGCAGGATAAAGAGGCTACAAGTTAGGAGGCAATCAGGACCATGAATAAACATTGTCTAAAGATTGCTTCATTTTAGCATTGAAACCTTGTATGGAATGCAGCCACTTTCCTGCCAAGTGGCATGATGACCATCACAATCACATACCAATCATAGACAGAAAAATCACTTCCTGAACTACTTAAAGCTGCACCTGCTATTTAAAAAGGATTTTTTGTTTCAGTATGAAGATCTTCATGCTGCTGTTGTTGTCAAAACTGATCTGGCAATTACTTCCAGCACACTTAGGGTTTATCTCACAAATGAAATTGTTCACTGGGAAGGTCAACTCCAGCGCTAGACATTGCAACAGGAACGTGAAATTAACTTGACAGTAACTACTTAAATTACAAAATTAAAATACCATTTTTTCATTCAGTAAAGCCAATCCTATTTGATCTGTCTGAACATTTTGTCCTTGTCCAAATCGCTGAGGTCCGTAGTAATTTACAAAACCTTTTTTCTAGAACAATAAAGAATAAATATGTTAAAAGCATGAAAGTACCAGGTACAATTAGTAAGACTAAGCACACAACACACATACACCTACATTTACACCCAAAATGCACACAAACTGTTTTTTTAATCAGAAGCAATATGTAACAAATTTGTAACTTATGATTCATTACAATATTTTAGTACCTCATTTAGAAACATTTGAAGGGACAACCAAGTTCTATCACTGCCTTCACTTTCATAAAAAGCAGGTAAATGAAACAAAATTATTTCTATATAGTTAATTATTACAAAAGCAACACAGGTCAAATCAAAGTAATTGAGCTTTTTACATGCACGAAATTATGAAATCTCAAGCAACTGTGGCATAGCAAAGGTAACGAACAATAACCACTGTTGGACATTTTTTCTTAAAAATACTAATCCTTTTTCACATGAGATCATTTGTATTATTATTACAGTAGTAAAGACCAAGAGTGAGCACATCTGCTAATTGGGATTTTAAGCCTCCTGATGAGTTCTAGGTAACATGTGAGAAGTAAAATCACAGCCATGTGACCCAATGAGAATGTCCTTTTCTGGAAAATAGTAAGTATGCATGGAGTAGACAAGCAAAAAACATACACTATTTGTTTTGGAAATGGTTATTCAGTTCAAATTATATAACCTTGCTCTGGACATCTTTAGGTCCCATGTGCG
Organism: Pluvialis apricaria; assembly: GCA_017639485.1. Taxonomy (NCBI): domain Eukaryota; kingdom Metazoa; phylum Chordata; class Aves; order Charadriiformes; family Charadriidae; genus Pluvialis; species Pluvialis apricaria. The sequence continues at coordinate 188,761,332 of CM030007.1, read as the reverse complement.
ATTTTGTTTTCGTGGAAGATGAAAAATTTGTATTTTAGATAAACACACATGCTGGTTTTGTCATTCATCATCTGACCAGTAAGCTAAATCTAATAAAGCAAGACACACATCAGAGGAATTGTGTTCATTTTCCAAACAGCAAACCAAAAAAAAGAGAGAGAGAAGCATTAAAGTATCAGTTGAATGCTTTTTTCAATCATAAAATTAACTTCCAAAATTTTCTATAGTACATGTAATGTATTTTGCTTTTGCACACTGGGTAGTTTTCATTCAAGTCTTTATTCCTGGATTAATCTTCTTAAAATAATTACAGTTATTACTTAGAAAGATAGGGCAGGAAAATTATTGCTGTACAAAACACCTAAAGTTTTTCTTTTCCATGATTTTCTTTTACTTTTCTCAGTAGTTAAAGAATGTCTGATGATGGAGTTTTCTTCAGGGACTAAGGAAAACAGCAATCAAAATCCACCGAATTTCAGATCTTCTTCTCTGCTACGGACATTTCACATGTCTTTATGCCATGAAAGTTTTTCACCTGAGGCAACCATGCATGTTCCTCGCATGACACCAAAACAGGCAACCAGTTGACATGCATAACTATATTCTTTCACACTGTCAACTGCCACAGTGAAACACATCAGTTTGGTTGGCCTAAATGAAGCAATAGCTCATATATCCATACTCATTTGCTACCAAATTTCCCATCTGTCTCGCTGCACCACTCTGGGGTCTGCACTCTGAGACGCAGAATGAATTCATTATGGTCCCTCCATGGAAGGGAGCTTTACTCCTCTGATTCCTTAAGTAATGCAGAAAAATCTAGTGAAAAGCATGAAAACTGGGAAATAGTGCCATTATTGTGCTATAACAAGCATTTTCTTTAAAAGTATTTTTTTTTACAGCACAAAATTAAAACTCTGTTAACTATTGGCAACCATGAGGCTTTTTTACCTCAACATTTTCCATTGCTTCAGATATTCTCTCTTTCAAATCTGCAGAAGAGTCATGACTGTGGCATTTGAGATCTCTCACAACTATATCAAAGTGATTGCCCTTCAGCTGACCAAGTCTAAGGTGCTGGCATGCTGAATGTATGTTGTGTATTCTCATGCCCTTCTTTTCCATTTTGCTTCCAATTTCTTTCAACCTGCATAAATAATTGGGAGAAATTATGAACCATCCTCTACTAAAGCTGTCCAACTTCTAATAAATATCTTCTTCACCTTTGCACTAGAATTAACAACACTTAAAAAAAATAAAGGGATTTGAAACAGATTATTATGAGAAAACCGAATCAAATGCAGAGATAGAAGTCTTAAAATACAGTTATAGTCCAGAAATACTTCCTCAATGTTTGCTTCATTTGCACTTATATTCTGTAGGTTGACAGATATTGGAATGAAGCCATTCATTGAACCTTCTCAAGGCAACTGAACTGAATTTTGCATTTTTTATTGAAAAACAAGTAATTTACTTTTCAGTCCTACAAATCTGCTTTTCATTAAAAAGAAAAAGTAATGTGCTCTAGCAGACTCCAAAACACAATTGCTCTTTCTGGGTCAGCCTTAACAAAAACAAACTCAGCGCACTGATTCTCTGGGTATGCTTGCACATGCTTGTAATTGGAAACACAGCTGACAGTTCAAGTATTTGCCCTTTAAAGTATCCACTCAATCTCTTTGTTCTTATGTGTAAGTAATAGTCATTCAAATCAAAGGAAAACGTCAGGACAAGAACTTACATTCTAAGCAACATTTTAATAACTTCATAAATTATAAAAAGTATTTATTTTCCCTGTTATGCTAGTAGCTTGGAAGCATTAACTATTTTGCTTAATCATTCAAACATTAATGCAAAGTTTTCCTAATTATCTCTTGAACAACTGGCCTTACAGCCTGGTTTGCAGTGGAATTTTACTACTGATACATATTTATGTTAGTAATAAAGCCTAAAAACATAAACTCTGCTTTCCCTTATTTGTAAAGTGTACTTCGTGTTAAGACCAAAACCCACCAGAAAGTTAAAGCTGAAGAAGAAGTAAATTATGGTTTTGACCCCAGCAATTTTTTACTGTTACTATGGCAGAACTTAATATGTAGTTTTTACCCACTGAATTGGCTACAGAAAGTAATAAAAACGAGGAATGGAAAGGCACATCTTGTATTATTGACACATTATTCAGAATGTATTTTCTGCCCTCAGGTTTGGTGGTATCTTCTTCATTTAGTCTTATGTTTCTAAACTGGACAATAGCATAGAAGTTGATACTTAACACTCAAAGAAGCATCTGTCCAAAGTATATTTTTATTTCCTTCAGTTTTGTAGCTGTATAAAGCCTTTAAGTTGTCTGTGGACCACAAGCCAATACTTTGATAGTATGCAGAAACCTGTTGCATCAGGTAGTTTAGGCTTCCTCATGGTTCCAGCTAGTGGATGGTATTTAAGAAACTGTAAAGTGGATCCCATGATCATGAATTGGAAAGATATCATCCCAGAGGATATATTACATTTGTATTATGAAACATACAGAGAAAGGCAAGACTTTTCTTTAAGTTCCAACACTGGGGGACTTCAGCAGTAAGCTGTATATTCCCTAAAGCCACTAAATATTCAAGCCATTTCCACTCTTCTCTAATACAGGAGAAGGGAAGACACATCAATAAGAACATTTCAGAAGATCATACCAAGTTGATACTTATCAACATATAAAAAGATGCGCTAAACTGAATGCCCCCAGATTGTATGTACCTCTCTGGAGTCACCTTCTTCACCACCATCGGTTGGTACGTGATAGCCTTCTTATCTTTGATGCCAGTGTAACTGAAGTCTGAAGGAAGAACACCAAGTTCAGCAGCCAAGAAGCCGATTGCTTCTAGTGTTTCTAGATTTTCTTTCTGAAGGGTGAAAGCTGAAACAATCATTTCAGAATTATTAGGAATACGCACTTCTAAATCATAAAGGTGTTCTGCCATGACAGATGGGCAGGTTCTCCCCTTCAAACCATAACAGCATGGAAACTGCAAAGAAACAGCCCTCCCATCCCACAAAACTAAAGGAAATGGGACTTTTTCAGTACTGAAAGAGAAAAATAAAGACACAGTACACAAAACTCTTTAGAACAACCAGAAACCCCTGCTCCCTTTAAGAACAGTACCTGATAAAACGCAACACAATTCAACAAAGCTGTATTGTCTTATTGCTGGAAACGTGCTCTGTATCAGAAACAAACTGCTTTAAGGAATCAGATCACAAATCAAATTTGGCCTTATTAACGTGCCCAACATCTAGATGCATCTTCTAAAATCCCCCAATTACTTTCAAGGGAAGGCTACCACACAGGGAAAAACACAGAGTTTGTACTACAACAAAAAAAAACCTGTAACAGTTATCACTGAACTAAACTGTAAAATCACTGCAGTAACTTGATTCATCCATCTCATTCTCCAGTGATGTAACTACACTGCATTAATAATGATTTATTTCAGCATAAACAATGGATCAATCAGGCCTATATATCATATAAAAATTATTTCAAGTCTCAATCTTACTAAAGAACACCATAATACCTGCCACTTTCTCTAAAAATGTAGTATTTACCTGTATAAAGGTCTTGTTTTTCCTGGAAACCACCAGCAGACCTTTTTCTGGACCAACTTTTTTCTCGAAATCGTACCATTATTGACATATTTGGCTGATCATTGACATCTGTCACAGTAAAAGACTTTGTTTCTAAAAGTTTTCCAAATTTTCTATTGATAAAGTGGTGAACTACTTTTCTGTGCTCTTTGTTTCCATCAGGCTCAAAAGAAAATGTAGAATGTTCTAGCTTTGCATCTAAAAATTTAAAGAAATCACTTGTTTCCTTTTCAGTCACTAACTGACAAAGTTCTCTGTAATCAGCATTTCCTCTTACAATCATTTCATTGTCTTTTGTAACAGTGACTAGAAAGGGGAATTTCTGCCTAACGGCACTGTGTAAATCAGCTCGATTTTTCTTGTCCACTATAGGTCCCAGCGAGAACTCCCCAGTGCTAGAATCGACATTATTTTCCAAATCCCACGCGTCCTTCAGATCACAAGCAAATTTACTAAGCAGGTCACTCATGGGTTTGCCCAGCAAGGAATCCAATCTACTGGCTTCCCCAAGGCCGGATTTCCGTTCGGGTTCACCCTCACGCTGGTTTTTGTTAGGGGATGCGGAACAGTCACCTCCTGCCCGGCTTGGGTCATGCTCCAGACTGGGCATACCACCGCCATAGCCCTCGGCGCACGGGCCGGGAGGCTCCGTTCTCAGCTTTTTGGGTTGCCACAGGCATGGGCTACTTTGTTCTAGCGGCGCTTGGCTGGTTTTCTGAAGCGGTTCAGCGCGGGTATCCCTAAGCGAGTGTTCGGGCACCTCGATTTCTGTCACTACGAAGTCACTGGGCGAGTTTTTGATAGTACCACAGAAGCCAGCGTGATCCGTCAGGTAGCTGAAGGAAGGAAGCATGGCCCCCCCGCCTTCCCCTGCTCCCAGCCAGAAACCGCGACACCTGCAAGACGGGAAAATAAATTAAAAAAAAAAAAAAAAAAAAAAAAAACACAAAAAAAAACCACGGAGAGGAGAAGAAAAAATATCAGCTATGAAAGAAAAGGCTGCTGAAAGGCAGGCAGGGCGGGAGGGAGGCAGCGAAGGCCGCCGCCGCCGCTCCCGTCCCAAACGGCCGTTACGGGTCCGTCCAACGGCACAGCCGCGCGGGGCGGGGCGGGGCGGGCGCGCGCCCCTCAGCCCCCGCGAGCCGCCGCCAGGCGCCCCCGGCCCCGCCGCCAGGGGGCGCCGCCACCCACCCACCCACGGGGGAGGGGGGCCCGGGGACGGTACCAACTTCTCCAGGCGCGCGGGGAAAGAGAGCAAGGGACACCCCCACCCCCCCCGCCGCCAGACATGGGGCGCGCCGGAGGGGGCGGGGCAACTCCCGGGCAGCCTATGGGAAGGCGGCGTGGGCGGAGAGCGCTTCCGCTTTGTCCGCCCTGAGCCGCCGTCTCCGTCCCTGTGACGCCAACGTCGCCAGAGGTTGAGTCGCTCCCTCTTAAAGGGGAAGCGATGCAGGGGGAACGCCTGAGGTGAAGCAAGGCGCGCGGGGCGGGGCGCGGGCGCCGCCAGGAACGGACGGGGGGGGTCGGCGGTGAGGGTGAGGGTGAGGGTGAGGGTGAGGGTGAGGTGGCTCCGGCCAGGGCCAGGGCCGGGGCCGGGGCCGGGGCCGGGGGGCGGTCGCCTACCTGTGACGGGGGGGCGGCCCCCAGGCGGGGCGGGCCTCGCTGGGCGGCCGGGAAGCGGCTGGCGGAGCCGTGAGGAGGAGTGCGGGGGCGGCCGCTGTCGGGCAGGCCGCGATGTCGGGTCTGAGGCGTTACTGTCTCGCCGCCGCCGCCCCGGCGGCCCTCATCGGTAACGGCGCCGTTTGTGGTCCCGCAGGAGCTGAAGATGAGCAAACCCGTAACGACTTCGACGTACGTGCGCTGCATTAGCTACGGGCTCATGAGGCAGCTGGCGGATTTCATCGATCCGCAAGAAGGGTGGAAGAAACTAGCAGTTGATATAACCAATCCCTCCGGTGAAAGCAGATACAACCAAATGCATATAAGGTCCTATATAGAAGCCACGTAACATAATTTTATTTATTAACGGTTTAACATAAATACTGTTGTCCGTCCCATACTGTTGTACATCCCATTACTGTAACCTGATGCAGTTTGTGTGCTGACAGGTACTTAAGAACTCATCATTACAGTACCATTTCCTTAGGGAACTCAAGGTAATTACTCTTAATTGTTCTGTAGTTCAGTTTTCAGACAAGCTACAGCCAAAGAAAATTGAGTGAGGAAATTTGAATTAATTAGAGCCACGGACATACGCATTTTCGGCGATACAGCATTGGCTGTGTAATTTTTTGTACCCTAAACACTAGTAAGTGTTGACTTCATTGTGCATCTTTGGACAAGAGCAGCACAAGAGACAACTGAACTATTAACTCCTCGTTTGCTGTTCCCAAGAAAATGTTCAACAAATGTGGGGAACCCGAGGCCTAAAACTAAGAAGTTTAATTTAGAAGTAATGTCAGTGGTATTTTTTGAACACCTTGCTGCTTGAAGGGCTTGTTGAATCCTTAAAATCTCATAACCTTTGAAATAGCTTAAAATACCCTGCGTATCATCTTGGGTTTCCAGTCTTTCTAGTGATGTTAGCATTAAATCTTTTGTTTGTCTTTCTATAATAATAAATCAGTCAAAATAATGAATCTCAATTTCTGCTTAATGTCCATCTCAAAATATTCAAAATTAAGTGTGAATGCCAAACGGATGGAAAACACATTTTTCTTTCCATTTGATCTGGCTTTGGCTTGCCCTCTGTCTCTTGCTGACATCCTCTTCTCTGTTGGTCCTATGTGCCAACGTATTATGGGTCCTGGACAAAATATTGAAGCCATGTATGCATATTTTTGCCTCAGATTTTCCCATATTTTACATATTTTTCTCCTGAGTTTGAATTTATTTAGGCTTTTTAGCTGCGTTTTCAGAAGATTTGTGAATAATTGTACAATACAGTTCAGTACATTAAAGATAAATAACAAAAAAAAAATTTCTCAGTCTCTTTCCCTCCTTCATGGTTCTCGAGGTCACTTTTTTTTTTAATGTTGGTCTTAATTTATCTTTTAAGGAGATTTGAGGCATTTGTACAAATGGGAAAAAGTCCCACCTGTGAATTACTTTATGACTGGGGAACAACAAACTGTACAGTTGGTGATCTTGTGGATCTGCTGATTAGGAATGAATTCCTAGCACCAGCAAGCCTTTTGCTTCCAGGTAACTTACTCTTGTACATTTTGTGCTGTGTTCTCAGTTTTCTAAGATGCTAAACAGCTCCACAGTAACTTGAAAATCAGAAAGGATTAGGTCAAAATAACCAAAAGTGGATATATTTTCAATTTTGCATTATTTGTAATAACAGTTTAAATAAGAGTTTCAAGTTTAAATAAGAGTCCTGCAGCTTACACCTCGTGGCAGAATATAACCTTTTCATGACTCCTGATCTTAGTAAATACTGGCATTAATGTTACTTGTTTTTCCTGATTCCTCATGTAGTTAACACTTTTTCTAAATTCCATTTTCAGAAGCTGTAAGGATGGCACAAGAAGTTACATTACCTCTTTCTTCACAGGAAACCTTGCCTATACATGAGAAACAACTGCCTATACAGGAAAAAGAAGCAAAGCCTGTTTTAGTTCAGAGTGCTGAAAAGCAACATTCAGCTCCTTCCTACTTAAGTCAAGAAAATAGCAGCTCACAGTCCAGTAACACAGGTAAGCACTTAGTTTGGTAGAATTAAGTACAATCTTTTTTGCTGATTGGTCCTTCACCCCACATGAAATAAATTGTAGCAATGCATTAGAATAATGACTATATTCCTATCATCATGCATCTATGGGAAATGGTATCTTGCTTTTGCTCTCATTCTGTGTGTCTGTGAATTTAGCTTGGGTATTAAAATATGTGAATATGAGATGCACCTTGCCAATGAGGCATCTACTGTGATGGAAAACTTGACTGTTGATTAAAGTGCAATTTATTTTGTGCGAAACATAACCCTGTTGCCCTTTTTCAATAGTGATTTGTACACTGTTTAGCATATTGTATTTCAAAGCTGGATTTTACATGTCAGAAATAACTAAGAATGTTGAATAAAAGATGACTAAAGAAAGCATTCTAGGAAAGTGTGTGGTTAGTCTATTGCTTCCTAAAGGTCCGCTTTGGGGTTGCTGCCAGAAACATGAGGTATTTAAAAGACATGTAGATGAGGTACTTAGGGACATGGTTTAGTGGTGGACTTGGCAGTGTTAGGTTAACGGTTGGGCTCAATGACCTTAAAGGTCTTTTCCAACGTAAATGATTCTGTGGCTCTATGTGTCTATTTTGTAGCCCCTCACTAAAATTTTCAGCGAAGTTCTTTTATAAATCAGTTCTTCCCAGCACCTGGTTTCTCTAGAGCTAGGTCCTTGAACACTTGAACATAGTTTCCAGTTCATCTCAGGGGGTCAGCAAAATATTCTGCAGAAGTAATTTTTGTGAAATCACTATAAACACTGGCATTTCCCAAAGCCTTCTGACTCCAGAAACTTGGAAACTTTACTTCCGTGATTAACTTAGAGTAGAGGTTGTGATCTATTGTTGTGATTGTCTTAACTTGAGCTGTATGAAACATAACTTATTTTCTGTCTGACTCATTTTTCTTTTCCTGGCACCCCCCAGAGCATTTCAGAATGTTTGATGTTTGGATGTAATTATGGTTGCCACATTAGTGATATTCTTAAAAACTGTTAAACTGGAATAAAAGATTTTTTCTTGCAAGACCATTTCACATACTCTCAAGTGGGAGCAGATGAGAGGAGAAAGAAGTTATAGGGGTTCTTGATCTATTAAAATGTATTTGTGGGTGTTTTGACAAGCAAAATATTCCCAGATGATACTGGGGAACAAGCCAGACCTCCAGTTACAGAATGAGTTTTACAAAACAGAAACATACAATGACACCTATTTGCCTGACCTCAGGGAAAATCTCTGGCCAGAAACGTGATGTGATCTAGATTTTTTTTTTACTTCTGATGCAGTGTGGTTCTCTCTGTGATCTGCTGCACATTTAATTTCTATTACCTGCATTAACAAAAAATACAATCAGAAGGCTGCTACAGTGCTAGTTGCAAAGAAAATCATGCATAGCTAATTACATATATTTATCTGCATTTCATTTGTTTTTCTTGCTATCTTCATCACAAAGCTTGAAATAGGGCTTCACTATGTCAGGATTTGCACGGTAGCAAATTTTTGGTTTAATAGAACTGAAGCAGAGAATCTATTCAATACGCTTGTTCTTAAGTGAAAACATAGTTGTGCTAAATGGCAAATATGTCTTTCAGATTTCCATAATTTTTTGTTTCATGACTTGGAAAGTATTACAAATAATTTTGATGTGCGACCAGAATCAGCTGGCGGTAATAAACTGGGAGAAGGTGGCTTTGGTGTTGTGTTCAAAGGCTACATCAATGGCAGAAACGTGGCTGTCAAGAAGCTCGTTGCTGTGAGTTGTCCTGAGCTTTTCTCTTTTTAATGACTGTGTACTTTATAGTATAGACTTGTTTATCTGTGGAAGGTGTTGAATGATACACTTCAAAAAAGTGTCACCATGTTAAACATTAGGTGGGTTGGGAAACTTATCCTGCAGTCCCATGGGTGGTGTAAGTTGGCACCGTCACCAGAGGTGAAGTCTTGTCCTTTCTGTAACTCTCCTTTGCGTGGCTCAGGCAAGTTGTCTGGAAGAGCAGAGTGCCCCCACAGTTCCCCTCCTTCCCCTGCACGCAAGAAGTGGCAGAAAGGAAGGGATGCTAGGGAGGTTTCCCTTTCAGAATCAGGTGAACGATTCACAGGTATTGCCACAGAATTCTAGTCTTCATAACCAATGGTTTGTGTGAATAATTAATTTTGGAATGAGTAAGTGCTATTAGTGGGTAGCTGCAGTGAAATAAAATGGGTAAGTTGGTGACTGTGCTGAAACTTGATTGATTTGTCCAATAATACTGTGTTCCAAGGTACTAAAATTCACATTCTGATTGAGTGGAGTAAAAAAAATATTGTAGAGTTAAGTAGTTGTTACATGTAACTAATATAAACAAAGGCTTACAATTCTGATTTTTGTAATGAACAACTGTGCATTTTAATATTGCCAACAATGTTAACATGAAATACTTCCTTTTGTAGATGGTTAATGTTAGTGTTCAGGACCTGAAACAGCAGTTTGATCAAGAAATAAAAATGATGGCAAAGTGAGTATAGTGTTATACAACATCTTTATAGCCCTTTATGGGAATCTAAGTTGGCAGATAACACGCTAGCTAGTGTGATCCCTTGTTTTTGTCTTTCTAGCATAACTTAATGATTTTCATGTTAAGTGAGAATGCTTCATGTACAATATGACTGTATTTTGTTTGTTTTAAAGCACTACTGCAGAACCCTGGCTATGTGCAGTAGGGCTGAAACAAGTAATTGGGGATCAAATTCCCTTTGCTTTGTATTTTCCTCAAATGTTGGGAGTCTTTCAGAGCATATGTGAACAAAAGTTTTTCTGCTACAGGTGTCAGCATGAGAATCTAGTAGAACTACTTGGTTTCTCAAGTGATGGTGCTCAGCCATGTCTGGTGTACGAATATATGCCCAACGGTTCATTGCTTGACAGACTTGCTTGTCTGGTAAGTAAAATCTCTTCTAGCTTCCGGGTGTTTGACTTTGCTGAAGCATAGATATCTATGAAATCTCTTTGAAACAGTACTGAACTGTAATAATCAAATGATGTTTTACTTGTTAATTCTGTGTTCTAGAAAACAAATATTATAACAAGTATTCTTCCAGTAACGTTTTATACAAATGTTTTGGACGCCTTAAAGTCAAAGCAGGCTGACAGCACAGTGTCATGTGCTAGTGCCTGAAGTGGCACAGGAGCTTTGACTTGCTATGCCAGCGTGGAGCGGAGCAGAGGGTGCTGCAGTATTTTTCCCTGTTCTGCCGCTGGCATGTTCTCTGCTAGTTCTTGGCATTCTGCATTGTGAAATTGCCCTTCATTCATTGCCCTTGTGATAGTGGTTATAACACAATGTTCATAGTCTGCCTATCTCTTTCTGAAGTACCTAAATAAATGGGAAATACTTTTTTTTTTTTTAATTAGTATTTTGTGTAAATGCAATGCTTTCTTGTGATTTAATCAAATGACGTATCTTCTAGCCTTGGCCTTTAATAAATAATAAATTGCTTTGTTTTTGATGAGGCTACTCTGTGTATGAAGGACAAACAGTGGCTCATTAGAGTGATACCAACAGTAAGCCAGACTTAACCTAGTAGATGAGTGTCCATGTTAGTTTGTTGAAGGAATTCAGAAATCTGCTTCATTCTAAGCAAATGCAGCTTCTGAGGTTGTAATTTGGTGAACATCTTACACTGGTGCTACTTCAATCCCCCCCATACCCCCAGACATAAAAAATGTTAGTTTGCTTTTTTTCTGCACTGCTCTTTCTGTTGTATTGTCTTCAGCATTTAGTAGTTGAAGAAAGAGCTGGTTTAGGGATCTGATCAAGCTCAAAAAATACTTGGTGAAAAGTATCTTTAATTTTCAGCTGGAAAAGTTTCTTCTGCAGGGCTGCACAAATACTTTTGCCCCAACAGGAAAGAAGTGGTGTTAGGATGAGGATGAGTAGCAGTGGCTGGGGAAAGGACTATGTTTGGTAGTAGTGCTGTCTCAGGTTGGATTGGTTGGTTTGCTTGCACACACTTTTACATTTGCATGGTTTTTTATTTTTTTTTTAAAACTGAATCAGTGCAGAAGAGAGACTAAGTTTTACTTAAGGCAGTGCAAGTTTATCTGTAGAAATGAGCAATGCTTGTCAAGGGTATATATGAAAATGTTCATCCATGTAACTGGCTATTATCATCAAGTGAGCTTAAAAGCTTGGTGGTAATTGAAGACTAAAGTAGAAATAACAGGTTTTTACAAGGAAGAGACAAACTTATGTAAATCATAAAGAATCTGTATCAGCATCTATAAAACAGAATCTTCTGATAAAGTCAAATAGGTGAGGAATGTGCATACTGAATGTGTGTTCTTGCTGATAACTTCATTTTGTGATTTTGTTGGATGTGTTTGAGGCACAGACTCTTGCTTATGGCATCATTTTCTTGTTTGGGCTTTGAGAAGCAGGCGAAGGAGGTAGTAGAATGATGAGATACTCTAATCCTCTTCCCTTGGCCACTGACAAGATTAAGAAATGGTTTTGAAATGTAGGTGTCCTCACTTCTAAGGTCTAGTTAGTAACATGAATTGAACTACACTCTTGAGAAGTGGTAAATCCAAAAATACTGGAAGATTGACTTCCTATTGTTAGTAAAAACTGGTGCTTGCTTTGAATGATTTGCTTTAGGTTAAAGGGCTCTGGTATTGGTGCTGGTACAAAGTGGAAGATGCGGTAGATACAGGTAGGTCTTTGCAGTGCAGCTGGCCTTGGATAATATCAAGACCCCTTTTTGCAAATGAGTGAATTAATGTAAGGCAAAATGCAGAGGAAAGAGCTGAATGTGACAAGTGCATGTATGTCTGCCCAAGTAAATTAAGAATTGCATGCTATTAGTCTTTTTAAAGATCTACTTGAAAAAACACAAAACATAGCAAGAAGTTGGTTTTGGACTGTGGTTTTTTGTATGTTTTGTTTTGTTTTACATGAGCATGTATATAGTAGACTTCTACCTTTCTACTTGCCTTTCTGCCTTCTTATTCAAGGATGACACTCCACCAATTTCTTGGAATACAAGATGTAAAATTGTCCAAGGTACAGCAAACGGCATCAACTTTTTGCATGAAAATAATCATATTCACAGAGATATTAAAAGGTAAATGCTTCTGACTATTGCTGGCTGCATTTTCTTTTTTTTTTTTTTTTTTCTTTTCCTTCTTCCCCCTGTTAAAGTCATCATTTTAGAGAGAACAAACTGAAAGAATCATTGCTTCAGTCAAGGGCACAATCTCTTCTGCAAGAGACATCCATCACCATAATCTTGTCTGTGGCACAAGGACGTGACCAGTACAGACTTCTAAAGTTAATTATGAGGTTACTGTAATCTGTTACTATCAAATAGTTATTTGAGTGCTGCGAGAACACCCAGAAGTTCTGTTCTTTCACAACTGCTGCTAATCAAAAAGCTACTGTTAGAGAACATAATGACTTTTAAACTGGGAATTTTTCAGATGAAAACCCATCTTTTTTTTTTCTTTTTCGTAGAACATTTCTTCAGAGTGTCCTCTTTGATTTACTGCTATTTATTATGAAGACAGTAAAATAACTTCAGTCAGGTTTATGAAGTTCAGGGTTCTTCAAGGATAATTTATGTTCACTTGTTTGTTATACCAGAAACTTTTCCAGGAATATCAGAGCTCAGAAAAGGTGGAGATTTTGTTGTAGGGTTTGGAGGTTTTTTTCTGGTGGGTCGTTTCCCCCCTTCCCCCCGTCCCCTTTCTTGCTACAGTTTGTTGTGTTTGAGTTTTTTGTTTGTTGTGTTGCGTTTTTTTTAATACTAAAGCAGTCCAAATCTTTGAAGAAAGGCCCCAGATGCCTTATTCCTTCTGTGGGTTAAGAAGGAGCAACTGACTGACTGGGTGTCATGGATGAATGTTTCAGTAGCTTTTTGGCTTCTGGCAACTCTGCTAAATGTAGCCCACTTTGGTTTTGTGACTTTCCAGCTTGTGAGGAACAAGTTTTTGCTTCAGCTGCCTCATAAAATGTGCTCGCTGCTTTGACAACTCACGTTTCTTCTTTCTTCCCTGCTTAAGCCTCTGGACAAGTGTAATGACTGGAAGGGACGCATTTTTACCTTATGCTACTCTACCCTTCTAACTGCTGTGAGTTATCATATTAAAGGATTGGGTTTTGTTTTGTTTTTTCTTTTGTTTGGATTCCGTTTTGCAACACTTGCAGTGTGAATAGTTCAATAAATTTGTTTGGTGTTCTTAATAGTGCTGCCACTCCCAGGTAAAATGCAGATGAAGAGACATCTAAGGTGGTTTACTTCAGTATTCATTTTGCTATGATGTGTGAAAACAATTCATAACCACGCAGGCACTAAGAACAGCTTCTTTGTAGGCCAGAGGGGACATGCTTGAATGGGTGTTCTCAGAGTTGTCCATAGTTTTTTTGGCTTGGTTATGCCCAGGAAATAGTTAATTTCTCTCTTGAAGCTTGACAGTTGCAGTAAAACTTGCTTATGTTGTGTCCTTTGTGGTGTATCAAAAAAAGTATCAGAGTCCAACTCTTTGGGCTTGACTCAAGTTGGTAAGAAGCCCAAATTTATGAAGTTGTGATCTTGTTCTTCCTTCTTTCAGAAGTTGAGCTTTAAATACAAAACCAGTTGGTGAATGGTGCCTTGACTAGTGTTTGGCCTTTTGCAGTGGTCTTATATTTCATGGTATTTACAGCAGTTCTAATACCAAGTGATCTGTTGTAACTTACAGCTGTGTTAATTTTGTTGAGAAGGTTTGGTGAACAAGAAGGGGGAGTTAGAAATTTAAGTTTCTAGTGTTACATGTTGTATCTGGCTATGTGGTTTTCTTACGGTTCCATTAAGGGGGTCAGAAAATGAGGATTACAGAAATGTTAAATCAAGTATTTTAAAGTGGTTCCAAGTGCTACAAGTTTAAAAAACAGTAGAAGACTTGCACTGTAATTCATCCCACTGTGTAGTTTATGAAAATGTTAAAGTCTTTTAGATCAGCTTCATTCTTCGGGGTTTTTTTTTTAAGGGAAGTAAAAACTGGAGATCAAGTGGAGACACAGCACATACATTACTCCAGCATTAATAAGTTTTCTGTTTATGTTCCAAGAGAAGAAGAGAATTAGTGGAATAACAGTTAGAATAAGAGAGTATCATTTGACCTGTGAATTTGTAATGGTTGACATAACATTAGATAATAGGTATAAAAACCTGCTTTTGTTAGTTCTGAGTAAAAATTTAGACAGTTAAGAGTTGTACTGTGACCCAGTATCAGTTGATCAGAGCTAACTATTGTCTATTACCCTTCTTAAAGAAAGATTATTCAGATCCAAAACATGGGTGTAACATAATTGGTCTTTTATAAGAAATTTTTGTATTTGTAGGATTTGGAGGTAGGGAGAATGTTTGGGGTTTTTTCCTTGTTTGTTTTTTTTTTTCCTTTTTTTTTTGAATTATTTTATGCATGCATAAGAAAAACATGTATGAATCCTGGCAGCCAGTTCTTGATTTATTTAGAGCAATTAATTTTGAAATCGAGCAATTTCCAGCACAATTAACTTTTACTTTTTTTATATGAATTACAAATAAATATGTTCGATTTCAAGAAACAATCAAAATAGTTTGCATTATTAAAGAGTTATTAGTCTGTTATAAAACCTAATTACTGTATTGGTTTGGAAAATTATCTTTTCTTTTCTTTTTTTCCCCCCTCCACTCTTCCCCAGTGCAAATATCTTATTAACTGATACATATATGCCCAAAATTTCTGACTTTGGACTTGCAAGAGCATCTGTAACACTCACACAAACGATCATGACTGAAAGAATTGTTGGAACAGCAGCCTATATGGCGCCTGAAGCTCTGCGAGGAGAGATAACACCTAAATCTGATATCTTCAGTTTTGGAGTAGTAAGTAGAATGTGGGAAGCAGTATATGGCTTTTTTGTAAATATAAAAGCATACAAAATCAAGAATATCTGAAATTAAAGAATCCACTCTGATCTATCGTTTCTCCTTTTCCCAATAGATAGTGTTTCTAAACCTTGATTGGTTTAAAATCATTTGAATATGTTGATTGAAACATTGAATTTGCTAATGATTACAATCATTATGTTAAAATGTAAATTTGCATGTGAAAGACCAGTGTAAAATAACATGCTAAGTTCTAGCTACATGTAGTTTGAAGTAATGTGGAACATTGTTTCTTCTCGCATAGTATTGCACAAAAATGTAACTCAGGCTGGGGAAAAAAAATAAAGAAAATGTTCCAAAATTAAGTGTGTTTTACTATTTTTAAGCACTAAAAGTGTGCTGTCCATGTGGGATTTCCCTTAAAGCTGAGTGCAAAAAAGGCATGAGCTTAATATTTGGGAGAATCCGTTCTGAATAGATCCAAGACCCTGATTGCTGTTGACCGCTTCCTTCATGGCATTTAGTTTCATGGGGAGGGGGGCCAGATACTGTTTCTGAATACTTTGGAAATCCTTCCGTCTTGCTTTGAAGCAACACAATGGAGGGTGAGGAAAAACTTGTGTTGAAATTCATAAACCACACTGCTAATGACAGTTGATGAAAATAAATGTAGGAACAGCAGTCAATTGTATAGAGAGCTGTCTTTGAACAACTACAGATCCTGTGAGCATTTGTTTGAAAGCCTGGAAGTAATGCTCCTTTTTGCAAATGGTATGTATGCTAAGGATTAATCTGTGCTTCATTTTCTCTTCTGGTTGTTTTTCTCCTAGGTCTTACTAGAAATAATAACGGGTCTTCCTCCAGTAGATGACAACCGGGAGCCACAGTTACTGGTATGTTGCTTGTGCTTTCTTCTCCCCCTCCTGCTCCAGGATTACTTTATATGAAATCATAGGCAGTTAACAGGTTCTGAGACAATCAAATTAGTCATCAAAATACGTAGTTATGAAAACAGCTCTTGTGTCAGTGTTTGTCTTAGAGGTGAGGCTGAAACTTTTATCTCCTGGCTGGTGGTAGACTACTCAGTCCCCAAGGTCATTTCCTTCTGATCTGATACTGTAATTATTTTTCTTCTGTTACTGCTTCTTATTTACTTATTTACTAAGTATGAAATTAGCAGTGAGGTTTGGATTGGTTTTGTTCTATACTGTTTGATAGCTGATCACTTTCTCCACATCTTTAGGAATACCTGTGTACTATTAATAGAGTGAGTTTGTTTGTTTCCTCTAAGCTGTGCCTTCTGGAGTGTCATAATACTTCTTCTGTTGAGCTCTGTAAAGACCTTGGATAACTCGGTCCCTGTCAAACTGAATCTTGATGTTTTAGGGTTTTTTTTTGAAGCAGGCTTTTTCAGAGATCAGATCTAAACAGGAATATAAAGTGTGATTTTACTGGTACAGTTTATCTTTGTAATGTACTTTTGGGAGCATAAAGAGAAGTGTGAGATAATGTGATATGAAGCTGAAAATTTTGGGCTAGGAAGGCAGAAGACCCGCATCTACTCACTGACTCTTTATTTCTTACTTCATTTACCTTGTCTGAGGTATTCCTCAAACAGTATTCGTGATTACAGATAATGCATTTCAAGTGTGTTGGAGCTGGAGTGTGTTGGGCTAAAACAGTCAGATTTAAAAATTTATTTCAGACTAGAATTTTCCCTTAGAATAGATACAGCAGCCACCGAGGCTAGTGACAGAAGATACTAGTTTACAGAAAGAGGCGTTACAAGGTTGACAAGAAAAGAAATTATTCACATTTCAGCTTGCATATTTGTGGGTTATTAGTAAACATAAATACTTTATGCTGCTTCTCTTAAAGAGCCAATACTAAGAAACTGAGCCTTGAACTGGGAGAAGATTAAAGCTGTATGATGCAGCTTGAAGAAAATTGCTTTACAATTTTGTGTTAACTCAATTAGAAATAATTTATAATAAAAATGTATAGTCCATTTATGGTCTTATAGGCTGTTTGTGCAGATACTGATGAATAATTATGCTGCTGAAACATGGTCATCATTCTTTGCCTAGAAGAGTGGTTGAGAAAAGACATGAACACTCAAAAGCAAGTTTTCCAAGTGTTGGTGTGGAATACAGAATGTTCAGACGCTTACAATGTTATCTGCTCATTGGTTCAAACTCTTTTGTAGTTAAGTATCAAAGATGAAATTGAGGATGATGAAGCAACTATTGAGGATTATGTTGATGGAAAGATGAGTGACTGGGACGCACCTTCAGTTCATAAAATGTATTCAATTGCTGAGCAGTGTCTGAATGAGAAAAAGAACCGAAGGCCAGACATTAAGAAGGTATGTAGTCTTTCAGATAAAGGCTTATTTTGAGAGTGTGTGTGTGTGGTTACAGGATCAGTTATTTATATTTCTGTCTGCTCTCTTGCAGGTCCAACAGCTTCTACATGAGATAAAAACTTGATATGCGTTTCTTCTGATACCCAAATGTCTTTGAAATGGAGTAGACACCAGTAGCAAATATTTTATTAGTATTTAGTGCAACATTATCAGCTCTTCTGCTTTCCAGAACCTTCTGGTCTGCATACAAGGTGTGCTGTTGGCCTGTCTCCATTGCGCTATTTTTGTTAACTGAGCAGCCGTTTCGCATATCCTTACCCATTGGGCCCTCAACATGAGAAAACTTTTTTTTTTTTTTTTTGTATTAAGAAATTGCAGTGCTGGTGCATCTTCTCCTCAGCTTTTTAAAAGCATTTCCATATTAGAACCTATTTGATTCTTTTGATGTCCAAGTATCAGGTATGTCTGCTGCAAAGGCAGCAGTAACAGCACAGAATGGTTTTTCTTTGAATTTCTTGATCAGGTGTACTAGACATTTTTCCATTGAAGACAACATTTAATAGATATAAATGGCACTTGCGTTGTCTTTTGGGGAAAAGACAATAGTAGTACCCATTTAAAACAAACTTTATTTAACATTTTAACTTGAGAGTTTATATGAGTGTGAACGGACTGGTAGTGTTTGTGAATGTGACTGTGACTGTTTTTCAAGAAGTCTTCTCAGGATTAGTTGGAGTCAAATCAATGCTGCAAGACATATTCCAGGTTGTTTTTTGGTTTCAAGGATTCACAAGCAAAATAACTATCTTGCACTGCAAATGCAAAAATACATATGGCTTTCATCCAGTGAACTCCGTATGATGACAAACCATTTAAATTTTGTTCCGAGGAAGACTCGTAGCTACTTTGAATATTTTGCACTTCAGGAGAGGATTCCATACGGATTATAAATACAGATGGTTTATTTTGTTGAAGGGGACAGAATAACAATTCTGTGAAGACCAATTCTGAATTTTCCTTAGTCAAATAATTAAGCTCTTTCATATATTTTTATATATGCGTGTATATTAATAAATATTAAAATATATTTTTAAAAATTACATGGAAATCTTTCTAATGGAATCATTAACAGATCAAAGCAGACTGAAAATGGAATGAAAGTGACTAATAAGATTCCAAATACTTTGGACTAAGTAGGTATGAAAGTACTGCCATTGTCAATGACAGAGGTTATTTTCATAGGAACCTTTTTTGTACCTCATGAACTCTTTCTTGATAGCTTAGGGGTAGGAAAATAGCCTGGCTTACAGCTAAATTTTAAATCCATGATTATCACAGAAAAAGGAAACAATGAGAAATGATCTGACTGCATTCAGGGACGTATGTATATCTTTGTAGAAAGCATGTGATTCCTAACATTTGTATTTGTATCAGCAGAATTGTGGCTGTTAACTCCTTCTGTATTGCCTTTTAAAACTGATTGATAGATTAATTTGTTTAGGTGGATACCTGTTTCTAGCTTTACTAAGCCTAAATTGTAAATGGCTGTTAACATAAATAAAAACTGCGTTACCATTGCAGATGATTATTTCTGCTATTAAAACTTCGAGGCTTGGAAACAACAGTTGTTTTACGTCGCTTGCATTTCTGTTACTGACATTATGCTGACCTCACTGCATGGAATAAAGCTGCACAGCTCTGAACCTGGGCTTATGGAGGAAGAAAAAGCTGCTATAAAGCTAAATCAGAATAAAATCTGCTGAAGCTATTCTTCAGTTTTAAAACATCTCCGGCTGTGAAGTGAAGACTTCTTATTAGATCATGTTTGCTTTTTACTGTTCCCTGGAGCTAGAATGCAGCCACAGTGACGGGTACATCCACTGATCTGTGTTTGCCGTAGTAACTCCCCAGTCAGTGCTGTTCGCCTCTGGTGCAGCAGAACAATTTTGTTTATGCACCAGCCCTGAGATTCGGAGCATTAGGAGAATCAAATCTTGGCTACAAGCATGCAAGTTCCTATTCCTCTGTTGTAGACTATGGCTATTTGTAGTGCTGCTGTCAGCACCTAAGCGTTGGCAGTAGTTTTCCCTCAGTCACTGAAAATGGAAGCATGTTAGCTACCATTCCATACAAGAAGAAAAATAATTAACTCATTTAATATTCTAGTGAGGAATGAAAATGTGAGGTGTTAGGTAATTAGCTAAAGCAAGCTAACTTATGTGGGAACTGGTTTGTTGTTTTTTTTTAAAAAAAAAACAAACCTACACAGAGTGGAAGGAGAAGGAACTTCCCCTTTTGCCCCCTCCCCAGGATTTTTTCCAAGGTCTTGACAGTAAAGTCAGCACCTACAGACACTGACAGCCGCTAAGAGTAGCTGACTTCTGCTTCATTTATTTCCTGCAAAAACATGAAAAAAGCACTCGTACTTCTTTGTATTAATTACTACAGTAAAGCTTTCCAGGTCACAGATGGGTAACTTGGGTCATTCCAGTTCTCTGTGAGTAAAGGGATTATCTCCTTCCGTAGAGCTGGAGGTGAGAGAAAACTTGGTACAGTTGCTGATGGGTGAGGAGCGCTCCGCATGGGAGATGTTCTGGGGATGGAGAGAGGGCTAAGGTGGCTCGCCTGCATCCTGTCCCGGTGGGGAAGGTGCCATGGAGGGCATCCAAAAAAAATCACTATCTGCAGTGAATGAGCCAAGCTTTTGCATGTTAAGGATCTAGAGAACTGTAACGTAAAGCGATTTAGTTACCCCCAGAAGGAAGTATAAATGAAAAATAGCAGGACTGATTTGTTGCAGTTCCAACTAAGAGTCTAGAAAGAAGTAGCAGGATAAAAGCAAATGCTAATGAGCCAAAGAAGATTGCTATTAAGGAAACCTCTTGCGAAGGGCAACAGTTCTCCTCTCGGATGCAGCAGGAGGTAACAGAATGGCTGATGTGAGCCAGACCAGAGGTGTCTGTGCCACCCCGGGGCCAGGACACGAGCCATTAGTGGGTGCTGAGGACAGAACGCAAGAACAGGACACGTATGTAGAGGTGCTGTTTTGGAATGATTGCTTTGTACAGTTTGTGGCTCATTAACTTTGAAAAGGATGCAAATTCTTCATTAGTTATTAAACCTCTCTCAGATTTTCTTTAATCGGTTTGTACAGTTGCCTTCTGAGCCAGTGCACCATTTACCAGCCACGGTACTTCACATTATTGAAAGGGGAAGAATTCCCTCATCTTTATGGCTGGCCAGCTGAGGGTTTCATTTAACAGTTATGGTTTGAGAAACCCATAACAATTTATTGTCATTTAGACACTCATTCTATCACCCGATGACCCCTCCCCATCTGGGAAAGGGAACTGAGAAAAACCAAGGAAACCGGGAGTTGAAGTATATACAGATTTAATAGAGTAAGATTAGATAATTGACATTAATAGCACTAAAGAACCAATATTGATCCCGATACCAATACAGAACATGCACAGATTCTACTCAGCCCATTCTATCAGCAGGAAGCTGTGCACTCCCAGCAGTGGACAGCAAATGTCGGACACTGCCAGTGCTACGGCTTCGGGAGGAAGGGAAGGGCTCAGGGGTCCGGCACCAGGGCATGAACTTCTCAGGATGGCAGCCATCAAGGGAGGGAGCGAACTTCGCAGCAAATTTTCTAATTTATAGCAAATGTTACGTTCACATATGAAATAATCCTGTTGGGCAGCTTGCATCAAGTGCCCGGGCCTCACTCCTCCGCATCCCTGCACCTGACGAGCTGGAAAACACCGAGACCTTGAAACCCACGCACCATAGCTGGCTAGAAAGTAAATATTTTCACAAATTCAGACACTAGAGTCTTCTGCAAGTGCAGTCTTCCCAAGTATTAGAAGAGAAATGAGTCCCGTGTCACTCAAACCAGGACAAACACCTGGCAAATAAAACTGGTTCTGCTATTCGTGATCACATGGAGGCCTAGCCTATGCCCTCCTCTTACCTTGCTCCTGCTCCTCTTACAGGAATAGCTTTCTTCCCCTATAACATTTTGCATTAAAATTATTCTCTTAAATTGTAGTTCCAAACATCTTCAAACTTCCCTCTTCTAACTGCAAAATTGCCGTATCGCCAATTTCCCCGTGGGGATGTGTTGGCAGGACAGTTAAAAGAAAAGCCAAACCACTAAATGTTCTTTCCAGCTTGACTTTGAGGGCAATAGGAAGACTTTCAGTTTAGACAGAAACACAGTAATGGAAAAATGTCACTTGAGTAATTTAATTATACTACCTACCTCATGCCAAGCAAATAACAACAGATAGCACTGTTAAATTACTAATCAACTACTTCAGCATGTTAAAAGGATAGAAGAACTTTTTGAAGTGGCTTATTATTGAAAGCATAAAAACCTCAGGGGATGAACAGACTTGGAGCTGCTACAGAGGCCTCTGTGCTGCTTCCCCAAGGCAGCAGGAAAGTAGCTGTTTCTAACATACCGATTTTTCTCCAATCGCAAAAGCCAGGAATCCTGTTCCTGCCCCCCTCCCTTCTTACACCCTGCAATCACTTCTTCTGCACTGCGTTCCAGTCCCACAGGAACTGCCTGTTACTTACACACCGGGATGTCAGAATAGAGATCTTTGTTAAAGAGATTACGAAATGAGTCAGACAGCACCAAACTAAAGCATCGATTTTTATTTATAAAGTAAATTACAAAATAGATAAGGTAAACTGAGTTAATTTTAGCATCTGAAGGTGGTTTTCATTGAATATATAGACACCGTAAATCAAGTTTTCTTTATCGATGTGTTTCTCCACATAATAGAGCAATTATTACCTTGATTAGTTTTACAAACCTCTGATAGGAGTGTTTTAAAAGATCAAATTTTTCCTACCTTGCAACATAAACACTTCAAAAATAATTACCTGTCATGTTAATTAACTTTTTAATAGCTTGTGAGTTAACTGCAAGCAGCTGCATTGCTTTCGGGCTTTATGAAGACCAACAACAATTTGAATGGACACTTCCAATTACTAAATGACCAGAGACAGTTAAGGAGTAACTTACTTTAATGCCCTCATTCTGTACTGGCTGTGAACATTCATTAGCAGTAGTAGTGTTATGTGAGGCAACTACACAGATGTAAACGTGACAGATCTTACAAAAACATCAGATGCTTCTTATTGCTTTGTCAGGAGAACAGCTACAAGAGGCCTGGAGAGGCGGTGGGCAGCGCGAGACTTCATACAATTATCTTTTAGGGGGAAAGGTGAGGGGGAAACATGCTCAGGATGTGACTCTCTGCTGGCTGGTCGGGGGGTTGTGCACGCACGTGGAATATTTTCAAATAAGATAACTTACAATATCTGGTTTGGGCCAAACTCTAAAGCAGCTCATTATAAACACCCTCGCATAATCACTTAACCAGCTCTCAGCATCCTCCAGATTAAGCTTTCTACCTCCTACCCTCACCTACCTAGGGCAGGATTAGGGGAAAAAAAAAAACCAAAACCAAAGCACAACATGCACTTAACCATATCAGGTCAAACTGTTCATTATTTAAAACATTTGGTATTAAAAAGCTGAACTTCTTTACTGGCTCAAGTGTAAAAATGTATGTGCGCTCTTGGTATGGCTGACACATGGGCAGGAATACTAAATTAAAACAAAAAAAAAAATACTAAATTCAAATCAAATTGCTTTAGCAGTAATTTTTTACTGTTATGCTCAAAGGTTTTCCTTAAAAAAAAAAAAAACAACAAAACAAACAACCCACCAAAGTGAATTAGGTGTGCTGAAAAAATTCAGAGTTGAACTAAAAATACATTTAATTACAGTGTACAATGAGCTGCACGCACATTAACCATGTTTAAAAAACAGTGACACTTGCCTGACAGGCAATACATAGAAGAAACACTCCAAAGGCCGGCTCCTTGCCCTAGAGGGAGAAGGCAAGAGGCAGAAAAAGAACACAGTAGCTAAGGGCAAGCCGGAGATTAGCTGAGGATCAAGAGCTGTTGAATTGGATTGATGTAGTGTATAAGATTAAATGAAAAAAGCTGAGGTGTCAAATTTCTACTGCATACAAAAACAACACAGTAAAACCAACAACTACTCAAATCTTCACATTATATAGTGCAATCTCAGACGTCAATAACAAGCTAGTATCTCCAAACAAAATAATACATAAGATAAAACAAATTTCATCAGCAACTAGTAGTGTCAAAGCATTACTTCCCTACAAAACTAGGTTAAAATCTATCTTCCACCAGGTAAACACGTGATTCAGCTATACAATGTGTGCACCCAGCACCTATAATAATACGCAGTGAACCATGACTTGCGACTCCCATGTAGCTTTAAAAAAAAAAAAAAAAAATTCAAAAAACACAAAGCTCACATACAAGACACTAAAAAGCAAGTCCCCACTGGGGAATATAATCTATCCACTAGTATTTGCCTCATTACACAATTTTAAATATTTAAGGTCATCCAATACTTGATTTCCACATGTAAATCTTCTTTAATCCACTTATTAAAATAATCTATTTCTCCTCTTCCTATTAAACACATTACTCGTGGTTCAATCAAGTTTAGACTATTCTGGCTGTATTTTGGAAAGAGGAGAGGGGGAAAAAAAAAAAAAAAACCAGACAAAATCCTAACCAGGTGCTGCCAGCAGTTATTCAAGACCTAGCTGGATTTTGTTACAGATTTAAGTTACATTAAAGTTCAAACATTTGGGAAAAGTCATTTTTGGAATACTTTCAAAGGTAAAATTGCAGCTGATACTGCAAACACACTCAGATCTCAAGAATAACTCACCATTATGAAGCAAGTCTATTTCAATTTTTACTGAACTTACACAATTTTAGATCCAAGTGCACAGATAATTATTTATTAGTAACTTTAAGCATATTGCTTTGAAAGTAGCTCCATAATCTACTGAGGATTCTAACTCATGCCCTTCTAATCACCTTTTACTTGGTCATTCAGTACTTAATATGTAAGGCTTACGAGTGGTATAGAAGTCTGGAAAAGCTATAGTGGTTTTTATGTCAGATTTCTTTAAAAGGCAATTCCACAAAATTAGTTATAAATTTGCAATGACCATACTTTCGCATGGGAAAATATCCAGCTATTCCTGAACACTTACATTAATTGATGGATAACTGATTTTAGTTCGTCTTTTCTGTTACCAAAAAAAAAAAACCACCAACCCAAAACAAAACAACAACAAAACCCAACAATGCATCATGTCAAAACCAGAAGAAAACCTTCTATTGTACTACTGTCCATAAGGACTACAAGGAAAAATAAAGATTTATCTGGGACAACGCTATACAGTCCTTCAGCTCTTCTCACACAGCAAGTTTTACAGGTTTCAATAGGCTACTCATATGAATACAGGTCTGTGGTCTAGGCATACAGCTGCAACTTACCCATGGAATACAGGGGCTTAATAGTCTGATGTCCGTGAAGATCACGTGTACAGCTATTAAATAAGGCATTCTAATTTAAAACAAAGGGGTACTAGCTTAGTTTTCCTCTTCCAGCTTTTAAATTATTAGCTCTTCCACATGTTATAAAACATGGTCAACAAATATAATCATGTAACAATATAAAAAGTGTCGAGGTCAGAAGATACAAGAGTAAAAAGGGCCTTTTTTTTTTCCTAGCATCTATGAATGGAATGATTTCAGTTCATTACCAAAAGCCAGAATTTAGTTTCTTACTGTAATACTTCATAACAAATGCAAACAACAGTTTCTAATCACTAGGTGTTTCAGTCTCTGCTGGACCTCTAATCAGTCTTCGTATTCCCCTCTTCCCTGCAGGACCTTTTGGTTTAGCAAAACTTTGTTTGTGAGCATGTTGTTTTGGATGAACCTCTTCATAAAGAAAGTCAGCAGTTAACTCATCACCATTATCTATTTCAATCTGGGAAAAAAAAGAGTCAACATTTATCATATTCATCTTAAAGACATTTAAAAACATTTCAAAATTTTGCTGAAGCTCTAAATACTATATTAAAACCATATGTGCAACAATATTCAGAGTCTAGCATGAATGTTCTCCAACTTGTGCCTAATGCCCTGAGCAACCTTGGATAGTTTTTCTGGGAATCCACTATACTCTTACTAGTATTGAATGTAATTTGACTTAATTATTTTTCCTGAAATACAAGCACAACTAGACAGTATCTATGCCAAGAAACTTCCTGTCCCAAGCTTCAGCACAGCGTACATATTAACACTAACTCGGAGTACGCATTCCATGTGGAAACAAGTGCTTAGTTACTCATCTGTAAAGTAACTTCCTTAACAAGAGATAAGAAAGCAGCATGCGGATCTTCAGAACTACAATATCCTTCCTTTATCTTCCCCTCTAAAATAAAAGCTTGTCATTGTGCCAATGTAATCTCCACATTTTAAGAACTAAAATTTTTCACTAAAACATGCTTTAAAAAAGAGCAACGTGCATGCACATTATTGTCTCTTGAGACAAAAGGGGAGGAGCACAAACAGCTTATATGATTAGCGGCTACTGCAACTCAGCAAGTATTCAAGCCAGGGAAAAGCTAAAATAAGTTTAATGAACAAAAGTGGGGGTTGCTTTGGTTTTTAAAACTTAAGCATATAAACCTGAATGGAAAGCAAACACTGTTCTCAAGCCAAACCCCACTGTTTTGAATTGCAGGAATTTAGAATTCAGAGAAATGCTTTGGCTCTGCTCTGCTGAGAATTCAGCACTTCATGGCCTGCCAAACCATAGCACTTGACGGACTTGCCAGCCATGGTATTGCTGTTACAAGTACATCTTTCAGAAATATGTCTACGGGAACTTCAGGAGTCATGTGGTGCATTTATTTTGTTCTAGAAAGGAAATTTCTGAGAAATAATTACATATAAAAACATGTAGTGATAATCTACTTAATTCATGCCACCTCAGTAAAAATGGTTAGCATTAACTCTGCTATTTTTCAGGTAGGCATAATCCCCACAGAAACCAAGCCTCAAAGTTTTTTCCACATTTACAGCACAAGTGTTAAGAATGTAACCATAGGTCACATATTCCATAAATGGACCATTCCTACAGTCTGTGCTCTGGAGGTGAGAAGCAACTTATTGCATAGCAGTAAAACCTATACAATGTGAAAAGATCCGCTTACTTGTAAATCCTTGTTTACCCCATCAAGCACACCTAAAATACCAGTTTTAAGTTCCAGAACTGCAGCTCGGAATTATTTTGAAAACACTTAAATAACCTTGGCTTTAAAAGAATTTAGCGTTCAACAACTGCAATGAGTTGTGGTCCAAAATATGACAGGCCTTTTAGTAAGAAATCATGTTACTTCTAAATAGTCCTTCAAAGTACTCTCAAACACTCCCTTGATGCACAAGGATATGTTTGTTAAAGCTGTGAAAGTGTAGAAATTATGAACCAGAGAAAAGCTTCAATGACTTAACTTTGTATCTGGAGCTTTATCAACAAGTATTTCTCGTTCGGGACAAAATTTAACAGTTACACAACACTTTTCATTGTTTAGAGAAGGTGGGCGCAGAGACAGTTATAGTTAGATATGAAGAAGGGAACAGAGGGATGGAGAAAATACCAGTACACCCAGTGTACTTACCTTTCTAATTATCTGCATCCACAGCTGTCTTTCTACAATTTCTAACAGTGGACTTTTGCAACTAGAGTAGAGCATTCGTTCCCGTATACTACAGGTATACCCTGGCATAGAGTAGATGAAAACTGCAGAAAAAAACCAACCCACAAATCAGACCATAACTACACTCCATCAAAAACTATATCATAAAATCATTTACAGCAGAGAGACATTGCAAATCAACTATACAGTCTAAAAGGGAAAAATGTAACAGTATTCTGAATCTGCAAGTGCTTCAGTTCAAATGGGAGATGAGAGAATGGCCACTATCTTTACGTTTTCACATGATGACTGATTTATGGGTTTTCATAATCAAAAGGGACAGCTCACTACTTTCTAAACACAAGGACTCTTCAGAATTCAGTTTCACAACCAAATGAAATTTATGATCATGATGACAGACACATTACTTTTATGACATATCTTTCTCTCCGCCTCAAAATTACTAAAGTACTTGAAACAAGCCAATGAAATTTCACATTGGGAAATTTTCTCATACCTATGGATTCCAAATAGTCTCCTTCATGGGCATGCTTATACAGGAAAAAGTGGTAACGCGCAGCATCCTTTGGAATTCTTTTTGGCAAGTCCTGAAGTTCAGTATGAAGTGTGTTGGCCAAAATAATAGTTTCGTTCTTCATATCAATTTGCTGTTAACGAAGCAAACATGAATATAGTTAATACACAGAAAGCAAGCCAGAGAACATGACAGGATGAAAAAAAAATTGAATTGATCTAATAAAGAATGGTAATTTATCAGTGTACATCAACACACATTGTTTAATGTGCAGGTAATCTATTTTATACTCACTACTAAAAAATAGTTAAGTATTTTATACTCGCCAGTTGTACATAATTCAGTTTCTTATTTTTCAATTTCTCCAAAGCCTGAATAGCTTCTTTAGCAATGGGGAATGCTACTCCTTGCAATGTTTGATGCTTGGTATCTACACCGACGTCTGTCTGCACCTGGAACAGAAGTCAATAGAAATGTAAACAGAAACCTTTGGAAGCACCCATTCAGTTCCATACAATAACTGACAATGCATTGCATGCGGTTACACACAGAGCTAGCAGTAGCTATTCTCAGAATTAACTGCCCTAAAATATCATCCCCATATACTACAGATTTGCATTTTTAAATTTACAGGTAGCATTTGCTTGCTTACCTGAAGACAGTTACGTATCTCTGAAACAGCTAGCTTTGCAGAGCCAACAGAATCATCAGAGGGAAAACTGGCTCAAGTGCCAGTGAAGAAGCTCTAAGTTAAATTCTGGTATACAGATACAATAAGCCAGGAGGAAAGAGCTTGATTTTCATATGCTGTGTTATACTTTTCAACTGACAATATCACTTACAAACTTTGCTGTATCTTGAAAAATTTTACATCAAAACATACAAATGTCATTTCTAGGGAGTTAACATTTTTGGAGGAAGAGAGAAATTGTAAGACAAACTGATCTTCTTGAAGGAGAAGCAAAGCAACTTCCCTCCCTCCTGCTTCAACACCCTCCCCCCAAAAGCCTATACCAAAAAGAAAGCAAACAAAACAAATCTTAATTTTGACTTCTAGAAGGTCTAACACAAAGTAAAAAGATCCAGGGTCACTGCAACCTAGATAACTGTTTGTAATCCAGTTATGTTGCTCACAAACTATTTGAGAGAAAAGAACAGTTATTTTAAAGCCATTTTTAAAGAATTTATGTTTATCTTAACATTCATGAAGTTTCTCTCAAAATGAGCTCTACCCTCCAGTTTTCCCAAGTCTGAACTTATTGTCTAAGTATTAGCTTTTGAATATACTGGCTTCCTTTTATAATTTCACAAATACATTTAACATTGGTGATGAAGAAGGAAAAGTCAGAAAAGTGTACAAAATGAAAAACGTGGGTCTTAGATCTATCAGCTAGAAGATGTTCAGCTTTAAAGACATGCTAATGAAATATGAAACAAACTAATAAAAAAAATAAACCCCAAAGATACTCGTGGCAACACTAAATTATACTCCACATTTTAAGGAACAGCTTGTCAGCAACAAGGAAAGAGCAGAAGAAAGCAGGTGGAAGAGCTTTCTTATGTATAAAAAGTGGTAAATTTATGAAGAAGGTTATATAAAAAATATTTGCAAAATATATCTGCATAAAAGCCTAATTAATAAACATAAAATAGGCATCACAAAAATAAGAAACCATAATAAAATACCATACTATATAAACCATATTAAAATACAAGTAGAAAAAAAACCCAAACATAAAAACGAGTTGTGAAGTGTGGGGACAGGCAAGGGAAGAGAGTAACCGAGAATAACTAGATTTAAGAAAATGAACAAAATCTACTTGTCCATACTGCAACATATTGCAGACCATTAAAGCAGAACAAAACCACCTAAGTCACTTAACAATATTTAAATTCACACCATAAAATTTGTTAGTGATGGCTGCTGAGTGGTGGATAAAATGGCACATGAAATTTCCTGTGAATAAATATAAATTAACGTATGCAGGAGGAAAAAAACAAAACCCTCTCTTCTACCTACATGGCGATGGGGTTGAGCTAGCTACTACTGTTCAGGAGGACCTTGCAAGTCACACTGAATATCTCTGAAAATATAAATCCAGTGTCCAGTCTTGGCAAAACAAACCCAAACAAAACAAAAAAACCCCAACACTCCCCACCCACAAATGAAACATTACGAATTGTCAGAAAAAGAGTAGAGAAGAGAACGCATCATTACGCACTGCAGATATCAGTAACATGCCTGCATCTTGAATACCACCTGCAGTTTTGGCTTCCCCATCCCTCCATCTCATAAATTATATAGCAGAACTAGAAAAACTGCAGAGAAAAGCAAAAGGATCAGAAGTATGGAGTTCCTTCTTTAGGAGGAAGAACTACCTAGATTAGGACTCTTCAGCCCGGAAGAGAGAACTGACACAGAATACAGAGGTCCATGGATACAGAATCATAGAATAGTTTGTGCTGGAAGGGACCTTTAAAGGTCATCAAGTCCACCCCCCCTGTAATGAGCAGGGACATCTTCAACTAGATCAGGTTGCTCAGAGCCCCCTCCAACCTGACCCTGAATGTTTCCAAGGGATGGGGCACCTACCACCTCTCTGGGCAACCTGTGCCAGTGTTTCACCACCCTCATAATAAAAAAATTCTTCCTGATCTTTCACTTTAAAGCCATTAACCCTTGTTCTATCGGAACAGGTCCTGCTAAAAAGTCTGTCCCCATTTTTCTTACAAGACCCCTTTAAGTATTGAAAGGCCACAAGGAGCCTTCTTTTCTCCAGGCTGAACAACCCCAACTCTCTCAGCCTGTCCTCATAGGAGAGGTGTTCCATTCCTCTGAGCATTTTCGTGGCCCTCCCCCGGACGTGCTCCAACAGGTCCATGTCTTTCCTGTGCCGGGGACCCCAGAGCTGGACGCAGTACTGCAGGTGGGGTCTCACCAGAGCAGAGGGGCAGAATCACCTCCCTCAACCTGCTGGCCACGCTTCTTTCAATGCAGCCCAGGATATGGTTGGCTTTATCAAAGGGGAAAGGGAAAACAAGGAATGACCTAATGACTTTTCTCTGCCTTCCCCACACAATCAGTAGGGATATCATAACAAACTAATAGATAGCAGGCAGTGGTTCTTTACATAGTACTTTGTCAAACTGTGGAGTACACTGCCATAGGATCTGTAGCTAACAAAAACTTTATGTGGAATTACAAAAATGACAAGACTAGATGATGGATGAAAACCCCATTAATAACAACTGTATAGTAAGACATCACCTCTTACTCAGGAAGATGCCTACACCTGCAAACATTGAAGTAACAGAAGAGTATTCAAAGGAATTATCATGGCCACCTTGCCCTGTTCTTACACACTTCCTAGATTTCTGCTGTTGTTCACTCAGGGACTTCATGGCAGACTAGGTGATCCTTTGATCTGACCCAGTAAAATATTTCCTAAGGTAATTATGAAAAAATACACATATTGAAAATTCAATTTTTTTTTTTTTTTTTAAATCAGAAAGCTTTTAGTTTTCTGAGGCTAATTACAGGCTTCATAATTGTGGAAACAATGAAGACAGAAATAAGTAAATGTATTGCAAGATGCTTCAAACAAAGCCAAAATGGCAGCAATCTACAGTCTATGTATCTCTGAAAAGCACAGCTATTGCTGCTCAAGTTTTGTAATAGCACATAAGGTTTTAGTCTGCATGAATCAGCTGTTAAACACAACGTACGTAGTGCATAAGAGATAATACTAATACCAGTAGCGATCATCAATCCCACAGAAGTTTTACATTCATTAGTGGGTTTTCTTTTAACCCTGTGTTTTAAATGCAGTGTTTGATGATGATGAGAGCATTTCTACATTGGATTAATCAAAGTTAGCCATGGAAAATAACAAGACACCACTGGAGAAAAAAGTCAATAAACAACAAAGTTGCAGCAACAGCACAAGAGTGACAACATTAGAGAAGATACAG
Source organism: Pluvialis apricaria (assembly GCA_017639485.1). Taxonomy (NCBI): domain Eukaryota; kingdom Metazoa; phylum Chordata; class Aves; order Charadriiformes; family Charadriidae; genus Pluvialis; species Pluvialis apricaria. Next base: position 188,729,582 of record CM030007.1, on the reverse strand, counting down.
AGCTGCACTGAACACAACGGTTTGCTGGCATCCAGCTGCAGAAACAAACCATATTTCAAACACATGTACCACGGCTGTAAAATACAAACCTAAAGAACTAGTAAGATCAGCACATTACCTATTTGAATACCTGTCTGAACAGGTGATCAAGTGAAGGAAAAATGTGAGAAAAGAATCCTCAAACTTCGCAGTCAATAGCTAGCTAGCAATCATCAAACTATTTGGTTAAAGGCATTTGTTAGAGATCTTTCTATAAAGCATTTGCAGCAAAAGCAAATCAGCCTCTTAAAGGACTAGCAGCTACTTCTTTTGGGTTTTTATTGGAATTCCATTCCCTTCCCCAGTCTTAAAGACAAGTGCACTGGTGCTGGAAGCTAAATACGTTTCCTCTAGGGACAAGGCTGCTGAAATACTCCTGGCAATAATTCACTGCAACAGTTGCTATTTTGTGTTTGCTCTACAATTTCTGCCCCTATGGGAAGTGTATGTAGGCAAACACAGAATGGTTGAGGTTGGAAGACACCTTCAGAGTTCATCTTGCCCAACCACCCTGCTCAATCAGGGCCACCTACAGGCAGTTGCCCAGGTCTCCGTCCAGACGGCTTTTGAATATCTCGAAGACAAATACTCCACAACCTCTCTGGGCAACCTGTGCCAGTCCTCGGTCACCCTTCACAATGAAGCACATCCAGTGACACTGAAAGCATGTTAAGTACCAAAGTTGCAACAATTAAGCTGTGCAGTTGCGAGGCATCCGACTCAGACAGTAGGCCTTGCAAACTCGGCAAGGTCATGCCACTTCAACTCCAGCCATCATCATCCTGCAATCTCAACTCACTGACAGATAAATTTATATTCTCATCCACTCAAACTTTCTGAAGCTTTTAATTTTCTCTTCTGCCCTTTTTTACCCTAGAAAGACTTTTTTCCTACGATATGTTTGGAATTCTACACCCAGTTTCCCACCATGCTCAAAGACCTTGTAGGTACCTCGTTAATCTTAATTTGTCGAAGTTCCTCTTCTGCTGCAGTCAGAGGCGCAGGGGACGACTGTGATATCAAATATTTTTTATATCCATTCAATGAAACATCATCCTGAAAGCACAATATCAATATTGATCATTTTTGATAATAAAAGTTTTCTTCAAAGATGTTCTGTGCAGCATAAAAAAGCAGTTATTTCCCATACAGTTATGGTAATTTTATTTGAATGGATTAAAAATGTAGGTGCATTTGCAAATTCAGCTCATCTTCCTGTACAGCAGGGTCCACTGGGCTGCTCTTGTACCCAACTGTACCATGAGCAGCATTTCCGCAATCACTCTCTAATTACCTTGTTAATTCAAAAATGAGCATTAATGAAGACTGTGTGCACAAAGTTATTCAGTCTTCTTGGACAAAACCTCACAGAATTGCCACAATTCTAATAAAAAAAAAAATTTAAAAAATCTATTTTCTTATAAAATTTGCACGCTCAGACTGGTAGCTTTTTGGTAGTTTTCTACCTAAAAAATGGGAGACAGAAATGCTGCCTTAGGACAGGGAGTAAGCACATGATATTGTAAATAGTTTAGGATACAACGTCACAGAAGCCATGAATTCTGATAACCACTTTGGGGAATTCGTTAACGCTCAGTGTCGGTCCTGGCCCTCTCCCAAGAGGTTGATAGCAGAGGCAAATACTGTTGTGTTTTTATAATTAAGGTGGTCACTCGGGAAAGGGCAGGACTTCATGCAATCACATGAATGTGATTTTATACTCAAGTTCCGAGGAGAAAGAGAAAGATCCTTCTTAGCTCTTCCATTTCTGAAAGAGAGGGACCTTCCCAAATACAATTTCCAGTGCCAATATTCCATTATGTCTGGTTTCAGGAGCCCAGAGGTATCGAGGTTAATACATGCGAAGTAGCAGGTGGGACCATAACCAGGTTGTACCAGGATAACAGAGCTGGTTGCAACTAAACCATCCTTGTGCCTAACAAAACAAAGACAAGGAACACACTGGATGCTGACGATCAAGATTCTGAGTGAGGTTTGTGACTTGAATACTTTGAAGAAGCTGGGATTTTCACACAGCTGGCCTCTAATGTTTATTAGAGGCCAGCTACAATTAAGAAGTTTATAAAGACACTAAACCCAACAATTTAGAGACAATTTAGAGACAAAGCGGCAATATAATGAACTTGGACAAAGTGAGTTACACTGACTTCATCCTCTAAGCACCCCACACACATTCTGAAATAACAGTAACAGACAAACGCAATGCTCCTTCCTTACAATTGAGATGGAAGCTCAGACTTGTGTCTAGCCCTACCACTCGGAGCCCAAATTCTACATATTACATAGGCTGCTAATGGTTTGGTGCAAGTAGCAGTGAGAGATTAGCTGATTGAATGGGCAAGAAAAAAACAACATGACCTCTACCAGTAAACCCTCTTAGCAACTTAGAATTCTGCATCTTTGAGAACTCTGAATTGTGTTTCTTTAAAACTGGCAATGGATTAAAAAGTCAAGCCTGTCTGATGTCTGCCTGGCAAACAGGCTGACATCACAACAGTGTAAGACTTATTTCCCAAGGAAACCAAGGTAACGCAATAGCCTCGTATTTCCTTACATGTACAGCACTTGCGGGCTTTTCAACATTTCTTAGAAGCTTGTTAGATTTCATACATGCACCTTCAATTATCTTACCATAACTGAACAGTCAACTATCAGTATTTTCATTGAATAAATTAGTAGCTACTATAATTCTGTTTCTGTAAGTTAAGATGGCAGCCATGGACTTGAGTTACATTTTATGGTCAAATTCTAAAGAACTGACAGCTTAATATCCTTGGTTTAAGATAAAACCCTTTGTTTTCAGATGTTAATGGCCTGCAGATAGCTGTTCTAGCCCACTTCTGATTCAGACCCATATATCCAAAATGGCTTGTGTATACAATTGACCTGAAAGTTACAGTGTTACAACTTTTTGAGGATTCACATGCATGCAATGAGATTAAAAGATGCTCCTATTATTCCTAGATTATTTGGTTTTAAGAGCCATTTGAAGCAAGGACTTCTTAGCCTGAAACGGTTAAATATACTTAGTTACTCGTTCAAATGAGAGCAATTACATTTTAACATAGGGATACTACACGTAGCTTTGAACTCTTTTTTCCTTAATCAAAAAAGAGCAGAAACACCACAAATTTATACCAGTAACATCAGTTACTATTTTTAGTATTTAAAGTCAGTGTGCTGACTTTAAAAAGAAAGACATACCTGTACAGTTCCAAATACTTCATCCTTAATATGACCACCTCCAAATTCTTTCTTCAGTGTTGCTCGGGTTGCTGCATACAACATTTTTTGACGAACCTAACACATCATAAAAGTGTTGTTTTGGTTTGGGTTCTTTTTTTTTTGTGTGTGTGTGTACACAGAGAATCTAGCACGTTGGTGTACCAAGTCCATTAACAAACATCTTTCTTGAAAAAATACTTTAAGTGTTCAAACTGCATTTTGAAGTTGTAATTCTTAATAAAGAATAAACTCCATGGAATGAGCTCTGGATCACGATACTAACACACAGTATTAAATTCTCAAGGGCATGATAGTATGCATTATTATCAAAGTAGTTCCAAAAGTAAATTGCAGCTTTAGTAAGAGTATGAGCTTTTTATTAAATGAAAAAAAAAAAGTCAACGTAATCTTTAATAATTTTAAATGGAAAAACCCACAATTGTTTAGCTCTTTTGTCACTGGTCTGTGTACTAATGGATACAACAGATACAGGAAGAGCAGACTGCAAATAATTCATTATTATTTTTTATTTGATAGTGACTCCAGATAGTTTTGGTTCAACTACAGAGTGGAAAAATGAAATTTTCTGGAGGCAGAAGATCTAATGATGTTTGCTCCCCATCAATTTGTGTCTAACATAGTCACTTACTCCTCTCTCAACAGCCCCATCTTCCCACCTTATTTCACCATCATGCCATCCTCACCTTTTCCACCTAATCTCTTCTATGCACTCCAAGTCTTGGTCTCCTACTATTTCCTAACTGTTAGTGAAAGTAGTAGGAATATGGGAATAGCTTTACTTTCTGTCTTACCTTATCTCACATTCCCAGAACCTGTACACAGCATCCTAGTTTTTCCTAGAAATCCTTAACTCTAAACTTAGTTCCCTCCCATGTTCTCCAACTACTGATGGAGAAACAGCATATTCTGTGGCAGGTGATAGATCCACGAGTGCCAGCTGGGCAGCCAGCAAGCCAAACAGAATAAACAGCTTGAGCTCACACTATAATCCTTCTCTCTATGATAACACCCATTGAGATTTCCGTCCTATATCCTTCCATGAATTTTCATGAAACACTGACAGAAAGATAGACAAACAAACAGGGCAAAAACATTGTCTTGTCTCCTCATCAGGCTAGAAATAAATTGGATCAGCTGCACTCCATCTAGACCCAATGATACTGCTCCTCAATCAGCTTCAAGAAATATGTTTTCCCAGTTTTCCTGGGGGAAAGTGAGGAGAAGGTTGAGGAATGCTTCATTCCTCAAATCAGTTTCCTTCATATCTAGGATTCACATTCAATGACGCTGTTAAAAAATAACTAACAGCATGAAGCCTCTGATGACTGTTACTCACAGGAGAGTGATCAGGTGACCATGCAATGAAGATCCATTCATATCCTTGAGCATTCTGAGAATCTAATCTGTATAATATATAACATGGTTGCTTGTCTTCAAGAAGGGGAAGGACAAAGGCATCATAATCCTTTTCCCATGATCCAACTGGCCGCCTAGAGGATCCCACAATAAGCTGCTCTATAACCAAGAACCAAAGCTGCAGGTTAGCAACTATACAGTTAATACCATTTTTCAAAATTAGCAATTACAATAAACAGTTAATCAGGCACTTTGTCTTTCATAATTATGTCCGCAAGAATGGAAGTCAAGAACAGTCAGTGTGAAAGCGGGTAAATTCCTACAAAAGCTACGTATGTTCAAACTCTAACTTACTTTAACCCAAATACAAATAGTTGAGAAGTAACATGCTGGTTGTCATCAAGTTCTTTGATCTGAAGGGATAAGACTGATGCTAGTGGTTTTAGCATAATGTACATAGAAGGGAAATAAAAACTGTCTTCTGCCAGTTAGTTTATTTTTAAATTGGAATGCTTAAGTAGAAACAAGATGAGAGTAAACTTTGACATTTTAGAATTATTGATGCCCATGCTATAACATATTAGTGCTTGTACTCATTGTAAGGGGTCAATAACTCAGTTATACAGTGAAAATAGTTTGGAACGAATATGCTCGCACTAATCACTTTAACTTGACTATGTAAGTAGATAAACCTCTTTCTAATACAGCTTCAAAACTACGGTCTCTTTAAATGACTGAAGTTGTTTATTATGTATAATTGGCTTAAGTCTGTATAGAATACTTCAGATGAGATTTAATTACGTGAACACCTGTAGCAACAAGATTTTTCTCCCATTTATAAATCACATCTCAGCTTCTAAAGGAAAGTATTAGTATAGTGTCTCTCAAAACACCTATCAGTTTCCCAATAAATACTAGCCCCTCCCAATCAAAACAGAATTTTCAGAGTTGGAAGGGACCTCTAGAGATCATCTAGTCCAACTCCCCTGCCACAGCAGGATTGCCTAGAGCACATTACTCAGGACTGCATCCAGGTGGGTCTTGAAAACCTCCAGAGAAGGGGACTCCACAACCTCCCTGGGCAGCCTCTTCCAGTGCTCTGTCACCCGAACTGTAAAGAAGTTTTTTCTTGTGTTTGAATGGAACCTCCTGTGTTCCAACTTATGCCCGTTGCCCCTTGTCCTGTCACTGGGAACCACTGAAAAGAGTCTGGATCCATCCCCCTTCAACCCACCCTTTAGATACTTGTAAGCAATAATAAGGTCTCCCCTCAGCCTTCTCTTCTCCGGGCTACAGAGTCCCAGCTCTCTCAGCCTTTCCTCATAAGGGAGATGCTCCAATCCCTCAATCATCTTTGTTGCCCTACGCTGGACTCTCTCCAGTAGTTCCGTCTCTCTTGAACAGGGGAGCCCAGAACTGGACACAGTATTCCAGTTGTGGCCTCACCTCTGCAGAGTAGAGGGGTAGAATGACTTCCCTTGACCTACTGGCCACACTCTTCCCTATGCAGCCCAGGATTCCATTGGCCTTCCTGGCGACAAGGGCACATTGCTGGCTCAAATACCTTTAAACACCTTGTTTCAAGGTATTTCAATACCTTTAACAATACCTTGTTTAAACGGGATCCTACAACAGTCTGAGGACTGTCATAGGAGCTAGTATACAAAATATCTTTTGAGAGTCTAGGATGTACCTTCTAAAACTTCAGACAAAAGTACAACAGTATTCAAATGCCTCTACAGCAAAAGTTTTAGAGCAAGGCACTCTACCACAGTAAGTCAGAGAACATGAACAGCTCAGGTAGAGGGTGTTCGGCCCTTCTCTGAATTAGATGCTAAATAGCTGAAATTGTTCACCTATACCACAGTATTTAGAATGTACTTGCCAATTCTGAACTCTAGGTGGCTTTACACTCACCTGGATTTAGAACAGAAAAATACAATCAGAGGAACTGTATTGCCCAGCAGCAAACCCTGCCTATGGCAGGGGGGTTGGAACTCAAAGATCTTCAAGGTCCCTTCCAACCTAAACCATTCTATGATTCTATGAAACCTCTTCCCTTATTAACTCAGATTAGCAGAACTCAATTTGACTACTATCTGTTGACTAAGGCCAGTTGCTGAAAGTTCCTGCACACAGATGGGGCAACTGTCCCTCTTCCAGTATTCTGGGAGTTTTAGAGGTTTCTTTTTGAACTGTGGGAAATAGTTTCAAAGACTGGATGCTGCTCCTACACAGAGTCAAAATGCATATATATTTATATATGGAGCACCTCTCCTACGAGGAGAGGCTGAGGGAGTTGGGGCTGTTCAGCCTGGAGAAGAGAAGGCTCCGGGGAGATCTTATTGCGGCCTTCCAGTACCTAAAGGGGGCCTACAGGAGAGCTGGGGAAGGACTTTTTACAAGGGCATGTAGTGATAGGACGAGGGGGAACGGCTTTAAGCTGGAAGAGGGCAGGTTTAGATTAAACATTAGGAAGAAGTTTTTCACTTTAAGGGTGGTGAGGCACTGGCACAGGTTGCCCAGAGAGGCTGTTGAAGCCCCGTCCCTGGAGGTGTTCAAGGCCAGACTGGACGTGGCCTTGGGCAACCTGGTCTAGTGGGAGGTGTCCCTGTCTGTGGCAGGGGGTTGGAACTCGATGATCTTCAAGGTCCCTTCCAACCTAAACCATTCTATGATTATACACACACAAACACATAAAGCAAAAAAAATAGGGAATGTTTTCTGTTTGCATCTGATTTCGAGGCTTCATTTCATATTAAAAAGTAGCATACACACAAAAGCATACTGTTTTACCTTGCCCAATGGGAAAAGAAAAAAAATTCAATGGTATGCCAGCATTTGCTACCTTGTGCGAGTGAAACTACCACAGTGACCTGCCTACAATATTACTATTGCTACTTCCTTAAGGAAAGCAATATTACAGTGTCAGAAGAATTCCTAAGAAAAGCAAACACAAAGAAAGTAACAGTGGGTTATTTACACAACAATAAAAGTATGTATGTGTATGTTCATGTACATAAATGTACCTTCCTCCAGCTAAGAGGTATTTCAGTGTACTGTAAATGAATGAACTCTAGAAAGAGTAACCCCCAAAGTGGCAAAGTGGGAGTTTGACGTACTTGAAAAGATGGACTAAATCATGAAGTATCTTATACACTCAACCAGCATTGTTATTAAAAAAAAAAAAGTAATTATGCATTCTATCTTGCAATGTTTGCAGCCTTGATTACTTGCCAATAAGTTCAAAGATCAAACTCAAGTTCTGCAATAAATTATGCAATTTTATATTTATACATATACGTGAGATTTAAGGAACAGTTTTAGCTTTGAAAATTTGTACAAAGATACAGATTTTAAAGACATTTTCTACATAGCCAGATCACTACTTAAACATCCACTTTAATAGGACTTTCCACATGCAGCTGATCTCAGTATAAAAGGCAGATAACATTTATACTTCATCTAAAGTTACTACCTGCTGTGTAAGAATCTATCTAATGAAAGTAACAAAAGAGCCAGAACACTACACAGGTATAGAGTTTTTTTTTCTCTACTCTTTCTTTAGTAAGAAGATAAGAATAAGCTCATTTATATTACCCATATGAAGTACATAGTAGTTCTTGGTAAAATATGAAATGACATTCGGAAGAAAAATTCAAATCCAAAACCACAGTAGCATCGTACTGAAAAGCTTAGCATCACCAAAACTTAAATCTTACCTTCTGTATATGAAAGACCTTAGTAATATTAAGGTTTGCAGAGTTTTGGTTTTGTTTTTTTTTCCAAACAATTGTACATGTAGTTCACTAAAACAGCTAGGAAAATATCTAAAAGAATCAGAGAAAAAGATTAAAATTTGACTAACCATTGTCAATGACTATTTTTAAAAGCCTGTATTGTCCATTTCTTGCGCCAACAAAGGTATCTTTAACACTTCCACTAGCTGAAAGAGAGAAAATAAAAGTAACCAAATTAACACATTTCACTTCCCTAGGACAAAGAATATTCACGAAGGTAAGAACAACACTGGAAAAGCATACAACTGGCCCTTCAAAGCTGGATCGAAAAAGGAACACGGGAGTGATGTTCGCTCTATGCTGTGTACTGTTCCAGCCACCAGCATACCATGAAAATATGACAGGAAACACTACAAAACAGCCCTGCTTTCCAGCATACGATACGATTTTCAACATTGTGAAAATTAAAGGACACATCACATCATCACTCTCAGGTTTCAGAGTTAACACAGCAACACAATAAAAATATGACGCATCTTAAATTACAATAGCTTCATGAAGTCTGCAGGCTTAGTAGAAACTTTCAGACAGAAACTTTACGCCTGCCAGGAAAATGTTACAGCTTGTCTGGCAAAAGTGCCGGTCTTTCCTGAGGACACCTCTCTGAAGAGTACCAGTGAAAGCTGCCACTCATTAGCTCATCTTTCATATCCCCTTATCTCCTTGTATGTATCCTGATGACATTGTTCAAACCCCAACCTACTGCAACAGGATAACTTTATAATGAATTTACAAAGAAGTAATAAAAAATATTTTAAAATGTCCGTAATTCACACTGACATTACACCGCAAACATGACAGGCTCGCTTTCCTAAGCACACTGAAGAACTGTGCCTGAGTGATGTGAAGATCATTCTTACCTCAACTGCTCTGCTAAATAATCTGAGTGCAAATCAGTTTAATTATACTGTAGACAGAGGGTGGTACAGCATTTATTCAAGAACATTTATTGCAAGCCAGGCCTTTAAGTAATCCCACAGCATAGCACCAGTAAAACAAACATCAAACCAGGAAACAAATAAAAAAGGATTATTTATAGTCAGGTTGAGGCCAACTGAACAGATGGTCAGACGGTATCCAGCAACATTACTGCCCATACTCAAAACATTTTAAATTTATGCCCATTCAAGTGATGCCCAGGCCCATTTTGAAATTCCAAAACGGCATGGGAGGGAAAGGGGGTGTTAAAAAAACTGAACCGCATTGGGTTACCAGTCCAACCCCAGCTTCATCCTGGTTCACATCTTCCCACTAACCAGTGCATACCCTCACTGTAATTTGCTGCCAGCTTTTCTCATTGTCTCTGCTGGTCCTCACCATTCCATTCAGCATGCAAACGTTGCACCACTTTCTAGACCTTTCAGTTCCCCCAGGACCTCTTCTTGTCTATTACCTTTTGTTCTTTATTCTCTCATTTCAACCCTACACACCAAAACAAGACCAAAATACAGCCATCCCTGCACCATTACCAGAACTGTGACAGCTCATGAAGTAACATTTTGAGACATTAAGAAACCATATGACTATCAAGTGATCTATGCTTTTTTTCCCCTCATAAAGGTTTTAAAATTCACAACAGAGTGATATGATTTTCTACTTAAACTTCATGCACAGCAGAGACCTACAGAACTAAAATTTGGGTTTATTTCACGAATATTTTACAGGGAATATTATTTTAAAATTATTTAGAAGACTGTGAGCATATTCTGTATTTTCCAGCAGCTCAATGCATTCTGTGACTTCCTACACTATTTATCTGCACTGGCCTGTTTGAAAGTCCAGTCCTTTTAGCAACTGCCTGGTACATATCACTGTCCCCGTGACTTCATTTCTGTTTCCAGAAAAGAGCAGCCCATGCTGCCAAATCTTGCAATTGTTTATGAGTGACAGTAGCCTGTTTGTAGCTAAAGCCAGCAATGGCACAACAAGGGATGCTTTGCTGCAAACACGACCCCTGATTAGTGCCTGCCAAGGCAGGAACCGTGCAGAAAAGCTGCTGAGTTCTCTACAGCTCTCCTCAGAGGACAAAAGATTCTCAGAGACATGAAGGAGAGCAGCAGAAGAGGTTTAGCCACTCTTCTTGCTTGTGGTAAGCAACAGGATATTCTTCTGCTCCTCCCTCCAGCATTGCCAGGGGAGAGAACAAGGGAATGAAGAGCCACTATAACAGTTTTCCCCAGCCTGGGAAAAAAAGCTATCCCAGATGCACCTCTAGCCTGAGAAGGGTTGAAGAACTTCAAACCAGAACCAGCAAAAAAAGAGCAAATATTGGCATGCAGGGGAAGGGAAAGAAGGGAGGCGAAAGGGTGCAGACCAAATGCAGCCCATGGACAAAAAAGGGAATAGAAGAGCAGTTAAGAGCTGCTGCGGCTGGGACAAAAGTCACCTTCAACAATAAATATGGGAGAGCAGGCAAAGTACACGGTACTAGTCATCAAACAAGCAGATTGCAGAAATCGAGACAGTAAAACCCGACACACACACTACCCCCCCCTTAATCCTGCAGTATAATCCCCGCTTAGCCATTCTGTGATTCGGGGGGACCTGGCAATACTGAAAAACAATACGTGGTCTTTTTCGACTTGCTCCTCGCACCCTCCAAGGCCTGGAAACGTGGGGGGTGAGGTGGAAGGGTTCCCCCACACTTTTCTCCTTTGTGGCTTCCAGCGATGGGCTTTTTAGTGGGCTGCCCTCCCCTCCGGGGCTCCCGGGTCTCCTCAGGGCTCCCCGCCGCCACGGGCCCGGCGGCCACCCGCGGCATTCCCCGCGCTGTCCGAGCCACCCCAAACCCCGGGCAGGCCACAGCTTCTCCAAAAAGCCGGGGGAGGGACGGGAGCTGCGAGAGGTGCCCGGGGAGCCGCCGGGCCCCCCGCTTTTAGCCCCGGCTCCCTCCTCAACCGCTCACCCCGCCGCCGCAGGACAACCTGCGCTCCCGGGAAGCCACCTGAGCCACGGGGGAAGGGGAAGGGGGGGAGGCCCCTCCTCGCCATTTCTGCAGTGAACAGTTTTCTCCGTGGGGCCGCCCGCCGCTCCTCTCAGGCGCGGTCAGCCGTGCGGAGAAACCCTGCGAAAACCTTCGCCTGACCGGGGAACCGAGCTCTGGGTCCGACCCAGAGGAGCGGCGGCCGCCCGGGGCCGATGCCAGCAGCACTTTTCACCTCCCCCCCCCCGACCCCCCCCCCCCCCCCATCCCGCGGGGGAAAGGACGGGCTCCTCCAGCAGCCAACAAAGAGCCCGGCAGGGGAGAAAATTCCGCCGGGACCGACCCGTTAAACGGCCACAACGGTCGCCACCCCCCCCCCCCCCCCCCCCGCGCCCCCACACGACCCGCGGGGACAGGCGCTCCGCCCGGCTGCCGAGGGGAGAGGAGGGGAAAAGCGGGGAGGAGGTGGGGGGAGAGGCTGTCATGAGGGGGCAGGTGGGCACCGCGGAGGCGAGGGAGGGCGGGTACCTTGGATACCGGTCTGGTGGGACATGTCGCACCGCCGCGCCGCGCCCGGGGCAGTGCAGTTCTGCCGCCGCCACCGCCTCCCGCCCCGGCCCGGCCCGGCCCGGCCGCGCACACGTGACGCGCCGCCGCCACTCAGCGGCCGGGAGGGAGCGCGGGCGCCTTCCGGGCCCCGCCGGCCCGGCCGCAGGGCCCCCCCCCCTCAGCGGCGGGCAGCGGCCGCCGCGGTGCTGCCCCCTACAGCAGAGCCCCTCCGCCGGGCGACCCGCCTCGCCCCGTGCCCGCTCCCCACCTCGGCGGCCCCGGGGGGGGCTCCTCGGGGTGCTTTAAAACGGGGCCGGGGTGCAGCGCTGCCCGCTCCTGCCCCGTCCCGTCGCCCCCTCCACCTGCTGCCCCGCAGCCTGTGGCGCCACCTGCAGCGGGACAGGGCCTGTCGCCGGCCCGGCGCCTGCCGTCCTCCCTGGCAGGCCGGCAGAGGTGGCCCACGAGGGTCGCTTGTTGGCCGGAGTACTTGACGAATAACTGAGGTGAATTCAGTCGAGCCCCAGGAGTCCGTCGTGGAGACCTCCCGCTCCGGCTTGGGGGCAGCGGGGAAGGAGCCACAAGGTGGGACACCGGGCCGCCTCTCTGTACTGTGACTTTTGCCTTAAACAGTCTACCTGGTAAAGAGCCCAGAAATCAGGGGGCAGAGCCCTGAACCACAGCTCATTGAGCTCACGCCCTTAGCCCTGACGAGGCAGTCTTTCTCTATGAATTTTGCGTTATTTGCTACTTGGTGGCACTGCACGAACAGAAAGAGTGACAATTGCTTCTCTTTCAGCCTGGATCTGGCGGTTGAGGCGCTCGTCTGCATTGGCAAGGCACGGATACCAGGCAGAGAAAGGGTGTACCTGCTCCTCAGTGAGTGGCCTAACCACACGGCCAAAGGCTTTTACACCTTTTCAACGTGTGTTGATAAAGTCTCCCTAAACTTTTTCTTTTAAAAAGAGTGGAGAGTCCTGCATCATGAATTTAAGCATGCTGTGAAGATAGGTTTGCTTTTGCTAGCTGTCTTTCACAGACATACCTGTCTACAGGTTGACTGTCCTCCAAGAACAAAAAGACAGCTACTATCTCTTCTTTAAAAATGGCTTCTGTGTCCTGTAGTCAGCAGTTTTAATCTGTGCTGTGGTCTGGATTAGACTCCACAGGTGAAATGTGCACAGGCAATTGTAGATGTAACAGGGCTGTGGGCACTTAATGTAATGTCCCGATGCTGACGATTCTTTCAGATTCCCAGGAGTTAGCAGGGGTTTTATGGGGTACTGTACAACCTGAGAACATACGAAATGCTGTAACAGGGCATACCAAATATCTAGCCCAGTGGACCAGGCAAGAATAGAAGAGTAATACAAGCGCATGGTAATCCTTCCCTGGCTCACCTTCCCCAGTCTCCAGAGTGCTGCAGCTCAGGAATTTCTGAAGTCAGCTGTGTTGATAGATGTGGGTGCCTGCGCTTTGTCAGATCCCCAGTTTAAAGACATTGGGTGAGGGATTTAGTGTCCTATTCGGGAAACGTGAAATAGCACTGTAACTGTAGCATGTGGGCTCTGCTGTGTAATGATAGTCCGGCAAACACAAAGTCACTATGGAGACATGTCACCAGCTAGTGAGCTGGGACTAACTGTGAGGATTGCAGCGGTCAGAGAACCAAAGCAGCTGCAGTCTTCTAGCAAAGAGGCTGAAAGAGACAGGAAAAAGACTTCATGTGAAACCAAGAAATGAGAGACAGGAGGTGCCTCCCAGGTACTTCTAATTCCCCTATTGTAAGCCTCCAGGAGCACAGAGGTTATACAAAAATAAAGCAACTCTTGCAGAAGAGCTTTTCCAAGAGGAAAGGAGTACTAGAGATCCAGCCAGAGTAGCAGGCAAAGATGGGGTGCTATCACAATTACTTTAAATCATTTGATCTGAAGCCTGCCATGGATCCTATGTTCTTGGTTCCTCCACTGCGTTGGTGTTAGTTTTTGTAAAAGTTGGATTTGCCTGAAAATTTACGAAGGAAAAGGAAGTTTTCCTTGATAGACAGATGTCCTGAAAAGACAGATCAGTTCATTGATCCAGTTAGTTATGTGTCCCCAGGAGCACTACTATTGGCACAATGTGGTAAAAAGTATGCGTAGCTAAGGCTGTGGAACTGCGCTTTCAATGGAAACCCATGCTTAGACTGGAAATAACAGAGTCTGTCACCATATTGAGATGACCTTGAATATCTGATGTCACATCACATCGACTCCCACCAATCTTTCAGAGGGCTCTAAAGTACAGAAGTGGGATCTTAACATTCACTTCATATCAAAAAAAGCATTTCAAAAATTTCATAGCACCTTTTTGGCAAAAAGACAAACTGAAAGTCTAAAGTATTTTTTTAAAATCTCAGTATCACAAACACGTTCCTATATTACAGTGTCTGATATTTGACAAAGAGACGTTGCACAGAAACAAGCACAAGCAAGTAAGGATTTTATGTCTATTGAAGATGCCTAAACTTCTGAATTTTGGTGTGCTTCAGAGTCTTCCTAAAATGTTTTTGATTATTAAACTCTTAGCCAAATCATGAGTGTCAGGGTAAGAATAGGGAGGTTTATTTGTTAGCATATGCATTAAGTAACTTTTTTCATTTTATTAGTTATATTTTCTTCCCTGTACTTGAATTAATTTTTTCCAGTATACATTGGGTTTTGTATCTAATTAAGGCTGTGATTGTTTTGGTAGAGACGGCATATTGCGGTTTCCCAAATTTTAATACGATTCTTTTAACTGAATAATAAATGACATTTTTAAAAAGGAAATATTTTTAATAGACTTCGGTACAGCATTTTCTATGTGACTTCTGGGTCTATTTTAATTTTCAGTGTCTTTATTGTCTTTCCCTATGCATTTACTTCTTCATTGATTTAACAGTGCTCTATTCACTTATGCTAGTTTATTAAATGCTGTGGTTATAATCTCTGTGGAATCCTCTGTTTATTGCGTTCATAGTTCCATAATGGTGTGCAAACATTTTCTCCTGTTGTGATGTTGCCAGGAAGGCCTGTTCCAAGTTTGACTATATTTGTCCACCTGACAATGGAAATACACATATTTTTTTACATACAGTTTTTATACTGCAGTTCATACCTATCTTGAGGTGACACTTCAAACACTAAACACATTTCCAACAGCTGAAGTGTGAGAACCTTTTTACTGGGCAATATTACAACTTCCTTTTCTTGCTGTGGAGCTCCATTGCCTGTAGATCTCTATCCTGACACTCTTCAAAGCTTCAGCTTAGATTATTCTTTTCCCCCATCAGCATGTTCTTAAAAAATAACCATATTTTCATAAGATAATTATAGTATTAGGGAGTTAATCCATCAGCAAGATGAACTTTTTTCCATATAGAGTAAGTATGAATATCAACTACTGCCTTCAGAAATATGTGAAAACTTCATTTCTTCAGCTCTTTTCTTCCAGTAACCTCCATTCCCATATGCCCATAGGTAGCTAAACAAAGAAACTGAAAATCACACCACTCCTAGAGTCAGATTTGCTTATAACTTTGAGGATCTGTGTGAAAGGTGTTCCTAACAAAATAGCCTTTGATTTCTGAGCGTGCCAGTGTTACCTGTTTGTAAGCCTCAGTATATGTAGCTCTAATCAGCCAATGCACTATGTTCAAGTCAAATAGAAAGGTATTTCTTCATGACAGCTAGAGCTTATGGATAGTCTGCTATTAAGTATTGCTATAAGAACTCATTGCTCTCTTGCCCTTATAGCAAGTGGTTTTTATGACAGTGTGGACAGCTCTCACTTTACGTTCATCAGTAAGTCTTTATAGCAATACGAATATACCTCTTAATTTCTTTATGCTCAGAGGTATTTCTGTTCATTCCTCGTAAATAAGCAAATAAGCCGTCTAACTCCTGTCTCTTAATATTCATAATCTGAGGCGCTTTTCTTTCTGGCTGCTTAAACAGCTGACACAGTAGGTGTTGCTGGGGGTGGCCAGGAACATGTGAGATGGACAAGTATTTTAAACTGAATTACAATGTAGTAGATAGCCAAGTTTGAGGTACTGGGGTTTTCCTAGCCACTGCCCTAGATGAAAACCAATTTGCAGCAATAGGTTTTGCTATCCTGAACATTGTGGACAACTGAGTCTTGTCATGTTTTAGTGTGCTGTGATAAAAAGAGGTAAATGTCCTGTGAAATAAACTGAACAAAGCAGAATTGGTGGGAATTCCCATATTTCTTACGTATCACAGAATCACAGAGTGGTCAGGGTTGGAAGGGACCTACGGAGATCATCTAGTCCAACCCCCCTGCCAGAGCAGGGTCACCTACAGCAGGTCACCTACATCTTTCTGTTCTGTTAAGTGCTTCCAGACATTATTAAGGAGTTGATTCTGCATATGGTTTGTTAATATCTTTGTCCATTTCTAGCCCTTATTCTGATCTGGTAAATCTGTAGATAGACACTAGAGATGGCATCTCTACATTCTCTATGCACAGCATAACAGACAATTTGATGGTCAAATTGTTTCATGCTCTCAGTGATTTTTAAATTACAAAATTTCTCAAATGTTTTTTGTTGTTTCATATACTTGCCCTAATGGTAGTGGTCAACTCACATGTAAATACCACTGCAAAATCGTTGTGCTGAATGATTTGTGATCCAGTCACCCTTTCAGTCACTCTTTTCAGATTTTCTGGTCTGCCTCCATGGTGTGTTATTTGAATGCGTTTCTGAAGTGCATTAAACAGTATGACTGGTATCTCCGCAGTTCTTGATTTTGCATTTTCTCTCCAGTGGGAAAAAAATGTTTAATTGTTTAAACCCAATGTTTGCTGTGTCAGTTATTGATGACAAGTTCCAAGAAGTTTGCTTGTGTGTAGAGTGCACAAGAGCTTTTTAGGGATCATCTTACATGATGTTCAAAAAGATTCTTGGGTCAAAGAAAGCAAGAAAAACTTTGTAAAGACCTGGACAGCTCCCTTAGGCCTTTGGAATAGATTCGTTAAGTCACAATTTCCATTTGAAGCTATCAGGACTAAGTTAGTGCATGTGTGCCTTCTTCCCAGACCATCACATGCCTGACCATAAATACCAAGTTTTTAAATTGGACTGGATTCTAGAGGCAGACTGCACAGAAAACAGAAGCAGGACATGATCTGCTCCAGTAGCGTGAGTGGCTAAAGAGGTGTACTAATTATTTATAGCAAGGTGTATTACATTGCTGTAGCCCAGATGGAAGATGATAACAAAGCAGTAACTGAAGCCATGTTATTATCTTGTTTCAACAGGAATGAAGTCTTCTTGCCACCAAGAAGAAGCTCCACTTAAATAACATTTATATTAAAAAATTAACAACCTGTATTGGAAAAAACTACAAGGCAAACATGACCTGCTGTTTGTGTTCATGTAAAACCTTCCTCTGGATCTCAATCTAGAAAAAAATGTTCCAATATTGTTTTCTTTTTTAAGAGACTGGGTACATTCAATGTCTTTCAGCAGCCCCTCCTTTCACGTTTTCATGTCAATTAGGGCTACTCAACCTGCCACTCCATTGGATTTGCTCGCTATTTCTTGATGAGAAAGAAAATGTGCATGGGACTGTTTCAGTCCCATTTGGGTGATCAAACTGACAGCTCAGCCCATGGTGACTGTAGAAGGACCCTTTTTAGAAAGCTAGTCAGTCCTGGCCGAGAGCCACAAAAACAATGCTGTCTAGATTTAGAGTAGACCTTATCTGCCAAGACTGGTAATTACCTCGTGCAGATGGGTGGCTTGTCTGGCTAGTAGTCATGTCTGAGCATAGAGCAGTATTCACAGTTTGCATGATCTAATGAGCAGGTAGGTGGTTTTGGGTACTCTGGAAAGTAGTCATTTTCTCAAAGATTTCCTCACTCAAATATTCCTGTTATGACAAAAATTTAAAAAATAATAACAAGGCAGATACAATGATTAGGTGTAAATGCATATTCCAAAAATTTCAGATTATACTTCTTTTTTTCCTAACATTTCATGGGGGCCATCATGACCCTACTAAAATCATTAAGAATTCTCTCACAGACTTTGGTACAGACAAGACTGTACTAGTAGGGAGCATGTGAACTGCTCTTAATGGCAGATGATCTAGGATGATACACTGGTGCAGCACGAGCATGGATCCAGTAATTTTCCTGGTGAACGCAAAAGAGAGATGCTGGGCAACATTCCTTTCATACCTATTTCCACTTTCTTTTAGTATTTACTTTCGATGAGTGCACTAAGTCATTGTGAAATACTGTCAGCTGAAACCCCAGGACTATGCTTATTATTTGCAGTTGTTTATCTTGTTTTCCATCACTACAGAGATGGCGGTTCCTCTCTTGATTAAGTACAGTTAGTACAAACTAATGCCAGATGAAACAAACACAACTCTGGCCAATGCATTGTTTCCACTCTGTGTTGAAGACACAAAGTTCTAAGTCACTTCCTCTCTTAATTAGAGTGTTGCAGAGTCTCTGGGCCTGGCTAAGACTATTTACCTTGGAGCCTAGGAATATCCATATTTGAAAATATGAGTTGTCTTATATTTTCTTTGACATTTTGCCTATCCTTCCTGAAATCCCAGTCTCCTGTCCATTTCTCCATGGCATGTATGGCTGTGAACATATTAGATGTCATAGAATCATACAATCATCGAATAGTTTGTATTGGAAGGGAACTTTAAAGGTCATCTAGCCCACCCCCCCTGCAATGAGCAAGGACATCTTCAACTAGATCAGGTTGACAGAGCCCTGTCAAACCTGACCTTGAATGTTTCCAGGGATGGGGCATCTACCACCTCTCTGGGCAACCTGTGCCAGTGTTTCACCACCCTCGTTGTAAAAAATTTCTTCCTTATATCTTGTCTGAATCTACCCTGTTTCAGTTTAGAACCGTTACCCCTTGCCCTGTCACAACAGGTCCTGCTAAAAAGTCTGTCCCCATCTTTCTTACAAGACCCCTTTAAGTACTGAAAGGCTGCAAGGAGCCTTCTTTTCTCCAGGCTGAACAACCCCAACTCTCTCAGCCTTTCCTCATAGGAGAGGTGTTCCAGCCCTCTGATCATTTTTGTGGCACTCCCCTGGACATGCTCCAACAGGTCCATGTCCTTCTTATGTTGAGTGCTCCGGACCTGGACACAGTATTTCAGGTGTGGTCTCACGAGAGTAGAGTAGAAGGGCAGAATCACCTCCCTCGAACTGCTGGCCGTGCTTCTTTTGATGCGGCCCATAATATGATTGGCTTGCTGGGCTGCAAGTACACATTGTGGATTCATGTCCAGTTTTTCATTCACCAGTACCCCCAAGTCCTGCTCTGCGGGGCTGCTCTTAATCCCTTCATCCCCCAGCCTGTATAGATATTGGGGGTTCCCCTCACCCAGGTGTAGGACCTTGCACTTGGCCTTGTTGAACCTCATGTGAGGTCCACATGGGCCCACTTCTCGAGGTTGTTCAGGTCCCTCTGGATGGCCTCCCATCCCTCAAACTTGTCAGCCACACCAGTCAGCTTGGTGTTGTCTGCAAACTTGCTGAGGGTGCACTTGATCCCACTGTCTATGTCACTGATGAAGATATTAAATAGTACTGGTCCCAATATGGATGCCCGAGGGACACCACTCATCACTGATCTCCATCCAGGCATTGAGCCATTGACCACTAAGCTCTGGATGCAACCATCCAAGCAATTCCTTATCCACCAAATATCTGGTTCCCTCTAATGGTTCCTTGTGTGCTTCTCATTGCTGTTTTACTGTCTTATCCATATTTCCAAAGAACTTAAGAAACATTTCAAACTGTTGTTAGATAATTCCACCTTTGAGGTAGGCATCCCGTGGACAGCTAATACCTTCTGAGAGATGTCGAAGCTGGGGTGAAAGAATGGGGGAGCCTGGGACGAAGGATTTCTCCTACTCATGGGGTCTCACTTACGGGAGAGGAATTCAGTCAGACAGGCTTTTCTCTCTCTTGGGGTCTTGGTGACACCCAGTGTCCACCCATAAGTTACTATTGAAAAATAGTAGCAAGAAAACATACGAAGTTTTATTCCAAAAGTGCTCCATGAGGCCAAATAGGGATTTTATTACTAATTGTTTGCAGAAAGCATTCTGAGATGTGACAGTGTCTACCATAGATCCTTACTCTGTGGTGCTTACTGTTTAAATAGACAGATATGTGGGAGAAGGGTAGGAGAAAGACTCGCGGTGAAACCTGAAGTAGTTGCATTGTTCCCTTGTAGCATTTAAGACTGCTCTCTTAATGCTCAGCTCCTTGCATTTAGTTTCCAGCAGAATAAGACCCTTGCAGGCACACACAAACCCCGATGTATGCTATGTCTCAGCATAAGCTGAAGGTCTCCAGTACTTCATTTTAGTTCCAAAAGATTCTATAATGCACTCATTGCTGTTCTTATAAATGAAAGGAAATTCAATAAACAAACAAAGGACATTTTGACAGCACTGTACATTCTTTCTTGTTCTCTCGGGCACTTATTCAAAGTGCCTGTCCATTTTCAATGGATTTCCAGCTGCTAAATAAATTATTACATTTATCATTGTAAATTTTTTTTTGCGTAACTATGCTTTTTCGCAGTGCATTAGTGTGAGCTAAAAATAACAGGCATTTGTCATGGGCTATTATTTGGCTATTGAAAAATTGTCTATTTGCATAATAGATACTGCATATCCCTGTATACGATGAGA
Organism: Pluvialis apricaria; assembly: GCA_017639485.1. Classification (NCBI taxonomy): domain Eukaryota; kingdom Metazoa; phylum Chordata; class Aves; order Charadriiformes; family Charadriidae; genus Pluvialis; species Pluvialis apricaria. The sequence continues at coordinate 188,708,922 of CM030007.1, read as the reverse complement.
AGAAGCTTTAAAGAAAGGTCACAAAGCTTGTTATTCTCGTCACTTGTCCAGAACGAAAAAACTGACAGCAAAAATCCCAGTGTCTAGGCATAGCAGTGTGTATATGCTTCTCTTATTAATTATCTTCAGCCTACAATTAGCTCGCTCATGTTTAATATTGGCACATATGATTATTTTCATTGAGATTATTGTTGTGATTCACCAAGTGCTACCATTTGGACAGTCACATTGAAGTTGTTAGCAGGCGTAGCTCACTTGTATTCCTGGGGTTCGATGCACTGCTTGGACAAGCCGTGCTTCGCACAAGACACCGGTATGTGACTGCTTCAGCAGGGACAGATTTGCTCCTCAGTTATATGAGTGCAGTGTCCGCCGGTTTGCCGTAGCCTCTATCAAGACGTGCAACACAGCAGCCCGTGCCTCCCAGTAATCCCTGCCCTGGCTGTGTTTCTGCTCCCCCATTGCAGTCAGTTGTATATGAGAGCGCATGATCGGGTCTCACGCTCCTTTTATTGTGTTAGGTAACGTACTCCAATTTCAGGTATGCAGAGATTTGAAAATAAAGTCATTTAGTTCTTGGAGTTATCACGCTCTGCTTGAGTTTATAAGCAGCACTTTTGTCAAGATGCAAAATCTTTATGTCATGCTACACCTATTTTTGTTCTAATAGAAATAGGATCAAGACACAGGGAATTTATATGACAACACAGTAAAGCCTTCAGACTTTTTTTTGCAGAGGCAATGTGTTGTTATACTGTAGTTATACAAAGTACAGTTGTTCACTGCACTTTGGAAGAACATAATGAGATACAGTAGTTGAAAAGACAACTTTTTTCATCCTATGTTTTTTCGTGAGGTTAAGAAATTACCCCTTATTATTTTTAATCACATTTTTCTTTAGTATTGAATGAACCAACAAAGCTTAAATTATTTTCCTGTCATATAGTAATCTGAGGTCTGCTTATATAAAAAGAATATAAAACTCATACTAAACAAAACATGTGATGTTATATTTTTCTTACTGGAGTTCAGCAACATTACAGCATATTTTCTTTTCTCAGAGATGTTGTGTTACCACTTACTATTTTTATGACATTTTGTCTTCCAGCTGTAATTCTACCTTTCTGAAGTCTTCTTTTACCATTGCAATAAACTTGGACAGTGTGGTTAAGCAGTGTCTGTGGAAGGCTGAATTCAGATTCCACTTTTTCTAAATTTGCATTTTCTCTAATTCTGTATATGCAACTATCAAAGTAGCTGCAAGCTGATTATTCCTTTCTTTTTGACACATGTAGTTGCTCTATTAGTTGAAAGCATCCATATGGCCAGCAGATGCACTTAAAAGGTATTTAATTAGTGGTGTAAATTCACCTCACTAGACAGTTCTTTGGTGATTTTATCTGGGCTGGGTGTGTGCTGTCTGTCTCTTAGAACTCCATACAGATTACTTGAAGTAGAATCCTGCTTGCTTGGAGTAAATTTGGTGTGGATGAACAGAAGTAAGCACTTCATTCAAGCGTAAGTTTTGTTTGTCATCTGACTATCGTCTTCAAAACTTCCAGTACAGCTTCTGCTTTAGCCTCGGTAAGGTCTGTAACATTTGACTCCAGGACTGAAGTTCTGTTTAATATGTATGTATGTAAAAGGTCACTTAAAGTTCTGGTTCTCTTACTGCTTTTTGTCTCAAGTGCCACTGGTATTGCAAAATTAGATATATATATTAAATTCTGCTCAACATTTTATTTTTGTGATTTAACCTATCAACAATGATGAAAACATCCCTTAACTTGATCTCGGGAAACTAAAACTTGCTTAACAAGGATCAAAAAGTACATATTAATCACCCAGATCCCCAGATTCTACTAACATTTTTAGCTAGAGCGTCATTGCATTATTTGTGTTTGTTAAAATCTATATCCGAGCTTTTTTTTCATTTTTTTTCTGCCTTATAGTATATATTCACATCTACATCTGGTTTGAAATGGTCTAGATTGTACCCAACAAGTCAGAGTCTTTAGTGTCAGAAGGTTTAGTGTCAGAAATGTGTCCTTTTGCCATTATTTTTAGTTTCCCTCATCTTAGGTAATTTGCAATCTCTTTCTTGTTTCATTGATGAAAAATGTTTAATAGAACCAGAAATAAGGCCCTTTTTCATGACTTGGGAGCCTATTAGTTCACCTGTGTATTGCGTATAATGTTGATTTTGTCATTCTCGTTCTTTCATTGAAATGTCAGTAGGCACCTGATCACATAAATACCTTGAGGAGCTCAGGTATATGTATCTATATCTCAGTACTAACCTAACCAAACAAATGCATTATATCCTAAAGTGACATCAGAACAGTTTTCCAAAGAGTGCATTCTGTCAGCTCGTATTATTGCTGGCGGCTCCTGCAGAAACAGAGGCACTAGCTGGGCCAAAATCACCACTAAATCTGGTGACTACTTTGACTTACAGTGTGTGTGTGTGTGTGGAGGGGAGGATTGCATGGCTGCACAGCCTGCACCGCTGTCTTCCATTTGGTTATTCCGGTTCTCCTCCCTTTCACTTCTTTCAGTAATTGGCACCTGAACCTGCCTTTCCCATATTGTTGCCCATGCTTGCTGTCAGCATGAAAAGCCTGTAATTAAGTAGGTCAGCCTATTTACCTTTTAAATATTGTTACAACCTTAACTTTCTCCTAGTTCTAGGAAATTTCCTCAGCATTTCAAAGTTGTTAGGAAACAAATTTAATTATTAACATTGCTGCCTATCACATCTTTCATTTATTTTCCTAATAATTCCTCTACCTGACATTTAAAAATAAACATTTAATTTAAGTTGCTACTGTTTACTATACTTTCATATTATTGATTTAATGCATAATATTTCAAGGTTACATAATGTGAAAGCACTGTTTATGTTTTCCAGTTATGCAATAGAAACATTTCTGCTGCTCCACATTCTTTTAGACAATTCTGGTATTTACATCTAGTGGTAAAGCAGTACTAGTGTTTGCAGTGTCATTGTCTCTGATTAACTTAATGTTCTTACTTTCTATGGGATATATTTTTACCCTTTTCTTCCAAGTTCTTAAATTATTTAGTTATACATGGTTGTCAGTTTCTGTTTTTTTCTCCTTAGGTTTCATGTTTGAGTGTGCTGCTTCCCCTTCCCTTCCCTTCCCTTCCCTTCCCTTCCCTTCCCTTCCCTTCCCTTCCCTTCCCTTCCCTTCCCTTCCCTTCCCTTCCCTTCCCTTCCCTTCCCTTCCCTTCCCTTCCCTTCCCTTCCCTTCCCTTCCCTTCCCTTCCCTTCCCTTCCCTTCCCTTCCCTTCCCTTCCCTTCCCTTCCCTTCCCTTCCCTTCCCTTCCCTTCCCTTCCCTTCCCTTCCCTTCCCTTCCCTTCATTTAGACAGTAAGAAACAATTTGGGGATGCAGATAATAGATGTTAAGTGGTATAGCTGAGACAGGTTGCCGTAACCGTGACTGCGAAATTTCAAAGCAGGGAGTTTTTTATTCCAAGGATGTTTTTTGCAGGTGTACTGGATCTGGGCCGGGATTAAGTTAATTTTTTTCATAGCAGCGATACTGTGCTGTGTTTTGGATTTGTGGCTAAAACAGCGTGGAAAACACAGCAGTGTTTTGGCTATTGCTGAGCAGTGCTTGCACAGGATCAAGGCTGTCTCTCTTTCCCACTCTGCCCACGCTCCCGCCAGTGAGTAGGCTGGGGGTGGGCAAGAAGTTGAGAGGAGACACAGCTGGGACAGCTGACCCAAACTAAACAAAGGGACACTCCATGCCATGTGACATCATGCTCAGCAATAAAACTGGGTAGAGGAAAAGTGTGGGGTGGGGGGTGGCTTCAAAGCTGGCTGTTGGAGACTGACCAGGCATCGATCGATCTGCTGGTGGGCCTTGGTGAGTGACTGCCTTAGCATCTTTTTTCTTTTTTTTATCCTCACTTATTACATTTTATTAATTCTCACTTTTTTTTTCTTCACTTATTAAGCCATCTTTATCTCAACCTACGAGTTTTCTCTCTTTTTCTCCTATTCTCTCCCTTGTCCTGCTGGCGAAGGAGGCAGGAGGAGTGAGCTGACAGCTGTCTGGATGCTTACCTGCTGGCCAGGGTCAACACACAACAGTGGGATGGAAGAAAAATACATTAGGAGCACAATCCCCAGGTAATGAGGTTTTGAGTCTTGAGGGAATGAAGTGCTTTTTCCAAGCAGCATGCCAGGAAAGAGGCATTTGTGCAACCACAGATGAAAGGAGTGGGAGGACAGGCTGAGAGAGCCGGGACTGTTTAACCTTGAGGAGGCTCAAGGGAGAGGATGTTATCGATGTATCTAAAAGCCTGGTAGGAGGAGGAAAGATGAAGTCAGACTCTTCTCGGTGCTGTCCGGTGAACGGATAAGAGGCAATGGGCACAAACTGAAATACAGGAAGTTCCATTCAACTTATGAAAAGAACTTTTTTACTGTGAGGGTGGTCGAGCATTGGAACAGATTGCCCAGAGAGGTTGTGGAGTCTCCAGCCTTGGAGATACTCAAAACCCAACTGGACCCAAGCCTGCTCTGAGCAGAGGGCTGGACTAGAGGATCTCCAGAGGTCCCTTCCAATCTCTGCTATGATGTAACACTGTGAAATTTCATGGGTGTTAAGCGACCCACAGTTTTATAGATCAGGCAGCCAAGCACATAGCCTGTATAGATAACATGGGGTATCAGAGAGCTTTCTCAGATGAAGCTGTACCATTTTTTTCCATCTCCAAAATTACCTTTCAGTCCTGGATACAGAGGATTTTATAATGAATTGCATTTTCTTTTTATTTTGTTTTCGAATAGAGTGATTCCATAAGTCTTTTTAGTTTGGATCTGCAGCCTTGTCATCCACTGACAAAACTAGCACTTTTGCTTTGGCATAAAAAAGCAAAGAAACCTGTCTGTTAGTACAGCGTCATTATTTTGGAACATGCTGTAGCTCAGTGAGTGTTCCTGTACCCGACAGAGTTGTCTGAGGCAGCAGAGTCTTGCAAGAGAACTTTCCAGTTACAGACCAATATGCAGAAGGCTGATTCCTCATATTTGACTGTAAAATGACTCTACAGAAATTGATACTGCAGTGAGATATATACACGGTTAGGTCAATACTCCCAGCTCTCCGCTGGAAACTGAGTGGAAACGATAGCCTTTACACAAGTGCTATTTTGTAGTAGGAGTGCTGGTAAAATGGTTTCATTCACAAGTATCGAAACTAGCATTTCAGGATGACTCATTGTCCCGATTCAACCTGCTTTTTAGGTTCAGCTTACTGGTTTTACTGCTGGCCTGTTTGCTTGCTGACAATTTCGTAGATAAGAGTTTGTTTATATTCTTCTGTTGTTGGCAATTCCTGGTTTTTAGTGAGTGGGCCTGATTCGTCTTGTCTGCTTAGATTATTTGCTAATTGTTGCTATGCAGGTATGTATTCCATCAACTAAATCTTGATTGCTTGATTAAAAAAAGTAATAGGAGTAGTCCAGCTTTTTTGTATATATATCACACTTTGTGGAAAAATAGTGGCTCGCTCTAAGAAAGCGATTGCAACATGAAGTTTGGGGGAGGTATATGGCACACATGCTTTTGGTTGCTTTAATAGAAAAGGGGATGTTTTTCACGTGATTTAGTGCCTTAAAAACTTGCTCTCTGATTTATTACCTGAAAAAATGTTCATGAACTCTGTAGCTGTAACATTGGTTTCCGTCTGAGCTGAAAAGATTATTTTTTTTTAGTGTGTAGGTGCATGAAGAGTGTGATCTCTTTTGTGGTGGGTGCTGCCTCCTTCTCTGTGGATTCTCATTTGTTGAACAGAAGGAGACTGAGTTCTGCAAGCGTGGCAGTGCCCGCAGAACTGTTGCATGAACAGGCAGTGCTGTACACTGTATTCTCTCATTGCACATGAAGACTTTTTGTCTCTGAATATCTTAAATTTCTGTTTACTGTAGCTTGAGGGGGGCTAGTGTTGAATATTGATGGTTGCATCTTTCTACCTAAAATTGTGAGTCTCATAGATTATTCCACTGAGGAAGGTAATGTGGTGATTCTGTCAGATACCTTCAATACAGTTCTGTTTATTTACAAAAATATATAAAACTATATTGCCATAAGCACAGAAGGGATTCACAAGTCTTCCCTCTGGTGCTTGTTCTGGTTGTGCTGTTCTTTCACAACGTGACTCACCTAAAGACCCTTCAACATTCCTCAGTGGATCTCAGCCACATTCCTCCCTACCTTGGCCTGAAGCAGCCAAATGTAGACGCATGTTTTAAGTTTGATGCCATATTTCAGTTTCCTGCTCCAATGGAGTTACGTGACTTTTCACGACAATACACTGAGGCTGTGTCTATCCACTTCGGGTTGGTTTTACCCGGCTTCAGCAAGGAGCAGCCCGAGTATGTCCTGCACTAAGACCCAGTCATAACGCAACGCTAAGAGCATCCTGTAACCGTTTTCCTGGGATGTCAGCAATACCAGCACACCGGCACTAGGGACCACATCCCACATTAAAAAAAAAAAGCCTTTGGTTGACAATTCGGCTGAAGTGCAATGTCAACAACTCTGTCAGGCTGCACAGAGGCATTTTGCCCAACACAGTGACAATACGGGCTGTGTCCGCGCCGTGGAGACGGGCCGTGGGCTCATGATAGCCCCCTCCCCGGTGAGCAAAACGGGTACAGACCTCCCTCCCCTCCCAAACATGAGGGTTTTCCTAAATCTGCCCGAGCGAGCTGGCTGCCATTGCCAACCCTGGGCTTTTGCTTCGGGGTAACACGCCTCCAGATTTGACCCCGTATTTCCCGTATTTGCGATTTTCTACAGCTGATTTACTTAATACTGAAGTCTGACCGGGGGGGGGAATTGAGTGTCGCTCCCGTTGCGTTCACCTCCTTTGCCTGGATAAACCCCCGTGGCTCCCAGGCCACCATTTTCCAGCGGGGAATAAAGACACCCCCGGGGGAATAACGCCGCACGGTTTCGGCTCCTTGCTGGCTGGCTCCGGGAGGGGGACGGCGACCGGCGGGGACCTCCACCGGGCGGCGGGACCCTGCCGCAGCGCCGCCGCGGCTGCGGCACTGCCGGCGACCGGCGCGGCCGCGCTCCCTCCCCCGCCGCCCGCCCGCCCGCACCCGGCGAGCGGAGCGGAGCGGAGCGGAGAGGAGGGGCACCACCGCCGCCGCCGCCGCAGCCGTTCCCTCCCCGCGGTGGCCGGGGAGGGTGGGTGGGGGGGGGGGGGGGGGGCGGGACGCCGCGGCAGCGCCAGCGCCGCTGTGAGCGGCCGAGGGGCTGAGGGGGGGCCGTGCCGGCCGCGGGGGAGGGTTGGGTTGGGTTTGGGGAGGGAGGGAGGGGGGGGGGGGGGGGCGGCTGCCGGCGCGCAGCGCGGAGCGGGGCCGCCCGCTACCGACAGCCGCACCGCGGCAGGCGCGGAGCCGCGCCGCATACAGCACCGCGCCCGCGGCGCCGGATCCCCCCGTTCGCGGTGAGTGAGGCGAGCGGCGGGCGGCGGGCAGCCCCGGGCCGGCGGTGCGCTGCGGGGACCCGCGGTGCGGTGCCCCGGCGGCGGCCGCAGCTGCGCGGGGTAACGCGGCCGCGGGTCCCCTGGTGCGCGCCCCGGGGGTGGGCGACGGGGGGGGGGGGGGGGCAGGGGGAAATGGGCGGCTTTAACAGGTTGCGATGGGCGTGCGGTGCGGGGCTTTCTCGGCACGCTTGGTGTTGGCGTTGAGGTAGTCAAGAGCCGGCGTTTTATGAGCGATTTAGCACTGCTGCTATGGCAAAGATTGGCTGCTTGGGTTCTAAACGCTTCCTGGGAAGCCGCCTCTTCGGTTGGGTGCCTGATAGCGCTGGGGTATCCCGCTGCTGCCAAAAACGTCAGGACACAGAGCTGTTTATCTCCAGCCCCATTCGGGCTAATTTAAGATGGTTCATACCCGTAAGGAAATATCAAAACTTTTCTTCCCGTTAGCAGGAAGAAAGGAGGACATAAAATCGCTTCGGGCATCCTTATGGCTCTAAAGGCGGTTTAATCTCCCCAAAGTGGTGTCTTGTTAGGCTGCTGGGCCAATGATCCTTGCTTTAAATCACTTTATTCATAAAGTTTTCAAAGGGCTGGCACTTCCTTGTGCCAACTTTTTAACTCTCGAATGTGGTTTGTATTGGGTTTTTTTTGCTTTTTCGTATGTAATTTATGCATAATGGGACATTATTCATTTTTATTATTTACTGAGTGCGTTGTCTGAATCTGCTAAGAGTTCTTTTATCATTTTGATTTAATGGGTGCAGGATTTCTTGTAATTTTGCAAAAATAAATCGGACTATAGAGTTAAATAATTCTGAAGAGACTACGTAAAGAGAGACATTGTAATTCAAGGCGTTTGTAAGTTTGCAAAGTGATACTTAGTCAGAAGTCCAAGAAGGGATGAGTAATTGATAGGTATTTTTGGGTCTTTTGCTGTGAATTGGGTTTGTTTTTCTGGGTTTGTTTTTTGGTTTGGTTTTTTTTTTTTTTTCTTTTTACCTGCAGGGCATATGACATTTGCAAAAATCTGTACTGTTCAGTTAAGTACACTGTATTCTTCAAGGATTGTGCTGGAATAAACAAGCAATATTATTAGTTTGGGGTTTTTTTTTTCTGTTTTCTTCCTACACTCTGTGTCCCTTGAATAATTGCGGTGTTCCACAACACAAAGGCCTTGTATCTTTATGCATACAAAGTGGTTCAACAGGATGAAACAACTAATTTGTTGTGAATAAAAGAAAAAGAAATCGAATGGCAAACAACGGAAACATTAAACATGCTCAGTTGCATTTTTCCGTAGCTGTACTTCATAAGTAGGCAAGTTTCAAAATGCAATTTTTGTATTTGTACAAAACAGTCTGTACTCAGGGCACTCTTATTTTCTGGTTTTGAAAATCTACTTAATTATAGATGGACTGCCTGAAGTCAATGAAAGACAGACCTGCCTGAGCTGCAAGGATTGATTCTAGCAACTTTTCCATCATGTTATTCCTTCGTCTAAACTCAAGTTTCTGATGTTGCTGGGGTTTACGCTTGTAAGCTTCCAGGAGATGAGGCAGTGGAAGACCTCACTGGACTTAAGGGCTTGTTCCATCCTTCTCCTATAAGGAGAAAGATTCAGTTTAGGCTTAGCATGAACATTTGCGAAGTCTGTATTCTAATTTTTTGGAATGTGGCTGGAAAGTCACTCTGACTTTCATGTAGCTGGTCATGTTCTTACATGCTGTATTTTCATGCCTCATTATGGAGCTGTACTTTTAAAGGGATAATATAGAAATGTTTGAGACTGAAAATCCTGTGCTATGATGTATATATGTTTGTTGTTTTTACACTGGAATGGGCAGAAATTTCCAGTTTTTGTCTACCCGGATCTAATAGTATCTTTTGAATGAAACTTTCATTGTTAGTCAAGCCTGAAGTGTTAAAAATGACTGATGACAAGGTTACAGTGATTTGATTTTTGGAATGTGCTGGTATCTTCTAAGAGCGAAGAATTCTGGGTATATATATAACATTGTGCATTTGTGTCTTTACATACAGGCAAAGAACAGTTCTGCAGTATCTGAGGATGGATAAAGACTTCCGCTACTACTTCCAGCACCCGTGGTCTCGCTTAGTTGTGGCTTACTTAGTGATCTTCTTTAACTTCTTAATATTTGCTGAGGACCCAGTATCTCACAGTCAGACAGAAGCCAATGTTATTGTTGTTGGTAATTGTTTCTCCTTTGTAACAAATAAATACCCTGAAGGAGGAGGCTGGAGATTTTTGAAGGTGCTTCTGTGGCTGCTTGCCATTCTCACAGGACTGATAGCTGGGAAATTTCTCTTCCATCAGCGCCTGTTTGGTAAGTTCCACGATCCTGACTTCCTGATAATGGCTTTCTGACTTCTCCTTTCAGCTTTCTACTCATTGCAATTTTGTAAGCTTTGCTATTAATCGCTTCAACTGTTTAGAGCTGTATGGAACTCAGTACATCAAAGCTTAACATCATCGTGGAAATTAATGCCATGTCTACTTATGTGAGCATAATTCACAATGATTTCAGTCAAAAAAGGCTAAAAATAGTGAAAGCTGATGTGCTGGAAATACTTGAGAGGTCAGTGATTTTCAATATTATAAAAATACTCCTTTGCATCTTCAGACCAATTTTTAGATCTTATATAATTTTCTCAGCAATTTGCGGGAAAGGCATTGTTCCTTGTGGGGGCGACACTACATGTCTTGTCAAAAGTCGTAAGTGGAAGCAGAGGCTGTTGTTAGTGTTAGCAGAGCTGTGCTGAAGAGCTCCCACGTGAAAACAGGAATTCTAGAGAAGCAGGGCCTGTCTGGCTCTTAGTACAAGAGCGAGTCAGTGAAACGGAAAGGTCGGAAATGGAAAAAAAGCACGACAGTAAATGCTTTCGTACACAAGATGTGACCAAACTGGGGAGCTTACTGCACATGGACCGACTGAAAGGAATGGAATGACCCTGGATTAAATTCTGAGACTGAGAACTTAGATGTAAATATATACAGATACAAAAATATCTATCATTGTCTTAACTGAGCCATAGAAGATGTTGTATATGAGGGCTCAAGGCTGTCTCTAAATAGCGGAGATAATTAGAAATCATGGAAAAGATTACTTCACTCTTGCCAGCTGCACTGGTCTTTGAAACGTCTGATTCTAGGTGTGTCATTGCTGGTCTAGATGGACTAGTCCTATATTCTTATACTGGTAGGACTGCAGAATGGATGGTTACTGGAACACCTCGAAGCACATGAGCGATAGGCCATTTCCTTAGTCTGTCTTGTTCTATTAAGATAGAGAGAGAGCCACTATTGTTTCAATAAATCAAATGTAAAGCTGTTATGTCAAGGAACGAACAAGCATAGCCACATTAAGAGACTTCTCTTAATACAGATTTCTTTTGAAGCACTTATTCTGAAAAATAGTTGAGCATCTCGCTGGTTATTTGGTGGACATTTTACCTTAATGTAACGGTAAATGTAAAATGCCCCATAAAGAGGACATTTTACCTTAATGCCTGGGCTCTGGAACAAGCACTGTTGCAATAATGTTTTCAATTCTGGCTTACACAATTGAGGAATGATTTTGTTAAATTGGAGAAGATTAGGGAAAACTAATGGAACTGATGACAAAATTGGAAAATAAGGCCTACAGTGAGAGGACTGAGAGGATAAAGGGAAGATTAGAGGGTGACTTGCTTAAATTTTACTTGAAGGGCAGAACCTTCAGTCCAGCAAATGTATTGCAAGGTCCAGTGCTTGGAAGTGGCAAATAGCCAGCACTTTTTTTTTTTTTTTAAACTGAAAGACAATCAGTGGAAGAAGTTGTTATAGGATGCAGCTTCATCAAAATGTGAATTTTTCTTTTTGAGAGTATGTTCTAGTATGACTACAGAGTATTTCTCTGCCTTCTATCTAGGTAGGTTATTATGATAATTCCTTCTGGATCTGTAAGTGTATATCATTGATAGGACGTAGCTTAACATAAATTTTCAAGTGGCTTGCATCAGCATTACTGCCAAAAGGAGAAGGTCTGCCCAGCCTTCAGTGTCTGCTGCTTTGTGCTTTTGTGCAGTTGCTCAGTGAAACAGGATAGGGGACTTACCCACGTTAGCAGCAGCCATCTTTTATTTCTGTGAAGATTGTATATCTGATCATCCCGATGTCTGTGGCAGCACAAAGAAGGGAGCAGCATTGGGAGGAAACTAACAGGCGAGAGATTCCTACCCCTGGTGGCAGTGCTGGTTTATGGAGATTGATGGCTATGGTCTGGGTGACTGACATGGGTGTAGATACAATGTGATTCGAGGCTGGCTGCCGCACGTTGAGTTTCATGGCAATTGAAGCCCATGTCGATCTGCCATGGTTCCACCCTCCTAACCCCGGCCACGTCGTTTTGGTGCCTTCCCCGAGACAGCGCTGCTGTTTATGTAACGGAGCAGCGAGCCAGCTCAGGCAGCTGATCCCATGGAAAACCAGTTGCTTCTGCTGTCGTCTACAGCAGCTCCTTCAACTGATGCCGTCGCTTGAGTGCCAATGCTGAAGCAACTGTGCAGCCAAGATAGCTGGGGGCCATGGCAGCCCTACCTTGTGTTGGCTCGAGTGCTGTGGGACTGCACCCACACAGCGTGGCAGTGGAAATACGCTGTTGCTTGTGCTACACCGCGAGCAGATGGCAGTCTGTGTGACTGAAGAGCTGACTGTATTGCTGATTGATGTGGCCATCCTGGCTGTGAGCTCGCTAGCGTGGATAGCGATTGCATTGATGAGATGATGGTGTGGGTTTACAGCTTGAGTGTTATCTCTGGGTCTCCAGAAGATTTGGACAGCCCATGCTGAAATATTTCCTGCCAGTTACTTGCCACTATTTTAATGTGTTTACTGCCTAGAAATCCTGCTTTTTATTGAGATTCTCATTGAGTATGCCCTCTGGATCTTCTGGCATCAAGCACTTTATAAATTCACACTTTTATTGTTTTTAATTTCCCTAGTCTGTTTTTTTTAAGTAGCTGGCTGCTTTTGTCATTTTTTTCTATTCAATCTTTTTTTTTTTTTTTTTCTAATGTATAATTGCTCGGAACCATTCTATTTTTTAATCCTTATTCACTTAGTTATATTTCTCTGCTAAATTCTGTTTGTAAAAGAAATTGTGACTGGTTATTTCTTGTGGCCTGTGTCTAACTTCCTGCAGTCAGGAAACCAAATAGCACCAGTCAATCTTCCCCTGTCAGATCTTGGCTCACAGTGTATGCTGCAAATTGAAATTGAGAAGGATTAGTCTGCACATCTCACTTTAGATGAAGAGGAGTGGAAAGGATTTTCTTTCCCTATGCCCTTCCTGCTCTTTTGTCCCCTGTCTTCTGTATTTCTTGCTGCTGAGTTTGCATACGAACTAGAAAAACAGGGTGGCTAGAACTATGTTGTAACACAGTTTACTGTCTGTGACAGACACTGTCTGGTAGCCATGATTGTCACGAACTAGAGAAATAATAGAATTAAGTTCAGGCAACGTTATGCTTCTAAAAGTGGAAGAAGTGCTGGAACTATTATTTAGGCTTCATCTCTCTGAGTTTATAGAGAGATAAGGGAGTAGGTAAACTATCGTTGAGAAGTAGAGATCTTAACTAGAGGACACGGTGGGATGTTTTCTGTCGATAATATTCATTGCAACCTTTGAACAGTAACCTCTTCAGGGACTCCTTCAAGACACTGCTCATGACTTAAAACAAGATTAGAAAACAATTACATTTCTTGCTCTTCAGTCAAGAAATAACTTACTTCGTTTGATAAACATCTCCCGTGATAAATATTTCCAAGGACAACAGCCTTTATCTAGTATCTTCTTTATATCTTTATGGCATATGGTCAGAACAAACGGAATTTTAAAATTGCCTTTTGGCTGTTATCCACTATATTCTTTTGAGTCATCACTGAGCATATCTTCTATTTCGTTAGGTATTGTGTTCTGCCATGCTTTTTATTTTGCAGTGGAAAATGAAAGGTCATAGATAAATACTAGAAGTTTGGGGAAACAAAATATAAAGATACACACCCTTGTTATTTTTTATTCTACATGAGAGAGTTATTTGAGGCAGGGAAAAGTTGTATCTTCTTTGCATTGACTTAGAGATTTCTTGATTTATTTTCTGCTTTATTAAAAGCAGAAAGAGTTTACAAACTGACCCTGTTTGATGACACCATGCATTCAGAAAATGCATTCAGATCTTAAATCCCAACTTAAAAGAAATTCCTGAATAAGCTCTTGCACTTTTTTCCTATTGCTCTGGGGCACTGTTTGGAAAACAACACAGTGTTTAGTGTGTAGAAAGTGTATGTTTTGATTAGCACCTTCTCAGTGGTTGCACAGTTGCAGTTCTGTACTCCAATCTCAGGCCCAAATTCTGAGTTCAGTGTGGGGTTTTTTGGACCAAAGTTCGGGCTGTGCATTTTGCATCAATGTATATAAATACGATCTATCATGTAAACTTAAAATTATCTTTCATTTGAGTAGGCTTTTAGCAGTATGGATAAATGGGCAGTACAGTTGGAAAAGTCTTTATTTTTTCAGTCCAGCATCTTTGCTTTGACTGTTTTCCATGTGTAATAACCCTTGGCTTATGCTGCATCTTAGATACATCAGTTTTTAAGAACATACTTACCACAAAAGTGTGTGTGTGACATACCACCACATGTGTGTGTGTCTTCCTGCCCATTTTTTCTGATTCTAAGTGACTCTAAAGATGTATTAAAATCTGATTAAAAGCCTGTGGTTACAGAGACTGGATTTTATTCAATTACCAATGAGCGTGCCTAGATTTATATTTTCAAGTTTCTTTCTAAATTATGTGGATGGAAACTAAATGCTTAATATGTTATAACAACTTACGGAAAGCGAGATATATAGAACTAAAGCTGTATTTCTTAAAACGGGAATCACCATAATACTGCAAGCAAATCAGAGCAGTTGAATAAATGTTGAATTTAATGGGTTGCTCTCATCCAAATGTTGACAGTATGCAGTTTGCTTAGAATTAAATTATAATCTGAGCTTCATACACACTGGAGTGAATAAATAAAGCAGTCATTATAGGAATTGCACTGAGCTATGGATACACACTAATGTTGCAAAATTTTTAATGGACAGTAGTGCCATGCTGGGAGCAATTTCATGAGAAACAGTTTCAAACAAAACACCCACTGAGGACCTGTTGTCTGAAAGCATTACTCTTTTTGTCAAACATCTGATCTGGAAGGCTCTAAAAGATACTGCAAACCTATTATAAACAGACTCTTCAGTGTCTGCTTTTATGCTGAAAGTTGAAGTGCGTATCAACTGTGAAGCAATGAACATATGCAGATTGCAAGAGGCAATTAGGCAGAATGGGATTTAGTCAGGATATAATGCACTATATGTGAGAGAAGTGGATCTGTTAGGTGGCTGACAGTCATAGGGTAAATTTGTACAATAGTTTGTGTATGATTAATACATGTCCTGATATATTAAGGGTCACGTTAATGTAAAATCTGGGCTGTGGTATTGCTGCTAGTGTTGCTGTGGCATATCACTTTCATAGTGGTGCTTGCACAATAGCTAATGAACCAAATGTGATACGTTTTGTAAAAAAAAAAAAAAAAAGTGATAAGATTTTTGCATGGTTGTTTTTCAGCCAGATTGTTTCCCGTTCTTGTTTGATAGTAGTTATATGAACAGTTGTGCCACCATCTGTAGGAACAAGTGATGGGTGTATGGCAATACTTGCATCAAATTCTAACCTGATTGATAGAACATATTCTTTTCTGTTGTCAGCTCTGTATCTTACATTACAATAAGGTCTGTCACTTGATACCCAGCAACTTTGTTCCCACTTTTTCTTTTCCATTGATGACTTCAGCCTAATAGAAAGCAACTAATGTGATAGCTGGTAAAAAAATACTGTCTTCAAGAGCCTGTTCAGTATGAATTTCAATAACAATGATCAAGTTAATGCTGTTGAAGGCATTCAAGGTCTACTGTGATTGCTTCACAGTCAATTCACCTCTTTTGTTTCCACTAAAATGTTGAAGCAATACAATAAGATTATTTTGGTCCTACAAAATGTGTGCCAAGGGGCCAATCTAACAGTTTGCTAATAATAACGCACAAATGACTGTGAGCAAGCATTTCTGAGAGCCAAAATCCTCAACAAAAAAAAAAACATAAAAAGGGAGAAGCTCGCAGCCAGCCACTGAATGAGTGCGCGCTCATCAGATTCCAGCTCTGGCACGTTGCCAGTAATTAAGATGTCAGTTTAAAATAAACTTTGCATCATTCATGAGGGAGACCACAAGTGACCTTTGAAATATAAATTAAAAGCGTGCAAGTGACCTCCTAATTTCTTCTTTTACTCTTATATTTTTAGAAGAGCCATAAGATTTTACTTCATCCTTCTTCAGGCGCAATGAGAATGCTGCCGTTGTCTGCTCTTAGCATTAGTTGTGGAATCAGTCTCATACCATATTACCTCTGGGTAGTAAATTATAGAGTTTAATTGGAAAGGTACAGGCAGTAGCTACAAAAAGATTATTCTCTGTTCAGTGAAATCTTTGATTCTACAGGAGGTGTGTATCCCATTCCCCAAGCAGCAGCATGAAACTGCAAGAAGAGCTACATGTGTCAGACTATCCATAATGGGAAGGCTCTAGAGAATATTTAGCATCCAGTGACTGAAAACTAAAAATAAGTTCATTGCTACTTAATATTGATGTGTCAACTCTGTGTTTTGATCTTTCTGATGTGACTTTCAGATTTTTCTTTCCATTTGAGACTGGGAGTGAGTTTGGAATGATGCCTGCTACTTACAGGAATAATATGTCTCTGTTCCTGATTTCCAGAAATAGAAGTGAGCTTATTCCTAGCAGAAGCAGCCTGATGGGCATAGTGCAGGTGCAACCTAGTGCAGGGGCAAATTTCTTCTATCCTTATTCCATACAGTGAGGAGATGGCGAGGCTGTTAGTGTGGAACATCACCTCGCCATGTGCCCAGTGGAGAGCCCCAAGGAGAACGTGATCTCCTTGGTCATGCTGTGTCCTTTCAAAGGTCCCCTTAGGCTGTCCGAGTGGCTTGAAGGTCCTTCAAATACCAGACAACATTTTTTTTTGTGTGATTCTGCTGAGACGCCAAGTCAGCTTGTGCGTCTGCCTTATAAAGTTATATATTTCTCTTTTTTTTTTAATTGCAAAATTAAAAAAAACCCCAACATTCATACATTCTCAAGATTTAAGAACTATTTAGCAAATAGTAAGTGTGGTTTATACATTTCTTATAGATATTTTGCATGTGGCAAAAGTAAAAAAACCCAACCCTGTAAATGTACTCACTAACCAGAGTGACTTTTGAGGAGGAGGGATCAGTAATTGTTGTCTATGAGACAGGTAGGGCAGTAACACGATATTTCTAAATGTGATTCCGGAAACAGACGGGGCAGATAACCTCATTTCAGATGCTGGAAAACAGAGTTTTCTGCTTTCTTCCATCTCGGTTTTCGTCAGAAGGGGCAGTACTCTGTTCCCCACTGTGTAGCCCCTACCAGGGGATGGCAGGAACAGCAGAGACTTACCTGCTTTGAGGATTCACACTCCCCGGTGCCTCCAGGTGGGAAGGGAGTTTCCCAGGGGCAGACTGGGCATCTGGGTAGAGGTAGCAGCAGAGCCTCAGGCAGAGTGAACTGAGACATGAACAGTAAGTCTTGAGTAACCCATTGTAAGAAGCAATGGTCATGTGAAACTTTTACAAACAAAGGACTTTTCATCCAAATTTTCTCAAACCTTGGTTCAGATAAAGCATTATAATTTCCTTCGTTTTCTAAGTAAGGTGAGATGTTCTTCCTATCTACTGTGTTTCAGTCCAGAGAGAGTTTCACTCTGCATTTCAGTCCTAAGCAGAGTCAATTCCACCATGTATCACATACCCACCTTTTAGGAACGCTTTAAAATTTAATTCACAAATAGCCCTCACTTGTTATTGCCCAAGCACCAGCATGTTACGGTTCCTTGGTGCCATTATGAAGGCCTCATCAGAACTGACTCTCAGTTCACGTGGTAATGCATCAGCCCAGTCTCTGCAGCGCAGCCTAGGAGCGGATGAATACATGGGCGTTTGGAAGTAGGACTCTTCGTTTGAAATGTTCAAGTAAAAATGCTGATGGTAATTTAATGATGGTTATGATGGTATTTTAATTATGACAATGGTAATTAGAAAACCACTGAGTGTTTCCTATTTGATATATAAATATCCAAAAGCATTTAACATGTTTAAAGTGGTGTCCTCCCTTGAGCTCAGCAAAGCAGGAATTTAAGATTTCTTAGATTGTATATCCAAATAAAGAGGCAGAAAAATAATTTATTAAGACAGAAGTAAAAATTTACAAGCTCCAACCATGTTTTCATGTTTTGCATTATATGCATTGATAGAGGCATCTATCAACTAATCACCTGGAATGATACATAAAATGAATAACTTCGGCATATTCAAATTGACCATTGAATAAGTTATAGCAAAGTACCTGATTTAGGTGTGATTATCAGCTATTTATTATTATGATTTATAAGATGTTAAAATATTACAAATTTTATGGGTTAAACCAGTGATGCTTCTGGCTCAGTATCTGACAGCAGCCCACTATGGATGCTGAGATGAAGGTGTAGGAACAGGAAAGACTGTACTGATAACTCCCAGAATAGTTTCCCATCCCCCAAGAATTTGTTCAGAATTCAAACAAAAATATATCTATTTTTAGATGCTTTTGACAGTCATTCTGAAGACAAATAATAAAGGTAGTAGTTAGTGGTAGTCTTTGTTCCTGCCTACCTGTTACTAAGAAGCAAGTCCTTCTCAAATTTTCACATGCACTCATAAACCCTCAAATTTACCAACTCCTTCATCCTCCTACTTCTGTTAAGATATTGGGATATTGTTGGTTTTGGCCATTTGCCTGAAGTCCAGAAAAAATAAAATGTTTAAAAACAAACTGTTGGTTGAAAAGAGGCAGATTCTTCTGCTGAGATCTTCCTGTCTTTTAAAATGCCTTGAATTCATCTTTCATCTGCAACACTGGGGTATGATCTTTCAAAGCAGGCAGCTGCTTAGGGCTCACTTATGCACATGCTAAATGATGTTTTCTATTTCTGGGACACTGATGCAATGTATGTCTACTAAGAAGCACACTTTCATTTAATACTAAAGCAAAGAAGAAACTAAATCTGTACGAGATTCAGCCAAAGTCAAACATGCTAAACAAATAATGAAAATGAGAATTGTGGCAGGGAGGGTGTAAAGACATGAGGCAGGATCGAGGAAAATGTTCCTAGAGAGTCACAGCAGCAATAATATTTAATTTTACTTCACTTGAGAAAAAGGGAACAAGGCCTAAAAATTAACAAAACCCCACAAAAATCCTAGCTCTCTTGCTAATCTGTGGTTATAGATGTAAGTGACAAAAAATACGATTCTTAATTCGCTCTTGACAGTGTAATGTGCTGGAGGTATAGAAAGTGAAGGAGAAACTGAAAACTAGTATTTTTTGTGGAGCTTCTGTGGAGTTCCTGACCTGGGGAATTCAGGGCTTAGCACAGCATTCAATTTTGTATCACTTTCATATAGCAAACAAAAATGTGAAGCCTTTGCAAATCGTTTTCTCCATGCCTTCCACTTTGCTTGATGTTCTTCTTGATACATACCAGCTTAGATGACTGTGAAGTGGTTTGGGGCCATGCTTATATCCCATGCACCTCCTCTCTGTGGCAGCCAGGGGCGGAGCAATTTTTATCTAAATTAGGACTCACTTCTGTATGACCGATCTAAATTCAAACAGTAAAACAGGAGTACTGCTCTCTTGGGGGTATCTACAGATTTCCATCTCTTAGGCTGCAGATAAAAAAGCAAACTTCTTTTGAGGCCGTGTTTCTGATTGCCACGCTAGCGGCACACACCAGAACGAATGCAGGCATCAGTGGTCTCTTCAGAGTCAAAGGAGCTGCACTGCAGCACTGCTGCCTGCACAGGGTTGGCCCGCAACGTGCCTGAAAAGGTCTTACCCTCAGCACTCTACCAGCACCCATGAACTCTGGAGGGCCAATATCCTTTTTCTCTCAAACGGTACGGTGTTGTCATACATTTGCTGCAAAACTCCCATTTCGTATTGTGTCTTCTGCTGGTAAATTCATAAATTTTTAGTACTTCTGTTTCCACTGGTACTGTACAAGTTCCTCCCTGTAGATCAGCTACTCCAGACAAGACTTTTCCCCTGGAACAGTTATGCTGTTTGCTGCAGACCACATGTTTTTCACTCACTTTCTCCTGTTGGTAGTGCCCTGGAAATCAGATTGACACCTGATACAATTACATTAGAAGATCAAAACTGAAAGTAGGAATTGGCACTTTACTTATATTGAGGTATATTCAATGTAAGTATATATTCAATCCCTCTTTTTCATTTTGATGGTTACAAACCTTATTCCTCAAGAGACATGCCGTAAAGCTACCTTACACGATTTTGTCTTACTGAAGGAAGCAAGTTAAGCCTGTTCTAGCCATTTCCTTGGTGTGACGTATTACGCAAAGGTGAAGTCCTTCAAAGAGTTCTTCCTCAGAGAAGGAAGAGCACATGTATTCTTAAGTATGTCAGTGTCACTTAGGTGTCTTTGGCACTATGAAAGGCACTATTCATTTTGTGACTGAATAATTCATATTATTTGAAATTGAACTCCTCTATAACTAGACCTCTCAAGGAGTCTCAGCGGATATTTTGTGACCATTGTAAATGCCTCAAGACAAAATTTATGGTTATTTTTCAATACATGTGAGATGTACTGAATGCAGTCTTAACAAGATATTCCTAAAATAAACACAACTTCAAATTAAGTGAAGACATTTTTGGCTCTGTTGAAGAGGTTTGAATTCCTTACTCTGAGAGGGAAAGGATCTTTCTCTGAAAGAGCTGCAAGTTTTCAGCAGTAAAATTGAGAAAGTGCTCTATAACCTTAAGGAAACAAGTGGCATGTTTTGTTTTCTGTGTCTGTTCCTTGTTAAGACACTGGTGTCTCAAGATGGAGAGCTCTTTTTTGGCTATTTGAAGATTAAGATGCTGTGCACTGTCATGCTGCACATAAAGCATTCTGGATCTGAAAGCTGCATCATTGACATGTCTTTATTATTCCTCTTTCTCTTAGATCCTGAACTATGTAAATTATCATCCATCTAAAAGTTGGGCAGATGCACCTTTAGAGGTGGAATGCTTTTCTGTAGTAGCATCAGACTTCCCAGGGAACAGCCTTTTGCCATATTAACGTGTGGAGGTAGGTAGAAAGGGCTTCCACCCCGAACAGTTCACCAGCACCTTTCTCCTGTGATTATTTCAGTTTTGATCATTCAGACCTGTCTGGTGAATCAAACTCTTAATTGAGCTTAGTTAGCTTGCCTTTTGCAATAGCCTCTGCAGAGTGCTGCAGTGGAGGATTATACTGTGCTTGCTTCCCTTGTAATACTGAGATTTGGGAAGGGCTATGTGCATGCCTCCTTACCAGCAGGAAGCTTCTCACTGGGGGCTGACCTTTGTTTTTAATGGTTTAAACTGTTTGAACTATACGGTGACTTTCTTCCTTTACGCTCTCAGTGAAAATGTCCTTTCTAGTGACTGTTGTGTGAGCTAAAAGAGCTGATGAAATCCAGGCTCTCAAAGTATGCCCAGACATTGCATTCCTTAGTGGTCACTTTTAGACTTTAGTTTACAGCTAAAATAGTCAGAATCTCGCTTTAGCCGGTCAGTCCATCCTCATTTCCCCGTTTCTTTCCCATTTTTCACCAAAATCTTACCCAATCCCAGATGACACAAAACTCTTCAGACATGGCGCATGCTGAAGTTTTTAGTTAGAAAAACTGCAATTATTTCAGCTCTCGGTTAAGATTTTCATTGTATATGTGAAGAGCTTACAGAGGCAGTTGTGTACCCAGAGCTTATCAGAATGTCTTTCTGGGTATTAAGCTAAATCTTAACTTGGTTGAGGCTCATATAAGCTTGGTATGAAATATGAATTATTGATTCTTGGATTTCCACGTGCAGTTTGATGTCCTGATACTGTCGGTGTGCTATTGGTGTAGATCATATACTTATGTTTGTATAGTTGTCTTACAGCTTTTTTTTTTTTTTTTTTTTAATGTAGGACCCTCCTTCTGCCTTCAGACTAGGGACAAGCGTGCAAATGTCTCTCTAGTGATGCATTCTGCCCTAAGTTACTCCAGGAATAGATTTGGTGGACTTGGCAGTGTTGGGTTTACGGTCAGACTCGATGATCTTAAAGGTCTTTTCCAACCTAAATGATTCTATGATTCTATGATTCCTAACCTTACAGAAACTGTGGCTCTTTACAATGCAGCAGCTCCACCGCAGTTTCCACGCCTCACCTTCCAGCAAAACTAACTGGAATCCTGCTCAGCTGGGATTCGGATTTATCAAGAAAATGAGTGATAACAGATCTGTTATTCTCATGCTGTGGTAATGGGTATGGCATATGAGGTCCTGCTGTTGTATAACAGGGGCAGTTGTTGCAATTACAGTCTGTGTAAACAACTGGCCAGAACCACAGTTATCAGAGGAAAATTAGCTTTGAGAAGCAATTCAGACAGAAATAATTATCTTTCAACAGAGGAGCACCTTCTAGTGGTATTGAATGAATATGGCAGCTAGTTAAACACTGAGTTATTTTCTCTAAATAAGGAGGTGTGAGTATGTTAGATGGAGAATAGTAATGAATATTTCTGTACACTATTTTTATGATAAAATTGATAATTCACTTAAAAACAAAGGAAGATAACAAACCTGAGTGGAGAAAGCATATATTTGGAAAAATTAAAACATTTTTCAATTACAGTACTCCCCCCGCAACCTACTACCTTACTAGCTTTTTATACACTTGCCGTGAAACAGTATTTTTATATGTTCTGCTGTGTAACCTACCCACCCTTTGGCTTTTTTTTAGTAATGAAAATTTGGGTTCATTATGTATCTGATTTAGCTCCAAAGGAAAGTTGCTCTGGAACTGTTATTTTGTCCAAAGTTTCACTGATTGTTAACACAGTTTCTCCATCCAGAGTGTTTCTAGTAAAGATATATTACTCAATATAGTATCTGTCATGGTTACTTTTGCAAATAACATAGTATCAAATAATTTAAAATTCAATTTTTCCAAAGTTCCTACTAAACAGCGGATATGGTGGTTTAACTGACATTATGGATTTCTACTCTTTCAATTTGTAAGTAGTAAATAATCCTTTTTGGACACGATTGCATGGTGTACATAATATAAATGAATGGTGTGCTATTTCTAGAACGGCAAATTAGAATTAATGAGCACTGCTTAATACTACGTCATTGCAGGAGATTTGTGCATTGGTGGAAGCTATCGTATGAAACAGATATTCATACTTAGATTTTCATGGGGTTTCTCTGAATTTTGCAACTGTGTCAAAAAATGTCAAATACAAGAAGTCTGATTTGCAGGTGGTTAAAAGAAGATGTAACAGTAGTTCCTCTTTTTAATTCTGTAAACATAATTCCAACATAGGGAACTTGAGCTTTTTTCCTGACGAAATTTTTCAGCATCTGGAAACTTCATCCTGAAGTTGAAACAGGTCTTGCAAACATTTTAACCAGTGAAAGCTCCTTCTATATCACTTGTTTTGGTTGTGCCATTATGAAACAGATTTTTTTGAAATAGCTAGTATTTTGGCATCCTCCGTCCCATGGTGGGAGGGCAAAGTGGTGGTAAGACAACTGGGAACGGGGGGCAAAGTTAGTGGAGTTGGGGGTTTGTCGACTGCTTTTGTAACGGTGGGCACAATACTCTGCAAAATACTGCAAGTGCCGCACAGTCACCTGTTGGAAGTCCGAGTGCCTAACCCTAAGGCTGGTTTGAGTCTGGGAGAATAACGATCGGCTTTCCTGTGTGAGATGTGTGGGGCTTGCAGCACATACTAATACTGATATAGGACTTGACTAACTGATTGTATCACTTTTTGGTGCTCAGACAAGCGTGTGTCCGGATGCATATACAGAGGCTAGTTCAGGCGTATATAGCTTATGAAACAATAGTTTTCACCAAGTCTGAAAACGCTCAGGTCGAAGTGTGTACCCCCGTATTTCATTGTGGGCTAGAGAGCCGTCTTGCTTGTCACTGGAATATACTTCCTCTTGATCCCACAACATCAATCCTCCACTTGTCTTGTGCACTGGACATGCCGCCACGCTCTGTAACCCCTGGGGTTCCTGTTTGTGCACGGTGAGATTTAGTCACAGTGTCCAAACCAGACAGCACAGTTGCAAATATATATTGAAGACAAGTAGCAAAACAAAACCCGTGCTTGATCTGTACATTCTGAGATTGAATCCCAGAGCTGTCTCTGGTCAGGATTTCTTTTTTTCCACATACTTTGTGCCTCTGATTAGAACTAGAGAGAGGGAACCTCCTGCATGGGAGCGCTTATCTGCTGAGGGGGTCTAGACAAAAAATACTGTACTCTGTTCTTGACCAGGAGAGAGTCTATCTCATTTTTTAAATTGAAATGAGCATTGTTTCACTTCCTTTGAGACACAAGTTCTTGTTGTTAGAACACCTGCTATCTCCTGTATTTGACTGACCAAGTGACTGCTTTTTTGCCTCGAGGAAATGTAACTCTCTTTTCTGTCTTGCTCTCTGCCAGTCTTTGATGGCTCAGCATGCATGCTTGGTAGCGACCCTTACGTTCCCTGCACTGAGTCCCAGAGACAGCATTGCCCGCCTTAGTCCCGTAGGAAATCTGTGGCAAAGCTCGGGGTCAAATCTAAATCTCTTTTGAGTTCCAGTTCAGCACTGGGGTTGGTTGTGGGTGGCCATTTTCCGTCGACTTCCGCCGCATGTGTTTGATAGAAAGGGGTGTTGCTCATTCAAATCAGGCTAAAAGTTTGTTTTGCATATTTACTGAACTATTTACATATAAACATACTCAACTATGTTTATATTTTTATATGTTTATATTCCAATCAGGGTTGCAATTTACTGTGCCACAATACTGCATTTTGGACCACTTACCGGAATGACCATTTGTAAACCTGTAGATGCTCCTAGACGGATGATAACAAAATCTTTTTTGTTTTCTGACTCAAAAATGCTTTATAAATGTTTATTTTAAAAGGCTGTGTGGCAGATAGATTGTAAGCAACTCTATTTACTGTTAAAAATAAGCTTGTGAATCAGTTTCAGTGCAGTTTCGGGAGAAAAGAACAAATAGTATAGAAAAAAAAGGAAATAATTAGTTTGACAAGTCATTGCAGAGTATCGCTAAACTGATATTGAAAAACACAGACTACAGCACTGCCCTTCAGAGTTCAGCATCAGCATTATACGGGATATAAATAATGCTGTGTTTCTTTTACCTACGGTGAAATTTGGATTCCAATGAATTCAAAGAAGGAAAATTTAGTTTCTGTAGGCACTACATATAAGATGATGAAACAATGTTGCTCTAAAATTAAAAAAAGGAGGAGGATCATGAAATTACTTTTTTAGGTCTGGCAGTTAAAAAAAAGCAGGTTTCTTAAAAATGCTAAAAAGTCTTAAAGGATAAAGAATGCAAAAATATAATTAGTATGTGCCCTCTAACCATCTTGTCTTTTATTATGCAGTAAGGACATCTAAAAAGAGAAATTTTTTTCACATTCATTTTATAACCTGGGATACAGTCACATAGAATTAAAAAATCTACACCTCAAGAACAAACACGTTAGCATTTTCTATTGCTAACGCAGGGTTTTCAGTTGCTTTTCTACTAAAAAATGTTCTAAAACATTATAGGAAATCAATATCTATTTTTACAGGTTTCCTTTTAACTGCATCAGCACAATTGTCTAAATGTGAAATAATAACATCAGTAAGAATAAAGCCTATAATTAAAATTATATGTTAAATCTGTATAATGGAAATTGACAGATGCAGAAAAATTCAGAATTAAGCCTGCCTACACACCGTAATTCTGGCATAGCTTTACGTCTTCCCACATTATCTGCATTTTACAGCTTTTTCACAACAGCATCTCGAGGTATTGCATCAGGGTAATAGTAATGACATTAATGTAAAGCAAAGAGGGAGATGCGGTGCCTTTATGAATCCCCTGCAACGTTCCGTACAGCAGATGGCACTGACCATTACCACATTGCTCTCAGTTGCCTTTGGGTAACCCATTAAGAAAAGAAAATGTCAGCCCTTTCCTTGCACCAGAGAAAGTCCGTCTTCCTGTTCTTGTTTTTGTATTAAAAGATGAATGTGCATTCTTATGGACATTTGTTTTTCTCTTCTTTTTACTTTGAGAAATAGCGAGCAATCTTTAAAGACTGTGGCATTTTAGAGGAAGGCAGAGTGCTATGCATTTCACCTGCATTTGCTGACCTGCAGTTTCTAGTTCAGACCAGGCCCTTGAGACCACCAAAATTGGGTAAGACAGGCTGCACAAGAAGCCTGATGGAAAGATGGCTGCTAGTGTCGGTCTTCTGACTGGTACTGGCCGGACTGGTGAGAAACCGGAGATCCTAGGTTCCCATTGCCCTAGCACATGATGTACTTTGCGGGGATAGGACTTTTCTAGCTAGGTCAGTGGCTGAGACCTTGGCTATTACGTTTTGTGACATTAGGCTGCATTTTACCTTAGACTGCAAAAGCTGAGAACCGCTGTTCTCCCTGATTAAGGTTCACCTTTCCCAGCCGGAGGAAGTCCCATCCCTGCTGAGTCATGTGAAGAAGATGGGACCAAGCTGGTGAGTAGTAAGTTGGGAAAAGGCCCGAAAAGAGAGCTTGCTGGGGGGGGCATAGAGGTGATAGGTCCCTGCATGGGGGCCAGCATGTCCCATCACCTCTGACTGCAGGCTCCAGGCACGGTGCGGAGAGACTTGGCAGCCCTGAGGCTCAGCTGTTTCTCTAAGGCAGGAGCAGAGAAGCTGCGTTTCCCTGCAAGGTGGATGGTGGACTTAGCCACGTTACCTGCCTCTGCCATGGTTCCTCCAGCTGTAGAATCAGTCTAGGCATATTTTTTCTTCTGCCTAAAGAGTTTTGGCTTCCACTGGTGAAAACAGGGTACAAAGGTGAAGTGTTTTAACTGCCTTGTGGCACTGCTTGTCATAGCTTTTTGCCAAGTGAGGTGTTTCTGAGGTGTGGAAAGGAAAAACTTTGATATCAGAGTACGTTCATGTGTGTATGTTGAAGAGAAAACCAGACTTTCAGGAACGTTTGCACATTTTTATTTAGAAAAGGTAAGCTCATGTCTTGATAAGTGTGAAAATTTTAGGTAGTTTGTGAGATAAAAGTATTACAAAGACAAATGGAAACAGTGGATGCATTAAGATGGCTTTCCTTAGAAAGCAGCTTTGGGGCATCTGTAGCAAAATTTACCTCTTCAGCTTAGAGGTTTTTTTTTGACAATTTTTGTTTACAAAACAAGGCTGAATTTACAATACTAAATGAGAAAGTTGCTTCTCTGACCACATGCTCTCTGACCTGAGCACATACATAAACAGTCAAATCTTTCAGGCCATGGTCTATTTCATATTCATCTAGTATATTACAAAGGTGTCCACTCCTGTAATATCTCAGGATCTAGATATGGTACATGAAAGCTACTCATATCTTGCAGTCAGTTTTGTAGGTTAATACATTACTACAACATTCAATAATGTGTTCAAACTCATTATAACAGTTGGGCATTTAATTGGATGCCATGTCCTCAGATTTAATCCAAACAAAGATCTGTGAGAAACCACTATTGCAACATACTTGTCATAGTAGATGATGTTGACATTGGCTCTTAGTTGTTTAGTTTATTGTTCGCTATTGTAGCAAAATGGAATAAACTTATTTAATTTTATTTGTTTATGATGTCATTCTGTCCGGGGAATGTTGTAATAAAACATTTTAGGAGCATGTATTTCCAGATAAAAATATGACCAAGTAAATACGAACAGATGTCTTGTGCCTTTTAACTTTTATTTTGTAGAAAACCTTTGATTTCAGTCAGGACAACATTAGCATTAGTTCAGCCTCGTTGAACAAAAATGCTTTTAAAAAGTGTGCTTAATTGATTATAGAATCACTTATGAACAGGCAAACAGAAGTCTAGAAGCCTTGTCAGCTACTAGGGTGTATTCACAGCTGAGGATCATGAGGAACATGAATAGCTGAGGGTAAGAGAGGGAAGGATTTTTTATTAGTTTTGTGTCCTGAAGATGATTTTTAAAGATTATGCAGTGCCTTTAAACTCAGGTATGTTGTGTGAGATGCCCAGGGCAGGGGAACAGATGACAGAGGCACTGGGACACAGATACCTTTTGTAGGAATGCCCCGTCTTCTTTTTTTCCCTTCTGTTCTTCATTATTTGGGGTTGGTTTGGAATAATCTTTTCAGAAGCATAAGGTGGTTTCTTTGCTTTTCCTTCCCCTTTTTATCTTATGTTGCAAGTATGTTGGGACCTCTGTTTCAGATGACTTTATTAATAGAAAATTAGTGAGCTTTATAGGATTGAGTGGACCATGTAGGATTGCATCCAGCTATAGAAACACACGCAGAGACAAAGATTTACTTTTGTAACACAGTTTATTCCATGTTTTTCTTTCAGTGGGACACAAAAAGGAGCAATGCAGAAAAACAGGTTTTACTAGAGTTTCAGAGTCCAGACAGTTTGTCCCTTGCTCTGCAGGTGAGCTCAGAACAGTGAACTGAGGAGCGAGAACACCCACCTTACTCAGTCCTATGTAAGTGACCTAGAGGAGCTTCCAGCTTGCTCCTGCTTGTCCCCCACAAAGAGTTTAGAGCAGGACTACCATCCATGCTGCCTGTTTCTCTTGCTCATATTCTTGGAGGTCAGGGAGGATCAAAGGCTACCCAGCAGAAATCAGTATTGCCTTGATACATACTATTTCATGGCAATTTTTATCTGAGTTGGCTGAGATCTGGATTCTGCCCTGCAAAAGCAAGTCCCTGCCTGTTTGCTTCCCTGGTCCTTCCCTGGTCACTGGCACAGCGCAGTAAGCGCTACTTGATGCTCTCCCAGGCCCATGATGGCAGTTGCTGGCATTGTTCCATCATGTGTGCCCTGGACCATGCGGCTCTTTGGTAGGGTGATGATGACAGAAAGTAAAAAGCATCTCATTTTGCATCTTTCTATGTGAGTATACTGCATAGTTCAGTCACACTGAGAATATAAAGGTCATTCTTGTTCAGTTAAATACATTTTATGTTCTGATTACCTGACCAGAATGAAATTTCTCCCTAGCTTTTTTTTTTGAGTCACTCTCACATTGACTTTAAAGCATTGCCTTACTGTTTCCTTAGTTTTTCTTTTTACGCACTGGAACAATGGCAGAGAAACTCTAGACTTTGCTTGAGAATCTCTGCAATCTGCATTAATGCTGCTTGCAAAAGGTATTGCGTATGAGTTGTGGAAGGGTTATCTTTTTAATTATTGTATTCGTCTTGAGTTCACTGGAGGCTTTCAATACAATCTTTAATTGAAATTTTTAATTTTATTCTTGTTAACTTGTGTACATATGAGCACAGGCTGCATTCACAGGTGTTATAAAGGCAGCACTTCAAGAAGAAACTATTCCAACTTTTTTTTTCCAAAATCAAGAAGTGACTTTGATAATGTTTTTCACAATTTGTTCTGAGTTGAATGCTTTTTTCCTCATAAACAGAAAAAGATCTTTCTAATGATACTTGCTTAATATGTACTAGGAACTTTATCATCTGTGTAGTAGATATTATGCAGCGAGAATAAAATGATCTGTCTGAACAGAAAAACAACTGTTTTTCTATTAAAAATCTCCAGAAAATTTGGAGAAGCTGCTGGTCTGAGTCATTGTTGTCTCTCCAGAAAAAGCTCACCTATTAGATGTCCTGGCAGGTAAAACCTGAGAATCAATGCTTCCCAGATGTATGAAGTTACCTTTTCTAGCCCTGGACTGCAGTGAGCTTTCATGTTTAATTTTGTGTCTAGAAAAGCGTAATTTCATTTCACATTGAATTTTACCCAGCCTGAACACAGACAAATTAGCTTGCTGGAAAGCAGTGCTGAGGTGGAGAAAGGAGAAAGAAACAGTGCATCTGTACCTTTAAAGAGAGGTTGAAAGGTAAAAATGGCAAGTGTTTGACTTTGGAAATAGCTTACTGTTTACAATCTTGGGTGCAATCCGTGGGAGCAATAAACTCATTTAGCTCAGAGCTTCACACTAATCTCTCCTGTTCTATCCTTCTTCATGCTGAGAGCACCTTTGTCAGTAAATGGCATTGACGTTTTCTCTATCAGTCTGAGATGGTGAGTGTATATTATGGTAGATAATTGCGCATGGGTGCCCATTCGTGGATTAAACAGCTCTCTTTCTTAAGGAAGCCAATGCATTGTTAATAACCCTGTGTGTAAAAAGAAGGTGAATATTTTTCTTTTAAAATAAAAGAAATTGAAAGATTAAGAAATTATCAAAGGAGAAAAGCAGCACTTACAGTGGGGTGAGCACATAATTCCCCTGGACAGAATATAGGCACACCATTTTGCTATAAGGCCCTGTGAGTTTGCTAGTACATCCAAACACATGTAATGTGTTTCAGATTATCAGGACCTGGTTCTTCATTTCATGTTACAGTTATAGACAATTAAAAAAACCCATTGTTCTAGATACTATATATACACGTATATTTACTCAATACGATTGAAACATACAAGAGAGATTTAATACCCATGTAGAATAGAATTATTTTCACACAGAGACATGTGAGGACAAAATTATGTTAAAACTATGGAAATGAAAGAATTGAGACACTGTACAAAGTATATTAAAAAGTACTTTGTCACTAGTAACTTCTGAAAATAAAGCTAATTGCTCACTGATACATGGGCTTTTATCATTAACAAGGTAGTGTGTGGGACTTGGCAAGAAAGTAGGTCAGCAGGTGGTTGATTATGGAACAGGATTAATTTGCCCATACAATGTGTGGAAAGAACACATGCTTAATGATTCTTGAAGGTGGATGTTCTAATGACTGTAGACTAATTACCTTAGCCTGTCCTGAAACTGTGATGCTTAGACCCTAAATGAACAGGAGACGGAGCGCTCCTGTGTAGCAGCATCTCTTACTCTTCTTGCAGCTCAGCCACTTCTGTATTTCAGAACTTCTGTGTACACCTCTCTCTGTTAATGAGTTCAGAGTTCATGACAGAACCACACACTCTCCCGGAGCAGAACACTTAGGAGAAACGGCTGTAATTGCCCAGGGTTTGGGGGACACCACCAGTGTGCCCTGCCTATTGGTTTGGAACTCTTGCTGCCTGGAGGAAGACTTAACAAAGCTCTTCAATCCGTGCTCATTTGCTTTATGAGCAGATTTGTTGTGGCTCTGACTATCCTCAGGGACTTTATCTTACTATTTGGTATTGGTTTTTGTTTGTTTGTTTTCGGAAATTTGCTGCACTTACCCCGGTTAATGAGGTTCCACTGGCAGTGTCAGTGGAGCTCTAGTGCAAGCAGCATTAAAATGAAGTACTTGCAGAAAGCCTCTCTGCAAATGCTCGAGAAATTCAGCTGTAAGCATCGTGATTGTTATTAATTGCACTGTCCTATCACAGCAGCACTTACAAACAGATGAAAAATAATTAACAGAAACTATAAGAAGACTCCTCAACACTGTGTGCTCTTAATCTTACTATATTTTTCCGACCAAGAATTAAAGTAGCTACTTAGAACTTTTCTTCATTGTTCATTCCATGTTGCATGTACATACAGTTAAGCAGTGCTATATCACAATAAATTAAGATATATTTATGACAAGAATATTTAAAATGCCAATTCTGTAAAGCTAGGAGTTACTCTTGTTTCTTTTCACGTTGTTTCACTCTTCATTGCTGTGTATTCTTGCTTATTCATGCAATTGCTATACAATACAGGAGACCAAGTTTTAAACTGGTCTGATGACACAAAGCCAAATGGGGAGTGGGAGATGCATGTCTTTGTAGACTGGTGTTTAAGTCATTGTTCTTGGGGACGGAGTGATGTCCCTTACCTTTCCTGTCAGACAACAGCAGCACTGGCATTTGGGATGACATTTTATACTTTTAATTCTTTGATAGAATGTCTTATTTGCTACCGTAAAAATGATTGGGTCAAGGCAACTGTTGATGCTGCAGATGATCTCTGTGACTTCATAAATGGCACTTAATGTGCTTATGTTCCCACAGGGTGGTTGACAATTAATTCTGTAAATTAGTATCACCATCATCATAATGTGATAAGGTATGAAAGAAACAGCAAATACAATCATAGCGGCTGAAATCAGTAACAGAGGTCTAGCAAGTCTGTTCCTTCTTTGCTGACGTTTACTGAGTTGTAGTAATGCTTTGAGAGTCAACATGTAGCATGTAAAGGTGACTGTGACCGGGATTAGGAACCTCAATACAATCTTGGAGAGTGTGAATGGCACTGCAAATTGTAAAGGTCCTTTAGTGACATCCAGGGAATTTATGATGTCATGTTGTCTTCCAGCTGCAACTGTGTAGTAGATCTCCGGCATTGATGCAATCACTATGAAGATCCATACAGCGATGGTACAAAACACCGCCTTTCCTTTGTCCCACCATGTTAATGAAGTGATAGGATGGACAGCACCTACATACCTGTCAAAACTGATGAGTGTCAGGAAATAGACACTTCCATAGATATTAATACCAAAAAATAGTCTTATGATCCGGTAAAATGCTTGACTGAAAAAGACAGCTAACTTCTGGAGACTATAATATACTGAAAAAGGTGCCATGAGAGTCCAAGTAAAGTCACACAGTGCCAAATTAAAGAGAAATACAGTATTGGTAGTCCATGTCTTCATGTAGTACAGATAATGTCGTAGTGCAAGTATATTGCCTAGAAATCCTGCTAATAAACTGAAAAGGCAAACCAGAATCAGCAAATAACAGTACCAATCCATCTTAGGATTTCTGTTGCAAATGAAAATAGTGCATGTACCATTCATCGTAATTCCATGGAGTATGCCTAAAGGGAAAAGAGAGACCATCAGCTTTTAAAATAAAAATTGAATTAGATGTATTGGATTTAAAATTCAAAACTTTCAAGTTAAATCCAGTATGTTTGAACTGTCAAAAGAGTTCAGAATATGGTATGATGTGCAAGCTCTCCTGTATCTGAAAAAAATGTAAGTTCCAAGTAGGTAGCACTTAAAGCACTGAACACTCCGCAACGCCAGCAAAGGCATATCTTCGTGAACTTTTATCCAAATCTTTATATTCTTTCCTCTCTAATATTTAGTGTAGTGTGTGATAGGTGAGAGAAAAAAAGCATGCACCCTCAGTAACAGCAGCGTCCACTTGACCACTAATGTATTTATGTCTGTCTTTGGAAGAAGAGGAAAGTACAGGAGGACAGTAATTGCCCACGCTTTTCCATCCTTATTTCGAATGCCTTGAGTATCCATACTGGGCCTAGAGACATGTGATGTGGGCAGCTCTGCAGTGGGCTGTGACAGATCCAGAAGACAGCATCAAAACAACTCAGGGTGAAATCCTGCTTGTGGTTAAGGCCACAGCAACATTTCCATCTAAAGTGTGGGACAAACAGCTTTGTTTTTTTTATTTTTTCTTTGACTTTCTTCTGTAAATGAATGTCCCAGGCCAAAAACATTGTGCTTGCGGTAGAGTTAGAGAGAATTCATTTTGTCTCACCCTTTATGGCCCAGTTTGTTTCAATGCCCATTATGGAGTATCTGGAATAGAGATCTGCAGTGTATTGTTCAAAGAAAGGTTTTTATGCTTGTAAAGTCTTATGTTTAATCATGATGATTTTATACTCCTAATAAAAACAAAATAAAGGCTGGAATATTCTGCCAGAATGAGCTGTCACCAATTGCAGTTTGTTATGTTTCTAGAACCTCTCTCCAAATGACGCAGCAGATACCAAACTCTAAGATCTGTCCAAGTAGGAGCTTTGTATGAGGGTCATCCAAATAGCCATTTATAGATCAGAGTCCACTACAGTGCTTGATAGGATGACAGGATAAAATTTTACTCAGTACAAACCACTCTCTGAATGGAAGAAAGGACTTTTTCAAAATGTTACTGATTCCTTGAAAATTTTCAAACAGATTCAATCATTAAGTTGACAGTCATGTTTTTTCCAAAAGTAATGTTTTGCTTTCATGTCAACCTTAATACAATATGACTTTTCCAAAAACACGTTCACAGACACAGGTCAAAATATGACAAACATGAGCTACAGTGAAGACCTGCTAAATAGGGACTGCATGATTGTGCTTTGCAAATTTATAGTTTGTCAAGGCAGTGAACTGACGAAAAGCTAGTTCAGACTGTGCTCAATGAAAGTGGGAAGGAAAGTTGTTTCTCCAGAAGCTCGGCAACAAAAGCAGGCAAATGACTTTCCAGAAAGTGAATACGGATAGAAAGCCATCTGTTCTACTCACAGTGTATTTCACAGGTGGGGAATGTTTGCTCTCTAAATGTATTTTGTTAAGCATTGAAGGACTGTACTTTAACCTAGGGTAGCTGTACTCTTTTCTCTCTCTTTTGTGAATACAAAAAAATACACAAACTTTGTGTGATTTTTTTTCTTCAGCTGAATTTTATAAGATATCCCTGTAAATTCTTTAAAATGTAGCCACCCTAATAGGTACAATACAGTAAAGTTACATTTTCTTATAATGTGTTAAAGTTACATTTTCTTATAATGTGTTCAATTAAAAGGGGTTTGAATATGTATAGGAAAGTTAGCTTTTCCTAAAATCCTCTTGGCTAGAGGTCACCCGTGCTTTGAATTAAGTCGTATTTCCTACCTCTCTGCCTTCCTTTTCAGTAATTACAAATGAAGGCACTAGGCACTTGATTCCAGGTTGTGTTGTCAGTATAGATAAGCCCTGAAGTGGCTACGAACAGCGTGGCCAGAGCTGCATGAGGGACTGGTAATGCCAGATTCCTGATCTCATCAAGCTCCTGGAAAAGGGCTATAGGTAGGTCTAAATGGAGGGAGGCAAACAGCTGTGCCACCTGCTCCGCTTTGCTCTAAGTCGGCTGGATAAAGCCTGAACGTGTAGCCTTGTAACTGCATTAAGGCAATTACAGACCTGAACTAATAAATCCACTATCCTCATCATCACCGTCAGTTTACTGGACTGCATTCAGGGTTGAGCTGTATGAAGTTAGTTATGTAGCTGGGGGGGCTGGAACTGCACAGCTGGGTAACGGGCATGTGGGTAACGAACCTTTCCTGAGGTAACATAATAAGCAAGAGAAGAACACAAGGGGTTTGAATCCCAGCTTGGTGCTGGGGATCAAATTGCTTCTGGTCTTCCATCAGAAGAATTTGAAGCCTTGTACAATGAGGACCAAGTTTCACTGCATGTGGGAAGACAGTCAGCATGCCCTGCTATATCCTGAGCCCATTTGAGCTACCCTGATGTCCCCTAGATCTGCATATGTGCCGTAATGATTTTCAGAAGTGACATGGTTTTTTATATCAGACGACGGCAAGCTTTCTGTCTACCATATTAGCACCAACAGAATAACTCAAGCTGCAGGAAGTGACTACATCATCTTCACAGTTCAAGTCCAAAATTTTGTGTCTGTAGTTTAAGAAAACTTTCTTTTTCTGAACATTGCTGTGTTCACTGCTAAGTTCACGTATTCTTATACAAAGCCAGCCAACACACATACACACATCTTAGCAGTGGCAGAATGAGCAACAGCACCATGACATTATACTGTGACAGATGAGGAGTTGCATATGTTGTTAGTACTGACTAAGAACAGACTTGCCAGACTTTGATGAAAGTAGGACTGGGTTTTCAAGGCTGAAAAAATACTTCCAGTTTATTGAGATTAATTTTTCAGCTGAACAGTTTCAGCCATTGATGGAGATGGCCATGAACATTAAATGGACAGAAAGAGCAATCACATGATGGGGCATCCAGAATTAAAGGAATACCTCTGATTTCATGAAGGGCTTGATGTTAGAATGTTACACATATGCCCAGGAAAGGGTTGAAGTTTATAGGCTCCATCACTCATAATTAAGAAAGCACGCTAGATTCCTGGGTAAGAATTTTATGTTTCTCTTGTAAGAAGCAGTTTAATGAATCCAGCCATCTTATGGGCTGTGGATCTAAAGATGCTAGAAAAGTTTTAGTTTTTAAAAAAGTGACCTGTTTGATTGACTCAGTTTTTGTACCTGCCTATTGGATTGTTTCTTCTCCTGGACCTGAAAGAAATATAGCTTAGGTCTGTGGCCCTCTGAGAATGAGTATCTACAAGCTCCTCTGTCATTGTCCCTGGCAGTGTCTGCACACTGTTATAGAAAGTCAAGTGGGTTTCAGCTGATGAGCTGATTTACTGCCTGGTTTGTTGCAGGGCCCTAAATCCTGAAGTCTCTACTGCCCCATGTTCCCCTTGTACCTGTGATGTGGCCTCCAAAGTCTTGGAGTAGATAGAAGACCTTGTTTCAGTACAAAAATACTTTTTGAGGAAACTTCTTTTGGAGCTAAGAAATGTGTCACTGAATAGAATCTTGATTTGTGTATATAGCTAATTGTAGTTCACAGTTTATCACTGGTAGTCATTCATATGGCATTTAACTTGTATTTGCAAAGTTCCATTAGGTTTAGCACATTCGTTTATTTAAAAAATAACTAATTTTGTATGTGTAAATATATCCTAGGAACCGTATGGTTCCCTTTCATACCTGTGGGTTTTTTTGACATTGTTAACAAGGTCATAATAAGCGATTAATTTGGCCTGAAGTAAAAAAGATTAAGCTGAGTTAACAGTTTATTTTATGTAATTTTATTCCTTATCTACTCCCTTTGCCCCTTGCTCCTTCTTGCTTGCTATTTTACACGAACTGTTTTATTTGCTGGGATTACTCTGAGAATTTTGTTTGCTTGTTTGCAACTGTATTTTGGTCTAGTACAAATCTATTCCAGTTACCAGATAGGTTTTCTGAATTTCTGACTATTCACATACAAATATATTTCTGTTACATGTGCTCTCAAAGCGTACCCTTTTAGCCCATTTTATCAAGTTAGTAAAGCATTATACAGGGAATCCTAGGTTTTGTTATAAAAATATCAAACGTTATTTGCAATTATTACTTTAACATCTTACCTGTTAGGTAATCATCTCAGGCATTCCCTTTTTATGTTCAGCTGGATTGATATGAAAGGGTATATAATGCAATGTGGGTATTAAGTGGAGCATTTCACATATTTTAGTTCAACTGCATCTAGCATATTATACATGCTAGTACAATGGAAACAATAAGTAACATACAGCAGTATCTGTATGCAATTAGGTAAGTAGATTGTGCTAATATCCTATTCCTTTCTTCTTAATGACTCAGTCGGCATTGTGATTAAGCTACTATTTCTTGCATTAAAAAATGATGTTCATGTACTTACTTGGGAGTTAATGAAGTCCTATATGGCAAACATAAGCTACAGTAGAAGGATAGTTAAGATGTAAGAATATGCCTACCAAAGACAATATTTGTGAAAAAGTACTTTAAAAAATATGAAATTTATACGAATGTGTATTTATTAATCAGCGTGTAATAGCTAAATAGGGAAAATGATATTGCTTTGGAGAATACAGGTGCAATAAATACTTAGTAAATCTTTCTCTTACCTGTTTTAGAAAGGTTGGAATTATCTATTTTACAGACGTCTAGATGCCCGGCTGTGCTTTTCCTCTCCATTAATCCGGACCTTCTAAAATCACAACTCTATTTTGCGAGCGCTGTTTTTAATCCAAGGTGTCAGTAATATTCCATATGCAATGACAGCTCTTCAGAAAACAGGTATCAAATGGCAAGGGAGATATCTTTTATCATTAAGCCCCTCCTCTCAGTAAGTCAGGATAAATTGCTATTGCCATAGCAGCCTTTGCTTGCTTTTTAGGGAAGGGTAGACTTACTGCACATCCCCAAACTAGCTAGGCCTGGGGCTGTCATTGGTTGCAGTAGTGAAAGAGAAGAAGAATACAGGAGCTTGGGGCATGTATATGTGTGTTTGAGCTTTCCCTTTTTTCCCCCTTCTTCCCTGCTAGAATTCTTGTTATTGCTGCCCTGCTACTGGACTGGTCTGTGGACCTATGTTGCTCTTGCCCCATTGCACAGCTTAGTTCACCCCACCTACCTGGCTATCACTTCTCCTGCCTCATGGTTCCCACCTTGTTCCAAAATCTCAGCTCTGACACAGAACTCCTATCCTCCAACTCTGCTTACTCAAGAGCTCAAATCCTACCTACCCCTTCAGCCCATAGCCCAGGTCTGCTCTGGCTCCTCCAGTATTCCTGCCCCAAGCCTGCATCTCCAGTGTGCAGCAGCACATGCCCTGGGATCTTCCTGTTTCACTACCTAAATGAACAGCTCACATTTTTTACTTTACTACTCATATTTTTTACTAATTTCCCCCACTTCATAGCTTCCCCATGTGTCCAGCCCTAATTCGTGCTGAAACTGGACTTTGCAGTTCAACAACAGCTCCCAGAGATTCCCTCCATCCCAGACCATTCCAATTCCCAGTCTGATGCATCACCTCTTTTGACACTTTCTGCCCAGCTCCTCTTCTTCCTTCTGTTTTCCCTATTTTAACATCTTCTAGCACCTGACTGCACTATATTAGATGCTGTCCTTCACCTTGCTGCTTGAATTATCGGTTGTCTTCCTTACCCTTCTTGGCTTCTGCTGTGGCACTCTCCACCTTGCAAAAGCAAATTCCCATCTCTTGCACTGGTGAGGTTTTCAATACTCCAAACAATCAAAGAACATGTTAAAAAGTCTACCTGGTTTTAGAAAAGAAAAAAATTATCTGGAAAGAAGATAGACCATCTATGGTAACCCATGATAAAGCTATGATACTTTGCTAGTTATAGAGGCATGCATGTATGAGAGATGATGAGCTACACAAACCATCTACTAAAATCGGTAGAGGTGAAAGGAGAGCTGCTAGACGGCAGAGTTGTGAACACAAAAGGAGGTCAGGATGTTAAGAAGAGTATGAACAACTGGACTGAGGTGCATGACACTCACCACATGAAGAAGAACCAGTATGGCTGAGCTTTAACAAAGTGGTCATTAGAATTCTGGTGAGAACAGCTCAAGGAGCTGTACCAGACTTGCAGAGGTCCAGGGGAAAAAAAATCTCCAGTGAATAAACTGTGTGCCTGAAGAGTTTAGAGATGAAAGACAAAAAGGTGATAGGGTATTCTTGCAGAAGCAAGTATGGAGGTTATTATGATGCTAAAACCCAATAGATATGTTTGTTTTAGGAAAGGAGAGGGTTGGACAAGATGGAGAGATTCAGAAGAGGAAAAGAGGGATGAGAGTAGACATAAAGAAATCTGGAAATCGGATAGAATGAAATTGTATGGACAGGTGAAAAGGGTAAAGGGCTACAGGAAACAGGTGAGAGACTCCAGTGTTTATGATAATGCATAAGGACAAAGAGAAAAAGGTAAGAGGAGAAGACAGAGAAGGAAAGCTAGTCCAAGAAAAATATGTTCCTGAAGAAAACATGACAAAAGTTTCACCTAACACCAATGGTGAGAGTAAGCAGAGCTTCTTTTCAAGTGACAAGACATACCACTATTTTTTGAAAAAGGCATTCTCTGAAGAATACAGTATAACACATCACATGATGAACATGCTTAGGTCTAAGAAAAACACACAGTACAAGATTCTACACAGCCTCATAATTTGATTTCCTAATGAAGTTGGGGGAGCAAATAATGTACGTCAGGGGACATATTTCAAACACTTCACATAAGAAAAGCTTTCCTAGACGTGAAAAGGAAAATGATGTATGAATCAGTAACCTTTTTTTTTAGCATTTGAAATGAATTGTAATGGTCCGTAATCTTTCTCAGCATCTCTTAAAAATATCATTATTACTAAGTTATTGTTGCATTCTTTTTTTTTTTCCATTGGACTTCTTATTCAGTGTGAAACATTTGAAAATAGGATACAGAAAAAATGTGCATAAGGAACCAAGGTTTTTCTTTACATAGGAATGGTGAAAAAATATTAAGATTATAGGAGCTTATTTTGTAATATTGCAGTGAGGCATTATAACTCAGCATTTGACAAATTTTGGTATAATATGCTTGGTAGTTGATCAGTCTTTCTGATGTTACCTTAACAGTAAAAGTGACCACTATAGCAACTATATTGCTCTTAAACATGTTAAATACTATCTGTTGGTACAAAGCCCTTTTGAAATCCCATCTGGGATGTTAGGTGTTATTCTTGCTGGGAGTCAAGCGCTGGAAAAATGTTTCTACACCTTTCCACCATCGTTCACCCACTCCTATTTAGATCATAAATAGCCTTTGGAAAAGCAGGAACCATTAAAGCCAAGTATAAAGTACAAAAAGCAGGATGGGCAGAGTGTTATATTGCAGTAAGACTTTTGAGGATAGGACAACAAAACCAGTCTTGCTCTGACAAACTTGTAATACTACATTTGTGAAGTGGCAGGAACATTACCATGAGAAACAATGATAGCTCAAATACTCTAGGGAATGTTTAGTTCTCTGTGTTGCGGTGGCAACATTTGGTGTACATACCTGACTAAGAAATGAACGGTAATTACATTGTAAGTATGGCTGTAAGCTCTGTTCTCTTTTGTGACATGATTTTTTTTAATGTTACCACTTACAGGCTTAATCAGTTTGTGGTCTTGTGGTATAATACAGCAAAAATCTATGTTGTAAAAGAGAATAGTAATATTCTTCACCTTTGTGGATCAAGGACTTGAGTGTAGAGTGTAAATTATTCATCTGTATTATCACTGGAGGTCTCTGGTAGAATTTGAAACTGATTCTAAGGCTCTGGGCACTTGCCCCATGCATATCACAGCATTGGGTGAGGTTATCCTGGCTGAACAGTTCAGTAGTATTGGGCTCTTAGACTTTTTCAGTTTCCTATGTTGACATTAAATGAGTGGCTGACAAGAACATGTGGCAGCCTTGTACTACCTCACAAAACAGAGGAGCAATGAGATTGCACAGTATTGTTATCTCAGAGAGGAGGGATGATTGCTTACTTATTACTAACCATGCATTTTTACGTACTTTTGGGCTTAAGCAAGAGTTGTCTTTGACTCAAGGGATGGCTTTTCCTCTGATACATCGAGCTTCCCTCTAGTCCAGGCAATTTCTTTCATCCTCCACTGGTCCTGCAGTCACCTTCTCAGAAAAGCAAATAATCTCTTTTTCTCATGAGCACAAAAGTCCTGAATCCCCAGTTCTGTTCTACGTCTCTGTTTTTCACAAGCTGGACAAGCACATATGACGACATCACTATTATCATGTCATATGATATTTGGCCTGATGCTGTCTATAGCCAGACAGGCAACCATCAAGACTTAATGACTGTTTTGTTGTTGATCAAGAAATAACTGGCACCAAATAATGGATCTCACACAGCCTGAGGTACATATGACACTTC
The DNA here is from genome assembly GCA_017639485.1 of Pluvialis apricaria. NCBI lineage: Eukaryota > Metazoa > Chordata > Aves > Charadriiformes > Charadriidae > Pluvialis > Pluvialis apricaria. Next base: position 188,667,814 of record CM030007.1, on the reverse strand, counting down.
AAAATTTATAAATAGACTTGTTTCTCAAAACATTGCTCAAATGCCACTAAAAAGTAGCTCTTGCCTTGAAGTCTAGACTAATTCAATGAGATCTCCCTGCTCTGGCATTTGTTTTGGAGCGTTAGGATGTAATGGTTTCTAGAAAATGTGATGGTTTAGGCAGCTGCCCTTCCAATCCGTAACTCCTTCCCGTTTTTGCACACATGTGCAGCACTACTGTGCATTGAACTTCAAGGTCAGCAGGTTGATGGAACTGATTCACATGAAAGAAAAAACAACAAAAAAGTAAATTTTCTTTTTTTCTAGGTGAGTTAGTTTCCCACTCTTGTTCGCTTGTTCATGGTTGCTCAGCTTGCTGTGCCAGCAGGAGAGCAGAGTGGGTAGAGATATTAACGGCTGAAACAGGGAGACATCAAAAGTTGCTTAACCAACACGTAGAATCACATGTAGTGTGTGTAAAACCACAGCCACATTTTAGTCAGGTGCCACAGATGTGATGTGGACTCAATCCTTCAAACCTCCACCTCGGTGATTCTGATTGTAAGAGCCCAAACCCGTTTTTCATCAGTTTGTGGGAAGCAACCTTGCAGAAGAGTAGTTTGGCTGCAAGATACTAAATCTGCCCTCCCTGTACACAGTGGAATAATTTGATAGAAGAAAAAATACCGTTTAGTACTCTATTTTGGTATTGTTATAATGTAAACATGTATTTACTGACTAAAATATGCTTTCTCGTAATATTCATATTACAGGTCAGTTGCTCCGTCTGAAAATGTTTCGAGAGGACCACGGGTCTTGGATGACAATGTTCTTCAGTACCATCCTCTTCCTCTTCATTTTTTCTCACATTTATAATCTGTTCCTCATTATGGCAGGGAATATGAGGTAGGTTACAGAGTTTCTTTTTGTTTCTTTTGCTCTAGAATATGTTCTACTGGAAATGTTTGCATTATGCTGCTTTAGGGCTAACAAGAGCTTACCAAAGTGTAAGCATACTAGTATTCACTGTCTTTTATTATTCCTCTGCTTTCTGAATTTAGGTAGAATATTAATTTATTTGGTTAATTAGCAATTAATTAGGATTAAAGTATCAGTTATAAAAAGTGGGGTCCTAGAATAATGATAGCAACTATTACATTACTATTTTACATACTCAGGAAATTCAAAGTTAAAGTTAAAAGAAATTGAAACATCCAAACTTGAGGCAGCTCACACTCAAAACACAAACATTAAAAGTGTAGTATAGTGCTATTTTGGTTATGCACAACAGTTAAAGTTTGTTTAATATTCTTTGTTTGTTAAAATATTCTTAAAAATATTTTTTTTTCCCATAAGGTGCTCTGACAGGGCAAAGGTGTGGTTGGCTGAGGGATGAACAGCTGTATTTTTATGATGTCTGGATTTATTTTAAATAGAGCTTTTTATATTAATTTTCCGTTTTCTCCTATTATCTCAAAAATAACACTGCTTTCATATGTTGATGTTCCTGAGAAAACCTACATTATTAGTCATCTAATACATAAAAAATGAGTTCATTGGACAAAAATACACAGTCACATTGTTTATGAATAGCAAAATAGTGTCTGAAGAGTTTCTAGCAAGGAATAAGAAACCCAGTGTATATATGAGATGAAGAACAGTGCAAATAATCAAATGGCTTGTTCTTAGCAGAATATCAGAGCCATACCAACACTGTCGAATGAAGAGTTATTTAATGGGCCCTGGTGTGATGTGTTACAGATCTTAAGTGAGTCAACAAAAATACGCAGTGTATAAAGTCCTGTTACCAATGTGACATAAAACAAAAGGTGAGTAGGAGGCAGACTGGGTGTCACTGCACGTAAGCGCAGATCAGCTGGGCCAGTCATGAGATTGGGACACGAAAACTAAAGGCATTGATTCGAGCAAGGCAGGTAAAGCAGCAGAATCACCAAATGTTTTAGGAAACGATCATGGTGATGATGTGGTAAATATGAGTAGGTGCCCAATAAGAGGCAGAATAATCATCCCTGAAATGAGGAGGGTGGGAGTATTGCAGATTTCTGGCTTCCCTATTTACATAGTCATACTATTATTGGTATTATGTTAAGATTTGTATTTGGTATTTCTAATGCTCCATAAACTATACCTAGCTGTTATAGTTTGCATAGACAAAGCATTAACGATTTTGAAAGGTTGACTTATGTCTGGAAATCAGAGTTCATTTGTCCTTGTCAACATTCCTGCTCCCCGTTATCTGTTAGAAGCTTCCATTAGCTGCGCTGTAGAGACTGTGTGGCAATCAGCATCCACGTTCATTGAAACAGGCACAGCCTAGTACTAAAATAGCTGGTGTCAGTCAATCTGCCTTCTTGCTTTCTGCGGGGTGAAGCCTCTTCTTTCCCGGAGCTTATGCCCCAGCCCTGGATTTGTTGTGATCGTTTTGGGAAGCTGACCATGCTGTGCTCAAAGAATCACACTGCCTTTTTCAAAGTGGACTGAAGGCTTGTTACAGCCATTTTAGGTGTCTATTGCAGCAAAAAGGCAGCAAGTGGATATAGAACAAACAGTTTCAGTCTCAAACTGCACAATGTAAACCATCGGTCAAACAGCTCCCTTTTTGATCAGTCCTCTCAAAGTTGAGGTAGAACAATGTGTAGTACTTTTGAAAAGTGGGGTTTCTACAACAAATATTGTCAAAGCCAACAACTTCACATTGCCATAATAAAGCGTTTCAGGGAGTTATTTTTTCTTGAGTAAACGTAATCCTTATGAAAGCTATTTGCTTCATGGTTTGTACTTCTGTGCAAAAGAACACCTCTGTCTACACCTTTTGCCAGAGTGCCTTACTGAAATGGGTGACACCAGAAAGACTGGCTTCCAGGGTAAAGATCAGAGTCTGCCTGCGTGGAGGTTACAGTCTTTGTAGAGACAAGCTGACCTTTGTGCCTCTGGAATCCTATGAAACCCAAGCATCCAGAATACAAGGGCTACAAAAGCCTTACAATTACTGCCTACAAGACTGAGTGAAAAAGATTCTTTTTTTTTCCCATGTGTTTGCTCCTTGCCTTGTCTGTGATTCAGCTTGCCCCGTGTCCTGGCAGGAGAGTGATTCTGCCACGATTCTTTATGTCAGATGTTTGGTGTCATCAATGAAGATCCCTTTCCTGCTCACGAGTAGGAGGATCATACACCTTGCATGTGGACACCCACACGAATGGCCACAGCAGAAGCAGTATCCTGTTGAGGGCTCAAGAAACCTGTGCCAGCAGTGCTTTAAAGTTCTCTCGTGTTACCATCTCTAAGAAGGTGTATTTTACAGTTGGCAAGATTTGGGGTTTTTTAAAAAGTATTTTTAAAGGCACTCTACATCTGTCTTAGTGTGGCAAACCTAAAAAGTGTGAATATACCCCTTGAAAAAGGGTAACAGTAGGGACTGTAGTTTGCTGGGAAGACCAAGAGCTGAGCAAGTTACTGGTGTTTGAATATATATTATAGAACTGTTTGCTGGGTGAAAGTGTGACTATTTGAAGTGAAAATTTTGTGACAGATTGGAATGTGCCTTTTTAAATTTTAAGTCCCTCATCTTTTTCCAGTGGCGTTTTCTTTTAGGGACGTCGCAGTTTATGGCACTGACCCACTGTACATTAGGTCATTGCTCTTGTAGTCAGAGCTGAACATCTGGTGAGGAAACATGTCTGAAAACCTGTTGGAGAATGGTCTGCAGCTCTTATTTCTTGCTGTTCTCATCCCTGAAAACAGTAAGCAGAAGTGGAGCTGGGCAGAGAGGCCACGTCAGGGCAAATTTGTGTAACCGTCTGAAGACCCAGCAGGGTTGAGGCACAGGCTTCAGGAGCGAGGTGTTTGGTCTATATCTGGTCCTTCTCCGCAAGAAAGATACGGAACAGAGAGGATAAATGTGAAAGTGATCCAAAGGTAGGAAAGGTTCAGCCATTACTCGGGTTTAGGTTTAGATTCCTGGGGAGTGTAGCAGGACGAGTCATTCAGAACAGAGCAGCAGCCCTCTGGAGAGCAGGCCTGGTCAAGGCCGCTCTAAGAATAAGGCAGAAAAAGCTGTTCCTGCAAAAGTCGAAAGTAGCCTTAAGTAGTGCTTTATGCTCAAATGAGGAGAGAAGATTTATTTTGGAATAGTTTTAATACTTGGGGAACAGTAAAACCAATTGTAGAGGATCAGAAAAAATATTATCTTGTGTGATGCCAGGGGCTGAACTGTGCAGTGGGAATGAGGCCATTAAATTTTCTCTGTAATCCGAATTTTAAGTTTTTGAGTTAGCGAGAAGGGCACTTCCAATTATATCTTCTCAGTGGGTGTATGTCTACGTTAGCCAGTGATACGGTGCACTGTGAGGGGGACTCTGATACAACGTGATGTGACGTACGTTGTCCCAGGGATCTGCTGTTCATGCTACAAATCTTGTAGTGGTTTTGTGCCCACGAGCAGATGTACAATGTCTGTCACGTTGCAGTCCATCATGCTTGTGCACAGTGGTCCATCACACATGAAAACAACGGTCCTCTGCACAGCGAGCCGAGGCAGCCTTGTGAAGAGGCTAGCTGCCATCTAAAGTGGCCCTCTGTGTCAAATCTGTCGCTGTCACTTTGCCTGCTCCACACTATTTTTTGCCCTCACATGGCTGAATAAAATCCCTCCTTCCTTTATCCATCTTCCAACAGCTGTGGGAGCCTGTTTGGAGGTCTTCATTCATACTCAGCACTATTTCCATCAACACAGGTCTGCATATAGTGAATAAAAGCTTTTTTCTATGGTTATAGAGAATAAGAAGATATTGGCTGCTCTCTTGTGGTACTCAGCTTCTGCTTTGCTGGTTTCCCTTCTGCAGAAGTGTCTTATCAACTCCTGTCACTTCATCATAACATTTTCTTTGACCGGTGCTCTGAAGAGGGGAAACCAGTTTGCTGAGGAGTTTGATCAGGAGATGTGATGATGAACAGTGGCTGCACCCGGTCACACAGTTAGGGCTACGAATGCGGCCTGGGGTCCAGGCCTCTTCAGTGTAGCCAAGTGGCCGTCTGTCCATGTGTCTGTCTAGGGAGGTTACTGCACAACCTTTCTGGGAACATTATGTGCCACTGGCCGTGCCTGGGGTCCCCCCACCCAGTCCTGAACAGTGTGGTCTTGTTCATGCAGTCCTGAGCAGGAGATCATTCTTCAAGTACCTTAATGGTGTTTGGAAATGTGAATTGGATCCTTTAAGTGCTATAATACCTTGTGCTGGACATTATTAATAACACACCATCAGTTATGGGACAAGGCCAATAACGTTGGCCAGGGCCAAGGTTTCTGTTAGAAGCAGTAACATTTAATAAGCAGGAGTGCTGTTGAACATTTGTAGCAAACCCAAACCTAGTATGCGCAAAAGAAGCTCAGAGCCCAGCATGCCAAGTAAAGCCCCCAAAGGATTAAACAAGCAAATTGTTTTGCAGAGGGAAATTCTAGAAAGCTAGGGTCAGTGTTGCCACCTAGATTGAAGACTTTATTAGAACATTTTAAAAACAGGAGTTCATGTAGTGAATGGTAACAAGTGCAGTGTGAGAATAACAGAATTTTATGATAATGTTTTACAGTATTGCTTGGTTGAAAAAAAAAAAAGAGAGACAAGCCTCATAAGCATCATCCTCTGTCTGCTGCTTGGGAGACACTAGAGCAGTATTGGGTTATTGAATTCTTAGGGCTTTCCCAGGGATTTCCAATTCACAGCATGCAGCATGCAGATCAGTTAGGTGCCAAGCTCCATGGTGCTCTCTCACCTGAAGACCTCCCCTAGTTGCTTGTAATGGATACTCTGTGCTACCTTGCCAGAGATCAGATTTCTGCCGCTTGTATTTGTACTCATGGCCGTAATTTTTCAAAATACAGTGTGGCAATGGTTTTCAAATCTTGGGTAGATAAATCAACAGTCTAGCAGCTTTTGCACAGAGCCAGTGAGCACACTCATATTTTCTGCCGTCTTGCAGAGGATGCCTGGAAGGCAAGTCTCAAGGCAGTCCAGTGGACTGCACTTTGTCTCCTATATTTCGCCATTTCTGATTGCTATTTTGGAGCTTGAGTTGAAAAAAGTATATCTGGATTTCATTAAAAATTAAGGATTGTAATGTGCTGGTGAGAGCTGTTAAGATTTTGAAAATGATGATTCTAGAATGATCTTAGCTTTCAAAACACATGCAGATCTCTCAGTCGGAAAGCCAAAAGCAGTGGAAAGAGAGTAGTTCCACCTTTTATTCTCTCTTGTGTGATAGAGCGGCCAAACCTGTAGTTGTGCCCAGTGTCCTCTTCCTGCACATGCCCATAGCTACTGCTGAAGCACTGATCAGCATTGTTGTGATCTACTCCGTGTTTCAGTACCATATCCCCATTACCAATGGCATCCTGCACGCTACAAGGCACGTTGGTGTGCAGTTCCAGCATGGTTTCACAGGAAGAGAGGCTTTTATCTGCACATTAAAGGTTCATGTAAATGTGTTTAGTACAAATGTGCTGTGCAGGTGTGGATGGAAGGTTTCACAGTTAAAAAAGTGCCTATGTTGTGTCCAAGGCCCAGAGTTGTGACACTTTCCAACACTTTTCAGATCAAGGGCATGTATTTAGTTTGTAATGCTCATGTCACCTGTCCAGCAGCCTGGAGCCATCTTATATCAGAGCACCATCTATTTTAATCATAAACATTACCTATATACATGCGGTTCAGGCCTTATGTACTCTAAGGACTGTCCTAACAGCTATAAACTCCGGCCACTGCTTGGAGTCCCATCTAGCTCCTGACCCAGTGAACGAACTCTTGAGCAACGATTGACTGAACAGGTATCTGAACAGGTAGGGTGAAGTGCTGGTGTTGTATGTCTTTTATGAAAGTACCATCAAATACTTTAAAAAGTGAGGGACTTGTGTGTTTATTTGTTAACTAAAGTAATTTAGATTCTTGAACTTCAGCAGTGATTTTGAGCTGTGTAACACCTAACAGATAAGGAACAGAGATTATTTATTTAAGGCTATATTTGAAACAGAAATGAAAGTAGGAAACCCCTGTGTTTTTTTAATCAAATGGGAAAGAAGAGGATTGCAGAGGGATAGGAAAAAGTATTGCTGGTGGTCATTCCTAGTGCATTGCGGCAAGGGCCACGCGGTGGCAGCAAAGGGCGTATTGTAACGGTAGATAAACTAAATCTAGTGGAATTATACAGGCATCCTTTCTATCAAACTTTTTCTCTGGATTTTTCTGGGCCACGACAAAATTTACAGTCCTTAATTTATCGTGTCCTTCTTTAAAGGAATTCTGGTCTTGAACTGTTCAAGGACTGTCCCATATTTTTGTTGTTTATATGTGACTTTTGTATGCTTAGCATACTAAGATAATCTAAGTCAGTATCTACATGTATTGAAGTTTTTCTAATTGTATTGCTTTTAATTGTAGAATATATTGCCTCAAGGAAATCCATTCTGTCCTTTGGGAGCCTGCATCAGTAAATAATGTTTGATTTTTAAAACTGCAACACAGTGATATATTTTTCACATGACATCCAAAAATCTAAGTTATTACTGCTTCTCTCAGAAATGTCAGCTGTCTTGTATTAGGTGAAGTGATTTTCAGTTGACCAAAGGATATTCCGGTGCACCATTATTCAACATTGTAAAGTGTCATTAAAATGGTAGACACAAACCATTTTCTCTTTGATGCTAATTGTCACATTACTATAGCAATAATACAGCTTGTCGGGATTGTCTTCTTTGAGTGCTGAATGTGTCAGGAGAGAGTTTGGCGTGAATTTATTACCTGTGCTGTCAAAAGGTTTCAGTTATTCTTATAAAGCACTGGGAGAGTACATCTTTTTGCTGTACTTCTGTCATCTCTTATTGCTCCTTTCTTTCACAGAAGTATGAAATTACAACACAGTTTACATTAATAGCAGAAACTCCTTAGGAATAAAAAAATATTCCTTTTAATTGATTTTAATTAAGGTTTATTTTGAAGAGGACTCTGTTTAAGTGATTTAGTGAATTGAGACCCAATTATAAACAATCTGCAGGTGAAAATGCATATAAAGAGGGTTTGCATTTCATTTAATAAGCTGAAACAAGGAAACAGCTATATACATTTTTAAAAGCCACAATAATAGCTTTCTGTTAAATACTTTACCTTTATCCAAATTAGTTACTGTTCCTTTTCCTTTTTCCCCAATTGCAGCTATATGCAGATTATTGTGTCCCTGGAAATATGTATTCACTGAAGGCTTTATGCCACATCTTATTCAGGATTCTGTGGTTTAGTTTGTTTGATTGGTTTTTAATGTGTCAAGGATTAGTCATCATTAGTATAATTTTTAAAGCAAGTTTTAGGAACAAACAGGAATGTGTTTTCCTAACCACTGTTACTATTCTACACAACTGCAAGGTTCGCAGTGGATCTGTATTAGCCCTCCAGACTACATTCATAGCTGTGTCTACCCAGCCATATGTTTCATGAGCTTTATGTTGATGTATCCTTTGTATATATCTGTTTTCGTTATGTATTTATACCCTAGACATGCCATAAGACAAATACTAAATTGTTGCTCGTTTGTGGGTTTGATTTTTTTTTTCATGGTCTCAGCTAGAAAAAAGGTCTTAATAGTTGTCCCTACTCAGCTGGCAAAGATAATTCTGTTATACTGTGAGCTTCAGAAAGTTCAAGCTTTTGTGAACTGCTGGAAGGAAAGGTTCCAAATCCATAAGCCCTCAGAGACTAATCCTTACTGGCCATCATGAGTCTTTCCCAAACAGTATGTTGGAAACAGGGACTCCCTTAGAATACTTGTAGGTTCTAAACAGCATAGGCTATGACAGGCTTACAGTATGTAAATATATATAGAGGCAGAAAGTTAAATAGTTGTAAGAATTATGGATGTAAAACATTGCTCTGAGAATGCTGATGGCTGTAGTGTTTAAGTGGTCTTCAAATGAGGCTTTTTATTGCAGGTTGCCATCACATCTGGGATCCTAAGGCACAGGTGTCTAGTGAGATCACATCAGCAAAAGTAACCATGTTTTCCAAGTCACTGTGATTGAAAAGTCTCTTGAGGCAGGATTAGTACTTGAAAATTAAAGTTTACTTAAAAATTTCCAAGCTGGTTCAAAGTGTTTCAGCTGCTATAGCTAAAACGTACTTTCAGTCATATCACCTGGTGAAAGAGTACCTCTTGGTTCAATGTGCTAAATCTGCCATATTGATTCAATCTTCTGTAAAGTAGACTTCAGCAAGTTTTCCTTCTCCTAAGCCAGGAAATGGCAAAGCAAAGAAAATGCTTAGTTTGAATGTAGTTAAAAGATGATGATTCTGAAATCCCAACCCCTTTAAACACTAAGAAATTCATTCCCCAAACCACACGCTCTGTGCAGACAGAGGACAAAGTAGGTCTTGCACATCATGTAACAGCCTGCATGGAATCATTGTAGATCCAAGGGTGGATGGATATAGACAGGATACCAAAGGGTTCCCTATCCATAAAGACATCCCAGGAGTACCTTGTGGTCAGCAGGATCAAAGGCTGCCAAAAAAACTGTGGCACAATTGGAGCTCTGTTATCATGAAATATCTATAATACAGGTTGATCAATCTGAGACCAATGTTAATCGCTTTGATAGAATGACTGAAATTAATAAGAGTTTGTGGAGAAAACTGAGCTCCAAGGACAAAAAAAATTAGTGATCCAAACCATTTTCCTGTAAACTCTTTTAGGTAGCTTAGGCAGAGATTCAAGTGACACAGATCAGTTCTGGAAGGAGTTCTTTGTCAAGACATAGGCAGAGGACCCAGCTTGGGAGTTAGGTATTTGTCACGTGCGCTGCCTGAATTACTCTCAGGTACTCGAAAGTGTCTAGGTAAGAACTGTAGTTGTAGCACTGTTGTAAGCCCCCTTTTCTCCAAAAGCTTTTTTCCTATTGCTAAAATTAATGACTCTGATTTTAAGAAGGTTGTCACTGATCAGAGATGCCAGAGGGAAGAACTGTAAGTGCTGAACACAGCCGGACCTGTTAGCTAAGAACAGCAAATAAAAAGGATGCTGGAAGCTGTGGTGGGAAAAGCTTGCGAGAGACAAAGGCATGTCCAACACCAAAGGGGTCCTGCTCAAGCCCTGGGTTGGACAGAGGAGCAAGCAGCCTGTGGCTGTGACACAGCTGTCCTGTGGTGTTGCCATGGTGACACTGATGTGACTTTGGAAATGTCTTAGGGCTGTATAGACTGATACCCCTTTCCTCCTTTCAAATAAGTATCTTTTCCAGTGCTAGGGATAACTGACTAGATAAATTGGTAATGGCACAGTGTCGTTATACCTTCTGCAAAAGTTCATTTATAGCAGTGTTACATATTTTGTATTTGGTTTATATTTTTTTTGAAAAATTAATCTTGTTTAAGGTAAAAAAATTTCCACAATTTAAAATCTTAAAAATGTCAATTAATACGTTTGTATTAATGTGAACCGCATATAAACCAGTTCATGAAGGAAATGTTACCTGGTTCGTTTTTTGATGGTATAGTAAAGTTGGCCATTTTTTAAGTGTTTTGGTTTACATCACAAATACAGTAACAAGGCAGAGTTTTCCTCTGCCCATCCTGTGGGCACTCACATGTTTTTTCCTTTTTGAAGGCACAGGTAATGGCTACGGTATTATTTTTTTATTTCATACTACTCTAGGTTGAGTTGACATGTAAACACTGAGTGTGTTTTCCCTTAATCACACTATGACATTGTCACTGTGGCATTGTCTGTCTGAAAATACTCTGCTCTGTCAGCCCCCTTGCCAGTTCAGGAACCTTCGCATTGCTACTGCCTACGCGTCTTGTTTTCTTCGAACATGACACACACGAGTTCAGTCTCCTGAAGACTGAAAATTGCTTTGCTCTAACCCAGACTGTTGAATTCCAAAGGGAAAAATTATCTGGGCTAAATTTAGTGGGTTACCCAGACGCGAGATTGTGTTTGCAGCTCCTGATGTGGGACCATATGTCTATGGCTAATCATAATGTAGGAGGCTGGAAGTCTGAAGACGCCTCCTGAGGCCTGTTAGGATATAAGCCTGTCAGGATGATCTTGGTAGAGTGTAGTGTCGTCTCATACAGGAAATCAGGTCCTCAGGTCATCTTTTCTCACCTTAAACTAGGAAATCTGTAAATCTATAATCTGGACTGTTAAGAGGTTTTTTCCTTTGCCAGGGATGAAACTAGATTTGGAGTGTGTCTTCTGCAGGACAGTCAGAGGGGAACTACTGCATTTCCAGTAGCTGAGGAGCTGGTCCATTAGTGTCTCTTTTTTTCTCCCGTTTGCTTTTGGGTCACAGGAGGACATTCACATAAACAGAAATAAAGTTTTAATAAATAGGAATTTAATAATGAGCACTTCCATAAAAAGCAGTGTTTTAAGAGGCCAAATCCTTTTTGACACTTTTGATCCTTCATTTTGGCTGAAAACCCTGAAGATATCAAGTACCTGGAATGGAAAAACACGTAGCACAGCTGCCACCCTAGCAAGACATTTGCTTGCTTTAGGTACTGCTGCTGTATTCTCTTTTTTTATCATCTTAACAGAACTGGGGAGAAGAGAGCCCACCTGTCCCTAGCATCTCTGCCAGTAACGAGGTGGGTGGTAGCAGCAGATGGGTAGGCAGCCTATTCCCCAGCCTTGTTAGGCTGCTGGAGTGGAGGGTGCAGTTGTGATTGAGAGGGCTGAACATGAAAGCCATGGCAGAGAAGAGAGAGAATTGGAAAGCACAAGAAGACATTTTGTAGGCGCTCGCTTTCCTCTGGCAGCAGTGGTAGCAGCAGCTGATGTGACTCAGACGAATTTGGCCCATGTCTGTTGCTTTCAGCTCCCACAGGGTAACACCTGGGATAACAGTCTCCTGTAGAGTCCTTCCGATGGCCCTAAGTGCATTTTATGCCTCACGTTTGAAGTGACTACTTGTGTGAATGAAATTGAGCACCTGCGGTAGTCCATGCCAGATTATGGCCATAATGCTGGTGGTTAAACTGCTCTTGCTAGAGAGGGCAATTTAAATTATCTGTTTTCTTCATCGCTTAGTAGTACAAGATAAAATGGAAGAAAATGAAAGACCAGGTTTACTTTCAGAGAAAATAAGACTTGAGTTTATTTAAGCATTCATGATTGCAGTCCCCCCGCAAACTGCATGCATTTGTAAAACGTATTTTGTTGTCATCTTGAAAAATCAGAGCACAGAAATTTTTGTAGAAATGTCTGAGTTCAGCAAGTGATAATACATGTCTCCCTGTTGCTTTATGTGATGTTATAACCATCAATCACCCTAAAACTACTACTGTAACAAAAATAAGTTGTCCATTTAAAAAACATTTACCTGCATTTTTCAGCAATTACATGTGTCCTAGGCCTCTTTAAAGAGAATCTGTAATTGTGATGTAAATAAAACTGTGCTTTAATGATTAACCTGCAGGATTACAGACGTTTTTTTAAAAGACATTGGTGACACCTTTTCATTAATATGTTCATAACTCTACAAATCAGCAGATTAAGAGATGTACTTGTACAAGTGAACTTTTAAATGTTTCATTCGATTTAAAAATTAACTATGTTTTTCTAATGTAAAAATTTTGTAATTTTGATCAAAATTTTATTATTTTTCACTCACACGGGAGAGTTTTAATATTTTGGCTGTGAAATGGAAACTGTGAACAGTTCTTGAGTTTTTAGAAAAGAACAGGTATATTCCAGTAAAAGAAAAATGATTGAAAATCACAGACCTTTTGATCTCCTTGGATGTCATGGAGAGATTGGAAATATATTCAGTTTACCAGACAGTAAAGGGCAGGAATTAAGATAGTAGAGCAATAGCGCATCTCGTTCTTGTTACTTGCATTTTTTCAGTTGATACTTACCTGTGTTAATCTAAAATGAAACTAGCAGTACTTTTACTATGGTCCTGGACTGGAATCCTTGGTCTTCTCTTTAGCAAGACTCATAATATGGAGAAACCTTCATCTCTAGTACCCCAACAGGAAAAAAAGACAGTAAATTTGGGGAAGGAGAAGAAATTTTTAAGATTTGATAAAGGAAATTTGGTCTACAAAAAATACTGAGGAGGTTAAAGGCATTCTTGCTTTATTTAATTTCTTTTTTTTTTTTGGTTCATTACTCAGATACATTTGCTGTTTCTTCTCTCTGTGAGTCTTCATGCCAAATCTTGAGTTCTTTAGTCGGAATAGCCACTGGATGATCCAGGATGATCCAGGATTTTTGCTTGGTAATAGCTGCAACACCCTGCTTTCTTTTACTGGTAAACAACAAGAGAATTTAGAACATTAGAATTTCTTCAGCCTTCTTCACAAAAATACATTTTAAGCCTTTTTCCCACTTCACCCATCTACGGGTTTTGAAGTGAATGTTCTTATTTGCTGTCCTGCAACAGTATGCAAAGTTTTGAGACAGAACTTACTACCATTACCAAAACACCAGTTACAGTAAATTGATGCAGCTATTATCTTGAATAAAACATTGAATACTTGCTGTAAAAAGTTAACAATCCAAAATTCTTCAAGAATTCAAAGATCATTTTGAATAATACACAAATAACTACTTATGGCTGTACCAGATGGCAGAAAAAATTGCTAAATTAATGAAAAGAATTTTTATAAGCAATGTACCCACAGCTTTCTCCATGTTACCATTGTTCAATTAAATTTAGTGTTAAAGCATTATAATTAGCATGAAAATTTCAGTATTGTTCAGACAAAATGCAATTACATCCACTGAGATATTTACCTTGTCCATTCTGTAGGGATATTCTGTGAAAGGAGGAACCAACAGTATATTTTAGAGTGTCTTGGTTGTGTTTGTGAATTGGTACCTATATATATATATCTGTAGAGACGGGGAATTTTAAATGGTATAGGGCTATTTCTGAAAAAAAATGAAAAGGCTCTTTGGCTCTTTCTTATCCTAAAGATGTATACTTTTGCTTAAAGGCATTACTGGGAGTCTGTTATTTAAAGATTTTTTAATCTTCTTTTTTATTTTTTTAAGTAAAACTTTTAATACAATTCACCAATTTAGGAATGAATGAGCTTGAAAATAGCTGAGCACGAAATTCCAAAATTGCATGCCGAAGTGGTATTCATATATGCATGCAAATAAATTCATGTAAGTTAGGACACGAACAATTTCCAATACAAACATTTTCCAATGCAAAAATTTTTCATGCAAAGGTTTCTTACAGAAAATTCTTTAGTGCTGTGCAAATAGATTAGAAATATTTTGCCACTTACCAATGCTCACCTAGCAAAGTGTAGGTTGGGAATTTATTTTTAGAGACATTTTTACTGTAAAAGAATCAGCATGACTGTGATGGAGAGCACCGCTGGTTGTAAAAGTTATAATGAAACATTGAAAATGACACGGTTAGAACTTATCTAAATGGAAGCAACCTGTAAAAAGAATTGTGATAAAATGGCTTTCAGTGATACATGCTCTGAAAAGTAGAGTAAAGATACACAATAGGTCCTGCTTCTTTCAGGTGACCCATTGTAATACCTCCCGTCTATCTAACATATAATGGTAACTGAGAACATAAATTGATACCAGGTAAGAGCAGCATTTGACACCTACAATTAGTTCTCCAGTGATGAATAAATGATAATAGAATCCAAAGAACCTTTTCCTAGCCTTAAAATGCTTGCGAGGCTAAGAAAGGGAATATTCCTTTAGCACTTAGCTGTCTGAAGTAACAGGAGGATGGCACCCTGCTCTGTATAAAGCAGAGCGCGGGAACTTGCACAGGGCTTTTGTTCTTGTCTGAGAGGAGTGAAGGCCAGTTCTGTGTGAACTCTCTGATGCCTCCATGTACAGCAGGTCCACTCCTGAGCAGTGTGGCAGCAGTGGCAGAAACCTGCAGTTTTGGTTCTGTGACAGGAGCTATTAGTGACCTGCATGTGCCATGCTTCTTGGGCTTAGTACTGCAAAACTTGCAAGACAAGAAAAAAAACAGGAAAAAAGACACCTTACCTTACAGACTTCAGAAATGTGTCACTAAAGGCTGGAAGTTTCTGGGGCTGAAAATACTCCTCTTAAGCTCTGGTCATATGTAGTGACATGTAGGACTTGAGACTGCAAAGGCATCTTTTTAAGTCTTTTTCAGATTTATATTGTTGATAATTAAAAATGTCTTTCTCACAAAACTTATCCACGAGAAGCATTGCATGCTGAAATGGTTTTCATATATGCGTATGCAAAGGTAAATTTAATTTGGGATGGAAAAAATTAAATGCAGCAAAAAATTCCTGCCATAAGTTGAAACCAAAATTCAATAAGCTACAGCATAACACCACCACAACCAATTTGCTTATGACCAGTTCTCGTGGCAGAGAAACATCAACCTTTTTAGATATTTCAGTTTTGTTTTGGGTTTGTTTTTTTTTTTCAGGTAAGAATTGTCCACCTCCTCCAGGAAATGGAGAGTAAATGCTCAATTCCCGTATTGGCAGGGCTGAGGAGGAAAATCTTGTTTTTAATCTATTGCTGAAAGCATCCCGTGTCCAGGAGACAGGCCATACCCCAGGATATTTCCACACAGTGGATATTAAGATCCAGGTTCTCTCTGTTCTGCTTTGCCTTATCTTGCAGCTGCATAAATGAAGCAATTCACAGGCGGTAAATAAGCAGAGTGCACACAGTGTCAGAGAGATTGCTTGAATTTGGTAGCAATGAACATTCCATATGATTGTACGTGCCCATCTGGTATTACTGGTTCCAGCTGCTTTTCATTTCAAAAAGAGAACAGAGTGAAAATGTCTGTAAATAATTAATTTTTTTTGTTTACCACAAACTTACAGATTTATACATTAAAAATTACAGTAGGCTGGGTTAGAAAATTTCAAATACTGCCAGGACCTCTGCGATTCTTTCCCTAGGTTTTCCAATTCCACATTTCCTCTCACTAAATTTTTACTGTTTCAAAGAAAAACACAGTGGTTGAGGAATGAAGAGGCTTCATCTCTCTTGAGGATGCCCTGGGAATGTCTAAGAATCTGGTTGGAGATCCCTAAGTCCCAGTGGGACGCTTGAGATCACCAGAGTGGTTGTTCATTTTAAAGCAGACTCCATGCCATTTGAATCAGCCTATATTACAGTTGCTACCTTCTTCCTAAATTCTATTCTAGAGGTTACAGACTGTTCTGAGACTTGCATGAGTGTCTCTAATAACATGCTAAATCAGGAATGTTTCTACTGAAGTGAAGGGATCAAGATTTGTCTCTTAAAATGACCCAAACAATCGAGGAAAAGGGAAAGTCCTGGAAGTTAAATTCACAAATATGCAAATTATAGAATCAAATAATAAATCAAAAGGAGTATTTTTCATAGTCAAAGGCTTGGATGTTCTTGGCAGTATGTCATTCTTCTGGCGCTATGCAGAAGTTGCAGACAGTCTCAGAAACCATAGGACCAGGAAAAAGCAAATGGTGCCTCAGCAGAGCTCCTTGTTCTCCACTGCAAGCAGGAAATCCCACCACTTTTGATAAAAAGGAGGTTGAGGAAATAAGTAATGCTGGCAGCAGTCCTGCATATCTTTATAGAGCATGGTTTAGGGTGGTCAGCAGGATGCTTATATCACATGTATGCCACTTTTCAAAGAAAATTTCTTGAGACAAAGAAACTAGGAGAGTCATGCTCAGACATGGGAAGTTTGCCCATATTCACGATACTTCTTGTTGCTTTGTGACACAGGCAAAACTGTGTAGTTGTCAGGGTTATTCAGTGTTTTACTATTAACTTTAATAGTAACAAACTTCCTCGCTGGATCAAAGGTTACTGCCTGTCACCCTCCTCTGCTGGATTAACATCAGTACAGTTCCACATTAATTTAATTTATATTATTTATCATATTTTATATTATTATGTTTTTTATATTTAATACTAATTTGTATTTGCATCAAATCACAAATTACACCTTGCTAGCATTTTGATTTCTCTGTTCAGTTCTCAATTTTAACCTTTATTTTCGTTACCCTTTGTATCATTATAAAGTGAGCATCTTTTTTGTTAATGGAAACTTGACATTTAGTTAAACATACATATCAGTGGAGCCGGTGAAGAGCAATGTAGTATCAATTGTGAATGTCTCTTATCTATTGACTTATGCCAAGAGATAGGGGACTTTAAACAGAGCGCTATTTGGAGGCAAAGATTTGAGTTGTCTCAACTGTGGGTTGGTTTTTTTTTGTGAAGAGACTAAGTGAATTTGAAGGGACAGTGCATGCTGTGAAGAGGGGCTATCCACTGTCACATGTTAGAGGAAGACTGGGCTGGGAAAAGAAAGGCTGGGAAGGGACTTTGCGTTGTCCAAAGCACTGGTCAGACTTCAGGCTTACAGAAAGAGTAAGGGCACACTGCTGAAGATGGTTCATTGCAGAACAGTTTAAACAGATCTTTATTTTGTAACGATCTGCAGTTGTCTGGTGTTTTTTAGTCAAAAAACAACTGTGGTTAAAAAATTCCTTGTATGTAAGTCATCTTGTCCATTAAAGGTTAACAAAGAAGCAAAGTGCATCTTGTTACAGGGAATACCATTGTGAAGGAGTATTTAAGTAACACACCAAGTATATCAGGTTTTGGTAGGTTTTCGGAGGTTATGGTTCAAGAGGTCTTAAGCCTGCAAAATCTAGGTCTCAAGAGAAGGGAGGAGTAAGAGAAAAGCAAGTGTCCATCAGACAGCGTTCCTGAAAGACACAGGCTTTGAAAAGTGACCCAGCACTTCCCTAAACCCGTTGGATTAGGAAAATACGTGATAAACTGCTTGTATCTGTTTACAACTAACTGGTGTCATCCAAAAAGAGAGCCTGGACTTCACATGTCACATAACAGCATAACTTTTCAGGTCAGCCCAGATCTGCTGCTCTTTACTGGTGCTTTCTGGTTCAAAAGAGACAGTGTAGATTGTACACAAAAGCAAAAAGTAGTGAAAGGTAGAAACCCGTTCTTTCTGTTGAGGTTGTTTGGGTCCTAATAAAAATGTTGAATCAGTTTTTACTTTCTTTAGGCTGGTTTCTTGATTTCTACTTTTCAGGCTGGGAAATTCAGTAAGAAAAATACCTTTTGTTTGTTAGATGTTAAGAGAAATGCCGTTTTGGGGGTGGAGTGCGTGGGTCATCATGATAAGGAAAGCCAGGTAGATGGATCACAGGTAGTGAGGCCTGTAGTCTCTCTAGCAGAGATGTGGATTCATTTTCTACTGGTATAAAGCTGGTGGTTCATCCACGAGCTGGTGGTTTTTGCTTGTGTGTGGAAAACTATATTGAAATTAAAAATAAGGATTCCGGCAGCTAGAGGGCACTGTGGCTAAACATTTGTAATCTGCCTTTTAACAAGACCTGATTTACTTGCCACACATAAATTATAATTCGGAATTAACAATAGCTGTAAAGTTACCCTTCATGTCTTTTATCATTTATAGAATGCATCAAAATTACTAGAAAAAAGCATTTGAAAGATATGCTGTTTCTGTCTTTCATAAGCTTTTGAATGAAGAGCCAAAAATATACAGAACAGGGTATTATTGAGTTTTCACAAAAGAATATATTGACTATAAACTATACACATATTTACAGTGCCATCTGCACATTTTCAGATGTTGAAATCTTCTATCCATTACTCACATTTGTCTAATTAATAAATAATTGTTAAGGGAAGTTGTTATCCATATGTTGTACTAGGATCTTTATGTATGTAGATAAGTGACAGATGAGATATTCCTATATATTTCAAAAGTTGCTTCTCTGATCAGGGATTCAGTGCAGCACGTAAAATATTACCTTGTGAGTTTGTTTGGTCTTTACTCTGTTTGGGAAACAGTAAAACAAAAATGGGTTTCTGTAACCTGATCAGCTCCTTCGCACATAACTAGCTGTATTTCGTCTGTGAAGTGAATCTCATGGAAGTTTTACTGAGGAAAGATTCCAGGCTTTGACTTACTGAGAATGGCAGCTTTTGGACATGCAAGGTTGAATTTAGGGTCATATTTTGATGTATAGATCTCCTCAAGGAATGCCTTAGCCCTCCTGTGACCTCATTTAAACCAGTAGAACAACCTATTGTGAATTGGTACTAATGTAAGTAAAGTACACCGAGTCTGTCCATAAGTAAACTGCTATGAATTAATAAGTCAGGTGCAAGATAACACACTCTAAATCAGAAGGTAATCTTTACTGGAAGTGTGATACATGCATGGCCAATGGAGAAAAAAGATAGGCTTTACAAAATCTGTATATTGAGAGATTTAGGGCTATAGTGCAATTTAAAATAAGTGATTCAGAGTGCTAGCTTTTGTTTCCTGTATAAAAATTGTGATAATCAAATGAAATACTACATTATTTTTCACGATTCCAGAGTTCTTGACTCAATATTTCTTCAGGATGCAACCTGACTATGTGTACAGTTCTTTAATGCAAAGTTTACAACTGACACAGCTGAATGCTTTTATGTACATAAATCACATACCAATTAAATACTGTTATTTAATTACGCCGTTTATTTGATGGAATAATTTATTAATACCACCTAATTTGGTGTGTGCTGGTAGCTGTTCACAATTGTGCAGTTCAGCTGGGATTAGTTTCATGCTGCGTGTTGCAGCTGCACCGTGACTCAACTCCTCTCTTTTGTTTCTGTTTTATTCAGGAAGGTGACAATATAGGTAACAGCTGCGCCAGTTATCAGTCTTGAGTTTATTGGTGGATTGAGTGCATGCTCAAGGGAAAGAAGAAATGGTTTCTGTCCTTAGGGGGTGGGATTTTTCCCTTTCAGGCTGCTTATGATTGAGCCTATTGTTCGTGATTTTTGGCCTTGTTATTTTCCAGTGTCATTGAAAAATATGTGTCTGCACCTATGCAGCAGCACTAAGTATATCCTGTAGAACATCTGAATTTGCAGTAGGCTCGCAAACAGTAAATATAGATATTGAATTTTTGTCACCCTACCAATAGCTATTCTACTTCTGTGAATATTGCACAAAGTATACTTCTAAAAATGTTAATTGGAACCTACTTCACTGACTTAAACAAATGGTTGTACTAAGTGTATTAAATTCATGATTTGTAAGATTTGTTACCAGCTTAACCTTCAGTAGTTTTAATTAAAGGCAACTGATTTTTATCAGTTTGGTTGTTCTTTACTTTCAAGGAGAAAACTACTATAATAAACCACCAAAACAAAATGAAAGTTTACTGGCGTAGGTATGAAAAGAATCAAATTCACCTGTTCGAAACCTTAGATTACAGGGAAACTACCCAGGATAGTTGATTCCTCTCACTGAGACTCAGAGTCTCAACGTGGAAGTAAACTCTCTGCATTAATGCTTTGTCAATTCTGAGGTATGTTTGAGGCAACCGAATAATGGACTGCTTTTATCTCTTTTCCCTTGCCCTGTCCCATAGGAGACTTCTTTGGGTCCCTTCTGTCTTGTGGTATAAAGATCAAAGCTAGAGTAACTCAGGGATTCAATACAGTGTGTGTTTTAAGTAGGAGTCCTCCTAGTACTTCATTCTGCAAAACATCTATTTTATAAGCGTAATTTTGTATAATCTCAGAAGTCCACAGAGAACTGGTTTTCCTTTATTATTTAGGAAAATTAATGTAAACCAGGAGAAGTACTGCTCTGCACCAATGTTTTGTGACTACTTAACTTGTGATTTCATGTACATGTAATGAAACCTGAAAACTGCTTTTATTCTGATCAGTTGATAATCCTTTAAGCCCAGTGAGCGGTTTTGGTCCCCATAATAATTTTTTGTCGTTGTTTACAATGTACTGTACATCTAGGTATTATAAGACCAAACACAGAGAAAGATCTTCTCGTGCACCTGTTCTTTCCTTGTTCGTGTGTCATAGTCAAATAGATGGTTAGAAACGCAGGATGGATCCAAGTCTGATTTATACTGATAACAGTCTTTCCCAAATAAATGAAGACGGAAGAGGGACTTGTTAAGTGTTAGGCTGTATTTTTACTAATGAAATGTTAGAAGAGGATGGTGTATATCCAGTTCCCTGCTTCTTGTGTACCTGACATTTATGTGGGTACAAATGACTACAAGCAGGTACACAGAGTTCTCACTATATTGCAGCCTGTGATTCAGGTGAAACCCCTCCCTTAACCTGCTCATAGGGACAAGCTTACTTCTCAGTCCTTCAAGCTTTGTCTGTGAAGATGATATTTACCCTTTATCCAGTCTGCCTGCCTGTATACTGGGGCCATTAAATATCACCTAGTTTTGAACATTAATGAGTTTGACAGGGCTCAGATATACTATCCCAGAGGCTCCTGCCCTCTGTGGGTAACACGCACTAGGATATACAGACTCTGCCATCTCACGGAGGAGAATCTGTAGCTCTAAAATCTTCCTGATCTGAAAAACTAAATATTTCAATGGACAGTGAATCTGCTGCTTCCTTTGGTAAGCTGTTCTGAGAACTGTTGTGCTGCTTTTCTGGTGCGAAAGTTCCCAGCTCTGACTCCTGATGGTTTTATACCTTTCCATAATAGATTAGAGTTGTTCCGTCCCCAGTGCTTTCTTTTTTTTCCCCATGAAGATATCTATATTCTGTGACCAGGACACCTGTCAGTCCTATTTTAATCAGTTAAACAGGTAAGTTTTAGAACTCACTATATGTCTTTTCTACAGTCTTTTTTTGACACAGTTTTTCAACATGCTTTAAAAATATGGACTCCATAACTGTATACAGCATTTTGTTATCAGTCTTACCAATGCTGTGTATAAAGGTAAGATGATTTCTGTTCTTCTGCGTAGTGCTTCTGTTATTGATGCAAATTAGCCACACATTTACCTAAATTTTTTTGGCCTGCATCCTTGCTCTACTGAAGTCTGTCATTCACATCCACCCCTCAATTAGCTAACGTTGCTCCTGGTATGAGCATTAGACCATTCTAATACATGCTTTGATTTTTCTCTCACTACCTGTGGGTATTTGGAAAAGCCCTGATAAGTACTGTTTTACAGAGAATTTTTGAATAAAAAGACCAGTTCCTACTGATGGTCATTTCACTGTCTCTTTACTAAATTGCTCCCCCTATAGAAGCAATTGACCCTGTGGTCTCTAGTACCTGTTGCTCTTTATTCCTTTAGACATTTTTGAGTACAGTGCTGCCCTTGGAAATACACAGGAGAACCTACCTCTTAGAGCTTTTACTGAAGGTTATGTTGGCAGTGCCTAAGGCAGTTGCCACATGGATAACCAACTACATTGCTCCAGAACAACTTCCCACTGCCTGTGCTGACAACCTGAGTGAAACAATGAGATATCTTGACACCACATATATGAGGAAGTAGGTGCAAAATAAGACACTTAGCATTAACCTTAGTCACATGGTAGAAGTAATGGAGCCATGAGAGATACTGAAAGAAAAGGCGTTCGGAGCACCTGGAACCCGTAATGTTTTGATTGCTTCCATCAGTGTTCACCCAATGGTTGAGTTTGCATTGGTGAATGCCAGGGTACACCTCACGCTGTGCAACTTTATTCCTTTCTTCTATTTTTTCTATGGCCAGAGGGACTACCAGTTTAAACCTCTTCTGGCCTCTGTAACAGACATGGCTGTGTCTTGAAGGAGAATGAGTGTCATCTGTGTACTGCTAGAGTACATGGTATGGCATGAGCTACTCCTGGAGCTTCAGGAAGGAGGTAGGAGGTGGGAGAATAATGAACCTGGCAGGCTGCATAGATGAGTGCCATGGAAGCAGAACATAATAGTTGGCTTCTTGTGACTCACTTTAATATATGATAGAGCAAATACTGAAATTAGTGCATTGCAAGTCAAATGCCCTCAGCTACCTGTCTTGCAAGAACACTGTGTGGCATGGACAGGAGATAGCAATAAGATTTGTGTAGGAGGGGCCGAGTCAAAGTGCAGCCAGTAATGCAAAGCTCAGGGAGGACATTTGAATCCCGTATACTGGCACTGTACATGCTGGGAAGGAACTGCACAGGTGGTAGTCACTTTTGGATTAAAAGTATTCCTGTTATGATGTTTTGTTTCACATATAATTGTGCGTCCTTCATCCCTTGAGTTTCTCACAGTGTTTACCTAAGGCCTTTTGAAGCTATTTACAGTTATGGGAGATTACCTTGTTCCCTGCTGAGAGCATTTGTTGTTCAATAGCAGCTGTTTGTTGATTTTGGTTTTGTTTGGTGTTTTTTTTTTTTCCTGGTTTATAGTAGACAGTACTTTTTCCTGTTTGCTGCATTAATAAATAAAAGTGGCTATTACTAAACTCATCAAAAATTCAGTATTCTGACAGGTTCCAGATAGTCCTAAAATGTGTTTAGGATTAACAGTTCATTGGTTTTAACATCCAGTATTTACTGACATTCCTCCAAGTATCTTCAGAAGATCTGCAGTTGTCTTACCTTCTGGTCTGGGATCTTATGGAGTAGTGTTGCCACTGTGAAACAGGGCAGCCAGTGCTGTGTTGGTTAGGCATTTTTGGATGTTACTAATAAAAAGCTGTTAGTGAGGTACTGGCAAATAAATAATAACTTTAAAAGGTATATAGTTGTTTTCTAGAGGAGGTAGTAGAAACAGTACAAAAGATACACCTTCAGAAGAAGTATGTAAAATTTCATCTCCAGCATCACAGTAGACAGGCTGACAGATTCACAGATGGAGTATACTTTGAAGGAACTGTGAATTATGTTGAAATGCAGAATAACACTTTCCAAAATTTCTGAAAGGGCTCTAGAGAGTTGAGGCATGTAGTTCCTGCATTTTTGTCCATTTTACTGAGCATGCTCTGGAAAGGGAATGTGTTGCTGTCGTTGAAAAAGTTTTGTGGTGCATAGTTTGAAAGTCAAACTAACTTAAAATCTCAAAATAAACATAAAATTTTGGGCACTTTTGCAGTTACTCCTTTATAATGCACTTGGGGGCAACTGGGAAGCCAGAGATGCGGAACTCTGATATCCCTACTGGACAAGCTGGTAGGATCAATGAACTGTAAACAAATATGTTGTATTAAGGATTACATTAAAGGATTAAAGAATCCTTCTGCAGGGCGATGTCATGCCTTACAACAGTCTGTTAAAGTCCTTAAGGGATCGCTGAATATGTGGACTAATAAATCCAACTGGTATAATGTACCAGAATTTCCAAGTCTTTTCAACAAGTCTCCCATTTAAGTCTTTCAAGAATCTTGGTCAGGATTAGAGTGAAGATGTATTCAGAGAAGAACAGCTTCCTAAAAGCCGAGAGATAAAGGGTAGAAATAAATGGTCAGTTTTAAGAATGAAAAGAGATTACGAGGAATGTGTTAAAGGGATCTGTGCTGGTATCCGTACTGTTTGGTATTTGCAGAAGTACACTGGAAAGAATGGTAAGGAGCAGGATGGCAAAGGTTTTGATGGTACTGCATTATTCAGCGCAGCAAAAATGAAAGCTCATTGCAAAGAGCTACAGAGGATTTCACAACACCAAGTTAGCAGATGACAATATGGCAGATGACAAGCTATTGCCTCTCAGGGAACAGGGCTTGGAGTTAATGTAGGTAGTTGTATAAAAATGTCAGTGCAAAGGTGAGCACAGCGCAAGGGAGAGAATGTAAGGAATTATTAGGAAAACAGCAGAGAACAACAAACTGGGTTTAGAACAAGGAAAAGAAAGCATTGTGCCACTGTTCATACCTGTAATGCTCCTGCATCTTGAATAATATACATGGTTCTGTTCCCCCTTCAGAAAATAATATGAAGAACTCAAGAATACATAAACAAGGGCAACAAGGATGATCAAAGGAACCCCTTCCATATACGAAGCTGTTAAGTCTATGAAAAGTCTATAGAACTTAGAGTCTATGAAAAGGTCTATAAAATCAGGGGTGGCACAGAGAAAATTAACTAAGAATAATTTTTCACTGTTTCTCATGCTATAAAATTTAGGAATTATCAAATATATCAAGTGGTAGGATGAAAACAAAAGGAGGTACTTTTTTACACAGTACATGCTGTGGAACTCATTGCCACAGAATATTGCAGATGTTTGTGTAGATGCAAAAGTGATTCATAAACTCATGGAACAAAAGTATATTGGGGTTTTACACACAACAGTATCAACTCTGGCTGATAAAGCCCTTGAGCCTCAGGTTGCTGACAGCTGGGAGTCTGTGATGGGGAGGTATTGCCTATAGAGTTTCCCTATTCTAATCGTTTCCCTGGTCATCTGTCAGAGATGAAATAATGCGACAGACAGATGTTTGATCTGGGAAAGTACAGTCTTATTATATTCCTGTTGTTCTGGTTGCGTGTGTTTCTTAAATGTTAGATCATAGTAAAAGAGATACTTCAAAAACTGTCATGTTTGTATTAAGCCACATGAAATACATACTGAAGACCATTACAGATCACATCCCCAACATGCCCATTCTACCATTCTCTGAACAGAAAAATCATGCTTTTTGAGGCTTCCTTTAAGTAATATCATGAAAGACAGAAATTATCTTCCAGATACATGAACTGCTGACAAAGTTATGAGTGATGACCTTAGAAATCTGGAGATGCTTTGGCACTGAAAGGAAACTTAGCAAGAAAGTGGGAAAAAAAGTGGAAAAAAAGTGAAAAAAAAGTGGTTTCCTTTTTGATGATTCACGTATATAGACTTACAAATGGGAAGATTGGTTGGTAATGCTGGCCTGTGTTTATTTACCCATCTGAGATTCTGGTCTTGTGTCTAATTCTATTTGGAATTCTGTTTGTGTACTATTCTATTTGGAATAGTAGCATTTGATTCAGTATATATTATTTAAGAGTTGCAGCAAATACAGGGCCTTAGTATCAAACTTTAAATATCCATCGGAGAATGAATATGTTCTCATTCTCACAGTGCTGTTAAACACATAGGAAGGATTATAATGCAACATTTAACAATGTTGTGAAAGAGTAAGTGAGATTAGGAATTACTGAAGTGTTTTGTGAGAAATAGATGAAAGATTGGTGAATGCTACATAAACATACTTCAACTCTACCAGCAAGCTTACAAGTTGACTTCTATCAGACTGTTTACCAGTCTTTTATTATAAAATCTTGTTCTTGCCTTTAAAAGAGATTGCAGATGAAAGAAACATGCAAAACAT
This sequence comes from Pluvialis apricaria, assembly GCA_017639485.1. NCBI lineage: Eukaryota > Metazoa > Chordata > Aves > Charadriiformes > Charadriidae > Pluvialis > Pluvialis apricaria. Next base: position 188,641,667 of record CM030007.1, on the reverse strand, counting down.
GGACATGAGAAAATGAAATGGAAAGATATTTTGAAAGCCTTTTGTGGTACAGCAGAGATAACATTGTAAATTCCTTGGGGTACACTGTGTGTTCTACTTCTGTCCAAATCCTTCTGTTTGTTAACAAATCTATACTGAAGACAAACTGCCTATTTCATTCAGTCAGTCTCCAGTTCATTCATTCACTTCATACAGCACCTATCAGACACTGGACTGAATATATTCCATCAAATGTTTTCCCTAAAGTCCTAAAATATTAGCTAAATAAGCCATCAGTGACGTGACCCTAAAGAGTGACATCTTGTTATAAATATCCAAAGAAGGAAACATTTGAAAGCTTGACAGGATAAATCAGCTCCTCTCAGTCTCTCTGACACCCACACTTACACATGCGCATGTGTCATGCAACATATGAAACATTCAAACCCTTAAATTAGTCAGTATCTGTCCTCATATTTGCAATTTTAATACTGTTTATCACCACAAATGTACACATATTATGGTTTCCTTTTTACAAATCATGTAGATAACACATTTTTATTGCATGTCACTAGTATAATTTTGTTTTTGTCAGCAGACTGGTAAATGACAGTGAAGTGTCTGCAGCGTGCATAAAGCAGCATCTTGTAATAGACTGCAGGTCCCAAGTGAGAACTTAATACATTTAAAGTTACAGCAGCAGTATAGCCTGAAAAATTTCCAGCAATCATTTGATTGTGATTGATGCGTGCATGTATTTCTTTTTGATATGCCTGTATGCACATCAGGGTAAATCTTCCATGAAGATCAGTGACAGTATTATGGAGTCCACATAGTGGCCCAACCTTTTACTTAACTGAAGGATATTAGTTCACAGAAAGAATATCAGTAGTTCTGCTTCTTCTGTAGAACATGCAGAAAACTTGATGGTCTTGAAAGGCAGTATTTCAGCATCGCTACTGATGTGCACCTGTGTATTCAGAAACCAATTGCTAAGTCTCAGGGATTTCCTGTGCAGAGATAAGATGCAAGACAATAGATTAAATTTTAGCTGTGCTCATATAATATAAACACAGAGGATTAGTAAAATATTACAGCAGTGAAGATGAAATAAATGTGTTCGTGATTTTTGTTCACTTATACTAGAAAGTCAGGAAGATTTTTGCATGACATTTTTCTTAAAAAATGCAGGTTTTAGAACTGAGGTGTATGGGAAGCATCTCTCGTGGCTTTCATAATTTCTACTGGTTTATGTAGTGTATAATTCATAGACTTTTAAAGTCAGGGCATTTCAAAGGTTAATTACTCTAACAGTTAACCATTTATACCTTGTTGCTACTTTCTGTTGTTTAACTTAATCTTTCACCCTTTAATGTTGTTACCTGCTTTTTGGCTGGATTAAAAGGCTCTCTACTTTCAATAATCTCCCACGTAGGTACTTGTATAGTATAATCAAGTCCCCTCTTAATCTTTGCTTTGATCAGATAGACACAGATTCTGAAGTCTCATTGTAAGGCAGGATTTACAGTCCTCTGATTATCTAGTGGTTCTTGCCTTTTTCCTTTTTTCTGGTGTTTTCCATCAGAGCATTAGAACCTGAAGCAGCACTCTGAAAATACATATACTGTCCAAAAATAACTCCATACCTAGGAGTAATACCATCATAGCAGTCTTGATAGGTATTCCTCTGCTTATATTCCCAGGGATGTTGTTATCCATTAGCTGTAGTACTGCATTGGGACCTTATGTTTTTTAGCTGTAATGATGCTCATAGTATGCTTTCTCAGATGATATCGCTCTTGTTTTACAGGTTAGCACTATTTTGTTAAGTATTAAAATATTATTTGAATGAACACAATGCAATAGATAATCCAAATTTTCATGCCTATGATTTACAGTATAAGTCATCTGCAATTTTATTAACAGCAAACTTGTGGTGTTTTCAAATCAGTGACAATCGATCTTGTAGGACCCCAGGAAAAATATGTACAGGACTGCATCTTATAAGACAGAAAAATTCACTGCTTCTTCTTTTAGATCTCAGTGTTGAAGAATTGGTTTGTTTCAGCATTCAGCCAACATGATGGTTTGGAAGGGTTATATTGTCTTGCTGCTACACAAATGCTGTATGCATTTAAAAGACAGCCTCTAGTTGGTAGGTCTCTTAAATCAAAATTTTTGAGAAGACTCACCAACATGAGTATTTTGAGAATACTTGCCTACATGGAATCTATCATATGGTGAAATGGTACTTTTCAGGATGATAATGGTAATCGGTGGAGTGAAATAATGACGCGTGAAAAGTCTTTGTCAGCCATTTCAAAATATGGATCCTATTTCTTTTGTTAAGTTTACCCAGCTGTTTATGCAAAAAGTAACTTTTTTTAAGAGAATCAAATCTATAGGTGGTCTCCTTACAGGTTGGTTGTGAAAGGTACGTCTTTCTTGGCTCCTCAAAAACTCACCTTTTCCCATTACTGAAATCAATGGAGCTATGTAAATTTTTATCAGCTAAGGATCTGGCTTAGCTTATGTAATAAGTTTTGAATTCACTAGCTATGTTGAAAATCAGATGTTTTGAAGTCAACCTTTTTAGGAAAAAAAAATAATTGTTGCTCTGGAGATATCTGTCTGTCTTTGCTTTATCCTTTTTCCTCCCACTACCTCCAGAAATGCTTCACTCACTCTCCCACAGTGGCTGAAGTTTCACAAAACATAGGAGGAAAACAGAGCTGGCCTCTCCTAGGTGCTGCACTGATGAAGATACCCTTTTTCTGAGCAGTATGCTCCACTTCTCTAATCTCTCTTCTCTCAGTCTGTTTTTCTCAAACTCAGATGCCTTTACTGCAAAGAGTATTTTCTGCCCCGAACAACCATTAAACTTGTTTTCAAACGTGTATTTTAACAATGTGGAGTTAAGCACCTGGCAACCCATTGTTAGGGACCACATTCTGCATGATGTCAGGCCAAATTTACAGTGACAATTAAGTGATTTTACTCCTACCGAGGTAGAGGAAAAACTATACTGGGAATTTTGTTTTTGTTTCAGTGGAACACCAGTGACTGCTGAAGACTGCAGGCGTGAAATACTTGTCTTTTAAGAGTGTTTTCTTCTTGCTACCATCTGTGAAAATTTGAAGCTTTAAACATTTGTCTCATGCATTTATGTGTGGGAGGTGTGATACTTTCAGTTTAATAAATGAGTCTTAGCTTGTTTACAATATATCAGAATTGACTATAATTTGGACAGTGTGCATCTGTTCTGGAAAATGTCTAGTGTACTTACTTTATAATGGAGGGTGATTATGTTTATACTTGATTTCTCCCGCACAATGAACCATAATTAAAATTTAATTTGTAATCCTTTGGTAATACAGTATGAAGCTGCTGTCAATTAATTGGAAGCAATTAATTCATTAGATAGAAATGAAAGTACCGCAGGAACAATGAGCGTAGATAGCAGGACAATGAAAACATCTGTGGGATACAGACAAGTGTAGTTCAAGTCTCCAGGCCACAGATTTCCTTCAGCAGTATTAATAATCCATTTGCTACAAAAAGATGTGTGTGTACCTGTTTTTTAAATCTGTTTTTGCTTTGTAAACCCCTCCTTGGAGTCTGACTTCAGTCTGGCTTTGTGCATGAGTTGCCCTTTTGTGTTTGGAAATCTGCTTCAGACTGATGAGCATGGTTTGGGTTGGCCATTGCCCTGCCTTTTAGGGAGGCGAGCGCTTGAGGGAGGATTCAGGGAGGGAACAGGGACAGGGTAGCCACCGAGTATTTCTTTAGAACTTGGTTACTTAGGGAAACATTTTTTTCATTCCTAGCTGGAGGTGAATTTTCCAGTCTGGAAAATGGAAAAAGAGATTCAAAGAGGGGAAGGAGCAGAAACAGAGAAGCAGAGCTGTCTGCCACCACCTCCTAACAGTTAGGCAGGAAAGTTGAATGGAAGTAGCCAGACTAGAGAGCTTCATGTCTTAGGACCAGACGAGGCACACATTCTTCAGATAGATAGATCAGTTTGCTCACCACAATAAGATCAGAGGGAGTTTAAGATGTTTCTTACGTACTTAAGTAGTAAAGGAGTTCGTATGACTCACTTGACTTGCATTAAATCTAGCTAATTTATTTAACATGGAAACAATGGACTTTCTTCACACAGTCTGACTTCTCTTCTGGGACCACCTCTGGCCTCTAGTCATAGTCTCTTCTCCTTGTTGTCAATGTTGCAGCAAAAAAGAAACTCACAGCAGTTACCATCTATGTCTTCCACATGAACAATCTAATTAATTGGTGTGTTCCGGCTTGTGTTAGCTTCAGGGGACCACTTTAATTGACATAGTCAAGAAGCACTCTGTTTAGTCTTGTTCCTTATTGTGATTTATTTGATGGAGTGTCTCATTTTGCTTCCCCAAATCTGTTTGCATCTCCCAGGGGACCAGTTCTTAGGCTGGTTCCCTGTGCTGCTGTGCTTGTACATCATGGGCTCAACATAGCATGGGTAAGTCCTATCACTCCTGAAGAGCCGGCTCTTATTTTCATCGTATTGTAGAACCATAGAATGGTTTAGATTGGAAGGGACCTTGAAGATCATCTAGTTCCAACCCCCCTGCCATAGGCAGGGACACCTCCCACTAGACCAGGTTGGTCAAAGCCCCATCCAACCTGGCCTTGGACACTTCCAGGGATGGGGCATCCACAGCTTCCCTGCTCAATTTTTTCCAGTGCCTCACCACCCTCATAGTGAAAATTTTTTTCCTGATATCTATTCTAAATCTAACCTCTTCCAGTTTGAAGCCAATCCCCTTGTCCTATCATGACATGCCCTTGTGAAAAGTCCCTCTCCAGCTTTCTTGTAGGTGCTCTTCAGATACTGGAAGGCTGCTATAAGGTCTCCTCAGAGTCTTCTCCAGGCTGAAGAACCCCAACTCTCCCAGCCTGTCCTCATAGGAGAGGTGCTCCAGCCCTCTGATCATCTTCGTGGCCCTCCCCTGGACCTGCTCCAACAGGTCCGTGTCCTTCTTATGTTGGGGACTCCAGAGCTGGATGCAGTACTCCAGGTGGGGTCTCAGGAGAGCAGAGCAGAGGGGCAGAATCACCTCCCTTGACCTGCTGGCCACACTTCTTTTGATGCAGCCCAGGATACAGCAGACCTTCTGGGCTACGAGCACACATTGCTGGCTCATGTTGAGCTTTTCATCAACCAACACCCCAATTCCTTCTCCTCAGGGCTGCTCTCAATTCATTCCTTGCCCAGCCTGTATTTGTGCTTGGGATTGCCCCGGCCCACGTGCAGGACCTTGCACTTGGCCTTGTTGAACTTCATGAGGTCAGCACAGGCCCACCTCTCCAGCTTGTCCAGGTCCCTCTGGATGGTATCCCTTCCCTCCAGCGTGTCGACCGCTCCACAGAGCTTGGTGTCGTCAGCAAACATGCTGAGAGCGCACTCAATCCCAACATTCATGTCACCAGCAAAGATGTTAAACACTACTGGTCCCAGTACCAACCCCTGAGGACCACTTGTCACTGCTTGCCACTTGGACATGGAGCCGTTGACAGCAACTCTTTGAGTGTGACCGTCCAGCCAGTTCCTTATCCACCAAGTGGTGCATCAGTCAAATCCATGTCTTTCCAATGAAGAGACCAGGATGTTATGCGGAACAGCATCAAATGCTTTGCACAAGTCCAAGTAGTCCAGGTATTTTGATACCCACTATGAAAATTCACCTTCTGTTATGGTATATATTTTGTGAGCTTGGGTATTGGAACCTTTTTTTCTGTTGAGAGCCTACATCTAGTCTAAAATGGCTTCGCACAGTTTATTTTGACAGGTCAAAATTCACCCTTGCATGGAAAAGGAAAACACATACAGTGTAATCTCTTTCAGAGTTAGATACTATATAAGTGACAACAACAGGCTCTGTGCCTATCTTAATAGGACTAACTTCTAACCTTCTCAAAAGGATAAACACAGATTCATGTTGCTTTCAGCTAGGCAAGAGGAACCTGTGCAGCCAACATCCATATTAGCAAGTTGTGGGGCAAAACATTAGTGGATCTGTAAAGCAAAAAAAAAAAAGGTGCTGAAGGGTGAGCATCACCACCATATGCAATTTGGGGCATGTGAGCGAATTACTTCAGCCAAGCTCTATTCTGGTCCCGGTGTGAGCAGAAGTGCCACTGCAGGAGCAGAGGAGATGGGAGTTGAGTAGGAAGCTGGGACCTCAGTAGTGTGCAGACTTCCCTTTCAGTTTCATAGATTTCATTTTGCTTTCTATATTCCTCACCACTGGGAGGCAGCTTATGTCCAGGATCCAAACCAGCACTATTCTGTAAAGCAGCCCTGAAAATGGTTTGTGTTTTGGGCAAACAGGTGCTTTGTAGAGAGATATGGAACAGCATCTGATCAAGTGCAATGAAAGCTCCAGTTTTGTTCTGTCTCAGGATAAATACAGAAGCACATTGTGTGATTTCTCTGAAGTTCTGGTCATCACTAAAATGAGATGTCTGGAAAACAATATTTCTCTGGATACAGTACTGTAAAAGAGAAGTATGGCCTAAACAGAAAGAACCAAATTTTAATTTCTGTATACTTACAGTGTGTATTTTTTATCAAAGTATCTTTTGCTCAATGGATGCGCCAAGTTACGATTGCCTGATGGGTATTGTATACCAAAGGCCGTTACAACTTCAGAGGGACTGCCTTGTACTGCTGTTCTTTTGGGGAGAAAAAGTTCTTTAGAAGGGAGAGTTACTGGTGAAATTTGCTGTCATTAAAATGTGCACAGTGGTACCAAAAAGTGTTAAAAAAGTTCTGGAGCTGTCTTCAATGCAGAAAAGCAGTGGTTGGTTACTCTATGAGGTTTTCCAAAGTGTTCTTGGATGAAATTGTGTCATACCAGGAGGAACATTAGGACATGAATAAATTATTTTTCAGTGTTGTTGCCAGCATATATATAAATAAAATACTGTTGCTATATGTCTGTTTTCATTGGGACCTAGCATCAACAAAAAGCTTCTGTGGTGTTACTTTTTTTTCTACCCCAGTTTAAACCTATGTGGAGGATCTTCTGCAAGTAACACGCGAACATATTTCTTATAGCTGCTCACACATGTCATAGAAGTTATTTTTTGTTTAGTTTTCTGACCTGCAGATATCTATCGTCTCATAAGAATATAAGAAAGGCTGTAATGTGTCAGACTGTTTGTCTAACTTTTAGAAACATCCTATTTGTGACAGTGGTCACATGCACAGGAGAAGGATACAGTGATGCTTCTCCCAGTGTACCCTCACAGTTTCCACCAATGCAGTGCCTGGAAGTTTTCTGACCTAGAGATAATTTATATATTAGTAGCCCTTAATGGGCTTTCTTACATGAATTTATAATATCACTTTTTCAAATTACCTACAGTTTTTGCTACTACAGTAGGCAGCAAGAACTCCAGGCTCACATTATGCACTCTGTGGAAAATACTTGCTTCTTTTAAGACTCTGATAATTTCATTGAAAGCTTTTGTGTTAGGGGACAGAATGAATAATATTATCTGTTCATACTGTTTTTCCTTTTATAATTGGGTCCTGTGTATGTCTTCTGCTGCCGTTTACTCTCTTTTCTCTGAAATGCCCAATTTAAGCTTCAAAAATGGCATTATCTTCAGTGGTAGCCAACAAACGGAAGCGGGGACTAGTTTGTATAAAAAAAAAAAGCAGGGGAGGAAAAAGGCCAATTTGAATTAATGACATTATTGTTCATGCAGCATCATCTGATGAAATTTCAGTTTACGGTGAAAGAAGAATCTTATGAGAGAATGTAAATGAAATGGAATTTCCTTTCTGAGGCATTAAAAAAAAATAAATTAAAAAAACCACCATAAAGGGAAATTCATACACTTTAGGTAGATGGATTCCTTAAATTGTCATGGTCTGCATTTTCCTTCCCTTCGTTACATCTGCATTCAGGTAACTCCCTCAGAATTTCTCATTGCTCTTTATGTATTAGTGTGGCAACGTAGCTGGCACCAGGCACCTTGTAAAAGAAAACTAACTTTCTGTGTACTGCCATTGTAAAAAAGATCATTATTACACTCAGAGAGTAGTGAAATGGAGAGAAGAGAATTGGTTTTTTTTGGTGTAATATCTCCTATATTCAGCCTTTGTTTCATCATGACTAAAATGGCATTATTCTATCCGCTGGACAGCAGTGCTGTTTTGGCTCAGGAAGGAGTGCTCCTATTCAAAAAAGTGCTTCAAAGAATATTTTGCCGGCTTTTTATCTATTGTAACAGCATTTCTAACTCTTAATATACAAAGGCAACATTTACTAGGAGTGTTGCTTCTTTTTAAAACACTAAAAAACCCTTTTGTCAATGTGTTTGTCGATAGGATGTTATTAAGGCTGTGGGACCAAAATTTGACCTATTTTTTATGGTTTGCATAGTGGAGATATCTACACTGAAAGCTTTTCCTCCCCTGCTTATATCATCACAGAGTATTCATTTTAAAGAATTTGATCTTGCTGTCTGCAGGTGAAGCCAGTTAAAGACAAGAAACCTTATTGACTTGATGATGACTTGAACTATGGTACAAGACAGCGGAATTCAGGGGTAACACAGTGCTGCTGTTACCATTTTGAAACGGAAGTAAACTGAAATCAGAGTGTGATGGAGTAAAAATACGCTTTTATCTTTTATTAAGTTGGTGATGAGTTCTGCTGAGATCAGTGGTTGCTCTGTGCAAGTGCATCAGATGACTGAGTTTTGTAACAAAGCATTAATTTTGCATGGTATGTCCTCTCTTCAGAAGTTTTGCAATGTAACTCGAAGAGCTTTATTCTGTCTACTGCTCAGTAATGAAGGCTTTGAAAGGGCCAGTCTGGTTAAAAATGCTACCATTCCAAGGAAATCTTCCTGCCTGCGGGCCACTGAGAAAGAGAAAAGAAAGAGAATGGTGAAGTTGGGATAGGAGACTATCTCTAGGTGGGTTTATAAATTCAGGAGAGAGAACAGGAGAAGGCAAGGTACATTTATTTCTATTTGTGAACACTGTTGAGACTCTTACTCATGTTTTATGTAGTTCTGGCATCAGCAGTTGCAAAACTGGGGTAAAGCTAGAAAGCTTCTTGAGAAGCCACTTCAGACACTGGGAACTGGGAGAGTGATAACTGAGCAAGGTCAAGAGCAAAGAGAGGTGAAATGGAAGTAGCAAGGTATAAGTATTTCCAAATGGAATTTCAGGTCATAGAACTTCCTCATATGTCCTTCTAGATACACATGGAAATCTATTTACAAAATACCTCATTTTCTGCCTTTAATTTCTTCCATTTTGACTTCACCATTGCAGCAGAAAAAGAATGAGGATAGCTCTACTTATGGCTTCTTCCCGAGACTTAGTAATGAGATCTTACAGTGTCTTAAAGTAATTCTAACCCCTTAATAAATAAACTAACTTTGTTATAATAACAGTAAAGCTCTTTAGCACTCATATAGTTTTTTTAATCTACATGGAGATTTGCATTCATTATGTAGTTATATCTTCTATCAGCCACTAAATCTATTGGAGAAAATGTGGCAGACAACTTAAGTGACACATCTGTATTTGTGAAAGTTACTGGTTTCATCAGTGGGTTGAAACTCTTGAACTACTGGTTTTCAGCACTCCAGCAGTATTTCATTAAAAATGTTCTGCATATGTTTCTGATTTCCCTGTGGCAGATTTTCTTGACATCTGCTGTCAAGATAACTGTAGCTAGACTTAGGTGGAAAATGCTCTGGCTCTTCAAGTGTGCTGCTTGACCAAAGACTGGCACTACAGACAGACCCAGCAGGGAAAAAAAACCACCAAACCACCCTCATAAATTTGCATTACAACTGGATAAATCTTTTAAGTCAGGATTTTCTATAGAAAATGTGTTTTCTGCCAAATTGAAAATTTCAAAAAGTGGTGCAAAATGTTGGCTTTAAAAGAGTTTTCCATTACTCTTTGCATGAATCTAGATCACCATGGTGTTTTATGGGATTCTAGGAAGTATGGTTTGGGTAACTCGTGTCTTCATACTTCCCTGACGCCAATGCTCAGCCAGACTGTACCTCTCGTGATGTACTGTATCTTCTCTGGTAGAGGGACAGTCCACAGCACAGTGTAGGAGATGTGTCTGCAAAACGACGTTTTGGAACTGAAAGTTTTCAGAATTCATCTTTCCTCAGAAAGTTTTCCTGTATCAACACTTTGCCCTAATTTCAGAGAAAAACTAGTATTGAAACAATGAATTTATCTAAAAAATGAAACTTCTTTTTTTTGTCAGCTTAAGCATGCATATAAAATTAAACTTTTCCAACTAATTCAGGATTTTTTTCAGCCACCTACTTGTTCTTCATTTAAATATAAGACAAAAAATAATATCCTTGGGAACCTTGGAATAAAGTACAGAGTATTTTACATATTTGGCCTATATAATATGGACTAGGAATAGTACAATAATGGGATGCAGCAACCGTAAAAACTTTTTGACAAAATGCATGCTTTATGTATTAGTAGTTGGAATGCATCCATTTTGAGATGTGTTGACATAGAAAAGGAATAATTATAAGGAATAAATATGCAGGAATGAAAAATCTTTAGCCCCTTACAGCAGGTATTTCAGATTAATTAAGTATATATAATTGCAAATACAGTATGATGTTTTGATTGATGCTGAATTCTTTTACATTTTTCAAGTTTAACAATTATAAACATTGGTGTACTTCCCATTAGTCATTCAGGTTGTGCAGAAGAGTATTCAGGGTCTGTACCCTTTGAAATAGTGAGAACAAGCCTTTTGTAGGTAAAAATAACATCAAAGCAGCTGTAGGAAGATATAGCAGGGCATAGACTGGCTTGTTAAAAGTAGACACAACCAGGAAATTGGGGTCAAGTTCAGCCCCTTAAACACTTCTGCAGGAGGACTAGTCGTCTTTAAGCTAGAGACCATTTATATAATCAGACTTTTAAAGTGCTGTCAGATCTGCCATGTAGGTGACATATATAATTTATCAGTCGTCTCAAGCAGATACTTTTTACCTACTAACCAGTAGCTACAGAATATAAAAACATCCTTACGATAAGACACTATTACAAGTTCCTAGGGAGATAACAAATAGAAAATATCTGCTGTACTTGGCAGGAGCAAAGGTTTAATATTCTTAACCTGTTGCAAGCAGTGCAAACAGTTCATTAACGCAGTTCCTTATATGAGACATATGTGTATTTTCTTCTTTATTAAGTTTTTTATTGCCAGTGGCTCCGAAGCTAGACATTTACGTAAATAAGTATGTGGGAAATATCTCTGGGTTACCTTTTGTGTGTTACCAAAAAAAATTGAACATGAGCCGGCAATGTGTGCTTGCAGCCAAGAAAGCCAGCCATACCCAGGGCTGCGTAAAATGCAGTGTGGCCAGCAGGTCAAGAGAGGTGATTCTGCCCCTCTACTCTGGTCTCATGAAAGCCCACCTGGAATACTGTGGCCGGCTCTGGGGCCTTCAACATAAGAAGGACATGGACCTGTTGGAGCAGGTCCAGGGGAGGGCCATGAAAATGATCAGAGGGTGGAGCACCTCTCCTGTGAAGACAGGTTTGTTGTTGAGTTGGGGTTGTTCAACCTGGAGAAGAGAAGACTCCGGGGAGATATTACTGCAGCCTTTCAATATATAAAGGGGGCTCATAAGAAAGACGGAGAAAGACTTTTTACCAAGGCCTGCAGTGACAGGAAAAAGGACAAGGATTTTAAACTGAAAGAGACTGAATATAAGGAAGAAATTTTTTACGATGATGGTGATGTGGAACAGGTTGCCCAGAGAAGTTGTGGATGCCCCATCCCTGGAAGAGGTTGGACGGGGCTTTGAGCAGCCTGAGTTAGTGAAAGATGTCCCAGCCCGTGGCAGGGGCATTAGACTAGATGAGCTTTAAAGGTCCCTTCCAACTGAAACCATTCTATGGTTCTATGATTCTCTGAAGTGTTCCCAAATGCTCAGTTACATTTGACCTTTGGTTTAGTTTTGCTCTTTTTCTTTGGATGGAGAAACCCAGGGCAGTCATTTATTGGAAGTAGAAAAATGTATTATCCCAAAGATACATAAATTCTTTTCTGTCATCAGAATTAGTCTGGAATTTATAGAAATATAAGCAACAACCTGAACTGTGCTGCGATAAACACATCAAATTCTACATCCCATTCTGATGTAGAATTTGATTAGAACTGCACCTTTGTGCTAATCTGTATGAACCCAACTTCTTTCTTCTTTCTGTAGCCTTAGGATTCATTTGAAATGCCATCTGTTAAATTGCTAAACTGTGTTCACTGCTTTCGTGAGAGCAAATGTCTGTCTGCTAGGAGTTAAAGTAAATTATTTCTATTTATGTTTGTAACCTTGAAATGTAAGTGGGAATGTCAACCCTTCTGATTTTGGCATTCTCTTGAGCAAGGCAAGTGATTCTAGCAGCATAATCTTATTTATCTCTTGTCAGCTCCAGGTGGTTTCCTTCGTCTATATCTGGGATATTTATTCTTAACAGAATTATTTCCTCCTCAACCAAGCAGATTTGCAGTGTCAGCATCTCTTAGCTCACACTGTAGTACTGTAATCCACAATCTAAGCAGACAAGATGAATGTTGGCAAAGGGAGAAGTAACAGAAAACCAAAAGACTGAGTTGACAGAACTAAACAAGTAACTAAAAGGTGTAGATAAAGAATGGGAATGTGAGTAAGGGAATCAGATATTTTCCCCCACACTTATGTATTAATAGCAGACAGAAATTTGTACACAGTGCCAATTCTGTAAAATGCTATAAAATAGGGGAAATAAAAATGTGGTAACATGTCTGCTGTTCTTAAGTCTGAGTCAAAAAAGCTCAGAAGTATAGGTATTTAATTCTGAACTGTGAGGAATTACCATAAATTAAATGTGCCCTTAAGTATTTTGCTGATGATGCTGTTTCAGTGGAGCAAATTCAAACATGTAATAGGCACAAATTTGTAGATATTTCATTCTTCATTTCATAGCAGTTTTTTAAAGTATTATTATTTGAGCCTGCTATTATATGTTAATGCTAGTATTTGGTGAAATCAATCTCTGTGCAATTTAACAACAAGGTAATATGCACTGTTAATGACTATCATCCATCTCATCTTGAGATTCTTATTTTATTTCCTTTCTGGATAATCACTATCATTACCGTATCTTAATGAAATGAGATAAATGTGAAAGGTAGGGTCAGCTCATCAGTGAATGTAAATCAGTGCAGTCCCAATTGATACCTATGAGCTCACACCTATTTACATCTTTCCATAACCTTGTGCAGAGTTTCAGAATTACAGTTAAATACTTGATGTTCTTTTTGCTTTTAAGTTTGACTCATAAAGCTAACATGCAGCTGTAGTTCAGTTAGTAAGTGCAAAATACATTTGTATATCACTGAGTAGTGTGAAGTTTTATTTTGAAACTGGCAATTCCAAATAGAACTACAGCCATACCTAACTATTTATTGAATAATGTATTTAACATCTGCTTTTAGTAGTGAATCAAGCAGGAGCAGATACTGTTTCACACTGATCTGTTGCATTTACTTACTGGTCTACTTCATGAATTCATTTTGAAAGTAATTGCTGAGAACTTATGATAAACGTGCACTGGTATTCTGAATTTTGCAATTTTTTATTTTACTCTTTGTGGAGGTTCAGAAATAGGTATTTTAGTATCTGATTGATTAGGGGAAAGCTTTTGGAATTGCATTTGTGAATTTAAAAGCCCCTATCCAGCCTTAGCCCTTTTTGTTCAAATTGGTTTTGGTGTTTATTTTCAACTTACATGACCCTGAAAATGTAAGGAAACCATTTAAAGGAGGGCCAGATGAGATGAAACCATGAGCTGTTTAAATTTGTGAAACCAAGGAACTATGGTGCTTTCCTTAGCTGACTGTCTGATCTAGTGTTTGTAACTTTTAGTTACATTTGTCTTTTCTTCAAGGAAATCTCTACATGGAAATGTTGACATGAATATGTGATGTTACATTCTACTTTGTTAAAATTAATTACATCTAATTATAGATTATTTCTGATTTTATGTGTTCCTAACATGGTAATATATTGTGACTTGGTCTTAGCTTGTATTGTTTAGCTATGTGTATAAGGAATTATTACCCAGTTTCCTGGTAATAGTCCAGTCATCTGCCAAACCAAATATATACTATTTTCCTTAGTAACTGTATATTCACTTTATGGGAAGGGCTGCATACATCACACAAAACAGTTCAGAAGTAAGACTGCAATGATTGTAGTTCTATAACAGCAATTTAAAAATCTTTCTGATTGTCTGTATATTCCCTTTTGGTTTTATTCACTTTTCCTATGTGGATGTTGAAGACACTCTGCCGACACTATCACCTAAACCAGCTAAGAAACATCTGCTGTGTAGTGACTTATAAGAAAATCTCAGTGTTTCCTCAGAATTATTATGTTGCTTCCAAATAACTTGATTTTACCAGGATGCCCTGGTTCGACAAACCACTTAGCAACATGCTTAATTTAAGTGCACGCTTTCTGACATCAGTAGCTTTAATAATATAGCTGAAGGTAAGTGTTTTGCTGTACCAGACTACAGCAGCCAGCATGCAGCAGAATTTACTACCAAAACAAAAAAATATATATTTCATTACCTAATTGCTAGTAAAATACCTAATTTCTCCCTTTGTCTGTGTGGTAGCCACATGAACGTCGGGGGCAGTCATGTGTTTCACTCCTTACATGCTGCATGTTGTACTTGGACATATCATTTCATTAGTTTTGTGCTGCATCATTTTTTCCCAATACTTGTTCTTAATTGTAATTAATAAACCAGTGGAAATCCTGTAGTTCCTGGGATATTGTTTTCTTTGGATATGTTATGGTTTTGTTAAAATATTGAGTGTAGGTTTCTAAAACACAAAGTTTAGTACACAGTTAGAAAGATGGTTAGTTGAGAATTTCAAAACATTATAAAACATATCTGAGGTTTTGAACACCCTGTCTGCAAACTTTTGATATTCTGCTAAGCAATTTGTGATTGTAGGAGATAGTAATACTTAATTCTTAAAAGTATTTTGTTGTGGAGGGAATTGAATCTTAAATATTATTCAGTCCTGATAGTTCTAAAAAAGCATCTTAAACTTTGAACTTATTTGTATGATTACATTGATTTGAAGCTGTTAAATTGAGCTTCTAGAATTATTGACTATTACCAGTTTAGAAGTAAATGATTCCCAATGGGACCTGTTTTGAGCCTGGAATGGTTCCAAGATACAAGCCCTCTGACTGAGTATACACATAAATCCCTAATCTCATCGAGCAGGTTATTTTAGGGAAGCCTAGCAGATTAGTAATATGATGCCTTTCAATTCCATTAATGAAATCCTGTCAGAATAAATTAACAAATAACATACTGATATTGTAGGCTTATTTTATCACAATATAATGCAGTTGTTTAAGAACTCATTGTGCAAACCATTTTAAGTGTTGTTGGTATTAAATAGTAACCCATGTAGTTACCACATTACTCAATCTTTCATTTTAACAGTAGTATTGATTTGGTGAAAAGCAGAATTTAAAAGACTCTTTTCTAATAAGCTGTATATGACTAAGGTTGCAGTCTTACCAGCACACGAACAGTGTGAGTTCTGTACAAGATTGGCTTAAAGTAACTTGTGTTTTGATTTGAGATTTTAAGAAACATTCATTTTTATTCATAGTAGCCTTTCTGTCCAAGGATGTTATAACAAAAGCGTAATTATGTCAGGAATGACCTTAAATGCCTCCGTACGGAGGGCATCATTTCTGTATCTATCTGTATTAGTTTTTACTTATTAATACAATTTAGTATTTAGAATTGTGAAAGGAATGAAAATGAACTGTAGTCAACATCGTTGAAGAAGATTGTTAAAAATACGTCAGGAAGAGGGGACGGACCAGCATTATTGAAAAGGAGTGACTTGGTCTTTTTTCCAGAATGACCTGAAATAAGATCAGGCTCAGAATATCTCACACACACTGATGTTTGAACTTAAGTGTGAACATTATTTGGGTATTTAAATGTGTGATTGCCCCATTTTTGGTTTCGCTTTACAAATCCATCCTTAGCTTGGAGTATCTTTAGATTACCTTGGGAGTCATCTTCTTTATATTGCTCAAGACTCTGACGAGTTAACTAAACAGAAAGAGTTGGACCTCTGGAGAGGAGGTAATGAACAGCAGATCTTCAGTAATTTTGTTTCTAGAACCTGTAAACAAATGAAGTAAGTAGTCAAGTCTCTGAAAACTGGTGACAATGGTATCTGCTACTAGTATTTGCATTTGCTGTTTGGACCCAGTGAATCTATTTTACGCTGCTTTAAATAATCTTTTCCATTAATTTCCTTATTACCACTGTGAATTTCTCCTCCAGTCTGAAGGACTTGCTTCTAAGTAAGTCTTCTCTAATCAAAAGTTGAATCCTCATCTGCATTAGTAAGAAGCAAGGTTTTAAACCAAAGCAAGTCGGCTTACATCCCCTACATTCTCAATGTCAGCTTCACTTCACTATTTCACACTTTTACGTTCAGGATCTTAGTTTTTCAAAAATTCTGAGGTGGGGGCTGGAAGTGTAGCAGATTGGTGTCCCAGCGTGGTGAAACTGTTGCTCCCACCTGCAGAGCACATATTCCTATTATTGACTGAAATGGCAGTTTGATCTGGGAAATTAGCAATCCGTTATGCTAACCTTTTTTAGTTTTGATCTCTTATTCCAGCACTGACCTTTAAGAAATTCTTTCACCTTGTTTCCCTAAACTTCCATTTTTCAAGTTCTCAGCTTCCTGTGTAATGAGTTCATGACTGTAATTGCCCATAAATCAGAATTAGGCTGAGTGAGGATATTTGAGGTTTCTGGTTGCAGAAAGGATAAAAACACACACATTATGTCTCTCTTAAAATTGCCTCTAAAAATCAATGCAAAAAGGGGAAAAAATCTTTGATAACATTTGTTAGACATATGTGTGTAGTGAACTTGTGTTAGGAATGTGTTAAATGTGTTAGGAAAAGAGTCACATCCCAGATCATTCTGCGACTTTGATCTATCCTTGCTACTTGTTTCCTTTGTAAGGGTTGATTTTGTTCAGGGACTGTTTGCAAGGACTGTAGAACTAATTGTTTCAGGGAAGTGAGGTGGCTTCTTAATGTTTTCATACAAGTTGCGGCAATTACCATAAAGCTTTTCACACCTCAGAAACAAGTTTGGTGGGATCAAGGTCAGCTATAATAATCTATTTTTCTTTGTTGACTTTGAAGAAGGAGGGAAGTAGACGAAATGGAAAGAGGGAAGTGCTTCACTTTCTTCACAGTTTTATAAAAGGGATAGGTAACAGCTTTTTCCTTCATCCTATAAGAAAGGAGCAGCCAATTTTAATAACAAAAACTACATAAAGTCCTCTTCCTCCTATCTCTGATGAAAGAAATTAATTAATCAAAAGACTTATCCAACAGCAAAAATTTAAGGAAGAGATCTTTAATTTTGCTCATTAAGAGGAACAGTGAATCTGAATATCTGAGAGATCCATCCAAACACAAATCTCTATTTATATTCAGCTCTTATCTGTGTTATAGAGGTGCAAGTGCTTGCACAGGTATGTACACAGTACCTGAATAATACTGTGATGGTTTCAACAGAATCAGCACGTTCAAAAATGAATACTTGTACCAGCAAAACACTCTTCTGCTACTGCACTGCTCCTGATAGAGCGATGCTAGCTTTTATTTTGTGCGTGGCAAATGTAATGTTATGATATACACTACAATGAATTTCACATTATTTTTTTAAAATCTTGACCAAGTGAATTAGTGTTGGAACTTGGATATACAAAAAGGAATTTCTTCCCTGAAATAAAGAAATATGAATATCACATCGTACAGATTCCATATGAAAATTCATGAGAACTTAAAAAAACCCAGAAAACCTTAAGAATAATTAAAAGCACAAAAAGCATGCTTTGTAGTTTGAGACTATTTGGTTTACACAAGAGTAGGTCATGAGGAAATTGAATGAAGTCTTTAATTACTGAGATGGAAGATAAGATTTCTGGTAATAGAGTGTTTGGTTTAACAAAGATGTAGAAGATGCAGTAGCTGAAAGCAAAGTCTGGACAAATTCAGAGTAGGAATAAAGTGCAGATATTTCACAGTGGGATTAAGTAACTACTGGAAGAATTAGATGATGTGTACATTCTCTGCATGTATGCTTAGAGTACTGAAATTGAGACTTTCTAATGGACTTAACCTCATCTAGAAAGAGTCCATTTCTTCTAAGAATTACTATATAGCATTTTATGACCTGAATTATGCAGATCAGAGTGAATTATTGTGTTTTACACTTTACAGCCTTTAAATCTGTGAATTCACAAGTAACTACTCTGTTAACAATCACATGCTTTATTTTTAAATTGAAAATCAAATATTCTAATCAAAACATTCTAAACAAATAATTTAAAATTTGAAATATGAAAGAAATTCACCTCAAAGGGACAGCATGCAGGTATGAGCAAAACTATATAAGCAGCATCTGCAAGGAAGTAGTAGTCAGAGCCTGAAAATTGTACTGCAAAACTCACGGTGAATGACCATTCCTTTTTCTCCAGTTATAAACTTATCAACTCTGAGTAGTTTCACTCCATTAAGAAAAGACTGATGACTGAGACTAGAGGCAACACAAGGTCTGAAATTACAAATATACAAGAATTCCTCTCTTTTGATATAACTTCTCTTTTTGGCACTTGCCACACTAGTGTTTCATGGCTGTTATTCCAGTAAACACTAGTCAACAGTCGTCACTTACTCACTCAGCCTGCCTTAAACATAAATGTCTTTCTGCAGCCATGGGCATCAGCTCTTGAAAGAACTACCTATTAATAATGAAGGCATCTGTTGTGGCAAAAATCTCTTTCCAGTAAGAAAGCTCACTGTAGTGCCTCCATTGCCCCAGAGAAGAGAGACTGATGACAAACTTTTTCAGTATCATTTTTTTTCTTATTACTGATGCCTACTGAGGTCAGATTCTTTTGCTTTATTGCAGCCTTGGCCAGGAGAACTTCAGGTTGAAGTATGTTGAACATGGACCCTACTTTAATCTTGTACTTCATATATATTTTATTCAAGCTGACCATAGTGCTTATAATTGTTTGAAAATATCTCTGAAAAAGTATTCAAGAATCTTAACAAATGAATGAGTTTTTATCTTACAACAATAAGAATGCAAAGTGTCAGTATTCCAAATTTAGCCTGTGAAACGTGTGTCATCATATATTACTTCCCTTTCTCATCTTTTGGGGAATTTATCCCCAGACTCTATGTGGGAACAAATGCTCCCAGTAACATAAAAGCCATTCTACTTTCTAGTCTCTCTCTGCCCTGGAGGTCATCTGAGAATATTGAAAGCTAATATTTGTTCCAAACCAGCACTGCTGGTGGCATCAAGAAAATGGTACTCTCTTGATTACTTTCTCTGTTGAAGGAGTTAAAAGACTGAGTGTCTCTATAGTCCATTCAGCTTTTAGAGAAATAGGCCCAACTTCTTAGTCCCATTCCAAAAGCAATCTTTTCTGTCTTCATTGTTTTGAGTAAACTGTTTGCTTTTGTTTAATGAGGAGACACTTCTGCCACAAAATTTTCATAAGGCAAACACGATGTTTTTAATGAAAACAAATCCCTGATAAGGGAGTGCATCCAAGGTATAGCTGTTTTGTATCTTGCCTGTATGGCCAAATCATTTGGGGTTTCTTTGCTTCCACATTGACACAAAGAACAACCATCTATGTTGTGACTAGATGAAATCTTGCTACTCATTTACCATGTTTAATGTCATCCCTGTAAGTAGTAATTATTGAATCACTGATTTCAATGGAAAAAAGATTTGCTTCTCAAGTTAAGCAGATGAAAAGGCTTTAAAACTAGATTCTATATACCTAAAACTGTCAGCAATTAAAAGGTAATAGAGAAAAATAAAACAGTGCACTGATACTTGACTTAAGTTTAATGAACGTCTATATTGTGGGCAAAAAGGCTCATTTCTATAATTTCTATAAATAGATGTTCATTTTCATTTCAGTTTTGTCTCATGGTAGTCATATAACATTTTGTAAGAAATGGAAATGCTGATAACTAAATCTTACCTGAGAGATGTACAGAGATATGCATATAATGATAAGCCGATTGTTGGGACTGCAGTAAACAAAAGGCAATCAGAAAAGGGATCTAAAAACCCCAGAAAGCTCCTGTTGCTGAGGCTCTTTCTCTTCCAGACTGAAGGCACGATACCAACAGAGTTCATGAACTTATTTTCCAATCCCTAACTTACTCCTCTGTCTGGAAAGAGCCATATGGCTAGTGCTGTCTTCCCACAGGTACTTTTGCATAACAAGGCAGCACTGTGCTTGCTGTTATAGCCAGCCATACTAGTTACAGTATGGATATGGGGCTGTGCCAGACATTGTCAAGCCTGCAACAGATTAGAGAGAACACGGGGTGAAACAGTATGTTGGAAAAGTAATGGAGATGTATCACATCCACAGCATGTTAAGAGCCCAACTGTCCTGTGGACGAGACCCGTATGTTCCTCATCTGTCGTACAGTTTCTTTCACTCCTGAGTGGTCTGCTTGTAAGAAGGAGTTCTCTTAGCCTTAGAAGTGCTTCCCAACAATGTGATGAATTAATGCCAAAGTCTTGTTTTCCTTTAAGGATATATAAAAAAGAAATATTTAAAAAATTGCTAATTACTCTCTATTTTAGCAGCCCAGTTACAGACCAAAGCCAGCCTGGTGAAGATGCCTTCTTAACTATACAAACGTATAGCCATTTCTGTATCGTTCTATTAGTAAATCCTTGTTTAACAAGAAATCTTTGTAGGCTTTTCAGTCCAAAACCAGTTAACACATTTGTTTTACTTTGCACTGTGGTTTTCTTTATGTAACGACATGATTACTGCCAAGATGAATGTAGTTCATGTGAAATTTTTGAAAATTGAGTGCACTTTTTCATCAGTTCAGAAAGCTTATCAGAAAAAAAAGCTTAAAACTGAGCAAAACGGTACATTTCTGGCAAAAAAAAATGTGGCAACTTTCACTTCCAATTTAAATGAGCAGAATGGTTGTCTTTGTCTTTCCAAATCTGATCAGTTGAAATGTATTTAAAATAATTAAATCAGCAGAGCACAGAGTAAACTTTCCTTTTGGAGTGCTTGCTGCTGTCAGTCTTCCTAAAATGGGTCATCCAATCTGCAAAAGAGGGCAGGGCTATTTATACTGTTATCTTAATAAAACCCTAAGCAGTTTCCCAAGTGGCATCTCCAGCGCAGCAGCAGCTATCCTTTTGTGCTGCTCCTCACCTCTGACTCTGCAGCAGTTGGGGAGGTCTGAAACTTCAGCAACACTCTGGGCTGTGCTCTACTTTTGAGGCAGTATCTCGACTTCCCTCAACCTGATCAGGTTGAAATCAGCCCTGCCTTGAGCAGGAGTTTCTTCCAACCTAAATTGTTCTATGTTTTCATGAGAAGCATAAAAACATGAAAATATGTAAGATTCATTCTTTTGCACTGTTACTTGCCTGTTTTTTGTTTGGAATGAAGAATCACCTGTAGAACAGTTGAATTCTGGTTGGTCCAGAAAAGAGTAAAAGCCATCAGCTTTAAGTGCTGGCGAATGACCATGCTCTAGTATAACGGGAAATGTGAAAACTGGATGTGAAAAACTGGAACTGCATTCCTGCAAGGGGCAGATCTCCTGCTGTCTCTGACATACAACCTTTGTGGAAATTAAAGAGATGACTCAGTGTAATGCACAGCATGCCCGTACAACCAATAAATCAAAAGGGACAGGGTCACAGTCCATTCTTTTTTCTCTTATCTAGCAGAGGATTTTGTTTTCATTTGCAGTACAGAACAAGAAATGGAATTTCAGTTTACAAATGTGACAGACTACTGCCTGAACAGCCTTCAAACGGAGACAAGAAAAGGTTCTTTAAACATTACAGGAGATAAACTCACAAACATGGGCATACTTCTTTTTTAGGTTTTTCATAGATTGTCTGCATTATCCTGTTAATATTGAGATTTCTTGTTGATACATTTAACATAAATATAAGTATATGCTATTGTGAAGGTTTCTGCTTCATAAATTTTGAACTGAAGACCTAAAGGTTGTAAACATCCCTGACAGCAACCAAAAGTAGATGATATAAGGTTGATCTACAAATAGGAATGCAATACTTCTGTCTAGATTAAAGTGAGTTGAACAAAATCTGAAAGTGGAATGTTATGGAGCGGTTGGTATTGGGTTTGTAAATAAGTGATGTTAGCATACGAAGATCACTTATTTTTTTGAAATCTCTGATGGTGTTTGTTTTAACCTTATGTCATTGAGAGCTAAATATATATGAGGGCAACATTCAAAAAGATGAATGTAGGTGCTGGGCATCTATGGAAATCCTACCAGAATGATTATTTGTATTATGATTCGTATTTGAAATGTTATTTTGGTACTATTTAAAGTCATATTAAAACAAAATCAGAGTACTACTGCACTACAGTTGTGAACTCTTTTTGCTACTAGGAAGTCATCATGAATATAATACACTGTGGAGGGTTGACCTTGGCCAGCTGCCAGACCCTCACCCAGTCACTCTCTCACTCTCCCTCTTCAACAGGACAGGGAAAGCTTGTGGATTGAGGTACAGGCAGTTTAATAAGAAAAGCAAAAGCCATATGTGGGAGCAAAGCGAAAAGAGGAAATTTGTTCACTACTTCCCACCAGCAGGCAGATGTCCAGCCAGTTCCTGGGAAGCAGGGTCTCAGTACGTGTAGCAGTTGCTTCAGAAGACAAATGCCATAACCATGAATATCCCTCCCTCCTCCTTTCTCCTCTGGCTTTTATTGCTGAGTATAATGCCATATAGTATGGAATATCCCTTGGGTCAGTTCAGGTCAGGTGTCCCATCTGTGTCCCCTCCCAATCTCTTGCCCATCTCCAGCCTACTGAGCTTTTGAGTGGTGGCTTGGAGAGACAGCCTTGATGCTGTGTGAGCACTGCTCAGTGGTAGCCAAAACACCGGTGTTTTATCAACACCATTCCAGCTACAAATGCAAAGAGCAGCACTATATGTGGTGCTATGAAGAAAGTTAAGTCCATCCCAGCCAGACCCAATACATGTATCAAAAGGAGATGTGCAGTATCATGTCTGATTTAATGCTGTGACCTGTCTTTAGATACAAATATCTTGTTTGTTTATGTGTGAGCATTTGGAAAAGAAATTTGAAAAAGCACAAAGTGGGTGTTGTATCTGACATATAGCTAGTGAAATATTTATTTTGAAAAATAATAAAATTTTAAATAAAGCTGTATTTAAATCTTAATTATAAATGGGATTTTAAAATCCTGAAATATGATAACTGAATCATACTCCATCTCTAGCCAGCAGTTTCTATTGATTATGTCTCACAGTATTTTACTGCTTTCTACCTTCATAGTTGTGTGTCCATTATTGCTTGAAAGTCAGCTTATTATCTTTATCTTCTTCTTACCATCTTCTTCTTAAACCAAAATATTGTTGTACAAGGCTTAAAAGATATGTTTTTAACTGAAGAATTACATTCTGTCTTGTGTGCTTCAGAGCCAGCACTTCTAGCCATTCTCACATCCTCAATTGATTTTAGAATGCAGGGAGAATTTTTGCAGTGGTTGTTCCTGAGCAGAGAGAAGGGTCTATAATTGTTCTGCAGAGCCATCCAGCAACCTTCTATTTCTTCCATTCATCAATGCAGAATATCCGTTTAATTACAAAATCTCCCACATAGTCAATAAGTAAACTAAGGAGATACTTGTAAAATACGTTGGCATTGCTCCTGAAGCTTTGCATGCATCCAATGTAAAGATTTCAAGGTATTCTTATTAGTGACACTATTTGCTTCAGCTAGTAACATGTGGATAACTTTCAGACAGTATAAAACTATTTCTGGATCAGATTATCATTGAACAGCAGCAGTTTGAAATGTTTTCCACAATGAGCATCAGACAAAGATAGAATATTTACTCCATAGTTTATTTAATTCGGGTTATATCTGTCCTGCTGACCATCTGTTCAACTTTAGATTTAACTTACTATTTTAATGAAATCTTATTTGCAGTTTTTCTCATTCTTGTAAAGGTTTCTTACTGACAATGTTTTATCATGTAATCTTTTACAGTATTTGGAAATGTCTTTTTCAGCCTTATGTCTAAATAGAAGGTAAGTTTTTTCAGTTAGAATGGTATTTTCCCAAGCTGCATATTTTATCTTTAGTATCTCACTGGTTTTAGTTGCAGTTTGGGATGTGTGTAGACTTGCAAGGACGTTTAATGGACGTTAGACCTTCCATCTAATAATCTAAACCGTGCCAGTCTTAAAACATAAAAATCCATATTTTGTCATATCTTGTAGTTTAAGAATCCAATAAAGATGAGTTTAAAGTTCTCTAACTACTTTTACATTTAACTGAACTGAAATCTCCACATGATGATTCATCTGATTCGGAGATGTTCTTGCAGGTTAAGCTCGGCAGGCAGCATTAGTGTGTCATCAACACTGTTTTGGTCACAGATCTAAAACACACCACCATACAAGCTGCTATAAAGAAAATTAACCCCATCCCAGCCAGACCCGGTGCAGTTGTCCAAGATAAGTCAGATTCATTAAATCTCTGACGTGCTTATTTCTCTCCATTGACTGTGGAGAGAAATGGACTGTTCTAGGGGATCCTAGAATTACTTGCTGAAATGGAGGCTTTTTTGTGTGTCTGTAGTTAGACGAGATGAAGCCCAGTATTTGTAACTAACTGACCTTAAAAACATAGCCAAAACCATCAAAGTTTAGTGTCTTGGTATCAAAGATGCACGTGCATACATCTGGCTCTCTGTTGTTTGATGACGTGCTAGTCCTTTACTTGGGAAAAATTAGGAGAATATTCTTTTTGACGATGAAGTTCACAGTGCAATTTGTGTCTTTTCTCTATTTGTGTGTCTTAAAGTCATACTACAAGTGATAGTGCCTGAGCAAACACTTGCAGTGTGTGGTTCTGACATGTCTGTCTTCTGATAACTCATTTTCAAGTCATTAAAAGAAGACTGTATTGTAAAATGGACAGTCTGCAACAGAGTTATGTTGATTTGAAGATAAAATCCTCAAACAGCTTTTGACAATTTTCCCCCTTTATTTAAAATTTTTATTTAAAATGCTGGCTAGTGTAAGGACAAGATAATGTAGCAATCAGTTGAATACAGAGCAAATTTATAGCAGATCCGGTATTGGACTCGTTCAGATGATATCCACCATTGGATAGTCGAGTAGTCATGATAAAGGCGTTTGCTTTGTCAGCCAAGGAGTGGAAGAACAGTCTGTCTTCTTCCCTGTGTTTTCCATGTGAAATTCTCTGCCATGATTATATGCCAGCTCTTGTCAGACGACTGGCCCTAGACCCAGTTGTTCTTTATATACCGTTTTCAAGTAATATAGTAAAGAAGCAATCTTGATTTGTTAATTTGTACATTGCTTGAAGTCTAGTTCTTTTCCATCTGCTCTGCAATCTGCTGCTGTGATTATATTATGAGAGAAGCCAATCAAATCCTCAGACCAGCTCCTGAGTTGTCATGCCACATTTTCCTTCCATTTCTTCTCAAAGGTACCTGTGAGCATGGTAGATCATTGTTTCTTAACAACTCCAACAGTTTCTATATCTCAGTCTGGTTTTATAGACTGCAGCAAGACTGATATACACCAGTCATCTTCAACAGATACAAAACCAAATACACAAAACAGTAAGATATTTCCTGTACTTTTGCACCTGTAAGTAGCTTTAAAGAATACATTTTTCTCATGTCTGAGTTTCCTAATTAATTTTGGTGGAGGGACAGAGTATTGGCTATGTGTGTACAGAATGTGGAACTTGGATAAGATTTTAGAACAAAATATTTGCAGAGTAAGTGTTTCAGAAGGATCTTATTTAGGGTTCACTTGTGGCTGTATCAAATTGTAGTATCCATCTTCAATCTGAATAAACTCTTGTTTTTTTGGGCTGAATTATAGTTTCTGCTGACATGGTTCTTTGAAAAGCCTAGTATGGCTGACATGATAATACCATTTTCGGTCTTCATAAGACTCCTGTGCAGTTATTTGTGCCATTGCATGCTGATGTTCTGGGCTGGTATGTGCTCTCAATTCCTTGAACAAACTGCAGTTTCAGTCTCCTTCTATCTGCACACACCCTTATAGAGCAAAGCGTGTGTAAGCAGCAATATGCACTAAAATAACATTATAGAAAGCTTGGACCTATTCCTTTGTTTGAAATTGAGATTTTAACTTAGTGCTTTTCAAAGAAGGAAGCATCTCTCTGTTTTCCCTCTCACATCCCTTCCATTCTGGGCTCTGACCTTTCTTCCTTTTCAGATATTTCGTACTTGAAATGTATTTCTGCTTTTCCATTTATCTTGTCATTTCCCTTCCATCAACTTTGTCAGTCCAGTTTCCCAGCTGTCCTACCCTTCTTCCTTCTTTTAAGTATTTTTAATATACTGCTTTCCATATTGCATATGATTTTCTCTGATTTTGGCTGATTGATGGTCTCCCTGTGGCCCTCGTCAAATTCAGTATTCAATAACTTGGCATGCTGAGGGATCCCAGCACCCACTGGTGGAATCCATGGAGCAGGTATGAGAGCGGTTCCTGTTCATGAAGAAGTAACTGAGGAGAGATTCTCCAAGGGCCTTTGCTCCACTTATTTTAGGCTTTGCCTATATACCACAGAAAGATCCTATAGGAAATAGAATTTATATTTTAAATTAACTTTACTCTTAGCATTTTGACTTGTTTTGTCTCTCAATGTCAAAAAAAATAACATATTCTGCATAAGCAATATATGCCTATGTGTATGTTTAACTTTTGTATTATTTATATGAATATAAAATACTTACATTTGTCTTATTTTGTGGAGGATATTTAACAAATACTAAACTATGTAATGATGTGGAGTTAAAAATGAAGTGCTGTCTTCTTTCTTCAAACTGTTCAGGGTGATTTCTAGCAGCGTATACTTTATTTTATTGAACTCTAATCACAGGACAGGTTGTTTGCATAGAAGTATTCTGTGCCAAATCCTTGGCTGCTTTAGCACTGTGTTAAATGGATGAGGTCGTGGCATAATCAAAAGAGACCACTTGAACTAGAGACCCAGGACAGTCCATTGTAAAGTGCACTCATTCCCTAGTGCCCTTTCAAATTTTGTTCAAACATTTAAGTAATGTTAGCTTTGCTTTTGATAAAGGATTTAAGTTTAAATATATAAGTTTAAATAAACATAACTTAAAATAAACAATCTTTATGCATAAATAAGGCCTTGACCAATCTGATATAATGCCAGTTAGCCCTGTTTAGCATGAAGGGTTGGACTACTTCATCCCTTGAGTTTCCTTCCAACCTCATTTTTTTCTGTGATTTTACCTGCTTTATTTAATTATTGCTAATTGCTTATTTGATAGCTCTGTCAATAATCTAGTACTTAAGAAATCTTCATCTTATCCTCAAATTTCCATGAAGTCCAATCTCCATTCTACTAATTCAGCAAACATCTCACAAGCTGCACTGCAGGTTTTACTTACTCACTCTTCCTTTCTTAGTAAATTTATACTTCTGCATGCAAAGTAGCAGGACTCTGCCCTACCATCCATCCATTCAGTCTCACGTGTTATCACCGGGTGGTCTTGTTTCTGACTCATTCATTTCAAATATCACTTGTCTGTATAGAGAATAATTCAAAGAAATACTGATTTCAAAAATATCAATTTAGTTGAATCACCTGTTCTACAACCTTGACACTTCTGTAATATTTTTTACAATTTTAACAATCATGATAGAAAGTGTTAGATGGGTTTGGATAATTTAAATCAATCATTACAGGACCTGCACAATTTATTTTACTCATTCTCTCACAACTTTGCCTACATACTATGGAATTGGTTCATAAAAAAACATGAGAAGTGTCTTGTGAAACAATAATATTTAAATAGAAAACAAAAAATTGGTAAATCAATTTTGATACTATTCGGATGTCATTAAGCGTTAAATTACCTTACTGTTGAAAGATGACTGTTTCCATATCTGTAGTTAAACTCTGAATCCTCTAAAGGAATATCTGACCTTATTCTGTATTGTAGTTTGAGGTAGAAATGCATTTTTCTGAAAGAAAAAACGTGCGCAATAAATGCTAATCCAAAGTTATTTGGACGTGACTTTTTCAGTCTTCCAAGAATTTTTGCAGATTAGAAATATTTCCTGTCCCAAACCAGCAAAAGGAATTAAAATAATGAAAATCCCTATAATATGCAGATTTGGGAGGAAAGCTGGAATGATCGTAGAAACAGGTTAAAGAACTCAAGCTAAATATTTCTAAGTATGAGTAACTAAATTTTTAAATCAAACCACAAGATTATTTTCAATTTGAGAACTGGCAAGTTTTTTGAATTCTGTAAATATGCTCATATTTTCAGATTTTTAATATTTTCCCCCAAGCTATTAAAAGCAATATGTTCCTTCAAGTGATTGCAGACTCTGCATGACCTACCATTTTTTAATAATAGTAAAATGCTCCTGACCATTTCTTACTCCTGATAACTTTGAAGAAAGAGACAGAGGTACCAGCAGCACTGGCACTACAAGCACACAAGCCAAATTGAATATCTTCATATCTTACATAAAAGGTAATGTGAATGGATTTGAAATTGTCATTTAAAGCCTGTGTGTCAGGGAAGTCACCCTCTAGCCTCTAAAGGATGTCTCCTCTGCTTCAGATACTCTGACATGTCTCTGCAGCAAAACTCTGGGAACAAAGATGTCAAAATTAAAACTTACCACACTGTACTGATTTAGTAAAAGAAAATAAAAATCATTTTAGCCTATTTAGCAGCAATTACACTCCTCCACCACACATTTACATACTTTGATGCAAATTGTAAGGTGAGTCATATGTCAGTCTCCACTGCTTTAAGAATGGGCATCCATATGCAGGTTGTATTCATCTGTATTTCCAATTATTTCTCGAGTTCAAACTCCACACAAAAGGTTCGAATATTGGTCCAACATTTGCTGCAGTGAAACATCTCACCTTGTTCCAGTCTCAAATGTGTAGGTTCTTGCAGTGTCTTCCAGTGTTCAGTAAAACACTGGAAGTCCCCTGGTCCATGCTGAAAGGACAGTCCTTTGGCCACTCGTCATTCAGCTGCAGAGTATCAGTGGTTCCTGAAAATAAAGTGTTGAAAGAAGGCACATGATCCTTGCTTCACCCAAGGATCTACAGTAGACCCTTGAAATTCAAACTAATATTAGTCTTTATGAAGCCTTAAAACATTATCATTAAGGGAAAAAAAATCTACTTTGTTTATAATAAATTATTTTTTAAAAAAGTAAACATAAGGAATTTTCACAAATTTATTTTACATTGTGGGCTTACAATTTTTTTCAGACCCAGCTCAAATTCTTTTTAGTTATGGTTGTTCAGAATCTGTCAGCAGACATTCTGTACTGGCATTTCTTTGTTCCTTCAATTCCACTTGATTAACTTACGATGACGTTGTTTGTAGTTTTCTGGCATTTCATAATTTTAATTTATAAAAAAAAAAAATGTTTATCAATGGTTCAGGGAAGTTTAATATATTAAAGAATGATGAATATGTAAAGTTGGATTATCTGCTAATACTTACAAGTTTCTACTAAAATTCACTAAAATATATTTCTGCTTTCACTTACCCAATTGGGCTGCTACTCGCAGGCAGAGTCCATTTAGTGTTTTGTACCAACTGTGAATTGTTCTAACTTCCTCTTTCTGAATAGCACTAATACTGCAGTTACTAGTTTATTCAGCATTATAGAAATGCATTTAAACTTCTCTGGTATCCCTAAAGTTGAAATGGATAGAAAGTACAAAGTTCTTGCTGGAATTTACAGAAGTTTTAAATGTTATCAAAGCACTTGGTCAAAGTGGTGAAGTTCCAACTACATAATTTAATTTTGTTTATATTCTGGCAATGATGTGAACAGTTGTTTTGGGGTGTTTTTTTTCAAGTGAATCATTTTTTTTCTTGCAACTGCCAGTTCTGAAAGTATTGCTGCACATCTGTCCTTATTCCTTCTTTGCTGTACTGAAGTGTCAACACCGGGAACAGATGCGTGTAAGCCGTCCCATTCTGAAGAGTTCAGCCAGTGCAGCATCATTCAAAGCCATTCCTACCAGGATCTTGACAAGTTTAAAAACAAAGCAAGTACTTTTTTAAAAGAAAATGTTTTACTGCATCTCTCTTGTGCTAAATTACTAACCTAACTTAACCTTCCCAAACACATTGCTTGTTACATTCCTTAGTTTCTGTTAATGTTATTTTCAAATTTTAGTAGCTATTTTTAAAATGTCACCTGCCAAAACAAATTATCTGCATTTTAAGATAAGCAAACCTATATTTAACGGAATGTTACATTAAAAAAAAATCCAAAACAACAACAAAAAAAAAAAAAAAAAAAACCAAAACCCAAACCCAGTTACAACATTTTTTCTAAATTTAGAAGCTCTGAGCATACATTTTTCTTCAAAGTACACGTGTATAATTTAGCTTGCTGTTTAGCAACTTGTTGAAAATCAGCACTCGTCATCCTGCTCAGGATGCGTACGGCAAGGGCTGAGACTGCAAACTTGTATGTCTGCAGAATGTGTTACAGTATGATGAGACAAGATCCTCTTTAAACCTTCAAAATGGGTTCAAAATAGGCCACTTGTCCTATTTTTGTCCTTGGGCACCTGTGCTAGCATTTTGGAACTTCTTACCATAAAACTATTTTGATATTATAGTATATAGGCAAACGGAGTGAATCAAATAAGGCATGTAATGTACCAGCTTGTACTACAGTCTTGTGGATTAGTTGCAGAATTTTACTAGCCTATTAAAAGAGATGGTAAAAAGTGGCACAGTTCTCTTAACTTGTTTGATTGTCCACTAAAGCAATTTTCAAGATTTACTTAACAGTAAGTAAATATCTTAATTCTCTCCTGTACTATCAAACAGGCATGTAAGATGCAACCCTTTATTTCATTGCTTCAGTAAAAAAAACTTATGCAGTGGTAACAGAGTTTAAGTGGAAGCATAAACAGCTACATATAAGCAGGTGCAGTGCTTGTG
The DNA here is from genome assembly GCA_017639485.1 of Pluvialis apricaria. Classification (NCBI taxonomy): domain Eukaryota; kingdom Metazoa; phylum Chordata; class Aves; order Charadriiformes; family Charadriidae; genus Pluvialis; species Pluvialis apricaria. Next base: position 188,610,419 of record CM030007.1, on the reverse strand, counting down.
TCTGTGTGTGTGTGATGGGGGCTGGTAAGACTGTGCTATGGATCTTTAGGTGAGCATTCATCTATTAGCACAGTAGTATTAGTGTTTCAGGTAACCTGCCCTTGGCTGAGTAGTTTAACGGTTATTTGCTGCAGAAAGATGCCAAATACACTCTGCAGCCTTTGTTTTTCTTTTGTCTGACTAAACAGAATATACATGCGGTGATACACATTGCAAAAGAACAGCAAAAATCCTGGAAAATTCGGAAAAGGCGTCTCATCAGGCACCTTTTATGCTTTTTCCCAGACTATCCTGTCCATATGAAGTGCTTTGTAGTGGATACTGTACATTGTACAGCACTTTCTTCAGAGTACTTACATAATGATTGAGAAAGTTGCTCATCTGAGAGGGGAGAAATTCAGGTTCAGTTCTCAACTCAGCTGCTGGTTCTCTCTGATTTTATTTATGTCATTTAAGGTTTCACGTGAAAGAAGATGTAGGTGTAGCAAAACCTTTCATTTAAACTTGCTGGGAGTATGTGCTGGCACTCACCAGTTTAGCTTTAGCCCACAGTGGAGAAACACTTTTGAATTTGCAGATCCCTAAGATTTTCCCAGGAGAGATGCAGACTTTCACATCTCCTGGCAGTAGCCCTGCCATTATGAGTTGCTTTTGCAAATCCTTTAGAAGTAAGCTGTTGGCCCTTAGTGATGCTGTATGTGAAAACCATCTAATAATAAACTCCTGCTCTGGATTGCTGTCAAATCTATTGATTAAGGAAGCAGCCTAGGAAGACTAGCATCATTAGGCAAAAATTAATCTGTATGAATACCACCTGGTCCCTAAAGAGAAGTCCAGACTGTATTGGGCATCAAGTGCTTGAGGATTGTTGGCATAGGATCCACAAAAATCCACACAGGGAACAAGAAACTCCTACAAATTTCAATAAAGAAGGCGTATTATGGACAGAAATGTATTTTAAATCCTGTCCCAACTTGCCTGAAGCACCTTAACTGGGACTGTACTTGTCATCTAATCCAAACGCCTGTCTGGACCAGTGGCATCCATGTCCCTTCTCTAAAAGTGAATGTCTGTCTTGCATGTAAAAGATGGTATTTGTACAAGACATGGAATATGCAGCTTCTGTTACCCCTTACCTAAAGGAGACCGAAAGGCAGTTTTCTTGTCCTCTTGGAGAGTGCCATATACAAAAAACCTACTGTCCTAATAGGAGTTTGTCATCACCTTTTCTTTTCTTACTGAGAGTGAGACACAATTCTTTGTTGAACCACTGTCCCTTGGAATAGGGATTGGATCTCATGTGTTCCCTACCATTTAAGTTATGTGCATTACATTGCACTCTTCTACATTAACAAACAGAAATGCAATTGCTGTGTTTTTCAGTGGGCCTTGTCTTCTAGGCAGGCTTGCAAAACACTTCACAGATGGAGCTCCGCAGGCAAACCAAGTGGAGGAATAACCACTTTATAGATATCAATCAATATAGGATGTGAGGTAGAAGCCAAATAGCTTATTCCTGTGGAGAGTGAGAAGCTCCTGTACATGCCTAGCAGCAGAACTTTAAATGGCTTGGGAGCTTTAAAAGCCAAGTCCCCAGAGTAAGTTAGGCAGCCCTCAGGCCTGTAGATTGATGAGCAAAGGTTTTGAGAATCACAGTTCTGTTGCCCGATTTAAAAAAAACCCGTGTACAACTAAGTTACCAACCAGCAGTGCTCAGTTACAGCATCAATCTATCAGTCTCAGGTGTTCTGTACTGTGCCATGGATCTGTCTCACTGTGGCCAAGCCATTTTTGCATCCTAGTTTTGTTGTGTCTTGGAGGTTAGCCTGCTGAGCCTCTTGTGGCTGTTACCTCTTTGATGTCTTGTCAAGCAAAATCCCTGATTCAGTGCCTCTTAATTCTCTCTGTTCTGGTGTCATAGAAGAAGTTTCTTCTGTACCTCCGAAGCGTGCACTGGGGATGGTTAGGGACTGTATGACTAGCTGTTGTGCTCTCCGTACTGTTTGTAGGTAGCTATGCATTATGCCATTTTCATTATGATATGCCAACTTACAGGTCAGCAGGTCTTCTTGTCTCTGTGCATCTTACAGATCCCCGTGGCTCTGACTTCACTTTCTTGCAGTAGAGGAATACCTTTTCAGCTGAGCAAAGTGCTACCAAGTGTCTCATTTGCCATTGTGTCGGCTTAGAGTGACAAATATGGATCAGGAACTGCATCTGCAGTCTTCTATGTATGTTTTCAGTTATTCTGACAGTCTTTGCCTCTGCTAAATTAAGAGTAATGGAAGCTTGTGGTGCCACATCTAAACACATACTTCTTTTCAGCCTGCATGAACTCGCATGCCATCATTTGCTGGCCATTGTCAAGGCATTTCACTTGCCAGGTGCACCAAGGAAGATGAGTACCATATAGATAAGCAGCTATTTAGGGGGAATGCCAGATAATAAAACCACCTCAGAAAAGGGTGTATCAGACTGCAGAACATGTACAGACTTTGTCACTTAACCTAAAAGACATCTAGGCCTTCCTCCTTTTCGAAGAGCCTTAAGTTGCCACTATTTACTTCTTGTAGGCTCTGTACAGAACATGCCCTGGGTGCCATGTGCCAGCCCAGCGCTTTATACACTCTAGCGTAGAAAAAGCCAGCTGAAGGGTAGTTAAGATGCACCAAGGTTGCCAAAATGGCATTAAAAGGCAACTAAAACCTCCCCAAAGCGTCTGTGTTCTCATTGCAGTCCACAGAGACCTAGGGTTCAGTTCAGATGCATCTGGGTTGTCAGATGTGTCATAGGCCTTACAAGAGTTTCAGAGCTCTTTGGATTATCATCTGGAGACCAGGATATGTCACAGAAATGTACCTGGAATGATTTAGTCTTATAGGTTTGGCAATACCTTTTGGTATCTGAACATACTGTTTTGACGTGCTAGCCATTCTGCAGTAACATAAGGCAAACAAATCCTTCACCCAGCATGTCTACAGTAGCATAAGGACAAATCATGCTCTAATCTGCATTGACTATTCTAACTAGGGCTTCATTGAGAGTTTGGATCCTTGTCTTACACTTAAATTTAAGTGTCTAAATTCAAATTATATCCCAGTTATATTCCTGTGATGGTCAAGAAAACACCATCTCAGCACTGAGTTTCAGCCATGACTTTCATTCCAGTGCCTAGAACAATGTTGATAGCACCACAGTGGCTTGTACATCTTTATCCAACTTAAAATTAAAAATGTTCAGTTTGCTTTTATTTTGTTCGCCATTTTGGCAGCTGCTAACGTGTCATCCTTCTTTCAAAAAACGCTCTGATATCTTCCTTTCTTTGAACATTTTCTCTGAGCTAGTGCTGTTGTTTCCCTCTGTCTGTTCTGTGCACTCTCTGCTGCTAACTCCGGAAAAGCAATTAAATACATCGGACTTATATCTTTTTACTGATTCGTTGTTATTAACTTACCTTTTGCAACAACATGGATGTAGGCAATACCTTATGATGGGATTTTTTGGACTCTGTTTTAGAACTATGTGTCTCAAGTCTCTTTTGTCTTTTGGTTCCTCTGTTTTGTCTTCTGTCAAAATTGTGATCCACCTTCCATAAGCCTGCAAAGAGCAATTTCACTGTCTTTGCAGCTTCCAGTCTTATTGTCAAAGGTTAATAGTGGGTTTGTCCCAAATCCCAATCGCAAATTTGTCCTTTATCTATAACATTCACAGGTATTGGTTCCTCAGCCTTTAATTATTTACACTTATCCTGTCTGTTTCTGAAGAGATTTTTACTCTCTTACGAGCTTTAACTGCTGTGTTTTTCCACTTGGTGTTTTCTTAGTTTGTGCTATTCATGCAATATGAATGTACCTTGCTACAGAATACAGGTATGGCAAAGCAAACAGAAGCCTTTTGACAAGCTATGGAAAATCTGGGCTGACCAGAACAGTTAACTGGAATCCAACAGGTATTAGTTCACCTGCAAGGTGTTGACATGGGTCGTAGCCAGGAAGCAGAGTAACCAATTCGTGAAAACTGCTCGAGTCACTAGCTAAAGCTAGAAAAAAGTGGGGATTTTTCCACAATAGAATTAGTTTTACTTTTCATACTGTTAAAATATATATCCTGGTAACATCATCAGGCAAGCATGTTTATTTTGAATATGTCAGCTACTCTCACTTATATTTAAACTAAACCCTGAAAATAAAAAATGGAGGCTTTTTTCATTTTTAGCAGAAAAAAATCCATATTTTAAAAAAGGCAATTTCTTTTGGTGTTTTGAAATGAAAATAATACTGCAGAGAGCATAAAAGACATGGAATGTAATGCTGATAGTTAATAAAATAGCTAATAAAATAGCATTGTATTTCATTGCTATTTCTAATAAGATAATGACAGTGCTAAAAATATTTTCGCTGTTCCATAAAATGTTGTGGCTGTATTTTAATCAGTAAATGCACTTAAAATATACACAGAATATGTTCTTAAGAGTTTCTTTACAATATGCTATTTTAACTCTAACTGAAGGTCTGTCAATTCAAATGTTTAATTTAGGCATTAATTGCTTATAGACTACGATGCACAATTTCTACTAGGCTTCTTGCATGCTTTCATGTTTCAAATTACAAAAAGGACTGTAAGGATGATTTAGTGCATTCAAGGCCTTCTATATATTTCTATGTATTTGTCTGGTTTGATATCTCTTCTACTTGTTAATACCTGCATATAGCGATCGGTGACCTCCTAGCCTTTTTGGATAACCCGTCTTGTGTACCTCAGTCTGCCATGGATGGCTGTGGCAGGCCCTCTATATGCGGCGGTGCTATAGGAGTTACTCAACTGGCCTGTTTTTCAGGAGCGTTGTGCAAATATTCATTTAGTTTCTGTACACCTGTAATCATATATAGTGCATATGAGAATGTATAGTGCATATGAGAATGTATAATGCATATGAGAAATGGCAATAAAAATGGTGAGAACTGTGGGGGTTTGTATGTGTTTCACACTGATGGAAAAGATAAAGGTATGGGTTGTTTTTGGGGGCCAGTCCTTACAACTGACATTCATGGCGTGCCTTTTTTGTTAATGAGACATCTGCTTTGGGAATGCAGACTCGGTAATTTTTTGCCTTCATGGATGCTACAAGAACAGCATACCCAAGATGCAGGAAAAAAAAAAGGAATTCCAAATGTTTCCTAGTTACAAAGAGGCTTGGAGAATATATATAGAACGGGTCTACTTGCTGGCTCTCACAATCTTCCCTAGGTATCTGCTGTTGCCCTTTCCTGGAGACAGGGCATTGGAACAGGGAGACTTTAGGCTGACCCAGTGTAGCTGGTTTTGTGTTCTCACATCCTAAATCACAACATGACAAATTTAGAATGTTGGTGATCTTATTAACTACATGGAAAGTAATTAAAAATGGTTTGGAAAAAAAGTTTATTTTTAATTCCGGCAGAAAATCTGAGCCAGCCAGAGATTTTAAAAAATGGATGGTATTTTTGTTAGTGATATACTAGCTGAAAGGTCACAAAATGTGTATAATGAAAAGAGCCATTAGGGTTTGCCATTTTACATGTGTCATGAAACTAGTCAATGACATTAATATTTCTACTCTAGAACATATTAACTTGTATCTAAGAAATGATACAGTGCTGTGCATGGATTTGTGCTAGCATGATCCTCTATCCTAATCAAATGCTTAGATTTTAATAGGAGTGCCCCAGAAAGTGGGATCAGGTTGCACTGATCCAGCTGAAGGGGTATGGTCCGTTAGCTACCAGACGTTACAACATTTGGTATATAACAATGGTAAGATTTGAACAATGGATAACGGAATGTTCAAGGAAGTTGTTACATGCAACTGGGTCATTTGTACGTGCCCTTAAATAGGTATAACATTATATAATGTTATTATGCAATGCATTCCTACAAAGAGGAAGGCAGGCAGAAAAGCCAGGAGGCCTGCGTGGATGAACAAGGAGCTCCTGGAACTGACCAAAAGAAAAAAGGAGGCCTACAGGGAGTGGAGACAGGGCCGGGTAGCCTGGGAGGATTACAGAGGAATCGTTCGAGCAGCTAGAGAGCGGGTTAGACAAGCTAAAGCCCAGCTAGAACTAAATCTGGCCAGGGACATTAAGACAAACAAAAAATCCTTCTATAGGTATATCAGCGAGAAAAGAAAGACTAGGGAAAATGTAGGCCCTCTCCGGAAGGATACGCAAGAACTGGTCACCCGGGACAGCGACAGAGCTGAGGTACTCAATGACTTTTTTGCCTCAGTCTTCACAGACAAGGACAGCAGCCGCGCTGCCCAAGACGCACATTGCAAAGGAGAGGATTGGGAAAATGGAGCACCGCCCACTGTAGATGAAGATAAAGTGAGAGACCACCTGAGGAACCTGAAGGTGCACAAGTCCATGGGACCTGATGAGATACATCCGCGGGTCCTGAGGGAACTGGCAGATCAAGTCGCGAAGCCACTAGCCATCATATTTGAGAAGTCGTGGCAGTCTGGCGAGGTTCCTGCCGACTGGAAAAGGGGAAACATAACCCCTATTTTCAAAAAGGGAAACAAGGAAGACCCGGGGAACTACAGGCCAGTCAGTCTCACCTCTGTGCCTGGCAAGATCATGGAGCAGATCCTCCTGGAAACTCTGCTGAGGCACACAGAAAACAAGGAGGTGATTGGCGAGAGCCAACATGGCTTCACCAAGGGCAAGTAATGCCTGACAAATTTGGTGGCCTTCTATGAAGGGGTTACAGCAGCAGTGGACAAGGGAAGATCTGCTGATGTCATCTACCTGGACTTGTGCAAAGCGTTTGACACTGTCCCACACGATATCCTGGTCTCTAAATTGAAGAGACATGGATTCGATAAATGGACCACTCGGTGGATAAAGAACTGGCTGGATGGTCGCACTCAAAGGGTTGCGGTCAACGGCTCTGTGTCCAAGTGGAGAGCAGTGACGAGTGGCATTCCTCAGGGGTCGGTACTGGGACCCGTACTGTCCAACATCTTTGTTAGCGACATGGACAGTGGGGTAGAGTGCACCCTCAGCAAGTTTGCTGATGATACCAAGCTGTTTGGCGAGGCAGACACGCTGGAGGGGAGGGATGCAATCCAGAGGGACCTGGACAGGCTGGAGAGGTGGGCCCAAGCCAACTTCATGCAGTTCAACAAGGCCAAGTGCAAGGTCCTACATCTGGGTCGGGGCAATCCCAAGCACAAATACAGGCTCGGCGGAGAATGTCTGGAGAGCAGCCCTGTGGAGAAGGACCTGGGGGTGATGATTGATGAGAAGCTCGACATGAGCAAGCAGTGTGCGATCGCAGCCCAGAAGGCCAACCGTATCCTGGGCTGCATCAAAAGAAGTGTGGCCAGCAGGTCAAGGGAGGTGATTCTGCCCCTCTACTCCGCTCTCGTGAGACCCCACCTGGAGTACTGCATCCAGCTGTGGAGTCCCCAACATAAGAAGGACATGGACCTGCTGGAGCGCGTCCAGAGGAGAGCCACGAGGATGATCAGAGGGCTGGAGCACCTCTCCTATGAGGAGAGGCTGAGAGAGTTGGGGCTGTTCAGCCTGGAGAAGAGAAGGCTCCGGGGAGATCTTATTGCGGCCTTCCAGTACCTAAAGGGGGCCTACAGGAGAGCTGGGGAAGGACTTTTTACTAGGGCATGTAGTGATAGGACGAGGGGGAACGGCTTTAAGCTGGAAGAGGGCAGGTTTAGATTAAACATTAGGAAGAAGTTTTTCACTTTAAGGGTGGTGAGGCACTGGAACAGGTTGCCCAGAGAGGTTGTTGAAGCCCCATCCCTGGAGGTGTTCAAGGCCAGGCTGGACGTGGCCTTGGGCAACCTGGTCTAGTGAGAGGTATCCCTGCCTGTGGCAGGGGGGTTGGAACTCGATGATCTTCAAGGTCCCTTCCAACCTAAACCATTCTATGATTCTATGATTCTATGATTCTATGATTCATTCTATGATTCTATGATAAGGAGCGTTTACAGGTGTTTTGAAAACAGATACCACTTGGGAAGTTTAAAAATAATTGCTATCATTATTTAATGTGTTAGAACTTGAGGAGAATCATCTCCTCCTCAACACTAGAAAAGTCTTTTAGCAAAGGATATGAGTATATTAAAAGCTGTGATTTTTTCACAAAGGTTTTGTTACAGCACAAGTAAGTTTACCTTCTTAATTGACCTTACAGCATCTTGATGAACATGCAAGTAGAGGTCAAATTATTGTGTGATGTTTTAAATCCTATCTGTTGCATTATTTAAGCAGAATGGAAATGTTTCTTTTGGATTTAAGTAAAATATATCTATAAAAATACATTGTATAAATCCAGAAGTTGCGACTTTTCACTGAAATTCTGCAAAGCTTGCTTGCAATGTTGCGTTAAAAAAAACATGTGGTTGTATAACTGGTAGAGTGAAAAGTCAAGTGGCTCAATTATCTTTTTAAAGAGAATTTAAAGATTTTCGTTTTTCTTCATATAGATTTTGCAAAGTTACTGGTTCCGAGAATGTTGCAATTCCATTTGTACAAAGGAAGAAGTAAAAAGTGTAAAATAGTTTATATTTACAGAAGCCTTACATAATCCTAAAGCTTTTGCCTATCATTATTTTAACACCTTCAGAAGAGACATGGGCTGTACAATCAGATTCACGTTTCCATTTCTAATTGGAATTGGCCCATCCTGGTTCAGTACTATGTCAAGACACAGATTTAGCAAAAAAAATTGATTATGGAAGAAATGGGAAATCTTTCATAGCTAATCATACATTTTGTCACTAAAGCAAGTTCTTTATAACTGCATTAAGCAAACGTGTATAGCTTACAGTCTGTGTTCTTGTTTCCACAGTGCATACATTATAACAGACTTCATGGGCATCAGGAATGAAAATTTTATGAAGGTAGCTGCAGTTGGGACATGGATGGGAGATTTTGTCACAGCATGGATGGTAAGAAACGTAATATTACATTTTAAAAGAAAAGAAAAGGAATATGTTGGTTGGTTTCAAGGGAAAGAGGAGAGGAGAAGAGAGAAAACTCGATTTCTTAAAGTATTCAAGTATTTCAACTCAGACAAGTAGAAAGTTAACAAAGGCAAAGTAGCATAATAGCAGGGTGTTTAATTAGCTGGGAGTCCAGAAGAGTTTCAGTTAAAATGTATCAGAGCAGTATTTCATTTCTTCTGCTGTGAGTGGGAACGTTGCCATTGACTTCTGTGAGGACAACATGGTGGCCCTTCTTTGCTATGAAAAAACATGACTTTCTATCTGGTGAAAGAGTGAGCAATGGCTAGAGATAAACAAGTCTAATAAAAAGGATGAAAAAAGAAGAAAAATTAACTGAAAGCTGTAATAGAGAACGATGGAGATGAGAGAGAGAAGGCAAGCCGTTTACATCCAAGAATTTGAAGGTAGCCTGTTTGAAGTGAAACTATGAGTTTAAGTTTGTCTCTAATTTAGGATTTTGAAGAATAAAGTTTTACAAGAGATTAAATGTGTTAATGAGGCTCACTCGGATTATAATTGTTGTAAAGGTTCTCTCCTGAAATACGGATTAATGAAAGAGAACCAGAAAATGACAGCTAACTGGAAAAAAGATGAAGCATGTGCACTTGTGTTTTTATTGTTCAGGAAAAGTATGCCTTAAACACAAAATGATAAAAAGTGAATTCATTTGCATTTATTTCTTTTTTTTTAAAGTAAGATTAGGTTTTTATGATTAGTCTAGGTAAGAATTTTAACAATTATGACTGTGACATTAATAACTGAAGAGAGAATGACATTCATTTAAATTAGGGAAAGAAGCCCATGATTTTTAAGCTTGCAGAATAGGTTTTAATTAATTTAAATTATTTTTTTCTAATAACTCACTGATACCTCTGTTTGTTAACTCAAAATAATCAACATCATTTTAGAGGGATTCATTAACACAGGGAACATTGCCTGAAGGTGGATGTTCATATCACGTAAACATGGATGGAAAAGATCTCAGCTCTGTATGTAGCTAGTGACTGCAGTAATCTGATGTAAGCAAAGAAACAAGCCAAGCTGGATGAATTTTAGGACTGTGGTATGTGTTAGGAGAAAACACTATAGGAATAGTTTCAAGCAGGAATGTCTGTAAGATGCTAAGACTATAGTCTATAAGTAAGAATAGTCTTAGAAGGGTCATCCGAGTTTCTGTCAGTTTGTCTTCTATCCTCCTCATATTTGGAACATACTGTACAACAGATAAAAGAAAAAAAAGCATCAAGGATTTTTTCAGCATATTGTTCAGTGTGCGTCAGTGGTTTGTCCGAGACAAATTGTGCTCTGTGAGATGGTGGTGGCCATGAAAAGCAAGTACAGAGCAAATCGTCTGTACATACATTACAGTAAGGACATTGCAGAATCGGTGCATTGACTGATGTTGACAATTAATGTGGACTTTTTGTGAATCAGTAATAAAATTCATGGCTACTTCTGAATACCTTTAGCTTTACCCCTTTTTTAATGGGCTTCCACAGCTTTATCCCACTATGGAAGGAAAGATGATGCATAAGCTAAGCTGAATTGAGAGGGGTCACATTCATCATACATGCGTGACTTAAAGTGCTACATTAGGTGACATTCCATTATTTTAGTCCCTTATTTTCTCATTTCCTTGAAAAAAACTGTTACGTGCAGCACTATATAAAGCATGGAAATATCTGGATTCAAGAGGCATGAGAATCCTGATCTTTTTCTGTGCACTTAAAGCCCTCTCAGGTCTTTTCAGCAATGGAGGCACAATTGGATTGTGCCACAGCAGATTCCAGTGAAGGATGGAGTTATCACTGAAGAATGGGAGAGAAGTTGGGAGAGACTGCAGAGGCGGTTTGGAAAGGGGAAGCTGTAAACTAGGCTGGTTCTGTTAGCTTTCAAGAAAAGCAGAGGGTATGGGATTGGAGGGTCAATGTATTTTAGGACATGCTTTAATTGCACGAAGAGAATTAAGAGGTGTGGTGATTGGTGTTTAGATCTGCAGAGCAAAAGAGAATAGTGAGATTGCTACTGCAATGCAAATCTCTAGGCGAAGTATATGAATCAGTCAATGGAAATTAGTGTTTAAGGGCAGCTAAGCCTAGGAACATCAAGAAAAGCTACAATGTCAGGTAGAGAGGTATTAGTAACAGAGAAGAGTGGACATGTACATTGCTGCATGAGCATGTACATTGGTGCAAACCTCCCACACAGCCTAACTTTAGCGACCTTATTCTATATGAACAGAAATTATCATGTTGTGTATAATATTTGAATTTGCTTGACTTTTTGCATGTCAAGCCCAGCATAGAATTGATACCAAAGTGACATGAGACTTCTGTGGGATTATATTTTATGAAGTTCTCCAATCCTGTTTGGAAACAGGAAAGAAAAAATGAACCTGTAAAGGAACCTTTGCACATCTTCCCATTCACATCAGTGTTTGTATTTTCTCATGTTTAAGAAGTTTCTGTAAAGAAGCCATTCATCCTTAGACTACAAAGGAGAAGATGAAAAAGCAGATGTAGCCTTCACTTCAGTATATTTGAACCATGCTGGAATTAAGAACTTATTCCCTGTTTAATTGGAAACTTTGGAAATAAGCAGCAATAGAGCTGAACAGATGGGATTCCATTCTAAAAATGAGTAATCAATAAACAATAATATTGCCCTAGTACGGTGAGGAGAGGCTTATTAAATCAGAAAAGTGATTGAAATGGGAAAATATGTTTTGGATTGCTGTTTGTTTTGGATTTAAAAGGCAGAAGTGAGCCTTCCCCCTCAACACTTCCTAGCTCACTGACTAGTTTAGTGACAGGGTCTGACTCAATTCCTAATAAAACCAGCAATATTCTTTTTATTGAGTATAATGAGAACGGGGACATGCTATGGGTGCACAAGAGCTGCTCCTTCCTACCTCTGGACAGGAACTTCTGCTACTAATAATCATCTTTGCCAAAATCTGTACTAAGTGTTAGATGTTCCAGATAAGTCTGTGAAGAGGTGAATGGGTTCAATACACTAACCTTCTCTCTGCACTTTTTCCTCTTTGAAGCCAGGGAAGTATATTCTGCACCTGCTTTGACATGCTGTCCCGCTCTCATAAAACGTGCATTCTGTTCTCATGGAGAGTGCTTTTGAGGCAGACACCACAGGATTTGGCACAGTAGGATAGCTTTGAAAAAAAGGTTGGATTCCACCCAGGCAAGCCTATAAACTAGCAATTATGGCCGCGTTCTGGGAGAGAGTGAGCAAGGAGCTCATTCGCGGGCAGAATCTCTGATGATTAGTCAGGTGGCCTCCTGAAACCCTGTGTAAAAATGAAGAACCTGCTGCAGCTGTGTTTTTGTGAGGGAAGCAGTCCTGAGCGTGTGTGGTAAGGCATGCTCAGAGCATACCTACAGGAATGGATGGCACTGAACCTTGACACAGAGGGCAGAGTGCAACCAGAGCCTCCTCTGTTCTTTACAGCCTGCTGGTGAGGTGGAACAGCCTGCTTTCCTCCTTTTTTCCAGGCACTGCTGGCTTTTAGACTGTCAATACTGTTGTTCTCCACTTTGAGTGATGGCTCTTTGGGCTCTTCAGAGATTACGTATTGGCCCTGCACTATGAATGATACTCGCACCACATTGACAGGTTTGCTTACCAACTGTCATTGCCATTTATGTTAAAAACATATCCCTGCTTACAAGCCCTACATACATGTGAAAGGGTCTAAACAGTAGAAGTTTGTTACATCTTCCTTAGACCTTACTTGCAACGATTATCAGAAGCTGAAGCAGTCAACTTCAGCCAGAGGCTGATGCTAATTTCTATGAATGTATTGAGGCCTGATCCTCTTGACAATGGATCCTATTGCCATTTACGTTCCTTCTGAAAGGTAATTTAATTGAGATTCTTTTTTCTTTGTTAATTGCTAGAGGGAACTGAGAACATTTGAGAGATCACTGAGCAGTAGAGACTCTGCTGGCTCACATCATCAGAAACAATGAGAAACTCAAGGGATGGTTTAGTTTATTATTCATCAAAATAGTATTTGCCAAACCTGTACCAGCATGTTCTTTTTAACAAGGAGAAGCCAAGACTTCTCTGAGCACTGTGCTTTAGCACGGTACTTGGCACAATGTCTTAGAGGTGAATCATTGTCACAATTCCTGGATGTTCTTTCTGACACCTTCACTTGACTTCACTTTGATTCTTCCCTCGCTTGGGACCATGAAGACTCCCAGGACCATTTCTGTCTTTCATCATCTTAGCAGAGGAATTAGTAGGAAGTTAGGAAGTAGTACTTCCAGCATAGTCTGGATGGAAGGGTGATAGATCACTGCTTGTTCCACTGACCCATTATCCAGGACTGACATAGACACGTCCTATCCACTTGGATGGGTGCATATGGAGGTAGAAACCTTCTACCTAAGACTTCATGCCAGGACATAGTATTGGGATTTCAAAAGGTTATTACTGAGTGATGAATCCACACCTACCTTTCCTTATTAGTGGAACTGGATAGTGAGCCCCATATACACGAGGTTTCTGGGCTTCTGTGAAGTTTCTCAGGCAAAAGAGTCACATCATTGGGTGATCATACCTATACATCATGACATATAACTTGTGGTGGAATGCTGCTCTCCTTGATAAAGCTTATCTGTTCTTTTGCGAGAAGGATTTTCAGTGCTAGCTGAAAAAGCTCCAGGAAATGTACTTCTTGGGGCAAATGGATCAGGTTTCCAGAGGACAATTCTCACACCATTATGTGTTCTGGCTTTGCTAGTTGTGAAAGAAAGAGATTTTGGTTTGTTCTGTTCTTTTCATGCACATTTCTCTATTAGGCATTTTTTATCCTCATCCTCTGGTAAAGGAGGCTTCTGTATTTAACCGTTCTATGGGACTAGCATGTCTTATGTGCATGGTCACAGTGTAGCTAGTAGAGGGGCCTGTGGCTGGTTCATAAAGAATATTCTAGAGGGCTGAAGCTTGTCCGTATGGTCCTTGATACTATTAATATCAATAGCTGACAAGTTTAAGTGAATGGTTACTGCCATGCAAGCATACAGTAAATCTGTAGACTCTTAAACCAAAACTTCTTTCTGTCATGTGTACCATGTTAGAACTCAGTCTACATTTGTAAGAACATAATGGTTGTACCCAGTGAGACCAAATATCCATCCAACCTAGTATCCTGCCTCAAACTGTGACTATTAGCAGAAGCCTATCAGGAGAGTAAGAACAAGCCTATCATATATGGTAGTGTTCTCTCTCTCTCCAGCTACATGCAGTTTTGTGTATATAATAACTTTTGATGGATGTCTCTTCCCTGTTCTTGCCCAGTCTCACCCTTAGCCCAAGTACTTCTTTTAGCATCCACAGAATTATTTGGCACCAAGTTCCAGAAGTCACTGTATAAGGAATCACCTCCTTTTGTTTGTTTTAACTTGTTTCCTACTAACCTAATTTGATGCCTTTAGTTCTTTACTGAAGAGAAAACAAACGCTTCATCCCTAGAAGCTTTCTCCCTAATGTTTATGATTTTGTAGACATATAGTTAACTCTAATTTGTCCCTTCTTCAGGCTGATGATCTCTAGCCTAGTTAGTTGCTCCTCATACACAAGCTGTTCCATCTGTTTGATTTTATTGCCATTCTTTGCAATTTCTCCAGTTTTGCTATGTCCTTCATAGGGATAACACAACTGCCTACAATATTCAAGGTGTGAATGACCTATGGGTTTTACAGGGATATAATGATGTTCCCTGATTTTCTGTTCCTTTCCTAATAGTTCCTAACATTCATGGCAGGGAGGTATTGAAAATATGGGGCGCTAAGAGCATGTTTTCATGGTACTATATTTTCATAACCTCAAGATCTTTCTCCTGAGCTGTAATGGTCAGCTGAGGGCCAGTCGTTTCATAAATGATCCTAGAATTGTTCTGCTCCCTGTGCATCACTTTGCATTCATCTACAAAGAATTTCATCTGCTTTTTTATTGCCTAGGGACTTACTTCTGTAAGGATCTTTCTCAATTCTTCACAGTCAGCAAGCCATCATCCTTATTACTGTGCATAACTTAATATCATTATAAAGCCTTCTCACCGCACTGCTTACCCATTTTACCAGGTTGCTTAGGAATATGATGAATGACTGCATCCCCTGCACAAATCCCTGTGGAACTCCACTAATGACCTCCCTCCATTGCAAGAGCTGTCTGGCTAACCTACTTACCTTCTGTTGCTTGTCTTTTAACCAGTTATTTATCAACATAAAGACCTTCCCTAAAGCTCTGACTGTTGGGTTTCCATAGAAGCCTTTGATGAGGGATTTTTCAAAAGCCTTTTAGAAAATTCAGGCTATTTCAACCACATCTCCTTTATCCATGTGCTTTGTTGACCTCATTCAATAATCCTGTTCTGAAATATGCCCATTCCTGATATTTACAGAGTCAGCCACTTAGCACTCCTTTCACAGCCCCAGTGTTTCCTGCTGCTATTGAAGAGGTATTCAGACAATGTTGGGTGGCCCTGAAAGTGCTGTTTGCGTGAAAGACAAAAAGTGCCAACTCGGGAGCTATGAATGTGTGGAACAGTATGGAGCCATCTTCATGTGGCTTATCAGTGAAAGACAGTGAGCTTATTTCCTATCAGTTATACTTTGCATGTTCATTTTACTTCATTTTCATTAATTTTCTCTATCATTTTCCCTTAACACCCCTTTGTCTTATGGCCCAGGCGCCATTTGCAGGTGAACAAGAATTAAGGTGGGAACATTTTGGTTTGTATGTTCTTGCATATAGCAGAAGGGTCAACAGAGCCGGAACATGGCTGTTAATGTTATCCTGAAGACAGAAACATCTCTACTTGTGGTAAGACCTGTATTCTGAACATGTGCATGGATTATATATTTCAGAGAACATCAACCATAGATACATAAGCTCTCTTTCCTGAAAACTTGCAGAGTCTATGGATCTCTTAGGCTGAACAGGGAGGGTCTTGACAAGTTTTTGTTATTTTCATAGTTAGGTGGAATTTTTGAATCATGATTTTGGACACAGGAACCTGTGCTTGCTAAAGTCATTCTTTGAATCTGGGCCTGTCTTGACCTTCTTGCTGAGAAACTTCTTTTTCCTTCTCTGCTGTACAGGCAGTGGACACAATCTAATTGCTGTAGTTTGGGATAGAAGTGTTCAACTGCCCCAAATGTATACTTGCTTAGCTCTTCATTTTGACTTTGTAATTGCTGGTGTGGTCTTTCTCTATAAATTTGAAGCCTGATGGTCTAATATACTGTACAGTGTAGGGTGAAGTAATGTAGTACATGCATTACACTCTAATAAACCCATCATTTGATGTTATCTTCTGGTAGATATCTGGTACCTATAGATTATGCTCTCTCTACTTTATTCATTTTTCTAATAAGACTAGATGTTTACTTATTGTCATTAATACATTTTTGATGGCTTGCAAGCTATTGGCAAGAGTTTTAACAGTATTTGGAGATATTTACTTTTGACTGTTGCCATTGTGATCCTGAAAAACAGTATTTATTTGTAGAATATGAGAACAAGCTGTTGAATGATTTTGCACTGCTTCCCTTGTGTCCATTAAGAGAGAACATTATTCTTTTCCTCATTTGCTCTGAGATGTAACTATCTATGACGACATCCTAGAGAAATGAACGATTCATTGCCACTGTGCAGAAACTAGGTTGATTTACCTCTTTATTTTTATTTTATCTCATAATGTGTATGTGTTGTTAGGGCGTGTTCAACCAAACTGAGCAGCCTTGTTGCTGCAAATAGTATCACGTTGCTGAAAATAGCAGGCACACTAAACTAATGCAGTGCAAATAGAATCATAGAATCATTTAGGTTGGAAAAGACCTCTAAGGTCATCGAGTCCAACCATTAACCTAACACTGCCAAATCCACCACTAAACCATGTCCCTAAGCACCACATCTACACATCATTTAAATACCTCCAGGGATGGTGACTCCGCCACTTCCCTGGGCAGCCTGTTCCAACGCTTGATAACCCTTTCAGTGAAGAAATTTTTCCTAATATCCAGTCTGAACCTCCCCTGGCATAACTTGAGGCTGTTTCCTCTTGTCCTATTGCTTGTTACTTGGGAGAAGAGGCCAACACCTGCCTCTCTGCAACCTCCTTTCAGATAGTTGTAGAGAACGATTAGGTCTCCCCTCAGCCTCCTTTACTCCAGGCTAAACAACCCCAGTTCTCTCAGCTGCTTCTCATAAGGTTTGTTCTCTAGACCCCTCACCAGCTTCATTGCCTTTCTTTGGACATGTTCAATGTCTTTCTTGTAGTGAGGGGCAACTGCATTGCCTGGTCCAGAAGCAGAAGATCTAACACTGATTTTTGAGATAGATAGAAAATAAAATACTAACGTGACTAAAAAATGAAATCTTCTTTAGTACAAGGAAGGGCACCAGTATAAAAAATATGGTGAAAGAAAAAGTAGCATCATCATTAAAAATAATAAATTTTCTGTGATTTTGTATGTAACTTTTTAACTAAAAGAGTAGCCACAAATGTTCACTCTTAAATTTATGTGAGTCTTAGAAAGTAATTCTTCTGTCCAGGAAATTCCATTCAACAAAGCATAGTATACTGTTTTATTTGCAAGCAGTGAAGAATCCACCATTTTGATGCACATTCCAAGGTAGTTTGGAGAGTCAGGAGTCTTGAATGACTGACACCTTTTCTAACTCATGTCTCTGTCAAGGATTGGGCATGACAATTCAGATTGTGATCAATGTCAGTCTTCTTGATTGTTTCTATTCCACTGACATATCAAATGACAAAATAAAACTGTAATTGAATTTGCAGTGGCATCTGAAATACTGTTTAGCTAACAACTCCGCTGTACTTCAGTAGCGGAAATGAAATTAAACTATGAGGCATGAAGTGGAAGGAGCAAAGCAGATGATACATTTTGCTAAACTCACTTGCCAGGACTGCACAGGAATGTGACTAATAACATCATTGGTGGCAACATGTTTCTTTCCTTTCGGAGAAGAAGGCACAATGCCAGTTGCCCTTTTTGTTCTTCTGTGTTTCTGGTTTTGTTTTTCTTTCCTCATCTTAAGGGCCAGTCCAGTTGCAGAGCCATTTGGTAGCTAGTTGTTCTATCTCCTAGTGATAACCCACACATAGATTCATTGACACAATGGCTGTTCAAATAACCAGTCGTACGAGACCTGCTAATTTTGTATTTTCAGTTTTGTAGGGCACGAATGTGCTCACATTCTGCTCTGCTTCATGGCTGGTACTTAGTTATATAAGGTGGAGTGTGCCTGGTGTCATCTGAGTTCATCCAGTCATCCCATCAAGTCAGATTGCACTATTATTTATTCATTGATTGATGGTGTAGCCATCTGTTCATAAGCTCTAGATTATAATTATCTGCCTTTTCAAGCTTGATCTTTTTTGTATTCCCCTGTTACCTTGTCATTTGAATTCTGACCAGGCATTGCCAGAGGTCTTACTTCATCCCTGTCCGTTTCCCAGCCGGTTAGCTCCTTCATCGTCACAGCAGGTGTCTTTGTTGATAACCATTTTCTGGGCTTTAAAACATGCGCTTCGAATATCTAGCAGTAAAAGCCTCAGGATTTTCTACTGAAGCCAGCTCTACCTCAGAGCTCAAGAGTAAGAATTGAAAGCCCCAAAGTTGGGCCCCAAAATTTATCCTAGAGTTTCTCCAAAGCAGCCGCTGACAGCTTTCTATGACAAGCAAAAATATTTGTAGGAGTTGTTTCAAATAGATGGGAAATTTCCCCCACTATTTTTATTTTTTTTAAGGAGTGTTAACTCATACACACATTTTTGTGACCTTTTATGCACATTTCTGTACTGTCTGGATCCCAGTCTCAAAAAGTAATGTCAGGTCTTCTTCTTCTGGACCAGGCAGTGCAGTTGATGATGAACGGTCTTACCTCATGAACAGAGTTGTTTCATGCTCTGAAACAATCTGGAGAGATTCTGTTCATTAACAGAAAAGCAGCCCACATTCTCAGCTCTGTTCTCAGTCAGGTTCTTTACCCCATTTTCAGATATCAGTCCTGATGATGTGGGGTTTTCTACTGGAGGCAAAAGTCTGCTGATGGTCAGTCAAGGTTCACTTGGTAGCAATCTCAACCCAATAATCTTTAGTGGGTGAGCAATGAGTTTCTTCTACCCTACTGTACTTAGTGTTCTGGTAGAACTAATTAGAATGCTCTCCATTCAAAGGATCTAGTTCTCAGGGTGACTTGAGCTGGCTGCTGAAGTCTCCTGTGGGCCCGGTGTTTCAGCCTTGTGACTTGTTCACTGCTGCATTTCTTCAGCAAAGTATATGCAGTACCGGTATACATGGATGTTTGTCTCTCCGATAGAGGTATTCTTCCCAGATGTGATACCTCTACAAAACAATCTTAAATTCTTTGCACTTTCAGTTTCCAACTTCTACCACAGTCAACAAAATTAACATACTTGTTATTCCCCCCCTTCATCTCATACCTTTGGGCTGAGCCATCAAGATGGATGTCTCTTTTTTAAGTTGACAATGCCAGAAATTCCCACAATGTTTTCGAAGAGTTGACAAATCCAAAAAGTTAGACCCTGCCTGCTGAGACTGACAGTGGTAACTGACCGTGGTGACAGCAACCTGCCTCTTACAAGATTGCTGTGGGGCTGCTTTCTATCATTGGAGTACATTTCAATTACAACTCAAGCTACATTCCAGCTGGAAGTTTTCTCTGCTCCTAGCATTGCCCAAATGACCATGAAGAGCTCTCGTTACTCTTTCATAAAGCTGTATGCCGTATACAGGTGCCCATAATTGATGTGGTAGGTAATTGGGTAGTCTCGCTGTTCCTGTATGTGCTACTTTACTGCCCAGCCTCAACCACAGTCCAAGTAAACAAACAACTGAGGGTAAAAAGAGATTTTCTTGTAGTTGGAGATCTTTAAGATGCATGGGCTTTGTGTTCATTCATTTTTCGCACTTGCTCTTGCCTCTCCTAGAACTGTTTCATCTAGTGTTTGCAGATGATGTAGATGTTATTTAAACAATACCTATTTTTGGTGTCCTACAGGCAAACAGAAAGTAAATGGAGCTGTAGTGAACAGCTGTATGCCCCTTCAGAAGTATTTGCTCTTTTGCGCTGCCATGCTCATATAGCAATAGTATGAGTTCACCTTTGAACTGAATGTTTTGAATAGTCGTGTGGCTGTTTATAAGCCTGTTTTTACTCTTTAGAAGCTGCAGTTGTTTATATAAAAACAGCACTTAGTCCAACAAGATATATTTGTTCTAAAGAGGAATTAATAGAAGGCCAGAAATGATAGTAAGTAGAGAGGATTGTAGTTATGCTCCAGAAATTGAAATAATTTTCCATTAGTTTCCTAGTTGTTGGAAAAGAGGAATTGATACAGTTTTAGCATTAGTTTTATAATTAGCCTAAATTAAAGACAAAATATACTTGTTATTTGTATGCACGCTGTTCTTCCGTAGTTCTGTCTGTAGGATCATGGAAAAATCCAACTAAGTACAGTGTTCAAATGAATTCAGGAATTCAGTATTGGACGATACCACTCATTCATCTTATCTACTGTCCTGTATCCTGCGCTGGTCAGTGTGAGATGCTCACAGTGAAAGTTAGCAAGATACCCTCATAGACTTTCTGGGAGGGTGAAGCAGGCAGGAAGTAAAAGAGGGTGGAGAGGTACGTTTTCCATGAAGCCTTCAACTACTAGTGCCCCAGCTGCTGTCAGTGGGGGCCACTGCAGAGCTAGTTTGCTCCAGCTGCCTAGCTGAGCTTTTCATGATCAAAGCAAGGAAACCGTTTCCTCCTGGGAAGGGACAGAGGCAAAAAGTAAATGGGGTAGGAACAAGGTGTATCTGTTCTTTACTGCAGTGAAGTAAGTAAGTAAGGAGCACAGGCGGAATGGAGGAGGCTTAGAAGGTGCAGGACAGTGAAGCAGTTGTTTACCGTGTAGGTGCTACTGGTTTTGTATTGACTGCCCTGACACACACTGCATTCCTCCTGAGAATTTGAAACTCTGTCTAATTGGAAGTGACGTGAAATATCTTTTCTTTTTTGATGACATTTATTGTGTGATTTTCTGATATTATAAAATTGAAACCAGTGCTATCTCTTGTAAAGACTTGTGGGATAACTGTTAGTGCATTAAAAGATTCCGTTTTTTAATGCATTATAGTTGATTTCACTGTTAAAAGGCAGAAAGCCTATTTCTTAATTGTGCTCCCTTATACCCTCCAAAACCCTTTAAAAACTAAATAATGCAAATAGTAGATTCATTAGGCAGATAAGAATTCTGCAAAAGTAGTAAAACAATCCACAGCACCTTGCCCAGGGAGCCTGTGTGGGCACAGGATAACTTACTGATTTCACTAGCCAGTGATGGTTCTGTGATTGCCTTTTCCATGCTACACGCACGCCTGTGTGTAGGGCACAAGGAACTGGGCTGTTCCAGGCAGACGGGGAGTGCGAGCTGGCAAGCCAAGAACTATCCATCTAGACAATGGTAGAGCGGTGTACTTAGAAGTTAAGGTGACTGTCTTCTGGCTGCAATGAATGTGAAACTGAGGCCTTCCTTTTAATCTAAGACTTATCTGGGCATTTTATTCTGACAATAAAGTTTCTTTTAATTTCAGAACAGTGAAGATATCTGTTCTGAAATCTCCAGTGTTCTGAGATGCTTTAAAAATGCATGAAGAATCATGTCAAATATTAATGGGAGCTATTCTGTTCTCCAAATGTTGTAGGTGAAAGATATGGCTCCATCTTTTTCAAAAGGCAAGGTGTAAGGGAGAAGATATGGTTTCCTGCAGCTCAAATGTCTGATTGATTTGTTTTGTAGCTTCAATTAGCCATACAGTTATATATCAATGAGACTCGAGCTCCTGTATTTTCTTTTCCTCTTTATCATACTCTCCTTTGCTGTTTTCCATGTAGAACTGTATTTGCTTTTGACAGTATTTATGCAGCAGATCTTGATTTATCCTGGTTACATGTATTTAGAAACTCAAATCAGTGTACCATATAAATTGAAGTAACTATGCAGCAATTCTGCATTCTGACATGATGTACTCCTTAGAAATGGTGTGAATGAGTGGGTGTTAGAAGTGCTGCAGAAGTGGAACTCTAGAAATAACATGTTCTTACTGAAGATCTTTGAGTACAGATGGCAAATGTGTAAACTGTTAGAGTCTCTAAGATGGACACTTCCTCTCTGGAACAGTCTGGCTCTGTATGAGACTGCAAGCACAAACCTTTTTCACTGACTGGCAAAAGAAAATAATTTTCTTGCTGGAATTGAAACTGAAGCCATTACCTCAATAAATCTGCCAAGATGTGCAATGAGAAACTACAATGAAATGAGAAGAGGTTTTTTGATAAGTATTATAAAAGAAATATTGAACTGACCATTCAAATTCAGCTGAAAATCTTTAGTGGATTAAATATATGGTGAAATAAGACCTTCTGTATCCACAGGGAGAGATTAGCAGCAGATGGCAGTGGTACATAGCAAAGCATTTCTTTAATTCTGAGTTCCTTCAGGGTCTGTAGGATGAACTGTTAGAAACTCTGTAAAGGGAAAAGAAGAAAGAAGGATGTTTTATTATGAAAAAGCATATCACAGCACTTTTGCCTAACAAACTGGTGTGTAAAATCTGTACTTCTTTAGAAGGCAGAGCATGGTTGAAACTGGTAAACTAGGAAAGAAGAGACTATTGCTAGTCTTAAACCATATTATTTTGAGGGATGGTTGAGCTGAGAAACTTTATTATGAGGTCGGAAGAAGCTGCAGATGCATCGGTGTCTGTTTCCCTTCTGTATAGACTTATGTCTTCTGTTTTTACGCTTTTCATTTCACATTCCCTAGAGTGTAATCATCATAACTGAAATCAATGATGAATTCCTATTGTCTGGATTTAATCCCTGATGCTGTTTTCTAGAGAATATCTATTTAGACTATAGCCAGAAAGAAATGGTTTAAATGCCCAGGTTACCATATTACCATTCATTTTGTGTTGAATTATGCCTAAAAATAAAAGAGGTTTATTCTCACAACAGCTACAGTACCATAAAAATGGTATCCCATGTTGCCACAGGTCAAGTCAATGCATACATTCTGAAGATCAATAAAATATATCAGAAGAGCAATTAAGCAAGTGCTTGTGTAAATACAAGGCAGAATTAATTTTCCTGTGTGGTACTGCATAATACATGAATTTGTTGTAATATGGTGTGATAAGTCTCCCCTTAATCCACCCTGCAAAGAAATAGTAGAACCCTGCATCAAATTGAGTGAGGATTCCTGACTTGTAAGTGAAATCACTAACTGCACCATGTATGTATGGGAAATGATAGTAATGCTGAGCCTAAAATGGAGAAATCTTGGGAACTGTTAAACTTAGACTTATGATACACTAGTCAGAAGGTCAGATTTTCGATATCCATACTTGTGAGTGTGCTCAAGAAACACTGAAAATTCAACATGATCGAGCACGGTTTCTACAGGGAAAAAAAAAATAAATCAGATAGATCAGCTTCCAAAAGCTCTTTGTTGCCAAAACCCAAGTCTAACTTAGGTGCAATTCTGCCTGCTGCAGCGTACTTAAAATACACAACTGCTTCTTAAAAACTGAGATATTAAAATAAATAGTTTCAATGGATTTGAATTAAAATTCATTATAAAACTTCATTTAATAAAAGGCACTCGGTAAGATGAGTCTAATCTTGTCTTGGTCTCTTTTTATTGTTATTTTACATTACTTGAAATGGGAACTTCAAGTACTTTTTTAAATGGATAGAAAGATTGTCGAGTTTCACTTAAACTTTTGTAAGTACCTTTAAAACCTCCATTAAAAAGCTATTTTTGTAATTTCTTACAGTACTACGCTTCTCCAAATCACAAAAGAAATCACTGCCTCCTACACTGGCAGTAATAAAAAAGGTTTTGCATTTTGCAGACATTAGGGATTGATCTTTATAGCAACTCATGGAGATAGGCATGCTAATATCTCCCTGTTTTACAATAGAGAACTGAAGCAAAGGAAACGGGAAGAGATTAAGCTTTTTGAGGCCAAATTAATCAGGCGTTACCCACAGCTTCCAATAAAGTTACACTGACCTTTATATTAGTGTAAATGATGACAAAAAGATTTATTTTGGGCAGCAGATTCTCAGTCCTTATGTCTTGCAGTTGAAACTGCTTTGGTGCTTGTCTGGGTCATGCAGGGAATTAGTGATGGAGCTGAGACAAGAACCTGCTCTCAGCTTTGTATTTGTCCCATCACTGTTTTCCTCAAATCTTTATGTGAAATTTTTTTCTCTATCTCCATTGATGGCAGTGTTCCAATGTATCTAAAAGGTATCTGTCTCTGCAAAGATACCGAATAGTTTCTTTTATGGAAAATTGAAATGGCATTTAAGTGCACTGGGTATACATAAAGGTAAGGAGCTGCACTGGATTTTTATTCTAGCTGGTCATTAAAGCGTATTATAAGGTTTCTCGTCATGTGTATGTAGGTGAAGGGATGCTTCCAAGTGGTGGATGCCCTGGACTGTGCTTCCCTTTCTCCTGGCTTCAGCTGTGTATGAACCACAGAATACATTTATTTTTTTTCCTATGAAGGTTTGTTCTGTGCCTGTTTCTGGAGACGTCTGGCCTGTCTTCTGCTGCGCATTCATTTTATGCTTGTGCAGCTCTACCAAAGTGATGGAGTTTATACTAATGTCTGATTGTGGAGAATCAGGGTGCATATTCCAGTTCTCCTAATTTGAAATTAGGTGGACCTTTGCTTAAATTTTTGGGTCATCATATGATGCCCCAAAACCTAGTTTTACCATGTAACACCCCAATTTTTTATTAAAGGAACAACCTAAATAGAGTTATTAGCAACATAATCTACTTCACAACGGACAGAATGCTGTCAGAAGGATTATCAGAATGAGGACAAATGATGTAGGTATGATTACATCAGTGTTCCACTGCCAAAGGTTCAGCACTAGTACAAGGTACAGCTCAAGTTGTTACGCCATTCAAGCGTTGTATTAGGCAGGCCCATACTTTTCAGACTGCAAATATATTTTGCACACACTTTTTCTCTCTCATAGGCCTCCAGAATATCCACAGCAGATGAGGACCAGGCTTTATACCAGAACGGCTTTATACTGCCTAACAATAAAGTCCCAAGTTACCCATTTGCCACATGGTCTTCACTATAGGAGAAGGGGGTATACTTGTGTTTTGCTTGGGTTAATACTTGACCCAGAGAATGAAGGTAGAATTTGTGCAACCATATGGTGGTTTGGTCATAGAAGTGGTATGATTTACATTCAAACATCTATAGATTTGGACCTTTTAATCTGAGCTGATTTTCTGGGCTATCTTAATAATCAATGGAGAGAAAAAGTCCTGTTAAGTCATTGGAGTATAGTTGACATCTGAAATGATGCAAATGAATCACGTTGAAAAACTACTTATTTCTCTCCACTGATAATAAAGGAATCATAGGGTGATTCAGATTTAGATGCTTACATTTGAGGTATTAAAGTTATGTGTCTGGATACAGGGGATACAGAAATGCCAGAAGTTGTCCCACAGACTAGCAGAGTTAAAGCATAGCAATGTTTACTGTCAAACATCCCTTGGGAACTAAGGAAGGTGAAGGAATACTCCCAGGGTGGCAAGGCTTTCCTGGTAAAACATTAAAAGTTCACATGAATTCTGAAGCTCATGCAGCCGTGAATAAATTAAACCATAATGCAAATATAACATAAAGAATTCACATACAACAGCAGTGTGAAATCAAGGATTGTCTGGACAGTAATGAGAACAAACATCATTGTGTATGCTCCAGAACTTCAGCTTTTACTTTGAAGTTAGCAAAACTGTTAAGAAGAAATGTTATTTAAGTTATCTAAATTTCAAGACTCACTTTAAATAAGCTCTCTTGGCATTTACAGATAAAAACGTGTGTGTGTGTGCGCGCGCGCACGCTTGTGCAGAGATTCAGTATCATGCCTGAGAGACAGTCTTTTTGTATTCTTTCGTTAATAATAACAAAACAACCTTAATCTTTATGAGGCAACTAGATATTATTAATACCAAAGTGTCCTAATCTATATGAGTGAAACAAATACACCTTATTTATTACTAAGCTGGCCTGTGACCACAGAAAGCCTTAGCTCCTTGATTTCTTCTGAATCTCCTATACTGCGGGGATTTCCAGGCATCTTATTGCCATGACCAAAGCCAGACTGGGCCTATACCATCTACAATGTTTATTTTTGCTTTGCTAACCTCCTATTTATATTGATAGAAATGATTTCCAAGGTTATCTTATGCTATTTAATAGACTAAGGGCTACTAAATGAGTTGAAATGAAAGGCCTGAATCAGCCACATGATGCTCCAAGCCAAATATTTGGGAATGACTTCAGAACACATGCCAACACTGGTTGATTATTCCTCTGTGAGGGCATATCTCTGGCTTCTCGTCAGGTCAGCTGTCAGGTCTTCTTTCACCTTTGGAAAGGCACAGAGATATGGGAGCTGAAGGTCTGGTACGGTGAGAGCTGCATGCCAGTTTGATGTTGAAGGTTAAGTGCAGCTGCCCTGTTGGGTTATTGCAAGCTTGTTTGGTACTTGGTGGAATGGAGCCTTGTATTGCTGTAATGAAAACCCGAATTGCTAACACGTATTACAAAATTCCAGTTATTTGACAAGTAGGGATAACAGGGAGGGTACTGAGAAGTTGGCTGTAATGTGGATTTTGTATTAAAAGTTCTGAAATCTAGCCATTGAGTGATGCTGTCATAATATGTTACTTCAGAAATTAGCTTTTTCCTCTTAGGTTGCTTTTTTTGAACTCATGTCCTGTCAATCATTTAAAACTGTAGCTGCAAAAAAGATTGTCTTTTTCTATTCTTATATCCATGGGTTAGTATTCTGAGATATTCCTAGTGGTTCCCAAATATCTTTGATTTCCCTGTCTCCCTTCCTGCCATCCTCCTTTCTGTACACCACACAGCAATAACATAAACTCTTCAGATTTCTTTCTGCCTTTTCCATTTGTTCATTTCAAGACTTCTGCCCAGTATTTTTAGACTGACCAGCCTCTCGGTACACATTGAACTCCACTTCTTTCACGTAGAATTAAAAATCTGCCAACTTAATTTATGATCACTTCATGTCTTGTACTCCTGTCTTTTGTGCTTTGTTTTCTCTGACTCCTCTATGCTGTAAAAACTTAAGGCACTGACTGTGTCTTTTACTGGCTGGGTTTTTTCCAAGCTGTACAGGGCTAAGGGTGTGCTGTAATAAGAATTATAAACATTAGCACTGGTTGAATTTTTTAGCATTAGCACATTTGCTTCACTCTCCTCTTGTATCGTGGGCAATGGAGTAAGTCCTGCACCCCCGTGCATGTTGTTGTCTCTGCTGCAATGATGTAGTTTGTTTTGATGCTCAGAGGAGACAGTGTACAAGCTTACAGCTCTCACTGGCACCGAGGGCCGTGCTTGCTGTGCAGTACTGATGCATATTTTCTGATATCTATGTGCTCCTCTTTGGCCCAGGAGAGACCTCTCTGTCAAACGTGTCAATAAAATGTAAACGGTTTAATACCTTTTATTGAGGTTTTAATCAAAGTGGCCCACAAGACTGTATAAAAGTAACTGAAATTGGGAGATTGACAGGAATACAGCAGGGGCATGACCATAGCAATGCCCTAGCTAGTTCTAATGGCTATAATTTCACAACACTATTAAAGGAAGTTACAGAAGACACAGTGGGCTGAATTAACCCTAGCTGTAACTGTTGTGTTTTACAGAGTTGCACAAGGTGGGACTTGGTGAATGTGGTCCTTTCTCGGTGACTAAACTATATATTTACACCTCCTATTAGTAATGATGCACAGGTGCTGACTGAAATACATTGACTGTAATACTCCAATGTAGGGCAGACTTGTCAGAGAAAACTCAGATTGGCATTAGGTATTGTGACTCATGAAATAAAATCAATTGCTAAAAATATAATGCATTTCAGAATTAAATGTGCAATTGCTTCAAATAAATAGTTCATTTTTGGAAGAGGAGCAGATTGAATCACTTCTATTTAAATAAAAACAAATTCTAAAACATAGTAGTAGCACTCACTTCACTGCCTTAGCTTGTGTACTATTCACAAATGACATTAACAGGCAGAGAAAAGCATGGCTCCCTGACAGAAGCACTCAGTGTAGTGTCCGTGTGGCTGTAGCTTGTGAACATCTGTACAAAGTGTCCTGACTATCAGCGATAGTGCTGATAAAGTCAGAAAACTGCTTTTATTGTAGCCACGGGTTAAAAGTACTGATGAAGTTAGAGCCAAGATATTTTTAAAGGAAAAAGGAAGGCTGAATCAGCACACACATTTATACAAATACAATTGCACCCTTATCAAAATCAGTTTGACTACATGAGAATGATCATCCCCTAAATGATACAGGTGTATTGGTATAGCAGCAGTGTACAGATCAACCCACACACCAGAGAATGAGGAGGAGCCCCTTAAAAGTTTCAAGAGAGCTCCCACTCCTTGTAGGCTGTAGCACTACTAGCTGCTGCCCCAGTTTCACTTCACTTCTAAACGTTCAATCCTGCCCCCAGCATCGTTTCACTGAGGTCACTTGAGAGAAAAATTGAATTATTCATTGTGTTTTTAAAAGTTTTTGAACTTCAAATGTTGAAGAGTTCACAGTCTATTCTATATAAAATACTGAATGACTTCAGAGAGCAATGTTGATTTTGCTCTTGGGGCTCTGCTGCTGTTCATAAAGCATTCAGGCAATGTTCTTGTAGTTTATGATGTCAGAAGTGTAATCCCTTGAGTGAATTATGTGTATTTGTATTCATGCCAGGTCATCTTATTACCCTAAGGTTTATAGACAGTCCAGTTGCTTCCACCAGCTGACAGGTTTTTAAAGCCTGGGCAGCACTTTTCTGCAGAAGCACCCATATCTCAGGTGAGGGTAAAGTCCCAGGCCTTAAGTGTGACGTCATGTTAGTGTGAGAAGAGTGTTAAAAGTTCAGGCCTGTTCCATCTGATCCTAATAAATGTTTGTGACAGCCTGCACCGTTTTTCTTTCAGATAATAACAACTCTTGTTAAAGCGGGTATAATTTTTCTGAGACTGAATCTTCCTGTCCTTTTGCAAAAATACGCAAGAGGAAATTTTTCTGTCCATCTCAAGCACCATACTGTTTAAAATACAGCACTTCTAAGCAGACTGCTTTGAATTTCCTATTGCTGTTGAGCAGTTCTCCAATGTAAAAGAAAAAGCGCTTTATGGGAGGAGAAAGAAGTGTCTTTGCTGGTGGTAAGGACTATTGCCTTTCTAGGGAAAGAACTTAAATTGTAATTACTAATAATTC
The DNA here is from genome assembly GCA_017639485.1 of Pluvialis apricaria. Classification (NCBI taxonomy): domain Eukaryota; kingdom Metazoa; phylum Chordata; class Aves; order Charadriiformes; family Charadriidae; genus Pluvialis; species Pluvialis apricaria. The sequence continues at coordinate 188,580,984 of CM030007.1, read as the reverse complement.
TAATTCAGCAAACAGGAAATTGGGCAGAATGACTTGAAACTCAGTTTTCAATGATTTTCATTTATCTCAATATAAAATACATTTGTGATAGAATAAACAGACTTCTAGACTTCTTTTCTAGTCTTGGAGCAACACAATAAGAGAAATGATGAAAGTGTATTACTCATCTTACTATTTATGTTTATTTCGTATTTACATCTGGCAATGATTTTACCCTGGTGGCTGGTACCCAATCCATCCGTCCATTTTGCAGGGTTTGGTTAGGCAGGGAGGAAATTAATTGGAAAAGGTAAGCTAAAGGTCTGAGAATTGCAGCTGGTGAGATTAGTCATTTCCCTCTCTTCTGAGTGGTAGTGCCCTCATGGAGATTTAGCTTCTGTAGAGTTAGGTCTTCTGCATTGCTGAGCCTCTTCCCTTGGCTGACAGTTTCATTGTTCCAAGGGAACATAGCTGTCAGAGAAGGTCATAGCTGCAGAGGGGATGGCAGTCTCTCAAGTGCCGTAGGCCAGTCCCACAGAGAGTCTTGAGGACTGTGGCAATGACCTTCACCTGGACTCTGAAATCACAGGGGAGTTTGTGCGGAGACCAGCGTGCCAGGACAATGTGTTCATAGTGTCTTGTGTTGCTAAGCAGTCAGGCAGCTGCTTTTTGTAGCAGCAGTTTTTTCGCAATATATGTTTTTCATTCTTGGATACAATGAGATGCAGTAATGAAGCCTGGAGGTCATACACATGTGGATCCTTGCTACCAACTCTGTGTCTGATAGATGCTGGAAAGAAATGTGTTTTTCAGTATTTTATCCAACAAAATGTTGATGTTTAGTAAGGTGGCAGATTTTGTTCATTCCTTTATTGTCTTCATTGTGAGTGGAGAGAAAGAAGTAGTGGTTTGACAGGATGTAGGAGTAGTTCTTGCACCCTGTGCATCCCATACCTTCTCAGGATGCGCAATCTCCGTGCATGCAGACTGAGGTTTATGTGTTCCCCAGTTTGCTCATAGGGTGGCAGTTGTTGACTAGATGATTAAGAATGTCCTGTTAAGAACTAGAGTTCAAATTTACTTCTATGTTCATGTCTGTGTAACTAAGGAAAAACAGTCTGTCTGTAGTCTGATTGTTTTCCTTGCTTCTCCAGTGTTTTCTTTAGCTTTTAATTTGCTTGAAAATAACAACAAAAAAAAGTATTTCCATTGAACTAATTGGTGCTTTAAAAAAAATGTGCATATCACTTTCCTAAATGTAAAAAGGGGAGACTTGGTGCTCACAAGCGTGTCTGACAGCTAGACTAACTACTCTGTAGAAGTTTCCATGTCGTACTCTTGAAATATTTTTACATAGATCAGCTAAAAAGACCTTGAAGGATTACTCAAAATCATGTTTCTGTTGAGCATGTACTGCCACACATAGGCACTGAAAAAAAGGAAGAAAACCCACTATTATCACCACTAATGCTACTGTAGTATTTTGTGGATGTTGCTGCACTGGTTTACATTGGTGGCAATTAGCAAATCACTTATTTTCAAGTATTTGTGCACCTTACTGACTTTTATAGGCAGCCTAGCAACCCTCTGTTCATCATACATGTTAAAAACTAGGAGACAGAACTTTTTGTGAAGAATGCTGGTCAGGAAGGGTTTGGAAATTGGAAGCAAGGAATCTGTCTCCTGCTGCTGTGTTCAGCAAGCCACCTTGCTACCTTAAGCATTTAACGGCAGCACCTATGTGCAAAGCGTCACCACCTTTGTGCCTCTCTCTATACAGTGGAGAGAGACTGCAACCGAACTCTGTTCAGGGGACAGTTCAGTCCTTCGAAGGGCTGAGTGTCCTCTGAAGGTGTCTGCCTTTTCATCTTGGCTATAGAGGAGTCAAACACAGCAGTTAAACTTCTGACGTTATGTGAGAGAAATTGCGTGCATGATTGGTAAGTAAGAAAACATTCAAGACATCCTGAAGTCTATAATTTTCTTTCCAAAATGAGTATGCCCAAGAGGAGAATTAGCATGCACCTGTCCTCACGGTCTGCCAGGGACACTAGGTGCTACAGGACAGGGCTGAACCCTGAAAAAGAAGTAGATGGTTTGTACTTTTTTCTTTTCTCCTGATGTTAATCTCAGTCATTGCATTCTGTTTGGCTTCTGAGATTAATCTGTCAGAAGCTAAGTAATTTAAATGCATGTACTGAAGAGAAATGTTGTTCTTTTTTGCATCATATATTCCTTACTGGTTGTTATTAAATTATTTGAGAGCTTAAGTCCCCTTTGTGCTGTACAGATGTTGCAGTTTATTAGGACATCTCCATGTGTCGGTAGAATTAAGGAATGCTCAGTTATCACATCCTGATTTTCTACAGTAGCCAGTCCCAACTTAAAAAATAAAGTCTTTTATCATTGATCTGAATAGTTCTTATAATGAGCAGAAACAATGTTGTCATCCCTCCCATAATTATGATCACTTTTGCTATACCAGGGCAATTCTTCCTTCTTCAGTGCATACCTTCCTCCCTCCTTCCCTCCCTTCTTCCAGACCTAGTACAAGGAATCACATTGGCTACTTGTCCCTTCACCAGCAGTAAGGTAGCTCTAAGCAAGTCAGAGTCCCATAGTAGTCCCATAGCCTACTGAGGACTGGAATGGGCATTCTCCTAGCAGAAGTGATGCGAAGCAAAGGGGATTGCACTGGTTCCACAGGGGCCATCAGACTGGCAAATTGGATCCATGACCAATTCTTTCTGTAAGACGAAGGACAGCCTGTTGCCCTGATTGTGCAGTGGGGTCATCCAGAGCAAGTCTTCCAACACTGAAAACAACTTCCATTAGTTTTCTGGTGGTACAGAACAATACTGGGCACTTTTATTTCCCAGTTCTCTAAGTTCAATGTTAGGTTTTTAATTTAACATAAATGGAAACTTAGGAAAGAGTTCAAGATTTGGCTTCTGTTGATAAGATGAACATAATTACTGTAATATAATTTTAGTGAATTTACACATCTGTGCTGTTAACTTTCTCAGAAAAAGTATTTCTAGATGAGGTCTAGCAGAGGTTGTCTATGTTGGTCTTAAAATAGACACATGCACAGTATTTTGATTATATTAAAAATGTCTGGAAAAATTGTTAGTCTGACAGGGAAGCTTCTAGGGCTGCTCCCAGGCTTAATTTAGTCCAAGAATGCAGCAGTTTGGGGAGAAAAAAGCTATTATAAAACCTAAAGTAAAAATGTCATATTTAATCTGCTAGAAATTATTAATATTTATTTAGAAACTGTTGAGATGTACTGTTTATTAGTACCGAAGAAATCAAACTGAAACAGACAGCTGGCAGAGTATTTTTTCATCATTCAATATAGACATTTTAAAGAGAAAATGAAATCTGAGATTTGAACAAAAGCATTATTTTAATACTAATAATACTTACTGCCTGTGTTACTAAATAAAAGGTGTTACAAATAATGAAGGTAGCATTTTTTCCTTAAATCTGGTAATATCCCACAAGCGTATTTTGAAAAACAGGAACATGGAATTAAGAAAATTTAGCAAGAACACAGCTGTGTGTGCTGAATGACAGTTATCAGTCACATCACATCTTGGTATCATGTTATGTTTCTACTACACTCTCTTGGCTTGTCTAGAAAAGTAAAGCTTGGAGACGATTAACTACAACTACTGAGGAGTTCAGTGATAAGCCCAGAAGAATAATAAAACTGTTTTTAAGTCAATAGCTTAAAGGAAACAGCTGTGCAAGAACAATGACTTTTGAAACAGAGAGTATCTTGACAGAAGCTCAGATCCCATATATTTCAGCCTTGTTCGTTTGTCAACATAAAGGCAAGATAAAGTCTTGTGGGATTAAGTAAACTCCATAGCTAAAAATATAGTTTGACACTTCTTGTAGACACATGACAAGTCTACACAAGAATATATTTGTATTCTTTTCAGCTATTAAAGAATATGTTTTTAAGAGAGGGTGAATACTTTTATTGAATTCAGATTCAAACCGTGTAGCACTAGTACCTTCAAATAATTTTAACCAGATGTTGTTACATTTTTCTTCTTCTCAAGTTTTACAAATACAGATGGTAAGGAAATCATGTGTGAAATATTTCTAAATAGAACCCTTAATTAATATTTAGAAACTATTTTGCAGTTGGTATAATTTCTAAAACTGTTTATCTAATTTCTTAAACTGTGTGCCATAATTAGAATGGAATAATTTTCTTAATTTTATTCAGTGAGTGCAGAATTTTTATCTTTTGAAGAGTTCTGTATTTCATACGTACTTTCCAGCAACTTTATAGCATGCCTGTTCCTAAATCGACCATGTCATCCACACCAATGCTAATTGTGCTATATGCATTATATACTGTACATGAGGAACAAATGACAGACATCAAGAATGTCAGATCTGTCATTTACATCAAACGGTTCTGGTGAGAATGTAATCAGCTGTGGCGGGAAAGTCTGACTGCCTTGTGAAGCACCAGAATGCAAGAACAGGAAAGATTTTAGGCTAAACTCTGTTCTCTTTTAGGTGAATGTAAAATGATCTTTCTTGCCATACATTCATATTGATGGGCTTGTCCTAAAGTTTGCAGCTGTGTAATGGAGAGCAGAATTTACCCTTTCATCGTTTTTCATAGTAGTTTTCCACTGATTTTGGCAAAATGAAGATCCTGAGTCAGAACTGCTGTTAACTTTCAGAAATGAGCAGAAGGTATTTTGGGATCCCTTGTGAATCATAAACTCCTCCATCTTTGTTTTGATTTGGCAAACCCATTTCTATTGCCACGTGTAGAACAGCTGAGGTTTTTCTTCCACATCAAACATCACAAGATTAACTTTGCAAAGGGCAGTTCCATATAATATTATACTTTTCATGCACGGGCAGCCTTTTGGATTTTTGTGGGAAGAGTCTCATGCCAGCTCACCCTCCAGTAGGTATCTGGATGGTCCCAAGCCATACTTCCATTATGTACTGTATTATATTGCGGCATCTTGTTATTAACATCCCAACAAACAGAAGAAAAGAAGAACTAAGTCCTTGGCAAGCCGTAACTAAGCCTCATCAATCCAGGTGTGTGAACCTCACTGCTTCTACAGGAGTAAGGTATCTACAATGAGGTCTGCATATTTGTAGCTGGAGCTACAGGTGTAACAGGTGACTCCCTTTGCCTGGCTGGTGGATGGGAAATTGTTATGATGATGGTTGAGGACATGGGCAAACAACAGTGATGTTTAACAGTCTGAACACTAAGAGATGAAGCAGAGCTTGAAGAGCTTTAAAAGCAGAAAGGTACAAAAGTGGTTTGAAGCTTTTACCGTCCTCTCATGCTCAAGTCTCAGACTAGGGATCTGGGCCAAGAAGTACTGTTGTCTTAGAAACTTAGTTAAAATGCAAGTCACACTACACTGTTTTTCACATGGAAGACAAATGTCATCTGTCTTCGAAGACAACTCCAGAAAAAATAAAGCATGTCCAAAATGTGCCCATAACTTGATATTTACTGTGACCAAAAAAAAATGTTGAAATCTCCAGTACAGCAAACAGGCACAGCTGTCTGAGCAAGTTCATATGGACTCAAATAGCTAGTGTTAAATGGCTTGCATTCATTTGCTTCCCTTAACATTTCTGTGTGATTGGTATCATTTGTCTAGGGTTTTTTTTTTGTATCTTACAGGAGCAGTAATATACTTATTGCCATGACTATGTTGGGGTCAAACAAAAGTGTGGAAATGAACATGGCCATGGCCACGCAGAACTTTCTTAAGTGGCCTCTCCAGTCTTTTTCTACCATCCTTCAGCTGGAGATTGTGTTCATGCGCACGAGTCAGCAGAATGGCTCGCACGAACCCTTTCCATGCACTTCAGCGCAAAGTCAGCGGGCTTAAAATGCTGTCAAAAGCATTTTGATCTGAGATAGCTAACTACAGTTTTTAAACTACCCAATTCTATTCATAAGCGGAAAAGGTCACAAAACAATATAAGCCATGGGAATCTGCTGCTAGTCATGTCCCAATTGACAACTTAATCTATTCCTAATCATTGTGCCATAATATTTATTGGTGGGTTTCTAATTTATAGTGCAATTAATGAGACAGGAATGTAGTCAGAAACCACAGGGACTTTTTTTCAAGCCGGAATTTTGTTGCTGTCAGATTAATAACAAGAAATAAAAAATCTTTGCAAGTGACATCTATACAATTACTAAAAAACTGCTAAAATAATTACAATTAATGGGTTTTCTCTGAAATGGAACACATTTGTACAATGTATGCTAATAAAAGTACTGCAAAAATTAAAAAGTCAGAAACTTCTTGGATAGAAAAAATATAAAGAATTAAAATGTGAAAGAAGACAGAGGCTGAAAAAGAAAGGTAATTTGGAGATTCATTCACAGCAATTCAGGATTTCTCACCCAAAAATTTAGATTAAAAAAACTTCACACTCAAACTAGTCAAATAGTTAAGCAATAGTTACAGAAACAAGAATGAGCAGAGGCAAAATGTATTTTTACTGCATTTCAGTATCTTCCCACAGCAGAATGAGTATTGTAAAAGAATTTAGTTAGAGCAACCATACATAAGCTGTCTGTGCTCATTGTGCATTCTGCTATAAAATAGTATGGATGTGTACATACCATGTATTTAGGATGTCATATAAGAATTTTGGTACATAAATGCCCTTCATAAATAGCATCCTTCAGAAATATCTGTTTCAGTGCTCAAATGAGAACTTTTGTCATGCTATAGCTAAAGTCATATATGTAAATATGCCTTACTTGTTTTGCTTGGGTATGCATTTAAACCTGATATTAATTCTTCCATTTAAAATAGTTCATACTTTGCTTTTGTAACACTTCTGTAGCAACACAGCGTCTTCCGCTCTGCTTCATTCTCCTTTCTAGATGCACTGTCTCACTGCCGATTTTTGGTTCCTAGCTTTTTGAAATTATTTTGTTACTAATAATTACAGTGGAGTTGTGACAGTGTAGAGGCAATACAGATTGCCAGAAAGTTGGCATACTTTTTGCTTTCTCATTGACTCCCAAAGAACACTTTTACATCATTTTGTGTAACCAGAAGAATCAATGGAGAAAATCTCTCTGGAGTGATGGAGGACAAAATTAATCCCTGAGCTTGTACAAAAAAAAGTCTTGAGCCTTGACATCATTTGTTTATTTATTAGATATTATTATTTCATGATAGGAATGGGAAGATACCCAGTGAGACTAGTGTGAGGATGGTGTGCAATTGGGAGGCAGGTGGCAAGCGGGAGTGTCATTCGGTAAGAGAGTGGTGGATAGTCCAGTGTAATAGACTTCCCTGCTGTAGAGACTGGGGCAAGAGCTCGAGCCTGGCATTGCTGACTGCATTTGACTTTGCAGTCTGTAAGCTGATGCTCGTGCAAAAGTCTTTGTGGAACTGGGACCCAAGTTCATTTTTCAGGCTGTTAGTCTCTGCCAGTCTGGTCTTAAGAGCATTCTGTTCAGCCAGAAAGGCATATGCGTATGAAATATTTAATCCTATGTTTATGCATAGGATACATGCATAGACAAAAATGCATGCAAAAATGCAAAACAAAAAATGCAAATGCACCTGCCATTTATGTATACACTTATTTTCTTGTAGTAGCATGGGACTTGTGACTATCACTCTTTAGTGTGCTATTAAAAAAACTCACCATTAAGAATAAGCTAATCAGTAGTGACATTTTACAATTTTTGATCCCTCAAGTCATTCATTTTTCCAAAAGCCGACATCCCCCTTTTTCTACTTGTAAGAGGGCTTAATATAAGTATCTCCGTGACACAGGAAATCAAACACTCATTTGCTGTTTTTATGCTACATTGGTTGTTATACTGAAACAGCTAGCAAATTGTCATTTCTCTGATTGTTTTCATCAATTCTATGTGCCAGATTGCAAGTAGCAGCTCCAAATATGTCCTGTTCACCATCATTGGTAATTGCCAGCATATTTTTGGTAATTGTGTAGTCAGAAATGGAAAAAACAATTTTACTAAAAATGGAAGAAATATTACTTTCCAGTGCTGACTCTGAATGTTGTGCTGTGGTTAAAGAACTGAGACTGAAGAATGTGATTCTGCAGTCAGTCCTTCCATTGCCTGATCGCTAACTTGCCTGCAAATTATGTGTGTAAATTGTTTGCAGGATTGTCCCAGATCTTTCACAGCCTTATTTTTGTAGTGGAAATGATTGACAGTTGACACATTTGTGTGAAAAGCCAGGGATAGATAGCTTTACAACACAGGATTCAAGAGCTGTTCAAATTTATGTCCTACTTTATTGGAATCCAAAAGTTTCATGGTTGCTGGGATGGGTCTGGGCTTGGTGAAGATACAGTGTCAGAGGTATCTGGTGCAGAGACCCTACATTCAACAGTGCTAATCACCTTACCGTTTGCACTCCTAGTACAGAAGTCCCAATGAATCAACATTTGATCAATCAGAGCTAAGAGAAAACTCAAGAGTCTTCTCATGCTAAACTAAATTTGATTGCTGTCATTTGAATACAGGATTACAACATAGTTTAACTTGGTAGCCTATTTGCTGTACTGAAAAATTCACATCGTGAATCAGTTTAACTTCATTACATTTCATTTGTCAATTGGAAAAAAATAGCAAGTGTCCAACTCAATTCCAAATCCATATGTGCAAACCCCAGCAAAAGAAGCACAAGGATGTGCAATGGATAAATGTCAGACCTAGGTCATAAAAACAAAAGCTGTGTTTTGTGTTACTACATCAAAGTTAATATGCCTACTGCTCAGGAGACCAAGGCATTTTAGGTCAGCTGCCTGTGAACTGAAGTTAAGTACATGCAGATGGCATTGTGGTCCACTGAGAAGACACACTGACTTGTATTGATGCCAGCTTAGAGATTTCTTTGCTGCATTCCAACATTGCTGCATTGTGGACCAAAGGTGGTCAAAGACTCATATAAAGTCTCTTCACATCTTTATCAAATGAGATAGTAAAGCTTACACATTTCTAAGCAATTATTCCATTGTCTCTCTAGCAGACATCAAAGAGATTCACATGGCAGCTCTGGATTCTGTGTATTTTTAAGATATCTTAATTACTCATGAAAATAAAAAATCTGGAGACTACTCTAATTAGGAGTACTTGCATAATTAAGAACTTCAGGTGGTATCTATTTTCTGCCTGTCTGTCAAGCATATGATAACACTGGGGTCTTAGACCTGAATTTTCTGCTCCCAGAAGTTGTGCTTTTAGTCTGTCTTGGCTTCGTTCTTGCCCTGTGGGTTGATCTCCTGTATTATGTGAACAGCTGTTTGGATTCTCTTTCTGACACTTCAGGAGTGAATGGTCAATCTGAAATGTCCTAGGAAGTATTCTAATATGTGGCTTAAAGCGGTAGCTTTCTCTAATCTAGGGATAATCTACCTGTCAGTGTTAGCCTTCATTTCTGTTGAAGGAAGTGTAAACAAGTACTTTTAAGCTCTGAACTGTCTCTTAATTCTTTTGCAACTATGCATTAGTATGTCCATTTACTGAGCTTATTTCAACCTCATGCTCTCATTTTTAGTATTTTATAATTTCCAGACTTCTCTCTTCCTGTCTTCCATCAAGGTTGCTCTCTTTTTAGAACTTGTTTCAGTCATCCCTGGCTGTCTCTTTTCTTGTTTCATTTTCCCATTAAAAAATGATCAGATTTTTCAAAGCTGATAAGGGTCTTTATTAAACTTTGGGTTTCTGTACATATGATTCAGGAGGTTCTATTACAAACTAAAAATACTACATATACTGTATTTCTGCACAAGAAATACTTCCTACTAGACCTAGGGTCATACAAATTTCAGCTAATCGAGAGCTGTAATCATTTCACTCTTCATCTGTTATAAAACATTTTTGCCAATATATACAGAGAAGTTGCAATTTTAATAAAAATGGTTACAGATATTACTGGTTTTCAAGCATATATAGATTTATGCTTATATGCTTATATAAATAAGCCTAAAAAAATCTGTTCCAATGTTTCAGCCCACTGACATGGACATTTGCTTGAGATTCCTATTTATGTGACAAGATAAATCAGGGAACCTATATTGCAGCTTTATGCATTATATGTTTACTGAGCAACACCACTTGTCATTTATACTTGAGGTTTTACCACATTAACTCTGCTAAATAGCAGTTTAGCCAGCAGTATGTCTCGAGGTTAACATGTACCTAGGTTAAAATGCAAGTGCATCAGCACTAGCTTAGGTTTTCCATGGACTGTCTTTCAAAGTGGAGGTGGAATGGAGTTGTCAGGTACAATGTCAGAGCGCTCTCATATGATCAGGCTACTTGGTCCTGGGATGAGTAATTTTAAAATGCATTTTTCTGAGCAAGGACTTCTGATTAACAGTGAGAACTCAGAGGCATTAAAAGTGGAGTCTTGGGAACGGTTCGGAGATGACCTAGTGTGGTCAAGGCAGGGAGGAGACTTTAGTAAAGCAGAAAGTAAATCTTTGGTATAGAGGTGATATAACATAGCTATAAACTAAATTAACTGTAAATATGTATTTACTTTACCTATTGCAAAAATGGGTACCCAGTAAATGTTAGTATCTTTATATTTTCCCAGATAAAGTGAATTTTGTTGCCTCATACCCCTTGAGAATATGCAATTATTGTTTGAGAACACTAATAATCCAACTGAATCTCTGCCTTCTCTTTACAGTTATAAGGCAAAGATATATATCTATATAAAGTCCTTCCGTTTATGCTTAGTCATCAGAGAACTTTTTGTTTCTCATCTATCAGTAAAAATTTCTAGAAGGTATTCAAACACTGTGATCTGGGCTCTGGAGGGGAGACTTACATTTTCCCAAATTATGATGTTTCTCTCCTTGTGCTAAGAGAGCAAGGCAAAGAACTGGAGCTCAGCCAAATGGTCTACTCAGAAAAGCCAAAATGAGAATGCTCCTGGGTTATGTTAGTATCATAAGGGAGACATATATAAACATAGACAGGATGAATGAAATAAAAGTGTTTTTAAATTGTACATTATAACTAATTCAAGCATGTAAATATAATCTGCACTCAATTTCCTGAGAACTCTGGGGGAAAAAGCAGCATTACTTTGTTCAAAAAAAACCACTGAACACCTGATCTGACTGAAGAAAAGGGGTGACTTAACAAAACAATTGGAAAAGAAGGGATAAATACAATAATAAAACTAGTATTTTATTATTTTAGTTGAAGGCAAAAAGGTCAAAGCTTCAGGCAAAATAAGGCAGACCTGTTATATAACAGGTAACAAAAAATGTAACAAAAAATCCTTCTATAGGTATATCAGCGAGAAAAGAAAGACTAGGGAAAATGTAGGCCCTCTCCGGAAGGATACGCAAGAACTGGTCACCCGGAACAGCGACAGAGCTGAGGTACTCAATGACTTTTTTTTGCCTCAGTCTTCACTGACAAGGACAGCAGCCGCACTGCCCAAGACGCAGATTGCAAAGGAGAGGATTGGGAAAACGGAGCACCGCCCACTGTAGATGAAGATAAAGCGAGAGACCACCTGAGGAACCTGAAGGTGCACAAGTCCATGGGACCTGATGAGATACATCCGTGGGTCCTGAGGGAACTGGCAGATCAAGTCGCGAAGCCACTAGCCATCACATTTGAGAAGTCGTGGCAGTCTGGCGAGGTTCCTGCCGACTGGAAAAGGGGAAACATAACCCCTATTTTCAAAAAGGGAAACAAGGAAGACCCGGGGAACTACAGGCCAGTCAGTCTCACCTCTGTGCCTGGCAAGATCATGGAGCAGATCCTCCTGGAAACTCTGCTGAGGCACACAGAAAACAAGGAGGTGATTGGCGAGAGCCAACATGGCTTCACCAAGGGCAAGTAATGCCTGACAAATTTGGTGGCCTTCTATGAAGGGGTTACAGCAGCAGTGGACAAGGGAAGATCTGCTGATGTCATCTACCTGGACTTGTGCAAAGCGTTTGACACTGTCCCACACGATATCCTGGTCTCTAAATTGAAAAGACATGGATTCGATAAATGGACCACTCGGTGGATAAAGAACTGGCTGGATGGTCGCACTCAAAGGGTTGCGGTCAACGGCTCGGTGTCCAAGTGGAAAGCAGTGACGAGTGGCGTTCCTCAGGGGTCGGTACTGGGACCCGTACTGTCCAACATCTTTGTTAGCGACATGGACAGTGGGGTAGAGTGCACCCTCAGCAAGTCTGCTGATGATACCAAGCTGTTTGGCGAGGCAGACACGCTTGAGGGGAGGGATGCCATCCAGAGGAACCTGGACAGGCTGGAGAGGTGGGCCCAAGCCAACCTCATGCAGTTCAACAAGGCCAAGTGCAAGGTCCTACATCTGGGTCAGGGCAATCCCAAGTACAAATACAGGCTCGGCGGAGAATGGCTGGAGAGCAGCCCTGTGGAGAAGGACCTGGGGGTGATGATTGATGAGAAGCTCGACATGAGCCAGCAGTGTGCGATCGCAGCCCAGAAGGCCAACCGTATCCTGGGCTGCATCAAAAGAAGTGTGGCCAGCAGGTCAAGGGAGGTGATTCTGCCCCTCTACTCCGCTCTCGTGAGACCCCACCTGGAGTACTGCATCCAGCTCTGGAGTCCCCAACATAAGAAGGACATGGACCTGCTGGAGCGCGTCCAGAGGAGAGCCACGAGGATGATCCGAAGGCTGGAGCACCTCTCCTATGAGGAGAGGCTGAGAGAGTTGGGACTGTTCAGCCTGGAGAAGAGAAGGCTCCGGGGAGATCTTATTGCGGCCTTCCAGTACCTAAAGGGGGCCTACAGGAGAGCTGGGGAAGGACTTTTTACTAGGGCATGTAGTGATAGGACGAGGGGGAACGGCTTTAAGATGGAAGAGGGCAGGTTTAGATTAAACATTAGGAAGAAGTTTTTCACTTTAAGGGTGGTGAGGCACTGGAACAGGTTGCCCAGAGAGGTTGTTGAAGCCCCGTCCCTGGAGGTGTTCAAGGCCAGGCTGGACGTGGCCTTGGGCAACCTGGTCTAGTGAGAGGTATCCCTGCCTGTGGCAGGGGGGTTGGAACTCGATGATCTTCAAGGTCCCTTCCAACCTAAACCATTCTATGATTCTATGATTCTATGATATTCTGCCTGGCATTATGCTAAGTGTAAAACAGCCTACCAGCCTCATTGGAAACTCCTTGCCAACATTGGTAGTACAGGATTTTGCAATGATTGGAGAACATTCATTATTGCTTTGTAAAGAAAGAAAGAATTTAAGATATGATTATAAACCCTTCAAAAATTATGGAATGAGAAACGGCCAAGGTCTAAGTAAGATGTTGAGAAGTCAACTGGTTTTCAACTAAATACCAGCCAGACAATTTTCAACAGAAGGTGCACAATCTTATGCAAAACACTGATTAAAATGCTTAATCAAGTAAGCTGAGATGACAAACAAGACCAGCTGTAGAGCAAAGATTGTACCATATCAGCTGTGCACACAGTATGGCTCAGCCTTGAGAAATGTCCACATGAGAAGTAATAATTGACCAAAAATTTTTGTTCAAAAGAGAATCTGATAAAAAAATCTGCTTTACACCATGTTGATAAGGCAGCATTTTTTAATTTGTAACATCTGAACTTTTAAGAAAAGCAGCTTTCCCTTTCATGTAAAGTTTGTCTCCTTGAGATTTTGCTCCTTTGTTCTTTTTTAAAGAATATGTTGGTTTTCTCTACAGTGTGTCTTATGAATATGTATAAGGTAAAAGTAGATTTTAATGAGTGACCATTAGCTGACTTCATATGGCTTTGTGTGTAGACAGTAGATAAAGAATAAACATGTTGAACAAATGGCAAATAACTGTGCAACCATGATCTAATGTTATTTGCTTTCTTCTAAATGATATCAATCCTGTTTCCCCATGGGATGAATGTATGCAGACGGATAGTGATACATATGGTGCCAGGAAAGAAAACTTGAAAAAATCTTGATTCTTTGTTTATATAGGAGGGACTCAATTTCAAATGAAATTATAGCATGGGCACAGACTTTTTAATATAGAAGGCTGAATAACAGCTGTATATTAAGTATTGTGTTCTTAAGTGTGCTTTGAAGTAGAACAAATTTCCTTCCATTCTCTTTGAATGTTCTTTTTGCCCAGAAGTCCTGGCATTCTTTCACTCCTCATTGAACTAAAGCAACAAAAATACAAAGTTCTGCTTCTGCTCAGATAGCTAAGCATTTTGGTTAAAGACTGCTATTTTCTGTAGCCAAGGGGATGCGAGAAGGTAATGTTAATACCAATCATCTCTAGCCATCCTTGACTTCCCAGCCTGCAAAACCAGTTATCTCCTTACTGTCAAATTGGCTGTGGAACATCTTTCAGCAGAAGTCCAGAAGGTAGTGTAAAATCCTGTCCCTAGAGTTACAGCAGTTTCTCTCCACTCTCATCTTGTACCTCCTTTCCCAAAATACCCGCTAGCAACCCAACTAATATTTAAGAATTCTTCACAAACCATTGTCCCCTGTGTGTCTTCTATATTCTTCCCAGACAAGGAGCAGCATGAAACATTTTCAGTTGTATCTATTAATGTTTAATAACCAGCTTTCCTCTTTGGTGTTTATTATACAAAAAGATATCAGTATTCTCAGTTGTTAAAAATTGTAATATTTTGTCTTGACTCTTCAGTAGCAGGAATTTTACCTGAACGCCAAAGTTTGGAGTTTTGTGTGACTATAAGAGTGTCTATTCTTCCAAATTTCATTTCATTTCATGTGTTGAGATGTCTTTGAAAACACAAACCTTAAAACCTGAATGCAAAAAAAGGGAAACTTAATTATATTGTCTTTCTTAATTTGGTATTTCTGAGCTGAGCCAATCATATCATTTTAAGGGAATAGCAATATCACTATGCTTGAAACACTAAAGGCCTCCAATATTATGATTCTTTAATAGAGACAACTTAAGTGATGGTCTCAATTTTATGAATAATTAATCCCCAAAGTTCCCTATTCAGGGAATAGGGATATACTTCATTTTGTGTTTTTTCAGCACTGAGAATACCTTCAACAATCCTGATAGAGTTTAAGAGTAATCATCATTTCTCTGCTTTCTGGAAAGACACCACATTCCTTTTGTGCAATTTTTAGTGGGTATTTTTACATTTTAATTATAATTGGAGGTGTTAAAAAAATGGCTGTCTGAATGTTCTTAAAGAACACAATCTGACACAAAAAATAATTGGTTGACTTTTTCAAAGCACGTTATTTGTTTTTCAGAATAGCAAGTGACTTTGCAAGAGAGTCTGGAGTTTTTCCTCTGTTGAAGTGGAACCAATACTAACCACCTTCCACCAAGTACCTTCCATGTACACTCTTTATTCTGGAAGTAAGGCCAAAGTAATTTTTTTTAAAGGGCATTGGACAACACTGTGACCATGCTTGCACCTCAAGTGCAGAATTGCCCAGGAAATGTGGACAAATAGAGAGATTTCTAAATTGGTGATGGATTATGTTTTTAGTGTGGTTGTCGTTTCAATATAAAAGGGTAATTAAAAGCAATTAATGATGTTGCCCGTAAATCTGGCAAAGGACCAGAAGCTGAGCAGAAAATTCTTTTAGTGGTATAATCCCCTGTAGTATGATAAAGAAAATGTTGTAAAGAGCCATGGGAAAGTTTTTCAGAAGTGCTTCATGAATTGTTGCAGTTTGTTTTCTGTTAACAGTTTTCATTTTCAAGTTAGAATTTCTAGGGACTATGAGAAACTTGGTTTGTGCAGAATTGTTCTCATTCTCGACTTAGAGTGAAAATATAGTCTTATAGTAGTTGTGTTTCCTATTAGTGCAGAATAGAAAAGGCCGTGTAAAAGAAGTTTCAAGTTCCCATTTACTTACTCTGAAGCTACGGATTCTCTGTGCCAGTCATCGTAAAGAAGTGAAATGGATTGAAACCACTCTGAGCTGTCAGTACATCACAGCTCTGAATCAACTGGAAAAGCAGCACAATGTCAGCAGCATGGAGATGGATTTTCGTTTAATTAGGCTTTTTGTTCTGGCAAGAGGAAGCAGACGGGTGTCTCAGCAGAGTGGCCTGCGCGCCTCCCGCATGTCGCTGGGGACCTCCCAGTGTTCAGATGGTTCTCCTGTGGCTTACGTGCCTGGGCGTGAGAGTGTGGTGAAAGGCAGAGGGTAAACATCAGAGCTTGAAATTGTATCCTTCATTTTTATTTGAATTGATTAATTCCTTTTTACCAGGTTCTGCATGATGTAGAGACCAACAGAGATTTTTGAAAGATGTACTTATGCTATGTATATTTACTTTAGTTAATGTTTGCTGTTGATATAGAATACATTGTGTAAAGTGAAAACAATTCCCAACAATCAAGTGTTAAAAACACCCATTATATCTCACATTCACTCAGCTTTCTCCACAAGAAGATGCTTCCTCAATAGTGGCACAGTGGAAGTTAAACAGAGAAAATAGCAACCACCCAAGTTATTAATTAGTAATATGCTTTTGTTAAAATTATTGTCACAAATGTTTCTTCTTCTTTTACTCCCTCACCTTAATTGCTATGTGCCACCATTTGGTGTATAATTTCATATACGCTGAAACAAAGACTCCTATGTCTATGCGTGTCTATGTGATGTGACTATACAGCTGGGAGCGTGGAACCTGTACGTTGCTGTAGTTTGGAGGTAAATAGGGAAATGCTCACATTCCTGCAATATTCCAAGATATTATGGATCCCACCCTAACTTAAAAACTACTTGTATTTTGCATAAAAATTCCCTTTCAGCATGAACATATTTTGAACCTTCTGTCCTTTCCATCAAGGTAGTGGAGGCTACTTATATGCTAATCACATGCTGGCTCAGTTCTTTCTTCATTGCTTTGCTTTGTAGTTAGGTGTACAAGATTCAGAGGCTGAAAGAAAGGATAAATTGCAAAAGAGCCTGATTCTGTAGCTACAGGAGATGGGGAGTCCTGGAGGCTGATTCTTTATGTGCCTTTTGCATTAAAATCAATAGATAAAGCCTGTAACCGTGGTTAAACTTAGAGCACTGGTAGGTCTACAAATGGGCACTCCCATTTGATTGCTTTACGCAAGAGTCACTGTGCAAAAGTAAAACAACGCATCTTTGGCACCATTCCCTAGAGAGCTCTGCATTTTTAATCTCAAAAAGGCAGAAGCACACCCTGTACAAACCTGAGTCAAGCACCTGGGCAAGTACCTCTGCATCTGGCATTTGCACTGGATTAGATCACCCTTTTTCGGTATGACTTGTCCATTCTCTGCACCACCTTTGCTTGCTCCCCACTAGGACCTGCCCAAGGAACTTGGATTCTTCAGGTTTGTTTGTCTGAATCAGCCCACTGAGGGCAAAAGCCTAATTTATAGGCATAGGATGTGTGAATATGGCCCTTTGCCTATGACGAACCCTCATCCCTTATGATCCATCACCTATTCTATTAACTGAGTTAATGAGACTTTAATAAGAAACACTAGGAAATGTAGGAAACTAAGTTGGGATTCATGTTACTGGGCTTCCAATGTCAGGAGTGTGAACATCTGTGTTTGACCAGGTCCTGTTTTAGAGTGAAGAGAAATAGGTATATCTTTACACCAGAACCTATATTGAAATGAATTGCACCCCAGAAATGCCTTTTTTCTTTTCGCTGACTATAAAAAGAATCTACATTGATCTAGATGCATATGGCATACGTGCACCAAACATGGCATGACTTCTGTCTCTGGCCTTTTACGAAAAACACCGAGCTCTCTAAATTGGTAAAGCAAGCTCTCCTGTGGTGCCAGCCTAAGATGGAACTGAGCTGAATGCCTTAAATAAAAGTCATGGAGTGGCTTTATGTCTCACATTTTGTCTGTAATATGTGATATTACCTGGACCTCTGCCACTAAATTTGTAACACTAATAAGGAAGCAGGAAAGCAAGAAAAAATACCTTCTGAAACACGGTGTCAATGGTTAAATATATAAATGGTTAAATAAATAAACAGCAAGTGCTTGCCACATGGCAGCTAGTGTATTTTGTTGCACATATACAGTGATTTGTGTGCACAGTAGGGACTTCAAACATGGTAGGAAATGAGATGGCATAGCTTAAATTTTTTCATAGAAACCCTACCTCAGTTGTACAATTGCTCCTAAACAGTTATAGATATTTATGAAGTGTCAAATAATTTCCAGTTAAAATAAAATTATTATTCTGGTTTGTTTGTTTTAGATGTTGTTGTTTTAAAAAACCAAAATTTATTCAGGAATTATTTCTGCTGGTATTGAAATACAAAGTATAATTTTCAGAACAACTTGAATAGACCTAAAATAATTGTAGACCAGATTTGTCCCTAATTCACCTTTTGATATTTGAAGGTTTTCACCACAAATTGATTGTGGGCTAGACACTGGCTTTATGGAGCATTCTGTCCTAACTTGATTTGGAAATCAAAAGGAGGTGCTGGCAGGGGTGACTTTTCTAAAGTTGAGCCTAAAGCGTATGTATTTTTAGATGTTCTTGTCTTGTTGTTGAGTTGTTACCTCTGCATGGATTGTGACAATGGCAGAAAATACTAAGATAAAATTTAAAAGCCAAATCAAGATCTGCTGGCTAAAAAAGAAGAGGCTTTCTGCTTTCTCAGTGGGTGAAGAAATAAATTTGCATGGATCAGTAAAGATGGCAATAATTAATATAAGCCCCCTCAGTGTTTGTACAAAAGAAGTTCTTTAACTGGTTTTGGTGGAAATTCAGATGTAAGAGACTGCACGTGTGCAAATGCTGTGGATCAGGAGAATAATAGCTCATAAGAACAACACTTTGGAAACATTTTATTGGTGGGAAAGATGCAAATGCACAAAATCATACTGGAGGCTGTTGTGGAAGTGAAAAAAGTGAACCGTAATTTTATTTATTATTCATATTGATCACTGAATTGTGACAGCAAAGTTTTTCAGGATTTTCCTATTGTTAAAACAATACAAGTTGGTAAAAAAAGAACAATGCGCTGGCTCTGATTAAAATGAGAAAACAATTAAAGAGCAGATTGAAGGGGCCATATTTTGTCTCTGTGATTGCTGTTGCTTTGAAAATGCAAATATAAAAAGCATTTCTTGCAATTAAATTGAAGGGGAAATAATCTAACATGAACTTGATTGTTTTCAGGGTAGGAATGAAACTACATTAGGAATGTTTGAAAATGTAGAAAGCAGACAAAACTATTTTAAAATCTAGCAGTGTATTTACAGCTGACTATTAATACTTAGCTTGAAAAATATCATCCCCCTTACAGATCAGTAAGCCTAAGTACAAATATTTGTTACATTTGTTTTCAAATGTTTACACATTTTTTATATTCCAAAATGCAGCAGAGTGGATTAAAATAAATTAACAGTTATTTCTGAAGGATCTGTAACAAAGTTTTTGACACTTCTGCTCAAACGCCAAAACAATTTCATAATTAAAGGAGGCATTTCATATTATCATTGTGTAAGCCATGGAAGTGTTCAGGTATGATCCACAGAAGACGGTTTTCTCCCTAACATCCAGATGAAAGAAGCATAAAAGCATTTTCCATATAGGTTACCTTTGCACATCAAGTGAACAGCTCTGCAGTTTTTAAATATCTCAGAGAAGATGAAGACAAAAATGATGGATAGAAACTTTTAATCGCTGAATACTGAATGTTTCCCTGGTTTGGATTATGATTACCATGATGTGTTATAGTACTTGAGGACTGAGATATGATAAAGAATTGATGTGTAGTTAGTGGGACACCTATATATAGCTCTTACCTAAAAGCACATAACAGCAAAGCAAAGGGAGTGTATGCACTCAGCGGTATACATCAGCTCTCATTGACTTAACACTCTGACTTCAGGAAACATAATTACTTTAACCTGATTTAGCCCCACTCTAGAAAAAAAACCCACATGCTTTTCAGAAAGACATAAGCAGTGCTGAGTCTTTGCAAAGGGTATCAAGGGGTTCTTTTGATGAGGACCATTGTGCTGCCTGAAACCAAGCAACATGCATGCACCTGCCCGGGGAAACTGCCCTCAGACCTACCCCCACACTATGGCACCCTTACGATTTCTGATAACTTTCAGAATTGATGATATTAATTCAATTCAATTCCTCAGTTGCAGGACTGAAAATAATGTTTCACATGTAAAGAGTTTGAGGAGGGTGGAAAAGTACTACTTAAGAACTGTTTGAAGGCTGAGTTTCAAATTAAATTAATTTAGTGCTACTTATGAAGAGGTTTATGATTTTAAATATGATATTTTGAAATTGTAAAAGGATAAAAATAGAAAAAAATAACATTTATAATACTTGAGTCATGTAGACAGCGGTAGGTACAGGTATTTTACCAAATGCAGACTTATTGAGGCTACTCCATTTTCCAGCAATAGCACCATGATGTCTTGTCCTCCTGGCTGAGCAGTTGCATATGAACAACTTCTTTACTGACATAAGGTGTTGGAGTCCTACTGTCTGTTAGACCTTTCACTGCTTATTACTGTATCAAAATAAAAAATATTTCACCATTTGGTTTGTATTTCCTGTGGATCTTGGCTTCTTCTGCATTCTGTTAGATTCTGGAGGGCTGCTCTTACCCTATTTTGATGATTAATCCAAG
Organism: Pluvialis apricaria; assembly: GCA_017639485.1. Classification (NCBI taxonomy): domain Eukaryota; kingdom Metazoa; phylum Chordata; class Aves; order Charadriiformes; family Charadriidae; genus Pluvialis; species Pluvialis apricaria. The sequence continues at coordinate 188,560,356 of CM030007.1, read as the reverse complement.
TGTGAAAAAAGCAGTGAAAATCCTCCGTTAAGGGTTGGTCTCCACTTAAATGAATGTTACAGCGTGGAATACAGCGTGTCACAGAGAGCTTGTCCAGAGTCCATTTCTCTTTCAAGCTACAGTTTCTGAACTTGCTCATGTGGAGAAGTGCTAATATGAAACTATTTTATGTACTTTTATACTTCTAGTTTTCTAAAATGCAATTTGGCAGATGAAAAGGCTTGGACAGGAACTCATGCTGCATTAGTTTTCCAGGAATGATCAGTTTGTGCTCTGAAGATGACAGAGTAGTTCCTGAAAATTTTGGAAGATACTTTGAAGGCATCACCAAAGTATTAGGTCATTTTCTTCCTTTTTTTAAAAGAAAGTTTCACTTGCAGTTAGCATATTAACAGAAAAGGTACTTATCCTTACCTGAAACTCCGGCTGCAGGCATTGCCTCTGCTGGGAAGGATCCTGTGATGTACAATGTAGCATCATTTGACATGACTGTCTAGGGAGGAGAGATCCTAAGGATGCACAGAGCATCCTGAGCAATACGCTCAAAGAGCAACTACATGGAAGGCGTAAATGACCCTTAAGGTGTCTTACTGCTCTACTTAGTATATCTCAGGTATCTTAGGTGCATCTCGGTTATCTTAGATGTCTTACTGTTTTGTTGGGGTTTTTTTTAAGTTTTTATGACTTCACTTTCTGCACTTGTTTGTGTAAGTTACTTGCTCTGAACATGACTGTAAATACCAGGTTCTTTCTTCTATGTGGTACATAATTTTTCAAATTATTGCAGTATGTCATATCAAAAGGAAAAATTTAATTTTCTGTAATAAAAAATGGGAATCATAATATTTTGCTATTAATGATAGTAATATTCCTTTTTAAAAACATTATAAGTTATCTTCATAGTTAATGTGAAGTGAATAATATAAATAGTTAATAAAGTCATATTTTTATAGAGCAAAGTAAAATTTAAGATTCCATAATATATACAAAGCATACTAATTTTTAATGAAAATATTTTGCTGTGGCATTTGTGTAACTTAAAAAGTCAGACAATGTGTATTATGTAGTTTTGGTTCTGCACTTTAATACAGTGTAACCATTTCTTTCATGAGATACTAAATAAAATGAAAGAGTATACAGTCATTATATGTAGGGGCGATTCCCTTCTGAATTGAAGCAGTGGAATTAATTGATTAAAGCATATTGCATCTCTTAGTTCAAGAAAAAAAATACATTACTTAATTACATTGTAAGTGGCTTTCCCTATTTTATCTTGATTATGTAAGATGCATGCATACAGAGAATTACTGAAGTGTTCAATTATTTTTTATTCCTGAGTATCGGCAGTGTTTTCAAATATAGTCCAGTAAAATAGAGAGAAATGTTTTCTGGCCAGCTATTGCATTGTGGAATACAAAGAGAGAGAAAAAAAAGCACACTCATGCATTTCTTTATACTAAGTTGTGCAAATTCAATTAAAATTTGCATTTTTTTCTTTTTCTAAAAACATCATTCTAACAGCAGCAATGAGTTTTTGATGTTCCTATCTAAAACTTATTTGCACGGACAGTGTTGAGTGCTTTTCTCCTGTGAGCTGTTTTCCACAGTGACTGTCCTTGACCAAACCAGAAAATGAATTTGATTTCTCTAATGCAAAAGGTAATTGGATTTCTCTTTATGGAATGCATCCCTTTAATGACTGTCTCTGCTTCAGCCAATTTAGCTGCAACCGACCTGACATTGATCTGGTGATGTGACTTTAAATAAATGCCAAAGCTGGGAGATGAAAGACCAACTGTCTGATATCAGAAAGAACATCTCCTGCCTTGTCTTGCCATTTTCCTCAGAAAATGTCTTCTTCTTGAATGTCATTCTTCTGAAACATACTACTCTAATAATTGGTCATAGAGCGGCAGATTGCATCCTTCTACCAAATATAATAAGTATTTTCAAGAAAGTGTCTGGAGAAAATATTTTGAAAATTTAATAAAACCTCTGGAAATATCTGTTCCTCCTTGCTGTCGTGGTTTCAGTTGGGATAGAGTTAACTTTTTTATTAGCACCCGATGTAGTGCTGTGTTTTGGATTTGGGATAAGAAATACTTTTGACAGCGCACTAGTTTTTTTAGTTGTTGCTAAGTTCTCAAGGCCTTTTCTGCTCCTCACGCAACCCCACTGGCGAGCAGGCTGGGAGGGCACAAGAAGCTGGGAGGGGACACAAGCAGGATAGCTGACCCCGACTGACCAAAGGGATATTCCATATCATGTGGCATCATGCTCAGTATATAAAGCTGGGGGAAGAAGAAGGAAGGGGGGGGACATTCAGAGTTATGGCATTTGTCTTCCCAAGTAATCGTTACGCGTGATGGAGCCCTGCTTTCCTGGAGGTGGCTGAACACCTGCCTGCCCATGGGAAGTGGTGAATGAATTCCTTGTTTTGGTTTGCTAGCATGCGCGGCTTTTGCTTTACCTATTAAACCGTCTTTATCTTAACCCACGAGTTTTTTTCTCACTTTTAGTCTTCTGATTCTCTCCCCCATCTGAACTGGGGAGGAGTGAGCGGCTGTGTGGTTCTGGCTGCTGGCTGGGGTTAAACCATGACACTTGCAAATATTCATTAGCATGTAGACTCTTCCTAAGAAAAGAAGGTGTTAATGAAGTAGTGGATGAAATCTTTACAGAGGTCTTGTTCAGCACTAAATATTTATCAAAATACTTACTTAGATAATTGAGATCTTATAAAAAAGTATCATAGCATGCTGATCTGAGAAAAGATTTACCTACACAAAGCAATTATTAAAGATATTATTTTGGGATATAATCTGTTCTTTCTTCAGGCTAGGCTTAATGGAATCATAAAATCCTAGAATGTGTTTTTCTGTTTATTTAACATATTCATTATCCTTCGGACCCAGCCCTTCAGGCTAATATGCTGAGCACTTTTAACCCCAAATGGACTTGGAACCAAAATTTAGAAGTTGAATGTAGCTTATATGTGTTTTTAATTTAATCATGGACCATGTGTTCTTTTTGATAAACACTGTTAATATAGTTGACTGAAAATGGTAGCTCACACTCTGGATGGTAAACTGGATTTTTAAAATTATATATATCAAAATAAATGTAGTGCAAAATAAAACCAAGAAATCTTCATTTCAGTTTGAAGTTATTTCCTTCTGAAATCTTATTAAGAGTTATTTTCAGACTGATCAAAACAATTAGTAATTTTCCACTGTGTACTGATACCGATGACAGATAATAAGAAATTGTTTTACTTTTCTGTGTTTTAAAGCAAGTGCTCACACCTATTTCCTTTATCTGTTCAATTATTTCTTAAGCTTTATGTATGGGTAGGTCTTCCACTCTTCCAGATCTTTTGCAGAATGGAATTGATGAGTTTACTGTAATGTAACTTTCGGTGCTTTTTAGTACAGTTAAGTTGAAGTAAATAGATATGAAAACACAGCTTCCCAAAGGTGCAAGCGCCTGAGGGGTATTCACCTCTCTCATTTAGCTGAAAGTAATTTTTAATACTTTTGTGTACCACCCAGAAGTAGTGCACGCATATGAGTCTCTGGACAGAGAAACAGATGTTCTCTTTAGACAGGAATTATGAAAATGAGAATAAATATTTCATACTTTTTAAATTTTGTGCAAGTTTTAAGGGATTTTTGTGTCTCTAGTCCCAAGTGTGCTTTTCTTACTGATACCAGGAAGCGAGAGGAGATTATAAATGGCATATAGTGCTTAATTCACAGGCTTGCACTCCCTGGCTGCAATTCTGATTTCAAGAGTGGAAATTCTGCTGATGCTGCTCTCAGGGAAGAGAGTCCCCTCTCCCAGGATGGACGGGAAAGCTTTGTAGCCATGGGGGAGCGTAGCTTATGCACTCTAGGTTGCTGTAACTTTTAGACTAGTTCCTCTTCTTATCTTTGGATCTCCACAGGTTTCCTTGTTTCTCAAGGAGTTGCATGCATGTGTAGGGACAGAATATGTAGGCCAGTATACTTTATCTTGATTGCAAGTAACACTAGAGACACTATTTTTCTACTGTCTAACTATTAAAATTATCGGAACTGAAGCAGATGTGTCATACATAAAAGGAAGTGTTCGTAAAGTCCGTGTTAATACTTTCTTTTGTGACACCAGTTTAACTGTGTATTATTTCTTCTTTCCCTGTAGGTCACTGATATGATGCTTCAGGACAAACCTTACCCAGACTGGGGGAAGTCTGCCAGAGCTTTCTGGAAGAAAGGAAACATTAGGATCATTTTATTCTGGTAGGAAAATAGTAAAATCAAATTATTTTAAAGCAACCTTTTCTTTTTATAGAACATCCAAAACCATATCTTCTAATTGTCTGAGGCAGGAAGAGATATAAACAGAATATATGGTTGGAAAAAAATGAAACTTGGTGTAACAAAAAGTTACACATTACAAAAGCTGTACATGAGTGAACAATTCCTAATAAAAATAGTTGATGTAAAAGTATAATTTTAAAATTGATTTATACTGTTTCTTTTATTGTATCGTTGACCTTGCTTATAACTGAGTTGCAAAATTTTTGCTGCATGTAATAATATTTAGATGTTCCATTATCAGTCCTTGTAATTAAGGTAAGTGGATATGTGAGTGTCCTTTTGTGACCTTGAAATTAATTATAGTACTTCTTTGAATTAACACATGAATGGGTTTTCAAATGGTGAGTCAGCCTCAGATTATTAAGAAAAATATTTTAAAATCAATGAGAAAAATTGTGAGGGGTAAGTGTTTATTTGACCCCCAAATATAGCCTCTTGCAGCTAAATTGTAACTGTCAAAACAGAAAACAAATTGTGACAGGAAAAATGGAAGATGGAAAATGTATAGTCTAAGAGACAGACTGAAGACCTTATAGCTGAAGATGAAAGAAGCTAAGATTTTTTTCAAGTACATCAGAAGCAGAAACCTCATGAAAATATCAGCAGACCTGCTGTTTTTTAAGGAGTAGATTTAGAAGAAATTGTTGGAGAGAAGTTGAAAGATTTATTTACATGGATTCTGCTACAGAAAATGCAATGAAATGTCTATACTTTTAAAGTAGTAAAAATGATGTATTATGCTAAAGTGAGACCTTTAAAGTAAATAATAAAAGAAATTTAAAGACTAAGAAGAAAGCAGAATCAGATGGCTGATTGGCTACAAACAAAGTTCATAAGGAACTGAAGGGGCTGACCTGATGCAAATTTTATTAGCACTTAATTGCCTATTGAAAAACTGAATGTTAAAATTTGGCTATTGTTTTGGTTTTGTTGCTTTTTCAACGAACTGGAGTTACCCTACTGGCCTGTACCTCTGAGTTCAGTATTAGCTAAATGTATTGAATACATCATCAATAATAGAATTATGAGCAAAACTCTAGATTAAATTTTGCTAAAAGAAGCCAGGGTAGCTTTGCTGAAAGAAAACCTTCTCTGATCTGTTAGAACTCTTTGAACATGTCATCAAAATAATGGATGAGGAGGAAATGCTTGATCTAATTTATTTGGACTTTCAAAAGGCTTTTGACAAAGTTCTTTACTGAAGGCAATTAAGAAAACTAGTAAGCCCCATGGAGTGTGCTGAACATTTAGGAATCATCTCAGAAATGTTCAAAAGAAAGGTATAAATATAATAATTTTCTGCTGCATTGATAAGGCAGAGGAGTCCCATTATTTAATGTCGCAAGTAGTATTCATTATTTGTATACACCATATATGTTAGTGACATGACAGAATTTAAAGATGAAGTTAATAATTTCACAAATGCTAGCATGGAAGAAGGATCTTGGAAAGCCAGATGAAAAAAATAACATGATTGAAAAGTTTGAGTTCTGGAGTGGAGTAAGTGGGGGCCTAAACAGCTCGTTGTCATCATTGTGGGATGTGCAGAGGAAGATTCTGTCTCCGTGTGCTGGGGTGCGCAAAAACGTAAAGCAGACAAATAAAAAAATGCTCAGATTGGTAGCAAGCGGGCTCGCAATGATTACAATGTCATTTGGTTAAGTCAGCGAAAAGCTCAGTCTAGAATATCATTGATTTTTTTTACCCTTGTCTGAAGAATAGCCTTGTCTGAAAGACTGGAAAGGAGATTAATTAAGAGCCAAGAAAAAACTTAATTACACAAAAAGATTGGAAGAATGGAAAAAAGGGCTAAAAGCAAGGTCACATGACGGAGATCTCAATTTTATGTGCCAGACAGGGAGGACAATATAACACTATTAAAAGTACTTAAATATTGTTGTGAGAGAAGTTTTGTCTTCTTGCAGTCTGAAATGTAATAAATCCGTATTTTCTTTCAAATAATATTTGCATTAACAAATCCTACTAAAATTTAAAAATGGAGATAAAGTAAAAAGTGATGGTTCTTTTCACACATGATTCTTGCACTAAAGAGTATGCTTAAAGGGGATTTCAAAACCTAAAGGGTGACATAAATGCTTTTATTTTTAGCTTTAAGCAGTGAAATAAAATAGCCCTGGGCAACAGTCACCATTCTGTAGAGACATTATTTAGATAGTGCACATTAGACATTGGTAAAAGTAGACTCTTTTTTTTTTAATAAGTAGGAAAAATAGAAGGGGAAGTTAAAATATTGATAATTTTATGTATGATGATGCAGGGTAGTTGTATTTCATTTATTGTTGCTTAAGCAGTGTGATGTGAGGATCCTCATTTCTGAAATGTCCTAAATGAATCATCCTCAATAGTATGTCCTACACAGATACTGGTATGCTAAAATCCATTTATTCAGGAGACTTCCTAGTGGCACACCTGTTTAGCAGAGATAGTGTAATACAGTGCACTGTATTTTAATTATTCCAAATACTAGATATGGGATGCAGAGTTTAAAGTGGTTGATGAAACAAAAATTTTAGATACACACTGGACTTGTTTTTCTGTTACCATAATTTTTATTTTCAGGTTTACTTTGTAAAATAAGAAAACGTCTATAAACGTACCAAGGACAGATGGATTGTCATGGGGATGAAGGCACCATCCACTTGTTTACACCAGTTGATCATGTGACTGCTTTGTGTTTCTCACTTGGAAATATTTTCAGCTCTCCAATGCAACTAATTAGGAAAGGTTTTGATTTAGCTTATCATCTCCTGTTTTAAATCATTCCCTGGAAACATTGTCAACAACTGGTTGTTGGTTGCTCCTGAGGATTCTGGCTGCTTTTTGAATGTCTTCACAATATAATACTTCCACAAACAGCTCAGCTGGCTCAAAAATGGCCATTTGTGATGTATTTTTGTCTAGCCCCTCACTGAGGAGTTCATTGAAGTGCTTTCTACTGGTTTTTATGGTGGTGGGTTGGGGTTGTTTTAATAGAAATGTCTCCATTTTGGTCATTTCTAGCTCTGCTAAATGGCTACTTCCACCATCCTGAGGCCCCTTTGTATAATACTGTTACAGTCTGTGTTGTATTGCATAGGGATACAATGCAAATACAAACACACTTTCTTACAGAATTAAGAAAGCATATCATCAAGATGGCTTTTAGAAAGCAATGACATGTCTGGAACTCCGGTGGAATTACTGGGATGGTGCAGACATGTTTGTGGGTTACAAAAGAAAGATACCCTCAGGGACTTAAATATCCGCACCATCTGGCAGTCAGATGAAGCTATGGTAGAGGGACAACCATCTCCAGTGCTCTGTGGTTACTGTCACGAAGTCACAAGTGCGAATGGAAATAGGCTGATTTATATTTTTGGCTGTGTTGATAATTTGGCTGTTTTAGGAGAGACAAATTATATATGACATGAGAGGATTGGCATTTGAAAGAAGCAACAAGAAAAAAGGTTGTTAAATTAAGCCAAATAAAGATCTTGGACAAGACTGATGACAAGCTAGTAGCAGTAGCTAGTAATAAGTTAAATAAATAGGACAGTATAGAACAGTAGTTATTTTTAATATTGTATATTAGAGGAAGCAGAGAGAGAAGTACAATGTGAGAAGACTGGTTATTCCGCAAATTAGTTTTTCTTCCCCTGGAACACTGAATAAGTCCAACCTATACTAAAGGTTTCTTTTTATAAGGAAACCACTTGTTAAGACAGAAGACGAATAAATACATTAAAAATGAACTACAAGAGGAAGAGAATAATGTTAAGAGAGTTCATGAAAAATTACTTAAAACGAATTTAGTAAATGGTTATGGGATTTCTGTTTTTATAGTATTTATAGTATTTTTCCAAGTGAACAAACCTGTGCAACACTGAGCTTTCTAGATGGTACCCCGAGGTTTGCGGAGAGCATTATGCTCTTACACATCTGCGCAGGAGCAAGCTCGCACAAGCAGCACATACAGGTGGCACTGCGAAAGGCACTGCATGCTAATGCTGCAGTACGTGCTCAGGTTATATAGTTATCGCCCATATTAACATACAGGTCTCTGCCACCAAGGCCTGTGGTTAACCTCTGTCCAGTTTGTGCCTGAAATGACTGTCTCCTCGTTATAATGTCTTCCACAGCGGCCCGCCACATCCTGTGCAGAATCAAGTGTAGTAGTTAGAATAAAATCACCGGACATCTCTGGGCTGTGCGTGTGGTTTGATTAATAGAAGCAAGACCCAAATACTCTCTCTTGACAAACTGTTCCAATAATAATTGTCCTAAAAAACTTTCCTAACAGAAGATGGGGGGGATTATAGTGAGCAAGACATAAAGAGTTCTTCATGTGAACTTTTAGCTATAGGGAAAAAGAGAACACCAAGCAAAAGAAACGAGATCACTGGAAGAGAGGAAAATGGCTGCTGAGGTCTGTGTAACTAGGGAAGAAAAAATTGGTATTCAAAGGTAGATTATCAAAATAGGGGAGTGTAGCGATAACAGTGGGTTGTGCAGCTGAATATTGATTGCAGGCAGGGTGACAGAATAATATATACAAGCTGAACGTTTGAATATTCAAGTAGCAGAGTGGAATCCATTTCTGCGCTGTCCCTGGCTAGACATTCATTGTACGTGTACACAATGATCAGTCTTCATTGGTGCAATAATGTGCCTTTGGAATGGGACTCGTGTCTGAAACAATACAAAGTACATACCAACATGGAGAAGAAATAAAGTAATATGGGGAATTGTATATTTGTGATTCCCTATGTTTGCTGTGTTTGACTTTGCAAACTAAATAATCTTCTTTTAGTATGTATTTCCATAAGTTCTCTTTAGCTTGCTTTAATAAAAACCAAAACTACACATGCTCAGAAATGTATGTTAGTAATCACAGTACTTGGATTCAGCAAGTTAGTAATATAGGTTTAAAAGCTTTTATTCAATTAATTGTTCAGAATTGCCACAGAGTACTAATTCATGTACATATGTTATATTTATAGAGGATCGTGTTAAGCATGGGTCCATGTAGAATTCTTAATTGGACAATATTTTCTACTCTGGAAGTAGAGGAAGCTTCCTTATGAGGCACATAGCCACGTCTCACACAGAAATAAACCATAGTTTCTTTAAGAGACTTTTTATTATGCACCTATTTGAGTGTTTGGTTTGATAAGTTATATTTCCATATTCTATGCTTTCATAGTCAAAATGGTAAATGCATACTGGACAATTATGTTCTTTTCATATATATGAATGTAGTTCACACATTTTTTTCAAAAGACAGCTTCTTAAAACATCCGTTCTTTTCATTATAGGCTGCACTGAGAAAAACTAATTAGACATTATAGCTTTGTCAACCTAAATTATATATTAAACCAAACAAAACAAACCTTTCATTAAGTTTGAGTAAAGGTTTTTGTGATGCAGTCCCACAAATACCTCTGCATGAAACAACAAGATAATTATATATATAATATACATGCATATAGATGCACATACATTATTCTCCCTGTTCTGGAGGTTTTTAAGTTCATCCATTCATTCTTTCATATTTAAATAATTTGTCATGGAATAAGATACTGACTACTGAACTGAAACCTGGGATCATCTAGAAGGAGAGACAGATTTCCCGGTAAATAGTATAAACAGTGTAAATAGTATAGACAGTATAAACAATATAAATAGTACAAATATAAAGAACATAAAAACATTCGACAATATTATCGCTTCTAGTAAATCTTTTATTCTCATGGTATAACTAAGGTGAATAAATTCAAATTGGAATCTGGGTAAACAAGACAATAAATAAATTCCTTACTACTTCCTTTTTGTCTCGATAGAAAACATTCACTAAGGTCCTCCATAGAGGATTTATACTGGGTAATCCGACTACTAATCTGGGTAGACATTGTTATATATATTCTGAGAGGATAAAACTGTCCAGGAACAGTAATTGTTTCATTTAGTCTGGCAGTTAGGAAGTAACACGATTACCATTTGTCACGATATGACTAAAATGTTTTTGATAGCATTTATTTAATTTCTGTGCTGGGTATTATTGGTAAAATATGTTGTAAGATTACAATGAATTAACATGAAAAAAATGTAGGAAATAAATCATCATAATCCAAACCACTGGACTTTCTTTCATACAAATGCTAGTTGTTTAAGGTTTCTACCTATTTTTAGATTTCATTTAACTCTCCGATACTACATTATCTGAAAATATTGTATTAACTAAAATACTGTACAAAAGCTTTTTGTTCAAACCTAAGTTTGATCCTATACAAACTCTCTGGTTCGTGTCCTAAGGAATATATTTCCTTTTTTGACAGCGAAGTGCTTTTACACTGTCTAGTGTGGAAAAGTAACAGTGGTCAAGTCTGACCAGAATGGTTCAAGCTTGACAACCACATGAGTCAGACCCATTTTTGGGATCTCATTCTCTGATGCCTTCCTGCCACTCAGTGCATGAAGACCAGAGTGTCAGTAATTCAGGGTTCTCCCATCAATCTGCTCTCCCCAATAAGCACTTTTTCTCAGCTGGAAACATCACTCAGTCCTCCTCTAAAATGCTTCTGCCTCCCCGCTGATTTCCAGTATAGGCAGTAACTCCAGTCGCAGGCAGAACACATCTGGGAAGTACAGTCAGTCCATGGGCCACCCATGTGGCCACATGGAGCATGTCATCCAAGGACTAGTAATGCACTGCAAGAGAGGTGGATGCTTTGCATGACATTACTTATATATGAGCAGAGAGAACATATCCATATGTGAGGGAGTGCTTGTGAAAGTCTCCCATCTGTCTCACCTATCAAGGAAGAAATTCGTATCTTGCCTATGCCAGTCTATATTTGGAAAGGCTGTATCATGCATTCCCCCCACTCTACTTGGGATAGGAAGAGTGGTGAGACAAATCATTCCTCATCCCACTTTTCTTCTCAGAAGAAAAAGCGTTTGAGGGAGACAAAATCAAGCTTGGGGAGCTTTGAGATCTCAGATTTAAAAAAAATACTATTATTGTGAAATCACTTTAGCCTGAAGATTAGGTTTGTTATTTGCATTGCTCGAGTTACATAAAACGGTCCCATCCTATTTATTTTTTCTGATGGATACTCCTACAGATCAAACAAAAACATATGTTGTTTCTTACGTAGCTTGGCAGAGAAGGAGAATGACTGTATCCTGGCAGCTTTCCTCTCACACGCATGCACATCCACATCCACACACACAACTGTACACTCGAGGCAGCAATAAAGGGGAGAGAGGGAGCTCCTAACACCCCTGCACAAACACCAGTCCCCTGGGAAGTTCTGGTGTGGAAGCATTTCATGTCCTGGGTGGTAAAAAAAGATTCGTAAAGTAATCTGGCTGAAAGATAGTTGTATTGAAGAGAGAAAGGGATCATCCATTATCTATAGTGGGGTTCAGGATTGGGCCCATAGGCTTGAGTTTCACCTTTGATTTGGCTTTAAATTCTGTGAACTTCTGTAGCACATACGTATTTTACAGCATATCTTTTCAGTTCCTCAGCCTCTTTAAGCTTTTTGAGTTATATTTGGTATGTACTTGCAATTCAATAGCTGATAGCCTGTTAGAAAAAGAGGCTGGTTTTATTCCTACATAATTGCTGGATCCCTAAGTATAGCCCCCATAATTGGATGGATATGGCAACCCATCTTCACCTCTTTAAAAAGTACATTTTATTCTATCCTTGTTAGTGAGCAAGACATATATCACGAACAGTTGCTAAAAATATTTTATCCAATGTGTAGCTTTAACAAAACTCCTTAAAGTGCAAAGTCTGCAATGTTTCAGTAACAACGGTCCTTCCAAATGAAAATACTTTCACAAAATCACCTTCTATGCCAAAAACTGGAAAGCTTGAATTCTTAAACAAAAATTTTCCTTAGCAGGTTTCAGAAGTTCTTTCTTTGAAACAGGCAGCTGCAGTCCTCAGTTCAGGCACGGGGCCAGAGTAGAAATGATGTTGCAGCAAGTCCTCTTTTAGCACCTTCTCTCCGCTTTCCACAGAGTTTTTGCTGAGCAGGAGACACCTCTGCCTCCATGCAGGCCCTGTGGAACATTTTCCAGGAGAAGAGCAGAATCACTGATGTGGTTGCTTGTTTTGTCAGTGCCCTCTTTCTGCTTAAGTGCTTTCCCTTCCTTCCTCTTCCACGGTATAAATCCATTTGTTATTAGCAAAAACATCTTTTGCTATCTTTAGCATTTACAGCTAGCCTAGGCCTCAATCTAGGTCCACTCTAAAAGTAGGATGGGTATAGCTGTCAGTTAATATGCATTATTTGATCATGTAGGCAGAAGAAAATACTGGAAGTTAAATTATAACAATAACATACATACGGATAATTGTGACAGCCACCCCAAGACAGAAGTTCCAAGTATTGCAATTAGATCAGCATGCACACTGTGGACTATTATTCATACAGCAGAAGGATATATTTCAGATTATCAAGGTGGAAATTCACTGTCTTGCATCCTTGCTTCAGTGTGCAGAGGCCTGGCAAAATCATAGCCCAAGACGTGGTCAGTTCGACTCGAACTCAAGTCTCTTTGGGGAAGCTTTAAAGAATCCATCACACAAAGACGCGCTGCATGGAGAAGGTGCTGCCTCAGCCAGTGGTTTTGTGCAAGACATGCACTCTGAAAGCCCACAGAGTTCAATGGAGATCAGAAAATGAGTGCTTAAGCTGCTCATGCTCACAGCCAGAATTCATAGACTTTGTCATGGCTAGATTCCAAAAATCAATTGAGTTTTGTAAAATAAATGTGATGATTAAAGCAATTAAATTATTTCCCTTCCTGGAATGCTGGAGTACTTTTTAAAAATTGTATTTCTCCGTAATGGCATGTTTAAATTTGTGCCTTAGAATTTGCTGATATGCTTAGCTGTACTCCTGACTCATCATCTTTCTGATATTCCCATATTTCCCGTAAATATTGAGTATTTACACTTTCCGGACTGGAAAGCCAATAGGAATACACAGAACTACAAACTTTTTTTTATCATGCCAAAGACTGCAAGAAATGCTGATCATATCAAGTGTTCTTTGGCTTTCAGATCCATGTGAAGAAGCCATTCTGAAACTGAATTGTTCCCAGTGAAAATCAGTTCGGAAACTATCCGGTTTTAGGTCCTGTGGATTTCATGTGTAACTGGAAGGACTAAACCAGTGAAACTGGTCCGCTGATATTAACAGGATTGTTTAACAGAGAACAGTCTCCCTGGGGACACACTGGATGAAGTTATGTCTTCCACTGGTTTCAGGAGGATATAACAATTGTCATCCATTGAGCATGTGATTTAAAAAGTTTTATTCCTCTTGATGCCCCATCCCTGGAGGTGTTCAAGGCCAGGCTGGATGGGCCCTTGGGCAACCTGGTCTAGTGGGAGGTGTCCCTGCCTATGACAGGGGGGTTGGAACTCGATGATCTTCAAGGTCCCTTCCACCCTAAACCGTTCTGTGATTCTATGATTCTGATAGTCCTTGATGATGTGGCTTCTTCTGTGTCTTGGACATCAACAGAATTTTGCAAATAGAATTTAGCAAAACTCTCTCCACTGTGTCAACCCATTTGGCTGGTGCAAGCAGGTAGACAAACAGTAATAGACTAATGGTGGTTCCAGTGAAATCACAGCTGGAGGTCCAAAGTGCTGCACGGGGCTGGAAAGTGGCTGTACTGATGCTGAGTTACTTTCTAACTGGTGATGCTTTAAAAGAAGGGAAAAAAATAGCTTGTTACATCCAAATTCAGTTATTTAGGGCTAACAGAAAAATGATGAGACTCTGTCTTCTACAATGACTGGACTTAAAGGTGGAGCAGGAAATTATTATTCAAATGCTGCCATACATATCCCATATCCCATTCTGTCCCCTCCAGATTCTTATACCCCATCGCCCCTATCAGAATAGAACCATTTCACTAAAAATGAAAACTTAATTAAAACTGTTTCAAGATGTGCTTAACACAACTATAGACATGATTGTACATATGAATAATTAGTCTTTGTGTAAAACCTCCATTTAGATGTAAGGAGTGTTTCTTTTGTTTCTTACTTGCTTTTCGACTTTAAAAAAATCAGTAGGGTTGTAAAATTGAAAGAATTTGCTGACAGCTATCTTAATCAAGACATTCAACTTTAAAATATCTTTTTTAGGCTGGATAACATAATGAGAATATTGTGACTATATTTTTATTTCAAATAATTGCATGTTGTCTGTCTGTAATTGTGAAAGAAAAAGCAATTCCTAAAACAAAGGGTAGATTAAATTGTCAATAAAATCACAACAAAAGGTTGTTAACAAAAGGTGCCCTGCAGGGCTCTTTGTTTCGTAATGTATGTTTTCATAGATTAGCATATTTTTTGGATTTTTTTTTAACAACACAAAAAAATCATGTTAGCAGTTAAGTCCTTACAATAACAGATACCAGCTAAATTTCAGACCATGCATATTTGAGGTACTTTCTCTATCAGGAAGTTATCCTGATGAACATAATGAATTTATCATACTGACTAATCAAAGTCAAGAGCTTCAGTAAACAGTGCGTAAACAAAGATACTATTAATACAGTACTAAACATTTTCCATCTTTTCAGATTCTTTACCTACTGAAATGAATGATCTTTTCCTTGAAGAAAAAACATCTTGACTGCAGTTTACTCTTGTTTTCTTTGTATTACAGATTGTGTTGGTACGTTGGTGAGCACAGTGCTGCACCTCATGCAGACAAAGAGTAAATCGTTCTGGATTTCAATGGAAAGGGCATCAGCCCTTCTTGTCTGTGATGGCTGAAGGTGTAAGGCAAAGCCCATGACAACAGTTGGAAAAAAATTTATTCAGCCTTGAGAAAGGCCCATATTTTTGAAAGCTTTGTTCCTCGTACTCTGGTTCACTGCTTCCCCATTTCTTTTTTACAAGCCCTACCAGAATCCACTAGTTCTGCCATAGAGTAATTTGAATCTAATTTCATTAAGTAAAGAATATCTTACATTTGGGAAGGTAGAGGACAAAGGCCAAGAAATTGTCAAAATATTACATTGAAACAGAGGAGGCTTTCATTTCAGTTTCATGACTTGCTATGGCAGTTTTAGTTTATTCAAAGATATGCTGAAAATAAAAAGAAGTTATTTCTTATTTTAAAGATACTACATACAGCTTTCTCCCAGTGCTGCACAAATGTTCTCTTTGAGATTGTGTGACTGTGTTAGCTCCAGTGCAATCTCCTGGGCCTTTCTGCTTTTTCATACATTGGGAAACTGCATGATGTGTAAAATTCACAGGATTTTTTTTCTTTTTCTTTTCTTTCTTGTTGTGTTTGGTTAGTTATGTTTCATTTAGATGGGTTGGTTTTAATTTTTATTTGAATTTTTACATACTTATTGGAACTTTAAGTAATGAAGTGCTCTAAGGTATCTCTACTACAAACTGAAACCATAATAAATTTATAAGTTTCAAAACAAACAGGTATTAAAAATGCTCTCATTTGGGCCCTCCATTGTGCCAGCATTGTGCAGCCCAAGTGCAAGTGACCTCTCTGCCCCAGGGAGGTTACTATCTGGAATTCCAATTTTAAAAAGAAATATGACACAGAGATGTGCTAAATCCCTCATCTACAAGTGCATATTTGCAGTTCACAAAAGTAGCGTGTCAGTAAAAAAAAGGCCCTTGACACATACTCAGCTTCCAGTTATTCGCATGCTTTCACCTGACCTCATTTATTGAAATACTGAAGGCCTGTTGCACAGAAAGCATAGGTCTTGGGTAAGGAGGTAGAGTGAGGCAATGTTTTCAATGACAGTAAACAAACTGGAAATATCTTATTTGACTTTTAAATGATAGATTGAGTTGAAAGAGTTGGAATTTAGGTGGGAAACAATCATCTTCAAATTGAATAAATTTCATCCAGTGAATCCAGAGGAAGACAGCACATGCAAAGGCAATGTCATTTTTAGTGCATTAGTTCTCAGGATGAAACTTCTTTTAAAGGCAGGCCCAGGCTTCTTGTCTAAGTTTCTCTGCAGTATTCTGTCACATGAAGTCTAACATACTTGGAGCAGTTCCAGGGGAGGGCCACAAAGATAATCACCTCTCCTATGAAGACAGGCTGAGAGAGTTGGGGTTGTTCAGCCTGGAGGAGAGAAGGCTCCGGGGAGACCTTATAGCAGCCTTCTGCTACCTAAAGGAGGCCCACAGGAAAGGTGGGGAGGGACTCTTTATCAGGGAGTGTAGCAATAGGACGAGGGGTAATGGTTTGAAACTGAAAGATGGTAGATTTAGATTAGATATGAGGAAGAAATTCTTTACTGTGAGGGTGGTGAGGCACTGGCACAGGTTGCCCGGAGAAGTTGTGGATGCCCCATCCCTGGATGCGTTCAAGGCCAGGCTGGACGGGGCTTTGAGCAACCTGGTCTGGTGGGAGGTGGGGTTGGAACTAGATGATGTTTAAGCTCCCTTCCAAGCTGAACCATTCTATGATTCTATGATTCTGTACTCATGCTTCTAAACTTTATAAAGTGTAATATGAATTTTGTGTTGAAAGTGTTTTGTTATGAAAGTGTTTCCCAGGGATTATTCCAATGTTTGATACAAGCTTGACCAAGGTGCACGAGCATACCTCTGTTATAAGAAAGTGTATTATGAACATAGCCATTTTTCATTCCAACTGTGATACGATTGATTTTAGCTTTAATGTCTTAAGTACTAAGGGTTTAAGACTGTCCATAGTTTTCAGGTTAACCCAGAAGCCAGACAGTGCTTATGGACATCTTCAGAAGTGTTTCCTCAGGGTGGATTACTTAAAATTTAAACTGCCACAGTTTAATCATACTTATCGTAAATAACTTGAACAGGAAAAGTTTTGGTTTGTAGTTGAATAATTTAGACTGTACAACATTATCTTGGTTTGAATAAGGCCTTAAAAACATTTAGTGTTTTCCCCTTGTGTGCAGCTAAATTTGTAAAATTACCTGAACTTCTTTAGTTTTATTTCTATGGAATGTAAAAAATTTATACTTTCTCCCAAAGCAAATCAATTTACAAGATGCAAGCACAGACGAAAGCATCTGGTATGTGATAATATTATTTCAAAGAAAGATTATGTTATGTTTCAGAAAGGTGGGGTTTGTACTTAGAGTTAAATTTCTTTTTCAAGTGGTGTTTAGCAGAGTTTTTCAACCCATTGTATAATTTCCAGCTCTTAGTACTGGAAGGGTTTCTGTGAAGCAACATTTTGGTGTCTTCAGTTAGAAGCACCACTTTCTTCTTGTGCCACAAGATATTTCAGTGAATACAATATATTTTGGCTGGTTTCAAGAAGCATACACTCTTTTTTAATCTATACACAACCTCAATTAGTGTTCAGGTCAGTAAGTGGGAAGACATTTATGGAATCAATCATTTTGGGTTAAGGAGTACACATACTGCAAGCGTACTAATGGAATGGAAATAATGCCTGGAACATCTCCAGAACAGTCACAGTCTCAATGGAGCAATTAAATATGTATGAAGAATGTTTGCAGTGAAGTTCAAACACATCAGCCCGAGGCTTATATTTTTGGTTTAATTTATTCACAGCCTTTCTGTGTACTGGTGCTTGATGGTCCAAAAGCACTTCTTCACACTGCCTCCTGCATCGCCTATGTATCCACTGACTGACAGATAAAGTGACAGTTGCTATTTTTAATCACCATTTCAGGAGCAAGGAGTAGACTCTGTAGTAGGAAAGTGCAGTGTTAGTATTCAGGTTAACAGTTTTTATTCATTAATAGTTTTGGCATCATTCACAGTATGGCAAGTAGTCTTCAGAATTAATTCAGGCACTGAGTATTTAGCAAAACTTCTCAGCCTGAATATGCTGGCATTATGAGGTCTTCAAATTAGAGTATTGCATGATATGGCCTGTATTCCATATCTTCATATCACTGCTTTTATCCTTCAGGAAAGCTAGAGACTGCTTTTTTATACCATCATGAATGCCAGAGCTCTTTAAAAAGTTAGTGGTTATATTTCCTGATAATTATTGTTCTTTGCAAAATATGCAAAAGAACACATGGTATTTTTAGGGTCAGTAATTCTTTCCTCTCTCTACTAGTTTCAGTAATAAACAAAACCAAACTGTTTGGGGCTTTGTAAAGCGAGTTTGTTTCTTTTGGTGGGTCTCAGTTCAATGATTTGTCACAGATCGGAGAGCACCAGCATATTAGCTCATCTATTATCAATTCATACACTATGAGTAAGTGAGATTGTCATATAACGAAGCTTGGAGCTATTGGCAAAGCAACTGAGCAAAGACAGCCTTTTAAAAGGATTACTGGTAATGTAATTACTTGTGGAAGATGTATGGGTATCTCCCGTATGAAAACACCAGCATCTTAATATGTTCTTTAAGCAATAACATTAGTGGAATGAGAGCTTGTGTTCCGGTAATGACATACACTACTGGTGGATAATGGCACGGTGAAGCAAAGGCATTTGTGTAAACACTAAGCTAAAGCCAGAAATGTGCTTTTGTTTCTTTAGCTAGTTTCAAGGCTGTTATTGAAACAAAACTTACTTCCTAGTGACACAGTAATTATTGTATTAGATGCAATGGACTCAAAGGTCCCAACAGATTTTCTTCTGATCTGGAGAAAAATCCCTGTTTATATCCATAGTTAAGTCTATAACTGCTATTAATATCAACAATGGTTATGGAAAATATGTGGTGTTAATATGATCCATATTGCTGGAGATGGCAGCAGTATGTCATAGGAGTGCCCTCAAATCATATCATTTTCCAGAGAAGCAGAACTAATTTAGGACCTTCAGTTCAGGCGTAGAGTAAGCAACATTGGTGATGCTGCAAAATTAAGGAAACCTCTGTGCTTGTGAACAGTTGTGGTCGATGGCTTTTGATATCCACTTTAACAGTCAAGATGATTGATATTTTCTAGTGAGAAGGAGCATCTGCATAGGTGTATTGAAATACGCACCTGACATTAATCTTATTGAAATCAATGATAAAAGCCCAGTAGTCTTCAATGAAACTCTAATACTCTTTTAGCTATTGGCAGCTATTTTTTTTTTCCAGTTAGTTGCAGGGGTCATTGTTCCTGCAGGATTTAATAAGCTCCATGGCATCCATGCAAACAGATTTCTGAAACATACAATGACAAATATGCTGTTTGATTAGTTAAACCTTAAACACTTTCTTTCCTCACCTTTGATAACATTTCCCCCTTGCAACTTTTGTATTTATTTCTTCACAGTGTCGATTCATATCTTCCTGTTATTCAATAGGTAAAATTCTGGTGCTGGGTATATGTTACTCTCTGTTTTTTGTCGGGTTTTTTTTGTTTCCACTTCATCAAACTACTTTTCTCATCCATTTATTGAGCTTTGCTGTTGGCTTGTTGTTTTTTTAAAGGCTTATTTTTCTGATTTTGAGTGATAATAGTATTATTAAAATATTATTAAGGTAAATAATCTGGCTTTATGAGCATCAGAAGAAGTTGCATGCTTACCTTTTGTAGCATTGGCATCTAAACTGTAAAGTGTCTTGTGACAGCAGGTTATGCCTCACAACAGCAAGATCAGATTAATACAGGAAGCTGACACTAAGATCTAGGTATGTGTACTCAGAAAGTGATGCATTTGAAAAATGCTTTATGCTTCCAGGAAAATGAATCATAGCCAAAATATTCATTCCTTAACCATATGAATTCACTACCCTATATTTATATTTTAAACATCTAAATATATAAAAATGTCCCTTGAATTTGATGTACAAGAGATTTCTGGGGCTTGCAGTACTTCAGAAAATCAGACCATTTAAATATAATTCCCTGGCTGTGGATTTAGGATCCTAGCTTAAGACACAAGATAAAATTGTATCATAAGGTATTTCCCTGGACTATATAAAAATTTCACAAATTTTAACTATCTGTCCGTCTTGTCAAGCCATCTTAGTATGTTCATTTTTGTGTTTTCTGATCAGGTTGGAAATAGAGACAGGTTAAACAATTTTAGGAGTCATGAACCACAACTTTGTAATGCTATTATTCAATTTGCCTCCTCAGTTTTATCATTTTGGGAGTTTAAGATCATTCGTGCTATTTGGATATCTGCAGTGAGGTGACTTGCTGTGATTGAGGTAATTCCCAGCACAAGGACAAAACCAGAACTCAGAGAGGCAGGATTCAACCTTGGTGTCTCTCCCTGAATGGGCAGAAAGAGAAAGAAGATTCTATTATTCTATTTGCAAAGTCTGATTGTGTGGACGTGGTATAGATAATGCCATCTAAGGTCTGGGCTTTGGACTGTTTCAGGAACCTTTTGGCTTTGTGACACAGCTGTGTTCATTAGGACATCCACTGCCTATTAAGGCTCAGTTTTATCATTCTTTTTGCAACATGGGCAAACTGGAAAGAACATTACTAAAACTCTGCTTTGGCAGCAGGTGTGACTGCATTATAAAACAACGCAAAAATTAAAGAAGCATTTCAGTTTGCTACATTTTATTAAATTTTTCAGTAGTAAATTAACTAAAACTAAAACTAATGCTACTTTGAATGAAATTCATGGCAAGGTCCAAGGTGGGACAAGCTGTCAACACAGCAGGCTTGTATCGCCAGCACAGTACGTTAAGCAGGAGCTGAGATTTTAAGCAGTTTCACCTGTGATAAGGTAACAGTTCATTCCAAACTTCTTGATGTTGTAAACTGTTCTGTTATCATCTTTCTAAAAGAGATTTGAAGACATTGTTCACATGAGAAGTCCAGCTAGAAAATAGTCTTGATACTTCAAACTGAATGTTGCAAACCTTTTTTTTTTCCCTTAAGAAACAGGTGATCTATACACTGGTTTTGAATTATGCCTTGTAGCCAAAAAACTTCATATGCTCATTTCTTCCCATTTGAGTAAAGCAACAGAGCCTTTGCTAGTGTCATTCATTACAGAGCCACACATCCTGTATTTAGACGACTTTGATGCAAATCTAATTTCAGAAATCTAAGTAGAATTAAATATGTTTTTTTCCAGCATTTAGATTTATGCAAATTCAGGAAAACTATCATTTGATTGACAGAGAAATTGGTAACAGCATTAGTCAGTGAAAGTATTTGTTTAAATTTATTCTATGATGCAGCACTTTCTCAAGAACTTGTGGGCTACAGAAGATCCTGAAGATACTGAATGCAACTATGGACATTTTGCTTTGAGGGCAGCTGGCTGCAGGGGAGATATTGTGGCATTCTGGAATTATTGTTTGTAGCACAACTGGTGGTTACCCCAGTCCTGTATAATCCATCTCTGAAGCCACCTTTAAATGTCAAATGACATATGTATATGCATATATAAACAGTCATCTGTTATAGGGTTTGTGAACACTTTTCAAACTCAAAAAACAGCTGGTATAGTATAGTATTTCACAATATTGAGGAGCTTTAGATGTAAAGCCTGTTCCTCCCTAAATACAACATTAAAGTACCCCCACCTCAAAGTAAAGACCTGCTTTAACTTAGTGAAGGTAGCCACTGTCTCAAATGAAATAGATTTGCTTATTTTTAGTAGATATTGGTGGGGTTATCAACCCAGAAATCTCTGTGATAGATTGCCAGCAATGGTTGGAAAGGCCCAGGAATGTTTGTATGTCAAATTGATCTTTCAAGGCCTCCTAACTAGAGATGACAGTTATTTTCAAGGCTCCACGGAAAATCATAATGCCAAAAAACTCATTGAAGAACTGGCCAAATTCATTTAATGTCATCTCTGTACAATGACTGAATGACCTAGGAGAAAACTAAAGACAATACTAACAAAGTTAATCCAATGACTAAACAAAGCTTTCTGAGAGACTATATCCAGTCCCCAAAACTGTGCTCCATTGTACAGCCTTTGTGAGATGGATGCAGTTATTTGCTCTGCAGAGGTCTAAAAATTTGGCTGATTCTGATCTCTCTAGTGGTTGTTGATCGAAGAAGCCAAGTGTATCCATCTGTTCCAAATGGTGATTTGTTTCAAAGTCTCATCAACAACACAAAGGTTCCCTGTTTTGAGAGAAAGTGAGACACTGCAAAATATAGCCCTTCCAAAAGTATTTCTCTAGCGTAGATGCTTGCTGGAGACTGATTGAGCAATCGTATAAGTGATGGGGAGACAGCCTGTAGGCTTTTATGCTTGTCAAACGCATATGTTGAAGTATTTCACAGGAAGAAAAGGATCGCATAGCTTTGAAACTGGAGAGGACTCAATCAGCATTGGGTAAAGTGGTTAACAGAATATTAAACACATATGTATTTAGGTCTGCACAATATCTATTAAAGTCAGGGTCTCTTTAGCAGTGCCTAAATTATTTTGAGCTCGGTTTAGTCATGGAAGCAAGGCAAAAGTTGATGCGGCATGTGAGTGTCTGGGAACTAAACTGGGTGGATGCCTAACCTGACCTAAATGTGGCCCCTTGTTCAGACAGCCCACCCATTCCTTGGGCAAGAGAAAGGGCTGTCCCTGACTTGTAGCCTGGCTCTGGTGAAAGAGCTACCTTCTTGGATAGGCATAAGAGGTGAGATGTTGATTATCTACTCCTTAATCCTTTCTGCAAGATGGTTATAACGCTAAAGGAGCTCCACAAGAAGAGAAGGCTGTGGGAGAAGCAATAAGTATCACTGATCATATCCCTGCAGAAATGAAAACTGTGCCTTCTACCACTTGCTGTCAGTCCCCACTGCCTGAACTCTGCAGTGTCATACCGCACTGGGCTGTGCCCCTGTCTTCGAGCCTGCTAAGGCATCCTTAGCCATTTGCATCAATCCTAGATCACCAAAACACTGTCAAATCTTAGGGTCAGGGAGGGCATATTACAGAGGGCATATTACAGGTTACAGACCACGTTGAAAGTCATACAGGACTAAAGTGAGGTCAGGTGGACAGGTCAGGAGGAAGAAGCAGGTCTAAGACCAAACAGGGAAGAGGCAGAAAATGACAGCAAACCAGAAGAGTACTAACCGCCAAGTAAGAAAATCAGCTAAAAGCAAATGGTAGGAGAGCTGCTTTTTTTTTTAATCTACAATTACATGGGACTGAGCTGGCAAATTCTGAGCATCTTCACATCTGATTCTTACTTGTTAAGACATTAGAAGTTGAAGAGACCAAGGCTGGAAAATAAAGGATGACAATTATTTCAGGAGGAGAGGGACCTTTGCTTACACGTTGTTGGGAATCCTGCAACAAAACTTTTTTTTTTTTTTTTTTTTTTGAGAAAGCTGAAACATTTAGAAATTCATCACTTTTGATTAAACTTTCATTGAGAAATGTTTCTTATCTGTGGGAAGGAATTTCTGATCAAAACTAATGAGCCTCCTTAGAGTAGCCAGTGCCATGGTGATCAAATCCACATGGATGAATGTTAATCTGAGCCCCTGCACTTCTCAGTGGGGGGAGGAGGGGAAGAAGCCTCAGTCTGGGTTTACTGCATCTTTGCTGAATTCCCTGAATATTGCTATTTCTTCCAACATTTATCTGTTTTCTGATTTCTGTTTACTATAACAAGGTGGAAAAGAGCGCAGAATAGCCTCAGTATAGACCACGGCTTTTTCTGAAATACTGAAAAGTTTCTGTTTGAGGGGGATAACCATTTCCTGACAAGATCAAAGTTTAACCAAATAGATATCTGGGCATCTAGGTGAATTCAGCCATAACAATTCTCAAGCTCTCTTCTGCTTCTTGCTTCTCTGAAGTTCCTGATGTTCACCTATCACTGGAAAATTGACAATATTCATATTGTCGCAGAACTGGGCATATAATTATCAGACTAGCATTGGCCTTCAGCATGTATTCTGGTGAGTCTTTTTATTAGCTTCTTTTTGCTCACTCTTCTTTCTAACCCTGTTCTATTCTTAGGAAGGCTAACTTTCCAGGAGATCAAAGTCACAGGAATTTAGATGTGACTTTTCTTTATCTTCTGAGAAGACGTGTCAGCCTTATACTGGACCTGGCTCAACTTGTGGAAAAACACGCATATTAACTTTTGTTTCCTGAGCAACTTTTGAGTTGGTATCAATTCTTCTTGATTCATTTGCAAAAAGTATTATACATTGCAATTACTGTAAATGACAAGTGAAGTTTTGAGTGCTTGGATTTGTAAAGTCTTAGTTGAAGCAACAACATCAGGTGAAATTCTAAAGTCCAATGCACAAAAAAAAATCCCTTCTGTTTTGACTGTGTAGTTTTTTTTTCAGGAGGAATTGTAATACTGTATTTTGGTTTGAGGCTAGTGCCACTGCTGTTCACATTTTTTCTATAGACAAATGGGATTCCTTGTTGGATGATGAGATCATGTTTCCTTCAGAAGTGTTGATGTGTAACTTACACGCTTGGCTACTACGATTCTTTTATTGGAGGGAAAATATCATAGGAGTATAGGAATTCAGGCTGGAATTCAGGTTCTCCAGAGGTCTGTAGTCTTCTACTCAACGCAGGGTCAACTCTAAGCTGAGACTAGGTTGCTCAGAACTTTATCTGGTTGGGTCTCAAAAACCTGTAAGGATGGACACACTCCATAGCCTCTCTGGGCAGCCTTTTCCACTGCCTGACGGGACTCATCGGAAATAGTTTTTCCTTATATCCAGTCTGAATCTCTTTTGTGTCAACATATGCATTGTCTCTTGTCCTGCTGTCATTCATGGCTGTGAAGGGTTTGGCTCCATCTTCTTGCTAACCTCCCTGGAGGAGCAGAGGGGGAGCTGTTAGGTGCTCCCAAAGCCACCCTTTCTCCACTCTGAACTTGCCCACAACCCTCAGCCTCTCCTCACAGGACGAGTTCTTCAGCCCCCAACCAGCTTGGGGGCATCCCCTTTAGTTTATTGGTGCATTTTATGTACGGAGGGGCCAAAAACTGGATGTGATATTCTGGATGTGGTCTAACAAGTGCAGAGTAGAGGGAAATAATAATTTCCCTTGATCTACTGGCCATGCTCCTGTCAGTACAGCGCTGGACACTGTTGGGATCTCTGTGCTGCCAGCACACATGCCCAGCTCTTGCTCAGCTTGCTGTCTGCTAACGCCCTTTTCTTACTAAGGTAAGATTGATATTCTTTGGAAGATTTTTGACATAAAAATGATGGCTCAGGAGGCAAGATTAAAGCATTTTGGATTATTTTTTTTTTTTTGTATTGGAGTTGTTTTGGAAATACATTTAATCAAAATATAATCAACTTGTTAGATGAAAGAGCCTGCATTTATTCAAAATGCTTTGGAAAAAAAAACATTAAAGAGCAGTTCAAAACAATTGTAATTATATTTTACTTTGATAGGGTTTGCACAAATGTAATTGTAAAAGGCACAACATCTTGATGAATGAGAAGTTATATCCCATAGATACCATGTGTATGAAACCTAAAATAATGAGAAATTTCTTATTCCATCAAACTACTATATAGCTAAAATATACAGCTAATTCAGTCCAGAACATAGAAAACTATTAAACTGTTATTTAGCTTATTCTAAATTTGAACTGTATTTGTAAATTTTGGTTGGGAATATAATATGTTGTCTGAAAAGCCATGAGAATGTAAGTGTATACTATACAGCCCTCCCACCTACTCTTATCAAAAGCTTTGTTTAAGAGCAGCAACATGACAGCATCTCGACAAGGACAACGTGTTCCATATGTTCTACATAGATAAAATCAGATTCTGTTTTTATTCTTAATGCCTTGTAACTCATGATCACAAAGGCAGCAGGAAATTTTTTGGGTTTTGTTCTTGTTTTTTTGAAAAACTTGTAAGGATAATTTTAAGACTGCAACATCAAAATGCTTTGTGAAATCATTTCAGTTTTCTAAAATGTGTTTTAAAAAGGAAATAAACCCAAACTTTTCAGTGACATTTTTCATTTCACAGTTTCTAAACAGAACTTTTCTATTATTTTATTTGAAGATGAGTTTTGACAGTTCCTAAATAAAATGTGTTTGCTTTCCAATTCAAGCAGGCTTTTCATTATTTCCTCGAAAGAAATTAAAACATTGAAAACTGACTTTGGTTTTGAGATTCAGCTCTGGATTCAGGTGCCTGGTCTTTACATCTTGATTACGCCTATCAACATGCCAGCTCCTGCTACAGCCAATGGAGCTCTGACCAACACAGATGGTGGTCATTCAGTTGCACCTCAAGTAGCAACTTGTATATAGTCACCTGAATAATTTTCCAGACTTCACTGACTGAATTAAGGTGGGATTCAGGTGGCTAAACATAGGTATTGACTACAATCTGAAATGCTTTAGGGTATTGAAATAGTGCACAGGCCTGGTAGACATGACACAGGACTCAGAGGAGAGTCTATTGCAGGGTCTGGAGGCCAACCAAGTCACTCCACAGTGCCCTAAATCACACTAAGCATGTATGTTTGGGCAACCAAATCTCACACTACATCTCTGTCAACTGCAGTGAGAGATTAGATATGTTAGCGCACATGTAGATTTCTACAAAAACCAACTGTGGTTAAGTTTCTGGCTGTATCTGAATTCCTTATAAAATGTTTTAATTGTACTGAACTAAACCGTATGTAAAAATAGTCTGTGTTAAAAAAAATTAACTATCAGTTATTCACTTGGCTCTAGCCAAAATGTAGCAGACTTCACATGTGATTTGGGAAAAAAATTGAATAATTTAAATGCAGAAAAGAAATATGAGTCTATAATATCCTGAAGAAAGCATTCAGAGTGTTGTCTATGTAGTAAAACTTTGATCAAGGATAAAGTTTAATTAATTATGAAAAATATTGTGAATACAAACAATGCTAGTAAGTTCAATAATTGGGAAATAGTGAATAAATTTATTTATTAATGAAATAATTTGTTTATTAATTAATTGATTTTTGCCACCTTTCTGACTTACACGTTGTTAATTGGGTCTTCTGAAAACCAGTTTGTCTTAAATCAACTATCTAGAAATCAAAATAACCCAGACCACAGATAGGCTTGAAAAATGTGGTGTTAAAGCCACACTTATGGTCTTTTTTGTTTCTAAAACTAGAATTTAATAACATGTTTCAACTCGGGAAAATCAAGGAGGTGTTGGGATATACGTGTAGCTTGTGCTATAGATCTGAAGAGCCTAATTTTAGGCTCTCAGAGTAACATTTCCATTGCCATCCAAATGCATTTGAAATGGGAGTTGCTTTCAAAATGTAAATACATACGTTTTTCCATTTCAAAAGCTTTTTCCTGTTCTACATTGCAATGAATTTAAGACTTTACTGAGTACTTCATGATAACTGAGAAAAGGAGGCCAAGAATGTTTTCTTCTCATAACCAGTTTCTGTGACAGTTACTGGGGATGCTGGAAACATGGAAAGCCAAAGTCCCTGTTATGAATGTTTTAGCGTATGATCCCATGTCTTCCTGCTATGGTGAACCGCAAGCCTTTACCTTACTCTTACCAGGGACTGAGAATATCATAAAGACTTAATAACTAGCCACTAAGACACTCGGTTGTGTGTGGCAAATCTGTGTTGAGAGTTGTACTAATGTTGACTTGTTTATACAAAGTAGAGCAGCTCCAACTAGAGAAGCTGAACAAATAGTACCGTGTAGCGTGAAAAAGCCTGGTTATTATGGTATTCAGCTGGTCTCTTTAAGACTTATATTCAAATACCTGGTCTGAATCACACAGAACAGGTATTTCACCCTGGTCTGTTTGCCTTATCTCGTGCAGCTGAGGTGCTGCCCTAACTCCTGACTGCTCAACCGCAGCGAGGTGCAGGAGTCATGCCCACTTCTCATACAGCTTCCCTTATGTTACAGAAATCAACCCTTTCACAGGTAAATTCCACCTATTGATGAGCTGCCCTTGTCAGAATATAAACCATTTTCACTGAAAAATTGCCCGGCAGGTCTATCCTAAGGCACATTTGATGCCTGAAAACATTTTTGAAAATCTTGTTTTGTTGTTTCTTGAGCCAGCTGTCAGTCCACCCCCTGTTCTGTTACTGGAGTAAGTGGTGTATCCATCTGAAAGTAAACCAGAAAAATGGCTTCCCTTTACCTTATGTAGAATTGTGGGTTTTTTCAAAATACTTTCTACTGGAGTTAGGCAATTAACTTCTAACTTTGGAAGTCGAACGTGGAGTAGAGTTCCTTGGATATAATTCATGTGAGTCCTATACTACCTTGCTTATGATAGGTGTTGATTGAATATGTTTTTTACAAGCAAGACCACGAACCTTCTTAAACTGTTTTTCCTTTTTTGTGTCACAGATAGGAAATGGCATTTGAAACTTAAAGCTTATGGCTGATGAGTTTAATTTAAATGAGCTGCTGTTTGAAATAGATAACACTTTCATTTTAGTAAATTAATGGTGTGGCAAAAGGAAACTCAAAGATGCTTCTACCTATAATAAAAAAAATGATGCTCTCTAGAATTCTAATATTTCAGCATGTGATTACATTACCTAATCTTATTCATTTTATTACTTGAAACATAGTAAAATGTTTCCTCTGTGCATTAACATAAATGTAATTTCAGACTTTATACAAATCTTTTTACAAAAATCCCAAATAGCTCCGGAATCATATTGATACACTCTAATAGAATTGCAGCTGTCGTGGTCAAAGGATAGAAGTAAAGCAAGGTCTGTGGGAGAGGTAATATCCTTCCTTTGACAAACTGATATAACTGGAAAAAATAAACTCGTGCTGTTTACATTCACAAAAATTATTTTCATTTTTCTAAGTAAAATGAATGTTAAAAATGCAGAATAAACAATTCTGTTTTGCCAAATTCAGGGCATCCTTTATACTCTGCGGTGTCCGGTTTCTTCAGCTCACCAGGCAGAACGACGACAAGCATAGACTACGAGATTTAACTGGGAATGCAAGGTTCTCAAAATGTGCAGTACCTGCTATTGATAAGCATTTATGAGCCAGTCCCATCATACAGTTCCTTTTGCTATCCCCTATTTGAAACAGAAAATATGTCAGAACTTGCAATTTCAGAACACATATTTCAGAGCTGGCAGTTAATGGCAAAAATTTGAATTACCCGTTACGTCCTACAGTAGGATAGAAGTCGGAAGTATGCTATTGTGATGGCAAGTTTTTTAAAAAGATAATGCAATCTGAAGTTTGAATTAAAAACCATTTTCTTCTAATTGGTATCCAACTTCAGATAACTAAGTCTTTTTGATGGTAATCTGCATTAATATACTTTCTCTCACTTGTTTATGCCTGCAGAGCATGCCATGGGAGGTGTGGTGCTCTGAAATCTGGCAGTAGTATTATTCCATCTCTCTACCACACATTTGTCCCCATCAGGGGAACAAGCACCGTATTTTAACAAAAGGGATCCAGTGTAATTAATTTTCCAAATATTTTTAGATGTTTGTTGCGTATGACTTCTTCTAGGGTGCGTCTGTATTAACAGTTCACTTCAGTAGCACACTTCTGAAGTGGATCTCTCAGTCGTCTCTCCACCTGCCCTTTGGTTCACGGCACGGATTGATGGGGGGGGGGGGATTTCTTCTTGGTGCGACTGAAGTGGAAGCTGCTCTCTGGGTTCTCACCTAGCGAGCTGCAGTTATGGATGGGTGCTCAGCTCAGCCTACAAGATGCTAAAACTGTGAATATGGGGTCCTCAGCACCAGCTATGTCACTCTATGGTACCGCACTGCCCCGTTGCATGGCAGTAGCTGCTGATGAAGGCAGAGCTCTCGAGTCCCTGCCCTCTCTCCCTTCAGAGCACTGTCCCAGCCGGGACAGCGGGAAAGCAGTGGCCAGCTGGAGGCTTGAATCCACGCTGCTCCAGAGAACCCAGATGCTTTTCACCAGTAGAGCATCTGTCCCTTACACTTCCTTAATTGCAGAAGTGGTGCTGACACCAGGCAACAGGCAGACTAAATATTTTATTTTAAATGGTTTGAGAGTTGCTATTTTTGACAGATTTAATAACAGAACGCTTCCTAATTAAAACAAGTGAAATAAAAAGTGTTGGCATTTGCATATGAACATCTGCAGTAGCATTGTTCTTTATAGTTATTGTACGCTGTGGGACGGTATGTTTGGCCAGTGCTGATTCTGGGATTAAAAATTATGGAAAGTATTTAACTTGATGGATGATCTTTCTTTCCTGAGGACTGGAAAGCATTTTTAAATATCAGGAGCAGTAAAATTTGTTCCTCCCTTTCTGTATCTGTTTTCAGAGGGTATTTTTAACTATTTTGGCACATTCATGAAAAATTGGCATTATAAACCACTGCAACTGAAAACATAAATAGTAATTTATAAAACATTGATTAGAATTGCATTTCTGTTTCTTACAGCTCCATCTGAAGCTGAAAGTTTTGATGAATGCTGATTAACTGCTAGGTGGCTTTATTTAGAGTTTAAATATACCTAGACTTTATGCTAGTTAATCTTCTGTATCTAGTAGTTCACATATATATTATGTATTTTTAAGTATATATGCTCATTTCCTTCATGTACAATAATAGGAATACAGAATTTATGATCTTTTTTCTTTATTAATGTGTCTTTCTGTCCCAAATGTACATAGTATTAAGCAATATCTGGAATGCTTATTAGTGATGTTTAACAGTTTTTAAATAATCTGGCTCAGTGGCAATTATGTGTGAAAGTGCGATGAAAAGTTCTCACAATGCTATGTCATCCAAAGAGCTGCTTTTGACTAAGCACAGGTAGAGGTTTTTTTCTGGAAAAGGTGTAGTCAAAGGGCAAGATACTGCTTTCTGCCTCTTGGAAAAGACAAAATGAAGATGAGGAAAACAGCCAAAGTTTATCTTTCATCTCTTCAGTCGATCTTAGCAGAACTCTTGCTATCTGATCATCAAAGCTGCAGCTTCATAAAAGATTTGGCAGAGGGTCACGCACGACAAGAAAATTCTAAATAGCTCTAACAATGATCAGCTCAAAGTTACTGGTAAATTGAAGGTAGTATTATCTTCCCCATATGTATGGTTGTGCAAAGAATTGCATTTGATATCTGAGCAGTGAAAAGCTTCACTTTCACTACGTGACAGTTTGAGAAATGAGGTCCCATCATAGACCAGAACTTGTTTTCGGTACACTTTGCCCTGATGATTTAGACACGAAGAATCAGGAGATGCAAATTGGAAACAATTCTTGTTTCCAACATTAAATGTTTTGTGAACTTGAATACATTTCTTAGCTTGTCTTTATCTTTCCAGGGACAAATTCTGTTTTGTTCAGTTTTCAGCACAGTACAGACAAATAACACAGAATATTTCCTGAAGATGTGGCTGGATGGAGTCAAAGGTACTTCTGGCATAGGTCTGGAGGGGATGTGCTATGAATGGTTTTGTGGTACTGCATTGAGGCTGCAAGAGGATGAGTCAGGGCCTCATGGACCCTGCCTAGGGAATTTCTGATGTGGGAAGTAGGACATGCAAAACAGCAGAAGAGGGTGTCCCCAAGCAGCCAGGACCTAAGATCCCTGCAGCACATCATGTCTTCTGTCAGCCAGGACTTCTGAGAACGTCAATAACTTCATGGTTGGCATACAGATTTAATGAAGCAGCATGGGCAAGCCAGCCTTCCAGTTTGAACTGCCTTTGTCATGGTCCATAATGTTACTGAGCAATTAGAATAGATGCACTTGCATGGGTGATTTACAGATGTAGTCCGGAAAACCTTTTACCAGTAGGGCTGGGGGCAGTGCTGTTATTTTGGAATTAAAGCAAAACTAAATGATGTGCCTCTCCCTCCCCTTGAAATAAAGCCAGAAAGTCTTAGGTTTGCATCAAACCTTGACATCGGTTGTGGTAGATTGCAAAGTAGGGTATTCCCTTCCTCTCCCTTTCTGTCCCAGTCTCTCACAGCTCTTCCTCAAAAGCCCAACTTTGTGTTTCAGAGGAGTCCATCTGCTGCTCTGGCACACAGTGCTCTCTCAAGGCAAGGACTGCACAGGCATGGGATGGCGCTAGTGGCATTTCAGATGGCAGCAGTTGAATTTCCTTGCTTGGAGGCAATGGGAAAAGTCATCTTTATTTTTGCCACTATTGGGTGATGTCACCCATGAAGTAGCCCAGAGTGTAGGAATGGACACATATACTGGGAAAAGATTCTGGCAATGGATCCCACAAGAAAACCTAGGTCATCACAGCACTGGATGGATTGCTCACTCCACTGGGGTTTGTGCTTTTTGCTTTCTTTCACTGAACATTTTGGATTTATTTTAGACTCCTGGAAGAGCTTACTAGGAAATCCCACCCTATCCTCAGTATTTTGGAGAGTGGATGAAGGCAGGTAGCTCTGGCATTTTAACTTTAGAATATTGTCTGCTTAAGGAGAACACAGTTCTGCTCATCCAAATTTTATTTTCTAGGAAAAGTGTATTGGCCTCAACTGGCACTATTTTGCTTCTGTTACTTTTCCTTGCTGTGGTGTTGCATTGGCTTTATATCCTTGGTGTTTGTGTCCAAGTTATTTTTTCCATTACATTTTGTAAGTGTGTCTTGTTTATGTAATGTGCCTGTGTTTCTGATTTAAGTTTTGTCAGTTCTTGTTCACCCTTTGGCCAGACTTGTGCCAGAGTGTGGTGTGCAGGGCATCGGGGCACTAGGACACTAGCAGAGAAATTTCTCAGAAAGCCCCATAAGGAGTGTTTTGCTCAGAGGGTGAAGGGAGAACACTGGCAAGGGAGGGATGAGGAAGAGCTACTTTCCTTTACAACAGGATTTTTGTTTGAAGAGTCAGCAGGAAAGTCGAGTCTGATCTCTGTTCATCATGTCCCAAGTGACAGCTCAGGCATTGTATACAAGGGTCAGAGACAGAAAGTCTGGGGAGAATTTTTTGTGACTTTTGAAAGAGCAGGAGGTGTTTAAGAGAAGGGTGCAATATTTTCAGCCTGACAGGCAGAAATAAGGCTGAGATAATATGCATGATGACCACTGCGTGTGTGGGTAATGTAGGTATGTATGGATTCTGGCAGCAAAATGAAGCCCACTGTTTCCAGTGATGGTCCTGTTAGCAAAGTTCCTTTAGCAGAAGCTATGCAGTGTGCTGCATGCCGACTTAATGTACACGGGGTTTAGGAAGCTTGTATCTAGCTGAACAAATGAAGTCCGTGATCTGTCATAGCAAAGCAGCCCAATGCATGCTCCATAAGCATGCTGTGAAATTTATGAGCATATAAAAAAAAAATTCTGGACTGAGACAGAGACAGAGTGGCAAGGGCAGCAGGGAATATGCAGCACTGCCGACAGTGCAGGTCAGTACCTGTACACTGGATTGTCCCGAATCAAAGATGTCCTGTTTTCTAAACATTACATGCAAACCTGTTAATCCACCAGGGTCTACATTAAGCTGCAGTGACAGCCTTTATCTATTCACATAATTATGACCACCCCTGAGCAAACAGAAGATTCACATGTGACCAGCATCTCAGACTTTTGCAAAGTTCAAGAGATGTCACAGAGCAAAGCTGTGGATGACACCTGTGATGGGAGTGTGTGACACAAGCTCTGAATTTCCCCACCTCTAAGTGCTTTCCAAACAACTCATCAAGGTTGGGTTGTCCAGACTTCAGAGGATGATGGCTAGTTTCTTGAGCCCTAGGATGGCAGTCTGGAGACATTGTGGGTAAATTAATGCCGGGTTCTTGGCATAGTTTGTTGAAGATGGCCCATTGAATGTGAAAGTTCTGTATGTACTATTGATTGTAATAGTGCAGAGGAAAATGAGGTGTCACAGCCTTTCTCCTCCAGAAATGACATTTCTGCGTGATAGAGACTGCAAGGTTGAGGTTATGACCCTGTCTGCTGCAAGGGATTGTCTGCAACCACCACCGATGATAAAAACCTGCTCATGCTTCTGGGGTATGTTGGCCATGGCATATAATATGCTGGGTGATAAATGCTAAGTGGTTGGTCAGCTTGTGCAAAATTTATGGTCCAAGAAAGTGCTGTTGTGGCACAGTGCTGAATCCAAACACATCTGGTGTGGCCCTTGCTAAGTGTGTAAGGACAAAATTAATGTTCTGTTGGCAAATGATGGCCAGCAGTGTGGATTCAGTTTGGCATGAGTGACTTGGTTTGACAAATTCAAGACCAAACTCAGTCCTAGCTATCAAAGATTATAGAGATACAGTCTAAACAATTGCCTGCTTCTTGAGAGGTGCCAGCAGTAAAAAGTTCCTCTCTTCATGCTTTCCCTCAGTTCATTGTAGAACTAAGGATTTTAGATCATCACTGGCAGTGATAATCACAGTACTGGCTTTTCTTGACCTACCTGATAATTTTAACTTCTCACTATGCCGTTGGCCTGGACAGTGTTTTTTTGCAGACATTTTTTTTATTTTTATTCTTCATAGCAACCTTGTATCTTGAAGAGTATGGGCTAGGTTGTAAAATGTGTATTATTGTAGCTGAATAGGTGCCCAGGGCACATAATCATTCAATACAGCAAGCTAGAACTAGAAATGAAATGTAAAAGTGTCCTTCCTCTGTGAAGTAGAGAAAGAAGTTGCATTTCTTAATGTCTGGTACAGAGAAGAGTCAATCCTCTCCTACCTTTTTCCTCATAGCCCTTCTATAAGCAGGAGACGAAGAGGTCCTTCAGCAATGCTGTGAATAGTTTGATGGTATAGCTCTTTCTCGGGAACGTGCATTGTAGAATAAAGGACAAACTACACTGGCCTAAATATTGAAGTGTAGCTCACATTGGTTCATCTGACACAAGTTATGTCAAGTTAAATGAAATCCTCAGCATCTTTCTTCTCTTAGTCCCCAGGACACTGGAACAATGCTGTACTTTCACAAGAACTGAACTGAACTCTAACCCAGACAAACTCAGTTTATAATAACTCGAAAAGCATGTATTGAATATTTTTCTGTGTTCCAGTATCATAGGTCAAAAATACAAATGAGCACTAATTATGCTGTTCAATGCAACCATTTCAAAAGTCTATTTCTAACCTTTTTTATTGGTTTCACATTTTCTTATTCTGTTAGCAGCCCATTTTCTGCTCCCTTCCTTCCCTATTTGACATTTCAGAATGAATAACGAAGCAGTTTTTTAAGTGCATATGCATTTCCTCAAGGAAATCAGGGCTTGAGCACATACATTGGTCTTTGCATGCATGCCAATGAAGCATGCATAAAAATATATCTGCCTTTGCTTGCATACATGCCAAAGTCCAACCCTCCATGCTTTGAACTCTTGCTCCGAAACGCAAATGCATAATTCAAGAGAACTGAAGCAGAATACTGTTGAGCATAACTTCTGGGTACATGGTTCCCATAGCAAACTACGCAGACTTGAATAATGTTTCTAAACTGTCTGCACACCAGGAGATGTGGGTTCCTCAGCATAAGGACAAGGAAAATGAGTGCGCCCAACAGCCAGGGCAGTCTGCACAGGCCAGCAGGCAAGCGCTGAGGACTATGTTCTTTTCTGGAGAACTTCTCAGCTAAAGTGAAAACATTCACATCCATGTGAAGTTCAAATATGAAGGTGAAATAGGTGGGGAAAACCGCCTTTGTGGGTCTCAAGAGACTATATACATCAGGGAAGCACCATAATGAACTGCCTTTCCAAAGTAAACAGTTGTAGGTATGTGCCAAAGTGAAGCCTGTAGAAAAGTTTGTCAGGTTCAGGTACTGACAGGTGAGATGGTAGCTAAGCAAATGTTTTGGGGATAAGCAGCCTTGAATATTGCTTAGATCTAATGAAGTCTAATATGCCTCATTTGTTTCTTTCCGGCCCAGATGCTGGTATTACACTCAAGGGATACTGTTATGATGCCAAGAACAGTGTTGAATATAACTGAATCTATTTATTAAGAATAAAAATAAATGTTCAAAGGTAAAGGTGGTAGCAATCAAATCATTTTGTGTCTCAATATATTGTGAAGAAACACAGCACATTGTGCCAAAGAATGATGTTTAGGAGTCCAAATGTGTACACTACTGCTTATGTGCATATTTGTTTTCCCTTCCTACACAGACACAGCCAAGGCTGATGTATAAAAATAAATGCCTACAGACTGGTAGCCTGTGAGTACTAATGTGCAGATTTTTCTTTTAGTCTTCTAAGCATTTGTCCTGTTTGGAAGTGTCATGGGAAATATTCTTCACATTGTTTTACAGCCCTTGGTAGCTGAAGAAAATGAGACTTTATTGTTGTAGAAAAAAACTCCACCCTGCCACAATTATTTAGATGTGTGCATGCATTCAGGTGTTGATATGCCCATATTATAGCACAGATATACTCACAGCTACGGCTATGGGGACAAGCCTTGCTCCCCCTCAGATTACCAGCTAAATTTGCCTGCTTCCACGGAACCAGGAGTTCAATCAGTCATCACTGCAAACTCTGAAGGATATCACCAAAGTGCTCCTGGAAATGATGCAGAGCTATTTTGGGGAGATGATAGCTGAGAAAGATATTTTCTTAAATAGCATATTGCAAAATTGTATGAATTAGCCAAATGTGTCTTCTGGAATTCTCATAGCAGTCATATGGAAGCTTTATTACTTTTGTAATTCACTCTTCACTGACTTCTCAGAAGTGCCATAAGATGTGTTGAAAACTTGTACAAAGGACATCTTAGGAGACACAAGGCAAAATCTTTCTACAACCCCCAGAATTGACTAAAGATTAATATAGTGCAATGAAAATTTCTTTCATACAGATGTGTTTCTGAATAAAAATTAGACTTCACAGTTAGTTTCCTGTAGCTCCTACAGCTGAGAAAAGACTTTTCAAAGGTTCTAATGTCTTTGGTGCCTTGGAAAATGTTCTCTCAAATTGTTCATTTGAATTTGGCCTAGATCATACAGTCCTTGGTACATTATTATAATTTACTTCTTTCTTATTTTGCTTAATCGGTTTGCATCTTCAGTGAAAAATATGTAACGGAGAACCAGAGTGATACACTCCAGCCTAATTTTGCAACATGCTTAGTACTAGCTACTAAATTTCTTTTTACTAAAGATACAGCTGACTGCTTTCCTCTTTTGAATTAAATGATTTGTTTGTACATTTAATTTTCTTCAATCTCTTTTCATCAGCGGAAAAGTACTGATAAAGCACAAGTTGACCATAAGAAGACAGATAAAATAGAATGATGCATCTTCATTACTAACGTATTCTCTCTGAACCTCTTTTTTTTCCTGCTTGCAGGACAGTTCTGTTTACTCTGACCTCTGTAGTTGTGCTTGTCATCACTACTGACTGGATCAGCTGGGACAAGCTGAATCGTGGATTTCTGCCAAGTGACGAGGTCTCAAGAGCCTTCTTGGCTTCCTTCATCTTGGTGTTCGACCTTCTTATTGTCATGCAGGTACACTCTCCCAATGTTTCGTTCAAGCTGCTGAGGCTGCCTAGTCAATCTATTTCCACTAAAGCAAATGGTGTTTAGCTAAGACTACATAAGGGTAAATAAATGTTTAGTTTGCAATCGCTATTAGTAGGGGCACTTTATAACACCATTCTCAGTTACTTGCAAAAAGCCTGCTGGCCTTTTATTGTGAAAATGTTGCTGATTTCTCTTCTTTGACTACCAGGTAAGAACTCTGTGACTTTCCACATTTGAAGGCGTTTTCTGCAAAAATGACATCAGGAAAAGAAACGGAAGCTAGTTGTTTTGTAAATTCAAAGCTTCTCTTAGGAGGATGAGAGAAATTCAGTCAAACAAGAAATACTTCCATATTTCAAGCATTTACAATATTAGGTGTACACACATTATAGCATTGTAATAGATGAAAATCAGTATTTGCTATTAAGATTCCACTTTCCACTTTCACATGAACATTCTTTACTTTGATGACAGGTCCTTGTACTGTAATGTCTCCTGCCAGTGAGGGTAACTGGGGAGATGGTTCTCTGTAGTCTGCCTGATGTCTGCTCCTTTGAATCTAGCTGTTAAGGAAGGAATCTGGGTCACAAGTATGTGGCCAAAAACCTCCTTCATGTGATGGCGCGCTCTACCCTTTGCATTTGTCTGTGCTTTGAGTGTTGTGTGAATAACCCACCCAGTGCTCTGTGTTTTGGCAGTGTTAGGTTGATGGTTGGACTTGGTGATCTTAAAGGTCCCTTCCAGCCTAGAGGATTCTATGATTCTAAAAATTAGGTCATTTGGGCTGAGGCAAGGAAAAGGAGCATTGAAGGCCTGAGTGACTTTTGCTATTAGTCCTAGACGTGTTAGACTGTTGAAGTCAAGTTTAGCAAAGAATTGAGAACTGGTGCGTCCTTTCTCTCCAGTATATTACTAACTAACTCTGCTAGCAAAGAGCATTTCTGAGACACTTAATTCTCTTTAATGAGATATCTAATGCTTGAGTAATTATCATAGAGGTGACACTGTGGTGGCACTCAGAATTTATCACTGCTGTACTAGGACATTAAAGCTACATAAAGTCCTATCATTCAGTTTTATTTTCCAATGTCCACCACTGTTCAGTGCTCACTGCGGTTCATGGTTAGAACAAGGCAAATAAGAAAGGGAATGCTGTTTATCTAGTAAGATTTCTGGTGCTTTCTTTTCTCTCCCTTTGCATTTTACATTTTGTTTGCTGTTTCAAAAAGATTCAAGAGAATGTATAATAAATGATTGTACTTCACAGGGC
Source organism: Pluvialis apricaria (assembly GCA_017639485.1). Taxonomy (NCBI): domain Eukaryota; kingdom Metazoa; phylum Chordata; class Aves; order Charadriiformes; family Charadriidae; genus Pluvialis; species Pluvialis apricaria. The sequence continues at coordinate 188,521,398 of CM030007.1, read as the reverse complement.
TGTAATGAAAGCGTGAATGAAAATACACAATTTATCAAGCTATACTGAATTTGATACTGTATGCAGGGTAGAGAAACAGAGTTGTCTTCCTACCAAATAATTATTAAATCATCCTTTCAACTTCGAAAAATGAAGTCCCAGTACTTTGACCTTGGAGTTGCTGAATATAGGGAAGAATTTTATTTGAAACATCTTGTCCCGGGTACTATTTCATATTTTTACAACACAAAGCAAGAGGCTCTTTTTAATTGCATTTTTGACTGATGTTTGTGTGGTTGAGTTATTTATTTATTTAAAGTTATTTATTTGGACTGTGCAACCAAGTTGGCATGTTTTATTTACAGTGCAGTTCTAGCATCATTGCATTGCTACTGCAATAAAGTCAAGTTGAGACAGGAAAGTATTAAATCACAAGTGAAGACCATCAGGATCACGATCCTTTGACTGAAGTACAATTTAGAATTATGTAGAAATTCTTTCTAAGAATGTTGTCTGTTTCACAGATATTTTTTTTCTAACTTAAGCTTTAGCAACAAACTGGTAAAATTAGAAAAAAGAAAAAAACTTATTATTAAGCAATTTCTGTTTGAGGCTGATACTAACTAAGAGCACAGATGAAGTCTCATCTAATTCTTTAGCGCAGACATTTTCTGACCCTTTGAATGGTGGCATTAATACTGTGTTTAGCAAGAAGAGAAAACCAATTGAGTTTGGAAATCCATTCTCAATGCTGTGAAAAATAATTGCATAATTGTGAAGGACGGTTTTGCCTTCTTAGTATTATTATAATTTAATATTTATCTAAGCCCTATGTAGAGCATAAGAAAGAAATAAAGGCCTGAGCAGTCTCTGCCCTGAACATCTACCTTTTTTCAATTAGACATAACCCAGGCAGACATGTGAAGAGGAGAATACAGACAGCTGAACCTTATACAGACAGTTATACGTGAGTGATGCTTAAGGGTACGTGCACTTTTTACCTTTGGTTTCCACCCTGCAACAAACCCTGGCTGCCTCCCAGCCCCACCAGCTCCTTCCAAGCAATTCACTCCTCCAGTCCAAGCAATTCAGGGAATATCCAGTCATGTGGTCGTATGGAATATGGTCAGGAGACAAGTGCAGATGACAGACAGAGTAAAATACAGAAACTTGTGTCTGAAATGTAAATGTGAAAGTTATGACTGCAAAAATATGAAGACAATCTGAGAAAACAGATAATGGAGAAGGTTGCAGGACTACAACAGGACCTCATACATAGTGCGGCTGGCTTCTGGCTCAGGCTGTGTTCCTACTGCTTCTGCCAACCTCGCCGTGACACATCACTTCACATCCACCCTCCCTGGAGTGAAGAAAAGGGACCCTGGCTGCCTGTTTTAGATGGCTGCTGTGTATACATCTCCACCTGATTTTCACTGTGTTTTTATAATCAATGGAGAGATGAGGTACAGTTGGAGTGCTTTTAAATATCTACAGTAGGATGGCGTGCAACAGTCTCTAGAAGCGCACATTTCCCTCCATGGAGAATAAACAGATCCAACATGATAAATTGAGAGGAACATCTCTTAAGCCAGACCCAAAAGAAACGTTATGAGGGTGTCATGACTTGAGTCCAGAGCTGCAGCTCTGCAAGGATCCTGCTCAGCTATTTCTACCGCTGGTCAAAGAGCCAAGGTAGCATTTCTCTGCTAGTGTTTTATCAAGGAGACTTCTTTAGAGCATGTCTGAGCCTTGCAGGCAGGGTGATCTCCACTCCCACTGCTGCCTGGCCATGGTTTGAAAGGAATTTAAGTTTCACTGGGTCTAGGACAGTGTATCAGAGATAACACCCATTTTAGGCTGTTTGAGAGGCAGCACAGAGGCCTCTCTTCCAGTCCTGCTTGTCAGTACATTTTATCCAATGTAAATACAAATACTGATTTTTTTAAATATAAAGATTTCATATTTTTTTCACCGAAAAACAACAGATCACATTCAGTCCAATGCAGGTAAGCATTAGCTCATTTTAAAGGACATGTGCTTGCTTATAGTAAGAAAGTGAAAACTCTCCAAGTTTGTTATTTTTTCCACAGTATGGAAGTGATGAATTTAGTAATTTTCACAATGTGTTTAATTATGCCTGCCCTGATATTTGAGATAGCAAGATGCCAACATATGTATATTTCTGGCACCTCTAACATTCACTGCTGGACATGGGCGTCATTATATTTTTAGTCTCCATTTCAGACCGAGTGCAAGACCACACATACTAAAGCTGGGTATGTAGTCATGCTATTATCACGTAATAGAACTTTTTTAATATTTTAATGAAAAATTCACATATTTCGCTCTCTTTCTCAAAGATGTAATGGAAAAGCTGTTAATTAAAGGAGTAAATATGAAAAATGAAACTACAATACTACAATCCCACATTCTGAATACCTCTATTTGAGCAAGTAGACGGTGACTCATGCACTCATGCATTCGCATATATACCATCCTTTTTCTTTTTTTTTTCTGTTTTTTTTTTTTCTTGTCATGCTCTTGGTGACTCTGCTAATGGGCAGGAGCCTGTGGTGGCTGGATTATTAAACTTCGTATGTCAAGGGGAGATGAATTGTTTCATCTCAGTAGTGTCTTTTGTGAGCGTTTACAGGTTTCTCCAGTCTTCTGAAAGACCATGGAGTATTTCAGCATCACTGTGGAGTTACACGCAGTAGCTACCTTGCTGAGCACTTTGCAAGTCCCACGGCATAAACTCTTGCAACTCTTATGACTTACTGCAACTTTTTATCTGACAGTACAGTCAGATACAATGCCTGAGTGATTTAAAAGCTAGCTGAAAATACTATTTTATTCCAAAAGGAGAATTTATTCTTCAATAAACTGAAGAAACGCGATAGCAGCTGAGTGGAATAAACAGAAGCCAGGAAGTGCTTATGTCTAAGATTCTTTGAGAAAGCTCTTGTATGTGAATCTTTAACCAAACTAGCAAAATAATCCCATTAATACCAAATGGGAATACTCATAAATAAAGAGAATAGAATTTTGTCCTTTTGGGTAACTTGAAAGAAATTAAGCTCAATAACAACATTCCTTATGACTAGCGCTGGATCTCTGCTTATGTAGGTATTAGGATATCAGCAGACAGATTTAAAAAAAAAAAAAATAGCCATTTTTCAAATGTATTTTTCATAATATTTTTGTACGTGAATTGCTTTAACATGTAGCTGTAGATCACTCCTTGGTACTGCAGTTAAAAATCAATATATTTAATGGGTGGATTGTCACTTCTTTTTTGTTTTGTTTTGTTTTGTTTTGTTTTGTTTTCTGCAGAATGTCTGACCTTCTGTCTTTGGTAGAGTTTTAATAAGAGAATTAGAAGGTTAATAGATTGAAGAAACCTGTATTTAGGCTCTCCTGTGTTTTTTCTTCTAGTTTTTCATAATTCCCTGAAAAAAAGTAGTAAAACAGAAATGTTATCAGCAAAATGGAACCAACTCTGGTCTTGTTAACAAATACATAAAGCGAGGACTGTTCCACTTATTTTCAGTTTTACAGTGATGAAGAGGCTGTTTTGATTAAAATTTAGTACAATGTGTGAGCGCATTAAAAAACACCACCCACAACATCAAGTGCATAGAAGATTTGAGTTGCTTGAATAGTTAAAGATAGAGTAGAAATGAGGTCTTGTCCACACAAAGTGGGTAAAGACTTGATTCTTAGAGGTTTGAGTTTTTTTTGTAAGAAAATCTATTTAATTTTGCAAAGGTAATTTGATTGTGACTTTTAACTGGATTTACACTCAGTAATTTGATACAAACAAGAGGAGAATCCTGATTTACACTTTAAGCAGAACACAGAAGTATAGTAGTTTTCCTTTGAAAAAGATAAGCAAGGAATGATTTTGTGTTCATAGACAAAGCAGGATATACAAAATAATTTATCATTCCTGACAGAGTAGATGCCCCTCATTTGATTCAAGAGTGGTATATAATTTTTTTGTGTGTCCTAACGAGCAACAGCAAAACGTACTGATGTATAGTTTGTTCTCGAGGAAGTTACCAAACTTTGAAGAAAACGTACTTCTAAAAACCTCCCATTCAGCACAACAACTTCTGAAGAAGTGAGCACTTGAATGTCAGGGTACTTTCCATCATACCTTTGCTGGGTTTTGTAATATTAGAAAACACAATAAGAATACGGGTCAAAACCCATGAGAAACATCTGTATTAGTGAAGTTAGCAAACAATTTTTGCATCATTTTTGACATTCAGGATTTCAGTATGTGAGGGGTTACTATGATTTTTTATTCATGTACTACTTTACTTTTCAAGATGGGAACCTAGCCATAAGGGCAGGTGACCAGTGACAGGTTTTTCAGAGAAGTCAGGATAGATGGGAATTCACCTTTAATAAAACTGATGATCCAGCTCTATTACTGGTGTTACCAGTCATTACTATATGGCAAGGTTCTGCCAGGAGCGGTCATATACTCTGGACTACTTTTTTCAGATATTATGTGGAGTGTTTCATTCCGCTCAGAGTACATTGCTCTTCACCAGCAGATTTTAGACATGCCTGTCAGACAGCATTACAAAAATGGGTAAGCATTTTGAACACACGCTTGTACTCAGCTAATTGTGCAATGTTTGCTGAAGAACCCTACTGTGAGAGTTGGCTCTGTGGTACTGTACTTCCCATGGCCCGCAGGTCTCTGAAGGAGAAGGGGACAAGTTCAAGTGAGGTAACTGTGGGAGAAACCTTTCTATAGCAAGTAATAGATTTTCCTTCCTGCAAAGCCTCTCACATGGGAAAGATTTTGCCCTTTTCTTTTGTCCTTTCTACATCCTCATCCTTCTATGGATCATGGAAATGTTCCTTATTAGCACTGGTATAAAACATTCCAAAATAATTCTGAAAAATAAAAATTAATTAGAAGGGCTAGAAGGGAACAGCTACTGATCTGCAGCTGCGCTTTGTACTTAATATGAATTCAAAGGACAGACTTGAGTACAGTCCTAGCCACTGTTTAACCAACATATTGATAACATTTCTCATGGCGTTATTGGCACTGTGGCACTTCTTCCTGCTGGGTCAAACACAGGTCTTTCTTGCCTATCCTAGAAACGTTCCTTTGCTTGAATTGGCCTCCACAGCTGGTACTCTTGTGTTTATACGTACACTGAATTTCTTGGTCCCAAAGTGCTGTTTTATTTCCTTAAGAGTCACTGGTTTTGGGGGTGTCAGGTCTTGCTCCTTTCTTTTTTGAACATGGAGCAGTAGCTCTCCTGAGCTCTGCTTTCATCCATCCATCAAACATCTGTTTTCTGTTAGCTTTCCTGTATTTTTTGTCTGTGACTGGTATTGAGGGAGGGGCTTATTTCCTGGCTATCCTGTACTGAGAGGGACAAGTTAGTGTGGTCCCAGAAATGAGCCGTTTGACAGCTCAGGAATAAGCAGCAAGAAATGGAGTGAGCATCCCACAGAGTGAAGCTGTCCCTGTCCCTCTTCTGGCAGGGAAGTGAGGCTCTGGGGAGCCAGTGCATGGACTCTCCACATCTCCTTCCCATCTGCCTCCTCACATTGTTGTTTTCTGTGGACAAGGCAAAGAGAATGGAAATGTATCATATTTATAGATCAGAGAATAAAATAATGCATTGGAATCCACTGCTTTTATTTTGAAGGGAAACAGCCTTTGAGTCTGATGGAAGTGTATGTAGTGTTTATGTAAAAGGGTGATGAGGCGGGGGGGAAAGTACAGCATTGTTATGTGTAATTAAAACCCAGAAGTTTCTGTTGGAGTGTTTTCAAGATCCAGCTGGATGTATAAATTCCTTTGGAAAATCCCTGAAACAATCCTTTGGCCCCTTGCCAGAACCTACTACAAATACAGGTTTTTTTCTTCTACTCTTTCAGTTACTTTGGGACTAAGAAAATGATAAGTAAAATCCTTTTCCCCTGAGAAAAGGTGGGTGTATTTTGTCCCTTATTGCACATTATATACCCTACCTTTTTAATGAGCTGTCTGGTTTATACTGCAGCGTTTTCATTCTGTGCTTGTCTAGTTTGATAACCAGCACCATCATTCTATGCTGTGGATTTGTCAAACAAGACGTGTGAAGTACAGTATTTTTAAGTAGGTTTCATCATTTGCACTGGTTGCAGATGGTTAAGTCTTACTTGGATGCATTATATTTGTCTCAGGCATTATAGATTCAACTCCAGAGTTTGCTTCAGCTGCTGTAACTTGGTGTATTTGTACTGACCTGAATCCTATTGTGCCAATTTATACCGGCTGAGGGCTGGGCCCTTTATTTTAGCTCTGTGACTCAGTTCCTCATTTGCTGAAAAGGAACAACTTCAGTTCTTTTCTTTCACTAGTTGTCTGATTGTCTGCTTCGCCCCTAAGGTGCTCAGAGAAGGATGCTCTCTGACTTGGTACAGCTTCTAGCATAATCAGGCACCAGTCCCAGCTGGAGCCTCTTGGCTCTGAGATGACTACACACAAAATGAATTAGCTGAAAAAGCTTCTCATTTGTCACAGTCGTTCTTTTTTACCCTGACAATGGGTACGTGCCATACATGTGACACTGAGGCCCTTCTTTTGCAGTGTGGGTATTTGCCTGACATAATGAAGCAGTTCTCCAAAAGCAGACCTAGCGTTTTCACACACTGTCCCCTGAAACCATCATATCCAGCCCAAATGCACAAAAAAAGTGGAATTCTAGGAAGAAGAAGAGCTGGAACTTGTTTGCAAGTCTTTCACAGGACTATTTTCATCTGTAGTTGCAAGGAGAGTCTTTTCACAGACTCTGCTATAATCGGTGTGTGATAGGCTTTGTTGTTGTTGGATGTATGTGTTGCATTGATTAAGATTATGTTGCAGTGATAGATGTTGATATAACAATAATGGTGACATTCAAATAATTTCAACTGTCCACAGCAATGCTCTGGAATGTATTATTTGATTGTAGAAATCTGCTTTGTAATAGGCATTGTTACACAGGCTTTTATCTAAAAATGAAAAAACTGAGATGAGATTGAACTGGTTCAGCTGTTTTCTAAGTGGTAGAATTGCATGCAATTTATAAATGCAACCATGTGAGCTAAAAAAAAAAGAAGGATAAACCTCAATTTGCCATCACTAGATAGAGTGTTGCCTTAAGACAAGTTTTATGTCTTTCTGTATTTTACATTTAGCTACATGGCATGCTGAATTTACAGAACTTAGTGACAGGTCGTACTTGAGCATATAGATCCGCCTAGCAACAATACTGAGTTCAAGTAAGGAGAAGCAGCAAAACCAGCTTGGTTGCTCTTAATCAAACCTTAGAGGGGAACAGAAACAAGGATATGCCTGATATTGTTGGTCTAACTGCATTATTTCTGTAAAGCAGGTTGAATAGCAGTTGTTTATACTTCCTTGGAAAGTTTGAAGCCTGTTATATGAGACATTAACAAAAAGACATGCTTACTTGTATTGCCTTTGAGTTCTAATGTGCTGTAAGCTGCTGCTTTTCTTTGTATAACAAAAGGGACATACGTAGTTAATCACTGAGTATCTTGAGATACTGAGTACATTAGATATTTTTGCATCTGTTAGAATCAGATTTTATTGAACCCATCAATAAGTAATTCATTCCCTAGTGCTTTTAGCAATTTGAAACTATAGTTGCAGTGGTTTCTGATTTTGAACTAGCATTTAATTACTCAGCTGTATTTCATTTAGAGTCCTGTCCCTGTGGGTCATAGGTGTTGTATAAGTGTGGCCTTAAGTCAACTGGGCTTCTAGTCTCCTACAGGTCAGAAGCTAAAAGGTTTCTCTTTTCTGGGATCTGACCATGTTTGCCTGCCTGTCCTGTAATGCTCATTAGGGAGAGGAGATTCCCCAGCATAACACTTACCAGATCTGACAGATAGATTGGGGACCAGCATTGCATGACACTGTGTGAATCTGTGTTTCCCACCACAGCAGCAAAGCAACTAAATCAACATGCTTATAGAATCTCCCAAATAGTCTCAGTAGTACACTGTGGCTGACTTTGGACTGTACTATGTCTCGACTGGTCCCCAAATAATTAACCTCTTCTCTATGTCTTCCTAGTACCTAGATAGTATTTGCAATATAATTTTTCATTAAGATTCCTTAGAGCCCTGCATAAGCCAAAAGGTGCTGTAGGTGCATTAACACATTGTCGCTATTGTTGAAATGGTACAAACAGAGACAAAACCCGATGTTAATCAAACTGGGAAAGAGCTACATTTTTCTCCCCACCACCACCACTTGTTCGGTTGCTGCAGTAGCCAGTAATGCTGAACTTGTCTTGGTACCTCTGATGCCAGAGCAACATAGCCTCAGGTAGGATGTGATGAGTACAGCTGGCTCCTTATGCCTTTATTTCCCACTTCGTTAGCAAGAAGGGCAGCTGCAGATGTGGTGGGGGCTATCCGTTATCAACCAATGCAAGGTGGAGCTGTCAGGGTCTCTGAACTCAGTTACACCAGGCACTGAATCCATTTCTCCCTGGATGAAGATAGGAGAATTAAAGAGCCACTTTTGGGACTGACTCTGAGCAAGGCAGTCCCTGTCCTAAGGCAGCAGGTTGCTGGAGGCAGGTTGAAGTGCTCACAAGGGCCGTAAGGGAGAGAGGTGCCTGGGCCCTGCAGCCATGGCTACAGCTCCATGCCTGGTCACCTCCAGCTCAAAGCAGCCATTTGCAAGCAGTTCCCTCTCTCTGAAGAAAGACCATGGTGGTAGCTGGCTGTTCTTGCCATGCAGGGTAGCACAGCAGTGGGGAGGGGGACTTGAAACTGGCTTGATCCCCTGAAATCCTCTCCCTCCAGCCAGCAATGCTGTACGGTGCAGCAGTGGCACAGAGGTAGGCACAGAGCAAAGGCAGATGCTGCTGGTGGAGCCCCACTCCCGGGATGAAGCACTCGCGTGGTTTTGGTTACTCAGACCTGGTAGAGCCTCTTTTCTGCTGCGGCCAGCCAAATTTTGCTTGCACATTCCAGAAGCCTTTATCCTGTCCTGGCCATCTCTGTTTCCATCTCGCCTTTGACAACCATAGATGTCTATGGAGCACTATGTTTCTCAGTGCATTTATGGCTTGCAACCCCGCCAATATTAATTACATGATACAGTAATCCACAAGACTGCACTATAGATGTTCTAGCTGGTACTGGTCATTTTGGGCTGTGATTTTACTTCATCTTTCAGGAGAGACATTCCAGCTCTTCCTTTCATATAAACCCACCTTCGATTTCCTTCTCCATTGGTTCTCAATGAGCTCTGCTATGATGTTTTTTCCCTTATCAGGTACCACACAAGGAATTAAATGATGGAAATTTGTGTCTAGGTAATCCATTTTATTGCCTGTAAATGAAAATGAGAAAATGGTGTACATCTCTTTGTAATGTATCTCGCTATGGATTTAAGGATATAATCCTATGATCCTTCTTGGATGGCTCTTTGCTTTTGGTTTCTCTCAGGTGGTCTTTGGGCTTGACTATATACAATGTGCCGCATGCATTAGGTTTATAATTAAATTTCATTTCACTTCAGAACTGTGTGCCCAAGGAGGAGAAACAAACAATCCTCAACGGCAGCAGTGATCCCATGTACAGCATGGGATCTATTTAGGAGTAGGTGGCAGAAAAGGAGTGATTAAGTGATCTGGATTATCAGGCAGCTGGTGTTAGAGGAAGCCAAAGGAACTGTTGTCTCATCTCAAGTCTGCAAGAGTATTTTTTGATGGCCCTGGTTTGGCCTGGTTTCTGCAGACTGCCTGGCGGAGAAGACTGCTCAGACGGTCCAGGCTGTGCCCCGTAGCATTTCGGGGGGCAGCCTGCTTGGTGCCGCACCAGCCACCTGCGGCTGTCGCCTCCCAGGAGGGAGCTGCAGCGTATTCTCTTGGCTGCAAGTTGGTACTTTTGTCCTGACCTTAAGTTGCGAAGCAACAGCTACGTCTTCTGAATGAATGTTAAATACCCTTGGGGATGTTTCTGGCATCTGGGCCAAACAATTACTGCACTAATCTAAATTATACAAACTCTACTATTTCTCAAGGTCGGGCTGCAAAGATTTGCATATCTGGACAAAGTGTTCCAAATACAGGGGATGAGAGAAGGAAAAGCATCACACAAACAAGCCTAGCATTGGAAATGAGCAGATGCCGATTTAAACAACACAAATACAGTTACATTTTTAAAAATGGTGTTAAAAATGAGACAACACTGCTGAGGCTGCAGAGTCATGCGTTCAGAAGTTAGGAGGCGCCAGAATTAAGGTCACTGGTATAAACTTTTCACCCCTATTGTGTGTATGCATTATGATACAATCTTTAATTATCTATTCACATCCCATTTTTCCACAGGACCTCTGTCTCACTTGCTGCACTGGATGAATAGTGTTCACTTAATGAGAAGCTATTCAATATTTTGGTTTACCCTTTCTGTGCAGCGTGTGGCCCCAGGCCTTACTTACTGCGCACTGTTGAAACCTTGATATGAAGATGAAATCATTCATTTCTTCGTGGGCATTTTTGTGACACTCATTGCTATACTTCCTAAGGGCTTTTCAAGCATTAATGTATTTATCTTCACAATAGCCTTCACAATAGGAGTATTATTGTCCATTATTGTTCACATTTTATACTGAGCCACAAAGAAATTAAAGTCAAAGGGTCCCTAATTTGAGATGTCTGAGGGCATTATTATGAAAATTTGGATTATTACCCATCTTTTAGCTGAGAGGTTAGCTAATTGAGGGAGGAGGGTCTAGCATATTATTTCATTAGGAGCAGACAGAGCCACATATTTATTTGATGTAATCTTATATATTATTATACTGACAGCTCTGTTTCCCTTGAAGAATTCAAATGGTTGTAAAAGTAGTTTCTTTGCTTGTTTTGAGTGATGGCTATAACAGTGACATATATTTAGCTCCATAAAAAAGACCGGTTACTTTTTATGTTGATCTTAAATGAGTACAGGGCAGTCGTATCTAGGTAGTGCTATGCACTACAAGACTTTTGCTATCCCTATGGATATTTTGTCAGCCCTTCCTCTTCTCCCCAGTGACGATATATTCAGGTCCAGCTCTCATTGATTTTAATACCAGCCATGGGCTCTTGTCACTTGAACAAACCTAAGCTTAGGTGGGATCTTGAGGCAATCAAACAGGAAAAAAAAAAAAGGCAAACCATTTATAACTGCCTGGGAATAGTTTGGTTTTAGAAATTCACTTCAAAAATCTCACAGATGTGTCATGGCAGCGTTGGCCGAATTCAGTTCCTTCTGGCAGCAGTGACCCCCATAAAAAGAGATAAATGTTTTCGCATCTGCTGCGGTCTCTTGCATGTACACCCTTCTTCCCACATGCCTTCCAGCTTGTGCAGCAGATGCAGGGCACAGGAGAACTACAGGGGTCTCTGTCTCTATATATTCCCACCTCACAATCACAAGTTAGATCCTCTTTAAGGAAAAAGGGTCGCATGCTCTGGAAAAAACTGTGTGATCACGTAGTTAAGTAAGGATTGTACCGTGCATCTACACATGGTATGGATAACCTTAGCCTGACATGTCCTCGTTCATGAGTCTGCACCATTGAAACCTCCAGACAGTTCCTTTGATGCAGGCCTCTCTGTATGCATAATTCCTTTAGTTCTTACAAAAAGCTAGAAGCCTCAAAATCAAAAGTCTGCCATATGAATCTGCTGTGTCTTACCAGGGTACTGGAACTGTTAGCTCACCTACACGGATGTTTGCTGATGAGCTACTTGCTAATAGCAGCATGTGTTTTTTCTTCTTATGAGCCACTTCAGAAGGAGGAGGAGACATATACTTTGCCTCTGGGCTTCAGGTTTGCTTCTTAACAGCAGAGGGTGGTGATAATTGGAGTCATGGTCACCAGTCCAAACTCCAGAGCCAAAGAGACACTGACACTTTCTGACTATTTCCCCAAACTTGGCTTTTTCCCACCTGTCATTTTGAAACCCTTTCTCCCCGTCTCCCTCTCTGCCCCCATCCTGGGTCTTCCTCATCCCCAGTTCTATGACTTCTCTCATTACTTTTATCCAATTCCACTTGTCAGTCTTTGAGTCTCTCATTTCTAGTCTCCACATCCAGTGAATCCTAATCATCCACCCTGAGCCTGCTGTCCAAATCAAAACCTCTCAATTTCTCCCTTTGCTGTCTCCTCAGGTCAATCTCTTTTCCTTAGCCAGCCAGTCCCAACCTCCTGCTCCCAACTTCACCATCCTTTCTAACACTCCACCCTCTTGCCCTGATTCATCTGTCCCCTCCTCCCACTCCCTTTGTGTTGCCTATTCCGATTTTCCTGTGAAACCTTTCTCTCTCTGCTCTCATTCCCCTTCACAGCATGGCCCAGGTGGACACAGCCTTTGTTTAACCATCTGGCTGCACACGAATATGCCAAGTCTTCTGCTCAGCCTCTTAGAAGGGCCTGCTGGGGAGGAAGGAGGACAGGGCTTGGGCCACTGCGTCCCTGTTAGACTCAAACCCAGAGCTGGGAGCCCTCCTGCCCCCATCTTGCCTCAGCTCCAGGTGCCTGGCTCCATCTACACACAGAGTACTTGGGATGAGTAATTACAGGAAAGCTGCCTTTCCATCCCTCAGTTGCTGTGTGAGGTCAGCTCAGTCCCTCTTTGACAGCAGCTCAGAGTCCTGCCACCAGCAGCAACGGGGGTGGGAGGCAAAGCGGAATGGAGAGTGCTCCACCTCTCTTCTGAGTGTGGCAGTTTCATAGTCTGACGAGCTGTAGGAGCTGAGAGACACTTTGGCGTGCTGAAGTTTGTGCGCAGTTTGTGAAGATACTAATTTCTGAATGCTTATCTAAATTCTTGCAAGTATGAAAATTATTGAATTTCAAAGGCACCTTAAAGTCTTCTAGTTTGGGGCAAATATTGACAGGGAAGCAAAAGGCGTATCTCTGACACAGAGTTACTCCCTTGCTAAACTCTACGTCTCCACTTCAAAGCATGAGGCATTTCTACAAAGCAAAGCAGCTTGTTTTCTCTTTGGTCTCGCTCTCAGAAGTGTTTGAATGGTGCTAGTTGAAAATGTCAAAACCCTAAAACAGAAACATAGAACCGAACAGAAAGAAAACAGCCTGAGGCAGACACCTGGCATGGGCTGTGTTCAACCCAAGCAGTTAAATTTGGAAAAGTTATAAGCAAATTAAATCAGTATTTTGTACACAGGCACACTTGAACGGTAAGCAATAGCGCTGTGATTTCTGTCGTGTTCTAGATGGCACCTGCCATGGTGGTAACTGGGTGTCTTTGTGGTGTGGGTTGTACAAGTTCCTCTAGTGCCATTTCAATAGCAAAGTAAACCCAAAAAGGCCCTCTTCTCATAAGGCAAACAGGTTTTTGCATTTTTTTCTTTTGCACTTATAAAACTACACCTAAGGACTGAGAAAGGCAAAAATCACCAGCCTTTCCCATACAGAGTTTTCTCACTCTGTTGCTCTGTGGTTGGGTCTAGAAGGAAGACCTGCCTCTGCCCCCTTTACCTGCTGAATTTCATATCGACAGAGGTGAGGCTCTTCCCAGCTCTACAGGATGGTGCTCCAGCATCGTGGCTCCGTTTTTAGCCTTCACTCAGACAGTGGCTCCAACTTGACACAACTGTGTTAATTTGCAGGCAAAATTCCTAGTTCATACTGCTGATGCTCAGAGGCTCAGCAGAATTATTAGACAGCCACTTACATGAAATAATTTCTCAACCTCATTTTCACATTCATTTTTATAGCAATAATACTCTTGCTTTTCCTTTACATAGCACCTGTAAGGACAAGCAACTCTGGACACTGAAATGATCTGAAAAATTAAGTTTTCATTCCCCATACAGAGCTGGTCAATACATTTCCACAGTGCAAATATACACTGTTATGATGTTGCTTCTATAAAGAATGCCTCAGTGAGTATTGCTGAAGGGGACTACCTGTCAGGACAATATTATCAATCATCTAATGCAATTATTTACTCTATCAATTACCAGTATTCTTAGTTTATAAGTCACAGATTGCTATTGGAAGTGCAGAAAAGTAGTGAGACTCTTGAAAGATAATAGTTAAGGTACAAATTCCTTGATTCCCTTGGGGATGGGATAACCATGCCTATGTAGTAACAAAGAACCATACTGGCATACAGGCTACATGAGTGTCCAGGTTGTATAAGAAAATTAAATAAAATTATTAATATATTTTACAGGGAAATTATAGATTTGTATAACATTGAAGTCAGAATGAGAATATGAACTCAGTTTTCTTTATTGATCTAGTTCTAAACGTAACACATTCTTGTAGAAATCCTTGTGCAGAATCATACTTACAAAAAGAGAAATTCAGAGATCAGATATGTGATTGGCAATTGACTTTACGTCACAGAAAACAGTGAAAGCTTTTGGTGTTATTTTCAGGGAAGCAGAATGTTGCCATTAGTGCCAATTGGGTAGCAGAGCCTTGAATAATTGTTTTCTGTGAATAACTGTGTCAAAGAAACTTTCATGGGGCTTTGCTTATTTTTATTAACATAAGGATTTCCATGTATCTAGTCAGGATTCATAGAAAGAAATTGAGTCTTTAGAATTAGCTGTGAGACAGTATATACTGGAACTGTATATGTTTATCAAGAAGGAAATAGTACTGCTTGCTTCTTAAATGGTTGCTACAAAATATACAAGAGTGACATGAGTGATATTATCCTTGGATTTTGACACAGCATTTAAAGCAAGAAGTTTGGCAGCTGACTGCAAGAAAACTCAGAGGAGAAGTTGGAAATACAGATAAAATGAGAGGGGGAAAAGTCATGAACATTTTAGGAATGAGCAGTTAATTCTGACCTGTTTTCATGAACTTGTTATTTTGAGTTTCTTATGAAAGGTTTGGTGCCATGGTTTAACCCCAGCTGGCAACCAGGACCACACAGCCATTCAGTCACTCCACCTCCCTCCAAAGTAGGATAGGGAGAAGAGGGAGAAAAAGAAAAAAAATAATATCTTGGGTTGAGATAAAAACAGTTTAATAAACAGTAATGGAAGATAAAATAATACTACTAAGAATCATAGAATCATAGAATGGTTTAGGTTGGAAGGGACCTTGAAGATCATCGAGTTCCAACCCCCCTGCCACAGGCAGGGACACCTCCCACTAGACCAGGTTGCCCAATAATGGTAAAATAAAAACAAAACCAAAACAAACATACAAACAAACAAAACAAAAACAAAAGGGGTGCAATACAATTGCTTACCACCTGATGATCGATTGCTCAGCCCGTCCCGATCAGTGGTCGCAGATCCCTGCCCCATGGCCAACCCCTGTTTATATACCGAGCATGACATCTATGGTGTGGAATATTCCTTTGGCCAGCTTGTGCTGTCTATGCTCCCTCTCAGCTTCTATGGGAAGTTGAGAAAGTCCTTGACTTAATATAAGCATTACTTAGCAACAGCTAAAACAGTATGTGTTATCAACATTATTCTCATACTGAATCCAAATCACAGCAGCTACTAGGAAGAAAATTAACTCTATCCCAGCTGAAACCAGGACATTTGGTCATTCTAAGTAATTGTTAAGGAGTAGTCGATACTTTGATCAACCTTTATATTGATCAAGATTACAAGAAGATAGGGAAATGTTATGACAAGCTTTGTGTCCTCAAGCCTCATGGATCCCCCACGCTGTGTTACTGTAGGAGCTTCTAATCTTCCACAATGCTCACTTGAGCCATAATTTAAAAAAATCTATTCTGGTCAGTGCTTTTTGTAGCCCAGATCAGGGGAGTCTGTCTTTTGTGAATATCTGTGATTTGCAGTGGAAAGACGTGAGATGGAGTTCTCAGATCCTTTCCGCATGTGCGAGGTCTAGCAGGGTCTTTGCCAAAGTACATTAACAAATGTTATTTTATTAATAACTCAGCTTTTAAATTTAGGCTTGTAGAAGCCAGTGCAATTGCTTTTAGGCCAGACCAGAACATTTGGCCAGCCGCTGCTGTCAGGCACGCTGATGCAGACCAATAGCTCAGTAGTCTTTAATTCCTAAATAGTACATTGCTGTAATAATAACCTGTGGTGTGGTTCTAAATTGCTTTCCTGCTTTATACCTCTCCACCTCTGATTATAGAATCTTTTAAATTGCAGTAGTACTTGTTATAATCTGGTTTGCTCATATTTCTTTTATACTTGCATATTGCATACTTTGCAGCCATGCTTTGCACAAGCAAACTGGATAAACCTCAGTAAAAATGTACTGAGTCTGAGGAAACATGAAAACAACAGTCTCTGTTTTCTATTAAAAATATGGCAGCAAGAATATTTCTCTCTGGGCTCTAAGTGGGTTTACATATTTAACAGCAGAAGTGCCCAGCCAATAGTCGTCACACGGTAGGTAGCACTGCTGTAGACCAGCACACACCTAAATATATCTTGTAGTGCATTTCTCATACCTAAACTGCTACATTTAAGTGTGCATTTTTTATCTATTCATTATTTTGGTAAATGTAGATTGTCCAGAACCCTCTGATGTATAATTATATGTTTGAATGAGCACAGCAACTTCACTAGCAGATATTTGTTCCGTAGACATGCTAGGAGAATTATAATTGATGCCTTTTTTATCACTGAATGAAAAAAGATAAAAGTGCTGCTATAAACTGGAAGTTGAAATAAATTATGTAAAATACATAATTCGCATAATGACTGTCCCTTTATAAATGTTCGTATTAAGTAACCGTATCATTTGGGATAATTCCTCCTTGAGGAATGCTGTGAAAGAGCAGCTCATTCATTTTCTTGACTTGGAGAATTGCTCTAAAACAGCTCCTCTGATGAGAAAATTGATTTAGCGTTTCTTTAAACAATTGATAATAATGCATGAATTCTGTATTTTCCTGTCCAGAAAGTTTCAGTAACTGTCTGCTTTATGTGCCTTTGACTAGTTAAACTGAAACTCCCTCCAAAACACATGCATCTACCTCTGCTCTGCATGCATGTACACATGCAGAAACATGCTTTAAAACCCCACCTGGTCTATTAATCACACTGAGAGAGTAATCACTCAGCTGCTGTAATGTAGCTCCCTTGATTCATTGATGCCAGTAATTAGAAGTTTTGGAGTCATACTTGGAAGTTTGGAAGCCCTGCATTTATCTAGCGGCAGCATACTGCATCTGCTTACTGCCCTCGTAACAGCACCTTTGAGAGCAGGCAACATGTCAAGCCCCAAAACTTTTGTCAGGAAAGTTCTTAAAATTAAAAATATGAGCTACTGAATTAAGTTTCCCACTTGTAGATGTTAAGGAGAAAGTTACGGAAGAAAATACAGTAAGGGAAAAAGCACGTAAGTACTATTGTTATTGGCAAAGATTACAGAGAGATAAAGTTACATGGGTAGGTGAAAGAGAGCCAAATTTCTGAAGCAACAGACAGTGGAAGAGACCATCTTCTGCTTCAAAAAGATGGGATCATGGGGCACAACAACTGACCCCAGAGAAAATTCTCTATGGAAGGAAATTAGCAAGTTGTGTTCCAAAAGTAGCATTGGCTGTGAGGCGGGGAAAGGGATTTCTTGCAGATCAAAAGTAAAGACTGAATAGAAGGGTTGCAGGATGGCATCCTTCAGAAGGGTCTGTTAGTTTGGATAGGCTTCTGCCAAGTGCTGTATATATGGTTTCTTATCTACACCAAATTTCCAAACCATTTGAGGGTGTCCACTCTGTCTCATCTGTCATTTTTTTTTAAATTATAATTCACCCTTTCTTTGTGATCAGCGTAGTCGCCATATGTAGATTCAAATCTCACTAGGAGAACACTTTAATTCATTCAAGGCACACCACCAGCTGCTGATTTTGTCTTTGAGATTCAAAAAGACACCTTAACAACATTCTCTCTGCTCCCAAGGATTTTGATGGGAACAGTTTTGAAATTCAAACCAAACTGTTGTGTTTGTCAAGACCAGGGTGAGTTTGTGCAATTAGAACTTGGTTCACTGTGTTTTTGACAAGTTCTCCCAGGAGGTTTCTAAACACTGAAAACCTTTTAGGATGAAGTTCATGTTTTCTGCATAGGTTTGGCAAAGGCAGATATATCGCTTCGGTATAAAAAGCTGAAATTGCATTTTTCCTCTCTCACACTCATGAAGCAAGCTTTTGCATTGGGGTCAGAGAGGAGGCTGTAGAGAAGAGTTATCTTCCCTAATTTTTATTCACATTGGAGGCTGTATTTTTGGGTTTATGATTTTGTTCATTCTTTGAGACATGTAATTTATGTATGCATAACATACAGAGAGTACTGGCAGCATTTTCCCAAGGGATAAGAGAATAAGTGGATTTTTGGAGAGGGGAGGGCAGATGGGAAGGGGAGAGCTTAATAATTTCTGCAACTATTAAGTGACATACGCTGTCTGTAATAAGAGGATATTTCATGTCACTGAACTGCAGTGAGTGACTAATATAATGTTGTGGTCTATATGGAAGGTACAGTATAATAAACTAGGCAGAATGCAAGTTTTATATAGCCTTTTATTATTACTGAAAATAATAAACTAGTAGACCTGTACTTGCATAGGGAGACTATTGTTTTCGTATTTTTCTCAATGTCCCTGTAGTCAAATGATGTACAATATAATGAAATAAGGGTATGTTATGACAAAGATCTTATAGTGGTTCTTACCAATGGGATTGTCCTATAATTTTGCTTCTGTGCATTGCTGAAGACGAGTATGTTTGGTATCTGATTCAGTAAATTGTTTTGTAATTAAAGAATGTCTTCCTTTAGAAATTGGGAAACTATTTAATAGAATAGAATAATACAGTTAGAATATAATACACTTATGAAAACACACTGCACATCACTTTGAGGCCTTGATCCAGTGCTGAGTTTTGTACTCACCAGAAATCATCTGAGATGGGACCACTACTGGTGTGAGAACCTCTTGTTTTATCTTTCACAGTCTCTTGTGTTAAACTGGGGGGGCACCTTTGTGATCATATCCCTTTTTCCTTATCTAGATGGTTGGTGAAGACCCAGTTGCTGTTCAGCGTCTCAGTCTCTGAGAGGTCACTGTAAGGCAGAAAACCTTCTGGCCACCACAAGCTGCTGAGGACTCTGAGCTGGCTGTTTTAGTCCTGTGGTCAAACATAGATTCCTGGGTCTGTTGTTACTGAATTTGGTAGTCTGTATCTCATGCACCGGACTGAGTCTGTATTTACAGCAGCATAGTTAAGAAGGCTCTTTCCTTTTGTTTTCATGGATTTGTGCTTTCTCGGAACTCTTGAGTCCATTTCTATCAGAAGGGTGGGCCATTCTATTCAAATTCTGTTGAAATAGTAGTGGTTTGTACTGAGTTTTAGTGTCAGGTGGCGAAGGGAGGTGCTCCCCCTCACCAGAGCAGCTCAGTTAGCATTCTGCTGTTTAGCTTCCTGACCTGGTGAGGGAGTCAAGAGAAACCGTCTCACGTGGTTATTAAAATTATTGTGATTCATGGAAAAAAGTAGGTAGATAGTGACAACACAGAAAAGGTATTTAGCGGTCATCAGGCCAGCTATCATCACCAGTTAGGGCTTATGTATTCTGAAGAACTTCAGTGTGAGAATGGACGTCTGCTTGGTAGCATGCACTGACAAGCTGTGAGTGGCTCCTCAGGCTTCTGGAGTGGGACTCAGCTGAAACCCCTCGAGTGTGATTCGCCTTAGAGCTCAGGACCCCTCAGTGTAGGGGGCTGCATGGGAGCTAGCTGTATGCTCGTGCCCATCCTGGGGAATGGCACTCTAATCCACACAATAAATGTTAGAGACTGATTTGGCAGCATGTATCATGCAAATAAGCACAGACAAAATAAACACCCATATAATATATATCCATTTTCACTTGTGTTCTAGATTGTTGATGAAAGTTTCAAAACACAGCCCAGAGATACTGATATACAAGTGAAGATGATTTTATTTTTACATACACTCCTCCTAAGCTTTATGTGTTTCTTTATATCCTATTTTGCTACCCAGATGTGTTTACATAATGGCTATGCAAATGTAATGTATGCATTTCGTACTGCCACCCCAACTGGTACCAAACAAGCTGCTAGAACAATTCTAGAACAGATGTGCCTAATGGCCACACCACAGCTTTTGAAGATACAACTGGTGGTAGAGGGTGAGTGTGGAGGGGCAGTTCAGGACCCGGCTGTGTTGCCTTCAGGAAATGAAGTATGCTGCCGCTGCTAATCCTATTAGCAAGCTAAAACTCAGGACACAAAAATATATTTTAACTTCAACTGAAAAACAAGAAAGGGAACTGGGAAGATCAAATATATTCCATATTACTGTTGTCCCTGAAACAAAAACTGAAGTGCAGATAGCCACGTTTTGTGAAGTCAGCCTTTCTTCTTTCAACATTTGCTCACAGTTTCCTTTTTCTTTCCTTATATGTTAAAACTGGTATATTAATGAGCACAAGTTATGAGGAGGAAAATAATTTTGGAAAAGAGTTATTACTGATTATTTTAAAGCAAAGGGAATTTGCATGGGTTCATTTGCAAATGTAAGTTTATGAGACACATTTCTCCCTGCGTTCCATATGCATCCACTGTTTTTACTTCCTGTCATCTTCTTAAGCTCTTAATTTTCTCAGTATCAGTCAAATGCAGCATATAATCCTGGGTTTTTTTCAATAGAAAATTACTGTTGCTGTTTCACTACCTTAATCACAGTAAGTTGAACCATGAACAAGCACACATGTAATTTATAGTTACAGCTAAACCAAAAGAAGTTGGATGGAAGTTGCAAACTGAGACCGTTGGTCCAAACCTTCAGACGATGCTAGATCATGCTTAATACCAAAGGGCAGGTTTATTGTATTGTTTGTAACTGGTCCCAAGTTTTCTCAGAACTCTTCAGAACATGTATGTGCTGAAGGAATTTTGTCCAAAACAGAACAGCTCCACAGTCATCCATTTCTAATGTTGAGGCAGCTGATTTACTTTCCATCTGCAGTGAGCAACATATAGTAATCCCCTTGCTCCAGATATTCTTCATTTCTATAACACCGTTTTTATTATGTTGCAAAGCTCAAAGCAAGGAAAATATCTGTTCAGGTATTTTACTGCAAATCTATCTTCTTGGGTTTAGGCAACACTACAAAACACTGTTTGGATATCAGACAACAAGGAAATTAATGTATGTGGGTATTTGGAAAGAGAAAGGGACAATATACTTTTTAATGCAGCTGAAATTATCTGTAGACAGTTGCCATAATGCAAAATTACTTCAGAACTCTAAGTAGAGCTTACTGTTCTCAAATAGGTACAAATGGCATTAGCAGTCTTTGCAAATCCTGAAATGCTCCGGATTTCATATTACTGTTCAGCTGCAATGTGCATATATATTCCACAGTGCAACGGTACGTGCATTAGTGTGTATGTACTCATATTGTTGAAGATGATTACATAGCAATGTATTTAAAATTGATTTTTATTCTCCACATCATAGTCAGATATTTGGTCTTCTAGGATGCCAAAAAAGATTAACTGCTCTGTCATAAGTCATTGCTCTTGACAGCAAGCTGTAGTGTCAGGAAATCTGTAAATATATGTATTGCACATTATTAGTGAATGTTCATTTCTCCTGTTCACCACAGAAATGGCTTTCATAAAGTGTGTCGCTAAGGTAGTTAGAAAAATCATTACGACTGACTTGCTGGTGGTTTAGGGAATTTTCATGTAGGGAACAAGACACAGTTGCTTCACTGGAGCTGATTTCTTTGTCTCTTACTGGTGCTCAATATTGTAACATTACACCTTTATTTAGCAGCTTATCAGACTCAAGAATTAACTGGAAAAGCTCACACTGGTGCTTCTCATCCAGAAGAGTCACCTGATAGCTATTTAGCTCAACCAAGGTGAGACATGAGTGAGACAGTAAAGCAAAAATAAAGGCTTACAAAAGTTGGAGAAACTCAGAGACAAAATAGAAGAACATTTACGTTTGCGCAGCTTTTTTAATCACCATTTTCAGCAGTTGTGAATAGATAATCAACAGGCGAGAATGAGTTACAAAGAAGAGGAACCTCACAGTGTCACTGAGACCTCACATTTGCCTGATGGAAAAACTGGTGGACTTGCTCCCAGGATGTCTGGGTGTGCACAGAGGCTTGTGCTTAGTGATGTCTGCTGCGCCTCTGGCATTAATAATGTTGTTTCACCTTGCTCCTTTGGCTCTTGTGAGTAGCTAAAACTTAAAGGGTAGCTGTAAGAAAGAGCAGTCTTTGCCCTCCATGAGAAATGGTGGTTACTGCTGTTCCTGGTCGCTACACATCTCAAGATGAGAGACCTTCTAGTGTTTGTCCTTCCTTGTGCACTAGCTTTTTTTTTGAAACACGGTTTGTTCCTAATGTAACAGAAAGAATGGATAGCCATTAATTCTTCACACTACTAGCAATTAAAAGATGTGTAGACATGGTGGTGCTTAGGGACATGATTTAGTGGTGGTTTCAGCAGTTAATGGTTGGACTCAATGATCGTAAAGGTCCTTTCCAACCTAGATGATTCTATGATTCTGTGATAGTATTTGTCCTATCGAGGAACTAGCAATGGTCACTAAGGACTGGGGCATTATTGTGCTAGATGATGCTCAAAGACAACCAAAATATGTCTCCAGTCCTAGAGCATTCTGTTGCTAAAGAAAAGCCAAGAGTTATGGCTGGTTAGACAGGCGGGTATAAGCAATAGTGAACTCATTGGTCAGGATGACAGGTAATCCAGGATACCTAATGCATGACATCCTCATGTTTTCTTATAGCAAAGAAGAATTATAAAGGAGAAGGAGAAAGGAGAAAGCTCTGCAGCTGATAGGGAACTGCACAGGGGAAATTTCCTTTAAATAGAGAAAAGATTCATAGCCTGAATTTATAGACTGATAGAAAGAGCAGCTGTCATACAGACAGTCTGTACCTAGGGTAGTGAAAGATCTGAAGGGATTTGAATATGAAAAGAAGTGGCCTATATTTTAGTTGATCAAAGGAAAGAGTGGCATGGTCAAAGAAACAGAGTAGGAGAATGGTCTTTGCAGCAGCATTTCTCTATCGATGGAGAACAACCGCATTTGTGAAGGCCAGAGGGAAAGATGTTGATGTAACTGAGAAGCAGATGATGAGAGCCTCGATAAAAATTTTGGCTGTGGGGTTTGATAGAAATTGTCATAGCTGTTATTTGTCGTATCTGTGATATGTTATGCAGAACAGATCTGCAGTATCAAGGCACTAGCAGGTTGTGAGGAGTGAATAGAGGATGATACCCAAGCTATAGTCACAGGGGAGAGAGAGGGAGTGCCGTCTATCACAAATCAGGCATCTGCCAGTGAGTATAGGCATGGATACGGGTCTTTCAGTGAAATGCAAGCATTTCGTGTTTTAGGTGGTCTGAAATTTTGAGATTACTTTGAGATTGCTGTGGAAAAGCTAAATGCCAATTTGGACATTCTGGTAACAAAGGTCACTGTTTTGAGGACATGTGCATACACAGCTTTGTCTAGGCTCAAAATGCATTAATGTGTAAATCCAAAGTGCAGAGACCCGGGGCTTGTTTGGGACTGGGGTGGCCTGGGAATTGTTGCCTTTAAATAAGCAGAAATGGATAATAGACTAAAGGATTCTGTAATGATTTTTTAATGGAATGGGTCATTCAAGGTCAAGCACGCGCATAAAAAGAGGCTGTATCGCTGCTCTAACTCTCAAGGAGGGAGTTATTGCTGTCTTATTATCATTTTCTCAAATAAGGGAGAAAATGAGCAAGACTTGCAGTGGTGGTTCTAGAGAAAGGTGAGGAGCTTGAAGAAGCTAAGCAAAGACTTAGGAAGAGAAAAGCACAAAGATGATGGAGAACAACAGCAAGGTTGTGGGTATGTCCATACCTTACATTGCCATATAGTACAGGGATAACCTTTCTGTACCCATGTCTGGTCCTGGAAGCTGTCTTCAGTCTCCTGTCTCTGCAGCTTGGAGCTCAACTGAAGCAGTTACTCCATTGTTATAGTGGATTTTCCATCTTTTGAATTTTTTACATTGAGACTGAGATAAAAGGTGTAGCTGTGTCTACAATTAGGGACTTTGTGTCACAGTTCCTGATGGGGTATTGTGATTGTTATTGCCAATAACAATCCAAGCAGGTGAAGCCAAAACAGATGAGCAGATCAGATAACACTTTCTGGACTTGAAAACTATGAATAGATTAGCACTGATAGTACCAACGTGGAGCAGGAGATCTTTTGAAGAATAATGTGTCATCTTTCACTGTGGGAGCAAAGTAGCCCCACTGAAGCCATACAAGTATACAGGTGGTAATATTAAGAGTAGATGTATATTTTGGTTTAGTGAGGGCTAAAAACTGCAGTGCCTATCAAACTCACTTCCTTTTTAGATAAGGTATTGGCAAAGAACACGAGGCCAGAAACTGAGCAGTAGATTTGATCTCACAGGCATGAAAGTGAATTCTAGTCATGGCTGCTGACTTCCCTTCTTAAGTATGTTTGAATGAAATATTAAAATGATGTTTGTACTTTAGCAGCCCACAGCTGCAGAGATCTCAGCTGCAGAGATCACTGCAAGTTGCAGCACTGCAATGAAGTTAGAGATAACCACAGAGGAGTTGGGCCTTTGTCTCTGAGTTCCAGCTGTTCATTTCTTACTTCAAACACTTGCAAAAAATATATAGCCATTGCCTCTCATTAAATTTCCTCTAGCTGCCTCCCTGTCTGCCGTGTTCTGAGAGTTGAAACAAAGCTATCTAAGAGATGCAAAGATACCTGAAAACACAGTCTTCT
Source organism: Pluvialis apricaria (assembly GCA_017639485.1). Classification (NCBI taxonomy): domain Eukaryota; kingdom Metazoa; phylum Chordata; class Aves; order Charadriiformes; family Charadriidae; genus Pluvialis; species Pluvialis apricaria. The sequence goes on along the minus strand of CM030007.1, from coordinate 188,496,586 downwards.
ACCTCATAAGTTAAAAGGATTTTAATAAATTAAATAAAAATTGCTATAGGCAGTTTCTGGAATAAGCACACATATACACATTCATGTATGCATTTCCTCAGTTCCGTCCTTCTGTTTTTGTTTATTTATTATTCTGAGGGGTGTAAAGTACAAATGCGTTCCTTGCATTAGATATAGCATATATCATCACTACTTAAAGCAGAAATATTCAGTGTGCATTTGTCGTCTTTCATGATTATATCTGAACAGGGTTTATATTATTTTTAGTGTTATTTCATGTTTATGGTGTACCAAAGACCCAATGAGCTGCATTCAGACAGGAGGAGAGATGAAAGCGTGGCACATTTGTTTACCATTAATCATTACCAGTTTTTAATCCCAGTCCCACCTTCTCTGTGGCAGTTTTCCCTGGGTGGAAAGGGGCTGGTGGCTGAGGGACATGGGGTCGTGTGTGCATGAAGCATGGGATGTGGTCTGCTGAGACCAAGCATTGCCCTCCCTTATGATCCTTGCTGAATCCTGCTGGCATCTGGTCCTGGCCCTCCAGGGTTGGGAGACACAGCCCAGAGCCTGCAATAAAAAACAGTACGAGGCAAGGAGCAATCCTGTAGCCAGCCAGGGTGTTGGGTGTTGCCAATGTGCCCCTGGGCTGCCTCGCCAGCACTGGCCAGGAGCCCCACGGTAGCTGTGTGTCCTGGCTCAGGGTCAGGACAAGGCTTCCCCACACAATGCCTTTTCCTTTTCTCAGGTGACAGCAGAGAAGAGCCAGATCATACCAGAAAGTGTGGCTTTGATGCTCAGTTACCATTACTAAAAATACCTTTACTTAAAGAGATACCAAATCAGTGCCATCAGCTCCATTGTAGGGTCTTAAACCAATACCTGGCATTGCAGCAGAGAGGGAATTTGCTGGGAAGAGAATAAAAATACCATGATCTCTTTTGCAGCATCCAGTTTTGTCTGTTTTTCTGGGTTTAATGAGGTAGCTGATGGAAATCAGAGGTCTTCCCTTTGCCCATTGCAACACTAGGATGAACCCCTCAGTGATCTTAAATTCATCCTCTGTCTGCCCTTTCCTCATGACTAGAGTGAAATGGGGCAATAACCTAATTTGATTTGCACATCCCACAAAACTTGCCGGTGAGGTTAGAGACCTCTAGGCAGCTGATTTAAGCCTTATGATTCTGGGTTGGTTTCTTCTTCATAAACTGCATAGAGGTATGCTGCAGACCCCCCAGCTTGGAAACCACTGAAGTGGATGAATATTGGAAAATTTGTGTTGATGGATTTAAAGAAGAAACAATCTGTTCATGCAGTATGAGAGATACAAATATGAGTTAACAGTGTGGCTGTATGGCTTTATTTTTGAAACTGTGCAAGTAGTTACATTCTAAAGATGGTATTTTGGGCCCAGTTCCTAATGAGATCCCAGATATGGCAGAGTACAGGCATTTCAGCAATAAGGACTAAAGCTAATCAAGTGAACTTCACATAATTATGAGCTGAGAACTTAAAGAACATAGTGTGTGTCACCCGTGCCAGAGGTGAACACAGACTGATAGCACAGACTGATAGCAGAGACCATGAAGAGAAAATACCGTGTATGAAAGCATGATGCAGACCTGAGCTGTGATCCAAAGAGGGAAGCAGTTGGATTTATGGGCTTGTACATTTGGGCTATTAGTGTACCTATTAACAAATGTTGTAGATTATTCCTGCTAAGCATATTGAATTTCTTGGAAAAATGGTTTTCTGGATATTGCTACAATTAAGTTGTCTTTTGTTTGTCAGTAAGGAAAAAAACAGTAACAGTCAAAAGATTTTGGGCAACACTTTCTTAGAATCTAGATAGCAAAATGGCCACTTTGTTGGGTTTGGATTTGACAACCTGATACCGGCATTAGCCCGAAAAGTTAGTAGTTCTCTGCTCTCCTCCTGCACAGTAATACTGATGCAGACAGATATGTGTCTGGAGGGAAAAATGTCACTGCCTGGACAGTACACGCTCACACTTACCAAAGCTGTGAGCCAAATGAAGCCCTGAAGGCTACTTAATCACCTAAATTGAATCTTCATTTTCCTAAGTGCTGTGGTTGTAGTGACTTTCATGGAAGTCAGTAGGTTTAACTCATTAACTTAGTTTCCTTTTTTTTTAATATTGCTTTCAAATGCATTTTATTGTCTTTTGGTTTATTTTGTTGTTGTTGTTTTATTTTGTTTCTTTTTTTCCAGTGGGATTGTTCTTAAATAACAGGTTTTATAATTGGACTGTTTGTTAGAGGTGTTACACTCAAAACATTATTTATGGGCAAAGAAGAAACACCTTATAGATAAAGCCAAGAATTTATTATTACTATTATTTAAATTTTAACAATGTAATTGAAGGATCATTATTAGTTGAGATCTAATTTTTACAGAAAATAATACTTCTGTGCAGAAAAAGTTTCAGTAAAAATAATAATGTCAATACTGTTATACACACACTTCTTAGTTTCTTCTGCCTTTCCTGATGTTTTGGTCACTCTCCCTCTACTCCCGAGGGTCCTGAAATGGGCAGTTTCCATCTGGTGGGGGGCAGTGGGGGCATTACGGTGTGTCATTGGGATCTGGAGTCCTTTGCTGGGAGGGGTGTGACATTTATCTTCATGATTTCTTTTTTTCTCGCTTTAGGATCTACTTGAGGTCATTTTTGTGTTTGCTAACACACTTTTAGACCTTGCGTGTTGTTCACTGAGCTGAAGCTCCACATTACAGCCGAGTTTACTGTACAGACCACCTTTCATGGATGTTAGATACTTCTTTGTATCCCTTGTTACCCCTACAAGCAGTTTTGTCCAGCCCCAGGTCTGCATTTCTTTAGCTGACCGCTGGTGAGTTGTTTATAGCCGTGGGGTCTCCAGTGCCAGCCTGTGCCCATCTCTTATCATCCCCTGTCTGCCCTCCTCTGTGCTGCAGCCTGTGTCTCCACTGCTCGATGCCGCTGCTATCCCACCAGGCTGGTATTTCGGTACCCTACATAATAGTGTTAAAGTTGTAAAAAGGGAAACAAAAATACAAAAAATTAGCTGTAGCCACCTGGTCAATTAGAAAAGTTGCTGTTGCGGTTGAAGCAGGTAAAGCAAAGCTGTGGGCAGGTCAGGAACGGTTCAGACAGGGCAAGTGTGACAAGACTCGGTCCTGAGACCTTGCAAACTCAGCACACAGCCTGTGAGCTGCTACTAGCAACGGCAATACCATATTACAGGGCTGCAGGGTAGCAGAGGTCATGATACAATTCAGGCATGCTTCACAGTATGGGCTATATGTGTAGGAAATGTGAAATAATGTAGCCATGAAAGGTAGCCGTAGTTTGGAGTGTCAAATATGTATTTTTCTAGTGGGCTTTCCACTCACCTGTCTGTTACAATATAAAGAGTAGCACACTGTTGGGGTTGGATCTCTCTGGTTTGCTTTTGTTTTATGAAATATTTTCCAGTCTCGGTAGTTGTTTGCTGAGACAAATAATACAGTATCTCGCACATCTGACAGAACTGGCATTCTAGTGAGTCAGGTAATATTCATACAGATCAGTAATAATGCTGAACTTTTTTATAAAACTCAGATGCAAAGACACAGTCCAGTACAAAATTCTGTACAACTTATCTGTAAATCAGCAAAAGGCACTGTAGGAGCACTGGGGCAAGGCAAGAGCAGGAGGCCAGATTTATCGTCCCATGTTTATTTATTTCTAATGCAGAGTCCACAGCTCTCCATTTGTTTATCTTCAGGAATACATAATGTATTTCTTCCTACTTATTCCTGGGTGAGAGTGTGTATGAATTAACATGAGACACAAGTCCAGAGATGTATATTAGATACTGTGAACTGAGAGAATACACTCATAAAAATTTTATCTTTGGGCACTGTTTGAATGTCTGGCGACTGCAAGGGGATGGTTGCAGATGCAGTGTAAGGGATTGTGCAGCTGGGCAGTTATTACCATACCTCGTGACCAGGAGTGCATGCGTTGCATTAGTGATAAGGTGAAAGGAGAGCATCCTTATTCCTCTTATCTTCTGCATCTGTAAATTGGCACTTTCTCTATCACTGTGAACATTGAGAACCAGGTGCAGAGGGTCAGGTTTTCTCCTTGCTTGTACTTCTGTTAATCTGTTTAACTCAGTATCATGATATGTTAGCACAAATCAGCTGCAGTTAGTGTTTGGGCCATGCTAATCCCTGCTGATAAAACTCTTCCGTTTCCCTTCCACTGTAGAAAATGTTGGAGCTGCTTAGCAATTCTTGGAAGTGAAGTCATATATAGTGATTTACCTTTCAGAGGTGATTCTTAGTTTTGAATTCATTTATTTTTTTCATTACGCAGGTGGGAAACTTTCCAGCCTTATAAAACTGAAAAGAATTGGAATTGGTTCTCTTGGGGACATAGTTGGGCTGGAATGGTTTTCACGTGAAGGAAGCACAAGCCAAGACCTCCTCACATTTCCGATTCCTTTATCTTTTACTTTTAGCAATTCAGGTGTTTGTTGCGCTAGCTGGTGGGATACAAACCCAGGTGTATGCACGGGAACAGGCCAGTATTTTTTTAGCAGCAGATCACCCACAGTCTGCAGCACACAGAGTAACCACTCTGGCAGTAATCATACTGATTCTAGCACTTATTGCTAGACTTTCAGTTTCGCCTGTAATGAGCTGTGCTATGACACCCAACTTCAAGTGACCAATGGTGGGTACAGATAACCAAGCAAAAAATTCCTTTAAATGCAGCTCCTCCTTAGCTGAGTAACCCCAAGCTACCAAAACACGCATAATAAGAGGTAAGAACTTCCACATTTCCAGCATTACCTTGTCAGCTGAAATATAGCAGTGGAGAAAACTGTGTTTGGATTGATTCAGACAGACTACACTGAAGGGCCTGCACTTGCAGGGAGTGTTTATTTAGATGTGTTAAGGCCAAATACTGAAAATACCCCATAAGTTGAACAAGTAGAATATGAATATATGAAAAGTTCGAAGTGTTCAGACCCCCTTTGCCAATTCCTTGCCCGTAAACTGCTTGCCACATTAGTAACAGAAGTTGTAACCAGTATTGCAAGGTTGCTATCTAGGTATTTGGATGCTTAGACTGTTTTGTACTATCAGCTGGTACACCGGCTTCTATATTGTTATTCTGAAGTGAACTTTTACATGCATAATTATATGGAGCTGAAATAAAAATCATATTGTAATATCTAATATAAAGAAGGTATTCTATTTCGAGTGGTTTGGTCAAACTTTAAGAAAATCCAATAATGGGAGGCTTAAAAATAGAACCTTTCCCTTTTATTAATTTAAGCCATTTTAAAGGGCAGAAATATACCATGAAAGCTTTTATTTAGGCTCTTACTTTTCTTTTTTTAACAGGACTGGGAGTTTCCACATTTTATGGGTGATGTTGAAGTGAATCTTCCAGGCTTGCCATCTGCACACATGCAGTTCAAAGTACCCTATTTCCAAAAGATCTTCAAAGAGGAATATCACATACATATAACAGGTATGTAATCTTACAGATTGTCACACAGTCACACAGTGAACTGCTTCTGTATAATAGATGTATGCTAACATGTTCTTAACCACATACGTTTTTTGCGTGTGTCCCAGATTAAGATTTTTCTGTGTATCTGTCTATATGCATATCATCCATATATAAACATCTCAGGGAAATGAGGAGCCTGTATCTTACGAATCAGAGAGACCTGCTGTTCTTTATGGATTTCAGCAACTTCGTGTGACACTAAGTAATACCTTGCGTAGCTTCAGAGATCTTTTATCTAAAATTACTCTCCAGGGGAATTAGCAGCTTATTTCATTTTCAAATCTCTTACGTGTTCAGATGCCTGTGCTATGATTTATGCTAATATCTTTTCATAACTTCGGTCATTCTCATCTGGCAAAGGCCACTCATAACCATACTTCCATCAGTCATCTAACCAGAAGCAGACAGTTAAATAACCTCAAATAAAATAGAATTGCAGTTATTCAAATGGATGGTACATATAGATAAAAAGTACCTGATCCTTGCATACTGTGAGACAGTATTTTAATAACAGTAGGGAATGAAAAAGAGAAGAAGGTTAAATAGGGATAAATATTTTGGTTTTACCTTCAGGCCACGCACAAGGAGCATAGCTTCTCTCTGTATTGGGAAGAAGTGGATAATAATGGATAGCAAAAGAATGCAGGTGTGAATTGACAGGGGTCTTTAACTGCTAATATAAACAATCACAGCACATGATACTGTACAGGCATAAGATAGATGAGAGCATCCAGTGACACAGCCATATGAAACTCCTGCAGAGCAGGGACAAAAGGAGCATTCAGATATGATACAAAGGTAAGGCCAAGAGCTAGCAGGTGAGTCACAAGCTCACCAGGCAGCAAAAGCCAAAGGAGGAAAATGTGCCGAGGAGGAAAGAATGATGAACCCAGGACTCAGTTGAGAGAGGCTGAATGAGGCCTCAGAGAAGGCATTTTCAGCAGAGAAGGCAGAAATCTGAGTGATCAGATTAAAAACCAGGAAAGAAGAGAAAATGAGTGCAAAAGTTACCTGCTGGCTATTGAATGAGGGAAGGCAAATGGGCCAGTAGGAAGTACAGATGGAGGAATGGAAAGTTTTTCAAAATTTGCTGTAAATGCCCTGCTGGAATACTGAGAGAGATCAGCCAGCCAGCAAGAAGACAGAAGTGCTGGGGCACGTCTGAGTGGGACCGTTTGAGCCACTGGTGGTTTATGGAACAGGCAGAAGTAAACAGTCTCATGGTCAGTGACTAGAAGATGTAGAGTGAGAGAAGATGGGATGTGTACATGATGAACACATTTTTCTCTCCCAAATGAGCAAAAAGAAAAAGGAGAGGGAAAAAAGAAAGAGTGTAAGCATCAAATATTTGATGTGAATTATAGGCATGGTATTCAGGGACAGGGAAAAATATTTTTTTCTTGCTTCTCAAGACTAGAGCATGAATTTGGAGGGGCTCAGTCCCACAAGGTTCCCAGATGCCCTGCAGTTATTACATTGTATAAGGAGGAGTAGTGGAATGGGTGCACAGACGTGTATGAACGACTGAGGCATGGTAGGGTTGGCTGCACCGTCATACAGAAACTGAGGATATAATCAATGTAGATGAAAAACAATGGGTGATAGAAGAGGGGCTGAAGAGCAAAGAGCAGTTTTGCATTGTAGAAGAGACAGAGATATTAATGACAATAAGGGAAGACCAAAGAATAAGCAACAGCAAAGAACATAAATTAGGGATCAGAAATACAACTGCTAGCAGTGCTGCTGTTTGAAAACAGACCAACCGAGATAAACCAATATTTATGCATTGTAGAGTCTTCTGCAGAGGGGACTGGAGGCTTTTCTGATTTTCTGGCAAGAAGGCATTCTTTTAATGAGGATAAGCTAATGAATAGGGGCTGAGGAATATTTTTCCCTGCCTAGCATTAACAAGATCCATTCATTAGATTCACTAGACAAATCAATCCATTTGACTGCATGTCACATAGTCTGTCTACTGAGTGCCTGTTTTATCTCGGTGCTACACCACCCTTTAGGAGATCTAATAAACAGCCGTAACACATGGCACAAGAACCTCCCTTTGGGTAAGTTTTGCTCAAACCATCTGTTCTTGCCATCAGTTCTTGTCTTAGGTTAGGGTATCATCTTGGATCATTTTCAAGCTCTAGTTATTGTGTGGATGTGTAGATACTTGTAATTTTCTACTCAAATCAAGGAGCTAATAAAAGAAAGAAAGAACTGGTTCAATATATATGTGGCAAGACGAATGTAATCCAATTTGAAATGAGGGTAGAGTGTGATGCACATGAATGCAACTGCAGAAGACGACGTGGGGGTAGGACATTGATAATGGCAGGAAGCCTGCTGTATTTAGGCCCTGTTTAATACATAGGATCCAGAGTGTTAAATTTAACCATAGGACTTCTTTCTAGTAACAAGCAGGAAAAGAAGATTAAGACCTGAATATCATTTATTTTAGTACTTGCTATAGGCATGAAGTCAGGCAGTAAATCTATGAGCTCTGCCCTGATTTACAGAAACTGGAAACCCTTTTCTCCCAAATAGCAAGGAGAAAGAAAGCATGGCTGAAATACCTTTTACCATCTTTTTCCTGGCAAATTTTACTCTTCAAGTTCTTTTACAGTCTGTTTGGTCACTGTTGATTGATATAAATAAAAGCAGCCCTAGGACTCACCTGAGCAGCCCTATTCAGTGCTGTGTTCCTCTAATGAGCAACAGTCCCACAAAGAAGCAGTAAACGGACATTCAGAGGAGTAAAGGACTTCACCTTTCTGGTGGTGTGTGCTTAATGGCTTCATGCAAGTTCTGTACAGATGAAGGATTTCAGTTACATGATCTGTGTTGCCAGCTCTCCTGATTTTATCACAAGTCTTAAGACAGTTGGTTTTTTTGTCTTTTGGGTGGGGTTTTTTTGCTATTTTGTCTTAAAGTCTTAGCTCCTGAATTCAGTGACCATGCGAGAATTTCGGCTTTTATATTTTTTAAAATAAAGCTCATGATTGCAGAGAAAAAAATGAAATGTTCCTTCTGCATAACTATGTCTAAAAAAGCAGATAAATAAAACAGTACTAAGTGTATTATTTTTAACCCATCTTACTGCTTCAAACTAATAACATGCTTTCTTAGGCTGACTTGTGATTTCTGAGTACTGTAAGTGGGCAGTAATGTTGGATTAACATCTGCAGCCTGTAGCTGATATGCTTCAGTGTAATTTTAAATTTACTATCAAAAGCATATCTTATTTTTACTGGTAACTAAGTACCACGTTTTACTCAAATTTCTTTGCATCTAGGAACTCCTAGCGAGCATCTATTCAGTATTAAATATTTTTATCCTGTTTTGATAGCTGCTTTTATCTATGAACATCAAAAATAACTTGAATTCCTGCATCTGCTTAACTCATCTGGATTTCCCTTGACAGATGGTTCACTGCAATGTGTATGTTTTCCTTCTTGGGCTGCTTTTTATGAAAATACATAGATTATCCTAGTTTCTATAGTACCCAGGGAAATTTGTAAAACTTAAAAGTAAATTTTGTTACTTCAGATTCTTTCATGGTTAAAAGGCACTAGGGGGCCTGACTGGTACCCTTTAATAGCAGGACTTGAGATCCAAGAGCATCTGCTGTCAAGTGTGTGGGTAAGTTTCAAATAGGAAATGTTAAGGTTTGGGTATCAAAACACATGGGAGATTTTTCTGGCTGTTTATAAATGCGTTTCTGAGTGCTGATCTAGCCGGAGTGCCCTTCCACCCAAAGGAAAAATCGTCACCTTCATGGCTAGTGAGTGCCTAGCATGGCTGGCTTGTGGAGTTAAACCAGAAGTGTATCTAGATTCAGGACAAGCATCACCTACACAGGGAAGCCTGAGGGAGCCCATGGGCAAAAATAGAAAGGTTAGAGGTAAAACCAAAGCTGTCTGTGCACACAGATGTGAAAAAACCTCAGAGGATTTGCGGCTTAGTTCAGCTGTGAGTGGTCTGTATGCATGTATGTAGCTAATAACACTAACGTGACAGAAAATATGAAGAATGTTTCAGAGATACCTGAATGTTTTACAGAGGTGTCTGAATGTTTTTAGACACAAAATGCAATTGAGATGAGAGTATAAAGTCAACGTTTCCTGCAGTAGCCTCTGGCTGTGGTTGCACAGCATGAGACCGCTTGAGTCTAGCCTTAATAAGTGGGATTTTCACATTTCCTCTTGACCTCAGGAGAGATGCTGAGGACTGGCTTCTACATGAGATCTCTATTTTTTAGGACATGACTGCTCTGTTACAGAGTGGACATGCAAAAATAAAAATGCTCCAGAATCATCAGCTGGTTTGGGATATTTGGACCTGTGGGATCTGCCTCAGTTGCCCAGCAGGTCAGTTGCACGTGGGATTATGGACTAGTTGCTGAACCCCTTGTAGCCTTATCAGCCTCTTTAATAGTGAGGACTGCCCAAACATCTTAATCAGCTGGCAGAAATAGGTGCATGTCTGGAAAAATCCATACCTCTTTCACCACGAGAAAGACCCTGCCCTGGCATTCACATGCAGTGCGCATTTGTTGTTCATCTTCAGCAAGGAGGGGAGAGTGTTTCTAAGCAGAGTCCCATTGTCCTGGTTTGAGGCTGGTATTCAGAGCATGGTCCTATGATGCAGGTCCAAACTGCCGTAAGTGGAGAAGTGTCAAGGTTTCCCATCTGGTGAGTGGCCTCACCATGAGGATACAATCCTCCTCAACAGCCATGCTTTCTTGGAAAACAGGGATCGAGTTTTCATCCCCAAATAATGGTTGTAGGCTACAAAGACTAGAAAGGGGTGTCACATTCTGCATTACAGTCTCACAGAGGCGCCCAGTATATGCTCCTGACTAGTTACATACCTCCAATTTTTCTTTTTGGGGATCCTTATTGCACCAAATTTCAATATTTTACTATATTCCCCAATACACCAAACCAGATTCCTGACTCCAGATATCATGTGTAGCATGTAAGAACTTCGGTGCTGTGAACACCGGTCATCAACCAGCTCATTTTTAGGTAGTGCATGACTGAGTGACACAGCCTGTTTTGCCTTTTAATTTTCTTCATTGTAACTTCACTGAAGAGTCTGGGTATAATTATTTGTGGAAATGATGGACTAGCCTTCCAATCTTGAGAGCCGTTCTTACTACATCCTTCCATTTTAAATTGTGTCTATGAAAAATCCACCAGCTTCAAGAAGGGTTAAGTGTTGCCAGGTACATGGCCCTGTTGTTGGCCATACAGACCTCACTGGAGTAGAACCAGCCCTAGGGCAATAGTGGTACTGATCCTACAGAAATTGGTTAAGAGACAAATTAAATGACTTCATAATGTGGGACTCCATTTTCCCTTAGCATGTTTCATCTGTAATGAAATCTGAAGTGCTTTAACATAAATTATAAATATATTTTTTATTAATATCTATAGCTTCATAATATATTTATTCTAACTCTTCACAGAACTGTAAGCTTGAACTTGTTTATGCACAAGATGAGAGGTCAGGAGTGACTTCTAGTTTACCAAGCTTGTTTCCTATATAGGCTTGATATATGACACAAAGTTTGCTTTAAAAAGCATTATGCTAATATTAAGTTGCAATATACAACCATTTCATATACATAGATTATACACATGTGTAATGTTAAAGCTTGGTCAGTATTATAAATCTCAAAAATGACTTGTCATGGGGAATTATCAAATAGATGTTTTGTGAGTGGAGACTGTCAGGTCTCTTGGTTCAGTCTGCTTCAACACATTTATCACTGATCTAGAAGGATTGCTCAGAGAACTGGGCTTATTTGGCCATCACGCCTGCTAGTACAGCAGTAAAGTACAACTCTTGGAAGAGGGATAGACAGCAGAGGACACTGTATTCTAGAAAGTGGCAAATACTTTCTGTAACCAAGACAGCACTAACTCCCAGTCATTTTGTGTCTAAGGAGATTAACACAGCCCTTGGCTGCAAGGAGTACTGAGTAGGTGTAGGAAGATGTCATTGTGTTCATATATGGTTTTAGTGGGACTGTTACTCATATACAGTGTTTGCTTCTGGTGGCAGCAGTGTTCAAAAGAAAAGGAAAAATCATAGAGCTCATCGAATATGACAGTGATGGAGAGCATGGAAATATTGTCTAGAAATGAGAAAGTTCTTCATCATCTGTAAAGCATTCCTTCTTCACAAGTGACACCTGGAAATGCAAACAGCACAGATTTCTCCAGTTGATTTTCAGAGTTCATGCTTGGGAAAGTATTTGGGTGTAAACTGAAATTAAAAATCTTTCAGTCTTGCTGAGACAAATTTAGATTACTAAGATGCCTTTTTATACTGCAGTGCAGAAACAGACTGCACCTTTTTGGTGCAGAGTTTTGAGAAGATGTGGGTCTTCTCAAAACTCACCAGAGTTCTGAGAAGATCTGCTATGGAATAGAGGCAAGTCTCAAGCAACTAGCTGCCACTTAGACACAGAGGTTGCGGTTCATCTTAGTTAACTGGGGTTTCTGCATCGAAGCTGTTTATCTAAGCACCCTTCATGACCCACACTGACCCAACGACCCCGACAGCAGAGCTTACGGCTGTGCTCCTGCCTGCCTAGCTCTGTCTAGGAGCTGAGTGAGGGAGTTTCAAGTTCATGCTTTTTATAAAACAGGAATAATTGAAATGCATCTCTCTCTTGTATCAGGTTAGCACTCTAATTCTTAACATGAGGGTGGAGCCTTTTTTAGACAGACATCTTAGAAGAGATTCACACTTATGAAACCACAGTGTAGGATAGATACTACATGAAGCCTGAGATCAAGCAACTGGCTACTTCTGTTCAACATTTGCAGTGTTTTCTGCTAGCTGCTTAGTCAACTACTTCACCATCTGCAGGCTGCCATCTTAAGTCCTACTCCATATATGGCTTGCTATATACACGTCACATTTAAGACGATGTGATTTCTGTGAAATCTACTGGGTGCCATCATGCCTAAAGAGGAGGTAGGTCATAGCTCTAAGTTTTGTCTAAGTTTCCTTCGTCAGTCATACCTGAAACCTACAATCAAGAAAATCGTGACAGTGTCTTTTGGCCTTTATAAAGGCCATCTCAATAATGTCCCCATTTCATTGTGCTTTGCATATTGACCTTTCAATTGTCTGTTTTCTCCATATGCATCTTCACTCTTGCCATGTCTAGGTGAAGGGAAAGAGCAACACTGGTCCTACGTGAGTTTTGCTCCTTCCTACTATCCCTAGGGTCTAGCAGATATCTCTGGAAAGTCAACTGTCTTGGTTCTGCAGAAGCACGAAGTATCACAGATAATATTTTGATGAAGCCAAAACCAAAAAGAAGTGGAAGGCCTTCTTGAATGGGCTTATGATGCATTTTCCTGGGAAAAGCATATGGAATTAATTTGGGGGCAATGCAGCAAGGGATTGCTTTCTGGTTGAAACAGCTTTCTGGTTGAAACACAGAGTAATATCTGATGACAAATTATTGTTTCAAAAACTGCCCAAGAGAACAACCGTAACAGAGAAAGGAAGGTTTGAATGCAGTAAATCATGTTTTCTTTCAAACTGGCCATAGATAAACAGATAATGGTTCTAATATTTGTTTCGTTGTCATTTGTGTTTAGCCTATTTTCCTAAGGAAATGAGAATTATGCAATCGTGTTCTCTGTGTGGATTGGTCTCATTCTCTCTCTGTCCAACACTCAGTCAGCATCAAATAACTTTTGAACCCACGGCCAGTTTCAAAAACATTTTTCAGAGGGTGGGAATCTGAAAAATAGTGACATTATCATTGTGTCCTAAGAAGTGGTGGGTAAGTAAAGGAGAATCATCTATGTTAGTGCCCAGCTGAGGAAAAAGCAGGGAGAAGTCAGCTATTATATTCTGTTTGACAGCAGCCAATTGATCAGTGAGTATGTGTGTCCCAGCCAGGCCATCAACACACACTATGCAAGATATATTCTGTCTCTGTCTGTTGAAAGGTCATATGTGATGGGGAAGCTCGGGTTATTCTGATGGAGAGGAACACAGGAAATACAGAGCAGAAATCCACAGGAAACAGCATCAAAATAAACTGTATTTTTTTTTATCGTATTTCATATTTTAACATCATTTTGAGTGTCTCGGTGTTGATTTAAGGAACTTAAATATTATAAAATGTAGTGATAAGCTTCTAAAACCAATTTTCTTTAAAAAGTCAATTATAATATTGATGAAAACCCAGAAAAAAAGATAGAGGAACTGTTCAGGAATTATGTGAACAGGATTGGTTGCAAGGTCTTTTCAGTGCAGTTTGATTTCTGGATAGTGACAATAACACAAGAGAATGAACATTGTTGTTCATTTTCAGTCTAAGTATAATCTAGATTGAAGTGGACTATTAAACACAATTGCTAAAATACAAGGAATTACCGTCCTTACCCACCTGGAACATTCTGGTCATACAATTTGAACACAAGATTTTCAGGAACTGGAATCCATTTATTCTTTACCAAGCCAGTGACATAAGTAATTTGATAGATACTCTGATACTTTCATTTTGTTTTTCACTTGAAACACATTTAAATATGATCCCAGTATAGACCAGTATGATTCATCACCAGCAGGAACATTCTTTCATGAATGTCCTTTTACATAATGCTGACATGTAGATGTGCCGATTCTTGGGTAGTGCCAGTCTTCACTGCACAGGTAAGATCTTAATATATGTCCAAAAGGATTTTTTTTCTCTGAGTAGCTTTTATATGTGACTGCGTTTGTACTGCTTCTAAAATGGATATATCAGATGACAGAACTTTCTTTTTCCAAACAGGCAAATGGTTCAACTATGGAATTATCTTCCTTGTTTTAATCTTGGATCTGAACATGTGGAAGAACCAAATATTTTACAAACCTCATGAATATGGTCAATATATTGGTCCCGGACAGAAGATCTACACAGTGAAGGACTCAGAAAGCTTGAAAGACCTTAATAGAACTAAGTTATCTTGGGAGTGGAGATCAAATAACACTAACCCATTGACCAACCGGACATATGCTGAAGGAGACATGTTCTTGCACAGCAGATTCACAGGCTCTAGCCTTGATGTCAAATGCCTGGCTTTTATTCCAAGTTTGCTGGCTTTTGCTTTGTTTGGTTTCTTCATCTGGTTCTTTGGGCGATTTCAGAAAACTGACCAAGGCATGGAGAATTTAGACAAATCATACACAAGAATGAAACGAAAGTCACCGTCAGATATGGGAATGACACGAGAAAACACACAGGTGTTAGTAGAAGAACCATTAAGTTTTCAAGAACCACATCTCGTATCCATAAAATCAGACTTAAGTGAAATAGTTTTTAATTCTTCTCTCCTAACTTCTGAAAACTTGAACGCACAACTGAATGAGCAAGATAGCCCTTTACAGCCAGTACCAGAGTCCTCTGTCCCTAAGAGTAATCCTGTGACATAGAGGGAAATACCCAGGAAAATCAGTTTAAATAAGCAGTTACTATAAAATTTCAGTTTTACCTTTTGTAAGTTAAGATTTACATAGTGTTTAGAATAAGAAACTCAACCTATACCAAAAGGTGCTCAGCATGCTTTTTCTAGGAATTTTGTTTCTTATTTGTATTATAGTACGTGCCTACTGTATATCTAACATTCCTTTATAGATTGCTTCCCAAAATTGCACAAGCTATTTATTAATACATTACCTTAACTGTATAATAGTGTATTAGATGATTACTTGCAGGTATAAAATTCTACCGTGGTGGTGCCTTGAGACATTAAACTGTTTTTTAACTCAACACCAGATGTATAGCACAGTTCTTCTAATCTATTTTGCAAAGCTTTTTTCTATATGGTTATTTCAAGTATCATTTGATGTCTTGACAGAGGAGATAAATATAGTTATTCGTAAAGAAGGGTTTCTGTTAGGACATCACAACTTGACTTTGTTATTTACTCATCTGTGAAGTCAGTGACTTTGATGACCGGACTGCAGAGAAGCATGTTGATTACCTTTTAATTTTTGCTGGCTGGCTGCCAAGTACAAATACAGATTCATTATGCAGTAAACAGCAGAGTGATAATACAGCATGGGTCACTACTTGTGAAAATATGACTTTCTCCACCAGTAATAGCAATTAGGTGATAATGCCTAATTATATTTTTCCTAATTAAAGATAAACTGCTTCTTGATGAAAAGTTTTGCCCTTCACCTTTTAGAAACAGAGGTGAAAATACATGGTCGAAGCAACTTTTTCCATCATCACACCAAACCTATGCAACATCAAAGAGCCAATAGAGTGATTACAGTAAAGGACACAAAGGCCATTAAATCCAGTATTTGTGTGGTTCGGTGCAGATATGGTCTGGGCATACATGAAACATACATAGAAACACACTGCGTATAGACAGTCTAACTTCTCCAAATACTGAAGAAATGTTTAGACGTTTTAATTAAAATAGATTAATAATTGAATTTTATTGTAACCTTTTTTTTTCTTCATTCATTATCCATGAATAAGTGTAACCTGGAAGCAGAAAAGTAGAGAAACTGTGGTTTTTTGCTTTTTTGAAGGGGACTTTGTAATGTGAATTCCTCTGCTGTATGATCAAACTATACGTACTAGAGAAATTGCATATCTAAAACATCAGAAAGACTCTGATTTGCCTCTAATTTAGTTCTATAAATTGTTGTTACAAGTTACTAAATAATAAGTCATTTTTAAGTCTGAATTATTTCCTTGTCATTTACTGGTGTTGCTGTATTTTGTCTTTGTGACTTTTTTATCTCCATTGTTTTGATCTATCTGCTTTTAAGTTTTTGGAATGCTGAATTTAGCATGCATAATAGAACTATGCATTTGTTAACTGTCACTTGATAGCCAATTTTAATAAACATCATTCAACAATTGTTTATTATGAGGCAGGAACATACTCTGTTAGTTTTGCAATTTTTTTAAACATTTACCCATACATTGTCCTATTTAAAATCATAAATATTTCTGACACTAGAAAAGACAGGCAGTATCACAGTAATGTCAAAATCAAATATTTTGCTTATGGAACATTTAATAGTTCATCAGGAGAAAGTTCACTTTATAATCAGACTAAATTTTTATCCATTAAAAATTATGACTAAAAATAGATGTACTAGCTTTTGCCTACTGCAGCCTATAAACTTATTTAATTGACTTAAGATATAGTCAAAGACAAGCCATTAATTACTAATGGCAAGACAGTGTGACATCCTGCTTGACTATATAAGAGGTGACAACATTGATGTTTGACTTTCAAACAGCATTTGATTTCTTAAGCAGTTACAGAAATAGCTGATTAATTTTGCAGTTACATGCTTCTCTGTATGTTTTGGACACTAAACCCAAGTACTGAAAATCTCTCATTAACTCATTTCTCCTTTTTGTGCATAGAAGTGGTTAAATCCATTAATACATAGGCACAAAACGAAGGAATTACTTGAGCCTTACAGCCTGCGTGATTACATGACTCTGAGAAAACTGTTATTAAGCAACTGATCCACAGCTAAAATAATTCCGTGACCTCATATTGAGTTAATGCTTTTAAGGTCATTATAAGCCTGCATGAAAAAGAGAAAAGCATCAAGTAATCCTAGATTTTGCATGAGTATTTAAATCAATGGTCAAGCAGAGAGACTGCTTATATCATGAATTCATAAGAAGTTAAAAGATTCAGTGTTGCCACTCACCATGGGCAACTCATCAATTTAATTAAAGGAAGAAGGACTCCTCAGCTGTGTGGGAGTCTCATTTGTAAACACAGGCACAGACGGGAGAAGGGGAGTATTTCCACTCTCCACTTCCAGTGTTAAGTTTGAGAAGCCTGAGTTGGGTGGCTAGGCTTACCCTCAGCTCCCTCTGAAGCAGGCAGAGACTTGGGACCTGAACACCCCAGAGGTGATTCAGTACCTTAGTCATTTATCTCTGCATTAGTGAGTAGCACAACTTAGCAGGAATGGGTTTGTGGAGTGAAACAGTTGTTGCTGAGGACCCAGTGCCCACAGTTTGTGCGTTGCAGGGTTTTACTTCAGTTTAGCTCCTGTCTGGTCCTTATAAACTGAATGCACGGTAGTGGCTGGAGTATGTTTTGGACAAATCTCATTCATGTGCAAAGACCATGCAATTTGAATTCGGAGAGAGTAAGTGGGCACAGTCTAAACTGCATTCCTGAGCAGAGCTTCTAATGCAGAGTCATTCTCAGTCTTCTCCTGAAGCAACTTGTCTTCCTCCGTGGACTGTAGAAAGGTCCATGGGGGACTGAGGGGCTAAGTAGAAGGGTGAAATTGGTTACCCAGAATGGAAATATTCCTCCTCCAAGCACGTTCATTGTTTTCAACTGTTGGTCATTATTAATATTCTGAAATTCTTCGCTAACTCAAACCACTCTGCAATGCTTTCTATTATAGTACCCATCACTGGGACCTTGATATAGATGGTCGACCTTTTAGAATCATAGAATCATAGAATCATAGAATTGTCTAGGTTGGAAGAGACCCTTGGGATCATCAAGTCCAACCATCTACCCTACTCTACAAAGTTCTCCCCTACACCGTATCCCCAACACCACATCTAAATGGCTCTTAAACACATGCAGGGATGGTGACCCAAACACCTCCCTGGGCAGCCTATTCCAATGCCTGACCACTCTTTCTGTGAAAAATTCTTTCCTAACGTTCAGTCTAAATCTACCCTGTTGGAGCTTGAAGCCATTCCCTCTCGTTCTGTCATTAATTACTTGTGAGAAGAGACCAGCACCAACCTCTCTACAGTGTCCTTTCAAGTAGTTGTAGAGAGTCTTTCAAGTAGTTGTAGAGAGTACAACTGAAAGCCTAAAACTATTCCTGACAGCCTAACTATTACACAAATTTTTTAGTCTTTTTTTCTTTTCCTGAAGAAGTTGAAGAATCCATAGAAGGGAAGAAACTTGAGGAAGTGTCAATTTTTCACACACTGCACAGGTCTCCATTCTGCCCTCTATAATAAACGATCTAGCAGCTGCCATCACTACAGGGCTGGCCTGTGTCTGCTTTGTCAGAGATCAGATTTGGTACAATAGTTCTTTTTTTACCATAGATACACTGTACAGTGATGGATGATAGATACTGCCTAAAATAGCATGCGTAGAAGAGACATCTCTAGGTTGAGCACATAGGATTTATGAGCCCACAGGTGCCTATAAATTGCCTTAGCATCCTCAACAATTACCTTTGCAGAGATAGAGATGACATGGTGCAAACAGAAGGTAAGAATGTTTGTAGAAAGTAACTTAAATATAATATTCATGCTTATGAAAGTGTATGTGTATGTCTAAAAACCAATTGTGTAAGACATATATGTGTATGCATGTTAGGATCCTAGGGATTAGTTGATTCTGTTGGGGGAAACTGCTGAGTCTCAAGCAGACGATTCACTACTGCCCTCTTTATTCTAGATTGTTCCATGAGTTACGTACTACAGGTTGCTTCATCTCCTCTGCCTCCACTTCTATTGCCCAGAAGTGCAAAACCCAAAAAGAACATTTAATTGCACTATCTGCCTTCCCAGATTACTTTTTTTTTGTCTGATTCATGCAGAAAGTAAATCTGTTCTGTTTTAGAAGCTTTCTGTCCTCTCCGGCTAGTATCATCATACTCTGGGCTACCGCACTGTATTACAGTATATGTTAAATTATTCCTTTTCCTGTGGTGAATAGCCTCCATCGTGACAACCACCTGGAAACAAAGAGCAGACACCTCTCAAAGACTGGAAAGGCAGCCTTTCAGATACTTACCAGACTGGCAAGATCGTTTTCCCAGAAGTGAACAGGTTGTGACTCACTAGTAAAAGATGTAACAGATTTTTAATACAATGCCCTTAATTTTAACAACCTCCTAGGAGGGGCTCAGTGGGAAAGGACTTTTTATCTCAGGCCATAAAGTTGAAGTAGTTACAGTCCTGCAAGCAGTGTTTCAGCTTTTTTGGTTGCATTTATAAGTAACCAGCTTAAACTTTGAGCAGATTGCAAGAACCATAAAAATTAGACAGACAGACCAAACTGTGAATAAGAACATAAACTTGATTCACTTGTAGCTGTCTGGTGCAGGATATGGACAAAACACACATTTATCAGATGTGAGAGTGACCCTGTGCTTGGGATTATGGATAGTGACATGCAAAGATTCAAACTGTATTTATTAACAAACAATTGCAGCCCCTTTATCAACAGAGATGCCACTGCAAAAACCAGACAAAGCAGCTCTTCTAACATACCGTCTCTTTCCTGTCCATCCATTCTAAGTCACAAATGACAAAGGGGCTGTTCATTTCCCTGTGCACTCAAAACTGCCCTGTGGGGACCCTGGGCTCCCTGTGGCATGTCATTGCGATGCCTAATATACAAAGTCCAAGTAGGACAACCAAGGACAGGCAAAAGGAGGAAGTCTGGTCTGTGAGTTCCACAGCCTTGAGGTGAAGAAGAATGGCTTGTGTGACCGTTTCAGGGGCAAATCAACATAAATTGGAAGTCCTGTTTCACAGGAACATGAGGGGACAAATGGATAGACAGCAAATCACTATAAATTCCTTTCCATCCCCTTCAGATATTCAAACAGAAGCAGCAAGTCCCTGTTCCCAAATGTTCACAAACAATTCTCAGCTTCCAGATGACTTCTGGGTGAATAGCTCTTCTGGATGACTAGGTTTTAACACCATCTTATTTCCCTCCTAACACTTCCTCTGCATGGGGGATGTCAGCGGCTTTTCACTGTTTGAGGGAAGAGGGTAGTTTTCTGAATAAGAAGTAGGGAAGAAACTTACCAAGGAGAAACCCTGTGAGGCCGGTACTCTCCACAGCAAACTCCTTATTGGAGAGAGGAAAAGCATGAATCCAGCTGCTTTGCAAAGAGGAGTGTAGTAGCATCAAATCCTTTCAGAAATACATGTTACAGCAGCCGCCTAGTCACGGAGATACTTCTAATCTCATGCTTTTTCTTTGATGTCTGGCAATTGGGGTCTGCGGAAGAGCAGCTTATCTGATTCCTGCAGGCAGGTTATAGACCTGGGTCTCACGCTGCTTTGTGACATCTGGAGCACTTCTCTGCATATTGAATTCCTTCTCCTCTTCCTTTTTTTTTTTCTTTTTTGTGTTTCTCTAAAGTGCGTTTCATTCTTTTGTTTTTATTTCCAATAATTCTTTATTGTTAGTGACCTAAACTGCAAATTACCCACTGAAGGCCCATAATTGCAGTTATTGATACAGTACCATCTGTACACAGGCTCTGCCCAGCCAAGGAGATTCTGCCAAAACAGCAACAGGTACCTTTCCTAAGGCTCTGTCACAACCTAGGGACAGATCTAGTGAGAACATGGCTCATTGCATACTGTATGCTACATGCAGAATGGTTTTTGGTGTTTCTAACCAGGCCCCTCCATGGAGCATTACAAAGGGATGTTTACAGACAGGGTTATTTTTATGGCTTCATGTATTTATTCAAGAAGACACATAACTGTGCAACTTTAAAATACCCGGAGCCCTGTCTTTCCTGTTGCAACCTGCCTTGCTCTCAGCTACATGCGGAGGAGACATGGGCCATGTGAACATAATAGTTTTGCTCAAGTCTGCCTTCATTCTAGCTCGTCAATTCCCAGGGAAAAAAAGGGCTTTCAGCACAAGCCCCAGTGTGTCCTGCCTGGCATAGGTTCAAGGCTGGGGATTTTAAGAGTGAGCAGGTTCCTTTCTTCTCTTCAGACAGGGAAGTGCTGCTGCTGTGGCTGGCCGTGGTCTAATTCCTACCTGTTGTCAGGGAAGTGAAAAAGACAAGCAGAAAGGAGTCAAATGAAATGCAGTATGTGTTTCTAAAAAGGCAGTATTGGCTGCTTGTTTGCTCCCTCCTTTTTGCTGTTTTTCAGAGAGGCAGTTTGAGATGGATCAGATCACCAGTTACCAAATTTTTTTCATTGTTTCTTTTTCCCATGGAATCCTTCCCCGCCATTTCCTGCTATTTAAATCTCTCTGATTCTCAACATCCTGAAAATGCAGTTTCCATTCGGGCTCTTCCTTTATTGTCTGCTTACCTCTCCTTCACTTTCATTGGTTCACAGGGTAATTCAGACGGGAAGGGGTCTTAGCACAAAGAAAGGTCAGCTCTGAGCTCAAACCAGGTTGCTCAGGGCTTTATCTTTGCAGGTCTTGAAAATATCCAAGAATGGAGACTGCACAACCTCCCTGGGCAACTTGTTCCAAAACCTTCTCAGTATTGCTGTGTAAATGTTGCCACTTGTAGAAAACTCCAGGAGAGATTCCCGGTAGTAGTAAATGGGAATGAGCAAACTATGTGCAAACCATGACAAGTGAGACGGTGTGAAGCCAAAGCTATCAAGATGTGAGCGTGGCTCCGTTCGGGTACACTCTGCCCTGTGGGAGTGAATCCACACCAGTTCTCACTAGATGCTACTCAGGCATATCTGAAAGCAGAAAATGGCATGCAAACACCGAAAATGATCAAGACAGTTTCTTTGTGATGCTGAAGTTAATTGTAATTATATTTCATACTGATGTAACTGGTGTCTGTTTATTGCCTAGTACTGTATTTGCATATTGAAGAAGTCAATTATCTCTTCAATTTGCAATCCTTGGCTCATGTAATCAATTACTCTGAGTGAATGTTTAACATTACTCATGAAAGAGTCATACTTTATTATATTTCATCTAGAAGAACCAGTAGCACCCATTAGTAGAAGGGATTATTATATTTTTGCAAAACCTGTATGGAGTGGTCAGTGGGAAACAAATTTAATAGCTGAACTTACGCATTGCCCAAGTCATTAATCTATACAACCCTACTGTGATCTTTATTAACTGAAAAATCATTTAGATTAACTGAAAAAATAGACTTCTTTCTTCTCAGACTTCCATTCAGATTGACTTTCTATGCCTCGTATATGCCTGCACACACAAGAGTGTTAGAACTGATCTCCAAAAGGAAAAATAGATTAGAAACCAATGCTTGCATGTTATGTGGGTGAAGGCTCAGCTGGTCAGGGTGTTGTTTTGTTTTAATTAAGGTGTAGCTGGTGCCACTAAGGAGCCCTTCCTTCCCAGCAAGTCTAGCAGAGGCAATCAGAAGAAAGCTGGCCCCATTCACGCTCTCGTCTGGGAAGGTGGCGGATTACTTAAAGAAATGTGAAAGGGAGACCAACAACTTTGCAGAAAAACAGGAGGTTTAAGCAGTAAAGGAGAGGATGAACTTACAAAGATCAAACAAATCAATACAATTTAATCCACATTTGTGTCTTAAAGCAGTAGCTTATCTGAGGAGCCTGTGTAATTTTAAAGGATAGAAAGACAAAGGCAAAGGAACTAGCTAATAAGAGAGTATCTTATTCAAAACCAGGTTTTTAAAAAAGTATTGATGGACTCTTTCTCCCTTGAAATAGAGATAAATCTCGATGATGACTGCGTCTGACGCACTGCATGCCTTACTGACCTTTCCTTGTCAGGTTTAAGGGGGCATAAAGGGAGTCAATGTGCAGGTGGCTACTAAGTCTTTTGGACAATGAAACATATACTCAAACACAGTCACAGTTT
The DNA here is from genome assembly GCA_017639485.1 of Pluvialis apricaria. Classification (NCBI taxonomy): domain Eukaryota; kingdom Metazoa; phylum Chordata; class Aves; order Charadriiformes; family Charadriidae; genus Pluvialis; species Pluvialis apricaria. The sequence goes on along the minus strand of CM030007.1, from coordinate 188,473,423 downwards.
CAGTATTTAATCATTCCTGAAATTATTTGCTGAAAGCAGGTATAGCTTGAGCCACCAGCAGCTAGAGTTAATGTATTGCAGAACTGCAGCAGCTCCAGCTGCTCCAGATGCTTGAGGACCTTTGTGAAGTTCATTCCCTGTTGACTGTGGCAGCCTTCCCAGGTAACACTGCTGAGGATGCGTGTGTGGCTTAACTTCTGTGTCATCCAGTGATAGCACAAACCTGATCCCACAAGTACAGATAATTTCCCGTAATCATTGTTTCTGTGTTTCCATGGTTACTGGAAAGAGAAAGATTCCTATTTTTGCTTCATGAAACTATACAAAAATGGAATGTTTTCCAAAATCTGTGCAAGGTTAAAATTAAATTGTGAGCAGACAATATAGCCATTTTCCTTTCATGTGTGCCATCTCTTTACTCTCTTTCCACCCTTTCCATCACCTCTGACCTGCACAAATCCCACCAGCTCCACAGGAAAGCTACTCCTCAGAAATAATCCCAAAGGGGGCAGAGATCAAACTCTTTCCTATGGGGTCCTGGAGAGACTTCAGGCATCGTTCATTCAAAAAGAAAAAAAGAAAAAAGAATATTGATTCTGAGGTCTACAGAGTTTGTTATTTATATAAACCCAGCTAAAGCAGAAGTGGAAGAAGTCGACAGTAACCTCCTGCTCCGTTTTTAAAGCAAGTCTCCCTACAAGGACCAGTATAATTATTTGTTGAACCTATCAACTACGGGTAGGCCTAGTGTGCTGTATTTAATGAAATCTCCATGGAAATGCATGTTGTTGTACCTAAAAGAGGGGTTTGGGGTTTTTTTTCCAGTTTTCAAGTGACACCTGTATCACATAAAAGAGCACAATGAGGGGTCCTTAGTCAGTAACCACCCCGTGCTAGCAGGTTTGTGAAATTCATGCAGGGCTATCCAAAGGTACAAGCGCAGGTCCACGTGAGCGATATGGATATTCTAGGTCACTGCACCTGAACAGTTATCCCTGTTGCTCTAAAGAGCGTTACAAAGACACAGTGTAATAATGGTCTGACTAGACTTCAAAAGCATCTGGTTCATTTGGGTGTATTTTAGTGCCTTGCGAAAGGCACATGAAGGATTAAACACAGATGCCCCAAATGTCCCTCCTGGTGTTTTAATGGCTCCAACTTTACATCACAAAAATCTCTACCGCCTCTGTGGAGAAGTGAGCCAGGCAGTTGACAAGACCTTTCCTAGAGACCTTTCTGTTCCATCTTCTGTAGTCTGCTGGAATAACGTCCTTTACTCAAACTACCCACTCATCTTGTTACTGTTTATACCACAGTAGCATGTGAGGGCCTTAGACAAATAAGACTATAAAGATTGGAAAGGAACTGCTTGAAGAATTTGCAGTACAAAAGACATGCAAAGGTAGAAAGGAAAATTAAAATGCTAAGATGTGAAATCATTTGCCCAAGTTGCCAGAAGTCAGCTATCCCACTGCTTGTCTATTTTATTAGGACTTTGGCCTTTCTGGTTTGTTGCTATCAAATGTTTTAGTTGCTTCATGAGATTCACGCACACACAGACATGGCATGAAACATCCCAGGAACAGGATCAGGTGTATTTCACCTTGGCATATATGCCATCTGGAGGAATGAAGTTTTTGAAATCAGGAGGCTAGCATCAGATATCCATTGTCCCCTGCCATGAAAATGCCTGCAAGGTGACCGTAATGAGAAGTGGAAATACCTCACTTCTTCCTCAACTGCCTTCCTGAGTTCGCTGATCTCAGTCTGGGTTCAGACATTGTGAGTCTGGAAAATAGACTTCAATAGTGCTTCATATCACAGCAAGTAACATGCAAAGAGGTTACAAAGCTGCTCTTTTATCCCCCCAAATGTTGACATCCTATTGTTTCTTTGCAAATGATATTTTGCAAAAAAGGTAGTTAAATTCCTTTCCATAGTAAATGCAAAGACTGCCAGTGTTTATGTGATGGCAACTTCAGAATTTATACCAGGTTGCGTTTTTCCTTCAGCTCTACCAAGTGTCACTGAGAGGCAATGCCGGAAGTTCAAAAGACAAGCAGTGAAAAATATTCTTCTAACATGTTCCTGTCATGTATGCTGTGAGTGCATTAATTTTTGCTGGAACGATGAAACAGGGAGATCTGTAAAACAACAATCCATTTGTAATGGGATTCTGCACGTAGCATCCTAATATACAGTCTCATCTGAGATGTGAAAGGGCCCTGTCAGTGTCAGTGTGATAAATACTACTTTTAGGGACAAGATGAGGGGAAACATTAGCCCAGTGAGAGCATGTGTGAGCGAAAGAACGTGACAAGTGCTGCGCTATGTCTCAGCCTGCGCGCAGCCAGACTGGGGTCTTTTGCCAATCAAGGTCACTCTGTGCACACAGGGAACGCTGAAAGGCAGGCGGTGGGAGAAACGCCGCGCTCCCTCGATGTGTGGTGCCAAACATGTCTGGGCAGCTATGGAAAAGGCTGCAGACATGCAAACCCCTGGGCTGGTGCTGCCTGGCAATTTGCTGCCGAAAGCATATGTAAGTCACCACTAACAGACCTGTTGCTGCTGTAAATCAAAGTTGGTCGGTGTAATCTCATTTCTCAGCAGTTTCCAGAGGTGGGAGGAGAAAGCCAGGGCACTCTGTGAGTGGGGGTCCTGGTTGCGGAGCAGAGAGACACGTCTCCCAACAGTGAGCCCCTGGCACCAGGAGGGATGGCATCACCCCGTGCCTCTGCCCCAGTCTGGCAGTGGGGCAAGAAGATGGAGCAGGGCTGCACCCTGCATCTTCTATCCCATTACTATGATGGGAATCATAGAATCATAGAATGGTTTGGGTTGGAAGGGACCTTAAAGATCATGTAGTTCCAAGCCCCCTGCCATAGGCAGGAACACCTCCCACCAGACCAGGTTGCTCAAAGCCTCATCCAGCCTGGCCTTGAACACCTCCAGGGATGGGGCAACCACAGCTTCTCTGAGCAACCTCTCGCAGTGTCTCACCACCCTCACAGTAAAGAATTTCTTTCTGATATCTAATCTAAATCTACCCTCTTTCAGGTTAAAACCATTGCACCTCATCCTATCACTACACTCCCTGATAAAGAGTCCCTCTCCACCTTTTCTGTAGGCCCCCTTTAAGTACTGGAAGGCTGCTATATAAGGTCTCTCCAGAACCTTCTCTTCTCCAGGCTGAACAACCCCAGATATCTCAGGCTGTCCTCATAGGAGTTTCTTCTACCTGGTACAGGAACAAACGTAAGGAAGGTGGCCCAGGGGCACCCACCGGTCTTCAGCACATCTTCCCCACTCCTCACCGCCCTTCCCATGGAACAAAACGTGGAGATGCAGGAGTGCGGGATGGGAGGTGCTGCTTGCATGCGGGTGTTAGCTGAGGCCATGGCTGTGCAGGTAGGTGAGTCCCACCAGATGACTACTGCAAAAGCCCTGCTGTGTGATTGAGGTTGTACCAAGGGGCAATAGAGGCCAGTTGTCCTGCACGTCTCCTGGAGAGCCTGGGGACATGGCGGGAGCCCGCAGGGGCACGGGAAGGACAGCCCTCCCTGGCTGGCACCCACTGGGGCAAACCACAGAACAGCCTGCCACAGGGCAAAGCTGCTCAGCTCACATGGCTTAAATAACAGCAGGATTAGAGCGATTTATTCAACAGCACCTAACTAACCAGCAATCTGTGGACTTTACATTCAAGTTTGATATCAGCAATACAGCAGATAAACTGCATTACTAGACACTTAGCAAAAGTTAATAAACACCAATAAAATCCTAAACACCCTTCTAAACCCAAAACCTTCTGGTCACCCACACTGACACGTACACGCACGTGTGGTTGCAGCATGGGCTACATGCACATCATGACCCTTGGACAAGCTGCTTGGCAGGATGACCACCTGCTGTCGCAGCCTGCCCCCAACACCACACAATCCACCAGCTCACTGAAGGTGTGTTCTGCATGGAGCTGACCCATGGTTTCACCTGCGGTTGACAGTGGAGCAGAGCTGGTGGCTGATCTTTGCCTCTCGTTGCATGGGCGATGCTGGGTAAGGGTTGCTTTCTCAGCGTCCCTCTGCCTCAGCAGCCACAGGTCTTGCATGTCCCTTAGCTGCCTGGCTGCCCTACTTGCCCCAGGGGTCTCCCAAGCTCTCCAGACACCCACCCTGCCACACTGAGCGCATCTCCCACAGGTCCCGTTGCAGCAAGCAGTCTTCCTTCTGCCAGACATCTGGCTCATCTCACAGCTGGCTTTCAAACAGCTTGTTCTGCACTTCCACCAGGGTCTGCATGTTTGCCTCATACCTTTAGACAAGGCTGGGGCGGGCTGTTTTCCCATGGACGGGAGCATGGACATCCTGTGGGCCTGCAAAGTGTCCCCTCTCTGCCTAGGCCACTGCTGAGTCTCCTGCTCTTCCTTATCCAGTTATCGGGAGTCAGTTTAACAGAATTATGGGCTCCTCTTATGTGCCTTCCTGATCTTGGGCTTTGGCTAGCTTTATACCTCTTGTTTTGGGAATCACTGGCATATCTCTGCAGCAGCAGGCTCCTCCTGTGAAAGCATAGAGCTTGTGTGCATGGATTTTGCAGGAAAAAAAACTTTTATTTTTTGGATCTGCTGGCAGTTGCTCCTGGGTCAATCTCAGAAATGTCTCTGTGAAGGCTCACCCCCTTTGCGATGTCACCTTCATTTTCATGCAGAGTCATGGTGTTCTGCTCCACAGAGGAATGCTTTGGTGTGGCTGCTATAATGATGGGCACTCTGCCCACGATGGTGGATGTCATACAAGGTAGGCCAAAGGTGCCCACCAGCTCGTACCTGAATGCCATGATTTTATTTTCCATGAGAGTGCTGGTGACAGGCATGGGTTTCGGCAGAACCAGCGCACTGGTAACTCTCATGGCCTTAAAGGGAGCCGTGTCTGTCCGGGACTCCAAACTTGTCACCTCACTTCGGTCTTCCAAGAAGCGTTGTTCTCCCCTGCTGCTGAAGCCATTGTACAGGACAATGCAGTGTAAAGCAAAAATGACCTTTCTAAGATACTTGCATGTCCTGTTGGCAATATCTGTCATGAAGACAATGGTGTCACCGGGGCAAAATATGTTTTTCTCCAGGGAAATCCGAAGGATCACAGAGCCGTGTCTGAAGCAGCAGAAATAAACTACATCCTTCCTAGCTTCCACCACCAGTGGGGCCTGCATGGAGAGGGTGAGTGGAAAGGCAAAGCATGGTGAGTTCTTGTACTGGATACTGGGTGATTCCCAAACACCGCATGCATAAAATCCTAACACAACAGTTGAGGCTGCTCAACTCTCACCACGAGCCCCACCATTAACCCAGAGGACGGTCTTTCTTGCAACAGCGAATGTGACATGGCTGAATTAGCACAGTCCTCCTGAGCATGTGTGCAAAGAATTCATGCGTGCACATGCAAACATTGCCACCTTTAGCTATCCGTACCCAAATTTAGAGGGACACAACAAAATTATTAGAATCATCATGTCTTGATGACCTTTGACTACTGTCCCAGTCAAGTTAGAGTTCAGTAAAAAATGCACCACCTATTTGGTGATGCTTGCCCAAAGCTTAGGCTCCAAAGCAAGAGAATAACCCCCCTTTTCCTTCATTCTGGATCCCAAAGTGCTCCCAACATGTCATTCTTGAAGTCTTACAATGCACCTTGTATGCTAGAAAATAAACATCTTTGTGCAAGCCTTCGGATAGAGATGTCAGAAGACATTGAAGGGTCATTTGAATGCTAAAAGGAGGAAGCTCAGAGACGAAAGTTCATGGGCACTCAGTAGTAAGACGTTACAGCTCTGGATCAGAACAGGGTAGGTCTGCATGTCTCCAACTCAGACAGCTTGTTCCCCTTACCGTGTCTTTCACGTGTTTTCTGTGGTCACCAGCAGTTCCTTGCAGCAGTAAACATCTCTGCTCTTTAGCTAAGACAACTTGGCGGCTGCAGCAAGTCCCTTGAACAAAGTAGGAGATGCAGCCAATTTTGCTGGTGAATGTGGAAGGAATACTTGTAGGAAGGTTGAAGTGGAAGTCAAAGGTGTGGACCCCAGAATCCAGCCAGCCATCTGAAAGCCAAACAACACACTGCTATCAGAAGCTTGTTGAACATTTAGGATGTTTGAACCTTACGCAAACCTTGATGTGTTTCCCAGAATCCAAGGTGTCCTTAACATCTGGTATTGCACCCAAAGTGCCATAAAAGCATGGTATGGGGTGGACTGTGCGTTGCTTCTGCAGGTCAGCTGCTGGATGTACGGACCCCTACCAGTCAGCAGACTTCAGAACTGCTGATCTGCCTCATTTTAGCACAAGGTCATCAAACCTGCAGCTCCTCACAAACTGTTGAGGATTTTCACTTATCAAAATGAAGTGCCACAGACATTTAACTTTTCAAATAAGTACTAATAGGCTTTTTGGGAGTAAAGCAGTGTAATAACTTTCATTCCTCTTTTATCATTGTCTACAACACCTGCACATATGATCTGAAAATTTTGTTTCACCTGTGCAAAAGACCACCACTCACAAAAAAAAAAATATTTGACACCTTTTCTGCACAAATGTGAGATGGCAAAATTATGATCCATTCCTTCAAATATCTTTGCTTCTGTGCCACTTCCTCTTGATCAAATTCAGTTTTGTGTGGGTGAGGTCCCACTGCCTGTAATGAATGAAAGACCATCCCATTTATGCAGGGATAAGTTTGGCCTCCTCTGGCCAGGTAAGACCAGCTCTTGACTCTTTTCTTCATCCAAGACCTGTTTCTTTTAAACACATGTATCTGCGGGCAGTTTATCATCCAGACTTAAGCTTTCCTTCCTCCTAGTACCTTGTGCCAAAACGTCACTTTGAACCACAGTATTAGGGGATGTGAGACTGCTAGAATTTTGTCCTGCTGACTGCATCCTTTTGCAGATGAATTCAACTATGCCTCTAGTTTTAATAAGCTAAACTGGATATTCTTGTTGGCAGAAGAGCCTGGATATTGTTTCCTCACAGCATGGGAGATTTACCAGATGGCATAACAGCATTTTCAATCAATCAGAGTTGTAACTCTGTAGAAAAAAAATGCCTAAAACAGTCTGAAAGGAAGGAAACTAAAATTCATCAGCCTCTTAGATAACTGCAATATAAGAAAGTCATGTTGTCTACTCTGACAGTTTGTAGAAATCTGATACTCCCAGGGCCTTTTCTCGCACGACGTTGTCTTTATTTTGGCAATGTTCTTGCTTTGCTAGAATGAAGGACTTCGAACTGTGAGCAGATCTGCAATTTAACCTTGAAAGAAGTCAGTGTTCCCCTCCTGGAATGATCTGCAGTTGGGCCCTGGTGAGAGTGGTCTGTTTTGCAGCCCGAGCACTGTGTGGGGATTTACAGAAAGAGTTCCAATTTCTCCGTCCCTGCTGCAGGTATGGCCGGAGAGCCTGGCTTTGTGTGCTGGGCTGAAGTAGGCCCTGTGGTGCAAAAAGGCTTGCAGATACTTATTTCGTTCTATGTACAGTTTTAATCCCATTTTCTCTGGCTTGTTTTGCATCACTTCTAAAGAGACTTCTTTGAATTGTGCCCACTTGCCAAGCTGTACTTAACTTTGCACACAAGCCCTCAGACTCGAAAGGACAGTGGCCTTAAACAATGTCCCTGAATACACCCTGGAAGTGAAGGTGCACTTGCTTTCCCCTGGCTCCCATGGCTGCTAGATGTGAGCCTTGCTGTACAGGAGGACCTGCCCTCTACGTGGGCTCCAGAAACCTTGTTCCCCTGAAACCATGCGACAGAAGGTATTACACTATAGAAAGTTTCCCAGCAGCCCAGAGGCACCCAGGGATACCACGTGTTTGATGTTCAGCAGAACCCGGGAACTTCAGTCACGCCGGAAACTTTAAGTCAATTCTAGATAATTTATTGTGTTACTTAATTCAAAAAGTGCTCCATCTTGTATTTCCCATCAAGGGAGATGATGGCTGCAGCTGTGGGGAAAGTGCAAAGAAGTTGCTGGTAGGAGTGACTTGCGGGGTGCCTTTCTATGAAGGGCACAAGGGATTTTCTGGGGTGCCACTGATGGTGCACACCAGTGCTTGGAGAGTTTCAAACTGCCTGTAGTTCTGTGAGCTCCTGCCTCTGGTTTGCTCTCACTAGAGAGTTTCTGCTGGTGATAACGATGGTTATCGCTGGTAGCAGTGAAAGTCATCTTTTTCTTTTCTGGATCTAATTATCCTAGAGCTGTTACTAGTCATATTCGATGACTGCCAAGAGTCAGTTCCTCCAGCAGTCTTTATCTCACAGAGAGACAATATTGAGTTTCTTGTGCGGTGGCGGGGCTTGCCAGGGTTAAAAAGAAATATGTCAGCAGGCACCTGGATCCATGTATATACACTTCTTACAGAGACATCAGATGTAACCCAAGCAGGGCATGTGGCAAGATCAAATACCAGAAAGTAACATGCTATCAAGAGCATATTAGCAGCTGAGTGTCAAAAGCTGACACAGGCAGTGATCTGTTCAGACATACATTCCTTGTATGCCAGCATCAGTGGGGGGCACAGAGTGTTCAGGGTAAGAAGGGTCAGGCCCATTCCTTCTTTCATGTTTTGAAATGGCTTTCTTGGACTTGTTAGAGTGCTTCTACAGAGATGTAATCAATGCTGGAAAAGGAAGAAAGAGGCTGAGCTACAGTAGTAAAAATCTGTTATTAAACTGCACTGCATTGGCAAGTCTTGATGGATGTGGATGCTCAACTCTTTTGAAAACAGGAATATATGTGTAGGTGGCAGAATACGGATTCAAGTGCGTCTTCAAGCAACACCAATTTGAACTTTAGCTGAGAAGATCCAGAATTGAGGTGCTTTACAGGTACTTGTTCTTATAATGGCAAAAGTAATTTTTCCAACACTCAGCCTTTCTCCCTCTTTTCCATCAGGGCTGTAATGTCTGGCAGCCTACACGAAGAGTCAGCATGCTGCAGAACGTCCAGGCTAAGACTCTAACGCATGTGTAAGGGGAAAACAACCTTTGGATGTAGTAGAACCTTCAAATCTGAGAGGAAATGAAGCCTGACCACTGCAGGCTGTAGCTCAAAACCACAGTTTCCACGCATCGGCACAGTCTCACTTAAGTACTAAACTAATCCAGGGCACTGACCACCTGTAGACTAAATTTTCAGGATTCCCAACAAACCCTAAGGAAGAGGAGCTGAGAAAGGGGAGCGCACCTCCTAGGAGGTTTCTGTTTGCATTAAGCATCCCCTGGAATAATACACTGTTTTAGGTGGTCATTACATCCCACTGACTTTACTCTTTTTAATAAATCTGTACATTTTAATAGTTAGCTCTGCATTTATGTGTGTGGGTGTTGGGATGTATAATATCTGAAGGGAAGCTGCAAAGAATATGGAGCCAGGCTCTTTTTAGTGACAGAACAAGAGGTGACAGGCACAAAGCTGAAATACAGGAGCTTCCCTCTGAACATCAGGAAACACTATTTCACTGTGAAAGAGGTTGCCCTGAGAGGTTGTGAAGTCTCCTTTGAGAGATTGAAAAGCCTGGGCAACTGGCTTTCAGTGGCCCTGCTTGAGCAGGGGGGTTGGACTAAATGACCTCCAGAGGTCCCTTCCAACCTCAGCCATTCTGTGATTCCATGACTCTGTGGAATAATCACACCTGCAGGTGTTTTCAGTGGATGTCTCATATGTTTCTTCTCTCTCAGTAAAGGTACAGCAGTAACTCTAATAATGCCTCTACTATATTTGCAAATATAACAAAGCCTGTATACCCAGTGGATAGTTGCTGGCACGTAAGTCAAAAAGAACACTGGAGGTAAGCATTTTAGATGACCAAAGAATCCTTCAGTGATGTGCTTGTGACTAAAGATTTCCTACCTGCTGCTAGACAGTTTGTGATAGATTCCTGTGCAACAAATGTGCACTTCACAGATGCCACCACCAACTCGTGGGGGACTGCTCACACTCTCAAGTACTGCTGATCGTACCAGAATGCTACGGTTCATCGCAAAGCCCTGATTGCCATACGACGCAGTGAAAAGGAGTATGCCATGGGATAGAAACAGCACATGGACATTGGCAAAAGGAAGACTTCCTCCCCAGATCCCACATTCCCTAGCCCAATGCTAAAATGCTGTTCAGTTAACTGATGTCTCATTCTAGTGTTTTACCCTCTATGTGGAAATTCTGTGTTTTGGAGACGTAGACAGCCTGGTTGGTGAAAGCCATGCTCTTCTCATAGTCCTGTTCAGGATTATCCTCCTCAAGCCACCTCAGGTAGCCCCTTCCCACGAGCTCCACCTTCACCACGGGGTCCACCAGGGTACTCCTGAGGTTCAGAACCAGTTGGCCATCTATGCTGGAGCCGGCCAAATACACCTCGGTCTCAGGCAGCACCAGGTTAATTGCTCTCACTGTCGACATGAGGGAAGAGCTGGTGCTGGGTGTTCCTGGGATCTGGAGGTTGGATTGCAAGGTCATCTGCTCCAACCCCACCCCGTGACAGCGGGGTTTGTGAGGTCATAGCATGGGGGACAGATGCAGGGTGCCCCGCAGGGAGACAGCTCTCCAAGCTATGCCAGAGGCGATCAGAGCCATTTATCTGATTATTAGCAGCACCTAACTAACTGGCAAGCATTCAACTACACTTTTAGGATCAGTATTGGCAACACAGTAGATAAACCACAATTCAAGACACTTAGCAAATGTTGATAAACACACAGAAATTTCGAAGGGCACTTTCCATGAGTAATCCCCCAAACTTCTAAGCATGTACACACACACATATGCATGGTTAGGTGCACCCCCCCTCCTCTGGGGTGCTGGTTCCCCAACTCATGCGCCTCTCCTTGAGGAGACATGGGCACTGTACATGCACCCTACCCACTAATCCACCCACTGGTGAGAACACACCCCAGAAGCCCCCTCACCCCCCCGCAGCGCTGCACCCCACCAGCATCAGCGTGCTGGCTGCACGCAGGCTGCTCACATCACCTACCAATAGCAGACTGCTTCTGGCAGCACAAGCAGGGCTAGGCTTTGGTGGCCGCTCCTTCCCCTGTCCCACTCCTGGGTCTCATCCCTGGTCACAACTTCTCACACTTCCTTGAGATTTCTTTCCAGGCTGACTCTTTCTGCTCTCACAAGTGTCCTGGTAATCTTCCACCTATTGTTTAATCCAGCTGATGTCTGTCTCAAGTAAACTTCATCATTACTCATGACATTTTGGGTAAGCTCCCAGAATGCGCAGTTTTGTGTATTGTGTTCACTGTGTGTGCTGTGCACACTCACTTCACTACCATTTTCACCATTGTTATCTGGACATGCTACCAAGAAGGAGCTGTGCAAACTCCCCCGCAGCAAACTACTAGCGGTGGGTAGTAGGTGTGGCTGATATTGCCCGCATAAGCAGTGACAGAAGACTACAGCAAGTGCCAGTGAGATCCGAGGACATCAGGGCAGGCGAACAACCACCACAGCACCTCTCTGGGTAGTGAGGTCCTGCAGGTCTGGCTGAAGCAGGTTATCGTTCACCAATGCAGGATGATTGGCAAGATTTTATTGTGATGTAGGAGGCTTTGGTGAACACAGCTAAAGACAAAGGACTGAGATGAAGCTCAGCCCACTTTGTCTCCTGAGCTCCTCTTTGTCATATCAGAGCAATTCCAGCTGGCTGGAGCTGCTGCAACTCGATCACAACATTAAGGGGAAAGACATACTCCTTCCAAAAAACACCTCCAAACACTGTAAGACTGATCTGAGATAGACCTCAAATGCTGTTGGACACATGGAATGAATGTGTGTACCATGCTCGGATCCACATAGATGTGGGAAAGGAAGGAAAACGATGCACCATGGGATATCAGAGAGGCATCTTCAACCAGGGGAGCAGGGATACAGCAAGAATCACTTCTGCGGCTGATGCCAGCAGACATTGGTGGGCCACTGATGAGTTGTGAGCCCAGAGTGAAAGTGCTGGCACCTGCTCTGCAGAACCCAATTCCAGAGGCAATGTTAGCTGCAGGTTGAGGATGAGGGCACATGCTGAGAAATGCTGAAAATTAACTGATCAAAACAGCCAACAGTTTAGGAAACAAGTCACAGCAACAAGTTGAACTTTAAGACTTTCCTCCTTCATACTAATTAGTCACTTGTTCCAAAGCTGTCAAACTTCTTCCTCACAGCCTCTGTACCCCATCCTTGCTTACAGTGTTTTCAGGTATTTCTTTTTAAGGGGAAAACACCCATTGAATTAACATGCTGACTGCAAACTGTCACTCAGTCTTGATTCTTGGCTGCTGCATCTCATTCTCTGAGCTTCTGCTTGCCTTGCCTTCTTAAAAAATAAACTCTTTGGGAAAGGAACTGTTCAATGCCCAGGGTGTAGTGAGAAGGAACAGCTTCTCAACTGGGCACAGAATTACCAATAACAAAAATATCCTTTTTCTTATTTACGCTTGGCAGTTTTCAGCAGTCATTGCCTTGTGCACAAGTTGTGTGGTTATAGGTGGAAAAAATAGCTTATATGATAAGCAGCTTACATGAGCGACGATATATCATCAAGTAAAAAATTATAATTAGTGATAATATATGAATTGAATGCTAGACTCCCATGGTTTGGTGCTCAGGCACTGATTTATGCTTTACAAAAATAGCTTTTAGCTATGATCTCCATTCTGCCGTTACACCAAACCAATATTTCATCTCAATCTGTACATCCCCTGAGGATTTTAAGTGCAATCTGAGCATGCAATCGGCCTGAAAGGGAGGAAGTATCGCTTTTATGTCATGGTTTGTGCTCTTTCCTTAACTCCAATTTCTGTCTTGAAGTTAGATCAGCTAAAAATGAGTTGTGCAAATGTTTCTTTGCATTTTGTGATGTCTCTGACAAAATGATCTCTAAATTCTGTCTCCAGAAGAACAGTACAGTATACTTTTAACAAAAGTAAGCTTCAAAAGGTACAGTAGGGAAAATTATATTCTGTCTTTGCCTATGTTGATGTGTGGTGCCATCAATTTTGAGCTTTCAATTGGTATCAGACAAAACAGAACCTTTCATCTGAATCAACTATGCTTCAGAAGTTACAAATGAAAGGAAAGTGGATCCATACCTAGCTATATTTAATTTTGCAAACCAAAAGCTGGCTTCCAACCAGCTCTTTCTCAGTCGTTTAAGAAGCTTTATGCAGTCCCACTATGTTCCATGTTTTTTTCCAGGCATCAGGGAGGACTGTGTCATTGTTTGCTCCTGGTTTCAGTTCTCTGAGACTCACATGAACATTGCCTTTTGTTTGAGCCTCCTGGTTTCATTTTAAAATTTTGAACCTGCAAACTCAAGGGGAAATGAAGGACCAAGCCCTCGACCTTACAGTGTTGCACAGTCATAAACACAGCGGTGTAAGGTTGTGTCAATGAGGCCTCGGAGTAACCAAACTCAGCCCAGGAGTGGCTGTTGTCACTCTGGGTCTGCACAAGGACTGGCTTCCCCAGAGACCTGGAGGTCTGAAGGAACTGGATGTGGCAAAGCAGAGGGAAGACCCAGGCTGAGCTTTTGGGTTCATCATAGAACTTGGACTGGTTTGCACTTTAAGAGGATGGTTGCACAGAGCTTGTTTGTATTCTGCTGCTGTCCACCCGTATATGAAGGGTCTGCATTTGCACACAAATTCCCTTTGTGAGTTGAGCTGTCTCTGTAGCTCTCCTGATGGTGACATGTGGAAAATGGAGTACCTGCATCTGAATTTTAAATTTCTTGTATTACAGGGGAATTAGGCCATACTGATAGCGCTTCAGATGCAGTAAATGCTTGCACTGGCTTTATTGAAGCCAACTTCACAACCATCGCATAGGCAGTGACATAGCTATGAAGAAACTGTCTTGGAGGACTCTTCATACACTCAGTCCCTGTTAAGACAGAGGTTTTACAAGAGAGCATGAATCAGGCAAATTAATGCTGTTTCTTTTTGCTAAGCAGCGTCACTCTATGGAAGAAATAATGTGTAATAAGCACTGTGAGTGGGATGGCCAACCAGAGCTAAATGGATAATTCTTACTTGGCATTCCCATACAATGAGTGATTCACTTGGCAATCATAAGGTGCAATTATCTTTTAATACTCTTTTTTGGATGTGATTATGATATATTGTGAATACAAGTAGAAAATCAATGCTTTCACTAATAATGTTTTTAATTTTATTAGTGAGTGTATTGCAAAATACAACTTTTTTCAGCGGTCTTTTAACTTAGATTTTTTTTTATACCAATATTGGTATTGTCCCTAATCCTGGTATTTAAAATTACCTGTTATTTTAATGTGTTCCATGACATCCACAGAGCAGAAAAACACACTGTTTCTACTGTCAGTTGGTTCTCCACCAACTTGTTCTGCAACAGTTATAAAGAGGTGTGCCATACAGCCACACAGGGAAAAGAATTTCATCAGAGGGCACAGAAGTGTAGTTGCCAGGTTTTTGTAAGCCAAAATCTCATGACACTTTTTTTTTGTGAGGATCAGCATAAGTCAGGCTGACCGTAAATTCAGAATCTCTTCTATTCCTTGGTTAATCTCAACATTTAGTGAGTGCATGCAAAAGTAAAAACCACTTTAAGAATTTATAACTGTACTTGGCAAGTGAGGGGGGTTAAGAAATACAGCAGAGCCAGCAGGACTTTAATGCTCTACCATGATAGATCTTACCTGGAGAAAGTACTGCAAAGCTGTCAATAGCTGCTTGTAAACAGTAGAGCTTGAAATAGGGAAAACATGTTTTTTGCCTGTCAGAATGGCACAAAGCCTTGGCTGAAGCCCTTGCCTGGCCTATCCATCTGGCTGATGTGAGAAATGAGATATCGATTTTTCTTATACCATACGATCAGGAACTTAGAGGAGCCACAAAGCTAGCAAACAACACACAGTTTATTACACTCTAAGTGAGATGTTGGAAAACTTTAGCAACACACATCTTTCTGTTTACCAAATACAACTTAATTCACATTATTAACCAAAGAAATATAGAACACACACTGCTAGATTTGCTTCTGGTGAGAATTGATGTAGCTAGCTAGGAACTGGCTTACATGCTGCAGCTTTCCGTGTTACAGATGATTTATTCACTAAAAGCAAATAATTCCTTTGTTAAAAAAAAGCTGTAAGTCTGTGATTTTTCGGAATCACCCCGTTACATTACATGGTTGCTGCTCATTTCAAGGAAACCTGTATCCTTGAAATTATCAATCTAAGCACCCAGAATGATCTCTTATCTAGAAAACAGTATACAAGAGGAAATCATAGAGGAAAATTTCATATGTTATAATTAAGAAATTACAAGGTGAAGTCAAGAGTACTTGCAAGAAGTTAAGATGTCAATATACAACAACATAAGATATTTCATTCTTTCTGTTCAGTCACTTACCTACAAGAGCCAAAATAGAGAAGTCTGAAGATCCAGAAACATTAGTGGGAAGGCGAAAGACATGCTGCTGACTACAATAGTTGGCATCAGTAGCGAGTTTGCATTATTTTATTCCTGCTAGAGAGACACAGTAGTTCAAAACTTTTAAAATAAGCCAAAAAGTCCCAGAGGGCTGCAGTTATCCCATAGGAGGTCTTTTAATGATAGACCAGCACTCATGTCCTGAGCATCTGTTCTGCTGACTGCCATTACTTTAAATAGCCACTCAGCCTGTCTGCATTTAAATAAGCAAGTGGATAAATAGGCCTATTTCAATTTCAGAAAGCGTTACCAGTGAGATGGACAAAAGGCTGGCGGGATGGCCACAGCGAAAGGCACAAGCCCAGGAGGAGCTGCATGCCCCGGGCCCACAGAGCTTGACCATCTCACGGGCTGCAGGCTGTGAGCGGCTTTGTTAGGAGCACAGAGGAGAATGCGGTGCTGTTCCTGACGAGTGGCTTTCTGGGGTCTGTTCCAAAGCAAGCCAGGTCAGAAGTAGGAACGTTCCTCAATATTCCCAAAAAAAGTGAACAGAAACACAGAGTGAACCTGACTCCATAATAATAATGAGAGGAGATAAAACAAGCAAAACTCAAGCCCAGCAATTAACATAAACAACCCTCATAGAGAAAGCACAAGAAACAAGCCTGATCATCTATACAGGTATCTAATGTAAGAAAAACTTTTCGTGCTGGATCCCGCAGGTCCAGATTTGGTCTGTGCCCCATGAAGGCAGGTGGGGACTCCCCATGCCCATACCACCCTGAGAATAGTGGTTCTCAGGTGGGTGCGGGGCTCAGGTGCCTCTTCTTTGCTGGATTGCACAGTTAGGTTGTCTTTTTTGGGGGTAGATGTTCCTGCCAAACCCAAGGAGGAGTGAGGGCTTTCCCAGGAAAAGGGGGATAGAGCTTGTCCTTTTTTTTTTACCTGAAATACTGTGTCCAAAATAACTTCTTCCATTGATGAATAGCCCTTCCACCCTGTTTTGCTATTCAGGAGAGTCTAAACATTTAACTAAAACCTATTGTGTCTTGGAAGGCTTCACAGGACCTGACACCCTCTTCATCCTACTGAAGCATTTCCGTTCTGCTTTAATTATTCATTACATCAATGACAGGTATGTAAGAATGACTTCTCTGGCTAATTTTCAGTGCCATTCCCTATCAATACAAGAGTTTATAAAACTGACTTCCAACAAGAGCTCTTTGCTCCAGAATCTCCTATGGGATATAGCCCCGATAACCCTGTGAGATACAACTGAAAGTCCCTCTAAGCCAACAGTCATCCAGCGTGGTCTTGGATAGGGGATGGTAGGGAGTGTTGGGTTACATGACAAAAGCTGCACACACACCCCCAAAGAGCACCACAGCTCAGGCAACCCCAATTACCCCCTGCCCTGCTCTTCCTGGGGCCTCACAGGCACCATCAGCCCTTGAAAGGCTCATCCCCACAGCCCTGAAACCCCCCTGGCAGGTGGGACCCCAATGCCCTCGTCAGGAAGAGGACCCCCTGCTCACCCCAGGGCTTTCCCATCCCGGTGAGCTGGGGGACACACAGCACCAGGAGTCAGTAAGGAGGGTCTCTGGGTCACCCTACAGACCAGGGGCACTGCCTGGGATACGGGGGTCCCTGTGGAATGCAGGGAAGAGCATTTGGGTACTGCACAGGACTTACTGCAGGATGTTTAGGAAATGTAAGGGAAGGGAGGGATCACAGTGGTTTGGAGAGGAACAAGTGTGGGAAAACAGAGGGAGAAGGGGAGAAAAGGAGCCAGCCCTGTGCAAACGGGTGCTGGTGCAGATGTCTGTCTGGCCATGCCTGCACCTGACCAGTGCGGTTTGTCCCACCTTCTCACCAAACTCCGTTTCCAGTGATTTTCCCAGGTGCGGGGCTCTCTGGGCTGAGTGCATGTGTGTATGGGTAAGACTGAGTGCTAGGGGTGGGAGCCCCACATGCTCATGGTGCCAACATGGGGTGTGATGAGGGTGCACTGACAATGCATGGCCCTGGCCAGCACCAAGCTGGACCAGCTGGCAAGTGGGCCACATAGCCTGGTGGCCAAGGGGTGATGTCTCTGGAAGTGTGGCACCTGGAGGCACGGTCCAGGGGCAGGGAGCTGTGGCAGGCTCCCCTCTCTCAGGCTGCCGGATTCAGCAAACCTCTAACAGGGAGAACTGACTCCAGCCCTTGCTTTTGAGAGCTGAGCAAAGACGTTTTCTGAGCGCATAGATCAGGTCAGACATAACTGATGAGTTGTGCTTCAGGTCCCACCAAGGCTCAGCAGGAGCTAGGTGCTGAGCTGCCTAGCACATCTAGTCTGACACAAGTTAAACCCAATCTGTTTGTTTGGGATGTGTGCATGTGTTTGCAAGTGTCGCAGCTGTACATCCAAAAAGCATATTAAAAAATGTATCAGTACGGCACAGTTTCAAAAGAACACTTCAAACAATGTAAAGAAAGCCAAATACCTTATACACCCCACGCCTTGTGGTCCAGTGAAGGCAAACCAGGAAGATTTCTCGCTGTACTACCCTGCCTGGCGTTGCCCATTTCTATTATATTCTATTTTTCTCTTTTAGCTTTCATATTCAGGCCTAGAAGTGTATTTGTTCAACTAGGTTTGGGGTCATAAATAATTGAAATGCACTAAGAAGTGGTAGTTTTGGTTGGCTGATTTATATAGCAAGGAGAGTAAAGCGGTTGTGACCTTCTGGCTCTATCTTTGACAAGCATATAATCGTGAGACAAGAAAGAGTCTCAAAAGCATGCCACTACATGGAAAACGAGCCACTTTTGCTTGTGAAGACATGAGGTTGTTCTTCTCTAAATTGCCTCTCATTCATGCAATGCATAGTCTATATATTTGTCTTTTAACAGCCCTATTGGCTTTTCCAGACATGCTGGATATTCCTCAGTGTCTTGTTTGGTTAGGTTTGGTTTTAGTGGTCAGAGAATACGAAAGCAATGCAAGTCTAATGAGTGAAATCATTGTGCATATACTGCCAGGCACCTGTAGTGCCCCACTCGCGAGAGAGGGGGAGAAGTAACTCAGATTCGCAAATCCCCAGCGCTGTGGACTAAGGTGAGACAACTCTCAAGGTCCATACAAAAACATCTATTTGATTCCCACAGTGGCTAATATATGTCTTAACTAGGTCCACGATAATTGCTTAGGTATATAACAAATTATGGCAAACGGTAAAACAAAGTATGGCAAGTGGTAAAGTATGCCTTGTGTTACTTCGCAACAGATATACAACAAATTGTACCATGAATTACGGCGAGTGGTGAGGTATGCCTTGCATTATGTACTTAACTTTAAAAGAAAAAGAGAAAAGAAAGAGAATCAGAGGGATAGAGAAGAAGAGAGAGAGAGATAAAGAGAGGACCTCAGAGGGTCTTCCCTGTCTTTTGTCTCTCACCGCTTGTTTCAGGGAATTTACAAGTCGTCTCTTACAGCACCTCAGCAGATAAACCCCAGGAACACAGAAAAACAAGAGCAGAGGAAGGAAAAGGGAGGACGAAAATTGCCCAGGCTGAGCCTTTGGTTTGCTTTTCTGTCCTGCTAATGGCCCTCAAAGAAAGGCGAGAAGTCCTTCACACAGAAGTGAAGGGAATAAGTTCCTTTGCTATGAATGTGTTGCAGAATCAGATCCTTTCTTGGTCACTCGTGCTGCCTATGTGAATTCATGCCCTCTGTGGTGTGCACTGGCTTTAATTCTTCCATGTCAATGTAAATCACTTGTGAACAGAAAGGGAGGACCAGGTTCCTTACCTATCTGTTATCACCTAAACATGAGAGGGACTCTGTTGTGCCATAATACAAGCCACTATGATGCTACTGTTTCTGCTCATCTGCACTGATCTAATGCTTTCAAACAGTTTATTATTTATGGGGATGATTTTAGATCTAGTGTAAAATATGTTGTTCTTTTTGAAAAATCAAACCACAGTATATTAAGCATGAATTGTACGAAGTTTTTTATATTGTTAGCTTTTGATGCATACGAGGAAATGCACTTTACATCAGTCCTTGCAGTCCTTAGTGTCAATTTTTTATTAATGCTTCCCTTGTAATTCTTTATTTCCTTCTAGTGTAGATGGGAAATAAAATGGTTGCTCTCCAGTGACTAATATGACATTTTTGAATTTTCATGGATGTTAACAAAAGACTGTGTGGTCCAGTGAATAAAAGCTACTTAGTAAGTTACAAATGACACTGAGATTATATCCCACGTGGATAATTTTTTTTTTTATTAAAAATCATTCATTAAATGCTCGTTATTTTCCTGTAAGACAGTATTTCCAAAAAGATTTAGCAATGCATAAATGAAATGGGCAAGTTCATGATCAGCTGTCATTCTGTTATTTGATTAGCTCTAAATCTGTGTGGGCTGTCAGTGCTGACAACCTGTTATCCATGGGCCCTTGGCCTGTAGCATTCAGCTTTCCTTCTCCTCAGAGGCCTTCGCTAAAGGACATTTGAAAGCCCAAACAGCTGGGCTTGAGGGGGCACACTGATGGTGGATCCTTCCTCTCGCCCACCCCATGCCTTGCGGTAACTGGACATCGAGGAATGCAAGTGTCCTGGGCAAAGAAGAGACCGAGCTAAAGACAGCATGGCTAGGCTCAAGGCTGTGGCACTCAGCTAGGAGGGCAAATGGCTTTTTTAATTGGATTAAAAAAGAAGTGTAGGGAAAGGTGGGGATGGGACCAGAAGGGCACAGGTGGCAATGACTGGGCACTTACTTCCTGGGCAAGTGAAGAAGGAAGCAGAGAAGGGTCTTACACTCCAGGCTCCTCCATCCCAGAAGAGCACTAAGACATGCCACTCCAACACAACTTGGCTGAGCACACCATTTATTTAGGTGAGTAATGCTAGTATATCCCAAGGAACCCTTGAAATCAAGCTTTCGTATGATTCATTACTGCTCTCTGAAAATGTACAATGTTCAGCAAAAAAAAATTCTCAATTTCTGTTCATTTTTTCAGGCTAAATATTTTCTGATACACACCTTAGAAATTCAGACCGTGATAAACGATGTTCTTTAAAAACAGGCTTTGGTTTGACATATTATGTTGTTGTCAAAAACATTGCAGTTCTAAAAACACACATTATCCAGTGAGCTTCTATATCTATTTTCATTAAATACATTGAAAAAAGTGTTTGTTGTTTTAATGGGGTACATATGTAAAACTATAGCATAGGCAAAGTATGAAAGAAATACAGATTTGAGGAACTGCTACTGTGCAGAACTAAAGGTGAAAGCGATTAAGCAGAAGAAATTGTATTCAGAGTTAAAAAGCAGTTTTGTCCCAGAATAAATATAAATGAGCTTTCCGCTGCTTCAGGGTTTGGGGATTTTTTTCTGGGTTTGAAGCTATTATTCTGACCATAAAGGAAGGAGGGAAATTATACGCAGTCGTACAAATAGGATCAAAAATTTGTTCCATTTGAACTTTAGCCTATGAACTAAATGGGATGCGGATTAGCTCAGGCTGCAAATCTAAGCAGAGTTAAGAAATGTCAGCTATGTTAATGAGCAAGCAGACATTTATCAGGCAACCACTGTGAAAGTAATCTTCTTGCTAAGCCATTGAAGATAACGCCAACATGTTGCATCTGTAATTGGGGGCACCAAGGCACACAATTGCACAGGCCGGACCCCTCTTTTCACAGCTGTGGTGTTTCAGCCACAGGTCTGCAAGTCTTTCTCGTTCTTTGTGTCTGTAATTTTTTGCATCACTGCCCCTAATTGTGCACCCTTTGAAAAGCTGCCCTGTATCGAATGGATCCTTCCCTTTGCGACACTTCAAGGGACACAGCCAAGGCCTTCCCTGACGTTAACAACCCCCAGCTTCCTCTCGGAAACCAGAGTAGCTTTAAAACAGGTTTGACTTATTTTCCGTGTGCCTCAGACAAACAAAATAGACTAACTTTATTTCTATTCAGCATAATTTTCAAGTTTATGTGTATATATATAGCCTCTTTGAACTTCATCCCTGCGGAGAAAGTGGTGGAAGAGCATGTCTGCACCATGCCAGATATGATGTGTAAGTGCTCAAACCCTACCAAAAACCATGGGCCTAAGTGAAGTTAATAGCACTCTTTCATTTACCATGTGCATAAATATTTCAGTACCTGGGTCCTAAGATGAGTGAAAAATCAGCGCTGACTTCCCTGGACCTTGGATCCACTCCCTGATGTCTGTTTGGTGTCTCCTTGGCTGGAGGTCATCTACCCTTAAGACAGCGAGGTAACGGTTGGCAGCCTCTTTGCCAGCTCTCCTACTGCTGCGATGTCTCCGTGACAGGAGGTTTTTTTCAAAACTAGGTGCATTTAACCTGAACCGGCACTAAGGGTATGGTTAGACAGCCACAAGCAGTGACAGTGATACGGGTCAACCACGTCCTGAAGACCTTCAGCCACAGTGCAGTAGCTGTCATGTGCCTGCTCCTAACCCACTGTAAGGAGAGCTACAGAGGAGTCAGCTGTACCACAGCAGAGAGGAGGTGAGAGCAGCATCCCTAAACTTCTCCTCTGTCACCATCTGGCCATGTGTTCAGGTGCCTTTAATCAGTTTTGCAACCTGTCTGAAGCTCAGCACCAGAAGTTTTTCAGCCCAGGACACTTCTTCATCCTGAGGAAGTTTTTTAACAGCTGAACAATATCTGCACTATTCAGTCGGTGCCGTCTCTGTATTTTCTGGTGTAGAGTTGTACAGCACTCAGTAAATACACTATAAATTCACATCTAAGCTTTCCTCTGATCTTGCTTTCACTAGACCTGGGGAAAAATTTATTACCTAATTCACTTGAAACCATTCTGTATATTTATTTTTGTACATGAAAAGCATTTTGGTTACAGTGAAATCTCTGCTTCTGTATATTGTTACAAATGTCCATGTGTCTTAAGTTTTGATTCACACCATGCAGGCAATGGCTGCAGTTGACCTTGTACTGATTGATTGTTCAGAAATCCAGGTTTATACTTATAAACTAGATTAATGCAAAACTCCTGGAACACAGCTGAAGAACACAATAAAACACAGAAACTATTTCAAACACTAAATCAAACACAAGTTTGCCTTCACTATTATGTGTACAGGGCCAAATTCAGCTCTCTGTAGGATTTGCTCCTGCTGACCAGATATACACAAGGATATATTTCATATATGAACCTTAAATCCTAATAGTTCAAGAAAGCCACATGTAACAGTTGAGAAGCTTTATGTGCAAATGGATATTACCCACAAGAAGCAATTCAAATACATGAAGCATGCAAAAATCATTTGAAAGCTACACAAATGACGAAAACTTGCTATATAAGAAATAAAAAGATCACTTAAATGGGCTGTATAAATGTCTGAATGTCTATAGCTTGGCTGGGAATTGATGGAGCATAGAATCATAGAATCATAGAATGGTTTAGGTTGGAAGGGACCTTAAAGATCATCAAGTTCCAACCCCCTGCCATGGGCAGGGACACCTCCCACTAGACCAGGTTGCCCAAGGCCCCATCCAGCCTGGCCTTGAACACCTCCAGGGATGGGGCATCCACAGCTTCTCTGGGCAACCTGTGCCAGTGCCTTACCCCCCTCAAAGTGAAAAATTTCTTCCTTATGTTTAATCTAAACCCGCCCTCTTCCGGTTTAAAGCCATTCCCTCTTGTCCTA
This sequence comes from Pluvialis apricaria, assembly GCA_017639485.1. NCBI lineage: Eukaryota > Metazoa > Chordata > Aves > Charadriiformes > Charadriidae > Pluvialis > Pluvialis apricaria. Next base: position 188,450,275 of record CM030007.1, on the reverse strand, counting down.
TCACTACATGCCCTACTAAAAAGTCCTTCCCCAGCTCTCCTGTAGGCCCCCTTTAGGTACTGGAAGGCCGCAATAAGATCTCCCCGGAGCCTTCTCTTCTCCAGGCTGAACAGCCCCAACTCTCTCAGCCTTTCCTCATAGGAGAGGTGCTCCAGCCCTCTGATCATCCTCGTGGCTCTCCTCTGGACCTGCTCCAAGAGGTCCATGTCCTTCTTATGTTGGGGACTCCAGAGCTGGATGCAGTACTCCAGGTGGGGTCTCACGAGAGCGGAGTAGAGGGGCAGAATCACCTCCCTTGACCTGCTGGCCACACTTCTTTTGATGCAGCCCAGGATACGGTTGGCCTTCTGGGCTGCGATCGCACATTGCTGGCTCATGTTGAGCTTCTCGTCAATCAGCACACCCAGGTCCTTCTCCTCACGGCTGTTCTCCAGCCATTCCCCGCCGAGCCTGTATTTGTGCTTGGGATTGCCTCGACCCAGATGTAGGACCTTGCACTTGGACTTGTTGGACTTCATGAGGTTGGCATGGGACCACCTCTCCAGCCTGTGCAGGTCTCTCTGGATGGCATCCCTCCCCTCCAGTGTGTCTACCTCACCAAATAGATTTTGGTGTAAGGTGATTCAAGAATTTAGATCTGTGAGTGTGGGGGTGCAAACTGGCCTTCTGGGCTGCAGATTGTGGAAGATGCTTCTGTTAAAAAAACAACCTGGATCCTTGTTTTGCTTTAATCCTCATTAAGGGAATAAATAAAGATAATTAGGATTTCAGCAAGCACTCTGTCAGTCTGGTTCAAGTCCCAGAGCAACAAGAAATACAGATGAGTCTGAACTGTGAAAATTAGGACTAAAGTAAGAATTTGACTCCAAATTGATCCAAATCCAGTGATGTGAATTGTACAGCTTCTTAGGAACATATAAAAGCCACAGTGGGAATGTATATATTTTAGTTTTTGTAAAGGGATGGTTAACACTGGCTGAAACCTCTGAAGCAACACGAGTGATTTCTAGTCCAAGGAGTGATAAATTCCATGTAGGAAAGTTGGAAGACATGGCAGAATAAAATGATCTGTTATGGGAACCATCAATGCTGTCCCGAGACAGACCAGCACCGGAACTGATATTGGTACCCACAGAGGCGATGTAGGCAGGAGCAGCACATCCTTTTCTGAAGAAAATACCAAGCAGGGGGTAACGTAGTTGCAAAACCCAGTATGTTGCCCTTTCCCCATTCTCTTTCCAGCCAGAGGAAGCTAACCCCATAGCTTTGTGGTGGAGTTCATTTGTTGTGATGGGGATATGCTCTGCTGCTGAGGCTGGAGGGCACACACTGCCTGGAGCAGACAGGGATGGGGTCTAGGTGGGATGCGTGTTTCTTCTGAGTTATGCTGGTTTCAGTGGGATCACAGGCTCTGTGGGTTGCATCCCTCCTTCCTTTGAAGGCAGCAGCAGCTGAGCAGCCTCTCAAGTTTACCAAGTGAGGAAAGTGAATTATTTCTTCCTCGCCTGCTCTGTTCTTCACAGGAGTATCAGGGACCATCAAACATAATTATTGCCCAATGGAAACTTAAAAAGGCAAAAGAGACTAATTAAAAAAAGATCATTTAAGCAGTATCAATATTATCCCCTCAGCTTGCCACCAGCAATGTCTGCAAGGCCAAATTTTCATACCAGCTGCATTAGCTGGGCTTTGACATCCATTTGTGACTAGCCTGACCCAGCTGGGCAGGGGAAGATGAGCTGCCCAGTCCAAGGCAGCAGGCACCAGCTGCAATGTGGCATCCACAGGCATCTCCCCAAAAAGGTCCTGCAGAAGGAAAGCTGGCCGTGGGAGAGGGCTCGCTCTCAGTTGACTGGGGTGACTTCTACAGACCCACCTGACCACAAAACACCAAAGCGGTGAGAGCACTGCACTTTGAGGGGTGTTTGTGAGCACCCGCATTTTGTTCACAGCCAGTGTAAATGAGGTGAACACAGGATTTTTGCCTTGGAAAACAAATAAAGGGCCTGGTTTCTTGCCTTTTCCCAGGGAAAAATACTTTTCAGACAATAAGAACTTTTTGTTCCAGACTTGAAGGCAGATCTCAGCTTTCCTGGGCTGTGAGTGCATGTGTTGAGGTGACATGGGAGCTCCTGGGAGGGTCCCACTCCTACTCCTGCATCCCTCTGCACTGGCAAACCACTTGACCTGCAAAATCCATGTACAGTAGCTAAAAGGGGAGTTTAGTAGGTCCTGCAAGAGGAGCCAGCTTGAGCTGGGTCATTCTGGTCACAGCTTATGGAGGACCCAGCTACACAGAGCTAATAGCAAAAGTGACAAAGACACCCTTGGGTAGGGTGCTGCTCCCCCACCACTCCCCCACCCACCAGACTGGTGCTGGCAGCTTGCCTGGGGGCAGGGTGCTCCAGCAGTGGTGAAGTGCCTGGTTTTGAAGTGGGCCAGTCCCAACCTTGGGAAACAACTCTCTGCATTGTGACGCTCTGAAGCATTTTTCCCGTTTTTACTAAAGTCGCTAAGCAAAAATGAACAGGAAAGGGCTGTGGCCCACCCAGTCAGAAGAAATATTCAAAAGCAGCAGCAGCTGAGGAACTTCATCTAAGAAATAAGGTAACCATGCAAAAGGCTGCATCCCTCTTGTTCAGATCAGTGGTCATTAAAAGTGGGGAGAGGACTGAGTTAGCATCAGTGGGATTGCTGGTTGTTTTTCTGTTTTGTTTCCCCCTCCCCTCAAAGAAATTGCCCTCCTTCCCCACCACGAAACTGCACTTGAGTCAGGACTTTGTTTAGACGTCTGTTTAGACAGATGCTATAGCTGTGGTGATGCAGTTCTAGTTATTTTGGTTTTCAAATATGACTCAGTCCTAAAATAAGCCCTTAAACAATTTAAATTTACAGTTCCAAGCAATACCGCTGATACATAAATGACATCCTGGGAGTTACATTTGAAGTCTAAAATGGTAAAATGAGATTACTCATAAAAACAGATTTTAAGATGAAGCATAGTAATTGAGTTTGGCTCTCTTATAGATGAAAAATTATGTGATCAATAGATTATTATGGTTTGTAGTAGTTAAAGTTTCATGTTATAGAAATAATCTATGAAGAGATTAGTAGAATATAGGGTTGCAAATCTCCTGTTATAGTAAACAACGCCTATTTGGCATTTTACAGACTGTGTAAACTCTGGCAATAAGAAAGTACTGATTACTGCAGACCTAGATGAGTAATTGATTTTAACAATTGATTTTTTTTATTTTTATCATTTTGCATTAGCACCATACTGACAAACACAAAAAAATGAAATACACTGACATGCTAGTGGCCATTCACATGGCTGATGAACAGTCAGGGCACAGAGATCTGAAAACGGGGTTTGCAACACCTTTTCTCCTCAGGCTCTCTCTAAAACACTTCTTCTTACTCAAAAATCCAGTGGTACGCCTTGTCTTTTCTCCCAGGAAAAAGATTTGGCCACCATGTTAAAGCAACAAGACATTTTAAATTTTTAATTAAAAAAAAGAAGAGGTGGCCAGGATTATGACTTGGAGATATGGCTGTGACTTGGGCAGAAGATGTGACTGCAACGGGCTTTACTGGTGCACTGCAGAATAGATGCTTCTCCACAGGTCACCCACTCAGGAGATGCCAGAGCTGCTCTAGTCTTCTTACTCAGATTTTCTTTATATAGTTGGCAAAAGCTATCTGATGATTTTTAACTTAAATTATTAACTGGTTTAGGGACAACTGAAACTGCATTTGCCTGTAAGTAAGTTTCACCATTAAAAAATAACTAGCTGAGCCCTACTTTAAAGCTGCTGCTATTTTTATCTGAGAAATCAAGGGAGCCCCTGCCTGTTGAGAGGCCATGTGAGCTGAGCACCGTCACTGTGCTGCGGCGGGAGTCTCCTCTGCTTCAGAGGAGACCCACAAGTGCTGTCTGGTCCATACATCCTGCCCAGCAGCTGAGCACATCCCCACAGCTGGGACACAGGCGACCCATTTGAGGTGAGACTCGCTGTGTCCGTGGACAAGGAGATGCCACCGTGTACACATCCTGCATTTGAAGTCAGCAGGATCCGAGCTCTGGGCTCTGTGGCTCATGAGGTTGTGCTTCTCTGAGGTGTCCCAGGGTGAACCTGCGGTAGCCCGGTGCAGTTAAAGGCAAGACCCTACGCTGGCACTGAAGGAGGGCAGTTTTACAGCACTCCCGGCATAAATACCCACTTTTAGGCATACTAGAAAAAAGCAACGCCTGGCATTTCAGCTGTGACCTAATGACCATATTTCAGCAGGTGTGCTGTTAAAGGCGAAGCTCTCACAGAAGGCAGAGATGTGCTTAGCCATCAGGAGGACTGAGGCAGCCAGCCCCCTGCTCTTGCCCATGGTAAACCTGTGAGTACCAGAAATTTGCAGCTGCCCAGTTAGCTCCCTTTTCAACAATTTACAACACTGCTGCTTTTTGTCAACTTCTTTCAGCACAGCACTGAATTCAGCATTGTAACTGAAGACATCTCTGCCTTTATAACTGTAGGTCTATTAACTTAGGGCAATTACTCTGCAGAGAGGTGACAATTCCTTTATGGAAGTTATTGAATTCTGGTACTGCAAACACTGCAAACAGTGCATCAATAATGAAAGGCCAGTAAAAGAGCACAATGTACCTGCATCATTCAGAAATATAATTTTTTTTAATGGACTATATCATCTGACAGATAATTTAGGCCTGGAAATTAGACATAAATTTTTAATAATATTTAAATTTACTTTTCAAGGAAAATTAAAAACATGAGCTACTAATTACTAGCTTGACTGAACAGGAGGGAGATGGCGAAGAGGGGGTGAAAGGGAATGAAAATGAGGGTCACCGAGATGTCTCATTGGAGTTTGCTGACCTTTAGAAGAACTCCCAGCTGATTAGTAACCTTGAACATTGATAAATTAGATAATATTCACTCAACCCATTCTCATTTTTTATTTCGCAGAGAATTCCAGCTTTGTTCAGCAGTATGACTTCTGCTCTTTACATAAATGTAACACTGACTGTCTCTCCAAGGATTTGATTCAAGGTTTAGCTATTATGTTATGTCTCAATTCTTGGCTTTTTAGCCTGTTAGTGTATTGCACTGTGCTTCACGAACCTACAATAGCAGAAAGATCCTACAATGCTCAAGTCAGGGTAGGCAACAAAAGGAAGAGGTGCTTGTTTTTCCATCTATACAGCATTTTAGTTTTGATTAAAAGCTGGGATTAAACACCAGTATTACTCTGGCTTTGAGAAAGGATTGAGAAAAAATTTGGAGATAATTTTCCTTCCAGTTCTTGTATCAGTTATAGGTCTAAATCTGATGCCAGTGGATGCACTGAACCAGATTAAGGGCAGGGACACTCACCTCACCCATAACTTATCTATCCATGGACCCCAAACAGGAATGCTTACAACCGTTCTGTGGGTATCTGCCCTTCTCTCTGCCAGCTCCACTGTTTGCTTTCAGAGCTTTCTACAGCCTCTGACAAAGCCCAAGGATTCTGCCCTTGAAAAACGTTAGCTCTTCTAAAAACCAAAAGTCTGGTCTTCATGCATTTCCTATGTCTATCTTATACCCATTCTTGAATGAAATTCAAGTGCAATTCTTCAATGGTAACACCTTCTGCTAAACCTTCTCTCAGAAACGGGCATGCAGCTGCCACTGAAATCCACTGGAGATGTTCCTTTGCATCCAAAGGGAAAATATGACCGCTTGACAATTACTAGCAGGCATGAAAACACTGTACAGAAAGCAGCTTCTTTTTTAAGGAGCTAACACTCTTCTTTAGAAACTTTGATTGCAGCTTGCCAGGAACTGGACAATCCAGTAAAACCCTTGAGTACCTGTTATTTATGGACTAGCTGAAGAAAAAGGTTTATTTGATCTGAAAATCTTCATAGCTTTAATGGTCCAAGGTAGACTATCAATTTGGGGCTTTTTGCATTTCTTTCAGATTTTTAGTTTCTTGGTTTTGTTTCTATTACTTGCATTCAGTGCCTAGCATCTCTTATATTCCCTGTTCCAAAAACACCCAGTAGTCAGGAGACACCAGGGGTCAAGGGAATACCTACCAGATAGATGCAGTTGCATGGCATTCCTTTGATCTGCTGCTGTACATGCAACACCGTAAAGTAGCATCTGTCTGCGGGAAAATAATTCTGTTTTGTAAAAAAACATACATGGACTTCCCTTGTAACTTAATAATACACAGGGGTAACACTAATGGAAGTTTTGCCTGTCCAGGTTGCATGTCAACCTACTGAACGGGTAAGAGAGATGCTGAAGGAAAGCAAGGCACTTTGAGAAGAACATGACTACTGGAGCAATATTTAAAGGATGCTGTCATCTTGGGCAGTTCTTCCTCTCCTGTTGTGCCTCCATTGTTTGTGACGGATTCCTTACAATCCATGCTTTCCAGCCCATAATTTGTAAGCGCTGCTTTATTCTTTATTTCTGTCCCAGAATAACATAGCTTTGGTCACGAAGCCTCTTTTGTTTATTGTCCCAACAGTACAGTAGTGAAAATAGGGTTTGCATATTGAAGTGATCCTCATGCATTAAGATACTTTACACAAACAGCTAAAACAGCTGTGGAGCTTATAGAAAGACAAATGAACGCAGGGCAGCTGGAGAGAGAAGGAATCTGGAGAAGATCCCCTGTAAATCTGCACAGATGCAAGTCATACACAAACGGTCTGTACCCGCTCTGGGTGACAGCATACCGCTGGCACATAGGGTCTGATCTTTAGGCACATGAATTTTCTGTTCCATTGACTGTAATGACTCAGGTGTATGAAGTTAGTTATATATTCCCAGAAGAATAACAAAGGTAGGACATGATAGGCATAATGTTGTGCTGGGAAGAAGCTCCCATACGTAGAGGAGCTAGACTGGTGATACCCCAGCTGTATTGCCCAGCTGCCTAGATACGCTGGCAAAGGGACAGTAACAACATGCATGAAAGTGACAACCCTGAAAAGGAAAGACAGCACAAACAGAAACTTAAGGTAAGAGAAATATTTATTTAAATTTGCACAATAACGAGCTTATACTGAACAAATTCAATCAAGAAATAATAGTAAGTGCAGTAAAACAAGGAAATATTGATGACTTTTCCCATCAGAAAACATTAAGAAGCCATGCCTGTGCATCACGGTTTTTCTTTTTTGGCTTTTTTTTTTTAGTTTTTTTTGTTTGTTTGTTTTTACAATAACTTCTATCTTTTTTTTTTTTTTTTCCAGCGCACATACTGTACATATCACATCTTAGCTGCTAGGTTCTTTATTCCTGAAGGCTTCATCCTTTTACTCAAACATCTGCTAAATTCTGCAGTGAGCAATCAAACACGTTTGTGCAGATCCGAATACGATTAGGTAAAAATCTCTGCATCTAGTCAAGTGTTGGACTCTCAAAGGTTCGGAAGACCCTGTAAGAGCTCCTAGTTGATTTTGGATCTTGACATCGTTATGTACAGCATTACAATGTGTCACTTTACACTAACCTAATATTCTGCATAATGATGTCAGACAGACAAATAGCCAGATGATTTGGGCCTGACCTCATACAAAGGTTTACACATCTGAGCTTGTCTCGAGTCCCATAAATTTCACTCCGATTCAGGTAACTGAGTTCATCACATATCTGCACTTTAGATGGACAAAACCAATCTAATTTTAGTCTTAATTTTGTACAATTTTTGGTCTGAAGGTCTTTTTTTGTGAAGGAAAATTCTTTAACCAGAAACTGCTTGTGAGAGGTGGTTGTTGGTGTCACAGTTCCTGAAGGCACTGTGGGTCCACTGAGCAACAGACGTGGCCATTCTAAAAGAAGGAAAAACAGAAAGAAGAATTGAAACAATTAGCATTTTGTACAAAGTCAGTCAATTCAACAAGCTCAGCCATTTGCAAACACCCATCAGATTTTAATGTACAGATTTGTAAAATACAAGACATCTACAGATTTTGATTGGAGTCATGACATTGTCATCATGTCCTTCCCTGGCCCAAGGCAATGGGCTATTGTCATTCCTGTAATTGCCTGGTTCGCTGTGGTCTCTATCCCAGAGCTACAACAGTCAAACTGAAAGAAGCTGGGATCAGTGGAAGAAATGCTCCCAACGTAAAGGTATCAGGCATCTGCTGAGGCACACAAAGCTGTTGAACAAGACAAAGCAGCTGGGAGTTTTACTTAGACCAGGCAGAAGGGACTCTGGGTTTTATTTAGCCCTGAGTGCTTGAAGTTAATACATCCTGGCTGTAACACCAGCAAACATTAATCCATACAGTTTTTGCTGATAGTCCAGACATTGTTATGAGAATATTAGCAATTAAGGGAACAGATTGCCTATGGACATGATTAAAGTACTGGGGAAATTGTTCTCTGCATCTCTGCTACTTCTTTTCTTAAGTTGTATTCTTACAATGCAAATAAAAGGTGTGTATTATTTTGAAATTACTCCAAATACATTCAGTTCACTAAACTGCCAGGACTGATTAAAGAACAAGGTCTGAATCGTTCAAACATTTTCTTTCATTCCCATTACAGGAGGTTAGACAATCCTACTGTCCACCTTTTTTACTTGTGATTTGAAATTGTGATTTTGCGGCTAAGTCACCTTTAGCTGATGCCCAGGTTTCTGAATTCTTAAAGGATTTGTGTAAACCTATTTTGCTATAGCTTGCTTAAAGAGGCTTTAGACTGGAGCTTTGACCTTCCATGTGACGCTCTGCAAGAAAAAAAGAGTGGGGTGACACAGGACGAATGAGACAGAGAACTATACAAGCTGGGCACAGCATTAACCTCATCTGTAGGGAGCAGGCTGCTTGCACGCAGAGCTACAATATTAAAATGAGCAGATAACATATTTCAAAAAGAAAATTGTTCTGTGACGAGAATTGAGTAAAATTTGGCTTGCTGAGGGGCAAAGTGGTACATCTTCACTGTTAATCAGCTTCTCACCTGAGCCATATTAAATCTACGGGGTTTGGTAGAGTATCGGTCTTAATCTTATATACGTTCACAATGCAGCAATGGATTTTATTAGTCTCTGTATGTGTTTACACTGAATACAAATTAGCTGATGTTTCAGGTTCAGTCTTTGCTTAAAAGAAAAGGGCAGGTGGGAGCAGCACACAGCTGGCCATCAGCAGAACTGATACATGGCTTCTGCATTGCCATTGATTAGCAGTACAACAATGAGACCACATTTCCCATCGCTGAGTCTCAAAAGAACTTTAGAGAAGAATCACACATAAATATTTGTTTTATAGATGGGGAAACCGAGGCACACAAACCTCAGACATTATCCCAAGCAAAAAGTAACTTCTAGCACAGGAGTTGGTGTATGGCACCAGCTACAGACCCCAAAAGTATGAGTTTCTGCATGTAAGCCTGTTTCAACGTCCTTTGGGCAGCAGCTGGCTTTCTAACCATTAGCTGCTCTGTCAGATCACATCATTTTCTTCTGCCCACCGACCCGTTCTGATATCAAGACAAATGCTGACCCTTACTTCGCGCATACTCCTTCCCTCGTAAGAGGACTATGCCTCGACAACAGCAACTGCTGTGGCACACAGTGTTGCGTCAGGCAAAGTGGAGGAAGAAGGTGGTGCTTGGCAGCTTCTGCTACGTGAACAGTTACTCTCCATCTCTCCCAGGAGGAGGTGTTGAACTTAGATTATTTTTTATGAGCACCTTTTCAAAGTAGTTAATTGTACCATACACTAGAGTTTGGGAAGTATCTTCCATGAGAAGGACATAGAATAAAGATCAAAATCTGTGAATTTCAGTAATAACTGAAGATTTTTGCATGAATCCTGTCTATCTCTCTCCTTGACTACTGTGGAAGCACTCTTTGTCATTCTTCAATATTGGATGGTGGAAAATAAAATTCACCTTACAGGCTTATTTTGAATGGAAAAACTTCTTTTAACCTCTTTTTCTTTTGCAACTTTAAAAAGAGATGCCAGAATTCACATAAGCCCACAGCCATTAGTTTTTCTCCTCAGACAATGAATTCCTTTGACTAAAAAAACTATTAGATGTCCTAAACATTATGTTGATTCTACTCTTAACTTTAAAGCAAGAAAGCTATATATATAGCTAGTCCTTTTATTCTCAAAACAATGACTATTCTCAAAAAGCAATTCAATCAGTTCTGATAACACTATAGTACCACACAGAACAAATTTCTTGTGTGAAGTCTAGTCTTACATATACATTCCTTACTGTATATATTTCCAAGATAGCATGGAGCTATATCGTAAGAACTGCAATCGAACTTGAATTGAGCTATCCTGGTGGAAAAGCCAAGTCCACTACCGTGTCCACAACACACTGCAGCGCGGGCTGTTCTGACCTGCTAGCACATTAAACCATCCTTCTAGCGCATGCAAGAGTGAAGCTAACAAAGCTGTACACTTTTACTGTAATCTCCGCTGCTTTAAAACAAGTGTAGACACTAACTATCCACTGACCAGACTCAGTGCATTAATATTTATATGCCACAGAGCAAACTGGAAAAGAGGCACCTCAGCTGAATTTTTACGTTCTTTACCTTGCACTGGCAGAGGGTGCACTCTGTGCCGTGCTTAATCCAAGAAGATCCAGTGAAACGAACGACGTTGGTTTCATCCAGGCAGGTTTTAGTGATGTCATTGCGAATGGTGTCTGCTTGGCAGGGGTCAGTGACACAGCGTGGGCAGCACTCATTCTCAGGGAGGACACTGAATTCACAATCCACCTCTGGGCACGGCAGGGGCCAGCAGTCAACTTCGCCTTGCTGTTTACAAATATTATGAGAACAAGAGAGGATTATTAGCTCTTACTTTGTTTCATTACCCATTCCTCTGACTCAGCATTGCATTTCTTAACTGGCTAATTTTATCCATCTGGTCCTATTCAGAAGTCAGTGCAGAGAACACTGACATTCATTGCCTGTGGGAGACACAGCAAGTCGGGTGCTTTTTCTGTGTGCTACTCAGGAAATGTTTTAGTTTTGACTTTTTTCAATACACTCTGCATCAAGCTACAGCTAAAAATTCTCCATAAACGTCATGCAATACAGAATATGTACCTGTTCTTGTGAAGTTCTACTTCTGCAAGCGACAGAACCCATAACAGCCCTGTACGCAAAAGCACTTCAAAATCTCCTGTTTCACCTAGTTCTTCCTTCCCTTCGGATGGTTGGTTTGCCATACAAAGCCCTCAAATTCAGCTCTGGATGGGCTAGAGTTTGTCTTTGCCGCGATTACAAATGCATTGGCTGAACTACAGGTGTCAAGCTACCAGCAGCCCAACGCAGCAGGGAACACCAGCACGTTTTCTGTGAGAGGACCTCCACCCACTTACCACACATTTTGGACGTTGTGATCAGAATACTTGAACTTCCAAACTTAATCACGCTTTTTGCACAACGGGTTCAGTACAGTCAGGGTATGAAAAGGTCAAAAGAGAGACTTGCGCTGGGCCAGATTATTTGTAGGGAAGTTACTGTATGCCTGTACACAAATCTAAAGATGTATAATTATTCACATCAGTTACTAGAAGTTGGGGTCAGCTTCCCTTCAACTCTGGACAAGGGCCAGAGTTTCATATCTATTGGTCAAAGAAAAGACTTCACAGAAGTCACTAATGCATATTCCTTTTGGAGCAGGTCCATCTCTGACCTCCAGTTTACTCAGCTCATTTGAAACACAGATTGAGCAGCCTGGATTTGAGGGGGGCAAAGAGGATAGCGTTTGGTCCTGGGAAGGAAGTTTATTCACAAGAACTGTATCTAAGGCTTTGAGAATGATGAGTTCGATATCTCCAGAGCAAAAGCTGAAAAAAATTCCCCGAGATTTGCCATAGCTCCAAATTTACCCCTCTTGGTTGTGGAAAATATTGTGAAGTTACTCGTTTACAAAATTTTCATCTCTGTCAGTTCTCCTCCTTTTGAATCACATGATGGTAAGAATTAAAGCAATCTTAAAGCCAGACACTGATCTTGATATTTCAAATTATTTTTGTAGCGAGGGCAGTACAAGGAATAGACAATACCTTGTCACACACCCCCAAAAAAACCCTGACAACTGAAAGAAAGCAGGCTTTAGTTACAGAAGCAGCACCTTGAAAGAAAAAAGAAACATCTATTGAGATGTATCAAACTGTATGTTGGTTTGTTTTGTTTTTAAGACATTTAATGAAGCATCTGGGAATCTATTTCATTGGATTTTAGCAGTGGTAACACTGAAAGTACAATGTCTACAGAAATTGGTTTCTGGCTGTTATTCATGATACCCTGACAAGGGAAAGCTGCTAGATGGACTAGGCTTTACATTTGGAGATCACCTGTGATAAAACCTAGTTGTTTTGATCCTGGGATTTTTTTCTGTCACAGAAACTTCCTGAGCAGCATTATGCAGAATAGTTTTTGCTCAGATTCTGAAATACATGCCTAGGAAAAAGATCACAAGCTTTACGAGACTTTTTTTTCCAAAACTCATCTCACTATTTTGAAAAATGCATAGAGTCTTATTATTTTTCCTGTTACTCAGAATGTCTGAATGAACAAAAAAATTTTAGTCTATCGGCATCTTTGAAATTATCAACTGTGATAATAAATACATATTTAGAATTTCATTATACAGCTACATTGGTCTTTGAATGAGTGAACACGAGTGCTGCTGTGTAGGTGCCACATCCAAGTGACCTCCACTCTTTGCTAAAACAATCTTCATGATTAAATAATTTCTATTATGTCTATTGTGTCAAATTGGATTTTTGACTGGAAGTTGACAATACCGACAAATATCCATGAAAACCAGATTTCGATTATACACGTACTCCAGAGGAAATTAAATGGATGCTAATGCATGAAAATTAACTATTCCCAGATCAGAATCTCTCATATCCTTTTTCCCTCTTGTCTCTGCTGCTGTTATCAGGAGCCTTACCAAACAGCGACACTGCTGACAGTTCTGTATCCAGGAGTCACCGCTGTTGTAGGAAAGCTCCCCGCTCTGATGTAAACACTGACTGCTGAGCCTCGGGTCACATTCAGGACAGCAAAATAGGTCAACGGTGGGATTTTCACAGTCACAGACCATTCGCCGGCACATCACATACCCACTCTGTTGTTGGGAGACAGACATAGAGTGATGGCAGAAATTTGCACAACTCCAGCAGTACTTGTACCAAAATTTGAATTTTCAGCATGATTCTAAGCCACTAGCAGCAAACGAGTTTTTTGACTATATATCTTTGTCAAAATACAATTCAACCAGAGGCAGAAACCACAACACACAGTAACTACCATGAAGTTCCCCTCTTGTCTTACATACATCCGTTGTACAACCAACCTTCAAACAGCTCTCCCCTAAGGGGATGAAACCCAAGGGTGTCTTTCCCAAGGGTCAAATTTTAATGGATTGCACTAAGTTTATGTCATTCTTATACGGATTCTAGTCGAGTCTTGTTTTAAACTTCCAGACCCTGTCCCTCTCTTCTGGAATTATTCACATAAGGATGATGATAGGTAGTCTAAAATTAAATTCACGCCCATGAAATTTGAGCTGCTGAAATGCTCAGGACTTTGCCAGCAGTGTATTGGGCCTTCATTCTTCATCAGCATTTAGCTTGGGATCAAGCTTCCCACAGCAAACATTTGAGAAAGTTAAGCTGAATTACTCTGCAGACAGAGAACCTTCTTCTATTTATAGCCATCTGCTAGAGATACTGGCGTCAGTCACCAACGCCAATATGTGTCTAGACAGACAGTTTCTTTGCATGAAAATACCGTTACTCCCACCCAGAAAACACAGGTGTCATCTCTGCTAACAAAATCGTTCTATCATCCTTCTTCCACTATCATATAATAAACCTCCTGTGGAAGTTCTGCCCGTGCAGGTTGGAGAGAGAAGATCTCCCCAAAACCTGATATAAGATAGATTTCCATTTTTCTGTAGCACCACACGCACACCTGAGAAAGCAGCTAACACAGGAATTTCACTTGAATCACAACACTCTGCCCTTCATCCCTGCCACCATCTTGCAGAAGCAGCTACTTCTATTTCTACTGACCTGGCATGAGCAGACAGAGCATCTGTCATTCTCCAGCACCCAAATCTGACCATTGTGCTTGATTTTGTCTTCATGGATACAGTCTCCTGTGCAGTTCTTGCCATGGGGACATCGACAGTCGTACCCACCATCCAAGTTAAAGCAAATAGTGTCATTGGCACAGCTATGCCTTCCAGTTCCACATTCATCAATGTCTGCAAAAACATGCCATGTAATGCTCTTAGACTACATTCAATTAACAAAAATGTTCTTGCGGCAGTCAATATAAAAGATTCTTGGCCATTAAAGCCTTCAGCTGAAAATTAATTTGCACTTCACCAGAATGAGAAATAACTTACAAGTTCACAAAAATATTTTTCAACTCACATCAACTTTTAAAAGCATGATATTTTGAGTTTTCCTTTACATCTTTCTAAGTGAATGCTATTGAGTAAGGTGGTTAGAGTGAAGAAATCACAGGACACATAAGCGCAAAAATAACTCTCAGCTTCCTAAAGAGCATTAGTTTGTGGCAACTGTTCATGAGACGTGCAGTTAAACAAGAAAAGCTGCAGAATCTTGTTTTTAAAACCTTTTGCTGGCTCTGTCTAGCACATTTGAGCTCACTTGCTGAGAAGTTAATGTGAAAGGTGATGTCTGACCTGTAAGCTCATTTAAGCAAGCACACCATGCTTTAAGTTGCATCATTTATTAGGGTGTGCAAACTAGAATATTTTAATTAATTCAAGCTGCCGTGACATCTACAGGCCTTGTGTCTAGCATAGAAAATAAAGAAAAAAATTAATGTCTCCGGTGAATAAAGGTAATGACTTCAAAACAGTAATATCTCAAAGAATTCAAGAGTACCTTTAAAGGTCTACTTCATCAAGGTACACACAATTATCTTGCAAGGGGAAGCTAGCAGCACACACTGCCTTCTACTTGAATAGTCTTTGGTCTTTGTTTAGCTTTTTCAGCCGCCCATATGGAGAAAACTTATCTGAGAAAAAAGCTTTGAAAGGGCATGAAGTAAACAGCTATATGTGATAAAATGTGGAAACCACTAGAAGAGTAAAGATCTAGATCTATGGTGATTGTAAATATCAATACACCGAGTTCAACTCTAAATACAATTTCTCAACAGTCTGGCCCAAGCTCCTAATTAGAGTTCATTAAAAAGTAGTGTTGTGATATTTAACTGTCCAACAGATCAGTACAAGACAAAATAAGCAATATGGTCATGCATCTGTCTTTCACCATCAGCATAAAAACTTAATAAAACACTCAGCTTTGGGTTCAATAATGGAAATGAAACCTCCAATTCACCTCAAGCACATTCAGTTTAAAGCAAAATAACTCAATTATCATTTCATTTCTAAGTGTGGCTGCAGTCAAAAAAAAGTAAACAAGTTGCTAACATGAATATGAATTGGGATGAAAAACAGCAGGGAAATTATTAGAATTCCATTGTATAAATAAGCAGCATCGTGGGTTTCCTTCAAACACTGTGTGCAGTAACAGTGGCACCATCTCAAAAAAAGGTATTGCAGAATTACTAAGGTTTATGGGCAGGATGAAGAAAACGTCATTTGAGAAGAACTGAAAAGAAATGGATTGTTCATCTCTAAAAAGACATCAGCAAGAAGGGATATAACCAAAAAAATAATGAGTACTCCAGAGAAGACATGTTGAGAGCTTTTGTTCTCCATATTGCCTAATGCAAAAGACAGAGGACAGTGAATGAAACTGAAAGATAATAAATTTAAGCCTGATAAAAGATTTCCTTTCATATGTTCCTTTTCATACAATGCATAGACAACTTACAACACTGACTGACACAGAATAACACAGAATGACACAGGGGAAAAAATAACTGCATAGCCAAAGGTGTATAAAGCTAGCAAGAATATTCAATTTGCAATGCTAACAGATTTTGGAAGAGAGATTACATTTCATGCATTAGGGTCTATGATGCCCTTGTTTACATATCAGATAGTCCAGAACAGGCCAACCATCTCAGGTCTCCACGTCTTCTGCCTCATTATCTTCTGAAGCATCTGGAGCCAGACACCGTTGCAAGAGGGCAGAAGACAACTGGGATCATGAACCCAATTCAGTGTGGCTACTCGCATGGCCCTGAACAGTTGACATGTCACAGGCACATCAGACAGGGAAATCCACCCCAGCAGTAAGGATACACAACTAGTGGAAAAGGCGGCCCCATGGAGGCTGTGCCATCTCCAGCCTTGAAGGTTTTTAGAGAAGTAGCTAAGAGGAATGGTTTGAGTGATGCTGGTCTGGCAGAGCAGAGGGGTGGAAGAGCTGGTCTCTCCTTCCTTTATTGTCTCTTAAATCCATACTTAAAGTTATACAGTCTGGCAGTTTAAAGTTAGGATCTCCATATACTCGGTCTAACCGGTTTTAAGTTATGCAATAAAGAGAACAAACACAAATCCTATTTAAATATAATGATTCAGGTTAGCAGCAGGATTCCCTTTATCACTGAAGTCATTTTTAATAAATGACTTTCCGACACTTGTGTTCATTTGTTTAAAACACTCTTTTGTAGAAAGCTTTCACATAGCTAGTGTCATAAATGAATAATGTAACTTCTCAACAACCTGGCCACTTAACTGAAAGCAGCCATATTTAATGAGATACTTGGATGAAGTTCAGCTGTCATGTAAATAAGAACAGTTTCCTTTAAACAACAAATGGTGACCCTAGAACACTAAGTCTGCACTTGGCACTTATGTACAAGTGTACTTCACAATTTGCCCATGAGGAAAATGCTTCTTAGGTTTGTTTTTCAACATGGTAATGGTTAGTGCACTGTTACTGAAAATAATTGAGGTTTCATCATTGACTCTGGTATTGAGCTGAGCTTATCCAACATTGAGAACTTATGAAAAATCCTAACCTTGTTTTTTTCAGTTGTTTGATTCATGAAAATAGATGTTCTGGATAGGGCAATTTAAATATCCCTGGTCAAAGCAGGAGCTATTTAGGTTTTGATTGGAACCTAACCAGAAACAGCAGTGTGTTCATAAAGCAGCAAGAGAAACACAAACTTTGCATGCGTGAAATTCGCATCTGCATTATTCATCCACATCAAACTTCAAGCATTATCTGCAAAGAACTTGCACACAAATCATCCATACCAAGCAAAACTTTGTTCAGTTTTTTTTTTTTTACTTTGGATTTATAACGGATGGTGAATTATGTTATGGACTTTTGTTTACAGCCATAACCAGCTCTCCAAATTCCATAACCACATGGACAGAGTACACTGCCCCCTGCATCTTTGGTGTCTGAAAAAGGGAGAAGGTACGATTACAGGTTGCATATTTCCACTCTATCCAACCACAGAGGGATGTTATTATCACTCTCATATTGTTTAAAACAAACAAACAAAAAACAAACCCACAACAAAACAAATAACAAATAATTCACTTCAGGCTATTTACAACACACTGCTTAGGAATGAAGCAGCTTGACATTAGAACATTAAATCTCAATAGACTTGGAGGTTTGCCTCAGAAAAAAAAAACCAGAAACAAAATGTAACTAGTTATCTAGTGCTAAATTGAGGATCAGTTCTTATTTGTCTAACCTGCACTAAAAATTACAGCAGCTTTGATCTGGCACACTTTTAAGGATTTTCCTTTTCTTACCTTCATCCCTGGGTACAACTTAATGTTGTAATTACAAAGGAGTACCACAGATGAAGAAGTAGTGACACATGTTACAGAAAGCTAGGAGTTAATTGTATACCAAGTAATTTCATGCCTACACAGGAAAAATGTCGGACTAAAGCCATACAAAATGCTGACAGTACCTGGAATGACTAAACTCCATCTGTAATATTTGAGAGACTGCAAAGGCAGAAAACTCCATAAAAACGAGAATTCAAGTTGCGCCACCAGGTTGTGACCCAAGGCTGCATTTCACAGATTTACTGACTGTTTCTTGGAGCAGATAGTCAAAGAATCCCAAAGGGACAAAGCACCATTTGACTTGGCCCTGACCAGTGTGCAGACTCTGATTCAAAATGTTTCTGCTGAGCAACTACTCTGTATTGGTGACCAACAGTGACCACAACGTTCGCAAGTTCAATATCCTTAAAGGAATGTAAAAGGCTGCAAAAAATATTTTATTTTCAAAGGGGGAATGATGTTAAAATGATGAAGTTTTAAAGATTAATTAGAACCAGTGGCCAAAAAGATAAAATGTTTTCAGATAAAAAGAAGATTGTTTAAAGATACTATATTATAGATTCAGAGTAAACGTATATTACAGTAATGAAACAGATTTTAAAGGGTGGATACATTTCATAGAATGTACTACTTTTATTTGAAAACTTCATGAGCTCCTTTGCACAGTACACACTATGTGTACTATGTGCCATGGAATAAAAGAAGTCGTTGACTCACAGATTAACAGTGGATTAATTAGGTAATTAATAAAAGACAAGAATAAATGGTCAGGCTGTCACAATGGAGAGTTGTCCCAGGGAAGTTCCCCAAGAATCTGTGCCAGAATGTGTGCTGCCCACTATACTTAGTCATCTGGAGGAGTGGATCAACAGCGAGATGAAAAAAGCTGTTGATAAGAAAGTATTAAAAACAAAAAAATTGACAGTGAAATATAGAAGTATTTCATGATATTGACTGAGTAAACAATGATATGTCAGATGAGATTCAATTGTAAGGTGCATGGGGAAATATCCATTCAAAAATCAAATCAGTCTTTTGGATCTATTCTGGAAAGAGATCTTGGAGCTATTGTGGATAGCTCTAAATAATGACAGCTCAATAATACTTTGGACAAAACCCCACAAATACACAATTGATAATGACAGATAAGAAAACTCGCAATAAACTCACAAGGAACATGAACAAGGCATAATTAGAAAATAACCCGAGTACTCCTTGCTAGGTAGTGACAAAGGGCTCAGAGATGCATTCTGATATAGCTCATGGAAAGTTGAACTTTCCCTCCTCTGATGAGCTATCCAGACTTAGGTGCAGGATGTTCACATAAAGACAGAAAAGATCTCTCTTGGAGATCATTCCAGTATCAGTTGGAGTGTCATCTGTGTAAAGAAAAGATTAACATCTCTATCACTGAGAAATGCGCTGTTGGAAGAGATGGGTTGGGAGGGTGGACACTTCCTTTGCTCTGAAGCAACTGAAGTTTCTCAGTTCCTTTCGCTCTGAGGAGTCGCATTAGCTCAGCAAGGTGACAACATGAGGATACCTGAATACTTTTTGCTTACAGCAAAACAGGAAGGAGGACATTTGATAGGGAGCCCAAGCTCTTCTAAGCAGAAAGTTTGGTTTCCATTCTGTGTCCTATGTAAATCTATGGACTGATGTAATCATTCTTCAAAGAGCAAGTGAATTGTGAATAATTTATTCATGATTTCATGCAAGCCAGCTGTCAGAGTGCTTAGCAGATGTGGAAGATGAAGAGCTGAGACTTCAGATGCCGGTAACACCAGCTTCACAGAAATGCTGTTTTCTGATACAGTAAATGTGTTCAAATTACTGTCTTATAAAATGTAGTGGTCAAGTTTCTGTTTTATTAGTCCTTTTATAAAAGATGAGAAACTCTGCCAATTTTGTACCCTGCCCACACTCCAGAACATTTAAATACTGTAAAAATTATGTAATAATTATGTAATAAAATACTATGTAATTTATGTAATAAAATACTGTAAAAATAATGTATCTTCATATCTGCCTTCTGCCTAGCGATGTTTAAGTTGCATTCCCAAATTCAATAATGAAGTCTTAATGCCTATAGCTCTGTTTGGGATAGATGGAAAAAAAGTCACTTTATGGTTTTATTTCTTGACCCTTTCTGATCGTGAACAAAGGCGAAAGGATTTCGATGGAGCTTTGTGAGTGCTAGTAAGATTTCCTGCTGAAGAGTAGTGATTCTTTATTTCCTGTCTCCTTAAGTGCTATCAATAACAAAGCTTCTGTTAAACATTACCAGCACTGTAGAAAGATCTAAGTGTAGGACTCCAAAGTGACAGCGGTTTTTCAACTACAAGAAATTGCATGTACGAGTTAAAACACTGGATGTACTGTGAGATAAATTCAGACATCCTGACAGTCAGCATTTCCTCTGCTTTCCAGATCTAGAGACATGGATGCTGAAGTGACCATTTTGGACTTTGTTCCTCCATTAAGGCTGAGGCTTGTAATATGACTTCATCCCTCATTATCCTGGATTGTGGAAAATATTGTTCCAGTAGAGCCCCGGCGCCCTGTGCTGTCAGGCAGCCTGCTCTATCACGCAGAGAAGGAAGTGATTCTACTTCTGCAAGCAGGATGGCAGAAGAAGAACATAACCAGACATTTCAGGACATACACATACAAATAAAGCCTTGCAACCAAAAAGATCCTTTTTGAACTGGGCATTCTGGATTGACGCTTTCCAATCGTTTCATTTGCACCTGTCTCATTTAAAGAATGTGGTACCTGCTGAGAGTGAAGGTATGTTGATCTCATATTCTGTATCAACAACAGCTGGTACCTGCCAGATACTCTTGGTAAGTCCTAAGAGGCTGCATTAATTAGGTGAGCTATTCTTTGGATGTGGAAGTATGCAAAATATCCAACAGCTGATGTGGTACAACCTGCGCTATTCTGGTACAAACCAATACAGCCTCTCTCTTCAACTGATTTTGGAAGCTTTTAGACATTGCAGGGGACAAACTCAGAGGAATCCAGATCTTACACAGAACTGCAGAGTAAATATTAACTGGGCCTGAACAGTCTTATTTTAGGATTTTGCCCTCAGTGGTTCCAGTTTTTTAATGCAATGAAGCTTGAGGCTGCAATATCCACTATCTTAGTCTAGCTCTCTTTTATGAAATGGTACATGACAGACAACCTTCAGAGCACCAATAAGACTGTGTAAAGAAACTATGAAGAAAAGCTGTAGGGGGACAAAGAGGAAGGTACCAGGTAATATACCATGCTGAATGCTGTATTTACATATATATAAAATTTAAGGCTTCCCAAACCCATGCAGTTCTCAAAGCCTGAGTGGCTGATCTTTCACCACTTTTCTGGAAATAAGATGATGCATAACATAATTCTATTTCCAAGGGAAAAGCAGCAAGTGCTGCTAAGAGGTTGAAGCCCTACAGCTGCATTTCCCACCATTTCCCTCAGTAACTGTCAGAGAGACCATAGGTGTACCCAGGAGTATAACATGAAGCAAAACTAATAGCAAAGGAATCTCTAGGTCTTCCATTACCAGTAGGTACAATAAAATGGGATTATGACTTTCTGCGTTCAAGTACATTAGTCCAAATACTCAATATTCTCCGTCATGCCAAAGAAGCAGCAGTAGCCAAGGTCAATATACCTGTAGAACTGGCAATTCAGCAACTATTATTTCATTATCAAGCACTGACAAAGTCTAATGCTACCAAGGAGTTCACCTCTAGCTAGGAATTTTTAGTACAATGTCCTAACGGGACTATTTCCTGCAAAAGAGGTAGATGCGGTTTTGGTATGCTGTTGAAATAAGGTTTTTAAGGAAATGCTCCTGTGCTTCTGTGGTCTTAACAGAGGAGTTTCCACCTGAATCTTTAAAACTGGAGCCTTTGCTGAGGTAAACAGATTTCTGACTAACACTGATCACAGAAATGCTTTCTGTAGCACTATCAGCGCATGTCCAGGGGACACAGACAGACCCAGATTTGAGGCAGACCATATAGAACAATCAAGAAAGAAAAGATCTGAACCCACACTTCCTTGGCTTTTAAAGGTTTTCTCCACTGAAAGAGGGAACTTTCTTCAAAGTAACTAAACCTTTAAAAAGATGAGCCTATTATGCACTCCATATAAACACTACTTTGAAGTAGTCCTCTTTTAGAAAGCAAAATGGACAAGCCCTCAAAGAACATTTCCTAATCCCCGTGAGGTTTAAATTCTTTGTTCCCCCAAGAAAGAAATCAAGGCAGGCCCAGTTTCTCTTCGGTGTAATTCAGCACTGTTCCTTCTACAGTTTTGAAAGCTGTAGCACTTGCACAAGCCAGAAAGCTTCAGAGGACACCGGTCCTGGATTCAGCAAGAAGCCCATACAGCTGCAGGCGGGAAGTGGAGAACCGAGATTTGAAATCTGAGATTAGTATAGCCTGGAAGCTGCTCCCCTGTTACAGTGACCGTCTAAAACACCATCCACCAACAGCTCAATCTAATCACCTCTAACTAGGGGATACTGAGGAGGTGACAAAAGAAATCCATTTTCTTATGTCTTTAAACCCAGTGGGGGAATCTCTGAGTGGAAAGATCTGACAGCAGAGAAACCAATTGCTTTTGCGCTACTGCTCTGCTACTGGAAGTTTAACTTTCCATACTGCAATGGATTTTAGGCTGTTTCTTCATACCTTCTTCAGGTTTTATTTTCTGTCTGAGACACAATGTCACAGGCTTCAATCCAATAAAAAGCGACGTGGTAAAATTTATAAAATATCTAACCTTCCTCCCCATGTTAAGTTGCTACGTATTTCAAAATTTGGAGCTGCATTCAATCAAATTGAAAGTGTTCCACTGTTAGTGACTAGGGTTATCAGCAATGAAGACAGTTACCTGGCATCTGTGATTTAATTCTAATTACTTGTTATCCTCTGTGTATGTTTAATAAAGAGCTGCTAGTGCTTTGTAGAAAAGGTCAAAACATTCTAATAATTGCCACTTCTGCATACATGTAGCACTCCCCATACTTGTTTTTCCTTGGCTTTTCCTTTGCTTAGAAATTGCTGCTTAGTTAATGCTTGTTTGCACACATCTTAACAGAGCCACTTTGTTTCACATATATCTCTTGAGACAGCATGTGCCAAACCCCTTTCTTCAACCCACGAGACAAATGTTATATTGGCATTGAAGATAAAACTTGGGGTATTGAGAATATTTCCATAAATGCCTGGCTAGACTATTACCTGTGCCGCAAATGACAGAAGGGCAATGTTATAATCAGAGGGATCACAACTTCTTTGCACCTTCTTGTTCTAACACCTGGCCAGCTAACACTGACATTTAGTTCGCTCTTGACAAAGCAAGCTCAACTTATGGAAGCAGTGGCTGACTCAAATTGCTGATTCCTCCTGGGAATACAGGCTTTCAGCTGTGGTGAAAATGTGTTGAAATAAAGTATTGATGATGGGGATACCGAAAAGGTCATTCTCACTCCTAGAGAACTGTCTGTGTGTCTGCCTTAGTGAAATTAATTCAATTGCTTCCCTTTGGGATCGATGCAGCCCACCAATGTGAGTTTAAACAGCAAGGTAGGAAAGTTTATACTGTGTGAGCACTGAATATTTCAGCACTCAGAGACAGAAGGGTTCTCCCTTCTCCTGATTTTGCCCTAAGTAGTCCATGGCAAAACAGATTAGTTTGTTCTCTTATTTAAGAGGAACAGCATGCAATATCTTAAGAGCTGAATAACATTCCATACTAAGAGATGTGCATCTGAAAATAACTGTGTTCTTACTAACTTGCTGTTCTAACATCATTCATAAACAAAGAAAACCTTCCCATCTCCTTGTGCCCCCTGTCACTCTCTTGTCCCCTGCACCTTGCCCCAGCCCTAAGTCCACTGAGCTTCCCATTTTGCAGGGTTTTCTTCAGATTGCAACTTTCTACAAGCAAATAGCCTATGCACAGGAGAAGCACCGTAGTATTAACCCAGGTGTGGGTACGGGTGTCAGGCCTACATAATCATTCTTTGCCATGGGAAATATTTTCATCACAGACTATTTCAGTGTACGAGGAATGAAGTGGAGAAACTGAGGTCTGGATTGAGGCCCATTTCTACATATAAAGAATCTGACATATAAACAGATTACTGTGGAATGACCGATTACAGTGCATGCCATCGGCCCAGGGGAAATCACTTATGCAAGGACCATGCACAGAAGCAGATGTAGGGCCAGAGAAACTGTGTTTTATGTACCGTGCCTGACTTCACATATTATCTTAGCAAATCACAGAAATGGCCACCAATGCTCCACCTATATGTTAGGAATATTCTTACTTTCTACTCTTTTGCCTTCTGTTTATGATGATTATTTAGAGTACGATTGCTTTGGGTCAAGGTTTAACTTTCACTGATACAGTGTCCAAGACAACACTTGACCAGTACAGTCAGGGATACTAGACATTAATGTAATGCGAGTCATAACACTACTCCACCTTTTTTAGATACTGACCTTCACAGGATTCTCCACTTGGTGAAAACATCCCATTGTCATGGTAGCCGTCCCTGCATTCGCAGTGGTACCAACCAGGCAGGTTAATGCAGTTAGCACGGCTGTCGCACTGAACAAAGCCATCTGAGCATTCATCGATGTCTGTTTAGCAAGAAAAACAAAAAAGGAGAAAATTCACACAGAGGAATTTGCTATATTCATCTGATGGAAAAACAATGTCTCTGGTATTTCTGGGTTTCACAGAAGTATCTTCATTACTGATACTTGAATTTACAGAATTATTTGCAGAAAAGTTTTGAATAATTTCCATAAAAGGACTTGGCTAATGGTGTTGGCCCTGCAAACAGTGGAGGTTCTGCTAATCCCAATTTACTGTTTACATATTAGCAACTCATTTTGTCACAATACATGACAGGTAATCTGACATCTGTATAGGTTACCCACAGTATGAAGAAAGGAGTTGGATCCCAGTTCAAATAATAAGATGTTAACCCTTTCAGTAGTGCAGGCTGGCTGGCTGATAAACAAAGATTGTTTCTAGGGGCATATCAGAACATTAAATACTCACTCTGATCCTTGCTTGTGCTCTTGGTGACACTGACTTCAGGTTAGTAGGGCTCCCCTATCTTGTGGAGTTCCTGTTGACACCGGCACCCCTGACTCAACATAACTGACTGCAGTCTCCTCTATCACCATGAAAGAGAACAGCTGGAACTCCAAACAAATGCTTAGACCCTGAAGATGAAATACAACACACTCTCCCTGTCCTAATAATAATTCCTTTGGGATGTGCGCTTGTTAAAAGATCAACTTCCACTGACTAAACTTTAGACCAACAACTCACCATAGAACGGATTTCTGGATGCACTTGCTAGATGCAAAATCCACCAAAGCACAAGCTGCAGACGCCTGAACTCATGGACTTAGCAGAGATGCAGAGAACTTTGTGACACGTTCATTTCCAGTGCCCTCAGTTACGCAGTAAGCCGTATTAAAGAACAGGTCCCAGAGTATGAGTGTTGTTAACAGTTAGAGAATACAAGGAGTATGGAATCAAACAGGGATAAAAACGTGTCCTTCCTTATCAGATTCATCACATTATCACTGTGCTTTATACCAGAGATAAGATAAGCTACCTACTTGAGCAGCAAGCTGACCGAGAGGTGCCTATGGAACTGGCACAGAGGGAGACACAACACATGCAAACTGCCTTCAGAAACAAAAAGCTCGAAACCCCAACACCATGAGTTTGAATAATGAATAAACCCACAATGCAGTGGCCATTCTGGCCAAAGTAGGGATTCAAGCTTTCTTTAAAAGGTTGAATTTTTAAAACTAAGAACTAAAATACCAAATTAAAACTCAAACTCTTAAAAATACCTCAGCATTGATCTAGTAGGCTCCAGGATGCCGATATGAAGGAGAGGTGTGATGTGACCACTGAGATATATGTAAAATACGTCAAAATTCTGCCCACAGTCCCTGTTAGCTCCCATTTATGTCATCTGTTATTTGCATAGAAAGTGTGAACTGCCTAAGAAAATTAATTGTGAGCTGCAATAAGGTAACAATTCTCTTTCTGAAAATCCTAACGTGTGCATAGATAAAGATATACTCACTCTAGTCTCTTATGAAATCTATTCAAACACAAACTTTAAAAAAACCCTAGGGCTTCCTTATTCATCAAAAACACTTTATTCCGTATTTGAAGGTAAGAAAATTATTAAGTACGTGAAGGACACCTACGTAAACTATAAGCTATTGCTCAGTCACCCACATTTGGTTTTGAGTTGTATTCTACTTAGACACGCCAGGGAGTAGGTGAGATGTGGTCTGGGTATTTTATTCACATGCCAAACAACACCTCTTTGGAATTACTGCACAACCATATAATGAGCGCATTGGTTTTTAGAAGCTTTACAGACACTTGACAAAACTTCATTAGAAATTTTCATTATTATGTTTCAGTCTGATTTTCTATCAACAGTCTCTCTAACCAGGCGCACATGGTGTACATTATCAGTATTTATGACGACGAAAATTTCCAGTACTCCTGCTGGAATATTGCACCAAGCATACATTTTGCCGCTTTGTGTACCACAAATTAAGTTGTAAGTCTCTATTGGTTTAAAACACAGAATCTTCAACTCCACTATGAATTCCAGGATAATCACCTAAGTAGTCCTGCTGCAGAACTGAGAAATGCCAAACCTTTACAACCTTCCTGTTCAGTGTGTGTCTCTCTAAATCAGTATAAACTCTGGCCTTTTTCTTGTGAGCAGCCAGGAGCCAGTGGGACCTCAGAGGTGTTTCAGAGATCAGAGGAAGATCAATGAAAATTATGTTACTGTAGTGAGAAAAGGTTGGTTTGCAGTCTGTGCCCCATCTACTGCTATTCACTCCCCATACCCGCAGATTACATAAGAAAAAGGAAGGGAACAGAAGAGAGGACTACAATCTAGAAGTTCCCTTCCCACTGGGGAATATGCTGCCTGGGAGACAGCTTGCCTGGCAGAACAGAATCTGAGATACCATGCTAAATGCTTGGGATCACTTGGTCAGTGTAAATTGCTGGGGTTAACCAAAGCTACAAGCCCCAGAGAATCGGTGAAGAATGTAACCTCGGAGGTTGTAAGAGTAGAGGTGTTGTTCAGACTCTATATGAATCTTCATATTCGCTACTCAATAACATGCATTAAGGCACTGGATGGCATATATTTCTTTTTGGGGAAAGTGGAATGTATTTATTGCTGATGAGGTGGAGAAAAGAGTGTTATTTATGTCAAAGAAACAGATGCGAATTAAAGAAAGCCTATGTTTCTCTCTTCAGGACAATTTATTTGTGAATCTGTAAGCCTTATAATTATAAGCACAGTATTGCAGGCACAGGCTGAATGCATTCTGATGAACTCACTTACTGATTATTCAGGAAAAACAAGCCTTGAATGTCATGTCAGTATTGGTAAACTGACAACAAAAGCAGCTTTTCTGTATTTATTTGCAAACTAGCTGACAAACCTATATCACAAGAAATATTACTTGGGATAAAATGCTTTTACAGATGCCAATAAACAAAGAAATACATTCTTTTGGTTTTGATATGGCTGCATGCAAAGTTGAGTGGAGTTATGTAAGAAAACCCTACCATCACAAGCGTGGATGGAAGCATGCTGCTGGTCTTTAAGAAATGTACTGTTCTTGACAGATTGTTTGCCTGAAACCATTGCATTGGAACCATTGCTGCATCGATGCTGAATAACCCATTACTCATTACGTGATTTTGCAGCAAACAAAAGAAATCCAAAACAATTCTTCTCACCACTAACTTTTTAGGCAAATGATGTTTTACAGCACATGCCAGTGGGTTTCAGAATATAGATGTTCCTTATGCACAGAATTTTGTTCCAAGTGTCCCAGCTAATGCTGATCATGAATTCTAGTAGATACTTGCTCTGTTATGGGACAAAATATAACTATCGCAACTCTGTTAAACAAGAAAACGCAGCAGAAATGTGTTTTGCAGAGCCAAAGCACTGATTTCATGGAAAATTTTCTTGACATTTGGATAAAAGGATTTCTATTTTCAAACGGGCATAGCATGGCTCAGGAAGTGCTGCAAAAGTATCTACAACTGAAATTATCTTATTAGTATGGGAAAAGCAGCCAGAAATAATTTTTCTCTGTCCTATGGTGAAACATTCTCCGATGAATCATCTTGCAGCTGCTCAGTCAGAGGTGTGAGCTGACAAGAGAAGAAAAACTGATTGAAGTTCTGCTTGGCCAGTGGCTATGGTGTATCAGTGGGCTATATGGAACATTAACAGCGCTAATGAAGTCCTGTTTGATGCTGTACTAGAAAGGCATGAAAAATGAAATATTACTCTATAGAAGGAAGTTACTGAAAGGCTTTATATTTTCACTTATGAAAAAAATTAAACAAAATGTTTAAGTACAATGAAAGAAGGGATGTATTTTTTTCAATGGCAGGTGATGACACTTTTAAGCAAATAGACAAAACACATCTTATTCTGAGTATGCAAGTCCCACTCTTTAACTGGCTATATGAATCTGTAGCAAAGTTGGAGGGGAAGAAGAAAAAAAAAGAAAACAAGGGAAAGTATCCCCATCAGGAAGGAAAATAGAGTCTCATATGTGTGATGGGACAGAGCAAACGGACTCATCCTGGCCCTGCTCCAATTTATGGCAGAACTCCCCTTGACTACCATGGAGGTGGCATTTTCTCTATTTTTCTCTTTCTTTTTCAAATAAAGAGCACAATTGCACATACCAAATCTGCCACCCCACTGATATGAGTGGCCAGGTTTGGAAGAGAAAGCAATACTGAGACAGTTGCTGGAAGTAACCTTCACCACAAGCTGGAGAGCAGCTACACAGCTGTACCGTAGCACCGCCTGCTCTGGCTGTACTTCACCCTGTGGGGTTTGCATGGCAGAAGATTTGTGATTTTGGCTCTTGAAGCGCTGTGGCTGGAGAACACACACACCTGTGAGACTGATGAGCCCACAAGCCACCAGGAACCTACCCTATGCCACTCATGGATGCACTCATGGCAATACTGTACACACCACGTTGCCACAAAGGGTAACTGATTATTACAGACTTATGTTGCATATGATTTGATTTTCTCCCGTGCATTTTTCTTAAACTGAAATCAGCCTGCCCGGTTATTTCCATATTTTTTTTACCCATTTTTCAACTGGAAAAAAAAATTTTTTTTTTTTTTTTTTTTCCTAACTGGAGCCCTACTCTAATAAAGTAGACACACAGTCACAGGCATTTTGAAATTAAGTGCTGTATACACCCAGCTCCCTTGACGTGAAAAAAACCTTGCTCTTCCAAATCACCTTTATACCTCAGAATCACTCATTTCCTGAACTGTGGCAACAGCTTCAGCTGTTATACCCTTTGCTCTCTGGGAGACTGAGAAAACTCTACTCCCTGAAGAGTAAAATAAGATCATTAGCAAATTATCCCCTGGTACAGTAAGAAAAAAGGAAAGCTAGCTGTCTGATGAATATTATTAGAGAATTTCTGTATAATAAGAGCTTTTGAAGATTGAAAGTGGTATAAAATTGCCAATTTGAAAGATAGCAGTGCTCTTTCATCCAGAAATAGGACCAAGCTCTCTAATGTGGTCAAGCTGCACTCAACAAAGAACCATAGTGTGGGTGAAGAGGAGGAGGGTTTATACCATTTTATTTTACTCACTTCAAGATTGAAACATTAATCATCAAATCCTCCTCTCAGAAAAGCCTGTATGCCACCATCAAGCACAAAGTTACAGAGACACAGAGCACAACTTAGTCCTAAAAGCCTTTCTTTCGTAAACTGCTTTATCCAGGTCAATACAAACCAAAGCCCCAGTAGCCCTCTCCTGTCAAGAAGGCAACACCACAGATTGGCAGCTGTGAATACTTAGAATTCAGTTATTTCCATCCTGGAAGTTTTTTCTGGGACAGTAAAATACACGGCACTCAGCTAAGACTGCCAATTAATAGAGAATCCCAATTACAATAATCTATCCCAGTGCTAATTGGGTTATTATGACTGGATATATTTATAAAGATTTATAAAGATTAATGAGCAGCCAGCAACTTCCATAACATTCAGTCACTACTGACTTAGGCTAAATTTGAGGTCTCATTTCAAAGGTAACAGCTTTTCCAGCCTAATGCTAACCTCCAGAGCCACCCACATCCCAGCCCCACACAGAGTATAAATAAAGTGCAAACACTGAAAGAAAAATAATTTCAGAAACAGATCACTGAAAAAGTGGTTTAGGGGACTATGAAGCTGCTTAAAAAGATAAATCTTCAATGGTTTTATTTTTTCATGGGTACATTTAGAACAGTCAGACTCTGATATGTCTTTTCATATGTCAATACATTTTCAAGGATGTTATGTCTGGCTTGGACATAAAAGACTATGTCCCAACTATTCAGACTTATGCTTAGATAACAGAATGCCCAGTAGGATTAAGATAGTATCTGAGTTATCTGATTTTAGTAAATACGTATGCAAGGGGGAAAAGGCCTTATTTAGTAGGACAAAATGAAAGTTCACTGTACTGCATAAAGTATCTGCTGTGAAAACTCAGTTTTCTGGAGCGGCTTTGAAAAGAGTTCATTATCTCTACTGCAAGTTCTAGAGTCCCATCTCTCGCATTTAAGAAGAGAAAAGTGTTTGTGTTGGTTTTCATGTGACATCAGATTTCTAATATGATGATACTTGAGAAGACCTTGCTGTTCAATCGGACCTTTGTTTTTACATCTTACGCAAAAAACAGGTCCCAGTGGAGAAATATGAGAGCCTGAAACTAGTTCAATATACTAGAACTAGCTTGTTAAAACAAAGTATCATCTTTTGGGATTCCCATCCCACTACATAGCCATATATCACGTGCATATAAATATCATACAGAGGAATAAAAAAAGAATCCAGAAGCTGAGACTGCTGAAATAACCCAGGAAGATATCAGTTATGCCAGGAAACCAAAGTTGTTTAGAATGCTTTTTAAATCTATTTTGTAAAGTCTGATCAGCTTCTTTCTTCTAACACTGCTGCTGATTCCCAAAGGAACTTTCTTCCTTGGTCAATAAAAGTCCTAGAGCCTGATTTTGTTTACAATCTTACTATGATTTGTTCAGCTTCCTGTAACTCTTTAAAGATATGATATAATGTCGTGAGTACTAAGACCTGCTTTTCACTGTGTGGGTTCTCACATCCAAGTTTTCAATAAACCATAGAATATTCTTGAGTTTAACTTCATTTGCCTCCCAACATTTCATTCAGTTACAAGTTTAAATCATGAAGGGCCAGATTACAGCTGGCCTGTGGGTCACAGCAAAGAGAAGAGTCACTCATCATTTCACCCTAGCATAACGTAATTCTGTGAGCAAAAGGACTTTCTCGACATAGCATTAGAAACATCAGTTATCCCAGATGCAGCCTTCAGAGAACAGTGAAGACCATGGCCTTTCCTCTCCCTGCTCCCCTGGATAATGAATTAGGCCTGTGTCAGAAAAAAAATGCATTTTGTGTGCCTTTGGAGCTGCTGCTTCTATCCCTACACCTCCCAGATCTAGCAGAAATTCTAGCTGAGTCACCTTAAAACCATAATCTAGCTCAAAGGGCAGGAAACTAGAGCTGGGGCTATAAATGTCACATTAAAAATTGCTTCAACAGGTTGAGTCAGTGCTGCAGATATGTTCTTTGCTAAAAATTTCCAACTGTCATGTTGCTCAAAAAAACTAACTATTGTTAAAACAGGTCTTTTTTTTTTAAATCCTAGCAAGAGCATGATTGCATTTTTTAAAGTACTCTGTCCATGGAAAACTAATTTAGTTCCATTAATGAAAAGGAAGCAAAATGTGATTGAGGATGTAATACGGAATTATAGTTCATTAATTCTTCAAGTATGTAATTTTCCAGACTCCTGATCCCCCATTGATTTCTGCACACCCCCATAGGTCCTGCTAAATGCCAGCAAAAAGAAATTCAATCGTGTTGTTATTTCATGTGTGGCAGTGGCGGCGCTCCAAAATTAGATAGAAATGTTATGAAAGGGAATTTTCCACTGACTGCTTCACCATGCAGGCCTGTTAACAATTCTTTGTTGTCAAAAATTGATCAATCACAGACCCCACCGATAACTGAAACTATGACAGTCTCTCATTACACACCCAATATCATCAAATAAGGTGACATTTGTAACAATTGAATATGATAATTCAGAACACCTAATTAGCCATGATGAACTAGGTGCATCCATGAATAGTGAAAAAAAAAAAGAATATATTTTTCAACAAGATTCTGTGAAACCAATTGTGCCAATCCCCATTAGAAAGATTAATTGAGAGGTCCTGGGCCTCTATTTCTAGTCATTCGACACAGATGTGATTTTGCATTCACTTCGTCCATCATCCTCAGTACAGCACCTCATCTTAACTGTAACACATGCTTCTGTTTCCTCGTTAGCCCTCTCGTAAAAAAGAAAAGTAATTATTTTCTTCAAGATAGCAAAAGCACTGACAAACCCATTTTAAATACCTACCAGTGTTTGACAGTTACGTAGCTCCGTTTGCACATTAGAAACAGGACTAACACAGTGGTGCTATCACTACATGTGTCAGTTACTGGGTAATAGTAGCCATGTCCTAAGCAAAAGAGAACTAATTTGTCTGAAAAGAGAAGGGCTAGTTTGGCCAGCTGTTACCTCTTTTCTAAGGGGTGGGAAGGAAGGCTTTACTTGCACAGTGTACTGACCAAAGACCTTGAGTTTCCTCAAGTGAGGAGTCAAGTCAGTCATAACCATGAGTTACGACTTTCACATATATGAGTCAAGGATGCAACCAGCACATTCTCAGCTTAGTCTGGGTTCAGCTTTGCAAAAAGCTGTTTCGGATCAGCTCTGGTATGAATTACAGTCAATTTCCAAGTATTTAGTTCAGAGGTCACTTAAGGAAAACAAACAAAAGAACCCACAAAGCAACTCAAAGTTTTGGCTAGGAACTGATTTGACACCCTGATTTGAACTCGGCCTTCTGCTATGGTCTTCTACCCTTTGGTCGGGGTTTCATGCACATTGTATGTGTGCTTAAGTTTAAAACTCCTTGCCTACATTTTCTTACCAGTGACTTTCTACCATGACTCTCAGTCCATACACCAGTGATCATTAATTTACATTGTTGCTCCTAAGTATAAACGCATGAAGAGGTTGTACAAAATTGCTGAAGCACGGAAAAGGAAAAAAACCACACAATTCTTTTGCTTGGGCTATAAACATATCATTGGCATGTATCTGCAGAGACTGCAGACTCCCTCATGTCGACAGCAAGACGAAGGGCTCCATAGGGATATGGGGCAATGACTGGCAGTGTTATAGATTTTAATTCCACTAATAGTTGAATGGCTCGTAATTCATACAAGAGAGAGCTTACAGTGAGTGATGAAGGTCATCCCTATCTCCCTTATATAACAGAAGAAAATTCTATTATAATGCTGCCCAGCTGTACTATTCACATTCTATTTATAGCCCACTGTATTTTAAGAACCTAATTGAAATTTTAGTTTTCATGTTCAGTAAAGAAGGTTCTTTCCCGTAGCAAATAATAGCCAAGTAGTGGATGCATTTTTAACAAACAACAAAAAATCTTGTCTCCTCAAAGCTCTTTTGCAGCACTGTCCTTTCCTGGTTTCTCTTTTTATTTTTTTAAGCTGCTACATATAGGATTGTAGCCTTGCAACAAGCTAAAGAAAATATAAAAAGATAAGTACTAGTATTTGGCTCTTCAGCAGAGAAAAAAATCTTTTGTTATTTAAAACTGACAAGGACTGTGAGGAGGAAAGAAATAATATGGACCCAAGAAGCTCTGTTAGGCAAGGAAAATGAAGGGAGAAAAAGACACAGAAGGATGAAGCAGCAAAGCACCTTAAGCTACAAAACAGGAAGGGTGAGTTAAGTAGGGTTCATGCCTAAATCCAGAATACTCGCCAGACTCCATATGGGCATTTTTGCTTAATTTCTGTCAAAGATTTACTTTGTGAATAAATATAAGTAAACAAGTAAAGCAAAGTAAAACTTCCCACGCTTCTGAAGTCACCAGCCCTTGTCTCACTGCTCATTTTAAGCTTATTTTTCATATCTGAGAAAAATTCAGGTGATAACAGGGATTAGGATGACCTCCCTTCCAAACACTGCAGCCAAGCAAAAAGCATCTCATCCACAGAACCCCGGCTTTCCTCTTGGCTTGCTGCAGATCTCATTTGTTTACCCTCATAGACAACTTTTAAACCTTTTCCTGTAATTTAATGAGCTAGCAATTTTAGAATACATCCTTTCTAAAAGTCAAATGAAAAGCATTTTCTTAGGTTTTATGAATTGGCTACACTTCCCACAGAAAAAATATGATATAAAACCCACCATGTCTTCTCTCAGATATTGACGTCTTTGAACAGAGGAGCAAGGGATGTAGAAATGAGATGACCTTTATTTTATCTGGACTTTTGCCACTGCCTTCTTATATAAACCTTGTCACCTACTCAACTTTCCCCATATGTCTCGATTTCCACATCTGTAAAATGGGGAGAAAGTGCTTTTACCAGCTTTCTTTTTTTTTGTACATAAAGAACACTGGGTGAAGAATTTTAAGTAACAGCGCTGATTTGGTAACTACCACATGTGACAATGCCAAGGCATGGTTTGGGGAACAGTAACACACCGGGGAACAGGAACTACAGAAGAGACCAACGTGTTTTGGGGAGAGGGGAGAGGAAGAGCACTGAGCCGTAGAGATGAATAGAGATGAAAGCGGCACCCCCTGCCTTTACTCCCCTGCCTGTTTTATTTGGTAGCACAGGCAGATCACAGAAGGCACAGAGACATTCACTGACAGTAATTTAGGTCTTGCATATATTTTTTTACAAGCAGATCTCACAGTGTAGACCACAAGTGGTGTTTTTCGTAGAAAGATAATAGTCTCCTGTACAGTTCTGCTGCACTCTAAGGATCTTTAATTTTTATGGATATTTGAAAGAGTGGTGGAATACAGCACCAGCACATGTAATTGACTTCATGTTATTATATATGTTCAGGGGAAATATTTAAGGAGAGGGAGGGGTAGTAAGTTACTTTGTACACCAGGACAACAATTTTCATAGTCTCACTTACAAACAGCTTATCTATATGGGTTGCCATGTTTGCAACCCATCTGCTGGCTCCATATGTCTATTTTTCTGTAGCCTGAATTACCACTTGGAGCATTGTTTAAATAGAGCATTCCTTGCAGGAAATGCTCATTCTCCAGGGGTTAGATGAACGCCTCTCTACTACAGTTTCTGGGACTGCCAATCATACTTTCTTTTTCTGTTTTGAAATTCCTTGTAATAGTAAATATGAAGACTTGGCTTTTACTGGCACATAGTTAGCTGAAGTTTGATTGAAGTATTAATTATAATAACAATTAAACCAATACTCATTAATTCTTTGCTAGATTTTTATTGGTATTGTGGAATATGCAGTACTACTTCTCTTCTCAGCAACAGTCCTTTCTGAATTGAAAGTTAGTCTTAAGCTGGAAACATCACATGTCCAAGACTCATAAGCTTATTTATGACTAAAATCCCTCAAATCCCTTAATTTTTTTCCTAGGGGGGAAAAAAAAAGACTCATGCAATGGTTCTTGGAGAAGAGTTTCAGCAGAAACTCTGTGCTAGAGTTTCTTGTTCTTCTCTCTGAGAGGATCTTCCAAATTCTTTTGGGCTGGGAGAGGAAAAAGAAGCTTTAGCCACTTTACACCCTTTATACAAAGTGATGGAGAAATCTCAGACAAATCAAAGGGGGCAGAGAGGTGATGGCAGCCTGGACAACCTGCATTTGTAACTTAATTCCTACCAGATGATTGCTCAGACTGTCCGTAGAGTTTGTAGTTCACAGCCTTCCCAACTGATTAAGATCTCTAACAAAACTGAGGTTGTTCCTCCCGCAGAACGTAATCATTCATGAGCTTTCATCTCATGTCCGGATGAATTTTCAGCCTTCACCTCTTTGTTTGAGCAGATTTGTTTTAGAGGGAGTGAGGGACATGCCCTTTGCCACTTACAATCCCTGGGAGCAAAGCTACTATGGCATCATGCATTCCACGTGCTCTCCCCTGCCTCCACAGGACTTCAGCTTTAAAGAATAAGCCAGTTAAAAGAGAGGCACAGTCAGGAGAGTTAAAACCTTTGCTTCTACTTAGTTTCTGCCAGTGTTTGCTCTTGTCTGTCTGCTTATGCTCATAAGAGCAACTGAAGTCCAATTAAAAAAGTGGAGATTGTAGCATTTGCCTCTTTAGTGCCCAGCTTACCTTAAGATGTAATATATCAAATGCTTTGCAGTGACTTTAGACTTAGGCAAAGTCAACATATTTTTCATGAACTCATTTAACTAGCTTAGAAATATTCATCACACTTGAGATCCTTATGGGGGTAAAGCCTCTTTTGAAATCAACCCTATCTTGACTTTTTTCAAACCATGGTACACCTGTTAATTCTAAAGGTACAAGCATTAGTAGCAACTTGCTTTATTTTTACGCATGTTGGACTGGGCAGCTATTCACCTAGAATACTAATTAGTTGTGGAGCAGGCAGATGATTTATGAATAAAGCTATGAACACATCGTATGTCGTAGTTCCTTCAGCTAGACTCTAACTTAATAGGATTCCTGCTTACCCAAGGCCTGACTTCAGAATTATTTTAAGGAGGGCATGCTTTGTGGTCCTTGTTTTTCTTAGGGTTGGTCAGAGGCACCAAAATGGTCTTGACCATCAATGGCAAACAGTCATTTTTTACATTAGTACAAATCAACATTTTAGAATGACTCATTATAACTTGTTATTATTGTTCCTTAACAGAAATAAACAAGAGAACTTGGATCACATGCAAAGGCAGCTCATTAAAAGCACATACCCCTGTATGCCAAGAGAACTGTATTAATTTATATCAGTGGAATGCAAGGCCCAGGATTGGTGAGAGGAAAGCATGAGAAGATCAGTTAGGAAAACAGTTATTTTTATCAAGTTTGCCTAGAAACCAAAACAGATAGGGAGTATGGTTAAAAAAAAAGAAAAAGAAAAGACAAAATAGTCATTAATTTTGAATTACTGGTAGAGAGTTCAAAAAGGTAATACTCTGTACTTTTCATAAAATACCTTTGGCTGACTACAGGAGGCCATAACTAAGGAAAATATACCATTTCATCAGCAGAACACTACAGGACTTTCAGTACCAGCTTTTCAGTAACATCCATACAGCTTCAAGCTGTGAGGTACAGAAAAAATCCCCCCTCACCCCGCTCAGTCTCGGGGAGCTGAAAATGCACAAATATCCAGTCCATCATTTGTTTGCTTTCTTTACCTCCCCTGTTTCACCACACGTATCGTATGAACAAAGCTCCTGACCAGAACAGAAGTTGTGAAGATGATGGCCCCTAACCTCATGATATTATGTAAAGCATAGCACAGCAGTGCAGGAACAAAAATATAGGAAACAAAAGTTACTTTGCACTCTCTGCTCCAGAGCAGTCAAACAAGATTTTTCAAAGGCTTTCCAGGAAGTTCAGATCTGACAATAAAAATTAGGTCTGTTTGTCTGGAACAGTCACGCCCTATTACTGAGGATATTTCTCCCTATTAATCACCAGTCAGAAGTAGACACAGTACATTGTACCCTAAGCAGCACATCAGAAAACTATACTAACCAAGCAAAATAATGCAGAAGCCTGTAAGTAGCACAGAGGTACAAATTCCTGGAATTACTCTTCTCAAAAATTATTAATTTGAAATCAAGACTAGCCAAAAGAAAAAAAAAAAAAGAAAAGACTGGATACTCCTTCCAATTCCCAAAAGGACTTGGGGACACCACCAAGATACCAGACTAGATGGTTCACTGGGGCACAGTTCAGTGTTCAAATCATTGCTCTTAGGCACTATTTGCCTAAAGTAGCTCAGGAGCTAAATTTAATAGCTTTTGCGCTGGGCAACAGGAAAATTACACTGTTGACCATGCAAATGTCGAATTCAGCCTACTACAGCTTTTCCTACAGTAAGACAGCATTTAAGATAAGATAATACAGAGTAAAATGTGGCATCACTAAACACACCAGTTGTATGCATTACCTCAATAAACCAAGGCTAGCTCAAACAACTCTCTTCTTGCCTCTGAAATCAGTAATTGACAAGCAAAATAGCCATCTTGGAGAAGGCCAAGACCGTATCACAGACCACTCATTACCCAGCACATGCAAGCTGGGTAGTGGCTTTATATAGCAAAGATGCAAGTTCTAAAGCAAGATGTTTCAGCATCCTCAGCGAAATCATTACATTATTTTTAGCAGCTGGGTCCTGTCTCCTTCTGCTGAAATGGAAAGTGCAGAAAATATTAATTAAATGCAGGTGCATGCAGCAATTCAGAAGTGCTTTCATTTCAGAGATTCAGCTCCTGAGAATAGAAAGTACAGTTAGATATTTACCATTACAAGTTTAAGTTAAACCAGTTTAAACAGGATACGGAGAACTCCGTGGCTCCGTGAGCTAACGCTGGAAAGGCCAAAATTCCCAACCCAACATGCCACACACCAAAACTTCCACAGGGCAGGAAGCCAGGAGTCTTGCCAAGGAAATGGGGAGCACTTGGAAGGACTCAAGGAGGCCAAATGGCAGTGACGCCCTAGGGTTAGGGCGTGCAGGCAGCTAAGTCCAGTGATGAGCTGGGCACATCAGCTCCAGCATCCCTCCTCCCTCATGTCCCACAGCCGGAGCTCCAGGTTACACAGGGACCTGACACCGCAGCTGCGGGGCGAAAGCAGCATGTAGCCCAGCATGCAGGCTGGATCTCAACTGCTTGCAAGCCACAATTTGGCTTCTTTAGGGTTTTGTCCTGGGTGATTTTTTTTTTTGGCTTGCACCAAGGGAAAAGT
This sequence comes from Pluvialis apricaria, assembly GCA_017639485.1. Classification (NCBI taxonomy): domain Eukaryota; kingdom Metazoa; phylum Chordata; class Aves; order Charadriiformes; family Charadriidae; genus Pluvialis; species Pluvialis apricaria. The sequence continues at coordinate 188,411,498 of CM030007.1, read as the reverse complement.
TTTGAATAGCCAACGAACTTTGAAAATTACTGAAGTTGAAATGCCAGACTTGAGTGACTCCAAAACGGCTGACTTCCAGAATATGATAAATTCCTCATTCACTGTGCGCTGGGATCTATTACAATATTTTACACTGCAAATCATGCTCAAATACTATTTGTTTCTTAAAAGTTTATCCAGGCTCTATAGATTAACTCAACAGTTTCTTATTTCTGTGAACTGAAGTCAGCCCTTTAATGTAACTAAAACATTTCCTACTGAAAGTATTGTCTAACTTCTAAGCCTCAAACTTGGGAGACTTCCCAAAATTGGGAGCCTGAATTCTCAGGACACCAGGATCCAAGCAAGCCAGGTGGGCTATGAAAACTAATGGGAGCCATCCCTTCTTCCTACAGCTATTGCACTGGACAGTCCACGGCTGTGCTGTCTTGATGTTCGCGCCACCACTTTCCCTGTGCTCCCTTCTTTTGTTTCCTCCTTCATTAAAAAATCCAGCAACCCCTTAAGGATTTCAGAGAATAAAATGATTAACCCTAACATGCTTTCTGCTCAAGGAGTTCATTTCTTATATTCATACATCCCAGCATACAACCGGCTTCCCCTGATTAGACCGCGAACTGTTGAAGGGCACTCCTACTACTCTAGGTTTGTGCAGGACCTTGTATGCTTGTAGCACAAATTTGAGCCTCTTAGTGCTATTGTTGTAAATCCCAATCTGACTATTGGTAATTTAAATCTTCATTGTAAAAATAAAACTGAGCAAATGGCAGATTCCTGAGTTGTGTGAAAAGTTTGACTGTGATACTTGCATAGCTTACAGGGAGTTTTCATTAGACTGGGGCCAAGATTTTTTAAGAGTTCTGCCAAAAGTAATTCCAGTTCTTTCTGAATTGGTTCAATGCTCTGTGGACTTCAAATGTCATTTGTGTCACAGCTTTAACTTCAAAGCCTACCTGGCCACAAGCTGATTGTGGTTGTTTTAGCTGAACACCAGGGATCAAGGGCTTAAATGGAAGCAGTTCTCTTGTGATGCTAAAAGTACCAAAATACTTCATTTTTGCAAAATCAGCAAAGTTAACGAGCTTTCTGGTTACTTTGACAAAGCCTTCTATTCCAATACCAGTAAAATTATTTTCCGAATAACTGGGGTATCAGAATTAAAAGATTTTCACAAGCTTCCTTTGGAACAGGAATAATAATAGTCTTCAATAATCTGAAGCCTGCTATTTTTATGGTCAGTGCACTTGAACAAATTAATTTGGATTTGCTGAAAAGAGCAACAGTTATGCATGTTAATTATTTAGCTTATATAGGAAGTGGCACAAAACTCTAAAGAGATCTGGTCTGTAACAATTATTTACTCAAATCACTTGTCTGAGTTGTATTTGAGTATTTTGAACTACAAATGTTAAGCACAAAGTTGCAAAAATTTGTTTTAGCAACATCCATTTTTTTGTCCTTCTCCATGAAGTACTCACAACACTTACTCTATTTTTTGTTTGAGCTTTCCATACGTGGAAAAAAAAAAAAGGGAAAAAATACAGAGAAGAACCAAATAATATATTTTCCTTGGATTTGGCTATTTCTGATAAGAGATCAGATAAGAGAGGGTGATCTCACATACGTGATGCTCACCATTTTTTTCATAAATTCAGATACACATTTAATTAACCCAAGTGTTAGTAATAACGTGTTGCTGAATGAATCTGTAACTTAAACTTTTTCTCAACAATTCCTTTCAAAGCTAACAGCTTTGTGTGCCAGTTTATTTTCAGCAGTTTGCCATGGACTGTTTAATAACAGCTGGACATGATTCCCGTGATATCCAAGGAAAGTTTATTAGGAAATGCAAGTTTCAGCCAATCATCCATAAAAAAGCCATATACTTCCAGCCAACCTGTTAACAAAAACTACATCAAAACACTACTAGCAGTGAAACTGTGATATTTGATCTCAGGCATAATTAAAAGCGGTCCAGGGGAATACTCAAAGCACAAAATGAGTGTGGGAACTCAAAAAAAGAAGCTGACAAGCTGCAAAAATGCAGTAATCTTGTATACATGCAGATACGCATATATAGTAGGAGAAGAAATCCACTCTTAAAGCTCTGTCATAAATTAAAGGGGAGTTACAGTAACATCAAGCAGACCTAACAAAGTCATCCTGTGCTGGATTCTAAAATAAAACAAAACACTTTTCAAATACAATTTAAGACAGCATTTAAAAATGCCCATTGAAGAATTCATCATTTTACAATCAAACACAACAGTATTACAGCAGGTATTTTGAAAAAGTTTAATAGGCACAAATATTTTCAGATTCACTTGGTAGTCTCAGCTCTCTACACTGCAGAAGGCTGCTCTACTGGGTTAAATACTACCGTGCATTTTAAGACTTGAAAATCTTTTAGCACATAAACCCCACCTCCCTAAGCCAACAAATGCATCCCCAACATTAACGATACCTCAACCCACATCCTTTAGGAAGAGAAATAGGAATTCTCCCACGTCTCATTTTTATGTCCTATTACCAATTCAAAAAATGGTGCTGGAGGTTGATATAACTGCACATGATTCTTACATATGCTTCCTCATTGCACTGATCCATTTCCACAGGGCATGGGCCGTGATTAATCTAAAAGGTTTCCAACAGATCACTCTGAGGTGTGGCAATAGCTCTGTTAACTGCAAGGCACTCCACAGTGAATAGCTCTTCTCAAGGAAATACCTGACTAGAAGAAATAGTTAATTCTCCTTCTTACATTTCTGAGACAGATGTGGTGGAGGACAATCAATATCTAAATAAATTGGAAAAAACACAGGTTGATCAAACCTGTTGGGATGCACCCAGGAGTGTTAAGGGAGCTGGCTGATGTCATAGTGAGGCCAATCTCAATTATCTTTGAAAGGTCACAGTATCACAGTATCGTCAGGGTTGGAAGGGACCTCTGGAGATCATCTAAGTCCAACCCCCCTGCCACAGCAGGGACACCTACAGCACATTGCACAGGACAGCGTCCAGGCGAGTTTTGAATGTCTCCAGTGTGGGAGACTCCACCACCTCTCTGGGCAGCCTGTTCCAGTGCTCTGCCACCCTCAAAGTAAAGAAGTTCCTCCTCATGTTAAGATGGAACTTCCTGTGCTCCAGTTTGTGCCCGTTACCTCTAGTCCTATCACTGGGCACAACTGAAAAAAGGCTATTCTCATCTGCCTGGCACCCTCCCCTTAAGTACTTACAAGTATTGATAAGATCCCCCCTGAGTCTTCTTTTTTCTAGATTAAAAAGCCCCAAGTCCCTGAGCCTTTCCTCATAAGAAAGATGTTCCAGTCCCCTAATCATCTTTGTAGCCCTTTGCTGGACCCTCTCCAGCAGTTCCCTGTCCTTCTTGATCTGGGGAGCCCAGAACTGGACACAATACTCCAGATGCGGCCTCACCAGGGCAGAGCAGAGGGGGAGGATGACCTCCCTCGACCTGCTGGCCACACTCTTCTTGATACACCCCAGGATGCCATTGGCCTTCTTGGCCACCAGGGCACATTGCTGGCTCATGGTCATCCTGTTGTCCACCAGGACTCCCGGGTCCCTTTCCACAGAGCTGCTCTCCAGGAGGTCAGCCCCCAACCTGTACTGATGCATGGGGTTATTCCTCCCCAGATGCAGTACCCTACACTTGCCTTTATTGAACCTCATCAGGTTTTTTTCTGCCCAACTCTCCAGCCTGTCCAGGTCACGCTGTATGGCAGCACAGCCTTCCAGCGTGTCAGCCACCCCTCCCAGTTTTGTGTCATCAGCAAACTTGCTGATGGAACACTCTATCCCTTCATCCAGGTCATTGATGAATGTATTGAACAGGACTGGACCCAGTACTGACCCCTGAGGGACACCACTTGTTACTGGCTTCCAACTGGACTCTGCACCACTAAACACAACCCTCTGAGCTCTATCTGTCAGCCACTGTTCAATCCACCCCACTGTCCATTCATCTAACCCATACTTCCTAAGCTTGTCTGTGAGGATGATGTGGGAGACAGTGTCAAAAGCCTTGCTGAAGTCAAGGTAGACAACATCCACTGCCCTCCCTTCATCCACCCATCCAGTCATGCCATCATAGAAGGCTATCAGATTAGTCAGACATGACTTCCCTTTGGTGAATCCATGTTGACTACTTCTGAGAACCTTCTTTTCCTCCAGATGCTTGGAGATGACCCCCAGAATGAGCTGTTCCATCATCTTTCCAGGGATGGAGGTGAGGCTGACCGGCCTGTAGTTTCCCGGGTCATCCTTCTTGCCCTTTTTAAAGACTGGAGTGACATTGGCTTTCCTCCAGTCCTCAGGCACCTCTCCTGTTCTCCAGGACCTTTCAAAGATGATGGAGAGTGGCCCAGCAATGACTTCTGCTAGCTCCCTCAGTCATGGTGACTGAGTGAAGCTCCTGAGAACTGGAAGAAAGCAAATGTCCCTCCTGCCTTTGAGAAGAGCAAGGATCCAGGGAACTACAGATCAGTCAGCCTCATCTCTATACCTGGGAAGCTGATAGTATCCTGCTGGATACCATTTCCAAACATATTAAGGACAAGAAGGTGACTGGGAATAGTCAGCATTGATTTATGAAGAGGAAATCATGCCTGACCAACCTGACAGCCTTCTAAAATACAATGACTAGGTTGGTGAATGGGAGGAGAGCAGTGGGTATTGTTTATCTTGACTTTAATAAGGCTTTTGATGCTCTCATAACACCCTCAGACAAGCTAAAAAATGCAGGCTAAATAAATGGACAGTGAGGTGGACTTAAAACCTGCTGAATGGCTGGGCTCAGAAGGCTGTGATCAGCCATATGACATCCAGTTGGAGGCTAGTCACTCAGCAGTGTATGCCTGGATAAATACTGGGTACTGGGCCAGTACTGTTTAACATCTGGACAATAAGGCAGAGTGTCCCTTCAGCACATTTGCAGATGACACAAAATTTGAAGGAGATGTTGCTACACCAGGTAGTTGTGCTGCCATTTAGAGGGACCTCAATAAGCTGGAGAAATTGGCCAACGGGAATGTCATCAAGTTCAGAGGGAAATGCCAAGTCCTACAGCTATTAAGGAACAACCCCAGGCACCAGTACAGCTTGGGGACCGGCCAGTAGGAAAGCAGCTTTGCAGTAAAGGATCTGGAGGTCCTGGTGGACACTAAGTTGAACACGAGCCAGCAACGTGCCCTTGCAGCAAAGAAGGCCAACAGCCTCCTGGGCTGCTTTAGGAAGAGCGCTTGCCAGCAGGTCAAGGGAGGTGATCCTTCCCCTCTATTTCATGCTGTTGAGATCATATTTGGGGTGCTGGGTCCAGTGCTGGGCTCCCCCACACAAGAGAGACATGGAGCAAATCCAGCACTGTGCTGTGAAGATGACTAAGGGACCAGAGCATGTGTCATACAAGGAGAGGCTGATAGACCTGAGATGTTCAGCCTGGAAATGAAAAGGCTGAGGGGGATCTTATCAATGTGTATAAATACCTGACAGTGTTGGGGGAAGCCAGACACTTCTCAGTCATGCCCAGGAAAGGGACTAGGGGCATGAGAAATTGCATTTGAACTTAATGAAAAGAATTTTTATTTTACTGTGAGGGTGATTGAACACGAATTGGTTGCCCAGAGAGCTTGTGGAGCTCCAAATCCAACTGGATGCAGTCCTGAGAAACCAGCTCTGTTGGAGCCTGCTCTGAGCAGGGGGATTAGGCAAGATGATCTCCAGAGGTCCCTTCCAACCCCATCCGTTCTATGATTCTGAGAAATTATTTAAACAGAGCTATTAAACTACCTTTTACAGAAGGAAACAGTAAGAACTGGTGATTGTATTTTCTAGGTTATTGCTGGGATGTGGATTCAATCTCCTGTTAATTAATTCATAGATTCAGCAGCTGCTGATGATTTCTATACAACTGCATGTTTTATTTTAAGTGAAAAATGCCAATATTCTTCAATAAGCAGTTTTTAAATATACGTAGCATAAACAGAAAAAAAGTAACGTGATTTAAAAATAGATCTGGCATCTTTACATCAATCCTCCTCCTTCCTTGTATGTGATCGCAACTAAAGATGTCTGCCTGGAAAAGATTACATCACCTTTGTAGATAAAGTGACTGTTCAAAAAGGGAAGCTTCCAGCATAAATTATTTGTAGTATGAATGTCTTGCATCACTTCAAGCCTAACAAGAAGTACCCTCAGGAAACTGTTGCAACAGTGGGAGTGAATATGTACTGTCTGAAGCTCAGGTTTTCTTTTACGGCTGTATAAGGCATCATGTTTCTGACAACGCAGTCTCAGAACAAACCAGCTTTTGCTCTTTATCAACAGAATAGCTCTTCCATTTGCTACTCTGATGGTATTTCAGACTGTATGTTTCAAAGCCATCTGCAAGTAGATTACAATCCTACTCTTTCACATTAATACCCAAATGAGGTGACCAGACCTGTACCCCTGTGGCTGTTCTCTAGTGGTACGTATTTCAACAGTAAGAAAAAATATGATATCCAGTGGAGGTCCACCAGGACAGAGGGGCTTCTCCTTGCAAAGCTGACCTGTGAAACTGGTTGGGGGCTGGCAAAGTGGCTCCAAATCACAACAACAGTATCACTAGCTCTGAGATACCAAGTGAAAACTACTGTACTAGCCTTTGAGACCAGATACTCAGAAAGGCATTCAGATCTTGTCCAGGTCTCTGCCTGCCCTCCTATATGCTTCCTGAAGGGCAGCAAGGACAGGCAGTTAGGCCAGCAGCCTGGCTGCTTTCAAAGGATATTTGGGGCTGAATGCACATAAGCTAACTTAGGTTAGGTTAGCATAAGGTGCCTGAACTTTCTCAATTGGGAACAGAGTGTTCTTGGGTTCTCCCCTAAAGAAGTAAGCAGAGAGAGGACTTCCAGGGGTAATTCAGAAAAGCCAGTAAGATCTCTCTTTTATAGAGGCTATTAATATTGACTATACAAGAAGACTAAAGCAAATATACTTCTAGTCTACACACTTCAGATAGGAGTATAAAGCTGGAAAAGATGAATGTGGGCCTTGAAACTATACATGTTATAATAAGTTGATAATAGCAGAATGTTACAAGGAGCATATAAGACAAATATTACTAAAACAAAGGAACTGTTTTAATACTTGAGCATTATCTTATACACAATTTGTTCCAAGCAAAAACACAACGCTGTTACATTGAAGAGACTTCAGTATCCTGTACCATGTTATTTTCAGTCTGTGAAACAGCAAGGAATACTTGAAATCTTGCTCTTTTGACATTTTTCTAGAAATAGATGAACAATCAGGATAGTGCTTTTCACACAGCGTCCCTCTTGTGCACTGTGGTAATATCCGCTCAAATACAGAAGAATGAAAACAATCACATTTCTCACCTCTCAAATGGACCAGATAATGCAGAATTCAGATCAGTCTGTGTTTTTCATTAAACTGGACATGTTTACAAGTCAGACGAAAGCAATACTTGCTCAAATGACCTCTTTTCCTCAGTTTGGAAGATTTATTGAAGGCAATATAGAACAGCAACAATAGTCAATCATAGGTGGCAGACTGCCCTTTTATTAGGCATACCGAAGCCAATTAATCTAAGCGAGCTTTCTCCCTTTAACTCCTGGAGGCATGTGCGGTTAGAATGCATTTTAAAATTCTGCAGCAATAAATAAAGGTGCTGAAACCATTCATTTGAACTTTGAGAAATTATTTACAGGCACTTGAGATGCTAAGTATTAACATTCTACATACTCTGCTGGGCAATATAATTTGACTATATCCAAGACTCAAAAAATAAAGTTCTAAAACAAGGCTTTGCGGTACTGCCCTCCTCAGGGGTAGCAAGAAGAGAAAGGAATGCCTGCGAAAGGAGGTAAAAGCAGTAGGAACACCGAGACCTGCCTTTAGACTGAGTCAGAACACTGAGATACTCAGAAGTCTTCCAATAAGGTTGCAATGGAAGGTGGGCTACTGAACCAGTCACACATTTACAGGGCAGAAGTAAACAATAATTGGATTTATTTCTAGATGTCAGATTATCTGCCATTTATAGGAGATACCAAAGGCCATTTGAGGTGAAAAGCGAGCCTGTAATAATCTTATTAATTATGAAACATCAAAACCCGAGGTGTCTTAATTCATGTTCTCATTTTTGCAGTTCATGTGCTTCTAATTAGACTGCTGCAATATATTCTCTTGGGAGGCATATACAAAAAGTGAGTAACTTTTTAGTAGCAGCTTCCTCCTACCAGGCACACACTTAAATAATCCTTTATTCTTGGATTACCTCAAACATCCTCCTTGGATTACCTTCATTGTAAATTCAATTATAATCTTACCAGTTTCACAGCTGGGTCCAGTGAAGCCTTGTGGGCAGGCACACACATTGGAAGCAATACAGGCTCCTCCATTCCTACATCCGTCTTTGCAAAAGGCTGCAAAATGCAAAATCAGAATATATGGGTAACAGAACTACGCTCAGCAACCACGCAGGTGGCCACAGGCCGCTGGCAGGCTTGCACGAAACACAGTCCCAGCGGCATGGAGTGCAGAGGCTGCCTTCTCCGAAGAAGAGAGGTCACAAAGAGATGGCTTATGGCCCCCCTGCCTCACTGGCCAGATGGGCTGACAAGCTACAGAAGGAGATTAGAGTAAATCATCTGAAGACAACAGCTCACATATGTGCTCCTTCGCATGCACTGGGAAGCAGTGAAAGGCAGCATCTTCCCCAGGAACAGACTATTCCTAGGGCAGTGCTGGTCTTCTCTGCTGCCCAAATAAAGGCCTGGGCATAAAAGGCACAACTGAGCACTAAATCAGTTGGCTACGTTATTTCTTGATTAAGCAATTAGATTGAAACAATAAAAATAGTAATTTTATCTCGAGGGATTCTGAAGGACTTAAAAACTTCTACCATTTACAGTTTGAAGTCGATCCCTGTATTTGCTCTTTGGCACGCTGCAATCTGAGAAGCTGTGCTCACGTATTTAGGTGTAGCACGCTCCAGATACAGTTCTGAATATGTGTATGCCTTAAAGAGTCCCTTCTGCTGATGCAGAAATGCAACCATCCCTGACAGAAAACGCAGCAGCTGTTAACTGCTCTGATTGTATCCACAATATGGAGCAATGCTTTGGTCACAAGAAACTACAGAAAAAACTGTAGGTGAAACTAGGCAGATGGAGATTATCACCGGTGTAGAGTTCCTCTGGGGCACTGGTCTAGCCCTGTGCTTGTAACCAGCCGCCAGAGATGCCAGGCTTTGGTTTGCGGCTGCTTTGTGTACCAGCACCATTGATGAGGTCTTAAGGCTTATCCGAGAGAGAACATGAGTGTTATTGACTTGAGCTTTCCAACTCTCGGGTTGCAGGCACCAGCCTTGTGGTGTGAGACGCTGGCACTGAGTGAGACATCGAAGCTTCCTGGTGCACGACAACACGGTGCACAGGAGCACGGCTGGCAGCACAATGCATGAAAAGCTGCCAAAGCCATGAGGACAAGAAGCACATCCAGGTCTCTCTGAAGGACACTGGCATGCAAGCCAGGGATGCAGAGAAGTACATTTCTCAAACTGGGATACACAGGCTCAGAGCCTTCTCCTGCATTTTCAGCATTGACGAGGGAGGGAGAGAAGGATGTGCTTTTCTTTGACACTGGGGCCAGGTGCCCCAGTTATGTCAGACCTGCAGTTAGAGCTCTTACCCAGGCAACAGAAGGGCCGAATGCTGTGCTCCAGGGTTATGCATCTTCTTTTTGTCCCAGAGAAATATCAATTACCTTTTTGTAAGCTGACACACCTCCAGCAGAAGGACTGGGGAATGGTCCCAAGCACAGCACAGGAGTGAGTTGCACAGAGAGAGCTCTTTCCTGAGAGGAGAGGCTCTGGGTTGGAACTTCCTCAGGCTAAGACTTTTTTCCCATTCCCCAGAGGAGGAGACACAGCATAAAAGGGCATATTTGCTGACATCTCTCCCTCTACCCATGTGTTTTACTGGAAGCAGACTAGGCTGACGTGCTTTACAAACAGCTCATTTATGTTAGGAATATTTGAAAAAATCATACTGTGACTCAGATGAAGGAATAACTAGTGCTAAGATCTCAATCAGGCTTAGAAATTAAAGAAATTCTGGACTGAGGCACAATTTCAAGGAACGTTGGGTATGCTATTGCCACAGAGAGGACACTTCTCACATCTGAGCCAGTTCCCCTACAGCTACACTACTTTTATTTCCAATCATCCTCTAAATCCTATGCTCAGAGCCTGAGGATTTGCGCCCAAGTACCAAGTATCATCTCCTCTGATGTGAAATGCGACGGAAATAAAAGCAGCATTGTATCTCTGGGAAAGCATCCTTCTAAGACCCGTAATATAACTTCTAATGTTTACCAGTGAATGAGTATGTTGGAAAACAAGGCACCACCTTGTGTGCAGTAAAGGTTTGGTGCATGCCCATCTACTGATTTTCTCATTTACAATAAAAAGACACAGCATACCAAACTGTGTTCATCCAAGCAAAATAGCAAGTGATTGACTGTGGACAACGTAGATCTGGCAATGTTTTCACAGCTGTAACTTTGTTGGTAACTGTGGGCTTCCTTGAATGGTGTAGCATGTATAAAAAGTGTTAACTTGAGACAGAAATGAAACGTAATTACTTCAAATTTTAAAGCATACTAATTTATGTATGCATCGCCCTCAAATTACTGTGAACTTGGTAAAATGCAAAGTCAGTGTATATCTGCCTATGAATATCTTCTTATAGGTGCAGGACCTAAACGCCTAGCCTGGCATTTTGTCTGTCTTCTTCAAGGTATATGACCAGATTTGCATCAACTATGACAAAGCATCTCATTCAGTTCAAAGACTGACATACCACTTCCTCCATGCCCAAGATCGGTGCATCCCCACGAGTAAGATATCAAACAAAGGACACAGGAGACCTGCATGGATGAGCAAGGAACTTCTGGAAAAACTCAAATGGAAGAAGGAAGTTTACAGAATGTGGAAAAGGGACTGGCCACTTGGGAGGAATATAGGAATGTTGTCAGAGTATGCAAAGATGCAACGAGGACAGCTAAGGCCCACTTGAAATTAAAACTGTCAAGGGATGTCAAAGACAACAAGAAGGGCTTTTTCAAGTACATCAGTAGCAAAAGGAAGACTAGCGAAAATGTGGGCCCGCTGCTGAATGAGGTGGATCCCCTGATGACAGAGGATGCAGAGAAGGTAGAGTTACTGAATGCCTTCTTTGCTTCAGTCTTTACTGCTAAGGCCAACCCCCAGGAATCCCAGACTCTGGAGGTAAGAGAAGAAGTCTGGAGAAAGGAAGACTTTCCATTGGTTGAGGAGGATCAGGTTAGAGACCATTTAGTAAACTTGACACCCACAAATCCATGGGCTCCAATGCGCCCAAGGCTGCCCAGAGAGGTTGTGGAGTCTCCTTCTCTGGAGATATTCAAAACCTGCCTGGATGCGTTCCTACCCAACCTGCTCTAGGTGAACCTGCTTTGGCAGGGGGGTTGGACTAAATAATCTCCAAAGGTCCCTTCCAACCCCCACCATTCTGTGATTCTGTGATTTGGTATACCCCCAGCATTTTCAGCGGCTTACCTTTGCAGATGGTACCATTTCCCGTGTAACCTGGCTTGCAGACACAGTTGTGCCCACCCACCGTGTTGAAACAGAGCGCGTTTTCGTCACAGTTGTGCTGGTTTGTTATACATTCGTCATGCTCTGAAAAAGGGAACAAGAACGAGATGGTCCTGAAGTTTTAAAACACAACAAAACAAACTCTTTGTATAGGTTTCCACATTGAAAAGAGATAAATGCAGTAATAGTTACCAACAACAGGGCTATGTGAACATGCAGCTATGGGATAGCCAGGGTATGTATTTTTAGCACATACTAGTATGTGATAACTGTGCTGCAGCATAACTCCAGTTTCATTAGCAGGGAGCCACCATCATTATACTTTCCACGTGGGCTACAGTGTTCTTGTAAACATTTGCCAAAGAGCCGGCTAACATACTGAAAACCCATATGCTAGTTCTACTGTATAATTTATTCATGCAGGTTTATCTTATGATGGATTCATAGGGTTTCCTTCAGAAAGCTGACTAATGGTGTGAGACACACACTCCAAATTGCAAAAGATATGGTTAGCAGAAGGCAGGACTTCAAAACGTAGCCTGTGTTTTCCTTCCCTTCAGTGCGTACACAGCACTTTATTTAGATGAAGTAAGTAACCCGAAAACAAAGGTCTGCCTGCTGTTCAAGGGACTTTCAGCATGGTGTGTCCTAGCACCGGAGTGCAATGGATGAGACTCCCCAGTGTGGTGACTAGACTTAGACCTACTGGGAAATATACCTTTTGGGAATAAATGAAAAGTCTGGACAATATCATTTTGTGTTAACTTGTAATGCACTGTTTAATCTGAAACAAAAAAGCACTGTATAAGTATTCAGAGTATTGAACATTTTAATGTTTTAGTTTGCGATTTTTAAGAAATGGAAAATGCGATTTCAAAATAAGACGCTTTAAATTGTTATTTCAAAATGCCACATGGAATGCTCCAGTATTTTCAAAATGTCTTCGTCTGTAGGCATCAAAATGATATGCGTCCATCTTCTGGGAATATTCCTTGCATTTTCTTTAAATCAACACTGTTCCCCTACCCATAAATAATTTCAGACCCCTGAAGTTTTGATTTCAGAAAAACCGACTGGGAAACAAAAAGGCACCTAATTTCAATCAGCACGCATGGACTAACCTGCATGTGAGTTTTTCATAGCCATCATTCTGCCCAGGTTTTAGCAAATTTTATTAGTGCAACTTATGCCTGTTCTGGCTATCTGACACAAGTCTTAAATCTGGAATCAGATGCTCTTTCTTCCCCATTTTGGGTATGTCACACTGCTCTGAATCTTCCTCTTTATAAATAAAGAGCTGAAGTCTGAACATACCCCACAGAGTTGTCAGGAAAATTTATTTCTTAACATTTGGAAATCACTATGGAAATGTTCAACTTGCTATTTCAATACTGGCCATAAACTGTAGGAGTATAAAACTGGCAGAATAGCACATCTCTAACCCATCAGTAGATGTAACCTGTCCTCTAGTAATGGCAAGTACCTGTTGTTTAAAAGGGGGAAAAAAATTCACCACAATGTAACTAAACAATTTTAAACAGGACATAGTACTTTTTTTTGGTGGGTTTGTTGTTGTTGAGTATTTGTTTGTTTTTTTAATAACACTAATCTAATACCCCTCTTCTAAACAAGGATTTATGCGTCTCCTATCACTAACAACATTCTCCTCAACCCTCCGCACAGAGGTACCAGCACTTACTGAGCTGAGTCCCTCACTGGATGCTGCAGAGCACAGGCTGCAGGCTTCTGCCCTGAAGCATGAGATTTAATTACTTTTGCTCTCAGCATGAATAAATAAAATTGTTATTGTTCACCAAATGATCCAGCCCCTCTAAAATCCAGTTACAATATTTGACTCCCACCTTCTAATACAGTGAAGCCTCTCATGCTGGCTGAAACAGTATTTATGCTAAATCAGTCCATAAAATAAAAGAAAAAATAAAGTGATGATCATGCAAATTAGGCAAAAATTGTTCTCTCTACTGTAATAATATCCTGGCTTTCTTAGTTTCTGTTAATATTGTATTATTTAAATATGGTATGCTATTTAAATATTAAATATATATTACCTTCTAATTTTTAAAGGTTCTATATAACATACAACAAGAAAATAACTATGGAAATGTGAGAAACATTATGCACCCAGCAGGCCAAAATATCTTGCAAAGCCATTATCTCCATATCTCAGGAGGCAGGGTCTATATAACAATACATCACACTGGTAAACTCAGCTCAAATCACTGAATTTGACAAATTAACTATAATCCTCAAGGAGGAAGTGTAGCCATCCACCCCATGCCTTAGGAACGCAAAAGCATCCCTGGCACGTATGGCAGTTGTTTACTATGGATAAGAGTATATTAGAGGAAAGCAGGTGATCACAGACCATCTCATTAAGAGGAACGGCTCTAAGCGCATGGCTGGAACAGCTCTAAAAGCCCATCAAGGGCCCCACAGGCTGGGCAAGTGCTCTGGCCTCTATGCCAAGCAAACTCGCTTTTGGTATTCCAGTATGACAAGGTATTAACCATATTTATAACACCTTCTAGTACCGGGGCCTCGAAGACCATTTGGACAGATGTATGTCCTTTGTATAAAAAGATGACTGTCACACTTGAGTGTGCCTTCCTAACATTTATTCTCTGGGCTAAGAAAAACTACTGAGTCTTTGAATACGGATTTTTCTTAAAGCGCACAGTATCAATAAAATTAACTTTCCATCAGCTAAGTAATGGGGCTTGAATTCAAAGATAATATGCCTGGTTTCCTACCCTATGTAAGAAACTTCAGTGTTTCTTATCCTGCTGTAAGAAAGTTCATGGAGGATGCTTGCTAACATTTCAGGAAGAGGGTTCAACACACAACTAAAACTGTATCAAACAGCCAGAACTACTACTTCTGTGGCTATCTGTTCCCTTCGGGCCTATTTTTATTTAAATCAAATATTAGCCACTCATGAAAAATTCATGGGTCTGATTAATGGCTCTTGAATTGAAGTTTACATGTCATTTTTTAGGAGGAAAACGTCTCAGAGTGAGAGGAAATTTTGTGAGTCAAAGGAGTAGAGATTTTAAAACGATAGGAATGGAAAAAATCAGCCAAAAAAAGAATCAGGATGTTTTAAAATCCATCTAGATTTGTTGCTCTGGTATCATCTGAGCTTCGCCTCAATAACGCGCTTAAAACCATTTAAACATAGTACTTCATATTCCTTCGTATTCGGTCAGCCTGCACTTCAGGACTGGCTCTTTCATGGACTGATTACAAATGGTTAAACTACACCAGAAAAGATCCTGTACATAAAGCATGTTACTATATTCACTCTTCCAGCACATGGCACACTGTCCACCCCAATTTAAAGAGACCATCAGAAACAGCTTCTTCCAGGATTCTCTGTTAATAACAAGGCAGACTGTCCAGCTTTATTACAGACAGAAATACTTATTCGTAATAAAAAGAGTGGTCCTCTGTTGATAAATCCTAATTAATTCATGCTTATTGATTTGGTTTCTTTTTTTAATCAAACACTTGGAAAGTCACCTTAAATAAGGAGGATGTTGCAGAGACTGAGTTAAGCAATCTTAAATATCAAACTAGGAACTGTACATGCACATAGGACTGTGCATTAAAAAGAAGCAAAAAAGCAATTTATAAAACAATCATTTAAAGAGAATAATAAATAAATTAACTCCAAAAAAGGTATAGAAACATTATTTGCCTCATTTAGAAATGTCAGTACTGCCCAAATACATTTCTGATGCTGCAAGAAGCAACATGGAGGCCATTTATTTCAAGCATCTTTAGAAATCATGTGATACATACTTAATGAAAGTTCTATACTTATTTCACTGCACACTGTTACGAAAATAAGGACAGGCCAGGTACAACAGTATTACAGAGGCAAAGAAAAATAAAATTACTTTTGCAGAGAGAATTTAATGATTAACAAACCTGAATTTGCATAAACATCTTCTATAAAGACAAATACTGGTTGCAATGATTACTACTAAAGCTTTATTATCCAATATATCTAAATCCCATTTTGCATTGTTCAGGACTCTATGCTCAACAGTGTTAAAAGTCATAAAATCTCTGTTCTAGGAATCAACCGAAGTTTTAAATACTATAAATAAATGAAGTATTTATATTGACTAAACTATCTCTGGAAGGAGGTCTTTCTAGATAGAAAAAAATTTTCAACTCTAAAATTTTCTATTGCTCCATGGTAATAACAATAGTAACATTAAATGCGCATGAATGTTTCATTAAATTGTTCTTATGATACAGATGACTTAGAGATGCAAAAATTTATGTGACGATGCAATTAATTCACTTATGCACATTTGGGTGTGCAGCAATACATTATATACACACACACAAAAATATACACACAGATGTACATATATATATATGCGCACCTACAGTAAAGGTGATGTACTTTATTTTATTTTGGCTCATTTTGGAAGATTACTTCAAAATATTCCATGTGGTTTGCTTGACAAAAACATCATTACTTCAGAAGGACATCTAGGGTGAAGTATTGCATCCCAGGGACAGAGACTGCTGGCATAAACTGATCAGGACCCACTAGATCCTGCGAGGTATGCCAATGCAGTGACAGCTGGGGATCTGTCTTACAAAGTTTACTATCAGTGCAGAGATTCTTGCAGAACATATTAAAATTTAACATCCTGTCCACAAGGTGTGTCACCTGCCCTCTCCTCGTTACCCGAGCAGTATGCCACATCAGTCCCCATCCCTCCTACTGTGCACTTCATGATTAAAAATAAACAAAAGTCCAAACAGCATTTCGTACTTGCGTGCTGCAAGCCTTCCCAATATTTGCCTTACACATCCAAATTCTGCAAATGTCTACAAAAAAAAAATAAACAACAAACAGAATCCAACCCACCAGCAAAAAAGGAATGATGACTGATTTGCATCATTCAGTTGTGGCTAAAGAATATTATGCTGGCAGTTCTCCTGACCTATTCATTACCAATATTGGAAAATAAGAGCTGAGATCACACTTAAGGCACAGAAATGCATAAAAGTTCCCAAAAATAGACATAAAATACACCCCTCCAATTGTAATCTTGTAACACAATGCAACAGATATGAATTTCTGAGTGAGGAACTTGTGGACCAGGATTAAATTAAAATAATTTTTAAAAAGAGACTATATTAGGTATGTTCTCCTTTCAATGCCTCTGCATCCTTGAACTCAAATTACTTTCAGCCTCCTGTCTCCTTCCCATTGATTTGGTATAGATCTATAGAGCCACGGTGACCAGCTGGCCATCTGCTGTGGCAGTGACAACAGTCACAGCAGTGACAACAGATAACAGTTACTTGAATTATCAATAGCCGACACACTTAAATGCACACTTACAGTTTATCTATTTACAAGGTTTTCTCCCTTCATATAGTTCATGTACAAGACAAAAATTATTAGTAATTACATGGGTAGTTTGGAAGACTTATTCCAGTAAGATCATTTGGGAAATGACAGATGGTTAATTTCTTTAAGACTTCATATTAACTAGTTTAAACTCTAATTGCAGGGTTACTTAAAGTCTTGGTATATGCACACTATTTTCAAAGAGCAAATGCTGTAAATTTATTGATGATTATGCCATGTTTTTCCATATGTTTATGTTAAATTTTTGGATTGATATTCCCCAATTCAAGTATGCCCCAATTCATTTTTCTATAGATATTCCCTTAATTCAAATGCAAGACAGAACCCATACTTTAACCACTCATAGAGTTACCATCACACAGTTTACCCTTAGTTAACGCTGAAGTCATTAATCATTCATTAATGACCACCAGCAGCTGTCCTCAGTTCAAAGCAGGGGATATGAAAAGCCAGGTCTCCCTACAATAGTCTATTCACTGCTAATCCTGTTACTTGATTGATTTTCACCTTCATCCACTTCCATATATCCATGCTGCTCTTGGTCCTTGTTTTCCAATTCTTTCTTCGGTGCAGACATAACCAACAATTTCTGTAGATCTATGTCCAGAATTTTCCTACTTTTTTTCTCTTAATTATGTTGATAATAAAAATAGCTCTGGCTTGTGCATGTTCTATTTTCAAGGTCTGTTTAGAAACTCTCCTGCTTTCTCAAATGCTGTTTCTGTCTGTAATTACTTAGTCCATTGTTGTTCTTCAGGGAGAACAGCTGCCATCGTCTCATCCAGATGTCTACTTCTCTCTTTTTATCTATTAGTTTATTTACTTATGCTGTATTTGGTTTTAATACGATAGAAAAGGAAAAACAAGAAAACTGTAATGAAACCTTAGGAAGAAAATCCATTTGGGGATATGGCCAAAATCTAGTGTTTCTTTACATATCCATTATGAGAAAGCTCCAAGACTGTATCATAGTTATACTACTAGGAAGATATAATGGGGAACCTGTATTCATAGCAATTATTGACAAAGGATTAAAAGCAGCTGAAAAACACTTGATCGAGATATGGCATTACTAAGAACACACAGCCATTCTCCTTGCGTCTGCCTGTGAGGCTACGAGGGCTTTGGAGAAAGCCCCAAGGGGGCTGTGGCTCTGATGAGACTCAAGACAGGCATACACTGAGATGGACTTTTGGAACTGGTACAATTTGTTTCACAAAACCAGAAATCCTGACACTGAATGCGATGAGGAAATCTATCCCTAATACACCTCCCATTTCATATCATGAAGTTCTTTTCTCCCTAGGAGAACCAAAACTTTTAATGTGTGCCCTGTTCTTTACTGATGTGGAGAACACAAGAGAGATCCTTGGACCAAAAAAACCCTAGAGAAATACTGCATACTTATAGGCAAATGTAACTTCCAAAAATATGGGACACCCTAGTTCTAGTAAACACTAGCTTTTTGAAAATATATTTTAAGAAGATTTTCAACTTGATGTTTTATTTCATAGCAGACGTTCATCTAAAGAAAACTTTCACACACCAAAGCCTGCAAGAGGCATGTACTTTTTTTCCTACTCTCTTACTTTGGCTTTAAGAATTTTTTCTTTGCACAAAATCTCTCTTCCTTATTTTTTGGTTATTCCTGTTCTGCGTTTTCCTCCTAGATTGAAGGAATACACAACTCTTAGCTGTAAGTCCCTTTGAACTGTCCACTAGTAATCCCAAATTCTGTAGCTCTAAATAATGGGTTTTATGGCTCTATGCAGGTATACTCTCCCCCAGAACTCAGCTTGAAAAGCCGAACACATGAGTTGAATATCGACCAGTCCACGCTTCCCGTGGTATCTGCACACCAAGTCTATGCCAAGATCTCCTGGAACTCAGGGAAGACAAAGATATTCTCGGTCTCAGCCACAACAGATAAGCTCATGGGTAAGACACATATTTAAGGCAGGCCTACCATTACTCCCTCCAATTTCCTCCACAGCTCTTGAGCAAAGCATTTAAACATTCTTAAACCCACCTAAATTTCATCATCTTCGAAATGTGTGTTGTGATTTCCAATTTCATGGAACAAGACATATTTTTGCAAAATACTCACACTCCTCTAGTGGAGGCTTCTACTGTAATATTAATCAGTGTTACTTCATGTAACATCCTGTGAATTTTTACACTTTTCAACCAGTTAGGCAGAGGAAATATATTGAAGAATATTTAGTATGACAGCTAAAGTTAGATAAGCTTTAATATATTTCCACTTTCCTTCATGTCTGCCATTTTCTATATTCCTTCCTCAACAGAGAAGTTTAAGGGAAGGGTTTTCTAAAGCACTTAGCATAGGCCTAACTGTTTCCCCTAAAGGAAAATCTGTAAGTCCCACTGATTTCAATGGCAGGACTGTAATGCAAATGCAAAATGATTTTGAAAATCCCACCTTAAGAGATTTCAGTCTAGACATAAGGTCTATGACCTTGTCACACACTTCTTTCTTGCCTTAATTCAATCTGATCTCTTTATATCTTGTCTCTTTTATCACTGACATTTTAAAATAAGGTTTCTATCTTTTAAAAGGTATTTCATCATTTAGACTTTCTCCATATTTTTTTTTTAATCTAGCCAAATGCATTATTTGTTCCTAGGTAAATCCTTTCAAATTCCAACTTGTATTGTACATGAAACTTCCCAGGCACTTATGATAAATTGATGCTTTCAAAATCTTCTATTATGTTGTCAAAAGTGACAATGATAGCAAATTCTGCATCTATAGTAGTGCTCCCTACTTTATTGCTAGTAGAATAGCCAGATGAGAGCTGTAAATATTCTACTCCAATTTCCTCAGCCAACTGAAAAATGTTTATTTTACTTCTCCTAATGCCAACCCTTTTAATTTACTGTTTTCTTACTAAACAGCTCCATGTTATACAAGTCTGCCACCAGCAACAGATACATGTATTGGATACTTGGCCTCCATCCTACACATATTTCTGTTATACATAAAAAGCAGGAAAGTGGCTCTGCGACTGCTGCTGAGGCTCCTAACTTGCTGTCTGTTCTTATATTTCCCTAGTAACACCTTATAGACCGTCTACATAACCAGAGGGTTCCACAAAACCACCTCTGATCAATTCTGGTTTTCAACATGGAGACAAGAGAAGGATGGCTATACAATGGCACAGGAGCAAGATGTCTCAGCAATCAAGTACTGTCCAAAGTTGGTTTGACAAACTACAGAGGTACTCAAAGCTCTCTGGAGACAGCTGGCGCTCCTTTTCTGTTCTTTTTGGGATAGCATTGTGGCCAGGATTTGCCCCTGTATGTCACAGTTATGACATACAGCACCACTACCATTATCAAGGACGGTGCTTGTCAGGTGAAGAAAATGAGAGGCACCACAGCGGTGTATGAAATACTGCTGTTGTTTTGGTCCTACTCTTGTCTGCAGGAACCTGGAGCAACTTATCTAACCATAAATATTAGGAAACAAATGGGTTTTCTGTCCTCTTATGCAGTAGGGAGACTTCTTAATGCATGAGATGGCTCATCTTATTTCCCTGGTGGTACTGTGACACAGGCACTCAGGTGACTCACTGGATATCAATTAGGACAGTACTATTTTAGGCAAGACAACTGCAGTGCTTGAGCTCAATGAGGGGGGAGGTCTTCCTAGTGTTGCTCACCTAATTTTGAAAAGGGTTCTCCACCTGAAAACGCGGACAAAAATATGCTTCAGTGGTGCTAATACAGAACAATATTGGCCCTTTGCCTTCAGGTTAGCCTTGATACTGTCTCTAGTGATGCACCTGGTTTTCCCTAGGGCACATCCTCCCTGATAGTTTATGGAGGTGCACCAAACCAGCACAGCAAATGCATCCTTCACAAACACCACACCTAAGCTGCCTTCCCTGAAACAAAAGCAGTTGGGCAGAATGGTACAGCCAGTTCCCACCACAGCATAGTGTCAGGGAAGAGCTAACACATACCCAGCCTTGGAAGCCAGGAAATGCTCCTGGCTTCTGCAGTTCAGACAGAGCGCTTGATGACAGGAGATACCCTGCAGAGCCGACTGCACTGCTTCTAACAAAAAACAGCACAGCATAGTAATGGAGATGCAATGAACCTAGCTTTCATTCTCCTTTCCCCTCCTGCAATGGTGTGAAATTTAACACTGGCTAACTTACATGGGTAGACTTTCTAGCCCACACCATGCTTTTGTTGCCACAGTTCAACAGCTAGTGCCAATCGAGCTTACAAGTAATTATTTCTGTACTTACATACATGGATACTTGTATGTGTTTTATATTGATAAATAAATATTTGCATAAGCAGGTTAGCAAACTTATATATCTTGAAAAATTCTGCCATCAAATCTACTGTCCTATTTAAGAACACCATGAATTTCTCTAATAAACAGAACCAAGGATGACATTAAGTCTTCAGTATATTTAGGTTTCAAATACTCAAAATATTAATTCTGAATCAAACCACAGAATTAAGAAAAAATGCAAAGTCTGGCCACATATTCCATTTTCCTAATACTACTGTCATCCCAGGATGACTTCACCTTTGTAATCTGACTTCCTTTACATGTGTCCTCTTTGGAAAAATTAGGATTTAAATCGAGATGCTGTGAAGAACTTTGGAGGACCTCAAACTAATATGAAGGCTACTACCTGGAAGATGTACTCAGCGAACAAGCACAGGCTATTCAAAGCAGACTGGAATATCCATTCAGGCTACCACCAATCACATTCTCTATTTACCTCCCAAACATTAAAATGATGTAGACAGAAGTTAAGTTGAATTCTACACCCATTTCCACATTCTGGAACAAGGAACAAGGTAATCAATTCTTCTTACCAAGCATGTGCACACTCCATATTATTAAAAACACAGAAAAATAATTAAAACGGATTACTCCTGATGGACTTCTACCTTTCCAGAAATCAATCCTCTTATATTGAAAAAAAATGTCCATTTATGCCCATTTTGAACAGTGTGAAACCTTTATCTTCATTTTTTTAAATGCGCCATCATTAGAAGATTCTACTACAGTTTTCCAAATCCTGAGCATCAAAGTTAACGCTGTGTGACAGCTGGTATGTTCCAAACTCATCACATTTAGTGGTCTGTAACGGGGTAAATGACACAATTACCTGCTGTAATTACTGTTGCTGACAATATATTTTCCCTGGTGATTGGTCTGTGTGACTCAGAGCTGCTTATCTTTGTCAGTCTGGTCCAAATCTCCATTTCCATGTGATTTGGACATTAACTTAGGAAGTATTTACAAATTAGTTCCAATATCTGCCAAGACAGATATTTGGGATGGTATAAATTCATCTTTTATTGCATGATTAAACAGTCTACCACTTTAACGTTATTTTGCATTAGAAAATAAATATTCACAATGAAATCCTGTTCCCCATTTAAATCAAATGCTCATTTCTTGTATTAATATATTGGAAGGGAAACACACTGAAACAGGTAAATAAAATGAAGGAAAAAAATGCAAATAAATAAGTACATTGACATTTTCATAAAATGCTCATTCCCAAAGCAAAACATGAGGCAAAAATATTAAGTGATAAAACATCAAGCTACTTAATTCGCATTGTCTTCTTGTGACAATTTTAAAGAACACCTACAGAAGACAACAGTGACTTTTGTTTTAGAGTAGTGTGAGTTACAGGCTAATCAAGCTAGCTGACTGCAAGCGTTTCCCTGGAATACCTTTCATTTTTAAAATATAAAATAGATACAATGCCTTGCAGCATCTCTCCTAAGAATATACTTGAGATGATGTGAAAACATTGCAACATATAACGACAGTAGGACACATACAGTCTTTTTAAGATGATTTGGAAACTTGTCAGAAAGAAAAAACACTCCTACAAGAACTCCTACAAACCTTTTAGGTAGAGTATCCTCCTATTTTATTGCTTGCCTTCTTGACAGAGCTCTTGGTTCTCATGAGAAACATTGAGTTTTTCAAAGTTTTTTGTTATTTGATGGGTAGGGCCTCAATTTTCGCACATCTGACTACATAAATTGTGAAGGGGGCTGATTTCAAGAAAGTAAGTTGATTACCATTTCTGAAATAATTTCTGTTTTCAGTTTTCTATTTCAGTCCTGAAGATGCCTCAAACCTCTAGTATTTTCTTAAAAATAAAGACAAGACAGAACAGTCCTGTATATTGCGAATGTCCTCAGGAAAAACATCAAGTATTTTTTACAGAGACAGTACTTTCAGAAACACTGCCTCACAATATGTACCTTCACTAGCAAAAGTGAAATTTCACCCAAGAACCTCAGGATTCTCTTGCACAGGAGCACAGCATAGACAGCGATGCTTCCCTCTGCATAATGTGACTTCTCAAATTAATGATGATGATTTGGTCTATCTTCCTTGGGGCATCAGTAGAACAAAATCCTAAGGATGGGTTCCAATATATTTTCTCAGTAGGTGGTATTTGTTCCTTCTTGTTGGCACTCTCTTTCTGACTGCTGCAGAAAGGTCCTGCCAATCACTCTGTCTTCCTTGTTCATTTAGGTCAACTGGCAAACACAGACTGAGCAAATTATGGAAGTGAAACTCTTTTTAGACAGAATTAGAAGGGCAGAAAAAGTGCCATTTTAGCTTCCATGCTACACATTCATGCCGGACCAGCCACAGCCTGGCTGCAGAATCATCAGCAGATTTCAGTGTGAATCAGAAGTTACATGCAGAATTAAAAATATAAGCTTTTCTTTGGGATTACGCATAGGAACACAGGCACCAGATGAGTCAGTGAAGTGGATAAGTCCAATATGTTTACTTTGTGCACCAATGCATTTCAGGGTAGATTTCAGCATAATTCTGTGATCTAAGAAGGTCTAGCAAGGATGCAACTCCTGCTGTGGTTGAGGCGCCTGTACCACAAGTAAGGCACAAGCACATGGCTGGAAGAGAGGGTTGTAACCCAGAAGGCTACTTCTGAATTATTCTGGCTGTAGAGATTAATTTCTAATTTGATGAAGCAGTTTGATGCAGCGAAGTACATCTGTTTTTGTAAGTCAAGAATCATCAGTCCAAAAGACTGACAAAAGGGAATAATATTGATAAAGATTTATCACAGAGTCAAACCTAGGAAGGATCTGTCAAAGAAGGTGACAAATACTAAATTATAATGACTGACAGTATAAAACATGAGTTATGGAAATAGTCTGTCATTTAGCGTAAAGCAGGTTAATAATCTCTTATAAACATTTCCTGAAAAACAAAGGATGCTTCTCAGTTGTTTCAGGAGTCACTGATTACTGGACAAGCCATGTAGCATGCAGTGGGAATCAAATTATAAAGAATTAAAAGTTTCCATGCTCACAGCTTGTCTAAACAGAAATATTACAGGGATTCATATCTGTACAAACAAGAAACATCCATATTAATTCAAAGAAAAAAAAAAATGCAGCTATAATATTAAAAAGAAAAGTCTTCTGAAGCCCTGGACAAAATTTAAAAATGTTATGTCTCCTCTTACAAGTCTTGACAATTATCCTTGTTACCCCTCTGCCTTTTCTTAACAACTGTGTTATCTTCAGATTGGAAATATTTTTCAACCATAGAATGCCAACAGACTGACAGCCATTATAACCATATACTGCCAGCTGTATCTACCACCCTCGAAACCTGGCTAATTTATATCATGGTGATAGTCACCTTGATTTTACTGTGAATGTGTAGAAAACTGCTGACTTCAATATAGCGTGACCACATAACCTTAAATAACTCCACTGTTCCATTTTTTTAAAAACTGTCTTGCTTCATACAGTAGCTCCCGTCTCTCACTGACCTTGGCTGGAGTCCCTCTGAGAACAGGCTCTGCTCTCCCAGCATGAGGCAATCACCACCTGGCTCAGACATGATAGATGTGAGCTATCCAACTTCCCTCACTTCTGGCTCACTCAATGAGACAGCAGCAGATTCCCATCTCTTGAGCCAGAAAGATCCTTACAACTTCAAAGAAACTGTCCTCAAGGCTACCTACTGTGTTTCCTGATCTTTGCAGTCTATCTTTCACAGTCTGTGATCATCCACAGAAGCATGGGCCAGGGGAGGTCCAGCTGTGAAAGGATGTCATGTTGTGCTTAATTAATACCAGTCATCCTCTTGCTACCATCATCCTAATTCCCACAGTCCACAACTACCATCCAGTATTGAGATGAACAGATGAAGTTTCAACCAGACAATACCCCACGTACCCTTCATACTCTTGTACATAAACTCTTCTAAAGAAAAACTACACCTGTTTGGTTGCTGATAATTCTGGGTGCAATTCAGCTCCAGATTAAGGTATTTAAATTCAGGTGCCTATGTGCACGTTACTGGGCAGGATTACACTCCATAAACAGATGCCTAGCTAAAAAGTCACAACTTGGCACCTCCCAGGTATCCAAGACATCAGCCAATGCTGTAACATGAGGCTTTACAGGAAGACTGTAACAGCTGTTGGAGCACAAGTAGGACACACCACAGCATCTAAAAAGGCACTCGACCTATTACTGGGCAACCAGATCTTGCTATAGACATCTAAGTTCTATTTCAGTCAGTGTAACCTACAGAACCCAACAAGTGTAAAATAGATACCTAACACAGGATTGAGTTGCCCACAGATAAGGGGCTCAAACCCATGGAAAGAATTAACTTACTCTGCTTGCATCCAGCTGTCACCCAAAAGCACAAGACTTACAATGTAGGTCTTGTGTCAGATCTACTAATCCCATGATGACAACTGCCTAGAACCTGTAAACAGACAACTGAGTTGGGTCCAGCTGAATCCTTGACCTCTGTTGATTACAGTGTGAGCTTAGATGAAGACATCTACATTTGGGTGTCTTAATTGCAAACTGAATTCCACCTCCTGTGTCAACTTTAGTAAAATTCTAACATGAAGAGTGAACGTAATTAGCTATGGAAATGAATAATTCATGCAGTGCTGTATGGTTTGTTAGATTGTCTATTTTTACAATATACTCTGTTAATTTTGCTATACCCCTACATCTCTAATTTCCAATCATATTGTACTGACACAGCAGTACAGAAGCATTGCAGAAAATATCAAGGGACGCTGGGTGCTTGGAAGCTGCAGAGAGGTTCAGAACACTGACAAATGGGAGGTACACTGGATGTCTGTTGTAATACTGTGAGATAAGTATTAAGCCATATTAACGTTTGAAAATATTGTAATTTCAGAATTTTTACATCAAAGAAACATCTCACAGGAGGGGATGTGGAGAGGGAGGTGCTGATCTCTTCTCCCTGGTATCCAGTAACAGGATACATGGGAATGGTGCAAAGCTGTGCCAGGGGAGGTTTAGGCCAGACATTAGGAAGCATTTCTTTACCAAGAGGGTGTTCAATCACTGCAACAGGCTTCCTAGAGAGGTGGTTGATGCCCCAAGCCTGTCAGCATTTAAGAGGCATTTGGACAATGCCCTTTACAACATGTTTTAACTTTTGGTCAGCACCAAATTGGTCAGGCAGTTGGACTAGATGATCACAGAATCACAGAATGGTCAGGGTTGGAAGGGGCCTCTGGAGATCATCCAGTCCAACCGCCCTGCCGCAGCAGGGACACCTACAGCAGGTAGCACAGGACAGCATCCAGGCGGGTTTTGAATGTCTCCAGTGTGGGAGACTCCACAACCTCTCTGGGCAGCCTGTGCCAGTGCTCTGCCACCCTCAAAGTAAAGAAGTTCCTCCTCATGTTAAGATGGAACTTCCTATGTTCAAGTATCATTATAGGTCCCTTCCAACTGAAATATCCAAGCCTAGCCTAGCCTACCCACTCTTTTCTGAGTTACTCTTTCAAACTGAGTATATTCTCAAGTTGATACCTCTACCTCCTTTTGAATTGAAAAATTCCTCATCACCCTAAGAATGCAAAATATATTCCTTATAAAACAAAATAATCAATTCTGATGTCTGCTTCTGCAGAAAGACAGATTTTAAACCGCAAACAAATTGCAGAAATGCAAAATAGTTAGAGACTTGCTTTTAATATACCTTTAACCATCCTCTATTCTTAAGGCCAATATGGAATCCAGCTCTATAACACATTGATAGATATAGATATACACACACACACATACACCAAATATATATAATTTGGTAAAAAAATGATTTCTGTAGAAGAATTAAGCATCCAATACTGAAGATCATACACTTGTATCTTTGTGAAGGGAATGTATTTTCTGTTTATCAACTCAAATCATATTCTACCGAAGACTCTTTAAAATTATGTTGGATTTTGATCAGCTGAGAAATCAATCCTGCTATAACTGCATAGTCAGATGAACAGTTGTTAGGAATTGGGTCAGTAACCAACAAGGAAATGGGACCTAAAAAGTATATTCTAGGACGAAAATAAAAAGAAAAAAGGTCTCATTCCAAGTTAAAACGGCCTCCAAACTAAGTTGTCAATGATAACCTGATTCAATCCAAATAAAGCATAAATAAGTTCCCTTGTATAAGATGTAGTAGATATATAAAAATGAGTTGTGTTGTTATCTTAGTAATGCGGTAGCATAGCAACAAGCCCAGTCTGAATGATTGTTCCTTTATTAGCTTTGTGAATTATCTTACAGCTAGAAAGTGGATATTGGAGAGAATTTATCCTGAAAGAAGACTGAGAGCTTCGTGTAGGCTGACATACTGTAAAGCAGAATGGAAACTAGGCCAAGTAACAGAAATCAGAATCAAATAGGTTTTGAGTTAAAAATGCTGTGTGCATACAAACTGACTTCTAGAGTGTTTATTCCTAACAGCAACCCTGACAGTATAGCTGGACACCATCACCTCAGTGGAGTTTGGATTATGCTGTGTGATAATGCATATGCATGGACGTAACCTCTAATTTAACTGGGGAGGGGGGGGATCACCAAAATCAGAGATGGAAAAGACAGATGGTTCATCTTGCCCACATCATTATAAATCCAGAACTGCATGTTTCCTCTGGTGGTTTGCTGACTAAAACATTTCCTTACACAAGCCATAGTATGTCATGCACAGTGATGCTGCAACAAGCCCCTGTCAGTATGCTTGTTTATTGCTCTGTCCCTTCCACTGTACCGTGCAATTATTCTGTCTTTACTTAAGCACAGCCACTGAGCTTAGCTGTTGTACAAGCTACAGAACTTGAGGAAAACTTGAAAAGTTGCTGAATTCATGAAAATAAGTCAAGGGAAATAAACAGGAAGAAATTAGCTCTTTTATTGTTATCATGTCTCACATTACTGTATTTTCAAGTAACAAAGCTGATATACTATGAGCATATGACTAATCTGAGGGTATACAGCAGTGCTGAATAAAGTTGCATCTTGCGGCCATATTTAGTCACTTACTGACATATGGCCTCATTTACCAATGTACTAAGCATTATCAGCTCTTATTATCTCCAGGATGACTTGTGGATGCTCTTGTGTGTCTGGAAAAGCAGGCCAATTTTATACTGTTAATTAACTGAGGACAAGCATGCAGCTTTAAACACAGAAGCTGGATGACTTCATTCCACTCTGGATTACATCAATCTTACAGTACCTGTCCTCCATGGAAACCCAGGCCAACTATACCCCTCTTAGAAGAGGCTGGTGCAGGTGCTAAAATATACCCCACATTCCTTGCATGCAAGTTAGATTTTATTCTTCACTTTACATAAGGAGAGGCATTGCTTTTCAGTTCTCAGAACTCATTTGTGGGAAATTAAATGTACAGTTGGAACAAAAATAGCTAGTATTAAATGATGTTGTAAAATATCCACACTTCACAGATAACTGGAGTCTGTCTCCTACCAATGGATACTGGTGCAAACACATTTCCAGCCTCATATCAGAAACCATCAATGAACTTTTCCTGAATATCCGGAAGGAATGTATTGCAAGTCTGGAATTGTACCTGACCTGTGCCTTAGGGATTAAAGATGGATTTTACCTTCAGCATGCTCACAAGCAATTCAACAAAACTTTTTCTCAAGTATCCCTGCCATTATATGTCACTTCTGCTCCACAATATAGGAAAAAGAGATTTCTCAGACTGTTGATGTCCCAAACAATCCATGGACTTAGAAGTCAAAAATAAACCAGTGAAATCCACACAGAAGCCCACAGGCAGATGCACTTTTATGAACTTGAGTTTCTACATGCCAAGAGGAATCATTCATCCAAAGTGTGTCAGAGTACTATGGTAATCAATAAAACATGTGACAGGGAGCATACTCCCCCCTCAAAAATAGCTGTGTCTTGCAAGAGCAGAGGGTAACAACTGGGCAGCTAGCAAAACCTCTGATAATCTGGGGATCTGAATCATAAACAGTATTGAGCTGTGTTATTTCAACAAAATTGCAAGTCCCTGTTACCGGCATTTCAAGTCCATCCAGATACCAAACCGGTGGTTCCCACAGTGGGGGCATCTGCGCTCGGGCAGTAAGGATGGGCTGCATTAGAATTGCAAAGACACTGTCTCTGTTTGCTCACAAGCATCCTCAGAAGACTTACATTGCAAAAAAAAACATTAATGAAGGAAAAGGAGGCAAGACCCAACCTTTGGCTATACACTACACCAAAAAAATCCCGATGAGTTTATTTCCTGGCTGATGGGATAGTCAAAACTGGGCACTGGCACACAAAGTGATTTTTTTAAATCAGATGTACACAAATAATACTGAGACTTCCAAAGATGGGGAGAGAAGAGAACGAAGTCTCTAAAGCTAACTTAAATTTCTCCTGAGGACTATAACTATACTTTTAACACTTCATATTCAAAAGCAGTGGGGAAGTTTGGCAGTTCTAAAATAAGAGAGTCTCCCACTCCCTGGAGATCATGATTAGCCTGGCATCTCCTGACCCTGCACCAGCATGGAGATAGAAGTATTCCAGACAAGTTTCTTTAAAATCTTTCTTCATACACATACACACAAACACACACTCAAAAACCCCACCATGTATCAATGCTTAGCAATATACCAAACCAACAGGTATCTTTCTTAATTGGGAACATCACCAGTGCCATTAGCTGAAATTCAAGCAGATATGTAGGTTGTCTATAAGTCACAGCCATCAACAAGAATGGAACCAAACAGGAGGGCTTTGGAA
This sequence comes from Pluvialis apricaria, assembly GCA_017639485.1. Lineage (NCBI taxonomy): Eukaryota > Metazoa > Chordata > Aves > Charadriiformes > Charadriidae > Pluvialis > Pluvialis apricaria. Next base: position 188,381,283 of record CM030007.1, on the reverse strand, counting down.
GGACACAAGTTTGACTGCTGTGGGCAAAACAAATGTACAATAAATCACAATGATGGGGCCTGTCAGAAAACTGAAGTGAGAAAACATTAATGGCTGCATGGGAAAAAAAGCACAAAGATAGGTGAGGGAGTATCAGATGCAGGAGTGTTGAACGGGCTAAATGTGACAATCTGTTTTCTATGCATTAAATCGAGGTGAATTTGTTTCACTCATCCCACAGTATCATTACAGAGCAAAAAATATGGGTCAGACATGAAAAACTAATGTCCAAAAGTACTGGCCACTGACCAGTGATGCAGGTCCTTCCCCTACATTTTCCTCTTTACTATTGAAAACCCCCAAGTAATTAGTATTATTGTTATAATAATTCCTACTTTTTGCACATTCATCATCATTATGCAGCTAAATGTGTAGTTTTCTCCTTAAATCTTTCCCACATGTCAAGTCAGTCTCCCCAGACCCTTAATTATTTTAATGTTGGTCTTGGAATTCCTTCCAATTTGCAACAGATTTGTGATTTAATTTGATCTGAAAAATATGCAGAGCTGCCAGTATTCCAAAGAATTAACATTTCAGGTGTCACTCAACTTGCTTCCGCCATGCTTCTTGGTAATTTATGTGGAAACATTTATTAGACTTCAGCTTACTATGAAAGGCTACTGCGGAAAAAAAAATTAAAAGCTGCTGAATGCATTGACACCGGTTTTGGAAAAATGTTGCTAGAAAAATCTCTGAGCCTCATAAAGACTTAGATAGGCTGAGGCAGAAGAGGAGGGAGGCCTAGCAAGGTCTGGCTGGATACACCTAGTTCAAGCCCAGTGAGTTCAACACATACTTCGTTGTTTTGAGTAGGCCTTTCATATGGCCAAGTCAAAAAGCCCAAAGCCACCCATCTATTCCACTCAGTCCTTTTATTTCTAAAGAAGTATTTCATCCCTTCCATCTATTTAGACTCTGAAGAACAAACCCTGCAAATGTTCCCACCACAGTCATGGTATGTTATATAAAAGTCCTTCACAATTTTCTTTAGAAGTCAGAAAACAAACCCGGGAGCACAAACGCAATGGTCCCAGGCTGTACTGCACAAATAATGGCCTCACAGACTTAAAATCTCCACCCATTTTGCCATCTCCTTTGGCTTCTAAGCTACTTCTTTCTAAAAGCAAGCAGTAGCAAAAATTCAGCATGACTTTACTCAAATGAAATGAAAAGGAAAGACAAAGTCATCTGGAACAGATTTAGCAAAATGGTTATGGAAAACAGTTACAAGGTCTGCATGCTTTTAAAACACATTTGTGAGCACCTAGCTCCGCCCGTGGGAGCCGTCCCACACAGCTCAGCACTGCTGCCAGAATGGACACGGCTGCTCACATGGCCAGACCGTGCTTGGAAGAAGTAGGCCACCATTTGCAACATGCCTGATACGCTTTTAATAATTAATCAGTTAAGAATTCACATGCATTTCCTGCCGAAGTACAGCACAATTGTAAAACTTCACTGGTGTCAGAGTACAAAGTAGTAGATCCCTTACTTCTCTCTCTCTCAAAAAAAAAAAAAAAAGGAAAGAAAAAAGAAGCATGTAATAGATAATTTACTAAAACCCACAGATGATGGCACGTACAAACATTAATTCAAAGAGTCTGTTATATACTAACAGAGTCTATACTTCATATATCTGTCTTACATTCGGTCATTTATCATCTTACCCAGACCACATGTACAGGGAGAGTCAACTGAAGATACCATCCTAGGGTACTCTTGGAGAGCCCCAACACCTCCCTCTCCAGCACCAGTAAGCGTGAAACACGAAACAACCTCCAGGGAGGAATTCTCTGGGAGGGTATCATCAGCCACATTACCCTCCCCACATCACCCTCAGGACTCCCACCCACAGGGGAGGCCGAGCACACCACCAGCACTTCCATCAGAGTCCCCTTCCCCTTTTACGCTGACTGGAATGCAAAACAAAAAAAGAAGGTGGCTCATGAGACTGCACAGAAACAGAGCCTTAAAGTCATCTGGGGCTCAGAAAATCCATGGCTTCTCCAAGCCACAGTATGCATCTTCCTCTGCCTTAATAACGTCTAGGGAAGATGCACTAAATCTCACAGGGTCTTTCTTCTGTTCCATTTTTGATGGGTTACTTACACAGGTGAGTGGTCCCAAGGCAGGAAACTGAAGACATCTGTTCAGACTAAATATGATTAACCATCCACTGTGCCTAGCCAGAACTCCTCACTGTTAGATCCAAGTGTGAAAAAGAGAGAGCTCTCACCTCTCATTTCCTACCTTCTCCCTTTTCCATTAAAAAAAAAAGTAAATAAATGGCACAGGAAAGGATACGTATTGAGTTGTTCAGAGCACTGTTACCAGCTGCAGATTACACAGCAGCCTGAAAGACTGGAAGTGACACTGGCTGCATCCTTGTTTCTAGAAGGAAAAGCTTTCTTTTTCCCAGCCAAGAAAACAGCGCATGCATTTCTGTAATCCCAGGCAGAGTGAGGATGTGTTACTATTCCAGAAAAATACTAAGGCATTCAGATTTAATCATATCTAACAGTGAGGGTGCAGCATACTGCTACACATATAAAACTACCCCAGCAAAGACTCATGCCATTTTCTGCCTTCCTTCCCCCAGCAAACCACCATTACAGTTCAGGTTCTGTGAAGCAAAGTGGAAGGGGAATGAGACGATACCAATGTAGGGAAAGCATGGTAGCCCAGGGGATATTTTTAATGCCTTTAATTTACAGTTTGTGCACCCATTTGGCATATGGGTGCAGCTTAGGACTCATCTCCCCTTCTCATAGCTATGATTGATTTCTGAACATAAAATCAGTCACGAACAACAGATTTCTGTGTAAATACGGTTGTGACTAACTCAATCTAACCCTGTGAATCTTGCTTCCAAGATGAATACAAATAACAAAATCTGAAATTGATGTCTTCATTACATCCTTTGTTGTGAAAATCAAAATGTAATTCAGATCTATTGTAAAACTTGCAATAAATATGCCAGGAAGAAAGAGACTGGAGCTGTTTTGGAAGCAGCTATATGCTGTCTAAATCAGTCTTTTGTGCCCAGGACTCTGACAGAGACAGATAGCACAGATTTCTTTTCAAATGTCTCATACAGGAGAAAAACCCTCAATGTCACTGATTTTATGTCTCTCTTCTATTTTGATCAATGACTGCTAAATTATATATGCGTGCATAGAATAGAACAATATGGCATTTTACGTTAGTCTGCCAGCAAGCTGCATGGACATCACTCACATCATAGCCTGCCTAATCAAGGTTCAGGTACAATTTTTCAACATCTCCTTCCTGTGCTTCAGCTATCCTGTGCAAACAATGACATATTAATGCCAAGCTACAGAACAGTTTCTTCCTCCTTAGTAACATTCCCAAGGATGTGCTACCAGAGCTTCTGCTCCAGCTTACAGTAAGTCACCTATTTTCTGCACAGCTACAGTTCCGTAACTGGATTCGATTACACAGCATTACAAGGAACAGTGTGACCCGAAATATATTTTAAAAATTTAACATTTAGTAACACACAGGGTCAGTTGTCACTTGTTTGCCCTATTCTTTTGATTCCTGAACTGGATTAAAAATATGCCTCCTCTTCAGTTTCAGTGATATTTCAGCTGACAAGTTAAACCCAGAATCACCAATGAGGCAAATAGAGATTTGCCAAGAACTTTAAATTCTGCAGAAGGAAAAAGAGGGTTGGATGACTAAATTTGGCTGCAAACATTGGCAAAAACCAAAGTGCATCAGCCTCTCTATACACAAGTACTGAGAGATATGAACAGAATTGCATATTCTACAACCACACCAAAGTCCAGGAGCCTTTGGTAGTTTTTGTAGCATCCTTGCAGGACCAAGGTGCCCCTAAAATACTCATGATTGCCTTTGCCCACATGAGATGTCTGTGTGAGGCTTCTGCAGCATGGCTCTCACGAGTAGTTGGCAAGAGGCATCTTTATAACACCCTTCTGCAGTAGCTTGAGAGCTGATGCTTCCAGCTGTCTCGAGGAAAACAGAAAAGAGCAGTGCAGAAGTTAGGTCCTACAATACCCACTTTCTGCATGAATTACATAAAACAAAGACTATCCAATGGTATGAATGTAAACATATTTTGCATATCAGTATTTCATTTGGTTTTAAGATACCATTTCTTTTAGAGACATCTTTCCCACTTTTCATTTTTCCCAGATGCAAACACCAGGGTTTTTTGTACAGACCATGGTATACATCAACTATTCTGTGCAGCTTCTACTATAAATCTGATTATTAGAACAAAAAAGAAATATGGAAAATCCAGAAAATTCTGTTAAGGACAGTGCACAGCCTTATTTTCACAGACATGCCAAGTTAAACAGGGTACTCTTCACAAAACCTTTCAAAAATATCTCCTTAATTTGCAGAGCTCTGTCTCTTTAGTCTATCATGATTGCTTTTCTCCTTACTGTCCTGCTTTTCTGCCACATAAAAAGGCTTGGTTTATGCCCTTAACTTCAAGAATGAGCACCGTCATAACAAGAAAATTGAGCTTAACCAAAATAATTCCCAGCTGCAGTGAATGAGCCATGAGCTCGTGATGCACAGTGAGGTGTGCTGGGCACGGACATCTCAAAGTGTAAAGATTTCTACTTGCTGCTTTCTACAATCATAAAATTGATGGACTTAAAAAAAGCAAATGCAAGGTTGGCTGAGAGAGGTTGGGATCCCTAACACACTTTACTGGCTTGATTCTCTGAACAAAACGTATTTGGAAAATACTTTTCGTTCTCAAGTCTTAGATATCATTTGTTTAGCTGAATGTCATTAAGGCTCCACTTAAATTAAAAACAAACAAACAAAAAAGAAAATAAAGGGAAGTATAATGAGTTTTTCTTGTAAACTACTTGCTTTAAAATACCGCAGTATGCTGTAAGAGAAAATCGTGCTTATGAAAAGTCAGCTATACCCAAGCATAACAGCCTAAACTAAACCTGTTGGTCTCTCTGCAGGACAGCAAAGTACTGCCATTAGCATCATAAACTCCTTTCCACTGTTGTTTTACACTGATTTATTAACACACACATCTTTCAGCAACGTCCTGTAAACATGGTCAGTGTTTCTACTACACCGAGCTTTTGCTGGTTCTCAGAACAGAGCAGGTTTCTTCGGGAGAGACAAGGCTAAGCCATCTAGTTTAAAACTTCCATAGACTCCACGTTAAAGCCACAGCAACATACCCTCCCTACCTGTGTTCATGTTACCTCTTAGATTTATATCTGGGCAAGTGGGTGCACATGAAAGTCTCCAAAATCAGGAGCTTTAATAGATGGTAAAACCAGCGAAGAGCCAAGAATATGCTGAGGGGTGAAAAACCTATAGCAGTCTCATGTACAAATATATACACTTGCCACCTGCTTTAATACAGTACTATAATGTAAATGATCTCAATGTAACTCGTATAGATTAAAACAAGGACATAATGCCATTTACTGATCAAAGCAAGTGACTTTAAATGTATCCTGTGTTTCCTTCAATTTTAAAAGCATCATTAAACTTTCACTCACTAGCTGTTTGATGGAAATGTCATGTAAGAGTCTTTTAAGTCTACATACTTCAGTAACTGACCAGTGCCTCCACGGGAGTTGTGGAACCAGAAAAATAAAAAATGCAGTTATTTCGTGAGATATAGACTTCAGGATGTTAGGTCGCCATTTGGGGAAATTCTACCACCTGACAGGCACTGCATCCTCTTGGTTGCCTCTCAGTATCCAAAATCCACTATCATTTAACTCCAGGAAAAAATCCAGGTCCCAAATGACAGCAAGTGGCACTGCTCAGAGATACAAAAAGTCACTGCATGACTTACAGCTCATCTAGCCTAGCGAGTCTTAAGATTTGAAATCTTACAAAACTATTTCATCTACTTCACTTCCTTTTGCATTAACTTTTCCCAGCTTGATCAAGGAAAAGGTGGAAAAGAAATAATTTGTTTTGTCACCCATCAGGCTGATTTCAGAGGAAACTTTTATTTACAAACGTGGTGCCAAACTCAGTTTGGAATGTGAGATCTTTAACGGATTTCCAGAAAGTTTTACACCAGTTTGACTGTCCAGAGCTCTTGAACCACACTGAATTTCACAACAGTACGTTTCAGCAAATATTAGGAATGCAATGTGCAGAGTACCGAGAAATACCTTTATTATATTTATAGGCACTGAATGCCCCTGTGAAGTTGTTTGTGATGGTTTACCATTTGCAGAGTTCAATCAGAACAGCAAGTTAAGGGAAGTAAAGTGGAAAAAGTATCACAGTGATTTAGATAAAGTCGGTCCTGAAATAATCCCAACATTCATACTCAGTAGGTAGTGAAACAATTGCTTTACTCAGCTGAGAGTGTGGAAACCTGAGAGATTGATCAGAAACATATTGGTTGCTTCAGAAAGGACCTGCTGCAAGCAGCCTATAACGTGGTCCTTCAAGAACTGGGCTTACTGCAGTAAAATAGTGCTTGTCAGTGTATGTGAGAGGAATGTCAAGTACAGGTAAGAGAGTACGCACAAAAATCACATGTATGTGGTTTGAAATCCATGTCCCTGAGTGCTGTGCATGTTTGGGCCAGCAAATTGTGCCACTTTATGAAGAAGCTGTTCTGTACCAAGACATATCATTGATGCTCAAAAATGCCAAGACATCACGGACAGAATTAAATAAATTTAGAAATTAACTCATCAGCTCTGTCCAAACATTCTGAATACTCTCATCCACTTATAGCCAGCTTTACTGTTAGATAATATGAACTCCAAGAAAGTTTTACTGAACAAATATATCCTCTTATAGAAAGAGAGTTCTCCTGTGCACACAAAATAGTGGTACTATTTTGTTCACACACGTTTTTCTTCACTGAGAGAACATGCCACATCTTTGAATCATATTTGCTTTATCTGCCTAGTAGGAAAAAAACATTCCTCCCAGGAACACTTACAGTCAGCCTGGCTCTGATACGGAAGGCTGTTTGAAATGTTCAGTGTTCATTCCACAACCCTAAAATACCTTGCAATAAAAGATGACTAGAAGACAGAAAGTCAGTATGAATACAACACTTCCTCTAGAGTATCCACTGGCAGTAGAGCAAAAAGGGAAGACAGAGAGATAAGACCAACCGCGTTGTCCAGTGGCTCAAGGCAGGCAGAGCTCCTGCCCTCTGAACTCAGGATTCAGCTGGGGAACCTCCCTGATGCAGGAGAATTCAAAATAAGGAAACAGCCACTTCTAACATGCAGCAAATTTAACTCCATCAAAACTTTGCAGAAGAGTTATTATACTCCAAGTGAAGCTGTACTGATACGCCACATGGAAACTGAGTAACCCATAGCACTATTTTCGCTCTCTTATTTTTCCCTTCAGCCTTCTCCCTTCACCTTTTCTATCAGCATCCAAAGCCACGCAGACCTATAAAACAATCCCGACTGCCTTATGACTTCAGCGAAATGATACAACATACACATAATCTGTAAAATGCATTAGCTTTTCTGCACTGTATCCTTGTAATTATTTTGGTGTTTATTCTGTTTAACGTTTCATGTAGACATTTTGTGACTCTAACAAAAATTAACTTTAGAAGAATCATAACAGTGCTCCTAAATACCATCATCCTGTTATTTCCTTTCACGAATATACAGCTCTTACCTGTACACGAATAATCATCAATGCGTATATATCCTGTTTTGCAGATGCACATAAAGGATCCCGGTGTATTTACACACATGGTATTCTCACGACAATAGTGCCGCCCTTCAGCACACTCATCAATATCTGTGAATAAAGCAAAGAGGAACACGAGTCAAATTCAGTGGCATTCTTTACAACCTCTCAATATGCCGCTATTCACTTCCCTCAGTAGTGGTTTAGACTAAAAATTTCGTTGAGCAGCAATGCATTTTGGAAAGATTTTTGGTTTTCTTCTTGAAAATAACCGCTTGAAGTGTTCAAACAAGAGAAGCAGCATGAGCTTTCTGCGAACAGCTGTTAGCAAAGTTACAAAGAAGATTACATTGGCTTACATCTTTCCTTTTGAAGTGCCTATGATGTTATTCCTAGGATTTAAATAAGACCAAAAAAAAAAAAAACAACTGGGGTCCCATACAGCAGACCAGCTGCTTCAGCGCTGCAATGTCCTCCATCACTGTACCAGTATAGTCACTGCAGTCATCAGTATACACACACACTACTATAATGCACACTACATGCCTTTGATCTAACAGGTATTGTTGTTTGGAAAAGAACTGTAAGGAACATGGCAACATCTGAAAAGGCACTGGAACTTACTATAAGTTTCTCTTTGAGTAACTATGACTCTCTTAAGATTGGATCTTGGTTGCTCACTGGGCTCAGCAGCAGAGGTCACACCTCCACTTGGTCCCGCTGGATGCCCTCCAGCTCTGCTGGAATCAGGGTAACCAAGCTGGCCTCTGCCCCAGTGGGAGTTACGCTTATTTCCTCCCTATTGATAGGCCTCGCCACCCTATTGATAGTAACTCCCAGGTGAAACAAAATATAAGCAAATGGTTTTCAGATCATTGCATGGGGCCTCTGCCCACAAGGTAAATGGTTGGGCACAGGTCAGTAGACCCTGAGGGTGGACTACCTGGCTTATGACAGCCCTCACATGGATTAAGTCTGGAGGGCTTGCTGATAGAGGGTAAGGGGGTGGCCCCTCATCATCAGCATTGATTGCTGCCAACACAGATCCTGGTAACCGGAAAAGACCTTCCAGCTGCTTTGGCACCAGTGAAGTGTGCCTCCTACAGAAACCAGCGAAAGGACTTCTGGCTGACTATGATTGGGACTTGATTGCCAACAGGGTCTGACTGAAGGTCAGGAAAAGATGGTCCTGCCATCCTGGGGAATAAGGAGATCTGGATGGTATCCTATGGAAACCAGTACAGGGACTTCTGAAGGCATCGGAACACCTTAAGCGGTGATTCTAAATATTTATACTACGAATTGCGCACGGGTACTTAACTGGATTTGACAGAGTAACATCTAGATCCCATCATCCCTACTTCCATATTGTAACATCTAATCATAACATATCATACAGATTATGACTTGTAAACCGATTGCGTCTATTAAAGGGACATAAAGTGGGAGGTCATAACGATTATTAGTCATGACGCATCACATGGTGATAACAGCACCACTATGACAACAGGTGAACAGGTCACCTTCATAAAACCCAGAAAAGGAACACACACTCTGGTGTTTGCTCGATAAATAGCCAATCAGTAATTTTAATATATATAAACACATATATCTGTATCTATACATATCTATATACATATGTATATAGATACACATACACACCATATCTGAAAGCAACCTGGAAGAATCTGATTTATATAAAGACCTCTGATAGAAAAAACTGTAACTTGTCAAAATACTTGTTGAGGTGGAATACCTGCTGCAGCACTAAGTCCCAGAGCAAACTCCAGACATAAATCACTGTAGGCATGGACTTCAAAACCTGGTAGGTTTTGGTACTCCCTTGGCTGCAAAATTAGGCTTATTTCTTGTAGCAGATTACATTACAGTGGTAAGACAGAGAAAGCACCACAAATAAGAAAAAACCTCCTGCACACCATTATTATGCTGCAAAGAAAAAAAGCTCTATTAATTTGGAAGTGATTAGTAGCACACTGTTCTATAATACTCATGATAAAGGCGGCATTACTGAGATGCTCTGTACGTCTAGTTATATTGTCATGCAATGTGCCACTGCACCTTGCTACAAAAGTATGTTAAAAATCAAAGGGGTGGATTGTTGGCTTGTTTTTTTTTCCCGCTCATCAGTTTTGATTTCCTCCCTGTTTTCAATGATATTTACAGCGTTCAGAGTTGAGAATAAAATCTCTGGATGGAAAACAGTGTTGTGTTCCAGAGTTTGACGATAGTTCAAAACAATAGACTGGATATATAAACTCATAGAATCGCAGAATCACAGAATGGTAGGGGTTGGAAGGCACCTCTGGAGACCATCTAGTCCAACCCCCCTGCCAGAGCAGGTTCACCTAGAGCAGGTTGCACAGGATGGCATCCAGGTGGGTTTTGAATGTCTCCAGAGTCGAGACAAATCACGGTTGACTTCCTAATGCTGTGATGCTAAATGTCAACAGTGCGAACTCCTGTACTTTACTCCTGTTTAGGCTTATCTCCCAACTCCTCCCCCTCTTCCCAGCATCTTTAAATCAATAGCTACTTACCAACTGCACTCATTGTCTTCTTTTCCCCCCCCCTTTACATTCCCAGAAGAAAATTTGCCCTCCAGTACAAAACAATGCAGCACACAGATACAGCGATTCTGTAGTCATTTCCTAGTTTCATTCAGTTTTGAAAAAAACTTCTGTTTTCCCCAGTTTCTCTGCCCAGTGCAACCGTTCTGCTGGATTCTGCTGGAGAAGCTGGAGGCAGGTGGCTACAAACCATGAAGGTGTCGACTGCGAACGCTCAGGGTGGTGAGCCCAGCCTGCTTTGCACAAATTCAGTTCCTAAGAGTTTCACAGTCAATATACATCAGCTGGTTCCCTTCCCTTCCTTCCTCTGTAAGATCTTCAGGCACGGAAGAATCATACCTCGATTAGGGTGTTGGTTTGGAAAAGCTAATTTTGTAATTTTCATGGACATACATACATACCCAATTAAATGTATATTTACAGGGAGCACAGTAAGCATACTAAGACTCAAAACACACTTTGTGAAAGTCACCTAAGAAAGCAAAAAAAAGGAGGAGATATCACGAGACTATGTCAGAGGTGGCTGGTTTTGCACAGAAAGGGGAAAATGGCACAGATCTCCTGACGTACAGATGTTTTACAGAAACATAAATGCGCAGTTCACAAAACCAGGCAGCAGTTACAACATATGCCTCCACTAATACCACAAACGATGCAACTTGCGTCTTTCATAATTCCAGCTCACAACTCCATATTAAATTAATAGTGTTGATTTGTATTTAAGTAACAACATCAGTCTTCGAGTAACTAGAGGCCTTATGTTCTTGGTATCAACAGACTCCCCAGGAGCTGGCTTTGGCACTCTCAGAAAATGGTACTTAGAGATCCAAAGCCTCAAAAACTTTAAATAGAACTTTCTGAAAACTATATTAATGATTGCTTTGGCAGGTAAATAGCCACAGGAGACCCAAAACACTAATGGTTTTCATTTTGCAAGTGAAAAACTTAAAGCCAGAGCTACTTTGATTCAAACCTCCTAATTTAGAAGTGTTCTAAATAAAAGCTTTCATTTTGCCAACATACCACATATTGAGGTTTTGCAAAATGTTTTACTTATAATTGCCTTTATTTCAAAACCTGGCTTGTTCAATTGTTACCAAAAAAAACCCCCCGAAACACAACACACAGCTGATCAGGTTAACTTTGGATTGAAGTGTTTCATTTGAACAAACCTGATATTTTTATTTTCAAACTGATTTGCAAAGATATTGTCCACATTTTTTAAATGCTCACTGGAAAACAAAATTCTTTCCCATCCAGCTCTCTAGAAAGCCTAAAGCATGCAAAGGAAATAAAGTGATGATTATTGCTGCTATCACATTATTACATTAGATTAGTATCTAAAGACCCTAATCGAGTCTCAAAACTCCATTGCTCTACACCATGGAGGCAGAGCTGACAAGAAGCTGCTTTTACAAACAGTTTGCAACTTTAGCACTAAATTACATTGCCACTGGACACAAAAGACAAATAATACAAAAATGATAAAGTAACAGTCAAATGACAACTAGTCACACAGAGATTGACTGCACTAAAAACCATGTGATTCCATTACCTTTTTAACACTGCATATGCAAACTTCACATACATTAAGTTAAAGTATTAAAGACCAAGGAATACTGAACTGGTGCAGGGAAAGAGCCCAACATCTGTTCCTTTCAAAGCTGCCAAAATAAAGGCCTTTTCATCCCACTTACTGATTGAAACACTGCTGTAGCCTTTTGTTCACCTTTAGACACAAATGCACTAAGTACAACAGAAAACCTGATGCATTTCAATATGTAAGAAAGCCTACAACATTTATCTTAATTTTCCCCTGCCAAAAAGCCTAGTTAGCATATTAATGCACATTAATGTCTTACTGTTTAGCCAGTAAGATGCTGAAGTTAGTTAGTTCAATAGGATGAATGCTCCACTCCAGTGGCTCTACACACTCAACAATAAAGACTTGTGTGCTTGAAGTCTGTGATGTGATACTGAGCCACCAGCTGTGATGTACTGACAACAATGTAGTCATGGAGATCATCAACCTGCTCTGTTCCCAGTGGAACAGATAAAAGAGGCATCTCTGGGAAAAACTGGTTAGTGCAAAAGTGTTTGGAATCTGCACTTCAATGATTTATTTATACTTGCAAAAACATCAAACCCCCCAAAAAACGCCTTTCATTATCCCCCAAGCGCTCAGAAAAATTTATGCAAAATATATAACCCAGGAAAGGTTTCCCTGTATCCCTTCTTCCTGTACCCTAATGAGTTTGCTTCCCCAGAGTGAAATTCCCAGTTATGTTTTACAAACCCATTAATAAGAAGAGAACTTGACCTGTAATCTATAAATCATTGTTGACCAAAGCCTCATGCTAACAAACAAAGCCTCTCGTTAGGCCTCACTATCCATCATTGCCTTTATCCACCACAAAAGCCTGCCAGAACAAATGAGTCTGGTACTAAGTCAGTAAATCTGGGCTGTAAAGAGAGGAGGCTATTTCCAGAACTGGGGATACTTTATAGATAGTGTCCTGCCTCCAGCCATTTCCTTTAAAACTCAATGGTATCTAGCATAAGTGATCTCCCTGGTCACACTTACAGAAGTATATGGCAGACGGGGAGATGTTCTTGCAGGATTTTTGCAACAAATAATATTAAGTACTGTGAAATGTGTTCACCTGATTCGTGTCAATATGGAACAATGCTAGGGTCGTTTGGGGAAATGTGCCTTCCTGCAGAAGCCACTTAAGGAACGTTAAACCGTGTTTTGTTTTTGGTTTTGTTAACTGCATGGTGATTAAGCATAGGGTCATCCTAAGAACAGAGCTGATGTCTCTAGAGCGCATGCGTAAAACCTAGGGTCATCCTAAGGGCGAGCCGAGGAAGACTACTGACTTCATCCACCGACCACCACATGGGAGTCGAGAAGACCCCAAAAGGTGAAGAGGGCATGCGCCAAAGAAGACATGCCCATCATTAGCAACTCTATGAATATGTATTGGTAGCTATGAATATGTATTAGTAAAAGGAATATAAACCGGAACAGAGAATGTACAGTGTGCGTCTTGGTTGAGCAGAGGCTCCCGGCACACCCAGCGCTGTTTGCTTGTCTTTACTCGTTTAATAAATTATAAATTTTTGATCATTTATCACAAGTACCCAGGAAGAGAGCAAACAGGAGCATAAAAAGCTTTATTCATGGAAAAATTATTTCATAAGTGCATCAAAAGTTACCCTGAACACAAGAGCAGAGTAGATTGGACCTACAATTTACAAACAAAACAAAACAAACCCCCCCTTTTGTGTATTAATGATAGGATCTGTCTTCACAGCCCATAAATATGAAGCCCCACATTTACCTCCTGAACAGGGTCATTAATGCTTTTCCATCTCTCCCACACAACTTCATCAGCTAACCTCCATCCTGACCTGAAGCCTCCACTGCTGAGAGCAAGGGCATCGTTTACCCACCATTCCTGCAAGTCTTGGGCCTCTCTGCTGAGAATTCCAAGAATGGATGCCAGTAGCAACAGTCACCATAAAGGGCCTTCAGGCCCTTATTTTTATCACTACTGACCTCACACAGAAATAGACAAGCTGGGAAAGGTTGAGACTTTCTTATCTGGTCCCTGACCTAGAAAAAGGGCATCACAAGATCAGCAGATGTTATTTACTGAAAGAGGAGAGTGAAGAGTCACCAATCACAGATACCACAACCAGGGAAAAGGGTTAACGTGGATTTAAAACCAACACAACCTGTCCTGCATCCTGGACAGGGTCGTAAAGGAAAAAAAGTGCTGTCCTTTTTCTATCTATTTGTCTTCTTTCCACTGACAATAGTCCTTCTTTTCCCACTTTCTACCTCTGACATCAAGCTTCTCTTCTGTTTTCCTCCCTCACCCACTTTCTACCTGAAGTTCAGTCCTGTCTCCAGATCTTGCTCACCTTGTCTCTCCTGTCTTTAACCCATCCCCTCACCAGCTCCTCCTCCTTAAAAGAGAAAAGATAGCCCATAGCTTCCCTAACTTTGAAGCAAGCTCCCACCAGTTCACCCACCTGTGAAAGTATTGGGTTTTTTTCTTTCACCACCAAACACACTAACTCATCCTCAAATTCTTCCTTCCAACTTGCTCGAGTGTTTAGTAAATTAAAACTTCCCAGTCCATTGCTAGAATATAAATGCTCTTAGTAGGGTCTTCTCCTACTTTCCCTAGCCATATTTCCCAGCTCCTATCCTCTCCAGGCTCCTTTCACTTTCAACTACAACCTGGTTTCAGTATGTCGCATGCTTTGGTTTTCACACCACTATGTTCCTATGTGTCTCTTCCTGCATATACCCTTTCCCACCAATCAAGAGGACAAAATACCTCAGGGCTCTGGCTCAGCCCTTGCTCCTTCTCCTCACACTACTTTTTCTGGGCTCTCCATCACCAGCCAAGCCAATGGTTTAACTACTACTGTTACTCCAGTCAGTCACAAACCGATCACTGCGCTTTTGTTTTGCTTTGCTCTGCCAAACCCAGTGCAGCAGTTTTTTCAACTGACATATTCCACAAAGGATGTTAACATCAACTTCAATCAAAATTGTGTATTTTCTGACAATGTCCCCTGTTATTTATCCCAGCTGACTGCACCACCATAGTTGTCATCACTTTTATGCTCTGTAGATAATCTTTGGCTTTTTCTCCTCCTTGTATATATAGTCCTCTGCCTTTGGTGTTACCAACATACAGTAAAAGGCCTAGCTCCAACAGCAAAACTACCAAGTGGTCACGCATATATGTTGGGGTTTTTTTATTATTTTTATTTTTGCCTACCTTTCTGCAGTTGTGCATCTCTCCTCCCCCAAAAGAGAAAAGCACTAAAACCTAAGGAATCACAATATAACTAATGTCATGAACCAATTACAAGAACATACCCCATGTATTGAGTTAAAACATACAAAAAGAACCTCAAACATACACAAAGACCAAGCATAAAAAACAAAATAACCTTCCACCATCCCCAGCATGCTGCTCCCAGCAAAGCACATGGGCCACTGACTGTAGCAATGCATAGGGAGGGTAAGAGGAAATGGGCAGCTACTTGTGTCTATTGATTTTTATTGAATTATTAATAGACCTTAAGAGAAACTGTGTGAGTTGGATTATAAGTGTTAGCACTGTTGTAACTGAACAACTAAGAGGTTTTTATATCTTGACTAGCCTGCTAAAGCATCAATTAGACTAAAAATAAATTCTAATTATTGGATCCTCACACAAGGTGTGTTCTTTCCTTTCCCATAATTAAACTACACAGATAACACATACACACATTGTACACATCTCTTTCCCTGCATGTTATTTTAAATCCCTGATCTTCGCTTAAGTTCATGATTTCTCTGTCCATCTCCTGCAGCCTGAGAGGGGGCTATTAGGACAGAAAATAGTCTTAAAGTAAAGGCAAAGTCACTCAAGGTCTACATTCCTTGACAGAAGCTCTATACAGCTTTGAAAGGACACAATACAACATTACAGCATTTCAGACATATCATTTTTAACAGTACAAAGAGTTGTTTTTATTTCAACTTGCCCCAGTTTTTGGAAAGGAAGACAGACTGTTGAGATAAAACTGTCCTTGTTAAACATGCAGTAGGAGACATTGTTCAACAGCTACCCGTGCAAGGGAGACTCTTGGAAGAAAACAAAATCTTTGTCTCAGTCTCATGAAAACATCACTGGACTCCACATACATTATGCAGTTTAAAATATATATATCACAGGAAATTTTTGAAAACAAATATTGTCTGCCATCATGTAATGTTTTACTTGGCAAAGTACATCTTCTTACTATTTAATATCTTATAATTAATTCATATGGTGGTGTATACACGATAAAACAAGTAATTATATATAGTTATGTGTCAGACATGAAAGCATCCCGGGGGGGCTTTTCCTTAGGCACTAAATAACTAGTCTGATGTAGCTCCATACTGAGAATAAAAAGGATGCTGTATACCATTAATTAGTGAATTCCAAATATAAGAACAACTTACCGAGACTCTAGTTCATGATCCAACCCCCTTCAGCACTGCACTCAGTTAGAAATAGGTCTTCAAATTTGAATTGCAAAATAATATTTTTCTTTTTTTTTTTAAGTATGACAGCTTCTCATCATTTTGAGCTGTGAATGTCATGAATTTAGAAATACTTGCCACTGTTAGTGTTTTTGTTTTCCTCTCTTTTACAAGGGGAATAAGAAGCGTTACTATTTTTATACAGAAAGTACAAATATATATCAGATTCTTCTCAGGAAGAGGCAGCACAGATTGTACTGCATGTGTGTATTTTAAAACTCCTCGTCGGAAGACAGACGCACACGTAACAGGATAGTACCTGTAAGCTGTGGTAAAGCCCCTGTGGATGGGTTAGGCTGTATCTAGGAGGAACTGTCCGAGGAAGAGAGAGACTAGTGGAACCATGCTCTGCCCTCCCTGAGACAGAAACAGGAACAGCCACCAGAAAAAAGCCAAGATCAAGGGGATCCTGTCTCCTCCCCCCGTCAGGCTCAGGCAGTAGCTTAAAGGAAAGGAGTGAATGGAAACAAGTCCATGCTTGGGGCGGCAGACAAACCTCCTCCTTGCCCACCTCGCTTTCCCAAGTGCCTCTGTACAACAGGTATGAGACTGTGGAGGCAGAAGGCCAGTCAATGGATGGCGTGGATAGTGGTCCATTTACATCAGAGGTGTTGCCAAGGTCAGAAAGGCCTATGCCCCATATCACAACCACCTCCACGAGGAAGAAGAGACAGGTTATAGTTGTAGGTGACCTTCTTCTGAGGGAAACAGAGGGTCCAATATGCCAGACAGCTCCCCCTCTGCTGCCTCCCTGGGGCCTGGGTTAAGGACATCACTAGGAAACTTCCTAGCCTGGTATGGCCCTCAGATTATTACCCGTTATTGCTCTTCTATGTGGGTGGCAATGAAGTTGCAACATGTAGTCCAAGGGGATTAAAACAGACTTCAGGGCCTTGGGGGAGTTGGTAAGGGAATGTGGAGCACAAGTTATTTTTATCTCTTTTCTTCCACTTGCGGGCAGCAACATCAGAAGAAACAGATGGGCCCAGTCTACTAATATATGGCTTCACAGCTGTCGTCACCACCACAATTTCAAGTTTTTCAATAATGGGATGGGCTATACAGCACCAGGCCTGCTGGCATTGGATGGGATTCACCTTTCTCAAAGAGGGAAGAGGGTGTTTGCTCACAAGCTAGCTTGGGTTCATTGACAGAGCTTTAAACTAGGCTTGAGGGAGGAAGGGGATAATATCAGGCTTGCCTGTGACAAGCTGTGGGAGGACATGTCAAGGCTAGAGGGATGGGGTGCTAGCGATGGCCCTCAGCCTGTTGCTCTGAGACATGCTGGCTACAATGCAGCACGCTTGAAGTCTTATGGAGATGAGACAGGGGCTCCTGAGGTAATAGGAGCCAGGAGGGAAACACCAGTGAAATATCTCAAAGGAATTAAAGGGTTTTCCTCTAAGAAGGAGACACAGCTGACAGCCCACCTAAAGTGCCTCTACACCAATGCACGCAGCATGGGCAACAAACAGGAGGAGTTGGAAGCCACTGGTGCCGCTAGAAAGCTACAACCTGGTTGCCATTACTGAAACTTGGTGGGACAAATCCCATGACTGAAGTGCAGCTATCAAAGGCTACAGGCTATTCAGAAGGGACAGGAAAGGAAGGAGGGGTGGAGGGGTTGCTCTCTACATCAAGAAATGGATAGATTGTGAAGAGCTGTCTCTGAAGAATAACCATGAGCAGGTTGAAAACTTATGGGTAAGAATTAGAGACCAAGGCAACAAAAGGACACTTATGGTTCATGTCTTCTACAGGCCGCCCTACTAAGGGGAGCCTATTGATGAAGCCTTCTTACTCCAGCTACAGGAGGCATCATGCTCACAGGCTCTTGTCCTGCTGGGGGACTTCAACCACCCCGACATCTGCTGGAAAAGTAGCATAGCAAGCTGTAGGCAACCCAGGAGACTCCTGGGGTGCATGGAAGATAACTTCTTAAGCCAGGTAATAGCCCTACCAGAGGGGATGCAATACTGGAAAACAAAATTCCATCTCTTCAAGGAGTTAGTCAATAGGACTTCCTGAGAAACTGCCCTCAGGGACAAGGGAGCAGAACAGAACTGGCAGATCTTTAAGGATACTTTCCATGGCATGCAAGAGCTCTCAATCCACAGATGTAAGAAATCAGAAAAGGAAGGCAAGAGACTGACATGGCTGAGTTGAGACCTGCTGGTCAAACTAAAGGGCAAGAAGGAAACAGATGCACAAGCAGTAGAATCAGCAACAGGTATCCTGGGAAGAGTATAGGGACGCTGACCGGTTGTGCAGGGATGGGATCAGGAAGGCCAAGGCACAGCTGGAGATGAACTTGGAAAGGGATGCAAAGATAATAAGAAGGATTTCTACAGGTATGTTAGCCAGAAAAGGAAGCGCTAAAGAAAGCATACCTCGCTTGATGAGCAAGACTGGCAAACTGGTAACGACAAGGAGAAGGCTGAGGTACTCAACAACTTTTTTGCCTCAGTCTTCACTGGCAACCTCTTTCCCCACACCTCTCAAGTGGATGGACTGCAAGATGGGGACTGGGGGAGCAAAGTCCCTCCCACAGTAAGAGAAGATCAGGTTTGTGACCACCTAAGGAACTTGAACATACAGAAGTTTATGGGACTGACAAGATGCATCCCAGACTCCTGAGGGAATTGGCTGATGTAGTTGCCAAGCCATTCTCCATGACATTGGAAAAGTCATGGCAGTCAGGTCAAGTTCCTGGTGACTGGAAAAAGGGAAATATTGTACCCATTTTTAAAAAGGGTGGGAAAGAGGAGCCTGGGAATGACTGACCTGGCAGCCTCACCTCTGCGCCTGGGAAGATCATGGAACAGATCCTCCTAGAAGCTATGGTAAGGCACATGCAGGACAGGAAAGTGATTTGAGACAGCCAGCATGGCTTCACCAAGGGCAAATCCTGCCTGACCAACCTAGTGGCCTTCTATGATGGAGAGACTACATCAGTGAACAAGGGAAGAGCTACAGATGTCATCTACCTGGACTTCCATAAGGCATTTGACATGGTCCCCCACAATATACTTCTCCCTAAGTTGGAGAGGTATGTAATTGATGGGTGGACTGTTTGGTGGATGAGGAACTGGTTGGATGGTTGCAGCCAGACGATGGTGATCAATGGCTCAATATCCAGATGGAGATCAGTGATGAGCAGTGTCCCTCAGGGGTCTGTACTGGGACCAGTACTATTTAATATCTTCATCAATGACATAGACAATGGGATCAAGTGCACCCTCAGCAAGTTTGCATATGACACCAAGCTCAGTGGTGCGGTTGACACACCTGGGGGACGGGATGCCATCCAGACGGACCTGCACAAGCTCGAGAAGTGGGACTACGTGAACCTCACATGAGGTTCAACAAGGCCAAGTGCAAGGTCCTGCACCTGGGTCGGGACAACTCCCAGTATCAATATGGGCTGGGGGATGAAGGGATTGAGAGCAGCCCTGCCAAAAAGGACTTGGAGGTACTGGTGGATGAAAGGCTGGACATGAGCCAGCAATGTGTGCTTACAGACCAGAAAGCCAACCATATCCTGGGCTGCATCAAAAGAAGCATGGCCAGCAGGTCGAGGGAGGTGATTCTGTCCCTCTGCTCCACTCTGGTGAGACCCCACCTGGAGTACTGCATCCACCTCTGGAGCCCCCAGCACAGGAAAGACATGGACCCGTTGGAGTGGGTCCAGAGGGGGGCCACGAAGATGATCAGAGGGATGGAACACCTCTCCTATGAAGACAGGCTAAGAGGGTTAGGTTGTTCAGCCTGGAGAAGAGAAGGCTCTGCGGAGACCTTATTGTGACCTTTCAGTACTGAAAGGGGGCCCACAGGAAAGACAGGGACAGACTTTTTAGCAGGGCCTGTTGCGATAGGACAAGGGGTAATGGCTTTAAACTAAAAGAAAGTAGATTTAGACTAGATATATAGAAGAAATTTTTCACGATGAGTGTGGTGAAACACTGGCACAGTTTGCCCAGAGAGGTGGCAGGAGTCCCATCCCTGAAAACTTTCAAGGTCAGGTTGGACGGGGCTCTGAGCAACCTGATTTAGTTGAAGATGACCCTGCTCTAGGGATCTTGGATTATGTTGGACTAGATAAACTTTAAAGGTCCCTTCCAACCCAAACTATTCTATGATTCTGTGACTCTGTTTGGGGTTTGGGTAGGCTGTAAAGCACGCAGGACATTCCTGCAAGGTATCCAGTAGATTACTGCCTGTTCTACAGAAACAAGGGGTGATATCACAACTCAGCTGTCTCTCCAACAATGCCACATTAGTTAGAGTACCATAAGAGATACAATCACTGTGACTGCTATTGTTCTGCATTCTTCATAAATAATACTTATTTTAAATTCAGTTGGGTTTAATGCCAGGCATTTCTGTGTCTTTTTTAGAGCTCTTGGGGATCCACCCTCTACATATCATTAAGACATGTCACACTTTTAGACTGAGGTTTTAAAAGTCACGTAAGAAAACCAACCAGCTGGCTGTGGATACTTTTCAGCACAGTGACAGCATCTAATTCTTTCAGTAGTCACCTCCCAGCTACTAGTGAAAACTAGAGAGAAAGGAAAACAAGGGCAAAATAAAGGCTTTAGTTTCTTTTCTCTTTTGCTTTGAGGTTGCAGATTTAAGCAATTTGTATGAAAATTTACACCTTAATTTGCTGGTGGAAAAGGGCTGCTCTCAGTACAGTAAAGCATCTCCTTACCAGACACTGCTAACACTGAAGACTTGAAAAGAGTTTCCAAGAGGCTCCCTTTCTATGACTATTTTCAGCTTTTTTTTAATCGTAATAACGTCACTGTCAGTCCTGGCTATGGGTGCATGATAGAATCAGTCTGAACATCCTTCCTGTAGAAGTAATTAAAATCAAATAACACTGAATCACATCCTGCAATTTGTACATGTACAAACCGTTCCACGGCTACAGGCGGTGGGACTATCTGTACCCCAGTATGCACCACATTTTATGAATTGGTGTCAGGGATACCGCTTGTACACTTTAAGTTAGGAATTTGCTCTATTATCTTCCTGACTAAGAGACATGGCAGCCAAGAAGGATTTGGCCCACACTGACACATTAGAACTGGCCTGATAATTCTTCATATTTAGATTTCTCTGTAACATAACAATGAAAATAAGATGACACTTACTGCCTTTGCTGGGGAAAAATAGTAATAATTGATAATATATTAATACTGTTTAATATTAATGATTAATTTTAATATTAATAATGTTTAATTACTTTTTAATAGCGATTTGGAAATAACATTCTGTCCTCCTGGAGTGAAAGTTTTTCTTTCTGCTTGATTAGTTTTTCAAGCCAACCCAAAATGACAAGGTAGTGCTTCAAACACTGCCAGTTGATGGAGTTGATGGAAATCTTTATTTCTTAGCTGTATGTAATACTATTGCTACATCTCACTTACAAAACAAAACTTACATATGAAGAGAGAAGCTTGGGTAACCTTCCCAGTTTCACAAACCTGATGACAGTACTGCAAACTCCTAAGACTCTCACCCAAAGAATACAGTGCACACCGTGAAGACAGCAAAGCTAGCAAATAGCCCAATATTGGTTATGAAAGACACAAAGGACTTAATAGAATTTATTTTAATATGCTGGGGTTTATCTCCATTATCTCTATCTTACTTATGCTCTTCTCAATATTACACTTGCCAAAAGAAAATATATGTTGTTGATTACTGCCCTTCAACAACATGATGCAACACATATCCTACTGCAATTTGATTACGACTTTTTATCTGTTGTAAGATTTCTTCTCCTCACTGCAATCTGTAGATATCAGGCTCATTCTGAAAATGTACTTTATTTTTGTAATCCAGTAGTTAAAAGCAAGATTAACAGTAAGATTAACAACAGATTGTACAAATTAGGTAAGCAAAGAAGTGTAATGTTTTTGTTGTTGGGGAAGAGGGTTGACTAATGCATTAGTATTTTTACCCAAACAGGGACAAATTAGTAAATCCTTCCAAGCAGAATGAGAACGTACAACTCTGAGCTAAGGGAAACCTGATCAGGTCCAACCAAGTGGCACTTGTGACATGCTTCAGACTTCTACTCTGGAAAGAGAGAATTCATCCTCTAAGACTGCTTACTTCCCCCCACTGACGATGACTCAAATCAAGCCAGCTTATTCAAAAGCAGTTTTCTAAACTGAAGACCTTCTTCCCTCAAGGGACAATCATCAGTGAAGCTGATGCAATTCTCAAATGTAGACAAAGTCACTCAGTCTTTGGTCTCATTTCAGCTGCTGCACTTGAAACTGGGACAAACATGGCAACAGCACAGAAACTAGGAGGCTTACTGAGGAAAAAGGATAAATTAGAATAAAAATGGAAAATGGTTTCACAAAAATTTGTTTAATAATATTAAATGATCCCAAATTGTTAAGATAAGTTAGCTAGGTTGTGTACTGTGCAACTAGTACAACTAAATACCCAAATATCAGGAAATAAAAACTATCGTCCACACACCCATAAGGTAAATTTGTGATGTGTGGAGGGTTGACCCTGGTCAGCAATTCAGCACCCATCAGCCGCTCACTCGCTCCACCCTCCAGTGGGATGGGGGAGAGAATCAAAAGAGCGAACGTGAGAAAAAACTCATTGGTTGAGATAAAGACCATTTAATAAGTGAAGGGGAAAAAAAGGAAAATAAAGTGATTCAAAGGCAATCACTCTCCAGCTCCCACCAGCAGACATGCCCAGCCAGTCTTCAAGCAAGAGCCACCTTAGAAAGAGTAGCCCCATTTTTACTACTGAGCACGGTATCATATGTTCGGGGATATCCCTTTGGTCATTTGGGCTCAGCTGTCCTGGCTGTGTCCCCTTCCAATCTCTTGCCCACCCCCAGTCTACTGGCTGCAGGGGAAGTGAGAAACAGAGACGGCCTTGACACTGTGCAAGCACTATTCAGCAATAGCTAAAACAACCCCGTGTTATCAACAGTTCTAGTCACAAATCTAAAACTCAGCACCATACACACTGAAAATTAAAGAAGAAAAAATTAACTCCATCCCAGACAAAATCAGTACATGATGTAAAACAGCTTCTGCATCAGGCAAAAACCTCTTGATAAAGAAGCAAACAACCCATTTTTCTCAGATCACGTTCAGTCCCGGTGCTTACAAAAGATTACTGCATTCTCCTGTCTTCTTTCTTGAGCCTACTCTCCTCTCTATTTAATCAGCAATCCTTGGCAACACTTCTGAAGTGAAATCAGATTTTGCACATAGATAGTTGAGCACTCCTATTAAATCAGAAAATCGGACTTCAAGCAATCCTTCCAAGCACAGTCTCCAAACAGTACACGTAATGCCTCCTCCCCAAACACATCTTTTGAGGACCGCCAAAAGTGTGCAACATGGTACACAAAACAGCTTCAGTTCAAGGATCTGAGAAGAGCATCTAAAGCTGCCACCAGCAGCCTATTTGCAAACCCATCTTACTTGAAATATGGGTCTATTTCACTCCTCTAGATGCATCAGAATATCTTGATAGCCAAGAGTCACAAACTTTAGCCTCAAAAACTCTTTCAGCATAACTCCAGAACCACAAATGTAGTGGGCATTGAATACCATTTGAAGCATATCCCAAAGGGCACCCATCAGTTTGAGAGCACTGCAGATGTTGCTTTGAGAAAAACTAAATACACTTCATCAGAATATCTGGTTTTTTAAAACGTTGATGTTGGGTAGGCTATACACCAAGGATGCTATATTCAAAAGCACCTACACATGGGCAGCACAGCATAATCCATACCCAGCCTGCCCATACGGTATTTCAAACTGCATAATAACCTGAGGCAGAAAATAGATTTCAGAATACTTGGAATAAGGCTTACAGCATGTAAATGAAGAAATCCCAATTCTTTAAGTATTGCTTTAAACAGTCCTCCAAGGGAAAGCTAAATGTGACATAAATATTAACAAATATTATTATTATAAAACAGATAAGTATCCACCGTAACAGTATCTAGAGACATCACACAGCTTTGGAAAAACACCAGCTCTTTCTAGGACAGAAGCCAAACTCTTCCATCACTCAGATGAAATTTATGCAGCTTTTCCAGACCCACACTGAAACCAGCTTTGAATATTTTTATTTTTGTTCTTCTACCTTAAGGAGAAGTTCTGCCAACGGGAGCATCATTACTTCTGTTTATTCTTTGACTTTTGACAGTGCTGAGGCACAAATCGGGATTGTATTTAGTGAAGTTTGGTTCTAACACAGAATCAATGACATCCAATTTTGCAGTATATCTGAAGTTTGTGAAGTGCGAACATAGAAACAGCTATCATACCCACCGGCTCCAGCCATTACAAAAAGCCTCCTCTGAAAGGCTTTGTATTAACTCGACATTTCTATACTTGGCATTACTCGTAATTAAAGCCACAATAATGGCACAGTGAAGAAAGGGTATGTGCCGAGAAAGGGAGGTTGGGACCATTTCAACCTTTCAAGATGAGGGACAGGACTCTCAAAAGACTCGGTGTTACACTAGTTCTATTGCACCCTTTGCTATTACCTTGCTTAATATTATGGTAAAAGTACCTTTCGACAACAAAAAAACTCAGTACTCAAACAGTCATTTGGGCTGGAAAAAGGGATACAATACTAAAAGGACAACTGTGAAGAAACATGGGTATTTCAGACCCCTGCTCCTCCTCTTCCACAATAACAATCCTAAAGTTCCCATCTGTAACCTTATTTCTCCTCCTTCCAGCATATGACCTGCAGACTCAGTCAGGGATGGCCAGCTAAGGCCAGTTCCGGACTCATGTACCAAGCGTGGACAGTTCAAGTGTGGTGCCTACACTGCAGCTACGGTACGTAACTTGCAGCAAAGCTCGGCTGTTTCGCCTGCTGAGTTAGCTTTGCCCTTGGCTGGGAGAACCTCACCTGGCAGGGACCCAATCTCATGAGCTTTGCTCAGGTGGGCACATCTTCCTAATGGGACTTACTCCGGCTATCTTCAATGTGAGCAAGTGTTCCTGGATCAGGCCATAAATCATACACATTTTTAAGAGCGAATTTAATGCATCCAAACATAGTAATACAATTATTAAATAATGTGTCCCAACCTTTTATTCACTTATGCAAGTTTGTTGAAAGCACTTAAGTAGATTGATAATTACGACCCAGAAACAATGTCATTTGCCCATACAGAAGCAATTGGGCCATGAAATCTCAAAAAACCATTGTACTGAATTCAGGTACTGCACACACTGGTAAATTCACTTATAACAGGAATGCATCAGTCTCACATATGATAATCTACTCTGTCCTCAGCTAAACATTTCACCACCAATGCTGATCAAAAAGCTTCTTTTGTTTTTTGCTTATGAAATGCCTGTCAAGTTCCACACATAGCAGCAGACTCAAATTAGAGTGATGTGGAGATCACTAAGAGAGCATAACTTTTTTTTTCTGCTTTCATTCAGCAGAGTAACAAAAGAGCTGCAGAAAAAGCCTTCTTAAAGCACCCGATTTCACCAGTGACCCCATCGAAAAGGAAATAGCTGATGAGTTCCCAGAAATGCAGATCCGCAGCCTAAGCCTCAGCATAGTCTCCAGGGACTATGGGATAGAAAGTGGCTGATGCTGCAACACAGAACAAGCTACACAGCCGGTCCTGATGTCAAATGCCTGCTGGGACATGATGAGGGGCAAGGGATTTGTTTCCGCATGACTTTTAGTTCTACTTCTCAAAACAGGCTTCCATGAGAAGGCTTACCATAACCATTAAGCAGAGAGATATGCGAAGCTGAATTAATTACACGCTCCTTTCCTGAAAATAGTTATGAATTCTCAAATCTAAATCTACAGATGAGCGTTCCCACTGACGTTAATGCAGCTACTAGCTCAGGTAAGCTGCAGACATTAACCTTTGCAGAGTTCAGCCAAAGGAACAGTCTTAAAAGGCCTTGATTCATCCCATTTAATTGTGCATCACCAGAGAACAATATGGGTATTAGGTGGGACTGCAGAGTACCTTAGACTCTACTCACAGATACTTAACTTGGCAGGCTAAATCTGAACCAAACTGCTTATTAATTGAAGGCCATCACGCTGCCAACACTTTAGCTTTATGACGAGAATAGCCTGATAGTACACCAGTATTATGCGTTTGCAGAATCAGGGTTTTCATGAGGAAGAGCAACAGTTAGCACAAAAGCTAAGAGATCGTGTGGAGGACTTTGGCTCTCGCTGCTGGAGTGGCGATGGTGTTTGTTGGCTTTTTTTTTTACAGGATTATGCTAAATTGTAAAGAAACAAATTACAGAGGCTTCTTTTCTGATTAAGTAGCTTGTTGTTCCCTGATACCAAAAGAGCAGCTCAAATAATAAATCATTACTCAGTATGATTAACAATAATAGTATCTAGTCTATAGCATTCAGTTACATCCTGAGGAGAGAGAATGGGAACAGGCAGCAGCAAAAAGAGAAACTAAATGTTATATTAATATGTTATTCAAATGGTTGACTTTTAGATTGCCTGAATATCTGAATACCGTGAAAAAAAAAAGTAAGATTTTCCTATGGAATCATGTTTCTAATTCAAGACTTCTGCCATACTAACTTGCCACTTTGGCACTGATCAGATTTTTTACTTTTTTTAAAATAACTTAATGGGAGAGATAATTATTTTAGTTGATTAATAAGCTGCACATCTAATTCATTGCATTTAATAGGCCTATCCCTTTGACAACTCATGAATCAATACATTCATCCCACAGTAATTTATACAGTGGAGCGAAGCATCTACACAAGGTATTACCTTCACAGTAGGCATTGTCCTCCCGAAGGGCTCGGAAGCCATCTCGGCAGCTACAGACAGCCCTGTCATCTAGGTTTCGGCAGACAGAATGCTCCATACAGTTATGTCCTTCAGTGCAAAAGTCATGGCCTGTACAGAAACAAATATGATTGAAGGTTAAAAAGAATCCAGGGATTATAAAGCATCCCTGTCACAGACAGTCCTATCTTTTTTTCACTTAGGTCAAAGAATACCTTTCTATTGTCTGTGAGATATAGAAAAATAAATTGTACCAAGCATGAAACGGATGAAAAGAGTAGGAAAGGCCACAAGAACAGACTGTCTCTAGGTCTTCGATTCAATTTCAGGTTATGGCATTGATCTAAGGCAGCTGGATAGGAGGCTTGCTTAAATCCCCTTAGTCTCCTTGTCATTGTTAAGCACTTTTACAACACACTTCTTAATTACATATTTTTCTTCATTTTCTTTCTTTTTTGTTTGGACATCTATAAAAGAGCTCAATAGCTTAAACACTCAGTAGCTCATTTACTAGTGGTACCACATTTTTTCTTAGCACTATTTGTTCCCAGGTGTATTTATAAAATCCTTCCACATTTAACTGAAAGTCTTTGATTAAAATGGACTTGTTTTGCTTTTCTCTTCCTCTTATCTCTTCTTTCAAGCTCCACTGACTGAATACTCTTCCCTGATTGCATCATCCTTTGCATTTCAGAGAAATTTATTTTTAAAATCTCACCTTTTAACCATCCCTATATCCTATTTCCCTGTTTTTTCCCTTCCATTTTTCCTGAGTGTGACTGTTTTCCATTACATTTTAATTACGAATTCTTAAGATTCTGGATTTCTTTTCCAGGCAGGAAGATTTAGATTGAGCCTTTTCAACTTTGTAGGGTTTTTTAAATTCCTTATATTTGCTCTCATGAAATCTAATACCGCCATGTTGCTGAACACCATTATATCATCCTTTATTATGCTGAATTCAAGTTGGTTGTAGTAACTGACTTGAAGCTTCCACAATTTCCACATCTGTGTATAAAGGTGCGAAGCTCGTCTCCTTCACTGTATTCTCAACAACTTCATCTGTTTAAAATTTCTTTCTTTAACTGAAACATCGGAGCTGCTCAAGCAGCAGTACTCCACTGTTGATTTCCAGTAACTATTTTCTTGTCTCAAAATCTCCCATAGGAGAACTGGGGAATGTGGGGTTAAGGGAAAAGGACTGGTGCAACAGCAACTGCTCCAGAATGCATGCTGGAATCAGGCTGCAACACAGGCCTCTTACAAAATAACAAACAAGTATTTGTTGGTAGTAATGATTATTATTTTTATCAGTCCACCTGGCTTCTGCTTCTTATTTTGCTGTGAAAGAGCTTCAACCCTTAACTTTGCAGGATCTGCGTTAAATGAGCAATTCAAGCAGGGCAATGGAAGAGAATGTGCTTGGAGGTCAGGCCAGAGAGGTGTTTTGCACTTCGGCAGTTCAGTAACAGTGCGAAGTAACACAAACCAAGCAAAACAAGACAAAAGAAACAGAAGAACCTGTAAAGGCAGAATGTTTTAGTAGCCAGTGACATGGTCACGATGCAAACATCACAGACCTACTACAATATGAGGCAGATATTTTTCTTTCTCTCTTTTGTTTCTGCTGTGGATTGTCTCCCTGTAACCTAGAGATATGCTTAGATAGAATCATAGAATTGTTGAGGTTGGAAGGGACCTTTAAGATCATCAAGTCCAACCATTAACCTAACCTGACAAAACCACTTCTAAACCATGTCCCCAAGTACCACGTCTACCCTTTTCTTAAACACCTCCAGGGATGGCAAATCCACCACCTCCCTGGGCAGCCTAGTCCAATGTTTGATAACCCTTTCAGTGAAAAAATTTTTCCTAATATCCAATCTAAACCTCCCCTGGCATAACTTGAACCCATTTCCCCCCGTTTTGTCACTTGTTACTTAAATATTGCAATTCACTGTAGCTACCACAGTGCTGTTATCTAACATAGGACATCAAGAAGCAAAAAGCTCTAAAATTTTACTAGCATTAGAGGGTCTTCAGTACTCATTGATGACAGCAGAAGTGTGTGTGTCAAGAGCACCATCTGGCCATGGCGACATCTACTCTTTGCCTTTTTGTTGTCTTCCTCATTGAAGCCCAAGTTAATGACAAAGTAATAATCTTATTTTTTGATTTCCTGGTCTGGACTGGTTTGTATCAGACTTTGGCATTAAATAATTAAGAACGCATATGTTATCCAGAAAGGGTAAGGACTTTTTTACTGATTTTTTGTTTTTCTTAAAAGTCTTAACACTTGCGTATCAGCTGTATTAATAAACAAATACATGCTGCTGAATAATAGCATACAGCTGCTTCTTGTTTAAAGAATAAGCTCCATAGCTCATGAAAGGCCGAGCTAGCATGGTTCAGGTAGGGTTGAAAATGTTCAGAAATCACTGATCTGACATGTATTAAAATTTTCTAGCTGTACCAGGCACAAGAAACAGAATTCTTCTCTCTAAGCCACTGAAGATTTTACAGAAAATTATCATTAAAAAATCCTTTTTGACTGTGATAGACTTCAAGACTTATCAACTTTTCTTAAGTTCTTCTACTTTCTTATCTCTCTGCTTGATGTCATTAATCGTATCCTTTGCATTTGTGCCGAGTAGCACAGAAACAAGTATAGCTGCACTCTTCACTGAAGTATACCTAAAATCAGCGCAAGAGCCTAACATCTTCTTTCATGCCAGGTATCAATTTATCATTATTTAGCTACAGAAGAAACAGAGGTAGCCACTTGAAGATGCAATTGCTCATAGCTTTGAAGATACTGTTATTAGTCCAGATCAAAAGAGTGGGCTCAAGACAGACAGAGCACTTCGTGCACCTCTCCCCTTTGGTAAGTATCCCTCTGGGTGTAATACACAAAGGTATGTAGCATACAGAAATATTCCCCAAAGCTTCTGCTTCTAGATGCAGACTACAACCCCAAACAGGTAAACAAGTTACTTCAGTCTTCGAACAACTGCATAGCACAATCAGTTCTGTGAAAGAGACATCCTGAAGCATCTCAGAAAGATGCTGGGGAACACAAACATTCTCCAGTCTCATTTTTTTTGAACACAGGAAGGGGTGAAGGGTAGAAAATCAATAATTATGTATATGATTTCACAAAATTTACACTATGAGACATTCTACAAACAATTTTCACATGTGACGATGCCGATGTTATCTATTCAGCTTCCCAAGTCATATAGTGATTATCATGCATAGCAGTGTTCTATTCAAAATGATAAGAAAAAGGCCTATATAACCTCTAAGAATAGAAAGTTACACTGAGCTTCTCTATACCCAGCGATTACCTTACCTTTACAGATTTTGCAGCAACTGTGAGATAAGGGGATCTGTTGAGATTCTGGGCAGTTCAAGGCTGTACAACTGTCTTTTGGAATACGCTGCATTTTGTGGTCCTGTTAAATTGAGGTAATTTATTAATATTGTGAGAGAAGAAATAAAGATAAGTGATAAGTTTAGTGGAGTTTTAGCATTATAATGTACAAACAAAAAACTGCCTATACCAAATTCCAGGTACCTTCAAAAACCATTTGAAAGGACAACACAGCACAATAAAAGCATCAGAAACTCCCCTATACCCAAACCTTTTCAAGCAAGCAAAAGTGTGGCAACAGCTCCCATTCTTCTCCTGTTTTAGCTGTCAAGCATCTTGCCTCAGTTTCTCTTAAAATTATGCCTGAAAGAGTAACAGTCAATTCTTAAAAACTGAGGCAGCAGATTCCAGAATCAAGGGTCCTCCTAATGAATACTCTAAAGCAGCCTGTTATTTATACAGCAAGTAAAATCAGACTTGAACATTTCTGATCTCAACATTGTGATAGTAACACTGAAGGACACTGGCACTGATTCCCTATTAGGAAAGGGAATGTACCTCAGCTAAGTTTTGATCAAGCGTCTGGAAATATCCAATGCCAAGATGGTATCTGAGTATCTTCAGGCACTTAATCCAGGTCCCACAGAACCACTGCATTATGACCACATGAAATGCCTGCCTTAGCAACCCGGCTGCCACAGATGTACCATGTTTAAGCTCCCTCTGGCCCTAATTAATGTGTCTTGCAGCGCTGTAGTCATGATACAGCAAAGACAGAAAACAAGGCAACCAAGAACACGTTCCTCAGAGGCAGCTGCCTTAAAATCAGCAATCTTCTTAAAATATGAGCTCACTGAACTTAGGACCCTGTATTTCTGCATGCAAGAAAAGTGCCTAAAATCATGCATATGCCATTGCATGTATTATTATTATGGGTCTAGTATTTCATTTTATATCCTCTTTAGGCATGAAATATAAAGGTGAAACATGAACACGATGGCCAATATCAAAATTACTGCTCAAACTTTACCTTAAATAATCTTGACAGAGAAACAGACCCTAACCTGGTAATAGAATAAAGCAAACCAGCCACAGATGTGCTGTGAGCCAGGACAAGCAAAACTCAGCAATTCCACAAAAAAACCCAAACAAACAAACAAACCCTTTCATAGAAATAATATCAATTAGAGCAGCCTGGACTGCAATTAATTCTTTTAAAAATTCAGATTTGGAAGATAATTTTTCATTCACTTGTTTTGTAATATTGAAACAGTTAAGTGCATGCCTATAGCAGGCACGACTGCAGCAGACAAACAAAACAAAAAAAAAAATGATGTTTAGAATTACATGCAGACAAAAAGAATAAATTCCCTACATTGCCTTGATAACATCATTATAAGCCTTCAAGCACGAAATCAGTACTTGTCTCATTCCTATTAAGTCTCTCCTGAGCTGGAGTCATTAATTATATCCTTTTATGAGAACTCTGGTTAAAAAATAAACTCTGGTTACAAAATAGTGCCCACCTATGACCTCCTAACTGGCCAACACAGTGGATTTTCTGCTTTGAATTATCATTCCCAAGGCTGTTCAGCAGAAACTGTATGCGTTTCGGTCCTTGAAAAAGCAGCATTTGAATCAGCCAAAGTTGCTGCTTAATACTTCTACCAGGACATCCCAGGCAGCCCACCAGCAAACAAGTATAACCAACAAAATCCAGACTGGCACAGCCAACAGAGGCATCCTGCTCATACAGTATCGCACTTCCCAGCTGCAAGAAACACGAGGTAACATCACGTAACTTTTGCTGGTTGTTAATTATACCCATTGGCTAACCACAGAATTCATGTCCCAGGTGTCATGTTGAAAATACGAGCTCACAGCCCTGAAAAGCGTACAACTGAATCCAAAATTATTTCTGGTCAGCTTCTCCTTTCCTTTCTCAAAAGGGTTTCAAAGCACCTACTCCATGAATTAAGCTCACAAAGATTAAAATCAACAGCAGTGAGACAACAGTCCCCAGTTCTACTTTGTAAAACACATTTTTTTACAACTGTATGAAAATGTTTTGAGATTTCCAGAAACTGGTCCGACAGACAGCTGCAGCGTGGCCAGAGGAGTTGCTCCCCCCTTTCTCTGCCCTAGAAATGTGCGCTCAGGTTTTCAGCTCCACCCCACAGCATGCAGCTCTCTAACCAGAGGGAATTCCTCCCCATCCTTCCCCCGGAGAGGCAACGCAGGACCCACTGCGGCAGTTTGTGTAATTCTCAACCCACAGCTGTCCCTGGAGTATATTTTGCCCTTAAAGTGCATTTGTGCCCTGAAGAGCAACTCTGTTCACGCAGCAGGACAAGACTGACTCAGCATCAGGCGTGTTCTGTTCACAAATAAAACAACAACCCTACCGAATTTCCATCACTAGAAATACAACCAGGCACCTGGTATGCCAGCTCTTCTCCTTATTTTTCATCCCACTTTTCCACTAAGAATTATCCTGAATTCCAAATTAAGCCCTCATCACATTCGTGCATCTCTCGTACCTGAGTCCATAATTTTGAACAATAACATTATACATGTGTCAATGGAAACATAAGGCAGTCTACTGGTTTTTTATTACTGATGATGGAGACGATACCTAAGAAGGAAAGAATGCAGCCTGATTGTCAAACTGCGTAATCAAATCTTGCAGCTATGCAAAGTAAATTTATTTGCAGAATTTGATGTGGAACTCAGACAAAATAAACACAGGACCCCTTAGATGCCTTTTCTGTTGCCACTTCCTAAGGTAGATGTGTCTGCATTTCAACAGTTTCTTTCAGTGGGACTTTGATATTCCTAATGTGTAAGAAATTTTTTTTGCATCAACAGCATTCTTACCTTGCACTCAAACAGAACACAGTCCCCCGAGCTTGAATACACAGTTTCTCTTTGTCCTTCAAAGTAGGTTCTGCCTTCAAATACGCACACCGCTTCAGGAGAAAAAAAAAAAAAAAAAAAGAAAAAACTAAGAAAAACACAATGATTTTGTAAAAAAATGTTAGTACTCTGCTGATAGAACTGATACATTTTCTCAAAGATAACTGTGTTTCAAAATGATTGAATCAGCTGCAAGAATATTCTAAACCCACCTGCAGGAGTCTGGATATCACTAGGAAAAAAAATCAGAGGAGGAAAAAAAAAAAAAACACGGAAGAACCAGAAAAGCACACGTAAGTAGGTGAAGGATGTTGAAGCAATATAGAGCACAGAGAGCTACTGAGAGGGCAGAAGAGCCATGTCCCAGGTGACGCCAAGGGAGCCATGAGTGCCTGCCACACAGCCCAGGGGTGGGAAGGAAAACAGAGAGGTGAGAGCAGCGCGAGTGGCAGTGATAGGCAATCAGTTTCTTGAAGAGGAATGTTGTATGACAAAGGGTGATCACTCAAGCCACATATTTGTTTGTTATCACAGCCCTTCGATGCTTCATCACCCCATACTGGTATTTAAATCTTGTGTATTTGTATATTGATTATCCCAGTCCTTTACCGTTACTGCTGAAGTATATTAGAGTATATGAAATTTATTGTACGGCAACTGACCTTCAGTGACTGTCTCTTTTTTTTCTTTTTTTTTGTCCCCAACAGAAGTAGGACCAAGTCTCTGGCGATCAAATGACAGAACGACCCCCCCAGGCTCGGTGTCTGTTATACCGCGAGCTGGCCCCGTGCCACTCCTGCGCCCCGGCAGCACTGGGTTTTACAGCAGCATGCTGACACAGCTCACATTGGATTGCTCGCTAAAGTTCTTATTCAGTATTTAAGGGTTACATAAAATATCTTCATAGCAAACTGTCTTCCTTTCCTTTTTTTTTTTTTAATGGGTCCATTACTCCAATTACATTATGCAAAGTATAAAGGCAAAGTAATGCAACTGCTAGGTATAGAAAATCATATGTGTGTCTCTGTTGCTCAGGACACAGTCAAGGCTCATCAAGTAAGCATAATCATGAAATAACAGGAGTAGGTTTCGAGTTCCAGACTACATGTTAGAGGCCTAATTTGCTAATCATTGATTTGCAGATGTAAATCAATTATACTACAAATCATTCACAGAGAGATTTACCTATTCTTTTTATTTTAAATAGACTACAATTTGTAGATAATTTTAAAATATCTAAAAGTACAAGTGTTTTTATTGTGACCTATATTAATTACCATTACTGCTGTTATTTTTAATTCTCCTTTACTTTTTTTTTTAACTTGCAGCTCCTTGATTTCATAAACTTTGTGTTATCTTACCAGCACGTAAAAAGTCAATTCTTGTAACTGATGTTGAAAAAGAAGTGATGGGCATAGCGACAAAAAAAGTTTCTTTTCAAATTCCAAAATATGAGTTATAATATCTTATAAAATACAAAGTATCTTGTGTGATATAAGCACAGCACTTTCAAAAAGTAATATCACAGCATGTTGCAACACCCCAAATCCCATGAATGGCAGAGTTTGCAGTTAGACTTAATAAAAGAAGTACAGAAAAGAACCACAAGAGAGAGTCCAGGGGAGAGTCCTAGGGCTAACAGAAGGAGAAAGTTTGTACAACATCCCCAAAGAAAGGTCAGAAAGAGTCAAAAAAGCTCAATACAGTGCCTCTTTCCTCTCCCAGAAAACATGCTCTTCTAGAAGGAATTATGTGAAAAAAAAATCTATATAAATCTTTACTGGGGACTAGCAGATCTTGAATCCAGGCAGGGCAAGGCAATCATCCAGTCATATATATCACCTGCTATATATTACAGGCCATGACACTAAACTGAAATACTCATATATTAAGCCTTTTCCCTTGCCCCACACATTTCAAGCTCCAAAGAACAACTACATGTGACAGGAAAAAACGAAGTATAGCAATGCCTGAGGACCACACAATGGCATTGAACTGATAATTTAACACATCCTTGTGTTTCCGACAGGCAGTCTATGCCAGTTCACAGGAAAGGCAAAAGACGTCAAGATCATTGTCATTCTGTCTTGGAAGAAAACACTCTCCTGAAGCCAAAATACTCTTAACATGTGAATAAGACCACATGTAGTAGCCATACTACCTCAAAGCATAGTGCACTGAATCCAGTCTCCTTATCAACAGTGACAAACCTCTGATTCATCAGAGAAACTTAGAAAACAATGTACATTAAAAAAAACATCAAAAGAACACATCCAGCGTAGTGTGAAATCAGGAAGTTACTTCTTGATTCCACCAACAGCCCTCTGAAGTCTTGGCATATGAAATTACCGTAATGCAGTATCACAAACACTTGCTTTTGACAAGAAAATCAACTCTTCTCCATAAAGTCTTGAAAAAAGAAAAATTTTGGGGCTGTAAGAGATCGCTTTGCCCAGACAGCCCTTGCCCCTTTTCTGTGTGTCTTCATGCACTCTC
The DNA here is from genome assembly GCA_017639485.1 of Pluvialis apricaria. NCBI lineage: Eukaryota > Metazoa > Chordata > Aves > Charadriiformes > Charadriidae > Pluvialis > Pluvialis apricaria. The sequence goes on along the minus strand of CM030007.1, from coordinate 188,345,273 downwards.
TGGAGTTTGTTTCTCAAGGCTAGAAAGTGGCAGCAGAGTGCATGTTTCAAGACATTTGCTTGTTGGGGTCCCAGAAATTTCAAGCAGTGCTGACTTCCCCGTCTCCACACCTTCGTATGTCACCACAATACCTGGCAACCATGCAGCTAGAAAACCACATCTCATTCCTTGAATTCCCCTAAATCAACATTTCCAACCACTGGATTTTGCTGCGGCTTTGTCAGTAAGGCTACAAAGCCCCCAGGTATCAGAGACCTGCCTATACAGAGTGATCAAACTCTGTTTAAGAAAAGAGAGAAAAAACACCAAACAATAAATGCCCAATTGAAAAACTAGATTGAAACTAAATTGAAAACCTCTTAACCTGAACAATCTGAACACAAACCCAAGCATGTCTTCTTATGCACTGCTGCACTCACTGACTACATTCAAAAGGGACATTTCTTCTTGAAATCACCAAAATCAACTTTACTTGGATTATTTCTTTCCTAGAAGGATTCCACCATATTTGGGCAGTTCCTTCCATTAACAAGGAACGAGACCTAAAGTACACTCAGAAGCTCTAATTCAGAGCGCTATCACCTAGTTTTTGTCTTCTCACCCATGCTAATCTAGCCAAGTGAGCTTTCAAAAAACACATGGGCACTTCATCTACACCTGTACCACTGTTCATTTAACAAGGCAGACACCAGGGGTTTTAGTGATGGTCTAAGTTTGCCAGTGCACACTGTCTTTTCTTCTCCAACGCTCCCATACATGACTCTATCTTTCCTGTTCTCTTGTCAGACCACTCTTCTTCCACTGCCCACAGAGGAGGTGTCCTGCCAGACAGCAAAGGGCAGATTTTCATCAAGCTACCTGAAGGCATCTAAAAACTTTACTCTAAGGTTGTCCAGTTTGGTGAGCATTGAGCACACTTCAAAATATTTCTAGCAACACAAAGCTACTAACTCTTCTGCCCCACTTTCCTCCTAAGCCAGTGGGACCCATGTCCCATGCAGACTGGAACAGAATGTCTCTCCTGCCTCCTGCCAGCAACTGTCACAGCCAGTACATATCCCATAGCGATGGTGTTTCATGTCTTTATTTTCCTTCAGAAATAAAGATATTTCAACAACGTGAACATCTGGACTAGAGCTGTGTAATTGGAAAGTCCGGCGAAGATTTAATTTCTGCTTGGCTAGATGCTTCCCAAGATACTGTGATTAGTTTGTGATTGGTACCTCTCTGGGGAAACATATCATCTTTCATCTTCCTAAGTCCTTTCATTTGACAGACTGAGTCACAGTCAAGAAATTACCTGATGATTAGTTGTTCCAGAACTTGATAGTTATTGCCTATGTAGGATTTCATCTACAGCTGAATTACATCAACAACTTCCTCTCGCAATCAAACTTCCACATTCCCCCCCTGGTACCTAAAACAATGTATGTTATTCAAAGCACGGTTTTCTAAGAAGATGGAACAGGAAGTCTACAAAACCTGCTAGGAAGTTTGACTACTCTTGATGTATTTGTACACAGAATGTGATCAAATATTACAATGATAGGCATCAATACAGGGTCTAAACAATTATTAGCAAGGTCTGCTTATATCCCCACTACTAATTTACGCAGGTGTAGTGATAACTATTCCCTGTAGTACCATTTAGCACATTATGATAACGTGGCATCTTCTCCATATTCATCCAGCAAAAGGGATCTTTCAGGAGCCCGCTGGCTGTTGTGTTCGCTCAGTGAATTATCAACAGTTTGTCAAACCATCACTTCTCTTTCACAACTCTTTTTTTTCCTTCCCACCGGCCTCCAAATGACACTTTCCTTCTGCATTTCTTAAAATGTCCGTGCAAAATCCATGACCCAGTCTAACTCCTGCCTTCCATTCACTGAGTTCACAGGATGTCATTGAGTACATTTTCTCACCTCTTTATTTATCACCTTCACTATCTAGATTGTGTATGCATTTCTCTGAGGAATGCATGTACACTTCCCCATGGTATCTAAGCTGATTTTGATTCAGACTTATCACCAAGTGAATGCAGAAAGTTTAGGACATTGGTGAACTCCTCAAACCACTTTATTTTCCTGTATTCATAATTGCCCAATGAGTGGCAGATATGACTGTGTTTTGTGAAATTTGTCAGTAATTATGAATGTAACTTTAAATCTGGTGATTCTATGTTGCTGCATTCTTTGTTCACATATGCTGAAATAAGGGATGGGAGGGGGAACATACAAAATTAGCATACAAAAAAAACCCTGTCTTGTTCATTTAATTTTCCAACCTCCTTCCTTGGAATCTCCTTGATTACATTTTCCACTGTTCAGAGATCAAGGCTTAGGCATTGTGTAAGTCCCATTAATCCTACTTTACAAGCTTACATAGAGCAAAACCTCTGTGTGGCTTTATCCTCAGAAACGCACACAGAGATAATGGTCACCTTTCATGAATTTCTCTCTCTCGACTGCCACGCCATTACTAGGCACTGCTCTCACTCCTTTCTCATTTATCTTTGCAGGGATTCAGGCGTTATTTCTTATTTGCTCATTTTGTGGAGAGCACAAGTTCCTCTGTTACTGCAGTCAGTGAGACTGGAGACTTGCTTCATTTCATGCCGTCTCCCCCAACAATTCAAAATTATTCCAGATTTCAAGCTGGAAAATACATTGCTAATTTTTCCAGTCAATCACTGTTGAAAAGCTGCATGTATATGCTTCAGCTTCCTCAGCTGAAAAAAGAAAATCCAATTTGAAATTTCCTAATGATAAGGAATCAGTTACTATTTCTATCTTATTTCTTGTTAGCTGGAAAAAATAAATGTCTCTATTACACTGAAAACCCGAAGTCGTCGTTCTACAGTACTTTATGCTCACTTAAGAGCATCTGCGGCATAAGCCACCTCCAACAACATTAACAGGCTGTTTAGTCACACTGGCAACGAGTCAATCTAAAATTATAAATTCTTTCACCTACTTCTCATGTGTCCTATATTTCCCTCAACTACTATGAGGAAATGACATCATTCGTCTACCCCATGTGTTCTTGCTGGGAAGTATTCTGTAGAATTCATCTGAGCCCTAGAATGAGGGTTCCTTGAGACATCCTTAAAGACTAAAAAAGCAATCTGAACACTGAAAAAGCACATCAAAATGTGACTAAAACCTGTTGATAGCAGTTCAGCTGAGGCAAAGAGACCTGACAGATGAAGTAAAACTTTTAAAGCAGACTGCAGGTCATGGAGTCTGGGAAAGAGTTTGCATCCGATCAGAGCCAATGGACATCACAGCACAAAGAGAGCATGTGGCTGTTTCCACTTAAACAAAGATCCAATCTGGACAATGTGTTTGATGTCAGCTTCTCTTAAAAATGGCATTATTGCTACCCACACTGCAACTGTAGCTTGGTTAAATATGGCAGCCAAAATATTTCTACTGACAGGCATGCACAACTTTGGCTTTAGAGCAATGGACCATATTCTGCTTGTCAAACAGAACTGGAATATTTTGGACTATAAACATAGGATTTTGAAATCTTGGGCGTGACTAATGTGATCAAAATGCCCATCCATGTTATGCTGAATTAACTATATTGTCCATCCCATACTCAAACAACTTTCGCAGCAAAATGTCAAACAATAAAATCAAATGCCAAGACAAAAGCCTTAGAGGGTGTCAAGAGAAGAAAAGCAGTTAAGGTTAATATTAATTATATGACCACTGCATTACAATTATATTAAAGGTTTATAAATAGCACAACAGTCTGCAACACCAAAAGAACTCCAATGCAAACTTTACACGCCCACTTAATCCTCATAAAAGTGGGATTACATATTATCTGATGGACTCCTTATGTAAGATACTTGCAATAGTAGTGACATAGTTGCACCGTAGTAAATGTACAAATAGATATTTTATCAAATGCTGACTGCTACTAATGACAGGGAGATTTCTGCTTCAGTTCCACCTTCTCTCAGCCATACTGCTGGGCTAACTATAAAAGGCGCTTTTCTGAAAACTTTGTTAAGAGAAAAGTGGTGCAGTGAAGAAAAATAAATAGACACCTCCCTAAAACACCTTATACTTCATGACATGCTTAAACTTGCACATACACCCATCAGAGAGCCTCAGGTAACAGGGATCCATATGCATGATTAAATCCAGTTAATTGATTAGGACTGAGTGTTGAGAATTCCAGAAAGTAACAGAAAACTGCTAAAGACCTGCACATTTTTGAGTCACTATTTTAAATCTATGAGCGGTAAACAGTTATAACCCATCAGCATTAATTTACTACGTAAAAAGCAGGCTGCATTCTCCATGGCCATGTCATAAGTTAAGACTACCCATGGACATGACAAGGGAGGACACCCACTCCTGCAACAGCCCTTACAGGGGGTAACGGGTACTCTGCTCCACAGAGACTTCAAACAGAGCAGGGGGGAGAAATAAAGCATTTGGGGATACTACCCACATTTTTGCCCAGATTTGCCATGAAAAAACAGTGTGCACCAATTATGCATAACTTTCAAAGACACGCTTTTGCATATGACCAGTGCCAAGTTGCTTTCTGCAGCCTTGTGCACACAGATCATGTGAACATACTCAGTAAACGAAGTACCTGTGAATGACAGCACCTTCAGAGATTTTGACAGTGTTTCATTTGACAGCACTACAAAACATCCTATGCAAACAGCAAAACTATTCAGTTCCCTGCAAAATACCAAATCAGGCATTTATGTGGGTGAAAATAACTTGGAAGCAGCATTCCCATGCTCCCAAGCCATAGAGGTTCCAAACAGCCTCTGCCCCAAAAATCTGCCACACTATTTAAGCACCCACAGACTACACCCATACCTGAGTGACTACCAGGGACCCTGCTGATGCTCCCATTCTCAACCAGACTCTCCTTGCCCCAGAACAATTTCCACAGACACTTTAGCTAAAAATTCCATACCATGACTTTGCTGCATGCGCATCCCTGGCAAAGGCAGGTCTTGTAACCTGGCATCATGTAGCTCCATTTCACTGTATTTACATTCCTCCCAAAGCCAAGTGCTTTCATTTCCCCTACAAATGGCCGCCCCTTGTTAACTTGGATATTACAGTAATAATCACATATGCATATGCCTTATTTGCATAATGGCACAGGCCAGTCTAATGTGTTTAGAGGTTTCCAGGAGTGGATTAGTGCACAGATGGAGCATCATATCTATAGTTGCTGTTAGATCTCAGTTCCTCCAAAGCACCTGCATCTAGGTCCATACAGGAACTGAACAGGGTTTCACACTTTCAACACTTCCTCCACCCATTTTCATTCCCGCATAAGGAGTCTGCCCATCCTCCTGTCCCTCTTCTGAGACCCATCATCTTCTTCCCTCATTTCAGTCAGAATGACAGGATTAGTTGGCGTAATCACAAACACTCCAGAGAACTCTACTTAACGTTCTTAAGCTAAGTCCTTAGCATTAGTTCAGCAAAAGGTTTTTAACACAGACAGCAAGGTAAACACATTTTTGGAAATCTTGATTAAATTCAGTTATGCAAATTGTCTTTCCAAATTTGTTATATACTCACTCTTAACATTCATTATCAAATAGCATTTAATCAAAAACTAATCTAAAAAAAATGAGGTGCTACCAATAGAGTTGGAAATTTTCAAAAGACAACTTGAAATAGAAACCTATGTACACCTAACATCATGATGCCCCTGTCCTCACGGCTGCCAGAAGTTACTATTATCCACTGTGCGTTCCCAAACAATACAGTACTTCATGTCTAAAGTCAGTTCAGGATTTAAACTAATTAAAAATGTAAAAGTAGCTGGAGCAGATGTTCACAGATTTTGCTTTGTCATAGCTAATTTCTCCAGAGTGCATCTGTTGATGCTCCAACCCAGTCACAGAAAAACAGTAAGCTGGAGTTCACAACAACTGTTAATGGGACTATTCCTTTTTTGTTTGGGAACTACATCAATGAGGGAAAGCCTTAGAGTCACTGATAATACAAAAAAAAAAAAAAATTATATATTAGATCTATGTTAACACTCCCATTGCCTTCAGGGGGACCTTTCTAGACATAAGACTCAGATTTCACATGCTTCTGCAACCAGGTGTGTCTATATGGGGCTGTAGTGTTTGCCAGTCTCTAGGACAGCTGTAATACTTACATCTTACTGCTATGTCAGCCAACTCACTTGTTTTCCTTTTCCATTGTCTACCACTACCTTTGTATGGAAACCAAGAGTCAGAAAGTACAGCTAAAAAAAAGATTGCATTTCTAGTTATTGCCTATTAGCATCAAACCTGCACAAGGCAAAGTACAATTCTGCAATTTCAATGGCATGGAAAAGAAATAGGTACATCTTTAAATGTAAGTCATTTCATTACCAAGAATCTCAGAAATTACTGGAATAGTTTAAATAGCATTAAGACTTAAGTTTAATGAATTTTATGAAACCTGTTCTCAGAGTTTTTCATTTTTTTCAAGCTCTTGAAAACCTGAGAGAAAAATACTATTTTGCATTGAATTTGCATTCTTGAATTTGTTTTCAATATACTATAGCAAATACCTTGTTTTCGTCAGCTGCAGAGATGGAGTATGGGCATTTAGTAGAATTAAAAAGGAACAGTGGACTTACGATGATCAAACTTGACAGATAAGAAATTTAGGGTGTTGCCCTGAGAAGAACAAGGACTGTTTTCCTGTGGAACAATCGAGTTTTGTTAGAGGGAACTTTATTGGGATTGAGAAAATGAATCGACCTGTGATCACATTGCCTGTGATCACATCACCTTAATACATGGGGAATACTTCAGTATTTCCACAAGAAATGTGAGGAGCAAATAACCATAATGCTAGAAAGGTGCTTTGAAGACATAAGATAACTTTATTACAATACTGAATCATATTGAAAAGTCAAATTAGTTTCTCCTTCCCTCTCCCTCTAAATTCTGTTTTTCTAAGAGCTAAAACAATAGACATAAATATCTTGAGAGAAAGAAAAAAGAAAAAATTTGCCCTTGAATCTTGAATAAACATCAGTAACAGTACGTACTTTTCCTGAAGGACACAATCCTGACTATGAAAACAAGGCATAGCCCACAGTGCCAACAGCTTCAGGTCAGCGCTCACGAACATCGAGCCAGAAGTGCAGAGACACACCTGAGAGAGAAGCCTGACAGGACAATGACTCATATACTTTAGTTTTCCCTTATTCTCACCACATCTTTGGCTCTATATCCAGTGTCTTTTCTCTTCTCTTACACTTAAATTGCCAGATCCTGCAGAATGGAGAGCTGTCTTTTGTGTGTACAGTAACTAGACTGATGGCTCTTCATAACAGCAGGGTTTTAAAGGTACCTTAATACAAATAATTAATAGCAATAACAAGTACAGCTACTTAAATACATTTGCTTACTGCATCTACCTACTTCCAAGACAATCACAGTCTGCTAAGAACTGCACTCCAAATATCAGCATCCAGTCTGTTTTGCAATATGACCTTCACGGTTTTTTTTTGGGGGGGGGTGGGGGCGAGGGGGGGTGGTGGTGGTGGTGGTGGTGCAGGGAGGGGATTCAAATGGCTGTCATTCTCCAAGGGAGAGAGTTTTTCTGTTCCAAAAAATATTTTATTTCAACAACCACCTTAGGAATTTATTTAACAGACCTTGATATCTGTCCACACAGGTTTAGAAGAGGTTAGACTTCAAAACATGGAATTTTATTGGGAAGACCGAAGGACAGGGCTCTTGCTGTCCATGATCAGTTGTCAGCAAGAAAGAAGAATGATTGGGACTTGCTTTAAACATTACTGGTAGATAGATTCCCAGGTGATGAAAGACTGCTGCAAGGTACACATAGACCAGTTTTCAGAGTACAGCAGAAGCCAAGGTGAGGATTTTTAATCTGTTTGCCCACACCATAAGAATCAACATGTTACTTCCACTGAGTTTTCACAGGACTCAAGATGTCACATTGGAAACAGAAGCAAAGGTGCAAATGTGTGAATCAAGATGGTTGAACTGATGCGTGAAAATGAGGATGCGATTTCTTTACTTATATGTCTATTTTAATTTTCTATTTTTTAAAATGGATCGACTTATTCCCACATTTCTTCATAGCACCTCTGCAATAAAATACTGCAAAATTAGTAAATGAAAAATTTGCGGTTAGGTGCTTAAACCATACTGCCAACTTTATACATACAGAGCCACAGAATACCATGGACAAGATTTACACATTCTGAACTCATATTCTACTACTGTTAAGAAGCCTCTCTAAGACCTTCATAACCACCATATGCAAGACTGTCATCTCTTCTATGCTATACTCAGATTTGATTTCTCATTTAGGTGCCTTGAGGATCTAACAAAGCTTCTGGATATGGCATGATGGAAATACCTACAAAACAAACTCCCCCTTCACAAGCCTGTAAAATGTGCCTAGAGAAGATGCTGCACTTTGGTGAATATGAATATAACCTGAAGAAACATCTTAAGGAAATAATACCTGAATTTATATCTGTTTGTCAAAGTAATGATATAGGGAGAAGCACACCAGTTCATCTTCACTACCTTCAATGTATTTGAAGTACTCCCTCACTAGAAATAACAGGTATGTGCCTATTTTCCAGATGCGTTAAGCATAGTTTCTTGCTTTGCTTTCAGGATAAGGGAAAAAAAAAAAAAAAGAAAAAAAAATCTGATAATTGAAATCAGGCATTTTCTGCCCCAATTTATTACATCAAACACTGTAATACCATTCTAACACTACTATATGTAAGTATATACTGGCCATCAGAAATAAGCAAGATACAAAAGCTCTTCTTCACCATAATAACTTATGACAATGCAAAACAACAAACCTAATAATATCTTCAAATTTTATTCACCTGTTAGGGAAGAAAATCTAGATGTTAAACAATTTAAAGGGATTTTAATGAAATGTCATCAATTACAAACAAAATGAAATCTAGGAAACCAGTGAAGATTATACTTGAAAAAAGTTTACATAAACTTTTTCCAAGAGCAATCAGGGGAGTATCAGAATCTTCATTTCCAAGCAGAAAGTTAGAGAAATCATTTCAACAAGTAATAGGAAAAAAATACGAGTCAGCTATTCCGTACAGGAAGGCTTAGGATGGTCAACTGCCCTCCCAAACAAATGGACAGAGCTTTCTTCTTCGTGGAAACTGGTACCAAATAAAAACCCCGCAAAAAGGCAAAAAATAGTAAAAACACTCTTTATATTGGCAAAGATGCAGAACAATGACACAGAAACATGAGAATCACCGTAGATAGAGTGCTGTGCTCGGTACAGTGAAGAAAGCAAGTAGCAGAAGCTCCAAATAAAGAGGACTGCAATGATTGTTTTGAAAGGAACAGATGAGGAAAGTATAAGAAAGGACAGTTACACCATATCTGATGAGATTTCAATTTTAAAGTTCTGTCTCACATGGGACAAAGTGGCCATTATTTGAAGCCAAATATATTTTATGAGCTGACAGATGTAGAAACAGTGATCAATAACAGCCTGGAGGTCTATACATCACACTTCAGATATCTGCAAGTGATGGCTAAGAGAATTAACCAAGCAGTAGAAGGCTTTATTCACTACACGTTTCCACTGAAAAAAATTCAAACTCCTGCAGTCCAAAAGACTGAAAGACGCTGGTTTAAATCATTACCTTTACAAAAAGACAAATAAAGGATAACAGTTTACATCATTTTATATTAATCTCATGGAATCAACTTCATTCATATTTTACCATCCCTTCCTTAGACTGCCAGAGAAATAAGATCATATTATTGATGGTTTTGTGGTGGGTTTTTTGGAGTATTTTATTTATTGAGTTTCAGCCTTCACAGCCTTTCCATTTTTTCACATGACATAGGCACTGTCAGAAAACTGTATGTGTGCCTTCTTTTACACTCGCATGGCTCCCAACAGTGTCTCCCCTAGGCCAGCTTTCCACCCAAATGACCCTTGTCAACATGGCAATCCTGTTATGAGTAACAGTATGTCGGGTGCAAACTGGTCTTTGAAAACTGCGCAGGTCTCAACAAGCCACAAATCTCACTTGGCTGGGTGGTTGGTTTTTGGTATTTTGCTCTGCCCAGCTTCATGAAGTGCTCTCTGCCTCAAACTTGTTACTTTTCTGTGACCTTGTCCAAAACCAGCAGTTTTAGGGTACTCAGCTAAAGCCAAGTTCTGCTCTTTTCAGAACACATGCCCATTAAAGATCATTGTTACTGGTACTACAGAGATTTGCAAGATCTAGAGAGGAAAAGCTCCAGGCAGAAACTAGAACATCAGCTACAAGCTGATGATTTCGCAGTGTGCTCCTGCATGGGACCAAAATAAAAAAAAAAAACAAACCAGCCCCAAAAAAAACAAAACAAATAAACAAAAAAAAACCCCCACACTCCAATGATGCAGGTGCAGAGTGACACTAGCGCATCACTGGCGAGAACATACTGAAATCAACGCATAGCCACATGAATGACCACATATCCTACATGATTTCTGTAATTCTAAATAGAACCAGATTTTTTTTTATTATTATTTTGTAGCCACCTGACTAAGCAAATTCTGGTGAAAACAGCATTACTAAAGTCAGGGTAGTAACTTACTGGAGACTGGAACACTGCCAATCTGTCCACTCCCAGCTGTCTGAAAGCCAAAATATTCATATGTAACGTATGTTAGTGTTTTATTTGCACTGGAAATAAACTAAAATATTAATACACTGCAGGTATTTTATATTTTGTGAACTCCCTGGTACGAACATAATGAAAAAGGAATAGAAAAGAATAGGTTCTTTTCCCAGACAGCCTCAACAAAATAGGTTATAAGAAGAGCAGGGGAGAGCAGAGCATAGCCTACAGCAAAACTTCCCATGTAAAAAATATTTTTAATTCTCTACCAACAAAATTACCAATATTATGTTTCCAATTTCTTCTTTAGTGTAGATTGCTATACATTCAGTTTAATGTATTTTAATGAATAAAGATTTTCTTAAGCATACTTTATTTTATAATTCATTCCTCAGGCACACAGTAAGACTAAAACTAGATGACTTTACCATTAACTGGAATTCTCCTCATCTACTGATACATTGCCTCCAGATCTAGAGTCTTCCAGTGGAGCTCCATAATGCATGGGGTCCAGAATCACTATAAAGCAGCTCACCTAGGAGGGAGCTGCACTTTGATGCATGAAGTCTGACTGAGGCACAGTGCTCTGCCCCCCCCCCCCCAGTCCTCCTCTGCTAACACAGAACAGTGAAATTAAAAGGACATGGGGAAGGAGGAAAGGAAACATAGAAGCAAAATATTCTGAGAAGTCCAATTACCGTAAGCTGTATTTCAATTTACTGTAAAGCTGTATTTTAGTTTACACAGAAGAACAGAGATACGAGGAGTGAGTTTCCTTCTCAGAAGTGAACTGTGAGTGAAAAGACTAAGCGTTTCCCTTCTGATGGAGGTATGCTGCCCAGCTTACACAGAACAGAGGTCATTGGAGACTACAGGCTCTGCACCAAAAGGCCTCTGACAATTCTGCCATTAGATATATAACAGATATAAACCAAATAAGAGTAGTTTGAAAATTTCTATGGCTTTACCATGGAAAATATAGCAGAGACTGTGCAGCTAGGGTCAAGGGTGAGATTGGCACTGCCTACCAAAGCCAAGGGGTGTCTTTCCACTGTCTTCAGCTGGCTTTGAGTTCAGCACAGGAAAGGCCCCAGAACATTCTTAGAGTGTCTCAGTGCTCAGCTTCCTGAGACGTTACACTTCCCAGAGAAGAGAAGGCTCTGAGGAGATCTTCCCAGTGTGTGCAAACACCTGATGGAAGGGAATGAAGAGTGAGCCAGACTCTTCTCAGTGGTGCCCAGTGACAGGACAAGAGGCAACAGGCATGAATTAAAACACACAAAATTCCATTTGAACACAAGAAAGCACTTTTTTACTGTGAGGGTGACCAAGCACTGGCACAGGTTGCCCAGGGAGATTGTGGAGTCTCCATCTGCATAGATACTCAAAAGCTGTCTGGACACAGCGCTGGGCAACTGGCTCTAGGTGGCCCTGCCTGAGCAGGGGGATTGGACCAGATGACCTCCAGGGGTGCCTTCCAATCTCAACCATTCTGTTAGATTCTGAGATTGTAGGAGTTATGCTGGATTCACAAATGGTACATGCATCAGTTATGCTTTTCCACTGTAGCTAAATCTAAAATTGCTCCACTGACTTCATTGACCTACGTGAGTTCAAGGATACACTTTTTCCCTTCAAAAATATTTCTTTAGAAAAAATATCTGTGTCCTATTTCTAAATGAATATAAACACTGCCTTGCTTTTGAAGACACAGAATTGCTGAATTCATAAAATAGTATAAACAGGCAGTACAGTGTAATCCACCTCAGCAGTACAAGTATGTACATAATGCTTTTTACCTGTCATTATAATGTAATACTATCATTGTATGTGATTCCAAAAGCCTGAGAAATAAGGTTCATGTCAATCATTTTAGCATAGAAAATCCAGAAAGCAGAGGCTGAACGGACACTATTCTGCTAAATGCTAAATAACATTCAAAAGTTTTGCATGCTGACTACAAGAAGCTATAATAGATAACATGGCTCTAGGAAATAATCCAGTGCCGGCTATACTCCAGATATCTTTTAGTTCTATTCTAGGCTGATTTATTTGATTTTATATTAAAAAAATCTCAAAATAACAAATTTATGCTTCACTTGAACTTGTATCTTTAAAAAGCCACATATACATATTTATAATAAAAAAGCAACTAATCTGTTGCATTAGCCAGAATGTTGCTTCTCCTTTATATTCTACGGTGTGCATTTTTTTAAAAAAGCTATGACAAATGACTAATCATTGCTTCACTGCTAAAAGCTGCCTCCTCTTTCTCCAGTACCGATGCCTGCTCTGTCGCCCTGAGCCTGCTGGCTGCCCCGCAGCCCTGAGACCCATGCCATGTCCCCACCAGCCTGCTGGAGCTGCTCTCTGGTTTCCAGACTGCACCTTCCTCTAATTTACTGCAAGGATAAGATGGCCTGTTCAGTCGGCGCTCACTAATCCTGTCATTCCATCATTCCTCTGAGCTGCAGCCTCTTCTCTGTGCCACGCTGAATGCAGGAGAAGCTCCTCCAGTACTTGGGCAAACAAGACAGGGGCTGGTGTGCCGTACTGCCACCAATGCACGTCACCTAAGGCAAGACCGTACCACTCCTGCAGCCCCAAACAAAGGTGGCAATTTTGTGAAAAGATGAAACTTAGTGAGCAGCACAGGCTTAAGTCCGTAATGCTTCAATCCACCTGGACAAATTATGAATTTCAGAGGAAGCTTAATCAATATTTCTTAGGTTTCTAGATAAGAATGTTGCACTCTTGCTGATGGTCAATTGCTGTACAAATGAGAGGCAGATGGGCTTTCACAGCTCCTTCTCTCTGTGTCGCTAGGGTACAAGTGCTGGAGAGTTTGTAGCTTTGAGGAAAATTCAATGCATCATGAAGAGCAAAAGGGGAAATCCCCTTAATTTTCATTATAAAATTAAAAGTTTCTGTAAACTAGCAAGATAGATCACTGCATCAGAAACCCATCCATAAGAGCTACCATGTCCAGATTTGCATTTTAATTATTTTGTTCAAAAATCCTTCCCAAGTTATATAACTCCATCTATATGCTCTCTCTCTCCAGCCTGCTAGCAACAGAAGTGTGAGCTGATCCAACACAGCCCTATGCTTCTCACAGTTGCTTAAAATACTTGTGTTAGTGTGGATTTGGCTACAGTGCACCAGAAAACCAACAAACGTCCTGTTTCAGACAAAGAACAAGTACATGGAAAAATCACAGCCTGCAGCTTTGAACATAACGGATCAGCCATTAACCTCCACTGAAATCTGTTGGGATAGATTTAAATAGTTTGGGACTAGGTCTATAAGTATCTGCAATGTCACTGGGAGGAGGACAGTCATAAGAAGAGAGCAATTTCTTCCTGGAGATAGGTCTTTGATGATGGGAATTATTACTGCACCATATACCGGTACAAATATCACTTCTGGCCTTAAAAAAATTAAAATCAGCTACTTTGTTAAAAATACACTGGCTCCATTTAAGAAAGGACATATATCACGTAGCTATTGGAAGCGATGCCTTAGTGTTAATACACTGACGATAAAAACGTTACCATAAAAAGATTTGCTGACCAAGTAGCAATTGTCTCAGCTACTAAGACATTGGCAGTCCTTCCCTGATTCACTTAAAATAAATGAACTCGTCCTTGTACTTCCTAAGACAAGTCCGTAGTCTCAAGCAATACTTTATAGGGTCAGTAGGGGAGCTTAGTCTCTCCCTGATTTGTATCAGTACCTATCACCACACAATGCATTTCTCTCTGCAGAGGAGAAGGAATTTAATGATCTCTTGCACATACCTTCTCAGATAGGTTTAAAATTGCATTAGGAATAGAAAAGAAAGTGGTTTCCGCTTCCCAGCTCCAAACATTTCTCCACAGGAAGCTCCCATTGATCGAAGATGTATGCTCTAATAGCTGGACTAAATTTTGTGTTGAATGGCTTGTCTGTAGCTGAAACATATATCCAACACACTGGCCAATTTATGTACCTTGGAAGATCGTTGCTTCTTCTAGCCCATTACGGCTAATAGAAAACACAATGATAATTTGCATGCATTGCCACTCCTTATGCTAGCAGTATTGACCTTCACACAAGACAAAACAGAACAAGTTGTCTGAATGTCCTCAAACAAAGGTACGGAGCTAGGGGAGAAGGTCGGGGTTTGTTATTTTTGTTTTCTTTTGGCTCACAAGAAGAGTCAAAGACAAAGCGGTATTGGTAAAAAAACTCTACAACATTCCTTACTAAGTGTTCTTCCCTGAACTAAACATTTTAAAAAAACATGAAGAGTCAGTTGAGCTGAAATTCCTAAAGTGTCATCAAATAAGATAGAACAAAGCTGGACTGGGCTGAAGTTCAACTCCTAGGGCTTGGCATTGTGGTAGGCTCCCGCGATTCTCTTAGTGTAATCACTCAATGTCAGAACCAGGCTTAAAAATCCAGCGCTTTCCATTCCTATCTGACACACCTGATATTCATTACAGTAAGTGATGGAAAGATTAACCGCACAACTTTAGCTGTCTAAAAGTTTGGTATCTATTCTAATTGCCTGGGCTCCCTATATAGTCCATGGAAAGAAATGTCCATCTCCAAGAGGCAATTCATCCCATCTCTTCCAGACCCTTCTCAGCACCAAGCGCTCTCTGGAGGTGCCAGTCTGCTCCACTGGCTATCGAGAGAGCCTAACTGGTGATGTCCATACTAGTAAATGAAACAGGACGGGTACATGAAACAGTAAATGACAACAGGCTTGAAAAGGCTTCATTACAGTCTGTAATCCTCCGTGTAGTTTGAATGTTAGCACGCTTCATGGCATCATTTTGGATTGTACCAGCCAACGTGCTCTGACGCAATGCCAGGCATGGTTGGGGGGACAGGACTGATTAGAGGCCATTCCCAGTCATCCATCTGGATGCAGACAGTGTGTTGAGGGGGAAGGGGAAGACAGCTTCGCCATGTAGATGTGAGCCGCAAGTGCCACCTAGCCCCAGGGCCACCAGACTGTGCCTGTCCTATTT
Source organism: Pluvialis apricaria (assembly GCA_017639485.1). Taxonomy (NCBI): domain Eukaryota; kingdom Metazoa; phylum Chordata; class Aves; order Charadriiformes; family Charadriidae; genus Pluvialis; species Pluvialis apricaria. The sequence continues at coordinate 188,329,598 of CM030007.1, read as the reverse complement.
TATTTACTAGTATAAATACAGATTATATTCCCAAATTCGACATGTCCAAAGTCATGTGGAATGAATCCATTCCCAATCACTATTAAAAAGAAACAAACAAAGAAAAAAGAAACAAAATTCCAGTGAAACCTGCTTTCTGGTCACTGTAAAAGCCTTAAGTGCTGTACATTTTTACTCTCCTATGCCAGCTGTCATTAAATCAGACACCACTCTTCATATTTTCAGTGGCTTTGTTTGCACATCAACAGAAGAATAAAGGAAGAAGTGCGAAGGGAAGCACTCCACCCTGGACGAGACACAGTAACAAGGCTGCCACAGCTACCACTGCCTGGGCAGTTCTACTCCTGACAATTTGGCAGAAACAGCCCATCATCTGGTACGTATTGGGACCACAAATACCAGTAAGGAAACAAAGACACCCATATATGACATCAAGCTGAGTGGTGCAATTGACATGCCTGAGGGATAGGATGCCATCCAGAGGGACCTGGACAAGCTCGAGAAGTGGGACCATGTGAACCTCACATGAGGTTCAACAAGGCCAAATGCAGGGTCCTGCACCTGGGTTGGGACATCCCCTGATATCTATACAGGCTGGGGGATAAAGGGATTGAAAGCAGCCCTGCCAAAAAGGACTTGGAGGTACTGGTGGATGAAAGGCTGGACATGAGTCAGCAATGTGCACCTGCAGACCAGAAAGCCAACTGTATCCTCCATCAAAAGAAGAGTGGCCGGCAGGTCGAAGGAGGTGATTCTGCCCTTCTACTTTGCTCCGGTACCCACCTGGGGTACTGTGTCCACCTCTGGAGCCCCCAGCACAGGAAGGACATGGACCTGTTGGAGTGGTTCCAGAGGGGGGCCACAAAAAGGACCAGAGAGATGGGGAACCTCTCCTATGAGGACAGGCTGAGGGAGTTGGGCTTGTTCAGCCTGGAGAAGAGAAGGCTCTGGGGAGACCTTATTGCGGCCTTTCAGTACTTAAAGGGGGCTTATAAGAAAAATGGGGACAAACCTTTTAGCAGGGCCTGTTTTGATAGGACAAGGGGTAATGGTTTTAAACCAAAAGAGGGTAGATTCAGACTAGATATAAGGAAGACACTTTTTACAATGAGGGTGGTGAAACACTGGCACAGGTTGCCCAGAGAGAAGGTAGACGCCCCATTCCTAGAAACATTCAAGGTCAGGTTGGACGGGGCTCTGAGCAGCCTGATCTAGTTGAAGATGCCCCTGCTTATTGCAGGGGGGTTGGAGTAGATGACATTTAAAGGCTTCTTCCAACCCAAACTATTCTATGGTTCTACGAGTCTATATTCTGTCTTGAAAGAAATACTGAGCTCAGCTAAAGAATGGTGTATTAGGCATCACTTTTTCTCAGCATTTATGATAGGCTGTTAAATACTAAGGATAGTGGCTCCTTGAGCAACACACCCTAATTAGCTGCTTTTCCAGCTATAAGCCATCTGTGTTCGCTCTACATAGTCTGGTCAGATGCCACATCCCCTGATATTTTTCTAAGACTTAAGAACAAAAAGTTATTCTCAGAAACTGCCTAAATGAAGGAATTCGGCTCTGACCGGTCGAGCAAGAACTGTGGTCACTGAGTACACTGACCACAGCCAGCTCAGACCTTGAGCTGAAGACACCAAGCAGGCAGGATACAGCTAGCACATATACACGATCTCAGTGATAGTTCAGTATTTTCACCAAAACGACCTGGAGAATAAGTGAGAGTCCTGCAGTCTCCATTGCCTCTAACTTCCACTCTTTGCGCTCTTTCAATGGAATGTAACTGCCTTGTCATTGGGACTCCAATTTACACTCTCTGTCCTTTGGTTTGATTTCTTTCGCAAGGCACTTTAAGTAACCTAGATTAAATTAGGAATAATTTTTCAAAAGAAATTTCTACTTTTATTTTTTGATCTAATAATTTTTCTGGTAGTCTGTCAAGAGAGTTATATGCGCGCATGTTAGTTACAAATTGAATTATGTACTGGCATCAAATTAAGAACACTGGAAGCTAAAAAGCTTTTGATAACATTAAGAATATCAAAAAAGCAATATCAGAATAAACTTCACAGTGTGCTGCACCAGAACTGGATGTTAATTGGAAGGAGAAGTAGTAATGCCATATGACAAGGTCAGTGTCCATATACTCATTCACATTTCTTGACCTTTGTCAAGACACCCAACAAAAACAACTTCGTAAGAAGTCTTATGATGCGAGCGCTTCCCCATTAACATCTGGATGGAGAATTCCCAACTCAATTCACAGGGGGAACATTACAAAAACATACTTGAGAGGAACAGGTTTTCAAACTCTGCCAACATGGTCAAAGATTCAAATAGAGGCTTGAACTCCACACATCTCACATCCCTGAATTACCAATTCCCTGAGCCATCTAATATGCATGGAAATTCTGTGTAGCTGGTTAAAAAGAAGAAAAAGTATTTGAATTCTCATTTCCTCTCAATTAGAATTAATCTACTTGAGTAAGTTAATAAGGTTTCATAAAATGGGATGGTTTGTGTAACTTCTAACACAATTAAATATTAATAAACTCCTGTGGGAGCAAGATCAATGGAGTACAAAATGTGTTCCTGAATTTTATCTTACAACATGTCATTTTAACCAGTTATATATTTCTCTGTAGTCTGTAAGAAGTTTTATACAGCAGCAGAAGAGTTATGAAACCACATAGAAAAATCTCAGCATTTACAAAATAAAGAAGTGTGTGCATCTCATACTCAACTTCAGAATGGATTCCACCATAGTCTAAAATAAATCACATCACACATGCGATACACGTCCATAAGCAACCTGAAACATTATATATAATCCAACTAGATAGTGATTAACCTAAAATTCCCCTTCTCTGGCCCTATTTGGAACAAAACCACAATGCTCTAAAACCAGAAGGTAATCACCTATCTTAACATGACAATATTAAATTACTTCCATCCAGTTTCCTGTATAATTCTGTCTGACCTTTTGTGAAAGAACATTTCTAGGTGTCTGGGTTTTGCTGGTCTCTTGGGTCTAGTATGAGTTTTCTCTTCCCTTAATTACAGAAGAAGAATCATAAATTTCAAGCTCCATTTCTAGCATTACAACATAAGGTTGAAAGTACATCCTTCTTGCAATAGAGGTGTTAGAAACACTGGTCAAAACAAACACAAGCCAATTGTTCTTGAATTTCTAGCAGTTTGGTCTAAAAGATAGACTATGGAAGTCTGCAGAACGTTTTTTAAATCATTTTTTTTCTTTTTAAACATTGATAAGAAATATCTATGCTAAAAAAACAAAAAATAGTGTAACTAAAATGAAACAATATATCCACACCTGAAAAAATAAAATGTTCTGGTTATCAAATTGCCAAAAATATTCCAGAGAAGTCTAAATTCCCCAATTCCTCAACCCAAATATTTAATTCCCTTACCAGTTCTTTCACTGATATGTTCACCAAAAGGTTCATTTTCTTTACAGATTTCAAAATATTCATTAGAAGGAAGCACCACTGTAAAACTTACATTGACATTCTTTGCAGCACTTGCCATCCACATACGTCAGGGCAGAGTTAAGCGGGCAGTCAGAGTGCGGACAAATCAAAGCTTCGCACTGCACAGTACCATTCTAGAAGAATAAAAGGTGCTTAACTGATAGTTACATTTAGCAAGAGCAGTGTTCTCAAACACAGGAACTTAAAAATCTATTTTTAATGCAATGAATTCCCTAACCTCACCCAAAAAGACATTCTAACACGGTTCTTTTAATAACTACAAGAAGAGAAACTATGACTTTAGAATATTATACATACAATCTTTTAGATATGTATGATGTGTTCTTTGAGATGATAATGATCAATTTTTTTTCTAAAGGCAAATCTATGTGGAGGTAAAACATTCTGCCAATCAGCAGAAAACTGACAGATTAGTGTGAAATAACACAGCTTCACAGAACAATACTCTGCCTTCTGATTTTTACATAAGAGACAATACATTTCTAAAAGGTAGCAATATCATAGCTGCAAGAATAATCTGAGACAAGAATATGTCATGCATTTAACACTAAATTCAAAGAATTTTAAATAGCTACCAGCCAGATTTGGTACCATGGATTAAGTCTTCTTTTCGTCAATGACAAAACAATAAAAGCAAAATTAATATCCCTCCAGAAATATAAAGATGAAAATCATACTAAGTTTAAAGAGAACCATTTAGCAAATTACAGATAGCAGCAAATCAACCTAAGGTGTAGTACAGACAACAAGTGCCTTTCCACCAATTTCTAATGGCCTTTAACGAGTTCGAATGGAATTAATGAGTTTTACGTGAATGGACAATAACAAAGATGCCATGGTTTGGCACCTGAAAAGATACCTGCAATCAATTCTGGAGTTGTGATACCTTTGGGAATCTTCCATCCACCTAACAAATCTTTTTCATTTGTGATATAGCAGAGTGTGCATATGACCCTGACATTTTACTCTTTATTACTTCTTGAGATGTAACCAAAGGCAAGAAAAGGGAATCAGACACAAGGGATCTATTAAATCATTTGCTAAGAAAAAGGCTGTGTTTATAGTGACAAAAAGCAGGGAATTCATTATCCAGAGAAACCATTTGCAACTCAGGGCATGGGAATAAAATGATAGCTAAGTATATTGCATAGCATCTGCCTATGGTGACATGAAATATAGGAGAGCTACACATGCTGACACTGCTGAAACAATAGGAAAACATATTTATTAATACTATTCCTTAGATCTAGAACAGGTCTTCTAGCACTTTGTTGTTACTACCTAGCAGACCACCTGGAAGTTTCCTCATTATTTACCTCAATAAAACTCTTATCAGAGGAAACACTAGAGTTCCTGAGTCTCCACTCAAATTATAGCCATACCGTGCAAGTGCAGTTCTTACAGCCATCTGTCCAGGATTCAAACTCTCTGTAAGTCGTGCCTTTCATTGTGCAGGTCCTTTCACAGTAGCACTGATCCAACTTGTTCATCCTCTGCTCAGCTTGGGACAACTGTATTTACAGTTCACAAAAAAGTTTTGAATTTTGAGAAATTTCCACATTAGTATAAATATGATTAAAACTGTCCCCCTTATTGTAAAACATGCAGATGAGAGAATACATGTAGGAAAATGCAGTCAAAGATAATAAACCAATTATTGTCAAACACAATATGATTAAATCATCAGTCATTCAGAGATGGAAATTAAAAAGCAAGATACAATGCTTTTCGTCTTTCACTAATAACATCAGGGACATCATGAAACAAAGTGAGTAGGTCAAGATGAGTATAGTCCCTGTTTTCTTATCTCTGTCTATGTGAACAGACCAAGAATCTTGCTCTACATCAACTACTTGCAGATATTAGATTATGCGTAAAAGACCTGAATCCGATTAGAAAGGCGAAAGTGGAGGTAAAGGTCAAAACCAACGTTAGCAATTTTTCCTCCACTTCAACCAAGGAATTTTTATTATTTGTGTATCAAATTAGCCAGGTAACAGCATTCCTGCAGACATCTAAAGAACTGACATGTAAAACTAGACTATGTTCACCAGCAGACATGAATGCTTTTGGTGTAATATTCTGGCGGAAAAAAAAAAAAAAGAAAATGCTGCTTTGGATTCTTAATTCCTTGTCTTGCACATAATTTGTCTAAACATGCCTCTGGCAGCTCAGGTCTAGAAAAGTCTTGGACCAGTAAGTCTTGCTGCAATAAGCACTATAAGCACGGCAACCTATTTCATTCCAGGTTTATTGACTTGTTAGCCTAATAGATAGAGTTTGAATATCTGTGAGCCCTTTCCTTGCTCAGGGATTTGGATTCTGTTCTCTATTAAAAGATATGATTCTATAAAAATATTTAAACACAAGAAAGCTCTCTGAACTGGGATTTTGTATGTATAGACACTAGGCACAAATATATAAACATACCATGCAGGGATGTTCCACGCACACCCACATGCACATCCCCACATATGCACAAATAATCTAAAAAGACAGCAATCAAAGCCTTAGAGTCCTCCTTTCTCCCATGCCATGCCTCCTAGTATACATTACCTTAGCCGATGTTTTGGCTAAAATGTCTTGCAGTTCCATAATTTTCTGCACGAGTCCATGGAAGTCATTACAAGTTGGGCACGCTACAGTAACAAAATATGTCTATTATTAACAAAAATATGTATAGGTTAAATCATGTCAAAGTTGACAACCAATACACTGAAACTCAAGGTTTTAAGAAAGCTTGTAGGACAGAAAGTAGGTACAAAGTATATCTCTCATTTCATGGTATAAGAATTAATAGACTTACTGCGATTAAGATCTGGGCATTGAGAAATAAATCCTTGAGGCATGACAAGTAATTGCACATCTTGCATTATGCCCTATGTGTACGTTGAGGGGAAAAAAAAAAGGATACATTATTTTTACCTGTCAAAATTATGTTTTCCATTCACCATGTAAAACATTAAAGCCCACACAGAAAAACTGCCTGATAAAAACAACACTTATGAACACACAGCTTCTTGCCTAGGCTCAATGCAGCGATAGAAGAATGAAGAGAAAGTAAAATAGATAGATGTACAAATACAGCCATACCAAATCATTTTTAAAGACATAAGAACCGAATCATTTCAAAGACATAAGATTAAATGTCAAGATGTAATTATGTGGCAAGAGTTTGGTTGTTTTGAATTCATCGTTATTTTTAGTTAGCCATTGCAGAAAAGCTTTAAAATGACCTTTAGAAGTAATTTGAAAAACAGTTGCAGTTTCAGTTACTGTGAAACACTTTTAAATAAAATGCAAATTTTGCACTAAGCAATAACTGTCAAATAGAAGTGAAGATGAAATAAACTTGAGTCAGGAAAAACATATTCATGCAAACCCTTTATGATTTCGATGGGGATCTTTCCATAAAGCATGCAGAATGCTGAGAAACTACATGTCTGTTACACAGCTGCAGTCGCATGTCAGCAAGAACTTACGGGAAGGGGAAGTTTAGCATGAAATTCAACTATGCAATCTGAAAAGGGCTGGCTTCACCCAGAAGAATAGATCCCATGCTTGCAGGCAGAATTTACATGCATCTTTAGTCATAAAGGTATAATTAGTAGCCACTTTGCTGCTCTCCAAAAGCAAAGGCCAAACAGCAATTTCAAAGTGAGCCATCCTATCATATTCGCTCCAGATGTCCCTTTCATCTGTGACTCCTTCCCTGCATCTCCAAAACCCCTTCTCAGAAGGAAAAGCAAAATAATTACAACATGCTTCAGTGTGCTTGTGAAGAGAATGTTTCACGGCACTGAGGACACAATGCAAACTAAATGCAAAAGGCCACACTTTGTCCACATACACAGGACATTCAATACAGATGTTGCAAAGTCAAAGAACCAGAATTTTGACCTCAAGTGAATGACACTGGGTGACTTAGAAACCTAAGTGACCTACAGAGAAGAGTAGGTGTCACTGGAGGGCAACTAAGAGGGTACTTAAGTACCATACCCACCTTTCTCCCTTAATAACAAAGCTACGATCCAGGACAACTGGATGCTCCCCCGTGCTGCACGAGGAGCTGCAGCAATTAGCTAAGTGAAAAAATAAGCATGCCTGAGACAGGGCACCACATCAGGACCTCCTACAGCACGTGTTCTGGAAGTCAGGAGCACAGACCTCTTTGAAGAGCACACTAAAAAGCTCACTGTATTAATTTTTCCTTCCTTCCTTCCTCGGTGTCATCAACTTCAAACTCATGTCAACCCAAATTATGGCATTTTCATGAAAAGGAGGAATGGTAGTGTCCAACCCATTCAAGTTTAAAACACTCTTCACTGAACTCACAGGCAAGTATTCAAATCATTTAGCTATTAACCAACAGTAAAGCTCCTCCAACTACTTGAGGAGCTTTAGTCATCATACATCAGCTGTGATATGAGCGGATTCTGCCACTCGCCAGGAATTCAGGTGCCATTTCATTCTGCCAAGGTATCAACAGTGATCTGTGACACCCAGTCCAGAGGCTTTCCACAGGCTCCTAAAGAACCCAGTGGGTCAAATTAACACACCACTGGATGCTAGGTACCAAGAGAAGTTACACAGTACCAGAAATCAGATAGCCAGAATTGCTCTCTCAGACTTCAGACCTTAAAATGAAACAGGTACAAACACACCCCAGTGTGACTATGCCTACTGGCACATTGGTTTAGCGCAGCAATATTAGGTTCAAAATCAAATACAGCCAAATGAAATCTTTTTCAGAGTGACTAACGATTTTGACCCCTCTGGAAAATCGATTTGATCCACTCAAAGCAGCCTGATTTTTGGAAATAGCTAAGCACCCCAACCTCTCAAAGTCAGACCAGTAGTTGTCCCACAGTGAGTGGGACATATAGGCTCTCCAAAACACTAAGCAGCATTGGAATTCCTCATCTTCTAAACTGATGAATCTCCTGTACAACAGTGTCATTTTCATTTTCAGATGCAGTTTGATCATTGGTATTATATTACGCTGCAGTACATTTTGGCTATATCGATGCTCATTTAATAACTATCCATTTCTGTATTTCTGTTAAGCTGGTTTATATTTGTAACTGAGGCAAAATGCTCCATGTTTAATTTTGTCCTTCTTGAAAAGAAAGAAAAAAAATACAGACCACTACTGGAGTATCTATTTTTCTACACCTAATGAGCTTCTTCAAAGTGACTATGATTTGGCAAAAAGAAGAATATAATTAACTCAAAAACTAAGAAAGCACAAAAAAAATAAAAGGAATATTAAAAAATTATTAATTATAAGCACATAGAATAAATGAAGTGTATCTGAGATCAGTTTAAGCAATGAATTAATATTTTCTGATTTTATTCTTGGAGTCAACTGTTTATTTAAGCCAGAAATACAATTTTCCAGCTTGTTTAGCAGACATCCTCTTAGTCTTTTGGAGGAAGAGGAAACACATACTTAACTGAAAAATAAAAACAAAGTCATGCCTCAGTTTTCAAACGTGAGTGCCCCACTGGACCTCTCTATTTCATACACAACAAGGATATAAATTAACATTTAGGTATAGCAAACAGTATTTCAACACAAAAACTGATTTTAGCACAAAAGCATTGAACTTTCTGTGAAAACCATAGTCAAAGTGTTTTACACTGAAGAAAAGATTTAGCAGGCCATATTTTAAAAAGTGATTGCGTCTGTGATCAACATCATCAATTCTATTTTGCAGCTTAAGTAAAAAGATGCCTACTGGGAGGAAAATGGGACTACAGTGTGGAAGGCATCCACAAGGATGCCATCATTTGTTAAAGCAGCTCCAGAGAAGACTAAGGCCAAACCACAGGGAGCAGCTGTGACCAATGAGTGCTATCTAATGGACTCACAGGAATCAAAATTTACACTCCAGTTCAACATTGCATTCACTTCTTCAATCTTGTTACACACAAGGTGCTTGCTATATATACATGCTAAAGCAGAAGCAGTAAGCAAAAAGTATGTACAAATATGCTTCCTCTGGGGGAAAAAGCATTCTCTTCATTTATGCTAGTCATCTCATTAACTTCTGAGCCGACAAGATATTGTCATGAAATCTAAACCCTACAGAGGTAATGAAATTGTAGTTCCCTAGACTGTAGTGTTCTATGACACACAAAAAAAATGCATCTAGCTACGAAACAGACAATAATCTGACTACTTATTTCCCAGAATTCTGTTGAGCTCGGCCATTTACCTTTCCCTGTCTTACACTGCTGGTTGTTGTGTCATATGGTGACACTGAGCACTATGCATCTGGTTCTGCAACTTTATTTAGTGAAGCCCAGTTTGATGGAAACCCATCACTGCATCAGATATGCTGACACACAACACACCACAGCACTGAGAAGTGTGCTATGATTACAGAATCACAAACTGGTTGAGGTTGGGAGGAACCTCCTGAGATCATCTACTCCAACTCCACTGCTCAAGCGGGATCAGCTACAGCAGGCTGCCCAGGACTGTGTCCAGGTGGCTTTTCATTATCTCCATAGTAGTCTTACTCTGACCAACCTCACAACAGAATTGTTTTCTTAAGTTCAGATGGAATTTCAGGTGTTTCAGGTTTTGCCTATTGCTTCTTGACCTGTCAGCGGGCACTATTGAGAAGAGTCTGGATCCCTCATCTTCATTCCCCTCCACCCCCACATTTAGGTATTTATGTACATTGATGGAATATCCCTTGACCCATCTCTTCTCCAGGCTGAACAATCTCAGCTCTCTCAGCCTCTCCTCCTCCCAAAGATGCTCCAATCCCTAAATCATTTTCATTTAAGTTCACACTTTTCCTTTCAGGGAAGGCATACCTTAAAATAACCATGTGCATTATTCCTCTGTCCCAGCCAAAAGGTTGTACCCAAAGGTAAGTCCATGAAGGGCTTCTCCACAACTCTCTCATAAATTCTGGAAAGGAAGGGAAAAAATAAAGTCCCAGGTTGTTATCATTTCATTTACTCAGAGCTGGAATGTTCCAAATGTGACAACTTCTTATAAAACAACACTCTCTACTTACTTATTGCAGTCCACATGTAAAATCAAGTGAGAGGCACTGATTGCTAAGGAAAGTCTGTGCCATTTATCATCTGCCAAAATGTATGGGAATACTTCTGTGTGGGAGCGATGACTGCCTGAACGATAATGCAACCTGATTTCATTTCGATGACCGCTGCTTTCCAGCTCCAGGTACCTGTACCATAAATGCATCATCATGTCACGAACCATTCTTATCAGCACAGCAAGATTTTACATAACATAACTTCTCATTATCATGCAGGAACTATTTAAAAGAGTGGGAAAGACAAGCAAGGAGATACAAAGATGAAAATAGACACTTTCCAGATTTGCACTGCACCCTTCTCAGTAACACATAATAGCAGGTTCCAACTTTCATGTAAGTACACAAGATCCCAAGCTAAATATTTTTTTCCTCCAGCAACACTGTTTTCCATAACGTGATCTGATTGGAAATATAATTACCTTATTATGAATAATTGCCTCATATCCTGAAAGCATAGTAAGGATACTCTGAAGGCATGAATGCACAAGACAATGTCAAGTTTTGCAATAGAGACATCATTAGTCATTACCAGCCAGGGAAGTAAGCAAGAACTGAGACTGGACGCTGCTTTGTTTCCTTTCGGATGTACTATTAACTTCTCCTTTAATTTTTTTGTAATGAAATTCCTCCAGAGAAACACAAAATCAAGAAGTGCTAACTCTTCAGAAAAATTTATATATGTGTACATATTTGCTTTGTTAAATAAGTATGGGTATTTATGGTGTGTGTGTATATACATACACATGTATGTATATGTATGCACATATACGTACATGTGTATATACACGGTAAAAAAACAGCATTGTAGCTGTACCAAGATAAGTGGACCACACACCATATTTGCAGACTGCAAACAGAAGCTTTGCTGGTGAAATTCCAGCAGATCAATTCAAAAAGCACCCCATAACCAAACTCGGTACTTAGTCAGACAGGCCCACTTCTTGCATATCGGACCTATTCTGGGAACAAGCCTGACAAACCACTCGTCTTCTCAGTACTATTTCTCATTTTAAAGTCCTCCCCCAAAATGCTTTTAAAACAGGAAAGAAAAACAGAAATGGAGATTCTCTAATAATCATATGCAACCTACAGCTAAAGAGCAAGGAAAATAACATAGTACGTGGTGAGATGCACAACAACTGGGAGAATGGACAATTCATTTTTGTCTATTTTTGCTCCTACATCTGCAATCAGGCATGACAGCGGTTTGTAATCTAAGTGCGCGCGTATTTTAGGGTGATGTTGTTTACTTTAACAGGCTATCTATATTAAAGAACAGACAAGACAATGATTGCAGTTTTCAGGAGTGGAGATGAGACCAAATCAAAACCATCTTGTACAATCATTATCCCTAAAAGGAGGTTGGGCTCACTGCACATCTCTCCTTCCTTCAGGGTGTTTCACAGTGGAACATGCTTAGCAACAGCACAAAAACAATTATCCTTTGGCAAAACCGGCAAAGGACAATTTCTTCTTCCTCCTCAGTATTAACAGAGCAGTTAACTAGAGTCAGCAATAAATTTTATAATCTGAGATAATTTACCTCCTCGTGTCCCAAAAATAATTTTTGCATTGGCAAGAAGTGTAAACTAATTGAAGGCCTGGCTGGAAAAAAATCGGGCAATAGTGGCAGGATATCAGTCAACTTAATAACCTCCTTCATAACTCAAGCTTCAAGGATAAAAATAAGGTCACTCTCAACCTAACAGAAAAAGGGAACATTATGGAACTGAACTCCTCCAGCAACTTCTAAGTGTCTCCACCCAGCTGCAGATACAATCTGGAAAAAGAAAAGCATGGATGTGTTGAAACATTATCTCCTGGTACAGCCAACAGCTAGCTCCTACGCTCATCAAAAGTCAACGGCAGAACTGAGGCCAGCCCGCAGAGATGCAGGCACGCAGGGAACGAGCCACAGCAGCAGACATACAGTCAGTACAGAAGGTATAAAATGAACACTCATGTTGCCCCTTATGCAGGTGAGATAAGCAAATCTCTGAGAATGAAACATGGATTTCCCAATAAAAAGAAGACGTCACTGTAAACATTTCAGGAATTAAGAACTGCTGAGAGAGGATGCTGACCATTCGCCGATGCTGCAATAAGCAAAGAAAACTTTCTACACAAAGCTGTGCAAAAAATTGTGTGGACACTTGGGGTTTTGATTTAAGTGTGATTAACACACTGTTCTGATATCCACAGGCAATCTCTTTTGTTCTTCCATTTGGTAAACTAACAAATATACCCACCTTCAAAAGGCTTAATGATTGTTAGAGAAAATGTTCATCAAAATGAAAAAGAAAATAATAGACATTAGGAGAATTATTAGGAGAATAATTTATGGTTTACTAATAATCTGTAGAGGCAGCACAAAAACACAATTAGAAAAACAAGTGGAATGACAGCCGGAACAATATTCCCTTCAGCTTGAACTAATGCCAGGACACTGAAACACAGGGAAGTGAAAGTTAATCGTTTTCACTTCATTTTTTACAAAATATTGTGCTTGATATTCCACTTTTCTGAATTTGTTTAACTGCCTGGACTTAAGTGGCTCTGGCTCAGTCTTGTGAGCTTCAGAAGATGGAACAAGCCTCAGCACAGGCAGACAGATACGGGTGGAAATGCAAAGTCTGCCCACAGTGGGGCTTCTCACATCTTCTGTGAGGCTGCAACAAAGCACACACTTGGGTACGCAATTTCCTAAAGTTTGGAAGAGTCTTTGAGAAAGTAAGCTAAGCATTAACAAATACACTTGGATTTTAAAAACTTGTTTATAGTGACAAAAATACTCTACGCTTCCCTGTACGCTCAAGATTACTAATCTCCTGAGAGAGACAAGGTGATGATCTTGTTTCCTGAAGGACTTACTCCCAAAGGAAACAATAACTGCACCATAGTGCAGTCTTCTCCTAACCAAGAATCTCATTACAGAAAAGTTTCAGGGGAACTTCATCAGCTGAATCACTGGTTTCTTGTCCACACCATTCCAGCCCAGACCACTCATCGCAGGGAGAGCATCAGCTCAAGGATTCCCATTACTAACATGACTACTGCTTCTCCCAACAGCTCTGAGACGCTCATCTATGCTGCAAAAGGCGAACGGCTCTTAGAATGAAAAATAAACCACAATGAGAAACACAGTACAACAGGAGAACCTGCTTCCCCCTTTACTAACGTCCATGATCTCTGTGGCTGTTTAATCAATACCAGCCTACTTGATTTTAACCCCCCAAAAACCACACACGCTTTGGGTCAAATGGATTTAACTTAGCAGGGAGATGATACGTGCTTAGGTTTACTATGCTTGACACACAGAGAAGAAAATGCCAACGTGAGAAAAGGCTGTTATATCTCTGCAGATCACTCTGTGCATGCACAATCATCGCAAAGGCAACAGCTGAGGCCACGGGAAGATCAGCTGCTCTGCTTGGAAACCAGCCAGGCAGCGATCCCTTATGTACTGATGAAGGCTGGAGCCTATCTTCATAAGAGGAAGAAATTTGTCTCAAATGCCCCAGAGGAATCTGAGACACAAAACACCAATGTTTTCTCTGCTGCCCAGCACTGATCCATTGTAACTGCTGGATAAGAGTGGTGCCCTGGTTTGAGCAACACAGGACTAATTGCTCTCCTAATACTTGAGAAGACTGCACTTTTAGAAGACTCTAGTGTCTGAATTTGTGAAAATATTTACTTTGTAGCCAGCTATGGTGCCTGGGTTTCAAGGTCTCACGTGTTTTCGAGCTCGCCAGGTGTGGGGATGAGGAGGAGCGAGACCTGAGCCCTTCACCCAGGCTGGCCAACAGGATTAATTCATACCATCAGTGTCACATGCACTATAAATTAGAAAGTTTGCTGCAAAGTTCTCTCTCTCCCTTGATGGCTGCCATCCTGAGAACTTCGTGCCCTGGTGCTGGACCCCTGAGCCCTTCCCTTCCTCCCAAAGCCCGAGCGCTCGCAGTGTTCAATATTTACTGTCCGCTGCTGGGAGTGCACAGCTTCCTGCTGATAGAATTGGCTGAGTAGAATCTGTGCATGTTCTGTATTGGTATCGGGATCAATATTGATTCTTTAGTGCTATTAACGTTAATCATCTAATCTTACTCTATTAAATCTGTTTACACTTCAACTCCCGGTTTCCTTGTTTTTTCTCGATCCCCATTCCCGGGTGGGGAGGGATCATCGGGTGATAGAATGATTGTCTAAACAACAATAAATTGTTATGGGTTTCTCAAACCATAACAAGTGGAGAGTCAGCAGATCTGCTCAGCTGCAGAGCTGCTCCTGCCCATCCTGGCCAAGGGCACATGGTCTGCACAAGCCTGTGCAGGACCTGCTCTTCAGGCTGTGACAGACCAGCATGGGGGGCAACTGTGGGAAGTAGAAGTCAGGACGTACAGGAAAAAGCTAAAGATTTAGGAGGTGAAACACCAGGTGGTCCTGGTGTATGCGGTAGCAGTCTTTGCGATGAGGGAGGTTTGGCCCTTTCAGCTAATGGCCAGTGCTGGTAACTCCAAGTCTTTGATGGCTCACACGCTCATTTGGCATCCCTGCTCACGCAGCAAACACATGCTGTAGCTGCCCACTCTTACTCCAGGCAACTAATAATTTCAACTTCAATTTACAACATGTAGACAAATATTTTAGAAGCTAAAGGCAAGATACCATGTCTGCTGCTTATGAATTTATTACAGGGTGTTGGTTCTTTTTAAACTTTTATTACTCGCATTTATAGGTATGGTGTTAAAAGAATTCTTCACAGCTCTTTGATCTACACTAAGAAGAGAAGGAAAACCAGTAAAATTTAAAAGGAGTATGTACTTAAGAAAAAATGAAAATCTTTACCTGTTAGTTATAAAAATATTTATCTGAAGATTTTTGATACAAAAGTTCTGGCTTTTTTGTTAGGTATAATTACATAAAACATTTGTTTAAAAAAAAAGAACCTACTCAGTAGACCCTATTCAGTGCAAACTATGGCTACAATAGCAGTAAGCAATTCTGCTGCATGTAGATTATGAAGATGTAAAAGCAATTCATGCCACACAGGCACCACATTCAGCAATGCATTATTTGCTATTTTCCATGGCATGGTAACTGGGCGGTCAGGAGTGTGAGCCTTATTTTTCTATTTGGAAGTAACACTTAAAGTGTTCAGAAACATTAACTGGAAGTTTTTACCGCTCAGCGCATCCCCTAGAACAATATGGCATCAAAATATCCCCAGATGAATTACAAATGCCAAGTGGCACCTGCACTATAGCTGTAAAAACCTAGTCCCCATCTCTCACTTACACTACTGCTTGGCCTTATTGGCTTTGCCCTTTTTCCTGACTGTCGAGAGCCCTACCTAGGCAAGAGGTGACAGCCAGTTTAGCCAGGCAGTGATAAATAAAAACTGGTCTTTGCTTCTCTGGATAAGTCAGTAGCACTTAGTGCAACTGCACAGTGGGCAGGTGACCCACCAACTCAGTTCCTGCCCCCTTCTTCAGCTGAACACAGTTTTAGAGCCAGACAAGAATTTTCTGACACAGGATATTTTTGTTCAAAAATGTTGATCCATTCCTTAAAACCAAATCTTTTGAAAGAAACAAACATTCTCACAGCAAGGCTTGTGGGGTCCAGGATGAAATGCTTGTTAAAATGACAGACACAGTACAAATCTAAGACTCTCTGAAAGACTTTCTCAAATACTCCTTAATGCCGCAGTTATTACCTATTTGAAAGGAGAGATCCCAAGTGATGAGAGGTTGAAATCAGAAGAGGGTATTTCCCATATCGAAACAGAGTGCACAAACAACAGGACAGTAAAACCTGATGAGGCTCTCCCATTATACAGAATTCATCCATCAAAAAGAGTAAATCGGGTACAAGAATAACCTAAACTCAGTAAGTTGTTCTCAAGCCCTATGCCTATACTAACAAATAAAGCCAGCAAGGCTCACTCCCTGGCCCTGAAGACAAATGTTAACAGCGGTTCTCCACTACAACTCACATCCATGTGGGTGTTCTCTCCCACTTTTTCCCTGAAATGGGTGGGGTTTTTCCACACAGCCTGTTGGGAACAGTCCCTGGCCAACGCTACTCCACAGACTATGCCCTGGCATCATCTGCAAGGGTGCTAATTGCAGGAAACAAAAGCATGCCAAGGAAGATGCTAGCAATTATGCAGAATGGACAACTGCAGGCCAGTGCTCTAGCCTGGGGCCTGGGCACTGTTTGGTTTACTACCATAGTCTTGGTCAGGCACTGCCAACAAAGCTTTTTACTGCATCGGGGGGAGGGGGAGTGGGGGGGGAAGAGAATGACACTCCTCAGGACACTTGTCTCAGATGGAAAAGAACCAAGTTCAAGTCCCTGCTCTAAATTAGACAGAGCAGAGACTAATGGTGCAAGGAAAATGCCTCTGAAATACCCCAGCCAGAAAGCTACCAACCATTGTAGGATCTACATCTCTTCTGCTGTTTATTTTCTTCTAGCACAAAAAAGGTCAACCATTTCAGCTTTGTTCCAGCATGACACTGCTCACCGCACTGGATAGCTATGGAGGACAGCTGGGGAGGAGGAATCTGCATTCCTGATGTGCAACAGCGACAGAGCCTCACACTGGGAAATGCAGCAAGGAACACCCTCCATGTCAGGGTGTTCATGGCAGAGAACAGTCAGGAAACAGACAACTGGAAGGGCAGAGAGACACCATACACACACATACACCTGCACAAACCCTCCTGGCTACTGCACAGCACTGCAGCTTCTCTCTGGCCAGAAAGAAGCCACAGCACAAGGTGAGGAGGGAGAGAGAGAGATTTGCAATGTCTTGATGTGGAGAAGGAGACCATGAAACAAATGCAAGTAAGGCTGCTCAAATCGTTTTCATCCCTGTCCCCCTCAGTGTGTGTACCCGATTCAAACTAATAAAGCATGCGGGAGAAAAATGTCAATAAGTCTATGGGACCTGACGAGATGCATCCCAGACTCCTGAGGGAACTGACTGATGTAATTGCCAAGCCATTCTCCATGACATTGCAAAAGTCATGGCAGTCAGCTCAAGTCCCTGGTGACTGGAAAAAGGGAAATATTGCACCCATTTTTAAAACGGGTGGGAAGGAGGAGCCTGGGAATGACTGACCTGGCAGCCTCACCTCTGCGCCTGGGAAGATCATGGAACAGATCCTCCTAGAAGCACATAGAGGACAGCATGGCTTCACCAAGGGCAAGTCCTGCCTGACCAACCTAGTGGCCTTCTATGATGGAGAGACTGCATCAGTGAACAAGGGAAGAGCTACAGATTTCATCTATCTGGACTTTCATATGGCATTTGACACGGTCCCCCACAACATCCTTCTCTTCAAATTGGAAGTGAGATGCATTTGATGGGTGGACTGTTTGGTGGATGAGGAATTGACTGGATGGTCACATCCAGAGGGTACTGGTCAGCGGCTCAATGTCCAGATAGAGATCAGTGACAAGTGGTGTCCCTCAGGGGTCCGTATTGGGACCAGTACTGTTTAATATCTTCACCAACGAAATAGACAGTGGGATTGAGTGTACCCTCAGCAAGTTTGCATATGACACCAAGCTCAATGGTGCAGCTGACACACCTGGGGGACGGGATGCCATCCAGACGGACCTGGACAAGCTCAAGAAGTGGGACCATGTGAACCTCACATGAGGTTCAACAAGGCCAAGTGCAAGGTCCTGCACCTGGGTTGGGACAACCCCTGGTATCTATACAGGCTGGGGGATAAAGGGATTGAGAGCAGCCCTGCCAAACAGGACTTGGAGGCACCGATGGATGAAAGGATGAACATGAGTCAGCAATGTGCACCTGCAGACCAGAAAGCCAACCGTATCCTGGGCTGCATCAAAAGAAGCGTGGCCAGCAGGTCAAGGGAGGTGATTCTGCCTCTCTGCTCCACTCTGGTGAGACCCCACCTGGAGTACTGTGTCCAGCTCTGAAGCCCCCAGCACAGGAAGGACATGGACCTGTTGGAGCGAGCCCAGAGGAGGGCCACGGAGATGATCAGAGGGATGGAGCACCTCTGCTATGAGGAGAGGCTGGGAGAGTTGGACTTGTTCAGCCTGGAGAAGAGAAGGCTCTGGGGAGACCTTATTGTGACCTTTCAGTACTTAAAGGGGGCCCACAGGAAAGACAGGGACAGACTTTTTAGCAGGGCCTGTTGTGATAGGACAAGGGGTAATGGCTTTAAACCAAAAGAGGGTAGATTCAGACTAGATATAAGGAAGAATTTTTTTACGATGAGGATGGTGAAACACTGGAACAGGATGCCCAGAGAGGTGGTAGAAGCCCCATCCTTGGGAATACTCAACTTCAGGTTGGATGGGGCTCTGAGCAGCCTGATCTAGTTGAAGATGTCCCTGCTTATTGCAGGGCCTTTGGACTAGATGACCTTTAAAGGTCCCTTCCAACCCAAAGTATTCTATGAATAAGATCTCGTTTCTACCAACATTTTGAACCCCCTCATCTGACTTCAGTGGGGGTGCTGTCATCAGGAAGCCTTTGTTGGCTTTGAAGGCAAGAACTTGCCTCTAACCTGACATATCTCTCCGCTCACCTCCTAGACTTTGAGCTCAGCTATGACCCTAAATCAGGGAGGCAAAATCTTGCCTTCCCCACCTGCAGAGTCTGCATAGCTTCCCTTGAGTTTAGCGCTATGATCCAAGAGCCCCTGGTCATGACAGGAGCATCATATCCCAGACCCTCTAATGTTACTGCTGATGACAAGGTGAGGCTCCCAGCCAGCCTTCCTGCAGCACTTGCAGGAGCTCAACAGGAGCTAGAAATAGGAGTGAGGTCCCACCGAGCTCCACAAAGCACTTCCAGAGGAGCTATTCTCCCAAAAATGCTAGCTTGGCCTTGACAAAATTCAAACCTGATGTTACAGCACATTGTCCATGCCATCCCTGTTCGAACCGTGAATATGAACTCAAATTCCCAAACCGGGAAATACTGTTTGAAACACAATTCTTGCTTTTGAGCAATTGGTCTCATGCCTTCCATCTCTCCCACTAATCCCATTTATCAATATATTTATTCCTATTTTGTTCTCACTATCACACAGCCCTGCTAAGATCAATCTTGTCCATTTGAAGCTTTCTTTTCTGCTAAAAATTAAGAAGGCACAAAACTTCTCCAGATCAAACACTGTAAAAACAAATGGCATAAACCGTTCCTCTACTCCCTTTCTTGACAAGGTTTCTCCAGGGAGAGCAAGGGGACTGCAAATACAATAAACATCTTTCCGATATATATATTAGTAAAAGCAAAAACCAATTTCAACCTAACTCTTCCCATTTCCTACTCTGGCAGAATACAGATTTCTTTGTTATTTATTTGTTAATAGAAACCCTTTCAAACAACAGTAGAAGAATAATGGTACCTGTCAAAACTCACATTTCAACGTTTTCAGTGGTGGTTTTCAGTGTCATAGGCAGGGACAAATCTTTTGTCTCTTATTCAAGTAGGTCTGTCAGTAGTCTCAATTCAAACTGGGGGCTCATATGAGCATTTTGTAACAAGTTCTCAACCAAATCACCCTGGATTAGTTGGCACTGCAATGATTTGCATCACCAGACAGGCTCACTTGACTTAAGTTACAGAAAGGTAGTTTTAAGGTGGGTGCGTTATACGAATTTACATCCTATTGGCAATTTTTTTTTTTTCTTTTTTTCTTTTTTTTTTCTGTAATGAAGTGTAAACTAAACTGAAGAAAAAAAAAATCCAGGCAACAGTGACAAGGCATCAATCAATTTAATAACATCGCTTATAACCAGCACTTAAAGAAACAGGTCATTCCCAATATTATGAAGACATTAAACTGAGTATAACACAAAATTGCTACTTTACAAGTATTTCCCTGCAATCACACACTTGGGGATAGAAGTCAGTCTCCCAAACCAACAGAAACAAGGCACCTTTCGCTTTTGGGGTAGAGGCAAGAGCCCAGCCAAACGTTCAGTGGCTACATAAAGAATCCTTTATCCCACAGAATCTTCTCAAGCACTAGAAAAGCAGTGAATGAATGAAAGAAAACACCTTTTTTTTTTGACACCTTTGATGAAACATGCAAACTGCATCAAAAGAAAAGGCAGCTGACACCAGAGGAGTTTTAAATCGCTAGAGGAAGTCAATGCAAAAGCAACTGATTGTTATGAATAAATTTAAGAGGGTTCAAAATTATTGTCAGAATAGTAAGGAACAGCAACTAAGATCTACTGCCAAGAAAAAAAAAAAAAATACAGAACATTACAACCCTCCACTCTTCCAGCAAAGAGTACTAATACATCAGCATGGAGCAATTTAAAAAGCAGAAACAAGCTACTACTACTTTAGGAACAGGGAACAGCCACATACAGCTTTAATGTTTGAAAATGAACCCCATGTTATTCTAACCTAACGTCTGCTCTGCAAGTTACTGATGGGGAGGAGAAAAGCAACCCTCAAACAAAAACAACATAACTCTATAGTATTGGCTTAAGTGGTAAATTTTGAAAGTTTTTCTCAGCATAATGTGTTTGCAGCAGATATTGCGATGTTGGAGAGAAGAATAGACTTCATACTGCAGTCCAGAAATACAGACATTCATAAATCAGAAGCAGAGAACATACAGTTCCACCTCTATCTTAATACAATGGTCAAATGATAGAACAAAATTCATGCATCCGGAGTTCACCTCTGGCAACTTATCTCCTTGTACAGCTAAATCTGAGAGACAGAGAAATCGTCACACATAATTTCCTCCTAGACACTGAAAGAGGCCTGAAACTGCTGTACAGTACAGCCCATTTGACAGCAGATAACCACAAGACACCAACAGCTGTGAAAACAAATGCCAAGTAAGGCAGGAATTGAATAAATTAATAGAGATACAAAATTAAGTGTTGGGAATGCCTGTCCACAATATTGAATTTATTTTACTGCTCTGTTCCAGGATATAAAAAGCATTAACCAAAGGAAAGAATGGTTAAAGCATATCACAGAATGACTGAGGTTGGAAGGGACCTCTGGAGGGCGTCTTGTCCAAACCCCCTGGCTCAAGCAGGGCCACCTGGAGCCGGTTGCCCAAACTAATCCAGTGATTTTATCCTTTAAGGGTCCTAATACACAGTATCTCAAGAGATATGAATATAACATTAGCTGCATAAAGCCATCTAAGCACAAAGGGAGGAAAAAGCTTTATTATATCACTCCACTGTTGCCAATTAAATGAAAATATATGATGGAATAGTGAGACATAACATATATTACAACCCTGTCGCAGATTAAAATCATCTCTCTGCTGATTCTTCCATCAAAAAGAAGCGGAGACAAATTCAGAAGTGAAATGAGGAGGATAATAGAGCTTAAACCGAAGGCTGAGAGCAAGCACACAGCAATCAGTGTTTAACAGTGCTTCCACTCTGACTTAAGGCACCACTTCATTAACAGCATTCAAAATATTTACCTTGTTACTGTAAAGCACAATGCATTTTAGGCAGGGCACTCTATCCAGTCTAGGTGATGCTTTCAAGTTAAGAAAACATTTGTAACTTCTTTCAGATATATGCCACACATAAATTTGCCCAGAAATATGCATTCAGCTGTCTGAAACTCATCTCAATGATTACCAAGGTGCAATTTGGATTCCCTGACACCACAAGAGTTTTCTTGAAAATACCACCTCCAAGCTGTACCCAAAACTATCACTGCCTGAACTCCTCTCGTTCAGTGGGGGGAAAAAAGCAATCTCTGTGGAAGAATATGAGGAAATTAGAAAGGGGCAGTTACAGGTATCATTTCAGATTCTTTCACTTTAAGATCAGTTTTAAAAGATCTGAATATATTAAATACTAGAGAAAAGCATAATCTTTATAAAAGAGGAAGACAGCTTTGATGCTCAACTAGCAAAAGAAAAATAAAAGCATTTAATAGAGTAGAAAAGACTACTACATTTGCAGGAAATCCTTTCAGGAGCTACTTTTGGTGGTGACAGCAACAGCCCAGCCTCAGCAAATGTCCAAGCCTCAGATTTCCATGGAGAACTTCTGCATCTGTCTGACAGCCCAAGGACAGCTTTCACCACAGGACGTTAGAGAGAAACTTTGGGAGAGCAGTCCTGTCAACTCCTTAAGACTCAAAGCCTTAAGTAGTTGCATGACCGTACCTCAATGCAAATATTCATTTTTGATGTTCCTCAAAACGGAACCAGCAAAAAAGAACAAAAAACACCCCCATAAAACTAGACAACACAGACTGAATCAGTAAACTTTTAATCACGTAAACTATTTTAGGTATATAGTTTTAAAGAAAATTATAAAATTAAAATGTAACTGCAATTTAGGAAATTACCTCAATTGTTGTCAATTATCCTATTTGCACCAAAGTTCCTAGACCCATGCAAAGAGAGGATGAGCTTTTACTCTATTTTCAAAAACATATAAAATATTTCCCAAGCCACTGAATAAACGAACATACCTTTTTCCACTTTTTAAACAAACATTTTGATTTTCTTGTACTCAAGAAATTCTTTTACCCTAGAATCATGAGTTGTTATGAAACCTCCGTAAAATAAAACATATGAAAAGCTACTTGAGTGATGACTGATTATATCCTTCAGCTACTGCCACCTCCAACCTTCCTCACCACCCTTCCACTCCCTCACTGCAGAAAAGCAGGAGCTGGTACTGACTTCTATAAATTAAGAATACAGCCAGGTATGATTCTATCCCACAAGGCAGCAGTTCAATACTAAAGTAACTTTTTTGACATCAGAGCAGCTATACGAGGCTAAAGCAAAGGAGTGGAGTCAGGTCTGGCATTGCTACTTCTCCTGCCAACTACGGTGACTGCTGTGACAGAGAGTTCACAAGAAGTTGTTTAAGAACTAAAGGACTGTTACAGATGAGCCCCTGGTCAGAAGCGGGCAAGGTCAGAGAGATGGAAATCCAGCACTGAAGCAGCAGTTATTTCATGTAACCTATCCAGATGCTTCCTTTTTAACTTCTACGTTCTCTTGTCTTTATTGTCATTCATCATGAAAGAAAAGGAAAACCATAAGGGATACTATAGGAGAGTCAGAGATGATAGCCTAATTCCAGTATTATAAACACTTAAGTCAGCCCTAATCTTAGCACAATTAAATTGAACAGACACTACGATGGCACACAGACATATTTCTGTACATCCTAGCACAGAATAGACCAGAATGTGTTTATTAAAAGCTTAAGTGCACATCTAATTTAATAGGCACAAGTTCTTTCTGGCCATACTTTTGTTGAGACTGATTTTATATTTGCTGAAGATAGCAAAGATCTTCGTTGACTGTAAAGGAGATCAGATTAGGCCTAACAACTTTATGACAAATTTTTCAGGTTTCTTTTCAAATAGATTACCTAATATTTTCCCAAAGAAAGCAATAAAGTATTGACAAGTAGACTGTTCTTTAGCTGCTTCATCCAAAGCTGACCTGATTAGTGACTCTATTTGCCTAAATAACCTAGAAGGCTTTTTTTCTTCCCCTTTGGTTATCCAAAGGGTGACAAGGAGACCTCAAAAACAAACATAAAGCATACATCCCTATAGAAAAATTGTAAACACTAGGCATCACTTAAGAGGACACAAGATGAAGAGGTCACACTAGCTAAAATGGTGGTTAGAGTTTTTTCAGCAAGGCATGAACTGGGTATTATCTTCATTTTTCATACCTCTACCGTAACATCAGAATGGAAGTACTAAAAGTTTCCACAGTTAAGAGAAAAAGGGCCTCAAAAACGCTCAGCAATGCCACTAAGTTATGCATCCACAGTTAAAATACCTACGCACATAACACAGACCACCTGATTTCAGCTAGAAACCTTGGCAAATGCTTTCCATTGCAGTTAGACAGTTCTGATTCCCATATGCAGATAAACAGAAGATGGTGAAAATGTAACAATAAAACCTGCAAATATTTGAGGTATGAGAGGAATTTCTTGAAAAAGTAAAAATGATATCAGTATATAGTTAAAAAATCTAATCACCCATCCCTACAAATATGCCAATACAAAATAATAGGATTTTCAGAACCCTGTTTGTCACCCTTTTACAACCGTATTTTATATGGGCATAGGCAAATGACATAGATGAACCATATTTAAATGAGATAAGCAGCATTATGTTTGTACGGTCACATTATGTTTGTATGGTCACCTGGACACCAGCACCACTCTAACCTTTCCTTTTGTTTGCTATGGCTCGATAGATTCAATGTAATGCATTCTTGTTCGCATAAGACCAATGGGAGGTCTACTGGTCCAGCCTTACTCGCTTCGAGAATTAATTATTTTCCCAACAATATCTCCAATTCTTCTGCAGCCCTCCAATGAAAGTCCATTGCACATTATTTTTTGTACTTTTATCACCTGTTATGTTCACTAAGCAGCAGTGCTTTCTCCCAGTTGGCCACTCTCCCAGTTAATGTCTCCAGAGTCTGAGAATTTCACATTGGTCATCTCTTTGCCCACCTCTGCAGCTATTCTGGCACAGAAAGGAAGGTTTCATTTCTAATTTTCAAATTTCAAATATATTTGTTAATCCTATCAGTAGTCCAACCAATCCATGTTCTTCCTACAAATGTAGACACAAGCTTTGTCAAGGCACAGCTGGCCCTGCAGACCTACTCTCTCATTTGAGACAGAATAAACTTTTCCATCTGGGATGATTTGCACATACAGTGCTACAGTCTGGGCCTGCAACTCAATAATCACAGCTGCCCAGTTCTGTCCCTTGCACTGTGCTCACTCCTGCAGATGAGAAGTAGGTAACAGTTAACAGAGAAGCCTCTCGGTTCTTCTATGATACAACATCAGTA
The DNA here is from genome assembly GCA_017639485.1 of Pluvialis apricaria. Lineage (NCBI taxonomy): Eukaryota > Metazoa > Chordata > Aves > Charadriiformes > Charadriidae > Pluvialis > Pluvialis apricaria. The sequence goes on along the minus strand of CM030007.1, from coordinate 188,304,146 downwards.
AACATCATCCAGGAGGCATTCAAACACCCCCTTGCAAGTTTAAAGATGCTTTTACAAACTTGGCATAATGATCCCTGGAAATGTTTTCCCTTTATTTCTTTTTCTTCTTGGGTTTGTTATGCATTTTTTTAAAAAAGGTGACTTGCAGAAGATGGGGCCTCTGGGAAATAGAATAAAAGTAGAATTCGACCATCTTCCAGCACAAAATAATTGACACCATGCCTGCTAATGAGAACTTGTAGACTCATGAAAAAGAAACAGATATTTTGCTTTGCCTGAACATCTCTACGTTTTCTTTTTTTTTTCTATGTTGTAGTGATACTATCAAGAAAGAATTATGGGATTGTACACAGGAAAATACAAAGAACTATGAACCTAAAGCAGAGATCATCTGTTGCTTGTGCTAGTGATTGCTTAGAAAGTGCACATTTTAAAACTCCTTTTTATTCTGTCACAGAATCATATGGCGGTTATCTTTAATAGCCATTATTCAGACAGATATATAAAGAATATCTTATTTCTCTAGCAGTCGTTATCCTATCAAAGGAATAATCCTCAAATGCTCCATATCATTCACTTTAGTTTTTTAAGGCTGACAACATGTTGAGTAAAGTGCTCTGCCATTCATGGGAGATGTAAGCCTGTAACTGGAGGATTTTTTTCGCTTTTTTTAAACTGTTTGCAGTGCTAAAAACCAACTGGTGAAGAGGTGGATGTACAGGGCCAGGCTTTGTGAATCAGTGTCACTATATTCACATGACAGTTTTACACCAGCCAAGCATCTGGTCCTTACAGTTATGCACAACAAGAGAACTGGCTTTTCATGCCCTTGGTGGCAAGAGACATTTAAAGACTAACAGCTGTTCCACTTTCCCTTGGCTGATTTGGACTTGTGATTTTTTATGAATCTGCACAATATGCCTACCCAAACACTATAAATATTTGCAAATGGCCTGCTACACAACAATTTTGCCCTAATTTACGTTCAATTTTTGACTGCATAAATACATATACTTTCATTAACTAGCACACAGGTAGCTGTACTTACCTGTGATCTAAATGATGAATAGAGAGAATAACCCCTGAATTCAAATGCGCTTGTTTTAAGGTCACCAGGATTGTGAATTCATATTTATTTCTTAGCTTCTGAAAAAAGATTTCAGCTGTTTCTGGAGATGCCTTTACACTTCTTGAAGTATCTAAAAAAAAAACCATAACAGAAAAACACTCAGTATAAAATCCTGTTTTACTTTACATCCTCAACTCAAAGACCTTACAAAATCACAAGCTACTTCTGAGGAGCACAACAGACAGGCAAAAGCAGGGACCAAAGTATTTTAAACACCAGGTTTTACAAGCAATGGGAACCATTTCAATGAAAGAACACATTTTCTAGGACACCTATTCTATTCTGGGGGGGAGGGGGTGGTTTTAACACAGGGTCATAACTCACTTTCTCCATGGATGGTCAGATGGTACCTTTAATATCTCATCCAAAATAAGGACTCAGTAGCAGCGAAGCACAGAGTGACAACACCGGATATGAGCCTAAGCCATGAACCGCGACCTTAGCAACTTTTTAATGACTTCTACAAAACTGTTATGCTTAATAGCTATGCAATTAATTAAAAAAAAAAAAAAAAAACAACACAGAAAAACTCAAAGAGCAGCATCTCTTTAGGGACAATTTACTCAGCTTTAAGTAATAGTTACAAATTAATTTAAAAACTCACCATCTTTCCAAATATATTGTTGCTAATTAATCACTGTATACTCCAGTTGTGCAGTATGTTGCTACTGCTTCTTGCACAGGATGTCATGAACATTTGTTAGAGTAATTGCACACACACAATAAAGATTTTGCTTTTAAAAACCCACACACAACCAAGACTGAAGCAATGTTTCTGCTGAATTTGCATGGAACACGCACAGAAAATAAAAAGGCACAACCTTAAGCCCTCTAGAGAGATAATTTATAAAATAAGATGTCAAATGCTAGAAAAACAATCCCCAAGGTTTTCCATAATACATTAAGCTAGAAAAAATTAATACATATTTTTAATGCACAAAATCAATTCATTAGCATGTGTAATCAACTGTGTAAGAACTAAATCAATTTACAAGCTTCTTGTCATTGCAATTTGACCATCCTGCTCTAAGTCAGGGACAGCAACAGCAGCAGAGAGCTAACTGCAATAGAAATGGGGATTTTCTTCGGGCAGTGCTGGACCTGAGCTCTCAAGTAAGCTTACACCACTGCTCAGAAAAACAGGTTTATTCTTTAAGCTGTCCCTGTGAAGATGCAACTCCATATTAACACCCATTTATTGCGGTTTATGGACCAGGAATATTTTTTAATACGTGTTTAAGAAATGCAACAACTTGTACAACCCTGAAGACCTAACCAAGCTCCTGCACAGCATCACACCAGGCTGAATTTAATTCACTTTTTTACAATGGGGAACACAAAAGACAAAATATGTATATAGATATATATATCTATTCTTTAAAGCTTTTTTTGTGAAACATCGTATCTTTTTACTGTGGATTGCGTAACTCTCACTGTAGCAAACATCCATGGTGTTTTAATGGAACTGTTAATAAATCATAAAGCAACTCAAATACAATTACATCAAAGCGTTCATTTTTAGCCAAGGGACACTAACAGAGTGGAATGACATAGGTTTGCATGCTGGAAGATAGTTTAACTGCATTAACAATTTCTAGCAATATAAACAATCTGCTCCCAAGAGACAGAGCAGAGGAAGGACACACAAGGAACATATTCTCTAATCACGATCACAAGATCCTCACGCACTGCAGCTCTCGGCAGCAGCTTTCCTACCAAGATACAGAAGAACACAGGAAAATACAGATGTGGAATGCACATAAAAGCTTATCGAGTCCGATTCCTAGATGCAAAGCACATCCTCTGACCCTGTTTGCCGGGGGGGGGGCTGGGTTTCTCAGCTTAGAAAGCCCAGCCAACATCTTCTCTCACCGCAGGCTCATGATCATTAGAGCGTCTACAGAGTCTGCTTTTGGGCCCACAAACATATCACGTGTTTACACTGAAATGAGAACAATCTCAATTTGATTGATGACAGAAGAACTGAGGAAGTATAACCAAACTATACTTGCGTGCTTGCACGCGTAGTCAAGAGTGTCTGCCCTGAGGGGCAGAGCTCCCCTGCCCCAAGGGCCTGCAGCCTCAGAAGCCACAGGATGAGCAGCGCAACTTAAACTAAATAAAAGCGGGTGAACAAAAACGCAGAGCAAGTCAAGCCCACTGGAATGTAGGAAGTCACACATACATAATTATATCCCCCCTTCCTTAACAGTCTTTTTTCAGTGGTGCCCAGTGATGGGACAAGAGGTAACAGGCACAAACTTGTGCACAGGAAGTTCCATCTTAACATGAGGAGGAACTTCTTTCCTTTGAGGGTGGCAGAGCACTGGCACAGGCTGCCCAGAGAGGTGGTGGAGTCTCCCACTCTGGAGACATTCAAAACCCGCCTGGATGCCGTCCTGTGCAACTGCTGTAGGTGTCCCTGCTGTGGCAGGGGGGTTGGACTGGATGATCTCCAGAGGTCCCTTCCAACCCTGACCATTCTGTGATTCTGTGATTCCTACATGCACTTTTATTCTAACTGGAGCTATTGGGATACAAACACTGAGCTACAGATGGCCTGGGCTTTACCAAGGAATCAAACCCTGGCCGTCACATGGAGCTCCCCAGAGCCCTCCCAGTCTTCACTGCTGCGCTGAGACGGGGAAGGGGGGAGGGGGAGGAACACAGAGCTCCCTCTGTGCCTGCAAGAGAGAAATCTTTTTTTGAGGTCTGCTCATATCAGCCCCATGAATCACTACCCGATCACTAGGTTGGACGACAGCTTTCCATCCTTTTATCTATAAAACCTTATAATCATGCATCATGGCCTTAGACTATCTTCTCGAATACAGACAAAAGTATCGAGACCTGATTAGATCACACTGGAAGCCTATATATTAAGATTATTGTCACATTAGCCACTAGAGTATTAAATTGCCAAAACACATGGCCATTCTGTTTTGGTATTGCAAACAGGTCAGTTCATACTTGCTGTACCAAAGAGCTATATGGCCTTTTGAATTATTACTACCCTGATGAAGCACAGCACCCTTTGCTCAGGGCAGGCACCAGGTGGATTTCCTCAAGACAGACCACTGAAAGGTCCTTGATCCATTAGATCCATTATTTTTACACTAACACAACAGTGCAAATCCCTCATTCCAATTGCTTTTGAACACTAGCAGTAGGTGCCTGATAGATCACCAGCTGTGCTCAATAAATACTGATTCAAGCTTGGTCTTGACATTTGGCTTCTAGTAATCATTTTAAGACCCAAGGAAAATACTTTACTGGAACTGGACTTCTTCCATAATAGCTTGGAAAATCAAACTGGTATATCCCAGATAATAATTTGTGGTTTCTCAACAGTTACATAAAAACCTCATACTGTGAACATTTCTAATACACAAAACCAAAGGCATAAATCTTTTTATATTAGAGTTCAAAAATAAGGAGAGAACTATTAATTTCAATGAGAAACTTGTCTCTAGCCATGATACCTACGTATTGGTTTTACTTTCCTAGAATATTGCATGTGTTTGCTTTGACCACACCGGAACAACTCACAAACCCATAGTGTTAACAGTCTATTTTTAATTTACAGAAGAACAAAGTTCAAAGTGACAATGAAAGAAACAAAAATCCAAACTCCCAGCATGTCACACTCCTTGTTCAAGTCAAAGGTTATAGCATGGAAATGCCTTTAGATGGAATAATAATGCTAGTGTGGTAACACATGCGGCTGGTTTGAGACATGCAAGTTAACGAAAGTACTGAAAACAACACAGCAGCCTGGGGGAAGGAGGCTGGACGAAGGGAGAATTAACTCATACTGTGGTTGGCAATGGTAACGACTTACAAGGACACTGACAAACAGTAGGTGGGGGTCAACCTTCAGCTGCAACATTTAGTTATGGGGTGATCAGCTGGCCACAGGTGCAGAAACCCAAGCCTTAAGATCTAAGATAGCAAAGCAATCTGAAAACCCAGTGAAGAAAACCACTGACCATAAGACCTGCAGGAACTCAGCAGCCCTTCAGAGGACAAACTTAGTGGCTGCCTCTACCCTGCGCATGCAACAGCCCTCACAACTAGGACACATCTTCCCCTCTCAGAGACAATCTGCAGTCAGAGCTCTGCAGCAAACACCAAAGCCACGCAAGCCTTTCCTGGGGGTGTCAAGTGCAGACATTGTCATTTCAGTCATGCTCATGAGATGATAATTACTGCACTATAACCAAGACAGTAAGTCTAACTTTCAACAGTACTCACTCCACAGGTCCAAAGGCACTTCCACCAGTCTAAACTGGTGCTGCAGGAAGAGGTGGTTCTAGCCTTTGCTCTGCCACCAGCCTTTAATTCCTTCTCCTCAGCCCTATGGTGACAGCTGCATTCATGCAATATGTGAGGAATCATATCAGGCAACTGACCTAGCTTTAACTAGCTCAGCCGCCCCCCCCCCCCCAAAAAAAAAAAAAAAAGACGTGTTGGAAGCAGCCATGAACAAGGGACTAGAGGTAAGCTGGAAAACTTCCACGCATAGCACCAGCAGCGTACTAAATTGCACAGTGGAAAGGCTACATGCAAATGCGGTTTAGGACAAGCCATTCATTACAGATGCTTTCCAGTCCACAATAAAAACAAACAGTTATTAAAATGGAACGGATAACTTGTCTTAGCAAAGGGTGTGCTCTTGAGTTTCTGAAGTGCATCTAAAGCTAAACATACAGTATGAACTGAATTATAAAACAAACTCCTGCAGAAGAGTCTTTGAAGGAGGCACCCTAATTAATTGAGCTCCACGGTTTGTTTCATGTGCACATAATCAGCTTTTAATAGCAGCATCTATAAATCAATTCTGCATCTGACTGTGGGTTTGCTGAAGTATCCAAATTAAATTCTAGTGGTCTGTGAGAAAAAGGAGAAGGGCTGCAGGCTGAAAAGAGTCCGAAAAATACAATAAGGCTAGCTCAATTTTGTTTCATTTTCCTACACTAGTTGGGATCAATGTCACAAGCATATAATCACATTTATTCATTTCTTTATATTAACATTTTTGGCTAATCTGTTTCTTAACTAGCCTACACACAGCTTACAAAGGGCAACAATATCTGAGACTGTTTACTTCATAATGTTCTCTTATTTAGGTAACCAACGTGGGCTAAGCTGCTCCCAGCCAACTGGGCAGCATGCAAAGCCAATCCAAAAGCAGAATCTTTACAAGGTTTAAAGGGTACAGCAGGTTTTTAAGTGGAGCAGGGTGCATTCAAATTCAGGAGTTGCATTCCTGTAATGAAAACTGAAGATAGAAAGAAGTAAAACAACCTTTATGAGACCAAAACCCTGCCAGACGTGTTATGCTTTAGATACTTCAGTAGGAAGGTTGATTGGTTTGCCTTTTTTTGTTGGTGGTTTTTTTTTTTTTTCAAATACACCTGACTCTTTATTTGAACTGATACACAGAATCACAGAATCTCCTAGATTGGAAAAGACCTGTAAGATCATCTAGTCCAATCATTAACCTAGCACTGACAACCCACCACTAAACCATGTCCCTAAGCACTATATCTACACGACCCTTAAATACCTCCAGGGATGGGGTCTCCACCACTGCCCTGGGTAACACGTTCCAAAGGTACTGGTTGATAAAACATTTTGAGCTACTTTTCCTATATTATTTGTTCACTCTCTTCTCATACATTCCCAATCTATGGGAGGAGTGGCTATAGATTTCCAAACTCACGTGAACCTGACTTGGTTTCTCCAAGGCTGTAGGAAGGAGCTCTGCAGGAGTCTGGGGGAAAGTGTTGCAGTTCAACCTCAAGTTTAAAAGACTACAAGATACAGGGTAAACACTGACCCTGTAAGACTCCCACTGGAGCCATTCCCGAAGGGTATGCGTGACCTGCAGGGCCCAGGAGCACTGCCCAGTTCCCAAGTCTAGGTGAACACTGGGACAACAATCTAATCGTACGTCAGGATCCAACTGGGTACATCTAGACCTTCATGTACCCAAGTGCTCCTTATAAACTGGTACAACCTGGTCTCACCAGAACAAAGACTCACAAATGCCGGGAGCAAGGACTGTAGTAAATCTCCCAAGTCGAATGATCAGGACCTTGGGATACCCCACAGACTGTTTAGGAGGGATACACCACAAACTGCCCTTGTAGTTGAGACACTACCACAGTGACCACCAATTCTGTGTGCCTCCCTTCTTATTTCCATTCAAGACATGCTTCAGCAAGGATGTATGCAGAAAGAACTGCAATGGATGGGAAGGAGAAAAGGAGGAGGGCAAAACGCACTTCAGCTGAAACTAAACAATCGAAACAAAAACTGACTTGAAGCCAAATCATTAAATCAAATAAAAAACAGGGGGAAAATGTCACAGTTTGTTCTTGCAGCATTTGGGGAGGTTCCAATTGCCTTTGCTTTGTAGCTTTCTCTGTTCTGAATGTCAACTACAGCTTTGGTGTATCATCCAGCAAGGGCTTTCCTCCAGCTCAAACCATATGTGAAGTCCCAGGAGTCACAATGGACTGACACAGGAGACTAAAAGAAGGACCCGTCACTGAACGTACACATTTGTCCCCCAATTACATTGACTGTTCATACTTATCTACATATATCCTCAAAAAATGTTAATTGTATCACTTCTGGCCAAAACTCTGTCTCACCTACAAACTACATACTTGTGTGTTTACAGTCATTTTGGCACAGCTGAGAACACAAATCCACTGTGGGACAAAAGGAGGAAAAGGTACTGAGAGCCTGGACACATACGCTTGAATAGAGCTGCAATGTTCCTGATTTGAAGTAACCAAACCATTATTAAGGACCTAACTTGCTTGTGTCGTCGGGAATAGTTTGTGCATTTGCATAATCATGATTTCATTCCAAGTGCTTTGTTTGTAATGTTTTCTTCTCCATGGTCAAAGTCCCCAGGTAATTTTTGCCCGGTTTGTTAAGCTTGTTTGCTTTTTGAACTTTTTTTTTTTTTAACGCTAAAGAAACATTAAAAATTGTCAACTATGCAAATGAAATTAAAATAAAACATGAGCATATTTAATAGGGGAAAACCTTCTACTTGCTATGATAGAATGAGATAATTGAACAGTAGCAAGCCCTCAGCCATTTCTGCCAGCTCCTGGCACTGACTTGGATGACTCTTCAGGAAAAAGTTTGCAAATCCAAGACTGTCTGGGGCAAACTACGGCTGTAATATATTATGCATTCACTGTAAATTGACAAGAATACCACCGAAATCTGTCTAGAAGCATTCTGCAAAAGAGATGATACTATGCCAGTTTGAGAGTGATTACACTAGTGGCTGGGTTAAGCCTCTGAGCTTATGTACTGGCTGCTTCTAGAAACCAAGGAAAGTCACAGCAAGCTGAATCTTTCTGTAATGCTAAGCTTACCTTCCCACAGCCCCACTAGTGACCTCCCCTGCTGAAACAGCCTCCTTTGCGTCCCTGTGAGTCTGCAGAACAATTGTTCGGGTGCTAGCCACTAAAATACAATCAAGCTCTTTCAAAACATGGCCAAACCCCTGAGATGATCTGGAGATCGGGGCTATGAAATCATTCTTTGGGGTGCACATGTACTTAACTAGACCACGCTGTGTAGTATGGGGAAGGTGGATCTTTCCTTCCAGCCCAGCCACCTACTACACAAGCAGAATCCAACTGCTTCGGTGGAGCTGTCAAATGAACGGCGCAGCTGCTCGGCATGATTCCCCATCTGGGTTACAGATCAGGGAAATGTCCTTTTAGTGGCGGTGAGTCTCAGTGTGCCAGCACCACAATACAAACAGCCATAGATAGCACCTTTGCTTGGGTAGTAGATCCATACAAGGAGATCAAGTGGCAGGTTCACACCACTATAAACAACCACGTGAGCATCAGGACTAGGCATCACAGCCCTCAATCTCGGGCTTAATTTGCCAGAGCCCAATGCTAAGACACTTAGACATCTCTTACCCTCCCTTTGGCTGTGGTCCCTTCGGCAAAGGAGGAATTTACACCAAGATTATAAGAGGGAGCCATGTGCTGTAAGGTAAAGCAGCCCGGCTGCACCGCTACAAATCAGGTGCGTTCTTCCGAAAATACGTAGGGTCCATGACTTAGGCTTTCATGGTAAAAAGGTAAACAAACATGGTAAAGGTTCTAGTGACTGTATCTGCAACAGTTTATTTCTGATAATTTTTCAAACCTTTTGCAAATGAAAGGATAGAAACCTGATTGCAGGAAAACCTGAACTTTAAATGCATAAGGCTCCAAATTAGAAGCCTGTATTCTTAGCACTAGAGGCTGGAGCAGCTGATTTGCTTAACAAACAATACAGATCCTACCACACTAGATTGCTGCTAAAACAACTCCCACCTAACTGCCAAAGAAACTGTGAACACACACTCCTGAACATTTCTGAAAGGAATAGAAGGAATGTGTGCATCAATGCTGGGGGAAGCTCTATACAAAAGTACTATCAGGAATTTTTAAAGGCATACATGATATAGAAAACCACTGTTCGTTGCCCACAAGAAATACTATCCCTTTCACTGTAACTATGTCATCATGCTAGATACTATCACCAGGGGAGAGGGTGCAACTCTCTGGGGACCTATTACACGACAACAAGGTGATGAAGATAAAGGATGACTTCTGTTCTTGTTACAGAAATTCCACTCCTAAGAAATTCAAATGTGTGCTGTATGGTATGCTCTGCCCCAGGTATTTATTATTGCAATGCTTTCTGGTGATTTATAGGTTCTGGGTCATCAATTATATGACACAATAGCTTTTTTGATTACTAGTTTTCCCTAGTCTATATTCCAACGCTATTCTCAAATCCTCTTTAAATTCTGAAGACTCTTTGTATTGGCTCCCTCGTAGGTAGTATCAAGTGCTACTACTTGTGATGACGTTGTTTAGGTTTTTCAGGGCGAATACCACCATAAAACCTATTATGTTTGAAAAAGGACACAGAGGTGGCATAGAGTGGGATTTCTCTCTGCTTCTTCAAGACAAGTTCCAGCTACATTTAAAAGGTTTGCAACCTACTAGAGCTTTATAAATATATATGTGTATATATATATGCACACACTCACACCCCTTTAGTCATAAAGCAGTTTTCTAGAAGCTGCTTTGAGAACACCTTGAAACCTGTGGAGAAAATCAAGCCCGTCTTGTTTTCCTCACTGCTGCCATCTGTGGCATATGCACCTAGTTATGCTTGGCTGCATACTGTCATGTGAGCACTTTGTGTCAAACTGACCTAACAACAAACAAAAATATCACGCCAAGCAACGCTGTTAACACTGGGACACAGACTGAAGAGCACAAGAAAAATAATGCATCACCTTCCATCCCTACTGGTACTGTAATAAGGGCATGACACACATGAGAACTGCTAAAAGACTGAATTTATTTCCAGTCCCTAGTTGTATAGCATGGTCAGGATTTAAGAAGTTATGCAAGTCATGCCAAGGGGGAAGACAGGAGGAGGAGGCAGTGTTGTCAGCCTGTTCCAAACGAAAAAGCAGGCTACTGAAGGTAAACAAAGCCTAATCAATTAAAAACAATAAAGTACAAACTTAACAGCAATAATAAACAGTGCAAGCAGATTATGCTACGTGTAGATCAAGCTAGATTACTTGAACTACCCTCCCCACAAAGACATGACACACACAGTTCAGGCTTCTCAAATATATGATATTCCCGTGGTGAATTGGGCCATGCGATGACAGACTGCAGAGGATCAGCACCCACCCGGGCACCTCTGGATTGGGATCATGCTGGGTGTAGAAACTGCTACAAATTCTGAGCAACACACCACATCCCTCCCTTACCTAGTTCTCACTGTGCAAGTGTCAGTAAGACCTACTCATGCTCTCTGCTCCATCATTTTCTTTCAAAACTTCCCTTCCCTGTCACCAGTATGCTGCTCCTGAGGACCTGCCACCTGCAGCCTGTGTTTCACAGAATCTTTTAGGCTGGAAGGGACCTCTGGACGTCACCTAGCCCAACTCCAATCATTTGTGGATGCCCTGGAGGGTTTTGCTTTTTTCCCCATTAAGAATCTGTTTCTCCCTCTTTGGTTTGGATCTCTCATCCTTCACCTCTGGCTTTCTGCGGTATAATTGTTTTTTTTACCCACATTAGGGTTAACTGCCATCTGCTCACCAAAATTCTAAGTGTTAAAGCTGATTTATTTTCATACAACACAACGGTGAGCTTAAGAAAGCATCAATATGAGATCCATCCTAATTTCCCAGGTGACAACAATGATGTGGTCTGCATGAAAGACTAACTTCTGACACAAGAGAATGGTCAACAGCCACCAACTTAGAGAGCTCCAGAAAACCCAAACCTTCATCCCAACAGCAAAAACAGCAGAGCGAGGCAGTGGGAGGGAGGCCACCACTGGAAAAAAATTACATCTGAAGCATGCCAGGCACATCCAACAACTCTGTTGCTAGCCACAGGTCTCTGGCAGCAGGCTGAACAAACAGCAGCAGATGGGAGAAGGCAGGAGACTGAACCGTAAAGAGAATTCAGGTACCAGCAGAAACGAGGGGGAAGTGGCAGAGGGATCACACCTGAGAGGAGAGGAGGGACGCCCAAGCCACTGGTCTTACTGGCGTCCTCAGAAATATCTCCACTCACCTGACATCTGTTTTGATGCCAAGAAAAGAAAAGGTTGGAAGGATTTTTAAGTCAGGAACATCAAAGAGAAGGGATACCAAGGAATACCATACACACAGCTCAGCAATAAGCCAAGCAGACAGACAGAAAGTACCTGGGGGACTCAAGCTACAGTTGCCAGAGGTCCCAAGGAAGCTGAGGAGGACCAGAGTTCAGGTTCTCTAGCAAGAAAATGTCTTTTAAATCAAGTCTTAATGGAGTCCATGCTTCTATGAATGTGCCCGCTCGCCCTAGTGAAGCAGCTACAGGTTTTAAACACATACCCAATTTATAAGCTTGGATGAGTTAAAATTAGAAATGCTTCCAAACCCTGATTTCCTTGCTCTCGTACGTGAGTACCATTACAATATACTTAAGTGCACCAGAGAACAGTTTTAGAGAGAATACAAAGGCAGTGGTTTGATTTTAATGAGTATTAGGTGTTTGATATCCCTTTGTGTCTTTGACAATTTCTCACTATACTAGAACAATTCCACTAAATACCCCAGATTCCCAGAGTACAGAAAAGACTTACAGGGTTATCCACCCCATCCTCAGCGTATTGCCTGAATGTCACACAATGACTACAACATAGCTAATGTTTCCTAGATTTTTTTATTTCATGCTACCTTCTAAAAAATCAGAAGTCTGGAGATTTCCACCACTTCCTTTCGGTAGCTATTCCACAATCTAAACTAGTTCACTGTGAAAGTCTCCTTTTATCTTAAACCCTGTCCATTTTTAATATCATTACATTACTCTTACCTCTAGCTCTTTGAATACTAAATAATTCCTTCATTTTAAATCTCTAAAAATCTTCTAATACTAGACACTTATCATACAACACTTTTGTCGTTGCTTGGACAAGCTGTACATACTCAAGTTCTTTCAAAAGCTTTCTTAGTAAGCCAGTCCTTTTTACTGTATAATCAGGTCTGCTGCTGTTCTCTTCACTCCCTGCAATTCATTGATATTTTACTGAAACGGAGAAACCCAGAGTGAATGCAATAACCCAGATGCAATCTCAGTTAAAAAAAAATTCAAGCTCCCAGATCTCTTACTACAGTATGCTTTCCTTATGCTTCAAACGCCAAAGGTGTATGCGAGGATTCTTAAAAAGAGCATCACTGAACAGCATATATAAGGTTTTCCTCAAGTCCACCACACTCCTTGAATGGGTGCTGAGCAAATCTGGGGACTGTTTCAGGTTCAAGGGATATTAGCCAATGTTACGGGAAACCTTAAGAGCTCCTTTGGAACAGCCATGGCCCAGTACACAAATGCATGCTTAGGGAGTTATTAAAACAGATTATTGACCTCAAAACCACCAAAGCTCCTTTGGAATCCTTCTGGATCATTACATAGCTGTATTTAGAGACTGGTAGACTTCCAGCCATGGAGTCAAGGCTGGCACATGTGTTCTTCTCTTTCTTGATAGGATAAACACTATGGATGTTACCACCGTCTAATTATAGTTAAATGAGCATTTATACTGGGGAAACCATATAAATGTTGCTTTGTCTAACAGAGAAAACAACTCTACAACTGGAAGTCTTTTTCTTACTATACTCCCTCTATGTTTTCAGAGAGGGAAATTGCCACTCAAGTGCCACTAAAAGAGTTCTCAGTTATGGATCGCTAGCAATATTGATTGTAATGGCTCCTTTGGAAACATTAGTCTATCGTAGCAATGTTGTTGCTGCTGCAAATATGTTAAACTGTTAAAACCCTTTTGAACACTGTCTTCAGAAGTCTCTTTTGGTCTACTCATCTTTTAGACCATGCCCATTGCTTTAGCACCTTGCAACACCACAGAGTTGTGAGTAGCATCTCCCAAGATGGCTCAACACAAAAGTTTTCTACACTTGCATTTCTCTCTGAAGTCATCAGGATCAAGCACCCAAAAAAAAGCATGCACCAAAAAAAGACAAGCAAACAAAATGTTTTTTAACTTCACAAATAATGAGACATTTTTGCTGTAAAATTATTCCACGTTAAAAATTACTACAGCATTTTTTCCACCCTAACATGATTTAAAGAAAAGGGGGGGAAGAGACATTTACTCCCTAAATGGGACCATAACTTAAATAACACATTTTCTAAAAGTATGTTTTAAGTTTTTAAAGTTCAGTAATAGCTACCTCAAATATCTGAGTGAACATTCGTAACGGGTATTTATCATGGAAAACGTGACCAGGCAAAAAAATGAAAAACTAAAGTACCCTTTCTTATCTTATTTCTTCTCAGATTTTCCTGAGAAGAAATCTTTTGGACAACACCAAGATAGAAAAAAATAGCATTTCTTAAACATTGAGGCAAAATATATAGGAATTTAGCCAAAAACAGATGGACAGAAAAAAATCAGTGAAAAATCATTTTTTACCCCTCATTCAGCAGTACAGGAAGAATACAGCTGCTCTGTGGATCTGCACCTTGGCACACGACCAAGCGGGACAAAATAGAGGGAACTGAAGAGTCACTACATGGAAGTACAGTTTCCCGTGACAGCTACATATAATCTCCAGATCTTATCCACTGGTTTTAAATAACTTACAAGCTCAGTTCTGTACCTCCCTTAAGACTCACTGGAAGCAGTGAAGTTAACCATTCTTGTAGTTATTTTTTCAAGCTGGCACCTATATGCCCTGGAGGACACAGACGAGAAGGCGGCAAGGAAGGGTGGGAGAGTAGGAAATCTATTTCCTACATTTTATAAGCAAACAGTAGGGAGAAAACAGACATTATGACTGATCTAGATGAAGGGATGTTTAGGAAATGCTGCTGTCCTCCGTGAAACCTCGCTGGAGAATGAACCGTGCTGCAGTGGGGGGAGAAACCATAAAAAAAACCATTAACCTAGCTAGTCTCAGCCACGCTTCGTGACTACAGAACTATGTCACAGCAAAAGCAATTACATAAAGGTAGCAAGACCTCGTTTTCCCACGTCACTACCCCTTGCTAATGCAATCCTCCCCCAGCAATATGGAAAGACATGCTTGACAGCTACCCAGAAGAGTCACTGTTCCCCCTCTCCAGGCACACGACCTGCAGGTGCTGCGTTCTCTCTGGCACGCAGGACAGATGCTGTCCTGCTGTCAGCATCACATTTTTAACTTCAGCCGAGACCACTGCCCCCTGCTACGCTGCCAGGAGAGGCTGCCTGGTGAGCAGCCATCTGCGTTTGGCTGCTCCTGATGGGGACGTCAACATGGAGAGAGGCCTACTTGACCTCCACTCCTCCGACCATCCTGCCCCTTTCTCACAGCACCAACCAGGGTTCTGCCACACATCATCACACTGACACCGTCGTCCTGTATTTTCCTTCCACATGCACCCCAGAGCTGCACATCATACCCATCTTCAGCTTTCCAACAAATACGCCAGGTTGAGCCCTGAGATAACAGTAGCCTCAACAAGGGGTTTGTATTTGCAGTACTTTAGAAGAGGCCTCATTGGAAATGTAGGAACAAGCAAATGCAATCCTATCTGTTATTAATCAGTATGAATTGTTTTGGGCAGTAATGAATGTATAAACAGAACATGCTTATTCGAATTAACCTGAACGCTCATTAAAAAAAAAATTTTTAGAGAATCAGCATTGTCCCAACAGAACAAAGACCCCTAGGGACTTCAATTTATTACAGATATTAGACACAACGTGGCTGTGAAAAGCCCCTGAGAACACAATAAAATATGACATTCCTCTAAATCGAGTCACACCCTCGCTGATTAATAAATGCAGGTACTAAATCACTCCAAAGGCTGAAGTAGCAGAGGCTGGAGACATCAGCTGTCCCACCAAGCCCAGGCAAAGCCACGGAAGTCATGCTGCTTGGCACTATCTCCCAAGGGGATCGGGGCAGGTAAGGTACGGTGCCTACACCAGCAAGTAGATACCATTTCTCTCCCCACGCTGTAGCTTCTTCCAGAATCCATGCTTTTAAGAATTTAACAGACAAAGGTGACAAAAGCCCATATCAAGACACATGGCAAGGGATGCAAGCACACACACCAAAAAAAAAAAAAAAAACACACACACAAACCAGAACCCAAAGGCTATGGAGGGAACATTTAATTTCTGTTCCTTTTCCCTCCCCCTAAAAAGCACACAGTAGAAAAACAAACAAAAAAAAAACACAAAACAGAAAATTTTGCGTAAAATACCTTTTCTTGTGATGAACAATGACATAATCTTTAGAGCCATACTTAAAACAACTTTATTGCTTTGCACTTATACCTTTGTGATGCTTTATATGCCTAATGCACACTCTCAGAAACACCATTTATTTTAAAACTCTCAGCATTGAGACAGTTGCAATCCCCAAATGCTACAGGCCAAGTTTTCTGTCATTCCTTAACATTATTTTGTATCAACTATGCACAAATTACTACACACAGGGATTACAAGCTTTTCTTCTTTGGAAACCTGAGTTTCCTTGGTATCCCCATTCACTTTCCACTTCTCAGTCCTACCCCCTGCTGTTCCGTTACAAGCATCAGTCACAAGTCTGCAATATTTAAGCTTTTTTCTTCCCATAACTTTTTTCCACTTTTATTTTACAGATAAGCCAGCACGGCAGTAGGTAGCAAGCAACACAGTCTCCAGTACTGGGTATATTCATGATTATTCAGCAGCGTATGGTTATGCAGTAGGTAAGCGCATCCGAGTTCTCCATGCATGGTAACTCAGCATGGTTTGGGATGGGAACTGGATGCAGGATTCTCACATACCACCTCCTCCAGTTTTGGGAAGGTTCTTCAGGCAGCAGACGCTTCCCAAACACCTCTTCTTGCTACCACAGCTAATAGGTGGAGGAAGATGCTGAACATTCAGCTCTTCTGGAAGGAGGGGATGCCTTGCAGCAGCTGTCCCTGCTCTGCAGGCCCTAGCAGAAGCAGCCCAGCTTTTTGGGGCTCCCCAGCAGCATCAATTGCAACCCTGGCAGTGCCATTCCACAATGGTTTTGCATGGGTGCAGAGGTGACTTTGGAATGTGCCAGAGGTGGAAGGGGATGGGGGCACCGGGGGGAAAAGCGTAGGCTGTTTTGTCAGATACGCCAAAATCTGTATCTCTCTGGCTACCGCACTGCATAGAGTAATTGCTTGCACGAGGCATTTCTGTCACTGAAAAATACTCCACTACTTACTGAAATTAAACTCAATGATTTCAGTCTTTCTGAACACTAATGGGTGAGGGGGTTTCTTTGGCTCTGAAAAATCCTGGGAATTTTTATTTTCTACAGATGATCTCTATGCTGGAGGTCCCACATTTTGAGGATTCAGTAATTCTGAGAGAAACCAGCTTGATTCCAAGAAAAAAAGCACTGTGGATAGGTATTCACTCTGCAGTCAGCCATGCCAGTTGGCAACATTAGCATCCTCTCCCCCAGCTGTCTGTTACCGCTCCTCTGGGAGCCAAGTACAGCTGGAGAAAGGGGATTTTATGGGACTCTCTAATCCATGTCACTGCAGTCAGCCAGGTTCGCTCCTGAAGCTGCCTGACTTTGCCATCAGCAGACATGGGAATGCTCATATGAACTCTTGCTTTGGAAAAGTTGTGGGGACAGTAACCTCTAGCTCCCGGGCAGTGACAAGCAGCTGGGAACAGTGATATTTTCAGCAGGCTCAGCTGGAACCTGGAGAAAGCATCTGTCCATAGTTTCAATGACAGGTGGCAAGGAAAAAAAAACCTGTGTGAAGTGCATAGGCAATGTAAATCCTGTTTCTATGAAAGAAATTTTACATCTAGTTTTAAAGCTTTCTTTTTAGCTCCTTTATTTAGTAATGTCCAGAGATGACATCATGGGCCAAACCCAGTGATCTTTCCAAAGGTATACAAGGTATATATTATATATACAGTAATATTGTCCTGCCAGCATTTTAAAATAATGGACTAATGATCCAGTCATGCAGCAATAGGTAACAAATCATTTACACCAAGAGGCCTATTTTAGTTTCGGGTTTTTCCTGCCAGCAGTTTGTGCCAGCAAGCCCCAATTCAAAGAACAGTAGTGCTGCGTCCTTTCAAGCATCTCACTGACAGATTTAACCATTTCTTTGGTGTTTTGTAGCACATCTTGTTCCCCATCAGAATATACCATAGCTTGCCTCTAGAACTGTCCCTCCTCATCAGAAATATCTAAATATTATTTATAACCATATTGAGTTACATATCCTAACTGGCAGAGAAAAATCTTATCATCTGAATGAGTTCCAAGTTCCACATTCAGATACACAAGCTCCCACGTTCTCATGACTGCCATGTCCTTTTCGTCTTTTCCTTAAGTCCATGTTCCTGTGCTTGTAACCATTTGACTGCACTCTTCTGTCCGCCCTTTAGCCTCCTCTTGGAGGAGTATATACACCTTTTGATGGGCATATACTTTCCTTACACATCACTCAGCTTTCATTTTTGGTGCTTCTCATCGCTTGATTTACAGTGCACCTTCCACCACTCTCCACTGCTGCTGGAAGGTATCTCCATTACTACGCATACACTCTGGACAAAGATAGCCTGATGCCTAGTATTTGCCCTCAAAAGCAAATAAGACACAGAAAGACTATCAAAATATTATATCTATAAAATATATATAATACAGAGTCTAATGGGACGAGGGAGGGGACAAAAAGTTACTGCCTAGAGGAGTGTCAGAGGAGACCCAGTTACTCTTGCAGCCCTTATTTAGATTCTCACACCTCAGAACACCATCTCCTATTGCAAGCTGAAATCCCTGGCTTCATTGGGACCTTGCACATGCCTAAAGTTAAGTCTCCTGAGCATCGACGTAAGTCGGATGTTTGACTCATCCAAAGCCCTCAGCACTCTCCAGCCTCTGTTGTTGTGGTTTTGTCTGCCTTGGCGGATTTCCCTGCAGTTACATATGCAACAAGTGCTCTTGCAGCAATAGGATTTTCATATTTGCAGAGGAAAGTGGCTACATTGACTTTCATCTCCACCGATCTCCTCAAATTGTATTAATGCAGTATATTTACAAAGAAATAATTATACAAATGACAATCGGTATTTCCTCAAAAGCCTTCTTCAACTACATTAATTACACTACTATCCACCCACCTGATTTGGGCTTTACCTTCAGTGTCATCCCTGTTCGGCAAAGGGAAAACAAAGGTATTGAAAATTTCACTGACTTACGTAAACAGGCACCAACAGAGAGAAGTTTGTGGTGTAGATATTCTGATTTCTGTTCTGCCGCTCTGACCAGAAGAGGAATAATTTTCCTCTCAACATATTTTGACATAATATCTGCTGTTGGCTAGGAAGTGCTGGCAGATGTTCACATATAGCAACACTAACATTTTGGAAGATTTCCTCCTGTTTTCTATTCGTAATTGTATCTTCCCACAAGCTACACTGGAACATTTTACCATTACTTTGCAAATCACATTTCCAGAAAGAGAAGTCCCTGCAGCTAACTAGAGCCAGATTACAGTGGCATTCAGGTGCTACCCTCAACTACAACCAAGGAGCATCAGGCACCTAAAAAGCTTTAGAATTCAAGACCACAGCATCCAATCCTGCTGAAGTCAGGGGGAAGAGTTCTGTTTCCCAACTCTCATACTTTCTATGAGATTTTTACAGTGACAGAGCAGATTGGTACACAAAAAGAAAGGCCAAGTAACCACAAATTTCAAATGGCTAAAGTTATTTCTAAATCAGGAACTGTACGAGAAGCAATCTCAATGCTCTTGAATGGACTGCAACAGACTAAAACTACCTTCAGGGCGTAACTGCTTACCATGTCATATGGCCTAGAAATCTAAGTACCTCTGAAAATCAATTATGCAAATAAGAATTTGTCAGAACAGCCGATTAGATGCTAGAACCCTCATTTTGAAAATTGATGCTACATCTAATTAAGTAGTCAAAACTGACTTTTCACCTAGAAATAGAAAGAAAGAGACTATTCTGCTTTAGTTGTATGTGAAATTTTCCCATCGTATAGCTTTAATTGTCTGTTACCTGTTGGCAGTTCAACCTGCCACTTTCATAATTTCTTTCTAAAACAAAGAACAGCAATTAGGCTTTCTGTATGTTTTAAGCATGTGTAAAGTAAGGCTTTATCCCAGTTGAGAATGTGGTCTATCAAAAAAGGCAACATACTAAAATATCATAGGTATGCATATGGTACGAGAAAAGATTCAATATCTGAAGAAACCAAAAGGCAAACGACCACAATTTAAAGCTTCCAGAGTAAGTTCACAGATCCTTTGGTGTCATTTGTGTCCTTTTCACAAAAATCATTTGTGTCTAGGACTAAGGCTTTAGCTGGAATAAGGAAAAAACACGTAGGCAAACCCCAAATTTAAAGCCAACACATACATATATTGGAAATTCACACACTGCAAATACATACGTTAAGAGGCATACATCGCAGCAATGTTCCTACAGCGTGAGCTCTAAGAGCAGAACAAAAAAATAACTAAGTGGACCCAGTGGTCTGATCAGGCAAGGAAATTTCTCTATTTCTAAATGCAAGTTCGAAAATGAAAATCTGTCTGCTCAGTATGGACCCCGTTTACTGTAAGAAAATCAGCAGTCATCTTATGCAGTAGCAGAAAAAATACCTCCAGTCCTGCAGGGCACTGAAGACTTCCCGAGGGATGCTGAGTGACTTCAGCCACCATTTAGACCCAAGTGTTTTCATCCGTGTTATACCCCCGATCTCTCTCAACAAAATAAAAAGGTTGGTGTGAAAATTTAAAACGCCTGTCTCCTTTTGTTATGACTGAAGTGCTAACCCATTTGGGAACTGTATACACTCATAATCACAAAGAAAGAGGGAACAACTTGAAAAAACTTCTTTAGTAACCCAAGGATTTTTTTTGTCTCAACACTGGGAAAATATACAATAAAAAGTCTTATTCTTACAAACCTCTAATCCTGTTATGAATGAAGTCAAAGGGAGTTTTGACTTCCCCCTTACCCGAGCCCATTATAGCACAATGAAGCCTCGACTCAGAACCGTACCTTAAAAATCACAGCTGTTTTAGGAAACAAACCCCACAGCCACACAAACCTGTTGCCATTCTGAGCAGTCACCCCCTTCACAGAGGACTCTGCTCTGCCGCCGCAAGCCCACCACTGATGTTTAAAACCAGCATGTGTCAGTGTTTCTGAACGCATATGCCCATGTGTCTCCACATTAATGTCCATAGTGACACATGCTGGCTGTACAGGGGAAGAACACCGCAAGAGAGATCACCTTAAAAAAAAACCCTTTGGCAACTATTAGCTTCTGATAAATTATCTCATTAATACAAACACGGAAAAGAAATTCCCTTTCTAGATCTTATCTCCCTTGAATTACAACCCTTCTGTATGGGAAACACAGCCTCTTGCCTGTTGCACTACAAATGCTTTCAGATCCGAGCTGAAACTCCAGGCATGACACAAGAAGGCAGCAATCAAGCCCCCCTATTTTAAAAATACAGGCTGATGTGGAGATTTGCTCTTGCTCCACCAGATGTTAAGCCATATTCCTTGCTCTTGTTTAGTCATGTTTCTTAGGAGCATTTCATCATCTTTCAAATAAGATGACAAAAAAAATGAAATGATGAAACAAAAATTTAAATTGCTTTTAAAAGCCAGTTTTAGGCTATAGAGGTTTTTCCTCAAAGCATTCCTGACTCCACCTTCATTTAAGGTATCAGTACATTGTTAAATCGTAATTCAAAAATGCACCGAAAATGAGCAAGTGTAGGCAATGTAACCTATGCCAATAAATTCACCTGGCCATTGAGAGTTATTTTACAGTGCTTTAAGAATTTCAATATAAGGAAGTTTAATTATTTTCTAATAAACCCCCTAAATGTATTTTTGAGAGATGGCATAAGACTACTACCTTATTTTCTATTCCCAAGATGAATAAAAAAAAAAAAACAAACACAAGCACTAAAAGAGACTGAAACTCATTCTTTGTTTCTCACAAGGGCTACGATGCAGGAGCTCACAAGGGCTACTTTCCCCTGATAAAAAGGGGTATTCTTATTTTCAGCCATCTGCCTCACTCCTCCGGGGCACTTCATTTCAGCATTTTGCTCGATTCACATGAAACTTTCAGTGAGCATTTCCTTAGCTGGAACTGGGGTATGTTTAGCGTTTCCCAAGTAAAGCAGAAGAGTGGGTGGTGCTATTATTCATCACTGCACCCCACGACTCACAAAATAAGCCATCTGCCATCCCCGTTCCTGCTGTACTTTAATTAAGCGTCTACCAATCAAAGGGGAAAAAAAAAAGGGGGGGGATGAGAGAGGGAAAAAAAAGCGGGGGTGAGAGGGAATGGAGGGAGAAGAAGAGTGGAAGAAAAGCGGGCGGGAAGGGAAAGGAGCCCGGGTGGTTGAGGAGCGGGCGAACCCCTCGCCGCGGGGAGCGGGCGAGCCCCCGGTACGCGGCGGCCGAAGCGGAGCGGGGTCGGGCGGGCTGGGGGCGGTCGGGCCGGGCCGTACCTGGGAAGAGGAAGGCTTTGCTCCCGTTGTGCAGCCCCGGTACCTGCCGCACGCCCTCCGTGGAGCCTCCCAGCTGTAGCTCGGACAGCACGTCGATCTGCAGAGAGGGGTCCACGCCAAAGCCTGCAACTGACCCACAAAGTGCCGTTACCCCACCCGCCCACACGGCAACTTTCCGAGCATCCCCCCCATCACCACCACCACCATCACCACCACCCCGCGAACACGCCGCCGCGCCCCGCACCTGCGGCCGCCCCGGGGACCAGGGCATCGCCGCCGCCGCCCCGCTGCCGGGTGCGCTCCCGGCGGGTCCGGCATCCGCCTACCTGGCCCCAGGCAGAGGAGAAGGCAGAGAGTCCTCAAGCCGATGCCTGACTCCATGGTACACCGATGCACTCAGTCCATAGTCCCCCTCCTCCGGCTGCTGCGGGTGGAAAAACCTCCGGGGCAGAGGCTGAGTCCCTCCCCGCCTCTCACCGGGAGGAGCGGACCCCCCGCCGCCCCGCAGCGCGCATCACGCCGGGCGCCGCGCCGCCCCGCCGCCGGCCGGAGCACACAAAGGCGGGGAGAGGGGGGCGGGCAGCACAGCCCTCCGCCCGCGGGCAGACAATGGGGGGAGCCCGCCGGAGCCTGCCGCCGCCGCCGCCGCCGCCGCCGCCGTGCGAGCGAGGCCGCGGCAACCGGGAGGCGGAGGCAGCTCCCCGCCCCGCCGCTGCCACCGGGCGCAGCCCCTCGGATGGAGAGGAGGAGAGGAGCCGCCGCAAACCTCCGCCCGGCTCCCGCGGGAGCACCGGTCTCCTCCCCGCCGTCCAGCGGGGCCGGCGGGAGGGGCCGCCGGTTTATGCCGCGGCCGCAAGAGCCGCCCACCGCCTCCGCCGGGCCGGGCAGGGCAGGGCCGGACCGGGGGGAGGCGCCGCCCCGGGGTCGGAGGGGGGGGAAATCGCTGGACGCGGAGGGGAGAGGGACCCGCCGTCGGGGGGGCTCCGGGCTGGGAAGTTTGAGGGGAGCCGCCGGGGAGCTTGGCTGCGGCGGGGCCGGGGGCGGCGGTGGGGAGGGTCGGCCGGGGGCGGCGGGGAGGGCCGGGCCGCCCCGCGGGGGGCAGCAGCCGGGCGGCGCTCGGGGGGAGCCCTCGGGGCGCTCCGCTGCCTGCCCGCGGGGCGGCCCCTGCGCTTTGCCGTCCTCCGCCCGCGGTGAAGTCCACGCCTGAATCCCCATCCCGAGGTAACGCCGTCCAGGCTCTGGCGAAGCCTCAGCCTGAGCTTTGAGCAAGAATGAAAATAATTCGGGGGGGGACGGGGGAGAAGAAACCAGGACGTTGCCAGTAGTTGACTAAGGTGGGAGCGTGCGGAGGCTCTGTCAGCCGCAGGTTTGCCCTGTCGTGAAGGACGATTTTACAGTAACGCAGCGGTCCTGTCCTCGGTTCCTGAGCAACCCCCCCCCCCCCCCCCCCCCCCCCAGCAAGTGACATTTCTGTGCCTTACTTTCTGTGCCTATAAAGGGGGCTAAGAATAGCCTTATTCTTCCCTTCCCTTTCATAGACTCCCAATGAGCAAGGTAGAAATGTCTCGTTGCCAGTTTGTCAAATTCTGCAGAAAAAAGGACTGGGTTTTTTAATTTTTTTTTTTCCTAGTTTCACATGCACATCAGTAAGACCCTGATGTCAGCTGGTGATTCCAGTATTGTTTATTGACCTCCCCCAAAGTCATCCTCTATGATCTTCACAAATAATAAAATCTTTACAAGTAACCTTTACAAGTCTTTCCCAATAATAATTCCAAAGACTAAAAGGAAGAGGGGGGGTTTCCCTTTCTTTTTTTTTTTTTTTTTTCAAAGACAACCATGGGAGTTAATGATAAATGTTCTTTCCAGCCCAGATTACCCAACTGAGATCCTAAGCAATGTACAAAGTAAACACCTTCTTTCCTGTAAGAAAAAAAGGAGAGAGGAGTGTCTAAAGATGAAAGCAGGAAAATGCAATCCACCCCTCAACCCAAATCCACAACATGGGCATTAGAATGAAGCTCCAGTGTGCCCCACCACCTGTGTCACTCTTGGAAGAGCTACAGGCTTCTCCTCCAGGCTGTGGAGCAAGTACAACCCTGTGAGGGGTGCTTCTACAGCCACTTCCCATTACAACTTGTCTGAAAACCAAAAACAGAGTCCTGCTGCTGGTACCAGCTATGTAACTGGTCACACGGTGTCCTTGGTGTTATATCTTGCATAGGCAGAGGAGATAGTGACATCCCACCCCCGTCCTAATCAGCTGAGCACCTCTTCTGCACCAAAGCTTTGTCTCCAGCCTGTCGGTGATGTGCTTCCAAACTCATGAAATCCACTGGCTGCCAGAGCAGTCTAATGGACGATGTGGGTCCTTGGGGGAGTTAATGGACAACAGCCACACATCGATGATTGTTTTCATGCTATTTCAATCACATTGGCTACAGATAACTGAACCAGAAGCAATTAATTTGAGAAGAAATAGTTTCAAAATCTAGAGCAATAATGGTGCATAATGAGCCCCACCGCCGGTTGCATCAGGCACACAAGTGAACAAGCCGAGAGAGGCAAACATCTGCCTTGAATTCTTTGCATCTGCCAGCAGCCACTGACAATTTCCATTAGCTGGGGCTGCCGGAGTGGAGTAAGCATGTAACTCAGATGGAGTCCGCCCCTTTGATAATCCATTTTCTCTCTCAATAGATCTCCAGGGAGTGGCCACTCATCTTTATGTCACATACATGAAAAATCACTCAAAACACCATCCAACCTGCTTTATCTGTTCCCTCTTATCCATGTGGAGCCCAGGGCAGACATTATGCACAGTACACAGAGCTGTGTTTCTGCTATGTGAGATGTCAATAGTGACATATCTCAGCTAACCAAGAAGTAAGTGAACAGCAAAACAAGAATTTCTACCAATACAAGGAATACGATATTGATCTTAGTTGGCTAAACTGAATATGTATTTCTACTCATGGAATCACTTCCTGATCACTCTAGAAACACAGTTTTGCAGTCTTTCTGGACGTGTCCTTACTCAAATCTGAATATTATGGAAACACCTAAAAGAAAATGGTTTTCATGCCTTTAGTTGGCTGGAATGCTCTTCCCTTTGATGGAAACCATGTCTTTTAGCCGAGAGATCTACGTACACATCACATTGAGTCTCACCATAATCTACTCCACACATGGCAACGGGTGACAGACCTAGGAACGTAGTACAGTGTATAAGAACCACGCACTGGTGAAAGCACAATATTCCAGTGCTTTCTATATTAAGCAAAGTCTCTGTCTAAAGCAGTCCATTCCAGATATTGACCTTTAAGGCTCTGAGCAAGTTTTAAGGCTCTCCAGAGTCTAGATGTCTCAGATGTATCTTTCCCCCTCCCCACCCCGCCCCCTGAGCTCAGATAGTTGTGATCCCTATTAAGACAGTTCTGATCTCTACAAACATTAGAGGTAGGATTACAGAATCACAGAATGGTGGGGGTTGGAAGGGACCTTCAGAGATCATCTAGTCCGACCCCCCTGCCAAAGCAGGGTCACCTACAGCAGGTTGAACAGGAACACGTACAGGCGGATTTTGAATATCTCCAGAGAAGGAGACTCCACAACCTCTCCGGGCAGCCTGTCCCAGTGCTCTGTTACTCTCAAAGTAAAGAAGCTTTTCCATATGTTGAAATAAAATTTCCTGTGTTCCAGCTTGTGCACGTTGCCCCTTGTCATGTTGCCAGGCACTACTGAAAAAAGTCTGGTCCCATCCTCTTGACACCAGCCCTTTAGATATTTATAAGCATTGATGAGATCCCCTCTCAGCCTTCTCTTCTCCAGGCTAAACAGACCCAGGTATCTCAGCCTTTACTCATAAGAGAAATGCTCCATTCCCTTGATCATTTTTGTAGCCCTCCGCTGGACTCTCTCCAGCAGTTCCCTGTCCTTCTTGAACTGGGGAGTCCAGAACTGGACACAGTACTCCAGATGTGGCCTCACCAGGGCAGAGTAGAGGGGGAGGATAACCTGGCTTGACCTGCTGGCCACACTCTTTTTAATGCACCCAAGGAGACCGCTGGCATTCTTGCTGAAGGAAACATCTGTAGGAGACAAGGCTCATCTTTTGCGCTGACTATGGGACTTCTCCTGTGACTTTCTTCAGAACTCCACCTGGTCATAGGTATTACCACATCTACTACATGATCAGTGGGATGGAGCACCTCTCCTATGAGGACAGACTAAGAGAGCTGGGGCTGTTCAGCCTGGAGAAGAGAAGACTCCGGGGAGACCTTATAGCGACCTTCAAGTACCTAAAGGGGGCCTACAGGAAAGCTGGGGAGGGACCTTTTACAAGGGCATGTAGTGATAGGACGAGGGGGAATGGCTTTAAACTGGAAAAGAGTAGATTTAGAATAGATATTAGAAAGAAATTTTTCACTGTGAGGGTGGTAAGGTGTGGAGAGCTGGCTAGCCGAGCGAGGGCATGTCAACATCGAAATGTTGAGTCATCAGGATCTCAAGAAAAACCGAGAGCAGCTCCTGTGAGAACTAATAGATAACAAGTCATCAGGATCTCAAGAAATACCGAGAGCAGCTCCTGTGAGAACTAATAGATAACAAAGACAGTCTGCCCTTGTTTATTCCAACAAAAGCTAAACAAGGAACTTGTGGTTAAAAGAAATGAGAATTATGTGCAGTGATAAGATGTGTATGCAAAGATAGACCTTGAGATGCCTAACCAATAAGGAGCTTGGCTTTTGCAATATGTATGAGCTAATTAAGACTGTTATAAAAGGTGTAACCGTGCTTTAATAAACGAAGTTTGCTGATCCCTCATATTGAGTGACTGCTTCTTCCCTCCGTTCCGGCGAATGGCACGACAGTAAGGCACTGGCACAGGTTGCCCAGGGAAGTTGTAGATGCCCCATCCCTGGAGGTGTCCAAGGCCAGGCTGGATGGGGCTTTGAGCAACCTGGTCTAGTGGGAGGTGTCCCTGCCTATGGCAGGGGGGTTGGAACTCGATGATCTTCAAGGTCCCTTCCAACCCAAACCATTCTATGATTCTATGATTCTACAGTGAAATAGTCTTCTCTTTACAAAACCTCTAGGATGAAGTGACATCCTGTAATTCCACAGCAGTGAATATGTCAACAGTACCACTCGTACAGTTTGTCCAAGTGAAAAGGCTTTCTGAGAAGCTGAACTTAGACTCAGCCACCAAATCTCTTGGAAGGGGGAATGGCCCCAGGGGTGATGTCCCTGCCTGACAGGCAGGTGAGCCTGCCAAGCTTTAGTCACACTAGCAGGACCACACTGTGTAATACACCTTTGATGCTGTGTAATACAACTGACTTATAAACAGCCTTCTGGTCATCAGGGTTTCAATTTCAATGAGATTTTTGGATTAAACAGATACCATGATATTGACACACACCCCCTCACCAAAACCCCTGCTAGATCCTTAACAAATAAGTAGGTCTGCTGAATAATGACTAATATGCACAACAATTTTCATGCCAAATGAAGAGTTAAGGGCTGTGTTACAAGCCCCAAATTCATGAATGGTTTCATTACAAAGGGAATCTGATATTAATTACACTCATATTAATTATATGCTAATAAACTGAACCAAGTAAAGCTCTTAAAGCATGCAGATGACAATCCTGCACTGGGAAAGCATTACCTCTCTTGGTGCAGCTTATCTGGGTCTATTTATTTTTAAAGAAAAACATGAATATTTTATTTACAGTAGTTTTACCCATGTATTCCTATGCCAGAACCTGGAGAGTTCATGTGAATTTAAGAAATACATAAGGAATTGTCACTGACCTACTTATAAACACTGATGCAACTTCTTTTCTGAGAGTATAGAAAACAGTCTTTGCAAAACACACATAGTTGTTTACTCAACATTATAGTGCTTTAATGCAGCACTTATACAGAAAAAAATATTTGCAAAACATGATGTTCCATAATTAATACTTTTTGAAGTGGAACAAGGAGAATAGTCTGTTGTCATAGAGAAGCAGGTTTTTAATTTGAGTAAATTTGATACTGCTGAGGATGAGGGCTTTTATTAGTTACAGTCAGGGAAAATGCAGGCAAATTATGCTGCGGCAGTTTTTGTTAATACCCTTCAATGTGGACTTCTGTCTGCCCCATTATATTGTTATGATCCAGATTTTCCTTCTATGAAAACAGTCATGTGTAAAGACCATACAGTTGTTGTGTGATGTGTAAAATGCCATGTGGGACTAAGGTGAGACCACCAAACTCATTTTCACTCGTTTTCTAAATGATGGCTTCAACAGCGAGGAACAAAGCTCAGATGCTGTTCTTGAATAAACCTCAGGTGTTTATTAGATAGTTTTTTCTTGCCAGCTTCCTGACCAGAGCTGGGAGCTTCTCCTGTGGCACCCTCTCCCTCCAACACGTACACACGTCTATTTGTTTCTATAAAGCAGGCGATATACTTTAGCTGCTTCGTTAGCCTCCTCACAGCTGTCCCCTTGCATAGTCTTCTCTTCCCGACTCCCCAAATGCTTTCTGCCCTTTAGCAGCTTTCCCTCACACAGGTGCTCTCTCCCTTTCCCCTTTTCTCACACACAAGCGTGCGTGCACACCCACTCCTTTGCTCGTCGTCTCTTCGCAATTTGCCAGTCGTGCAGCCTCCCCTAGGTGAGCGCTGGTATCTGGATTAGCGTCCTGCATGCTGCAGGTTTCCCCTCTCAGAAACGCGCTCTGCCTTTCTGACCAGGAAAGCCTCGAAGAACTTGGGATTTAAATGCAGCACTTGGCTAAGACCCAGCAGAGACTGTCAAGTTGACTAAGCTACACACCCGACCGTGACAGTACCAGCCCAGTTAAAATGCCTTGGCATCAAAGGCGTTCCTCTCAAGCACGCGTCAGCTGAGGAGACATCACCCATTTTAGTTACAGTTATGAATGTTTCATACAGATTTGATATTGCCCCACTTGTAATTGCAAAAATTACTTACCATCAGAAAACAGAGCTGTGAAACAAAGGCTATAGCTGTTTAGGGAACATACTTTGCATCTCTTAAAGTTTCACATCTTCCTGGTTTTTTTATACCATCTTCACTTGAGGATACTTCGCGTCTTGCGCCTGAGGTTGCAGCTTTGGCAAGTGGACTGGTGCAGACAGCAGTGGAGAAGCAGCACCGAGAGCGGGGGAAATTACAAGGTGGTTGTTACGGCCACGTTCTTCTGAGCGCAGAAAGAGAAATGGAGGCAATTACATTAACAAGAGGCAGAGATGAAGGTATTTTTCAGAAGTTTTCCCAAAGATTCTTGTTTGACTCAAGGGCAAGGAAGAAAGGCTGGAAGTGCAGGCTGTGCTCTCTTTTTCCCAAATTTGGACCTTAAATCTTCGAAGTTGCAAGGTGCTCACATTAACCGTGCTTGCTAGAGTCTTGTTTTTTGTACTAGCTTTATTTTCTTCCTCCAAGAGGGTGCACATCCCTTTGATGTAAGGTAGAAGTGATAGACTGCCCTGCTGGAAGCCTTCACACATTATGATGCCTAAAAATGTCTTTTCGCAGAAAATGTCAGCTAGGAGTGCTGGCGTCGTATTTGGCGCGTGGAACTATATGAAGCAAGAAGAGGATAGTTCATGATCAGGATTTAATTATCTCTGTTCTGTCAGTCCAGACCGCAATAACAATTAGGCAAGATTAGAGTTAAATTACCTTGACCTGAGTGTGCTCTGTGTTTTGATCATTTTGCCATCTGAAGTATTATCTCCTATTAAAAAATGGGTCAGCATATTCATCACAAATATTTATGGTAACAGAGCTGGAAAGACCTTAATCTGGTATGTTTTACTCTTGCAATAAAGAAAAAAATCTACACAGCCCTCACAGGAGGAGACACTGGCTGGAGTATGAGTCCCTGAAAGAGGCGGGTGCAATTTTTATCTTCTTCCACTGCCTAATGTAACATGGTAATTCCATCTGCAAGTACCAAAGTGGAGAGAGGATTTCTCATAGTAGAAGACTTTCTACTGAAGAAAACAAAGGGTAAACAAAATCTAGTAGCTGAAAATCAAATTAGAACAAATCCATACTTGACAGCAGAATTTGTTAATGACCGCAAGAAGCTCGATGAATTCTCCAGGCTTTATTTTCATTAAAAGCAGATGCCATTTTAGAGAACATGCTGTTCTTACAGGTTTGACACAGACATTCGAGGATGACATTTACAGCTTGCTGTGGTGGTCGGAGTTGGTGGAGACATTCCAGGCAGCTTTGGATCAGGGACCATATCCAGACCACATCCCCAGACCCTGCTCACTCAGAGAGAACAGCAGACACTTCTGGTACTGGGCTCTGCTTTCCTTCTCATGGGCACAAACTGCCGTATCAATAAATTCCCCAAATCCAGCACAGATCATTTCAAAGAAATAGAGTCTTCCTGGTGTGTCATGAGTGGGACTGCAGTGGAACAGAATATTAATACCTGTCATACACCCATTTAGCTTTCAGTTGAGCAAAGCCAGATTTTGGCTCTTGCAATGTATGGAGAGAAAAAAAAATAGTTTAAAACATGCTTGTGACCTCCAAGGTACAAATTTAACAGTTCCTAGTATAGTCTAATTACTTCTGCAATATCAGGAGAGAGAGTATCACAGGATCTCTTACACTGTCTGACAAATAATAGGCTTTTCAAACTTGATCTGTACAGTTTTCATACCCAAAGGCATGTTTATTTGGCAAACTGTAATAGTTTTCAATGATTCTATCAGTCTATCAGATAATTAAGAAGGACTTTAAGTAGTGCAGCATTGTGTAGTAGCATTAACAGATCATCAGACTCCAGTTCTTAAAGGACCTTGGATTTCTACTGCCTGGAGAGAAAAATGTAGAAGAAAGGGAACAACCTGAGTAGTGAGGGACCTATCTACACTTTGGTGCAGACACCTAAGTCATAACAGCCTCTTCTCCTGGGGGATCTGTAAAGACTTGTTAGCTCGGGTGCTGTGGTGCTGGGACATGGTGGATGGCTTCTGGACCCAAGGAGGCAACTTTGACCAGCGCTGCACTCTGGCAAGGGAACATCTGGGGGCTTCTGAACCTCACTTCACTGCAGAGACTAAACGTGCCAGTGCCAGTCTCACCAAATCTTAGTGATCTTACCTCTTAATCTCACCTTCAGTCAGCTGAAGGGAGACCTGACTTGCATCACCAGGAAGAAGAAACGAACGCTGGCTTCCTTGGGCTGGTCCTACAGATGTCATAAAAGAAACCCCAGTTCCAAAGACCCAGAAGCAACAGTCTGGTAATAAACTTGATGAACAATTCCAGAGTGTAAATGTACACCATGCATTTTAAAATTTGTTTGACTTTATAGCGTTGCTTTTTAAGCCAGAAAAAAAAAAAAATCTGTTAATTAATATAGCTAAATCATTACAGGACATGATACTGAATAAATTCCATTATTCGCTCCTTTAAGCAAACAAAAGGAAGAGAAAGTTTAGGGCCCATATTTTCTCAAAAATTAGCTTCTATGCACAAATTCTAACACACATTTTAGATCACACTCCTTGTCCCCTTAATAGCAAAAATGCACGTAGAGCTAGGAGGACCAGGTTCAAGTACCTGCTTCGTCTGATTGCGACATATGCTTCACCCTGGCTTATCTTTATTGCTAGTGAGCACCCAACGCTTGAGTTATTTCTAGCAGAAAATTATTTCACCATAAAATGCTTGATTAGTCCTAATCTAAGTGGTCTGTTTTTCAAAAGTCTGAGCACTAGACATTTCTCATGAACATCACTTGCAGTTTTACTTGTTCAAGCACATGTAAAGTTCAAGATCCTGTATTTTAACATACCTGCTTGGCTATGGGAGTTAAGATGGTTAACGGGGGCAAATGGCAGTCAATAGCTTCAGTACCTAACCACTGATGGAAAAACAATTTCAGAAGCTGGGAATTCCTGGCATTCTTGGTTTAGAATTCTAACAACAGCAGTGTAACCTGGAGAAATAAATTAAACATCTAAAATAACATCAGTAGTTTTTTCTTGGGTGAGGAGGAGGATTCAGCAGCCAGGCATGCTAAATCACAGGTGTGTATATAACAGAAAGGTATAGAGATACAGGAGAGGAGGGTTACTGATGGTTGAGAAACCAGTAATGTAATGGAGTTCATTAGGTTAGTAACAACAGGGTTTGGTTCAGAGAGTATGGTCCCAATTACAATAATTACAATGAGAATAATTATGATATCCCTGTTTACATGAGTATTTCCCTTGAAGCTGATAGAATTACAAGTATGGGTGAATGGAATCATATTCAGGCTAAATCATTTAAGCAAAATAACAGCATTTTTAAAATAAAATATCAGCATTTTAAACAGGGCTTTTTCTTCCAGAGAAATAATTATTTTTTAAGAATGTGATTCATAACTTTAGAATGGAAGCTATTTATAACCTGTGCTTTTAGCAGATCTCCACAGTTCAGAACAAAGAAACAAGGGAAGGCACAGGATAATTAAATGGTAAAATTCAAGGATTAATTTTGATCCCCAAAGCGTCTTTCAGGAATGGATATCCAGTGAAAGCAATGCAAATAAAATGAAAGATTTGTCAGGCAAGATACAACTCATACAGTAAGATGAAGCTCTGAAAGTCCACAAAAACAGTCAAACGCATGACAACAAATAAGTGGTGCAAGTAAATCATGTATGGAAAGCTGACTATTATACATAGGCTTACTAGACTGCTAAGTGTAAAGGAAGAAAGCAAAGGGTGAGAAAAGATTGCAGTGAAAGTAAATGATTTATTTGCGTGTCAGAAAAGAAGGGCCGGGGGTGAATCTTTACTCTGAAGTTACATGTAACGATGTGAAAGCCCTGTTGGATAAAAGATATTAAAAATACTGGTGGCGTAACAACTCCAGAAATATATGTTCCAATAATTCATGTTACCAAATGGAATTCATCAGCGATTCTGAGGAAATCCTAAGAATGAAGCACAATTTCAGCCTACCATAATTTATCATTAAAGATATGTAATTCATCATTAAAACAGCCACTCTGCTGGATGACTGGAAAATGGCCAACACTGTAGCAATCTTTAAAATAGCTCTTAAGGCTGACCCTCAGAACTGAAATCTAGAGAATCCTAATTCATTAATGGGAAAAATAGTTGAGAAAATCATTTAAAATAATTATAAAACACCTACAGGCGATATGTAGGAGAGAAAGAAAAAATCAGGATGAATAAATTGCAAGTCAGTGCAGATCAGCAGAGATAAATTGATATACTTATCAGTGAGGATAAATTGTGCTTTCCTAACCTGTTCAAATGTTATAAAAAGTTAGCAAAATATTGACTAAAAGAGAGTCACGGGATATGCATTTACAGAGGCATTTGATAATATCATTCACATGAGGCTTTTAAGGAAACTCAGTAACCCTGGGGTAGGAGATAAGGCCTTTGTTACGGGTTGAAGAGAGAGAAAAGGATGGGGATGTATGGCAGACGATTGGGATGAAAAGGTGGTAAGAGTGGGATGCCACAGGGACTGTACAGACAATCACTGCTAGGATTAATTCCACTCTTTCTCTGGCCCCATCTATTTATTAATGACCAGGAAGAGAGGGGATACAATGAGATGGCAAAACTGC
Source organism: Pluvialis apricaria (assembly GCA_017639485.1). Taxonomy (NCBI): domain Eukaryota; kingdom Metazoa; phylum Chordata; class Aves; order Charadriiformes; family Charadriidae; genus Pluvialis; species Pluvialis apricaria. The sequence continues at coordinate 188,270,240 of CM030007.1, read as the reverse complement.
TGACAGCAGAAAGCTGTTAAATTAGATAAAACTGAGGTGTCTGTAAATAACTCTTAGGACTTGTTGCAAAGCTAGCAACAGGAAAGGAAATTATGTTCAGCATAAGCAACTGCAGAGATACAGCCATAAAACAGACTGCTTAAACTGCTTATACTCATTAATGGGGTCTGAACGAATTATGGGAGAGCCTTGCTGATTTGCATTTGGAAGAGCAGGACTGCTACATTTTGTTGCTTATTTACAACTGGAGGGATTATTTTAAAATAGCAGATAGTACAAAGTACTTTCTGTTTGCCTATTTAATTTGGGGGGGGTGGTTCATTTTAACTGAACCCTTCCTAATCTCTGAGTAGTGCTCAATACATACGGTGACATACCACCGCTGAGAAGGGCAGGGTCTGCCTCTCTCTTGGTAGCTGAGAAATCTTGGCAAGCAGATGGCTCTGAACGGTGGGGCCAGCTAAGCAGTCTGTCAGAGCCTCGTTCCTTCACCCAGTCTCAGAGCCAGAGGAATCCTGCTGCGGGAGCTTTTATATCTCTTCATAAAAAAGACCGACGACATGCTAAAGATAGCCTCTGCTTACATGGGGCGAGCCAAACTGCGCGCAGAGGAAAATGAACAGCCTGTCCTTATTGCAAGATATTTTTCACAGATTACAGGGCTGATAGGAGGGGGTTTGCTGAAAGCTCCCGTTGGCTGGTCCGCTGAAGAATTTCCTTCCCTTCTTCTGACCCCAAGTGGGTCCAGAAAACATGAAAGGCAGAAGGAAGATGAGGAAAATGCCACAGTTTTGTGCATTGGATGCACTGAAAACCTTATGCTGGGCTTGAGCCTGTTTTTTTTCGTTGCACTGATGTAAATGTAAAGTAGCTCAGCAAAGCCCAGCAAAGAGGTGCCTCAGCGGTAGGGCTGCAAGAGAGAGTACCAGGTGGATGGAGCAGCACTTGGGTACCAAGCTGTCACTGCCGGTACCCAGCCCCACAGCGTGGATGATGCTGGCATCTCCATCACTCCTGCTCAGCCCTGTGGGTCAGTTCAGCCATGAGCAGGGGAAGAGGATACAACTGACAGGCACGGGCTGATTTCCCAGGACTACGAGAAGAGTCTACATGCTCGCCTTGATATCCTGCTGGAGCCAGCCTCTAATGAATGAAAGGAACGTAAACATTTCCACTTCCCCCATAATGAAGTTATACATCAGTGGAAAGGGGAATTCACTTCTTCACCTATTCAGGTGTCTGGAACATCCCTTAGAGGATGGGAATAACTCAATAAAGACAACATAAACACAGAGCAGCAAATCTTGTGTGAAAGCTTGGGGGAAGGAGGGAGAATAAAGGGAACACGACACAGAAATGGTAATCACTGCTACCCTGTCTGACCTTTCCTACTTGTACATACCTGCCTTTCTCTGCATTTGTTACAGTGTACCGTATCTTTCAAACACAGGTGAACAGAAATATATATGATCTTCTGAGCCTGATACCTTTTACCCTGCTAGTAATTCCTTCCCAACTCTGCTGCAAATTCTCGCCAGATACATTTTGGAGCACCATTAGCTGTTTTCGCAGCCATATAGCACAGAGGGGCTCATGGTCATCCTGTGGTCAATCAGTTTGTTCATCTCTGCTTCCTCCAGTTCACGAACCCCTTTCTTACAGCAAAAGTTCTGGTGATTAGTCTTCAAGGGCATGATTTTGCACTTTGGATTATTAAATTTCATGCTGTTTCTATTCTGCTGTTCCACAAGGTCATCTAATTTTTCCTGCATAATAATCAAGTCTTCCTCTGGTCTGTATTAGCTGTATGTACCAGCTTTGTGTCATCTGCAGATTTTGTAAGCGCGTGTCTAGTTCTTGCACCAAGGTCACGAAGGAAAACATCAAACCAGACTGGGCCCAAGGCTGCCCTCACAAGGAGTGTAACTATTGCTCTCTACTCTTGTAATCCTGCAACCTCCTCTGTTCTACAATGTCAGAACTAATCCTCTGTCATCTTTTACTCAAATATTAGTTCCTGTCAGGCAAATCTTGTCTCACCACTTTCCTTAAATCGAAATAGATTCAGACCACTTTTTATTTGCTTTGTCATCCTTATTTATTCCCTAAAATCTTTTCTGGGGTTCACATAGGACAAAATCCAACTGAGTTGTGATTATATCTCCCTCCTCCACTCGTGCCATGAAGCAGCGTGTTTCTCACTGGAGGTGGCAGGAGGAGAGGTGCCAGCAGAAGACAAGCACTCTGCCAGCAGCTCCTGGGGAGCAGGTGAAGTGTCAAGATAGAGAGAAGTAATGTTTGGGACATCACTCAGTCCTACTTTTGGTTTTCAGGGTATTTTCATTAAATCTTTAATAGATTTAACAAACACGCAGGTTCAATAGTATTGGGGGCATTTCTTGCAAAAACCTTTGAAAGGCTCTTAATGAAAGGAAAGAGTGTTCAGAAAATCTCCCTGTACTGGCAAAGACTCTGTATAGATCCTGGCTGTCCTTGCAGCTTTTCCAAAACAAACGAATGCTGGGGCATGCATGGGAAGGTTCTTGGGAAAGGCAGGGCTGAAGGCCAGGCTGTGCCAGAAGCAGAGTAAAACTGCAGCCTGAGGACAGCCTTAGAGAGCAGAGAGGGCAGGACGGCTGAGCAATGACAGCAGATATGCTCATCCACCAAAAAATGAGCAGGAGCAGCTCAAAGGGACCCACTTCTCCATCCACCGGCCTCTCAGTCGGACAAGGGAGTCGTCTGGGTTCTCTTTCAGATACACATGCAGGGCTCTGACAGCCCAGGACTTGTGGAGTTTATAATATATATGCAGCTGTCTATAGAGCAAGGAAGCATCAGCTTTCTGGGCCCCTCGCTACCCCATTTCACGTGTCAGCCTGGCAGCCAGCGAGTGCTTCTCACCTCACCCAGCACTCGCTAGTGGAGGAGAAGATGTGGTCAGGATTTTTGCCAGGAAATTATTTGAAGTGTTTGCCCTGCTGGTGGCAGATTGCTCAGGTTTCCCCTCTCAATATGCTTAAACCCTACAATAAAATTTCTGTTTGCTTAGGGCCATCTGCCTCGCTCACAGTTTGGGAGTGGGGAGGTGTCACTCGCTGCTTGCCCAGGCTGGAACCGAGTTTTCCACGTTTCTGAGTGGGCGATGAAGCCAGCCTTTACTTCAGGTTTTTACTAAAGACGGCCCAAAGCTGGATGAGGCCTCTCGAGCTGCCGATCAGTGCTAGGCAGTAGGGCTACACGAGAGCTATGTTTGCTTTTCCACAGTCGTTCGCCTTGGCAGCGGGGCGCATGAGCTCGCTGCCAGCGCTGCACTGATGCAGCTCAGCAGAACCCGCTCCAGAGCTGGCTCCCACCTGGCCAGGTCACAGCAGCGGCAGCGATGCTTCACGCCTGACTACAACATGCTGTGCGAATGTGCCCTCCGTTTTGCTTTTGCCTCAGGAAAGGGTGACTTCCATCACCCCGCCATCCTCATTCGCATCCCAGCACTATCCCCTTCCCAGATCCTGGGATTGGGATTCAGTTTTTGTTTGGCCATACCTGGATTAACCTTTCATTTTCATCAGTTGGTCAGCAGTTCCCCCACTTCTTGTCTTCTTGTTCTCTTTTTATTTCAGAGGATATAGTATCTCCTGCTATTTACTTTAATTTTCTTCATGAGGTGCAGCTCAGCAAGGCTTTTGAACATTTTTAGTTTATCTCTGCTTTTTCTGACCTTTGAGACCTAGCTCTCCTAACTGTCGGTTCCTTTTCCATTAGAGGCAGGTTTCTTCTCAGTCTTAAACACTTTCTCTGGGTGCTTATTTTTGCCAGGCGGGTCAAGCTTCCTTTCCTACCATTTCCCCTTTGCGCCTGCAATACACAAGAAAACTCTTAAATAATACACACTCCTGACTTAAATTAACTCCAAGCCTCCTCCACATTAAAATTCTTGAGCTCCTTACTCCACTGAGCCTTATTTCATACACACAAAAAATTGCCATTCCTAATCCAAAACCTTAGTTACAGACCTGTTTTAACTGCTTTATAATCACCTGATCAAAGATGATTTTTGACAGCCAGTTCCTTTGTAACTCTGCAAGGATCTGAGTTTAAAGCACAATCATCTCTGGTTGATATAGTGACCCTATAGCAGAAAATGCAGACCTTCTCATCCAAGAATACCAGGACTTAACAATGATTAGTAGCATAACTTTCCAATCTATATACACAAGTGAAAAACTCCTGCCAACAGATAATTCTTCCGTCATCTTACAGAGATCTCCACCCATATCCACAGCTGAGCCTGGGGAGATCCACAACAGATGGCTCTGACAGAAACATATTTTCTACTCCGTGCCTTCTGTTCATCAGAAAGCTTCTGTTCCTGTACCTCTTATTCCCACCACAAAGACCTGCATGACTTACTAACACCTTTTCTCGCCCTTCATGCTTACGCAGTTTCCCCAGAAAAAAGCCTAAAAAGCAGAGAAGTTTTGATGGCTATCTCAGCAGCACTCGTATTTTACTTTGACTTTTGGGATGTTTGCTGGTTTTCTGAAGGCCACAGCAAGCAGCAAGCAATTGCATGAGACTATAGGCTTTCATTAAAGAAAAAAAATAAAGAAAAAAGAAAAGCGTTCGCCACTCATGTTTGTAGATAAAAGCTTGAAATTATGACTCAGATGCACCTAAACACTCTGAAGCTAGAAAGGAAATGAGGCAGTACCTGAAATGAATTTTTAAAAATCCCAATGTAAGCAGTATCAAGAATTTTGGAGTCTGAGCCATGGGTTTTGTGCATTGAGCTTGGTGGCAATACCATGCTAAATGGAGGGAGAGAGAACTGGAGCCGGCTCGATGCCTGTGCATGCTGTGGAAAAGAAAGGGGAATCTGCACACAGAACAGACCTGCAGACTCGCAATTCTTGTATTAAAATTGCACATATCCTTCTATCATTGCCACCAGGAACCATGAGGTGAAACATTTCATAAACTTAAAGTCTTCTCAAGAAGCCAGAAAAGTGGTTCAGAACATAGTTTCACATGTAATAGACATAAAAATATTTTGTTACAGATGCAGTAATGTAGAAAAGGGTTTAATCAACTACTATATGCTCCTTATCTAGGGAATGTTTACCATACAGTTAAGATACTTTGAATAAGCAACATGGACCATGTCATACTAATAGTGAAAATGCTGGAATAGTCCAATCTAAGAAGCAAATACATAGTGGAAGGAAAACCTTTCTTCGCTTGATCTCAAAGCTCTCTGTGATACACTGTATTTGGAGCCAATAGAGGCAACAAAAAATTTGCAGTGCTCATTTTTGTGTGTATTAAATAACTGAATAAAATCTGTTAGAAAAAGACACATTAGCATACAGTATGTGTTATAAGAGAAGCGTGTGAACTTCTGACAATTAAATGAATTACACAAATAGATCCTTAAAACCTTGGCAATAAGAAAGAGCTCATCCAAACACATAGCTGTAACAGTCTTCCTTTAATTTCTGACCTAATTTTGAAAACATTCTTTTTCTCCTTTGTTTTTGCTTTTTATTGCTTTTCCCATCCTTGGATATCAATAATACACTTGTGTCATTTTTCAGCTGGATGTAGAGACCATGTGGATGCCGTCTCATTTTACTGTTCACAAGGTTATCGTAAATAAAACAACATAGAACATTAATAAGGAGCAGAATAACATGTAATGCAATTTTGAAGAATTCACACCACTGTTATTCATCTTCTGTGACCATTTAATAGAGGAGGTGTCTGAAAGGACAGATGGGAATTGAAAGCAATGCACTTGGAAGAAAATGGAGATTACAACTATCCCTCCAATAATTTGAAACTGATTCTCGAGCTCCTTCAAAAATAAATGCAGAGCTCAAGGTCAGAGAATACATTACTTAGAATCAACCATCAGAATGTAGAAGAGCCCCACAGCAGATTTTTGCTGCCTGCAGATATCCTACATTTGTCTTCATCAGTAGCATAGTATCCAGGTTACTGCAAGTGTCTTGGAGTACTGGGCTCAAGTAGTTTATTGATTGCGATGTAGAAGTAACTATGCAATGGCAGCAAAACTACAAATACCCTGTCCACCACACACTAGGTCACATGTACCACTGATGGATTCTGTAGGTCTGCCCAGCTGTTTGGTAAGCCACATCTGTAAGTGCTGCCCAACAATGCAGTATGGAAATGTTTCCATGACGATAAGCATCGCTTCTTCCTCTCTCCTCCACTCCTACTTCTTCCTGCCTCCTCCTGGCTTGCATTCATGATAGATTGCTTTGCAACAAATCAGTACCACATTGAAGATGCTTTTGGATACTAGCCCTATAGGACACAATAACTCTGCTCTCCGGGTGACATGCTGTGGGGGAGGTAGGCAACCATGGAGGTCCTCTAGTCCTCTTAGAGAAGGTAGTCAAGAAGAAACTACTGCAGTGGTTGAGCTCAGCAAAGTGGGGAATGAACTTCTAGCTCTCCAACTCAGAATTATCCCATAATTCAATATCATTCAGAATATCATTTTTAACAACTTACTACACAGCCTTGCTTTCTCCAGAATCCTTTTTGAATTCTGGTTTTAGGAGAGAAACTTGTCTTCTTTTGGATTGCTCAGCACATTTCTGTCTTGTACCGATCTGTCATCTGTGTTTTTGACCAGTAGTAGTCTCTTTCTTACAGCTCTGTGGAAGCAGATGGCAGATGTAAAGTTTCAGCTGCCCCCAAATTGTATCATCTCCTGTGGGAGAGGGATAGACTGGGAGAGAATTTGCATTCCCACTGCTGTTGCTTGTACGAAGCTAGCAGCAGCTTCCTTGGCAGAGGGTCTCCCCTAGCAGTGAGACAACCTGACACTGAATGTAGAGATGGAGTTAGGCAGAAGCAGCAGCTTTTCTAACCCTACTTCTGACTTTTAACAAGATGCAGCACTACACATTGGCCAGATGCGTAAGGAAAAGGCTGAAGGCGGGGGTGCATTTTGCTCAGTGTCAGTCTCTCCTTGCACGCTCTGGGCCAGCTGTGCTGTCTCCCCCACCTCCTCCCTCCTCTCCTGCATCGCTGCCTCGCAGCCCAGGTCCAGCTGCTCCGCTGCTGATTGTGAGGGATCATCGATGCTGGGAGTCGTAGCACCACAGCTCCAGTAGAGCAAGAAGGGGAGGGAGAGAGAATATGGGGAGACTGATTATGCCCTGTGTCCCTTTCAGCAAGCAGAAGAAGACAGAGCCCATATGGGCTGTTTAAAGAAACCAGAGAACCACTGCTTTAGGATTAAACAAATCAACCAGATGGGATGCCAGGACTCTCTGCTATCACTTGACCCGGAATGCATTTCTGCGTTCCTTCATGCCCTGGGCAGTATCTGCCTTTACTATTTAGTCTTAGGGCCTTGAAAGGTGGAAAGTGAAAGGTAGACGATGGACAGATGTAATGCCAGACACATGAGTTCTTTCAATATTGCTGGTCACAATTGCATGTCATGACCACAGTAGCCTTCTGGGCCACCTAGGTGCAAGAGTACCTCTGGATTCATAGAGTAGACATGCAGTTCAGGGTCCAGAGAAATGTTAATTTCCAATAAAAAGACTCCAAAGGGTGATGGTCATGAGGATCACAACCTGTTACAGGGGCATGTAAATCATTTTATGGCTCTAATCCCAGCTTTCTCCTATATAATTGCAGCACTGCTTTCCTGCACTCAAATGGGATGAGCAGCAAAGGATGCAGCTGAACTCCAGCTGTTGTATGGGTCTCTGACACGAGCCAGTGTGCAGCAGCTTCTCTGAATTTGAATGATTCTTCTTCTCCTTCTCCTTCTCCTTCTCCTTCTCCTTCTCCTTCTCCTTCTCCTTCTCCTTCTCCTTCTCCTTCTCCTTCTCCTTCTCCTTCTCCTTCTCCTTCTCCTTCTCCTTCTCCTTCTCCTCCTTCTCCTTCTCCTTCTCCTTCTCCTTCTCCTTCTCCTTCTCCTTCTCCTTTCTTCTTCATATGAGGGACCATATTAATTCACCTTCAGAGTGAGCTTTGAAATTTCCACCTTGATCTCTCTGTACTTCATCAGACTAATTCTGTCAGTCGTGTGTCTTTCCAAACATGATCCATTGAGATAGCTCTAGAAAGGAGCCAAACCTAGAACAGGCATATGGAAGTCAAAAAAAGAGAGCGGCAAGAGGTACGGAGCAGAATAGCCTTAGACCATAATGCCAAGGAAAACAAAAATACCTCAAAACTGAGTTCGGTTTGGAGGATATGCCAAACCTAACCGTTTCTTACAATTTTACTAAATAGCTCACGCTGTAAGAAAACAAAGATCAAGTTGTTCTCCTCGAAACTAGTGGGTGTGAAGAGCAGAGCCCTAGTGCAGCAGTTACACTGAAGAAAGCTGTTACTGAAATAAATATGGGGCCATGTCCTCCTGGTCTTATTTATTTTGGCAGCCTCATGGAAGTTGATGGTTCATGTGAATAAATGAGAAGGATTTAGCTTGAGGTGACAGGTGGTAAGCCCTCAAGCAATGGCAGAATGGAAGTGAGACTGCCCAAGATTAGAAATCTAATGTTCTCCCTAGATTAATCTAAATAGCGAAGACTGAAACTGTGTGGTGTTCAGCCTACTGTACAGCAATCCATCATTAAAAATAGAAGAGGCGGAGAAGAAAAATAAGATGAGAAAAAAGTAAGATTTCTCTGCAGATAGGTTTCTAAAAGGTACATTTCTCTAAAAAAAAAAAAAAGGCTGCAAGGATTGGATTTGCATATTTAATCATTGCTTTTTAAAGATCTTTCCACTTCTTTGAAATTTCAAAGCAGAAGGAATTTATTAGTAAAATGACATTTTGTATTGAATTTGAATATATTATAGCTTTGATGATAACCTTTATACAACAAGAAAGATTTTTTTGGATGTACTCTCATCTAAAATTAATAGATATACATTCTGTGCAGCCAAATGTTTAATTTGCTACAAGGACTGCTACCATTTGTATTTCTTGTAAAAAGTCTTTAGAACTATGCAGACACAACATGGTCACCTTTGTTAATCTTATAAATAAGTGGTCTTGTTTCATGTACATTTTTAAAGGAAATTTGGTCTTGCACTATAGATGTTTGGAGTAAGAGATGGAACCTCACACAGATTTCAATTCACTGGTCCACACTGCTACTTTTAAAATACGTGTGAAAATCCACAGAGACCTGCGATTTTCCTGTAATCAGTTCACCACATTACAAGTATAATGTTTAGGGATGTTGTTCTAGAAAGGGCAAGGGAACTAGTTTTAGATACCTTATGGTACCTTTACACGGAACAACTGAGCCACCTTGTAGCCTGTCAGGTTCATTTCACGTGTGCATGGTGTAAATTATACTTTTCCCTTTTGCTATCTATTCCCTATAGTCATGGCAGGAACAGCTTGCACCAAAACTGTCAGTTTTATAGCAAAAATCTGTCAACATGCAGCGCATATTCTGTGCAAAAATGTCAGGGTGCATTTTCCTGATGTGCATGTCATGCATCATTTTCATCAATCTTTTATTTTTAGGAGAGCAGGAAAAAAACTCTTTTTTCTTTGCAGGAGAGAAAAAAAAGAAAGCAAGAAAAATTTAGTTAACATTCCACATGACTTCTATTTTCTTCAGGAAGGCAGAGCTTTGTTTCATCTTCTGCTATATATTCTACAGGCTCTACACTCGTTTCTAAAAATATTAGAAAACCACATCACAGTATCAACTGAATGTCCAGAGTTTTGCATCTTAGATCTCCTCTCTGACAGTTAAGTGTCTCTACAATTATCCATTGTTTGTGCCAGCTTTCTACCTGCTTAGACTTCTGAGTCATACAAATGCTGCATGTGAGAAAAGGGAATAAGTATGTGCCTTGGAAAATGATGCAGAACTGATTGAAAGTCTGGAGGGGAAGTTAGTATTATTGTGTAAGCTTACAACATTTCATATCAGATTATAATCACTGCGTGCAACAGGGTGATGGGTAGCAGAGTACCACAGTGGCGCATCTTGGAAGTTGAAACAGGTAGACTGGCATTTAATTTGTATGAGTATGGGGTGACTAGGTTACGTATAAAGACAAGTGGGTGACAGATGTTATTCCTTGCCTGAAGGAAGGAGTAGTTCCCCCATTGCAATTGATGAATAACACACTGTATTTTGGTATCAGCTCTCACTCAGGTTGACTTTGATGAGAGTAAGCCAGGTGTGGATTTATTGAATGGAGGGAAGGGAAAGTTTGGGGGCTGTGACCACCCTACTTCACCATCAGCATGACCTACAACAGCACGTACGTCCCTCATCCCAGGGCGTCAGATATTGTCACATAACACAACCCCCCCTGCCTGCACTTGATTGGATTGTGGCTTTATCTTCCAATGGAGGAAAGCATCAATTTTTTTCTTCAGTTCTCCTGTCACAGAAGACCTGATAAAGTGAATAAGTTTTTGTTAATATGGACCACCATTAACAATTCAACAAGGTATCATTCAAAATAAACTATCATACTCCTTGCAGAAAATAATTTAAGATATCTGAGATTTGAGCGCTCTAGAGTATTAAGATCTTATTGCTTTGACAACCAATGATCTCAAACAGACAATCCAGGAAACATGGCCCAATAAAACTAAAGAAATTAGAAGTAAGGTAGGGATTCAATTCTTCTTGAGAAAGCTTCTCAGTCTTCTACAGAACAGTCCAGTAAAGAAAGATGGATAGATAGATTCATTTCACTTTGCTTGAGACTTTTGCAATAGAAGTGCTTCCATCTGAGCTTATCACGCTAAATTCCCTTCCTCTGAAGGAGACACTTCTAGGTGTTCATTCATCTGACCCATTTTAGATGTCAGCTTTAGGGTGAGATAATAATATCATAGAAGACCCCATTTCTCTCTATAAAGGAAGTCTAGATGAGCAGCTCAGACCTAGATGCATACCAATTCATCATCAGGCAGAGCAAGTTTTTTACAGCATAAAGCAAGTTAGAAAAATTGATCCAAGTTCTACGACCAGCTTTGCCTTATGCAATGAGACATCTGTACTTGCCAGAGATGTATGGGTCTGTTCTGAAAAACTTAGTCATTTTAAAGGGCTTAAATGGAGCCTTTATCTAGCACACCGAATTGTCTTAAGAATCACAGAATCACAGAATGGTCAGGGTTGGAAGGGACCTCTGGAGATCATCTAAGTCCAACCCCCCTGCCACAGCAGGGACACCTACAGCACATTGCACAGGACGGCGTCCAGGCAGGTTTTGAATGTCTCCAGAGTGGGAGACTCCACCACCTCCCTGGGCAGCCTGTGCCAGTGCTCTGCCACCCTCAGAGTAAAGAAGTTCCTCCTCATGTTAAGATGGAACTTCCTGTGCTCCAGTTTGTGCCCGTTACCTCTTGTCCTATCACTGGGCACCACTGAAAAAAGACTATTCTTATCTGCCTGGCACCCTCCCTTTAAATATTTATAAGTATTGATAAGATCCCCCCTCAGTCTTCTTTTTTCTAGACTAAAAAGACTATTTAATAATAGTAACTTAATACTATTAAGAAATAGTATTTCCTTAAACTGAGGTGAACGAGCAGTATAGTACTAAGTTCCATTTCCAAGTATCAACTTCTGTTCTCTCTCTGGCATTCAGGTAACAAGTGATAGTTCAGACAGATCCTGTATGAGGGCTTATTGTATTTGGTTTTGCCCCATGATCTGGACAGTCACTTCTACAGCCCAGTTACCTTTGTGAAACCATTCTCTCTGTCTGTCTTAGCATGGGTTTTCCAGGCAACCTAAAGGATTAAAGCCCTAGAAAAGTTAAAGTGAAACTAGATTTCTCCCACTAGACACTGATGAATCTCCAAAAGCTTTACTTTCCCAAAGAAGTCCTCTTAAAAATATATAAGAAATCATAGCTGGCAAAGGTTGTCCATAGTGTGCCAAAGATGAAATGGCACGAGATTTTGTTGAACCCTAGGCAATATTAACCTGGCTACACAGAGCACTTGTAGAAGCAAGGCTCAGCTAAGAAGGTGAGAAAGTCAAGTATTCTTAGTAAACTTGAGCACATTGACACTGCACTTTAAAGGCAGGTCATTTGGAGACCTCACTTTCCTCTGAACAAGCTGGCTAAAATCTCAGCCAGAGCCTGCAGCTTCTCTTAGCTCTTAGGTGGTGAGTCACTGAGGAGCCTTTTGGGCCACAGACCAACGGGGAGGTTGTGCACCATACTGCTGACAGGGAAGGTTTGCGAAAGCTTCTTTTAATCTGACTTAAAAACCACCTCCCACAAACTGTTTGCTTTTCTGGGGGCTGAACGGCATATGTTCACCTTGGAAGGAGGTTGCTGCAGCAGAGAGAGCAGCTTCTCCACCAGCCCTTCAGGCTTACACCCACGAGTCCCTGCTTTTTGCCACTCTCCATGATCCCTTCCCCCACACTGGCTATTTTTATTCCACTGAAAATATCAGCTGTGAACTAACTAGGCCCATTTTCAGAAGATCTCCTTTACCATAGAAATGTGCAGATACTGTACCCAAACACTTATAATTCATTCAGTGAAGGACTCTCAGCTGCAATGGTGAAATGCCCCAAATGATAAATCACATCAGCTGAATTAATGTCACAATTTCTAAAATACTCTTTGAATTCTTTTCCTTCTGATATATTTACTTTGACTTATTTGTCCTCTTGCAGCTGCCTTTTCTTTCTGCACTTGTGCTCACTTCAGTCATTTTGGTTTTTATGCTTTTCCCAATGTACCCCAAATGGAGATGGGGGAAGAGAGTAGTTGAAGAAAAGAAACAGTGAAGTGGTGCAGAAAAGGAAAAGTGAAGTGGTCAGATGTGTTTCTCCCAGCTTTTGGCTTTTGCCTGAAATCATTCTGATGGTTAACCATGAGCCCAGTTTTGTTTTGCTGCCCTGATGCAAGTAGAGGGCTTGCAGATTTGGCTTTTTAAAACTAACTTCTGCAAAAGCAAAGCAGAAGACAGTATGTGTTTCTCCATTATGCTGGTGAATACACTCTTCTTTACAACTCCTTCCTATTTAAAAAAAAAAAAAAAAAGCTGTGTGTACAAATTCCTGGATTCCTATGTATTGTGTAATCAACAAGGATTTTGTGGCTGCGTTTTCCAGGTTTTTATTAGCCGGGGCGACCACAGCCGGTGCTGCAGCAGTGTAATTACTCTGGTTCAGGGAGGAAAGATGCAGTTCTTGGAATTTAACTGGCTAAGCTAAATGACCTTCCTGACAGAAGAAACAATGCAAAGAAAAATTAAAGCAAGAATTATCCATTTCCTGCAAAATCCGTCCAAATGATGCAAACTTAGCCAGTAATTGCTGAAGCCATTTTGTGACTGGACACACAATAAAACACTCTTGCGATTTTAATAACATTTACTCACTGTCTCTGCATGTTTATATCATAGTACCAGAAGCTCCTGGTAAAAAGTTCATCTGCTAGCATGGAAGGTGCTCACAGGTGAGAGAAGCAATAACAAGCCGACTCGGGTCACTGAGTGTGAATTTTCAGCCTCCAGTCATAGTAACCTTGTTTAATGTAGGTTTAGGGATATAGACACTATGGTTTTTTAAGCAGAGATTGCCAAGAAATAAAATGGAACAAGAGCTTTTCAGGCGCCTCTTAATCTGTGTGGCTCTGGTGATGCAGAGCCGTGTTGAAAGATGATGATATTTGATGGGTGGCATCACAGTTTACAGCCTGGCTTGGCTAGAAAAGGAGAAGACAAAAGCCCGGTGACTAGCAAGGATCATATCACATGCATGGCGGTGGTCTCGGCCGTGGTGAACTTATCCTTATTGTTTGGTAAATGTTTAGTAGAAGCATAAGGGAAGAAAAGTCATTAGTGAAAACAAATGCATGTTATTTAAATCAAACAGTCTCCTCTGCAGGTGTTTTCATGCACAGTAAACAGATATTTTCAAAGCTTAGTGAGTCTCTGAATATGACAGTTCTTTATACCTGCTTAGACTCAATCCTCTGCATATAATGTGTATACACAGGGGATTTTTGAGAAAAGCACAGAGCAATCTGAGGAGAGATGTGTTTGGGATGCTTGGATGATGATTCAAGTGCCTGACAAGGAACTTGGAGCTGGTTGAGGGAGTGTGAGGTGATGCCGACCATCTACGGGCAGTTCGTATGCAGAATGCTCTGCTCCATGCATCCAACAAATCCTGCAGAAGGAAATGTCAGAAAGGGGGAGTAAGTGTCAGAAAACACAACTAACACTGTCTTGCAGTGATTTGTACCAACTAATTCTTCAAGAACAGAAAAGTCAGAGTACCTGCAGGGAGTGAGGAAACCAGAGAGAGCTACAAAGATGAGGGGAGGAAACACCATGAGCAACCTCATATATTTGGGTCAGACTCCTGTAGCTTGGATCCAAATTTTCCCTTTTCTGTCAGGTATGATGATGTGTGGGCTCTCCAAAGAGCAAAGTTTCCAGTTCTGGTAGGGCAGGACTGTGTTTTATGAAGCGAGCTGGATAAAAATTGGGGTCATTGGGGAACTTCTTGATGGCCCAGCCAGAACATAAGGCAAATTCTGGAGTGGAAACTGCCAGACAGAGTGTTTGTGCTCTGAACACCAGTTCCTAAACATCTCAGAACCAGTGGGTACTTTTGTCTTTAAACTTTCAGGCTCCAAGTCTTCATCTGAGGAAGAGGATCCTGATTATCCCACATACGCACATCTCATGAGACTTTTGTGAAAATCACTTTGCATATGTGGGATTTTCTGATGTGATAGCAACAGCCAAGATGGAAATGAATAACTGTTGTCCAAGAAGGGTTCAGAGTGTGCAGGAAATCAGGCATTAGACCTCATCTGTGTGTATATATTTCTCCCTCCCTGATTAGTAATTCCTTCCCCAATCTGAGAAACCTCTCCTTTGGAGTATGGTATTTATGTTCTTGTTTTTAAAAAAAGCAAAAGAGGGAAATTAATATTGTGCAACTGAAGTCTGTACATTATAAAATTGGTAACAAGATTCAGATGACATTTACACATAGTCTAAAGATGTTTGCTGTTAATCTTAGGGTTTGATTTCCAGCAGAGAGGGATATGTGACCTTCACTGACCATTTCCTCCAAACTTGCTTCTGAGCGGTTGCTTTCCTATCCTTATCCTCAGACTATGTCTTCTCCAGCTCTTCACTAACAAGTGCAAATGCTTTTGCTATTTCTGTAGCTCTTTCTAATTTGCTCTCAAGATTCTTTATCAGGCTCTTTCCTCTCCATTCAGTTTTCTTTTATAGAAAATCTGTATTTCTTATCTCAGTGCTAATTCTCCTTCCAGAAGAGTCTTTTCCCCCCTTCAATTTCTCCCCGGTCTCTTCCTGCCAACTAATAGCTAGTCTCAGTCTTCACATTAGAGTCATCCAAACTTTTCATCATATCCTTGCTGCCTCCCCAGTCTCTGGCCTCCTTCCCTAGGCTGCTGGGCAAAACAATTTATTTCTCAATGAATGTCTGGACTGCTTTAGCTGAAACTGTTAAAATAATTTTGCCGAGAGGCTATAATCTCAGTATGGAGAATTTCAAACAAAACAGACTTTAGCTTGATCATAAAAAATGGTTAAAATTGTCTTTTATAATCAGGCAGGCTTAAGTGGTATGTAGTGCTACAGGCCCCAGATATACCGAAGAGTCAGTTCTCTAAGATTACTGAAGCAAAGTAATCTATTAAAAGTGATATACTGTGCCGGCTACACTTATTCCAATTTATAAAACAGAAAGTTTCATGGCCAATATTAATTTTCTTTTGCAACAATACGCAGTTTTATTTCATGCTTTGTTAATAAGTGTAGGCGTTCTTGATGCTAACTCAGCTCTTTCCAACTAGGTCTCATGTATTCATGCTCTTCCTCATACAGTGCAAAACGGGGGGATGAGGTGACTGTTAAGAAAAAAGAAGCATCATTTATTACTTGAAGTCTGAGGATTTTTAGCTTCTGTTTACAAACCATTGCCAACTTGGCAATTTGCTTACAGTGGAGGTGGTCAGCCTGCAACCAGCCAACCACACCAGCGTGTCCAGCACCCATATGTCTGCTCCTTCCTGAGCCTCCTTGGTTGTTCCCCAGCAGCTGTTGCAGAGCAAACACCTTGTTCTGGAGGTGGCACTGGGCGGTTGCATCTCCTGAGGCTTGGCTGCCCTATGTCCTGTCCGTCTCCTGTTGTGGCATGCAGTCCCCAGAAAGGCATGGCCGAAACAACTCATCCAGCCCACAGCCTTCAACCAGACCAACCTGGTGGTTTGGGGAAACCTGGGAAGGAACCATACGATTATTCTGCCATTAACAAGTCACTGGTGGCTGCTGTCTTTGCCAGGGTTGGTCTGTGGCAGCAGCTAGAGTGGATCCCTCAGTGGATCCAGAAGTAAGGAATGCTGCACCAGGCAGCTGTGGGGCATATGCCGAGGAGACAGAGGCAGACCATGGGGCAGGGACTGCAGCTTCTGGTCCTTGCAAGCCACTAAAGGAAGCCTTGTGGCTTGCTTGCCTGAAAAGGTGTAAAGTTGAAAAAAAGGTGGCTTTCATGCATCAACAGTGTATTATTTTTACGAACAAAGATAAACTTTATGAAAGCAATTCCCCAAAAGCTGAACTGTTTTATCAATTATAGAGCATGTAGTAGAATGCACTCCTCCATGAACATGTCACCGTAGCTCCTGTTAACCTCGCTTACACCTGTCCTGACTGTTGATAGTAATTCAGCTAAATAAAAAGCCTGTTTGTAACACTTTATACTGCCAGAGAAATGTGGTGGTGTTAGAGAAAAAGGGTGAGTTGAAGTATTCTGAGGAGAAAAAAAAATCTCAATATTAGCAAGCACCTAAATAAGGACAGTGTATATCACTGAACTGGTACAACAAATCCATGAGAAAATGTCTTATCTAACACAAGAATGCCAAGTCACATCCAAGTTTAATTCTTACAATGATAGTGCATTTAATTACGGTGTTAGCTGTATCACAGTCGTAGCTGGAAGACAGAATTTAGACAAGTAAATCTTGCAAATGTAGAGAAAGAGAAGCATTTCAAGCGCTTATGTTCAAAATAGGTGAGATATCCAGATGAGGAAGCAGGGATGAATTGTAATTCTGCTTTCAGAGATGAGGACTGAGACACCAAGAGAAAAACTACTCTCCCCGTTCTTCTCTGCATCTCCTTGACTCCAAGGTCAGGCAGAAGCATGGCAGTGAGCAGAATTGCACTTGGCTGCTTTAAAGTGCCAAGCCCAGACTTTAACCATGTCCTACCTTAAGGAGCTTTTGCAAGTCAATGCAACAACAAACATGAGACATTTTGGCATATCTTATTATACTTAATCAGACAAATTTGTGTCTCCTTCATTGCCTTTATTATATGCTGGTTATGTTCTGATGGCAGGCATTGTGTTTTAAATCCTTAACAACAAAACAGGTTTTTAAGTTAATCTTTTCAGACTATCTTTGAGTGCCTTTGGCTGTATGTAAAAAGAACGGAGAACTCCTTCAAGGAACTTTCCAAATCGTAGAGCTTACAACAGCTCTATGAAGGAAGCATTTGGGGGAGGGAACTGTGGTCTTTGGCTCATCTTATTTTCCTACCTTGCCATCTTTGATTCATTCTCTGAGCTGGGATTCTTCATTTCTTCACAGAATTTATCACAGCTGGTACCTAGATGGAAACTTCTGGGCAACTGACAAAAGAAAAATAAAACCCAATGCTCTTGTAGTTAATTTTACACTGCGGCAGGGAGGTTGGGGAAGCTAAGGAAGTGCCAGACGTCAAGCTAGAAAGTGGTTTAGGATCTTGTTTCCACAAAGCACTTAGGCACACTCTGGGATCCAACTTTCTTCCAGGCAGCAGGAGATTGCATTTAGGTAAATGCAAAAGAAATGTACTATAATAAGCCGTCCATATATTGCAGCCATCTGGGATGCATATAAAGTTTATCACCACAAAATCCCCCATTTGCTGTACAGATCTATTTAAAGGAACTAGTTTTATGCACCCAATAATTAAACAGCAGTTGTGCTTGTTCAGGCATAGGAGGAATTATTTTGGCCATAATTGTGAATTATAACAGTTAAAACAACTACCATGCCCTTTTTCCTTAAATTCTAAAAGCTGTTGGAAACAGTCTCTTCAGAGCGTTATTTTGTATGGGTGTTCTGAAAGTTTGCGTCTAGAAAGAGAAAATAAAGTTTGGCACCCTCCCTCGTTGTTATCTAAAGGATTGCAGTGCCATCGTGTGGCAGCAAACCCATTTTAAACCGTTTGTGGCTAAGAGGGATATTAAATGAAAAGCATTAAAAATTAAACACAGGAGCTGATTTAAGGAATAACTATCCTATGCTAGAGGTTTTCTAAAAAGAGGTACAAGGTAGTAATTCTTAGCACTCTTCATCGCATTTCCATGAAGGGTTTCCCAAGTGATTAGAAGTGGTCTCTTGTTGGCAGGCAAGAGCTTCTTCCACTGAGTTGTGATGTCAAACTCCCTAATAAAAGATCTTCTATACTTTAAGCAGTGGAAACACGCAAACTTCTTGACATTATCGGTAGCTTGAGGTACCATTCCCAAAACCAACAGTCCCAGCTTCACGTCTCCAGGGTGCTTCTGGTACACACAGCACCCTCAGAAAGCCTGGCTGCTTTCGCAGTGCCATAACCATGTGTCCAACACCTGATACCTGTCACCGACATCAGCCCAAAAACTCCTCAGCGTCTTCTTCTGTGTGATGATCCTGACACCAGACTGTCTTCACTCCTTAGCCCCAGCATTTCCACATCTCTTTCTCCTGCACAGAGGCAGATACATTCTTTTAGACAGGTTACGTTGATGATATACTTAATTTCTGTTATATTTCCATGCTATACATTTCCTAAAATTGCTTGCACAGAATGTCATGCAAAGAACTACAAAAAAAAATTGACTATTATATTGTAGTTGCATTGAGACATTTCCTCCCAGTAAGAATTCTTAGTTTTGCTGAATAAGCATTTAATCTGTTTCAGAAATAGTGCTACAACAGCTACCATTTGAACCTACCCTGGCACCAGGAAGAAATCTGGAAATCCTTCTCTGTTAATCTTTAGTTTAGAGGCACTGCCATCCCTCACATTAATAGACTCAGGCTCTGGAAATCCCTGCTGAGCTCCCCCAGGATGTGTTCCTATACCTAATCATAGTGGGCTAGAAAATCTCATATATACTGGTTTGTCATATCAGTGCATCAATGAAGTAGTCATCATTCTGCAGATATTCTCAACAAGTCAGTCCCAACAACACAGAAAGAAAACAAAATTCACGTATTTGCTTGCACAGTCTATTAGTTCTGACGCACGGAGTGGAAAAATCATTAAAGCAAGTTGTTGAATCCTTTGTTTTAAAGGATCATAAGTTTTCTTTACATATCCAGTGGTTATTTTTCAGGATATCTGGAGACACTGTGGTTTTTTTGAGCATTCCAACCATTGAGAACTGCCCAGCCCATTAAAGTCAGTAACAATCAATTTTTGAAGGCAAGGTATGCAGAGCAGATCAGGTTCAACTCATACATGTGATTGATAATCTGAGAACGTTTAGTTGCTGTCAGATCTAATTCCAGCATGCTCACAACCAGATAAAAAGCATTACACAGTATGTTAGTTGTTTAGATCAGTCTTAGTTCCTCTTACAGGTATTTAACAAAACAGGATGGTATGCGTGATGATGCTGGCTAAACACATGCTAGAGACAGAGATATTTACAGTACCTGGTAATGAAAAGGGAAAAAGGAAAAAGGAAAGAAAGAAAACATAGGTAGAAAATGTGGAAAATGTGAAACCTGAGTGGAACGTTGCAGGACTAGACTGACATGGATTGGGCAAGAGGATAAAATTGCTGATATTTTACAACAGTTTTGACCATTGACTGGGGAGATGCAGGGTATATCATCTGGTCATGGACTAGAAGTATGTTTGGATTAATGAAAGCCTTGAGTAGGTCAGAATTAAAAGATGAGCAATCCAGAAAGGCTGTTAATGACAAAACACATCTAGGCAAAAAAAAAAAAAAAAAAAAAAACCACACCAAAAAAAACCCAACAGAGTAAACCTGAAATTTGGAGAAAGAGCAGGTGGATAAACAAGGTAATAACAAAGCTGAGAGGGTCTACTGGAGAGCTTTGTTTTAGTATAAATTTTCTCATAACAAACAATGGTCTAAAGACTCATGTTCTGATATCCAGTTCGTCCAACAGAAATTAAAGACAATGAGTATAGCTCCAGCCCTTCAAATATTTACATACAACACTAACACTCTGCATAATTCAAGGAGACAGCTATCCTGCCAGAGTCAATAAAACTAAATGTCTTAATGGAAATACTTTTGGGGAAGAAAATTCTGCTGTAAATTTTCTGGAGTTTTTTTCCACATGAAAATATAACCTGTCTCCTTTTCTTTTCAAATTCTTTTTAGGGGAAGAAGGAGAGAAAAGAGGAATGAAATGCAATACTCTTCAGTGTTCACCTGAGCAAAGAAAAAAGCCGCAACATTAAAGAAAGAAGGGTTTGCCTGTTCGGGAGGTTGGGTTTTTTTCTTTAGTCTAGGATATATTGTACTTTTACCAATCCTCTGTTAACTATCTACATATGTCTTTACAGGCAGGAGGCATAAATTTGCAGTGAAGCAACTCCTGAAGCCATGACCCTTTTCCCAGCAGCCACTTTGCTTTAACTGCTATAGCTAGGTCTGAATCTCAATTTCTCCTTTACCTTTCTGTCTTTAAAAATGTATTATCAGTAACATGCTAGACATGTAGGTCACATCTCCAAAGAGCCCTCACCAGGACCTCTGCGTTCGTATCTGAATAAAAAGTAGAGTGCTGACATTTAGCTCCTTGATTGCAAACACAAGTGTTGCTTGTGACCACAATGCAGAGTTAGATATCAAAACGCTGTTTCTTTTGCCATTCGGCTGAACTGAAACATGAGCACTGAACTGTTTAAGAAATTTCACACAGTTTACAGCTTGTAATACTAATGTCCACAAATGTTTTAAAGTATTTCAGGTTATTTTCCCTGTTACACAGACTGCTAGAAAAGCTGCCTCCCAAAACCTGACATTTTCCAGTGAATAACAGATTATAGAATTGATAAGCAAAGAAAGTGTGAAGTTTTGTGAAGTTTTTCAGAAGCTGCGAAAAATTTTCTTTGGTAACTGCCTCATGACTGTAAATAGAATTTAAAATATTTTTCTTAATTGAAGAAATGCTAAACTTTACCAACAATAAAAGTGTTTATTTTGAAGTCATTCTTCACCTTTTACATTTCTATGGGAAAAAAAGGAATATATATAGACTCTAAACGAAAGTATCTTCTACAAATACCATGGAGGCTTGGCATGTTTACATTCAGTTGAGGGCCCATTGTTTGAATGGCTTTTTGCTTTGGCCAGATGATTCTTTGGATGTTTCAAAATCATACTGACCTATTCTTTCCTTTGCATCAGAAAACTGCCACATTTATTTGGGTTTGATATATTCCTCCCAGAAGGACTGAAAAATGATTTTGCTTTCAGCTGTTGAATTCCATGTAATTTCAGTTAGCTTTACACTTGTATTAAAACGTCATGCAACTTTCATCAAAGTGGATGGCCTACTGACTTCAGCAAGCCAAAACAAACATTATCTGTCCATCTCGAGTAATTCTGCCACCTTCAGTGACCCACTCTGCTCATAAGTGAGCCAGCCCTGCAGTTTTCTTCTCCATTTGCTCTCTCTTAATAGTGCTCTTCTCTCCAACCTGGTCCACAAATATCCTCACAAATTGACTGAATGGCCCCATCTTCCCCCCTTGGGTTTCCACTGAATCATATCCCGTCCATCCACTTCCCAGAGACCATGCTGGGGAGATCTGTCTGTACTCCTGTCCTGTGTCGGGGCATCCTGATTGCTAAATGGTGCCACAGGGCAGGCAGTCACACTGTTCTTCAGGGCTGGCTATACTTCATCAGCCTCCTTTCTCATTCCCACTATAGTTTTTTGCATCTCTTTCTTTGTTAGGGTTCTTCCTGAAGCTGCCTTTCATTAGCTTCGGTGTCACTGTATCCATTAAATTGCTCAGTACTAACACCAGATTCATCAGAGACACTCGTAATCACCTTCAGCCTTGCCATCCGGGTCCTTGATCATCCTTAAGCTCTTCAAATTGAGTGCAAAATGCTTTGCCACTGCTTTTTGCCCCCAGAGGCAAGGGCTGACTGGGGTGGATAACAGGAGGCTGGTATTTGGCTGCTCTCTAATACCTCACCATAGCTCAGGGGAAGTACTGATTTTGCTGTCCAACACCCACCTCTGCCCAGTTCACTGATCTCCTCCTTGATTTTCTCTTTTCGGAAGTGTTATGGAGTATTTATCTGCAGAAGAAGGAAAGAAACTCTAATCTGCAAGGCAAAAGTATCAAACTTTCCTGTTAGAGTTGGAAGATCCATTGCCCCACGGAGGTCAGTAAAGCTTTGTCAAATGACTATGGTAAAAAACTGAACTAACAGCAAAGGCAACACAAACCACGTGCAATAGATATGAAGCATGGTTGGTATTGGAGAAAAAAATCTAGTTACAACAAGATAAACCACTAATACTATACCATCTTTGGATTTATTGCTTGTAATTGACATGAGTTTGGTGGCCTTTGGTAGCCTGTAATTCAAATCAACTTCACTTTGTCATGTAATTGACAAATACCACAAATTACGACAAAAGCAGTAAGGCCAGCGTCCAACGTCAAAGGATGACTAAAAACTAATTAAGTATAAAACTAAAATTCCCTATTGCCTAACTAGAGGCTAGTGCTGCAGGTCAAAATTAAGGTGAATTTACAGAGCAATGGAGAAAAACCCGTGTTGTGACCCCCTTCCCTTCAAGACAGAATAAACCCTAGTAAAGGTCATCCTTATTTAACCTTGCATTATGAAGTGACTCATTCGATGCCTCCTGATCATTGAAAATCTACCACATGATAAGGACACCAGTCAAAAATTAGTTCCACACGTGTTCATGCTTGAAGCACACTTTTAATTATTTGAATTGTATGAGTCAAATATTTGCTAATGGGCAAAGAGAAAATATTAACTTGTTAAACAATAGACTGAACTTCTCAGACAATATTTACACATTACCTAGAAAACAATTAAAGAGAACATTTTCAAAGACCCTGACTCCAGCTCCCACTGATTTTCCCATCTCTTTGCTGTTCTGTTTTCCTCTCCCTTTGAAAAATCATCTGATAAATGTCAGACTACTTGGGCAAAAATGTGACTCCAAAACACAGATCTCTCCCATTAAAGGACATGCAATGCAAACTACTGAGAAAATAGCAAATCAACCTATTCACTAGCACTGTAGACTTTAATAATACTCATGCTCATAATGCTCCAGTATTATAAGCAGTCATCACTTCAAATCAAGAACTCCTTTAAAGTCTCACCTGGAGTTAGTTTTATATTGGCTTTGGATGCAAATGGCAATTCCAATTAAAAGGAAAATCACAGCTGTATTTAATTTCAGCTGTCATTTCTTAAAATATGGTGGTTCTGCAGAGCTTCCTTGGCGCCATCGGTCCTTCACACTACCGTATTGGGCTTGGATTCTCCACAGCTGCAGAAGGCCTTGTCTGAACCTACTCCTTAAGGTTTCAAGCTTCAGTTCAAAAAGGTATTCGAGTGTAACTTTGAGTAATCCTACAGCTGCCAGACTGATCAGTCCCACTAGCACACATTCATAGCCACATGTAGGCTTTCCATATTCTGCAGAGTCAATGTCTTTATAATCATTTTCTTTGACAGTTTTTCCCTTCTAAAGACATACTCTGCCACTGACAAAGAAACAGACAATCACACCATTTTAATTACATTATTTCAGGCTTACCTATACTTAATCACACACTTAGTGCCTTGTAAGTTTACATACACTTACATGATAGACCTGACAGTGGGAGATAGAGAGGAAAATATTAATGACAAATTAGGAGAGAAGAATGATGAAATAACTATAGTTCAAAATCTATACACATTTAAAACACCAGAACTGTTCTTGCTAAGCTTTGGATTTGTAGTACTATGATTAATGGCCCTATTTAAATAAGAAAGATGGTGTGACAATGTTCTTCCCTGTAAAAGTCTGCCAGTATTTGGTTCAGTAATTCTAAACCAAATACATTCTTGGAAATTAAGTTTCGCTGTCAACATATTCTCTCTGTAGTTTAAAGAAATGAGCATTTGCTAATGAGTCTGCCAGTAACAGTTCCTTCAGGGTTCACATGTTCCACTACAAAGTCTAGGACAATCTTTCACTGATAGGAATTGTCAGTTCTTAAAGATCATTTATAGCTGATGACACAGAATTATAACTTATTCCTTAATGCCACATACAGTTTTCCACGTGATCATGTGATGGTTCATTCATTTTTATGCAATCATGATCTAAAATACCTGCACACCTAAGAACAACTGAAAACTCCCATGACACATCCATCGGACAATACTGAGAAAAGCACAGTCCTGTTTTTTCTTCTCTTTTTTCTTCCTACAGAAATCTTTTCAGCTGACATTAAAAAAAAATCAACACTATTAACAGTCTACTTGTCTTTTCTTCTCTTTTTTCTTCCTACAGAAATCTTTTCAGCTGATGTTATAAAAGAAAAAAATCAACACTATTAACAGTCTACTTGTCAAGTAAATGGGAAATGTAAATCAGAAGGGATGGGAACACAAAGCTTTCTCTGGCCTATCTCAGAGCTCAGGAAAACTTTGCTCACTCTTCTCGCTTGCTGAGTGGCAGACCAGTCTGTGCAGTGAACTTGAAATGCTGAACGTTTTGGCTCCTCTGGGATCCTCTTCCTTTCACCAGGGCACCTAGCCCTCAGAATTGCTTCCCTTCCTATTTGTCCTATTCCTTCCAGGCTTCACATTTTTCTTTGTCATTGCAGGGAAAAGCAGTTAGAGCCATTTTTGCAGGAAAGTCCGTTAGTTCCTTCCAGCTGTGCTTACGTTTTTTACGACACTGTTTACTTTTTCCTTCCCAGATTTTTCTCTTAGCCTAAGCCAATTTATTCCACACCATTTTTTCCACTTTTTTCCTTCTTGCAACAGCACATTCTTTACCATGTTGGACACCCAATAAGAGTTGGGCATTACTTGGATATGCCTTAAGGCTTCCGAGCAGCCAGCCACCTATGCCTTAGACAGACTTATGAACCCCTCAGAAGGAAGTGGCTGAATGGGGCTCTCAGACCGCAAACCACACAACACTGGTTAGGCTGGGAGTCTTGTAACATCATGGAGTTAGTCAGAAACACAAACCATTGCACTCTGTAGCAGCCCTTTCCTTGGTCACATTCTCCACTCATGTCGTTCTCCCTTCTATTCTGTCTTGTGGTCAGGGATATCAGAGAGGAGTCAGGAGGAGAAGTCTCCTCTGTGCCAGTGTTGCACTTGGCTGTGGACTGCTTGAAGCTGCAATTCCCCTTTCTTCCGACAGTCTCTACCCTGCCTACTTGCAGCTGGAACGACTCAACCCTGGCAGCAGATACGGACTAAGAGGTGATAGGGTGTGTGGTATATGAATCAGGGACGTTGACAGGCATTTTCAGAAACATTTTCTGGGTAAGACCTCTTCCCATCACTTTTGATTTGAACTCTGTCATTCAAAGAGCACTGGCTCCTGACAGGACCGGGCACAGTGATATGCACAGGGCTGTAGTGCCGATGGAGCATGAGGAGCACCGGATGAGGAGCCTCCTGCTCCCATTGCATCCTGGGCTTGGCTGGAGCAAGAAGGGATGCTCCCAAGAGCTGTGGAGATCTTAGCAAATGATGTGACACTCTGGTCCCCGCAGCACAGTCCAAAAGAACCCTGTGGTTGCACAGATCCTATGATTCCAGTATGGAGTATAGTAAAGATGATTACTCCTTCTCTAAGAAATAGGAGAAGATGAGGAGAGCAGACTGGAAGGATCTTGTATCCTGCCTGATTATGCTTGGTTCAGGTAGGAGGATTTTTACTTCTCCACACTTCTTTCACGCAAAGGTCAGTTACAGCAGGGGAAAGAAAGTTTTACCTGGCATGACTGCTTCTCCCTTTTGGAAGGATATTCTGCCCACCCATTTTAAATAGCTCCTGTCCTGGGAACACAAAGGATTATTAGGAAACGCTGAAATGAAGCCCTAACTTACATTACAGTAATTTGGTATTTAATGATTTCCTTTGGCATGAGTTAGATGTAAACATATGAGCATGATAATTATATATATATATACACAATTACTCATTCCAATTTGTTTTATTATAAGTATGTCATTTTTCATCCTTGTCAACTACAACACACAACAGGACCAGTGAGTTCTTAGCATTTGGTGGTAGTTTGATTTTTTCCAAGGAGTTTTGACAGAGACACGTGAAAGACAGACACACATTCCATGTGACAGTAAACAAATTTAGAGACAGCAGCCTCTATAAATAATCTATGTTCATCATCTTACATAAGAAAGTGGAAGGTTAGCTACTTATTCCAATCTATTAAATGGTTTGCAGCAGTTTGGTAAGAAAACCTACAGGCTTTCTCACTATCGTTATGCTGTCACGTGGCTGCAGTCAGGGAATGGCAGAAGAATAAAGCCCATAAGCATGTGAA
The DNA here is from genome assembly GCA_017639485.1 of Pluvialis apricaria. Taxonomy (NCBI): domain Eukaryota; kingdom Metazoa; phylum Chordata; class Aves; order Charadriiformes; family Charadriidae; genus Pluvialis; species Pluvialis apricaria. Next base: position 188,243,569 of record CM030007.1, on the reverse strand, counting down.
TATAAATGGAAGTACAAGTCAGTGATTTGGAAACACACAAAAAAAACTCTAGAAAAACAACATTAAGAGAGCAAGAGGGAGCAATTTTTCTTTTCTTATTCTGAATAATTTGTCACTTTATACAATATTCATTAAAAAGCTACAAGAGTATAATTTGGAACTTCCTATAGATCCCAGAATGTAAATGTCAGAAGCACGTGCACCGGTCCTGCCTCAGCAAGGAGCACCCAGTCTGTTCAGGGAAAGATTCCTGAGGTTAGAGCACAGGAGCCGTAGGGCAGGGGTTTTATTCCTAGCCAGGAAAACTCCTTGCACTAACTTGGATAAGTCACTTTTCCACTCAGTGTTTCTTCCACCTGTAAACAATCAAAAAACACCACCTAACCCCAAAGTGGGATAGCGCATACCGTCAGTACTACCCATGAGAAAGAGATCTGGTTCTCCGCCTACCCCAACCCCTGAGTACTGCTGGTGTGGTAAGCATGGACTAGAAAACCCTTTGAGTTAAGGGAACAGAATTTGTTAAGCGCAAGTCACGTACAGGACAGCTACAAGCTATATATAAGCTGTCCTACATAGGTGTCCTGTAAGCTTCAGGGCAGGGAAACTTAGCAGTAGTGCAAATCCAGGAAAAACATTTGTCAAGGAAAAGAGGAAAGACTGTTCCTGTCACATATAGAGGTATGAACTCCTGGCTAGTCTACCCATGTTGAGGAAATGTTAAAAAAAAAAGAAAAAAAAAAGGAGGGGACAATTTTCTCCTTGGTTTTCATTCTGCAGGTATGATGGGGCCAGCTGCCTGCTAGCTCACTTGCATTCCCCCTTGGAATGAATGAATTGGAGAACTGGAGAGAGGAAATAGTTTCCACCCCTTGTTTCCACCCCACCCAGGCTCACTGGCCCGCATAGTGACAACTTAGTGGGCTAAATAAGAAAATGCCGCTCATGGAAGCAGCTCAGAAAATCCTCAGCCACCCTCCCTTAAACAAAGAAGAAGCAGGGAAGGTGTCATGACTGAAGAGCATCTGGGGTGCACAAAGCTGATTAGGGAACTGCATATTAAAAATTACTTCTCATCTTTTTCTGTTATTTTTGTTGTAATCCAGGCACATAACAGTGCCTATCACAAAGGAGATGGCATAATTTCCTGGTTCCTTACAATTTCCCAAGCCTTGCTTTTTCAGATTGAAATGACCAAAAATTCAGGATCTAGTGAAGATTTATTGATTTCCTGAAAGGCTTCAGCCTGAATCATTGGGGCTGTTTCTAAATAAAGGGGGGGGGGGGGGGGGGGAGGGACGGGGGGGGAAGGTTGTTTTGCTTATGTTCCAAAAAGATCAGGCAACATTTGCATTATAAAATTCCAGTACTCTCCTTTCACCCTCCTCTTTCAAAGTAGAGATTGGACATGTGATATCAGGATTTGTTTTCATATCTGGGATAAGTATTTTTTATTCTTGTGCAAGTCCACCCTCATATGGTCAAATTGTAACCCTTTGGAAAAGGAAAACACTCTGTATGCATGCAATATAACTTTCTTGGTATTAACTGCAAACTTTCCAAGTGATCCAACCTCCACTCAGCATCCTCCATCACAGAGATGATTAAAGGATTAAAGACCTTGGCCATAACACTTGAATTCAGAGTATGCAACATCTCATCTGCATTGCCTCCGCTTCCATGCTGTGCTCTGAAACCCTGGAAAAGGAATTGCTACAAAGATGATTAGGGGATTGGAACATCTTTCTTATGAGGAAAGGCTGAGGGACTTGGGTCTTTTTAGTCTAGAAAAAAGAAGACTGAGGGGGGATCTTATCAATGCTTATAAATACTTAAGGGGAGGGTGCCAGGTAGATGGGAACAGTCTTTTTTCAGTGGTGCCCAGTGATAGGACAAGAGGTAATGGGCACAAACTGGAACACAGGAAGTTCCATCTTAACATGAGGAGGAACTTCTTTACTCTGAGGGTGGCAGAGCACTGGCACAGGCTGCCCAGAGAGGTTGTGGAGTCTCCCACACTGGAGACATTCAAAACCAGCCTGGATGCCGTCCTGTGCAACCGCTGTAGGTGTCCCTGCTGTGGCAGGGGGGTGGACTAGATGATCTCCAGAGGTCCCTTCCAACCCTGACCATTCTGTGATTCTGTGAATCTGCCCAATTAACATACAGAGAGCACATGGACCAGTCCCGTGTAGAGCAGTTTGGGAAGCATAGGTGGAGGAAAGCAGGACCTGAATTTGTCCTGCCAAGCTTCAGGTATGTCCTGTCAAGCTTCAGGCCTGACTAGTCAGAATGCAAATAGAATGGGGCAAAAATTCTGGTGCAAGGAAGGGAATGAAGATTAGGGATTGATGAAGACAGGTTATGGGGCAGACAGGATAACTGGAAGATAAATTTGAGGAGAAAGACTGCTAGAAGAGATAGGAAGAAAAGACACAACAGGCTGAACAGATATCTCAAAACAAGAAGGCAGGGGAGAACTGGGGAAAATATCCAGATACCAGGCATATTTAGTGAAGGGAATACTTACCATGTGTCAGTGTCTCAGTACCAAAGAGACAAGACTAAATCAGAGATTAGTTGTATCCAACTACAGCACAGCCCCTTTACAACATGAGATGGAACAAAATGTTCCCAGGTCTCACTTTGCGTCACCTTAGTGTCAGCAAATATCTTTACCCTTTCACCACAAATGGAGGACAACTTTCCACTCCTATCAATCTCTTACCTTAAAAGAAGAAAGTCTGAAAACAGACCTCAGGGTTCGAAGCAGAGCTGGGTGAAACTACATATTTTTTCCCCTATGGTAGGGAGGGAAAAATCTCTTGAGAACAGCAGAGCTGGGACCTAAACAAAAGATTCTTATATCTGAATTCGGTAAAGGTAGTACTTATATATTAAGTTTTTCACAATCTGATGCGAGGCTATTCCTCAAGACTATTCATATCATTTTCATCGCAAATTGACTATTCATATGAGTATGTCATTTCACTGTGCCTCTTCACTTACCTGTAAATTCACTGTGCCTACTTATTTGTAAAATGGGTATGATAGCATCCCTTCACCTCAGAAATATGCTGGGATAATAAATTAATTAATACTTGTGAACAGACAGAGATATTCAAGAGCAATAGAGAGAATCCAAAAGGAAAAATTATTATGTGTTCAGAATGAGTTTGAATGGTGTGCAGTAAATAAGGCACAGGAGCAAGAGAAACAAGAGAAACCCAAAACTCAACAGCTGTGAATACAGTGTACTAAACCAAGCAGAAACCATGTGAAAAAAATACCATTCTGTCATGTCATTAAAGGCTATTATGCTTGTATGCATGAGGAGTACGAAGGAAGATTCCATACCATACTTTTTATTTTCAGCTGCAGTAAGGACCATTTTATAATACCAAATTCCTTTATAATATTTGAGAATATGAAAAGAATGTAGCAGAAATTGCAAAGTATTTGACAAAATGGAAGACATATTTATGTCATTTTACCTATAAGTCCTACCATAAAAAAGCAAAGCTTGAGATCTTGCCAAGTACGCTGTGCTGTAAAATATTATTATGCCAGTGGGGAAGACAAGCTTGGCAACACCTGACACTAGCCAGATGTTAATGGAACTGTAGCTAACTTATGTCCATACTATATTCATAAAAAACTTGGACCTTTGGTACCACTGACATGCTTCTCTTCTGCATTGATGATTTCAATATGGTGGCATATGGGAAGTCACAATTTAAATGAAGGATCATTTCAAACCTGTGGACAGTTCTGAAAAAACAGAATATGTACAGGGTAATGCTAGTGTCTTCTTTCCTACTTCACTAAATGCTCTAAATGATTTCCTAAACAGAGGACACAGCATGTATTATTTCTAGATGGGTATTAATTACAGAACTAACCCCGGGGGTTACCGTTCGTTTTCAGCTGTGCATGCTTATCAATAATACACTCTCAGGACCTGAACCCCCTCTCTGTGACAATAGTGTGAACCAAAAGTAAATTCATCCAAGTTAGTAGAGCTATACCAGCATGATGGTCTAACCCAGTGTTTACTACAGTCAGCCAAAGCTGACTAGAGATTTCAGCAGGCACTAGGGTATTGCCTTGAGATTGACTTCAGTGTATGATGGAGATATCTTTATTTCCTTAAATATCTCAGATTTGGAGTAACGAGCCTGGCTGAAATTTATCTCCAAATAATTTTGATCATGAGCTAAAGAATCCATTTTTGGTTGAGGCACTTACAAACGTTAAATATATAATTTTATCTTTATGTTCAAAAAAGGTTGCTCCAAATATCTTCAGTTTTACTTAATGTGCATACGGTTCTCTAAAATAGCACAGCAGTTCATTCTGATGAGTAGTCAACTGATCAGCTAAGGAATTAATCACAGAATCATAGAATAGTTTTGTTTGGGAGGGACCTTTAACGGTCATCTAGTACAACATCCACGACCTCCCCTGCAATGAGCAGGGACATCTTCAACTAGATCAGGTTGCTCAGAGGGATGTTTCCAACGATGGGATATTTACCACCTCTCTGGGCAACCTGTTCCAGTGCTTCACCACCCTCATTATAAAAAATTTCGTCCTTGTATCTAGTCTAAATCTACCCTCTTTTAGTTTAAAACCATTGCCCTTTGTCCTATCACAACAGGCCCTGCTAAAAAATTGTCCCCATCTTTCTTATAAGCCCCCTTTAAGTACTGGAAGGCTGCTATAAGGTCTCCCTGGAGCCTTCTCTTCTCCAGGCTGAACAACCCCAATTCTTTCAGCCTGTCCTCACAGGAGAGGTGCTCCATCCCTCTGAGCATCTTCGTGGCCCTCCTCTGGGCTCACCCCAACAGGTCCATGTCCTTCTTATGTTGAGGGCTCCAGAGCTGTACACAGTACTCCAGACGGGGACTCACCAGAGTGGAGTAGAGGGGCAGGACCACCTCCCTCAACCTGCTGGTCATGCTTCTTCTGATGCAGCCCAGGATATGGTTGGCATTCTTCTCCAGAGAGTTAGAATAGAACAGATATTTCAAAAACTTGTTTCTCTCTACTTGTGTGCTACCATCACTGTCACAAATAGTAAGGAGGATGTTTTCCTGGCTGCTAAGGACAATCTCTGTGGCCCCAGAAGAGGCAAACATGCAACATCTGCAACAGGTTGTCCAGGAGAGGAGTAGCAAGACAAGCAGCACTCCTGCTCTACTTGATGTGTCAAGACCAGTTCCAGGTCTACATTTGCAAACAGAAAATGAGATTTCTCTGCCCTAACTTACTAAGCTCCTCTGGCAATCAACAGGCAAAACCAGGCACCTCAAGAGATTAGTGATGAACACCTGTCTCCAGATGAACCTCAGAACGTGTCCGTTTCTAAACTCTAGATGCCCAAAATTGGAGGAGAGAAATCCTATCTTGAATGACTAGAAGAGAATCACACTGCAAGCTCTGAACATACATTTCTCTTTAGTATTTTGCAAATGAAAGATGATAAGATTCTTCCCTTTAGAAGTTTGTCCCATAAAGTCCTCACACCCCACAGGAAAAAGTCTTATTTCAATGCCTCATTTTCCAGAGCTGAAATGAGGATCACATATTTTCTGGATGTTATTCCTTGGGTCAGAGTAAGGCCATAAGCAACAGAATGCAGAAGAGAACAAAGTGGGACTGTGGAAGGAGAGCTGAGGGTGCTACACTTTATTCTGTTGAACCATCTTCCCCAAATTAACATGACAAATGCAGAAAGCAGCTCCAGCAGCCTAGGCTCATCTTGAACCAAAGTACCTTTCTGGGATGCCATGGATCTGAGGCAAGCACTCACCAGCATACATACCAAACACATGCACCTCTCCAGTTCAAGCTCTATGATGTGCACAGAGAATAAAAATAAAATACTTTCAGGGTGGAGGGGAGGGGGAGAAAAAGGAGCTGTGGTTTCCTTGTTTCCTTTAGCTCTTATATGTTTGAGCTGGAAGGTAAGCACCAAAAGCACATGTTGAAAAGGCAAGCTGAGATTTCTGTTTGGACATAAGGAGACCAATACGGAGCAGGAAGGCAGGCTCCAAGTGGCAGTAAGAAGCAGTAGCTGAATTTTTGCTTTTGCTGATAAGATTATAAAATGAGAGGCAGACTCCTATAAAGCCTTCACATAAAACTGGAGAAGAAGTGGAGAGGGTTATTTGCGTAAGAAACTAGAGAAGCAGCAGGAGAAACAGCAAAGGGTATGGCTGTAGAAGCCAAGAGAGGACAAGGAAAGCAGGAGGCTTTATAGGAGACGTCAATGGAGAGCTTTGATTAGAAAAAGTTATTACAGATATAAACAAAAGAAGATTGTGAAGATCAAAGCAGAGAAACATGACTGAAAAGAGCATAAAAGGGAGATAAATCTATTTGATTAATGTAAACAACTTTTCAGTGAGTGCAGAGTTATTAAAAGATAAGGAGGGTGAGGAAGGATTTTGCCCAGAGAGACAAATGGAGTCAAGGACTGTTGTTTTAAGATGAGGGAACTAATGAATGTTTATACTGTGAAGAAAGAGTGAGAGGAAGGAGGAGAAGAAATATATAAAGGCAAGAAATATACAACAAAGAGCAAATGAGGTTTGCTAGCAATTCATTTTTAATGGATAGTTAGGCAAACAGACAATTTTTCAGATACACTCTGAGAAAGGTCATGTTTGCCCAAAAGCTTGTTTCCATTTTTTTCCAGCCATGTAAATGGATCCAATGAAAAATAATATCTGTTTTTACTTACCTTGTATTATCTATGCCTTTGGAATTTCAAGGCTGCAACAATCAAGAGCAATCCAGATCAAGACAAAACCAGTAAATTTAGTGATTAGTATATGACTGGAGGGTGGGAGACACTGAATTGGATACCGCTTTTTTCAAGAGAGGAGAGACAGAAGAGCAGAGAAGTTCAAAGTGAGAAAAGTCAAACACTTCCACATGAAATGATAAAAGCAGAAGTATGCCTTTTTCTTTACAGAACTAGGAAAAAACAGGGATCTATGATCCAGCCTTCAGAAAATGGCCAGCTCCTTCAAGTAGGTAGTCAGCTCTTTTTTCATTTCACTTCTAAGATCCAGCTTACATAGTTTCCATATCGTTTTATTCAAAAGCTCATATTATTAACTTCCAGAGCAAAAGCATGTGACTTGCCCCTTCTCATGCCGTAAAATATGCCTGTTGCTATGTTATAAGAAAAGGGAAAATCAATAGTGGAAAATATTTGGTTGAACCAAACTTTTCATTTCAGCTTTTACTCCTTCACGATGCAAATTTAGGAGTGATTTTGAATACATAATAAACTCTAGTCGGTCTTGCACTATAAAACTTTGGCAGGCTGGAAAGAGGAGAGGTCTGATGCTGCCCACTCAATCTCCTGCCTAAGGCAGGATGAACACCACTGCTGACTGTCTGAAAACTGTTTGAAAGTTTATAAGAAAGGTTAGATAATGATGGAGATTTCACAGTGTCCCTGAGCAATCTGTTCCAGTCCTTAACTCTCCTAACCATTAAGAAGTTCTTTCTAATGTCTAATTTAAATCTCCCTTATTGCAGTTTAATCCCATTATATCTTGTATCCATAATGAATGTGGTGAATAATTGATTCCCTTCCTCTTTGCTGCTACCTTCTGCACGTCTGAAAACTGTATCCTTGCCTTGTCTTTCCCTGCTCGAGAGTAAACATCTCCACTTCCTTCAGTCTTCCCTTGTAGGCCATGGGGGTGTTTTAACCATTGATCATTCTTGCTTTTCTCCTCTGGGCTCTTTCCATCTGGCTCATCTCTCTCTTCAAATGAGATGTCCAACACTGAACACAGTATTCCAGTAGAGGCCTTACAAACACAAGGTGTAGAATCATAGAATAGAATCATAGAATGGTTTAGGTTGGAAGGGACCTTGAAGATCATCGAGTTCCAACCCCCCTGCCATAGGCAGGGACACCTCCCACTAGACCAGGTTGCCCAAGGCCATGTCCAGCCTGGCCTTGAACACCTCCAGGGACGGGGCTTCAACAACCTCTCTGGGCAACCTGTTCCAGTGCCTCACCACCCTTAAAGTGAAAAACTTCTTCCTAATGTTTAATCTAAACCTGCCCTCTTCCAGCTTAAAGCCGTTCCCCCTCGTCCTATCACTACATGCCCTTGTAAAAAGTCCTTCCCCAGCTCTCCTGTAGGCCCCCTTTAGGTACTGGAAGGCCGCAATAAGATCTCCCCGGAGCCTTCTCTTCTCCAGGCTGAACAGCCCCAACTCTCTCAGCCTCTCCTCATAGGAGAGGTGCTCCAGCCCTCGGATCATGGTATGGCAGAAGAACTCTTCTTCAAAGTACATACCCTAGATTACAAAACAAATGAATAGAGAAACAAATCAAAGCAACAGTAAGATACTACTGACTTAGGTTCAGCTTGTTCTTTCTTCCAAGTTGTGATCCCCTTCTGTGCAACTGTTGCCTTGTTCTGTATAAGTTCCTGTCTAAGTGTAGTACTCTGCATTTTTCTTTACTGAAGTGTACCCTACTTTCTTCAGGCCCTTTCTCTAATTTTCAAGATCACATTAAATCCTACAGTGCAAGTGACTTCTTTTGGTTTGGTGTCACCTACAAACTTAAAACACCAGTGAAAAGTCAGGAAAAACAATTCTTTGATCATTGATACATCACTGGTTAAGCAAACATCATTCATTTTAGAAACTGGAACCTTAAATAAAAACTTCATCATTTAGTGTGGATCCTTTCCTCTAAGTTGTACTGCATTTTTGGCTGTGCAAGTCATTTACATTTTGCACGGGGCAAGTTCACAGCTCCTTCATAACTCAAAACTTGTCTTAACATTTTAAGGAACCTTTTTTAGGATAAAATTTGCGTATGTCAGGATTTCTCCAAGACATGTGAAAACCGAAAGAAAATGGCTATTGGCCAATAAAAAGAAGTCACTGGTCTACATGCTTCCCATATACACACTGTCATTGTTTTTCAGATCCTGTCATATGCGTCATTGCTCATTTTCCGATAGTTATCAGAAATAATACGAATATTCCAAGCCTTCTGTTGGTCCACAAGCCAGAAGTATTTTATCAGCTACCAAAGAGCTCAGAGCTATTGCAAAGGCTTCCTCTATGATCCCCCACTGGCTTAGCAGCTCTAACCACTGAAATTAACTGTGGTGTTTTATTCATTAGAGATAAAGCAGAGGTAAGAGAATGAGAACAACCTCTGCTGAATAGTGTAGATCATTAAGCACATCTTAACGAACTGCTTTTAAAAGTAATTTTAGGAATTCCGGAAAATGAGGGATAAAAAGTATCTTATGGACCCATGGTGCTATCAAACTTTAGAAGGGACTTTGGGAAATTTTGAAGGGAGTTTGGCGTGTTGGGTTCAGAGATGTATCAGTTTGAAGGGCTGGCCAAGCTGCATTGCTGGTAGAGACTGAGGAGCGTGTGGACTGGCCCAGTCGTGAGATTTCTAGTATTTGCTTAATTGATCCAACTTTGTCAAGAAAAAAAGTAAGTTCTTTTCAGAGATTGCACTCACTTAACTAAATCAAATCTAGCCAGCTCAGCGCACATCATGGCAAGACAAGTTCCCTGGAAAGACACAAGATTTGTGTGTAGCTCTCAGAGAGAAATAACCTTCATTTGAGATGTCTGTATGAACGAAGGCAATGTAGATTGTGTGAGAAAGACATTTGAATATTCCTTCTCATGTGCTGTCTTTTCAACCGTCCTTTGGGTGAAAGGAAATCCCAAACTCTTTTTTTCCTACTTAAAAATCAGTCTTGCTAACACAAAGCCAAATCCTTAAACAGACGCAAACAAGGCAAACAGAACCCAGGCAGAGACCACAAGCAGGCAACCAGGAGACCTACCTAGCAGTGACTTCTGCCAGCGTTCTCACACTGAAGGTCTTCACCTCTCCATGTTTTGAATCTGTGCATGTCCCAAGATGCGTCAGCTTTGAGAGGCTTTGGAGTTCAGTGGATAGCCATTTAGGCACCTACTCAGAGCCTAGAAACTGACACCTAACTCCTTGGAGGAGTTCTTATTTTCAAAATATAATTCCTTTGGAAATGCCACTTGACTTCATGCAGAATGCAGTGGCAGGTGACAATTTCTTTTAAGACTTGGCTAGAGAAGTAGCTGCCTCTTCTTGTTTTCTACCAATTTTTAGTATCCACCCAGAATATAGGAGACCAGGGTCATTTCTTCCTTGACCAAGAGCTAGTCAAACTCACATTTTCTACCTCCAGAGGGGGTCCTAGTCACCCGGCTGTTCTTAGAAGGTAGGGGAGAGGGATGTTATTCATCATTCTGGTGGAGGTATGGTCATTCCATTTTCCATAGAGGAAACTGGGATTCAGGGGCTAGAAAACTTATACATGACTGTAGCATAGTGGCTGGGGTAGTCACAGAGGAAAAATGAAAAATTCATAGAATCATAGCATCATAGAATGGTTTACATTGGAAGGGACCTTAAAAGCTTCTCTAGTTCCACCCCCCCTGCCATGGCCAGGGACACCTCCCACTAGACCAGGTTGCTCAAAGCCCCAGCCAACCTGGCTGTGAGCACTTCCAGGGATGGGGCATCCACAGCTTCTCTGGGCAACCTGTTCCAGTGTCTCACCACATTTAGAGTGAACAATTTCTTCCTAATATCTATTCTAAATCTACCCTTGTTCAGTTTGAAGCCATTCCGCTTTGTCCTATCACTACCTGCCCTTGTAAAAAGTCCCTCTCCAGCTTTCTTGTCGGCCCCCTTTAAGTACCAGAAGGCTGCTATAAGGTGTCCCCAGATTCTTCTCTTCTTCAGGCTGAACAACCCCAACTCTCTCAGCCTGTCTTCACAGGAGAGGTGTTCCAGCCCTCTGATCACCTTCATGGTCCTCCTCTGGACACACTCCAACAGATCCATATCATTCTTATGTTGAGGGCTCCAGAGCTGGACACAGTACGCCAGGTGGAGTCTCATGAGAGCAGAGTAGAGGGGCAGAATTTCATGTCAGATGTATCCTCATTTCTAAGCAAAATACTCCCTTGGCAGTGAAAAACCTTCAACAAGAACAGCAGACCTGACTCATTCTCCATGTCATAAGAGCCACCAGTTATGGCAGTCCACAGGTCAACCTCAAATTTGAATACCCACAGGCAGAGAAGGTGCCTAATTCTAGCTCTACCAGACTCTGAGATGTTCCCATGGGATTTTAAAGGGGTAGGGTGTCAAAACCCAGAAAAGAGCAGAAAGACCCTGTACCCAGATTCCCCCGTTGGTCAGCTTGAAGCAGCTCCTAGTTTGACGTGTCAGCAGTTGTGAGCCTCATGACAAACATCTCAACTTTCCTTGTATGTCTTGCAGGGTGGCTCAGGATCTCACACCCAGAAATTGAGGACAGCAACTGAGTCCATAGGACTTGCACCGCTTTGGGGATCCTGATCCAAGTGCTTTGCTGTATTATTCCCTTAACTTTTTAGCCATATGGAGCATCACCAACTGTCTTCAGGCCCGCTTACACCACCAAGTGTGCAGTCACCAGCTATCACACCTTCAGCAGTCTTAACCTCTGACCAGCTGAAAGAGAGCGGGGGAAAGCAGATCCGATCTTAACTGTGAGATTAGAAGGGATGGTTAAGAGATGAATGTCATCAGGCCAGGCTTCTCTCCTACCCCCCCATGCTGCCCCATTGCTGTCCTTGTATAAACCCCCCGTTGTCACTGACAAGAGCCGTTTATTTGCCTGGTCTCGGTTCTCACATCCTTACCCCCTCCCACGGCAGCGGGTGTGCTGGCAGAGACCCGGCCACGCCACTTCTGTGCGGGGGCAGCAGCCGCCCCCCTCTGCCCACGGAGGGTGGGGGGGAGCTGTGACAGCGACACCGGGGCAGCCCTGGCCCCACGGCGGTGGGGTTGGGGGTTGGGGGAGGCGTGGGGTGGTGGGGAGGTAGCAGCCCCACCACAGAATCTGGGACACCCATTTCTGTGGGTTGCCGGGGGGGCAGCTGGCCCCGTCGGTGCCAGGGTCGCTGCCGCCCGCCCGCCCGCCGAGCCGGGAGCCCCGCTGCGGGGCGGCTTGCTCACGGTGGCCGCGGGCTGGGCACGTCAGGGAGGGACCCGTCACAACCGGGACATCCCCCCCCCCGACCCGCCCCCCCTCCATCCTCCCGCCGCGCACATCCCCACCCGGCATATATAGGGGACGCGGGGGGCAGCGCCGGCGCCGGCCGATCCCAGCCGCTCCGCGGCGGGCAGCGGGCTCCGCGGCGACATGGCCCTCTCCCGGGCGGCGGGGCGAGCAGGTGAGGGCGGAGCGGGGCGCAGGGGAGCGGAGCGGAGGGGTCCGGGGCCGCCCGGGCGGTGTGTCCCCCGACGCCCCGCGCCCCCCGACGCCGCCGGGCTCTCCGCAGGTGCGGCCGCGGCGCTGGCGCTGCTGTGGGTGCTGGTGTGCGGCCCCGGGGAGGCCGGCTGCCGCCTCCTCAGCGTGGCCGATCTCTTCGACCGGGTGATCCGGCACTCGGGCAGGATCCACAGCCTCTCCACGGCGCTTTACGACGAGCTGGTGAGTGCCGGCGCCGGCCCCGCCGCCGCGGAGCGGGCTCCCGCCGCCCTGGGAGCGGCTGTCGGTGGGGCGGGGAGGGGGGGTTGGGGTGGTGCTGGTGGGAGGGGTGCTCTCGGTGTTTCTTGAGGTTTTCTTCCCCCCTAGGAAAAAAACTTTCCTCCCCGTGACAACGAGCTGGGGAAGCCCGCGCGGAAGTGCCACACGTCGGGGATGCTGACCCCCAACGGCAAAGAATACGCCCAAAAAATCCCGGTAAGGCTGAGCGGCGGCGACGGGAGGAGATGGGGCACCGTGGACCCCCGCGGGGTTGGGGGGGTGGGAGGGGGCTCCGCGGGTCACACCCCCTCCTTCCCTCTCCCTGGAGAAAGGGGAAAATACCCCCCGTCCCGTCAGAGCCCCCAAATGTCTCATCCATCACGCTGCGGTGGTCCCCCCACCCCAGTCGGGCTGGGGGTGGGCAGAGAGGTTTTTGTGCCTCCGGCGCTTCATCAGCAGTTTGGAGTGAAGAAGCTGATAGGTTTTGACCCCGAACAGGCGCACATGACTGTGGTATTGTATATGAATCATTAATTCGTTCGTAAAAAAAAAAAAAAAAAAAAAAAAAAAGCTTTGTATGGTTCTATATGCTTAAATCATATTTATTAGTTATAATAGAGGTATTGCAGTAGTACTTTGTCCAAATGACTGACAGACAGACATCCCTTTGATTTTGTTGTGGCAGTCTGTAGAAGAGAAACTTAGAAAACTGTGCATGTGACAGATAAGTTAAATTAATCAGTGTCATTGCAAAGTACAAAAAGCAATCAGGAGAAAGAAATAACAGTCATTATCTCTGAATCGGTCGTTAGGTAAGGGGAAAAGAACAGCAAATTGTTTTAGACAGATGTAATGGCAAAGAGAAAATCATTATTAGTTTAGAGGAGAGCAGGAACAGTTTCTTTAGACAGAAAAAGCAGATTGTAAAGTCGAGGATACAGCAGCGGGAGAAACTTTTGCATCTAAGAGAAGGCAGATGGAGACAAATGTTAACATTTTGGTTGTGATGGAGTGAGGAGGTTCCCCCAAGACATTTAGAAGCTCCCCTGGAAGGGCAATGGGAAATGAAGCCCTGCCTGCTTTAGGAAGCATTAACCCATCAAACTCATTTCTGAACTTATACCGCAAGAGAACTCTTATGGCCATTGAGTTTCTGTTAGAGATGCAACCGTCCTGACCACCAGGCACCTTCTGGGAAGTGTGTCTGCAGCGACCCTCTAACCGACACAGCTTTAACCACGGCAGCTGTGAGGAAACCCCTGCACTTCCATGGCAGCAGAGATGTCTAGATGAGGCTCCTTGGGCTCTCGAGACATCCAGGAGTTCCTGAAAACTTTTTCAGTACCAACTAGATTTGATAGGAGTGCCACCATCTTGCTAGTGCTGTACTCCACAGTTTTAGGTATTACAGAGCTTAGGGAGTCTAAGAAAGCTGAAAACAAGACAAATACAAATTTTTGGTATTGCTTGTTGGATACAAGCAAATAACCAGAGACAGACTGGCCCTTAGATTCTGAATATTTGAAAACTACGGAATTGCAGATGTAAGCCTTAATCCCACTGAGAATTCACAGTAAGACTGTCTAACCGTGACATGACCTGCTGCAAAGTAACAGATAAATTCTCTACTGTTTGAATTTATAAGAGAGAAGAATTAACTCACTTGATACTGAAACTTTTGCAAGCCTGGAAAGAACCACTTTCCCACTTTAACCAGCACCATCAAGAGCTACCTGACGACAGCCTTAGCAAAGCTAAGCAAATCAGCAATATGGTACATGAGCTGAAGACTGGAGTTGAGAAAGTAACAGAAAAGGCAAGATTTTTGATGTAGCTTTTATTTACACCAGTTACGTGGCATGAGTGCCTTCGGGGGGGGGGGAGGGCAATGTCTGTGCTTACTTGGGCTGAAGCCTTAAAGCCAACAGAGGCTCTGATCCAGCAACGCTGCACTTTGTTACAGGTACAGGAATTTTTCAGCCAAAGGATGTGACTTAGTTTATGGATTGGCAGATACATAGATGACATTATATACGTCGATATGTGTAGAGCAATATTTTATTAGCATGAAATATATGAAAGAAAAACACAAGTACAAAGACTAGAGCCATTTACAGCCTCAGATATGAGCCAGTAAGGACTTGACCTCTCCAGGGCAGCAGGGGACATGTGGGTAGACCATGACAAATACTTAATTATTGTTTTCAGTTTTATTTGTATTCACATTCTAAGTAATCCAAGTATGACTGCTGTCTGCTGCAAAGAGCTCCTTCCCAAGGCCACAATTTTATGCTGGGATAAGTTCTTCAAGACAACAGTGGCATTGCTTAGGTCAGACGCCAGTCACAAACCAATTTCAAAACTCTACTCCAAATTCTGGCAGATCATGTATAAATTATTGGATGTAATTTTTTGTTATTCCCATCTCTGTCTTCTCATTACTAGCTAGAAGTATTTCTTGTGCATTCTTATCTAAACTTCTATGTAGTTTTGGCTGAACAAATGAGGGCTGTGTGTCCGTTCTCTGAAATGGCCACACTGCCAAGGCGTCTGTTTCACTAAAAAGTGAATAATAAACTACTGCCTTACACTAGTAGATCACCTTTCAGCTTTATGAACACAGGTGGGGAAGAAAAGTTTTAAGATGATAAGCAGCTCATCACTAGAATAGGATGAACTGTTCTGCAGTGCAGCCCTGATGAGGGTGACTCTGAGAGTTACAAACAGAAAAAGTCCATCTTCCCAGTGCAGCCATCCATGGTTCTGGGTTAAAATGGCCTTAAAGTTCAGAAGTGTTCGACCTCAAAGCTTGACCTTTGTTTGCTTCATTCTGTAACTGAAGCGAGCCATCAAACTCTAAATTAGCTACGCCCTTCTGGTATATTTACCTGGTTTTATTTTTCTAAAACACCTTCGAAGGAATTACTAAGAAAGAAGGCTTTGAAGTTTTGACCTCTCTGTACTATGGACATACCACAAGGTAGAAATATAATTTTGAAAATGAAGCAAACAATGCAAATTGTTTGCAAACATTCCAATATTTTGCAGCTGTGTTTTTCTGTAAGGCACTTATTCTAAGCTTGGTTCTGTTGTGAAGCTCCTACGCTGAGAGGTGCTAACAACCTCCAGGGTTCACCAGGTTAAACAGCACTGGTGAATGCTCATGTTAGAAGCTTCCCTTCACAAAACTCATTAAAATAAATGGCTAAAAAATTTCAAGACTGATTTGTTATATTACTTCAAGAGGAAATAACAATTACTAAACAGGAGTTCCTCTACTTAAACTCAAATGGAGTTATACCGCAGTATTCTTGCATATGCTATTATATCAGACCATTTCAGGCTAGTCTAAAGGTTGTATAGGTCAAGATAAAAAGACAATGTTATTCTATGTAAGGAACTTTACATATATCTTCAGTAAGTATGTGAAAGGTCTGGAGTCGAACAGCCCAACATGGCGATGCCTCGCTCGACTTCTGCACTAGTATTTTAAAGATTTGTTGTATGTATAGTTACGAGTTGTGTTTCTTTTCCTGTTTTCAATACAGATGCAGTCAATGGGGATCATCAGCAATTCATTAAATGGAATGGCATCATCTGAAGCCGCTGGTTTATCACTTAGTAATGAAGCAAACATGATGAGTGACTCTGACTTTATTCACTGTTTCAGGAGAGACTCCAATAAAGTACAAAGCTACTTAAAAATTCTTAAATGTAGGATTATGCCAGAAAATAGTTGTTGAGTTGTAGTCTCTTGACAAGTAGTCTCCAGCATGTTGTTTATAAAGCTGAAAAAAAATAGAATTTCTAAATTATCACATTTACAGTTATTTTAATAGGAAAGAGGTTTTGAAATTCTTTGGCAGCTACTTGACACAGTTGACCTATGCAGATGAAATATTAAATAAAGCATCATGTGTGTATGTGGGTTAATGCATCAGATAAAAAGGAGTACTCTAGCAGTAGATAAATAAATGTCTGTGACAGACTATGTTATGGCTGATTCACTCCCTTTAGATACATACATTGTTGAAAGTGAAATTCAGTTTGTTAAACCTTGGTACAAATACATCTATATATTATCAATAAAGTATATTTTTATGTAAAAAAAAAAGGTGTTTCCCCTCATTTCTATATATGTACATACCTGCAGGATATTGCTTGACACTGAAGAGTGGTGTTGCTGTGGATCAGTTCATGTAACTGCAGGGCCCGTGGCAGCCTTTTATGTTCACAACATACGTTGTACTAATTTCTATGGGGTTTCACACGCGCCCCATACGATCTAGTTCCTAGCACCTGTATTCATCTTGAATGCTCCTTTATACCCGTAATGGCTTCACTGATTTCAGTGGAAACTCCTAAAGAAACAGTTTCTATATGAAAGGTGAGTCAGAATTCTGCTCCAAATACCACCGCAGTCCGAGGGCTGAGCATGGCTGATGGAGCATTTTTTTCCATGATGCATGCTAACACAGGGCTTGGGTTTTACAGTAATGATGACAAACCCTATAGTAAATACAAATCTGAAAGCTGTCAGTTATTTTACAGCAATGCCATTTTCCTAGCAGTGGGGTGGTGCTGATGGCTGTTTATAGAACAAACCATCTTTGCATTCAGATCCTAAATGAGCTGTTTGAACAGGCATTTATAATCAACACGGATTTTTCTTTAATATTCTTGACTATTTCATCCCTGAATGCTCTTTTCTGGCCTCCCCTGATCTTGATGGTTGTTGACAGTAGCTGGACCTTGGGCTGCCAAGAATGGAGAATAAAATGCTGGTGATTATTTAATAACGATACTGGATTGGGGCTCGAGAAACTCAGCAGGAAAACGTTTCAAAGAAACATTTATGCAGAACAGGGGAACAACCTTTTCAGTTACATCTCCGTAACTGCCGATATCCTTGGATATTTACTGTCTAGTAGACAGCTGAGGTACTTTCTCAGCTAGAAGCTGTGAGCGTTCACAATTCACATCTGGTCCCTGTTGTGCCAGGTATGGTAGAAATGCGAGGGGTTATATAGTGCCTGCCCTGACGACATTACAAGCTGCGACCCCTTAAGCAGCAAGATACTACAAACGCAGACCGCAAGAGCAGTACTCATGTGCAAATTTTGAAGAAATTCTGGAAACAAAACACGAAGAGAGTAAAGGAAGGCTCCTCTGGCCAAACACATGGAACCAGAGAGGGATGCCCGCTCTGCCTGCATCTGTCTGCAGCCTCAGAAGATGCAGTAGCAATTAATAGTTACGGCGTTTGTCCCGTCCCCTAGTGCAGCCGCAGCCCCAGAGGACAGCAGCATGCTGGCCTGGTGTGCCTCCTGTGCCAGCAAGGGCTTGCTGCTCTCTCGGAAACGCCGAGGCGGGGAAAGTGCGCGTTCATTAAGGAGAAAAGCGGTGTTGGGGTGTGATCCCCCTCCATCCCGGCGAAGAGCCGTCACGGCGCACAGCATGTCCGCAACAGCTCTGCTCCGCCAGCAGCGAGAGGTGACAGCCACGGGAGGGGCTGCTGGGACAAATGAGGCTGACGGAAGGACAAGGGACCCGTCCCGTCCCAACCCCTCTCCCTGGGACCCCCCGGCCAGGACTGATGCGCTGCACCCCGCATTGCCACGGGGAGGGCGCCGCGGGTGGGAGGTGGCCGTGTCCCCACGGGTGGAGATGACCATGTCCCTGCGGGTGGGAGGTGGCCGTGTTCCCACGGGTGGAGATGACCGTGTCCCCACGGGTGGGAGGTGGCTGTGTCCCTGCAGGAGGGCAGTGGCAGTGTCCCTGCAGGCCAGCGGTGGCCGTGTCACTGCTGGAGGGCGGTGGCCGTGTCCCCGTGGGTGGGTGGTGGCCATGGGCCCCGCAGGCGAGTGGTGGCCATGTCCCCACAAACGGGCGGTGGCCGTGTTCCCATGGGTGGAGATGACCATGTCCCCGCGGGTGGGAGATGACCGTGGACCCCGCAGGCGGGGCGGTGGCCATGTCCCCGTGGGCAGGAGAGGTCCATGTCCCTGCAGGCAGGGGGCTTGGTGGCTCTCAGAGAGAGTTGCAAGGTGACTCGGAAATCAGCCGTAATGGCTACTAGGAACTTCCTCAGCTGGGAAGACCCCCCCAGGGGTTGCAGCTGAGGGTCAGGTGAAAAAAATGTTGCAAATAGAGCAGATCATAAAAATAATTTTCATCTCCTCTAAAGAGTAAAACCCTGGAAACATTTTGCTGTAGAGAAACACAAGAACAGAGAAAATGAGGGAGCAGGTGCCACAGGAGCAACAACAATGCACCGAAGCATTACTTATAGTCATTTATACTCATTTGCTGTCACAAATTAGTGTCACATTTCAAGATTTGCGATTGGCTGAAGAGAGGCGTGTTGGTAAAACAAAAGCCATCCTATACTGCCGACATCTCCTCGCTTCCTCTTTTGACTGAGAAAACAACTGAGCAGCTGGCTGAAAAGGGCACGTTTTTCTCTCTGGCCACCGATGCCTCAAGCAGAAAGAAATACCAGTGGTGGGTGCTTTATACACAGGGGAATACTTCATCTCCTGCAGGATTTCTCTCCAAGACAGCAGTGACACTAGTTAGGAATATTTGAAAATGTAAAATTGTGCACTACAACCCAATGCTTTGGAGTTTAAGAATGCAGCATTTGCATCTGCAAATATTAAGAGAAACAGCTTTGCAAATTACTGGAAGATCAGAAATTCAGGATTGGCTTCCAGTTAAGTGCCGGGCTCAAGTGCAACAATCTGTAACTGTGTATGTTATAGGTAAGCCATGGTGTAATTTCAGTTTGCGGGACAACCTGCTTCCATTAACTTTCCTTGTCAGCCAAACAAATTTAAGAATTAAAAATATCTCCCTTGTTCTTCACACCTTATTCCATGAAATGTTGCAGGACAGACCCACAATACTGACATTTCTGTAAAGACCAATTCATTTTTTCAGTTAGTAGTAGTTGCTTTTCCACGTTACAGATTTCCTTGTCATAACTTTTCCATTTTTTTTTCAGGATGATGAAGGGTGATAGTGACACTCTCAGTGACTGAAAATGCATTTTGTTTCTTTCATAATGTGCTAAATGGCTTTGATAGTGTATCTTAAATTTAGACTGAATCTGATATGTGCTGATGTTTGCACGATAGATTAAGTGACAGATGTCACACGAGAGACTTGTAGTTTAACTCTTATGTAAAAGCACATGATAGCAAAGCGGGAACAAATGGAAACAGACTTCTCTGAATGATATGCATTAACGTTCACCTACCCTGCACTACATTCAAATGTCGACACGCAAAGAAAAAAATTACTTGGAAAAACTTAAGAATTCCTCAAGGGCTGGATGGTTATAAAAGGCAAGATGTCTGTGTGCTTGGGTGAATACTGGAGGATCACTGTTGAGATGTTGCCTTGTGACACCCCCATCCACCATGCCTGGCTTCACTGCTTAGAAATAACAACCAGTATCCACAGGAAACCAAGGAGTGGGAGTTGCTATTTTCTGGCAGCTAATTTAGGTGCCCACATGACGAGCATCTCAGGTCCAGGCTTACATACCTCATTTTACCTTACACAGCAGCACTCATCAGGGCACAGAACTTAAAAGCATGTTCATTGAAGACTTCTACAGTCAATGGCGATTCCGTCCACGGTGAACCTTTCCCTGCAGTGGCCTTTTGGTGTCCCCATGGTCCAAAATCAAGTCTCAAGTTAATTGGACCCTAATTTCTCTCTGGGCCTTTCTTAAAGCGCTGAATTTACAGTTAACTTGCTTGCAATTGATTTGTCTTCTCTTCTAGTCTATGAAAATCAGTAACGGTCTTGTTGGTAAGAGGGTGCTGAAGCATGTGAATGTACTTAATTTATGTCCATCTTTTGACTGTGGAACATATATTCGTCAGAGGAGCCGTGCGACTACAGTGATGGCAACTGGTATTTAAAACCCAGTACTGGTAAATCCCAGCGGATAAAACAAATCTGATGTATTACTGCAGCTCAGGAGTGACATTTGACCGTTGTACTATTGTTCTGACACTGAAGTTAGTAATGCAGTTTTGTGCCTTAAAGCAGTCCTGTTCTCCTCAGCACATCGTAACAATTAATTCCTGTTTGGCAAAGAATCAATACAAACAGGGGAAGTGTTGGAAAATTATTTTATGCTATAAATCTGGTACAACCCAAGTGTAAGTGCTGACACAGGTGTGGTCAGCAAATCCAGCTTTTAGCATTGTTATGAGGTCCATGGAGGAGCTAGCTGGCCTCTCATGTCCACAGCCTCACAGTTGTTTACACGCAGTAAAATGTGACTGTGGCTCTGCCGGATGTAGACTGGCGTAACCGGCACCCTTTGCGATACCTTTTAATAGACCAAGAGCCAGACCTAGAAGTGGAAATTGGCACCTTCTTGTTAGGTATCAGAGAAGCTCCTTTGAGTGCCTGGCCTTAAGAACAGACTTTCCAAGATCCCCATGCAGACCCATCTGGAGGATCTCCAATAGGTGGGGTGAGAAAAGCCTCTCCTGTTCCTCAGACTGCTTGGTTGTCCAGCCAGGTCCCTGTGTCAGCAGCGCAGCCTGAGGGCACAGGAGTCTGGAGCTCGGGTAACAAAGCGAGTACTGAGCCTGGGCCTTTTCTCCCTTTCTCTGTTGTATTCTGTATTCCGTTAGCGCTGATAAGTTGCCAGACTAAACAGAGAGGTGCCCAGCGAGTGAGTATAAGTATCTGCATTGTTAATAGCCTCTGAAGAGTTGGGTTTTTTAATTGCAGTTTGGAATTTGAGGTACCTGAACTCTGCCCAGCCCCAGGATCCCAACAAATGTCTTTCATAATATTCTACAGCCTGGATCTATAGTCTCAAAATGCCACACATAGGAAATACCTCAGACAGATACTCTACAACCATGCTGCAAGGACACCCACCAGGTCATACATTGGAAGTCAAAGTGATATGAGGGTGGCAGAGCACTGGGACAGGCTGCCCAGACAGGTTGTGGAGTCTCCTTCTCTGGAGATATTCAAAACCCATCTGTACATGTTCCTGTTCAACCTGCTGTAGGTGACCCTGCTCTGGCAGGGGGGGTGGACTAGATGATCTCTGAAGGTCCCTTCCAACCCTGACCATTCTGTGATTCTGTGCTACGTTGCTGGTTTTCACTGTGAGATGCCGTGGGTATCTATCATGTCACTCTGTGATACCAGATGCATTCTATGCCTTACACCCCTGCAATGTGCCTGTCATGAAGCACTTCAAACACCTGCTGGGTACTTTGCGCATAATTTATGCTTTGTTCTTTTATAACTAGTGTGCATACATTATTTGAAGAAAACCAATACTTACTACTCGATCCTTCACACAGAAAAGACTGGCACTGTAAGTGTATCATATTTTTGTATTCATACTGAATGCTGTTTGTCATTTACCAAGTGTCCTGGTTTGAGGTAAAACAGCCACAACAGCGAGTACCACTGCTACTAAAACTCCATCAATTTTGTTCAGTAACTTTGCTTCTTAGCTGGGCCTCTCCTAACTACTGAAATTAACAGCATATTGTGCAGACAATGTTCGCTCTCTCACAGTGATAAGACCAATGTTTACAGCTGATGTCCAGACATGGCATGCAGGGAGGCTCTGGCTTACACTTATTGCTGTAACACCCAAGGCCAACCAACTTGGATACTTGCCCCGCTGGAGGGTCGGAAGCGGAAGGACGCAGTGGGGTCCCACCTGCAGGGAGGAGCGGACAGGACAGGTGACCCAAAACTGACCAACAGCGTATTCCATCCCATCTGCATCATGCTCAGTATAAAAGCTGAGGGACCAAAGGGTCAGCCCTCTTCCTTCAATGGCCGACGTCTGAGGAGGACTCTGTCTGTTCGTCTGCCTTTGGACCCGATCCTGAATCCAGATCCGGAATCCAGTTCCCATCCATCACTGAGTCCAGCCTGGGACTGCCCCAGTGCCAGCCGGTGTCGTGATTGTCATCCTGGGAGCTTGATACGGTTTTGTATATATTTCATTATTTCCTTCTATGTTATTATTAGTATTTCATTAAAGTAGTTTAGTTTCTTCTAAACTCATAACTCTCTTTCTCCCTCCTCTGCCTCTCTCTTTGAAGAGGGGTCGAGGGGAGCATCTGTCGGTCCCATCTGGGGTCCCCTATGTCCCCAGTGGCCGATTTGGCCTAAACCACGACAGATTAATTGGCACCCAACGTGGGGCACGAGCAGTGCTTGACCAGAGCTGTGATAAATTGCCTGAATAGTTTGAATTCCATCTTGTTCTGAGATTAGAGCAGACACCTTACAGCATGTCGTTCTTAAATGAAATGTTGTATCGTACCTTTAAAGAGCTTGGTTTGCACTTGATTGACTCAACTCTGTTTAACCTGCCAAATGTATTGCAAAGTTTATTTATCCTTTGTGTTTTTATGCGAAGGTTTAAATGTGCGGTTTTGGTGTGGTTCGCAATTCAGGTGTATAACATGATTAGTTGGGTAACGGCTCTGCCTGCATATCTCGGGCATCGCGTGATGGATTCTGTTACTAATTACACTTTCGGTTTTACCTTGGGAAAGTTTACTTTGCCCTTGGATAATTATACTAATGTGACACCATTAGAGCCGGGGCATGGAAATCTTCCGGGCTGTGACGATAAGGATTGTTACTTTCTTAAGATCGTGATTTTGCTGTCGGTTTTCCTGCATGTGTTGCAGGGGTGGTTTCTTGTGAATCATTGGTGCAGGGGTGGCTATAGGGTAACGTGCGCTGCCGCCACTCAGACCGCAGCAGCCGCTCCGCGACGTGCAGCGGCGCAACCCACGGACCCCCCCGGCCCGGCACCAGCCGCCCCCCCCACCGCAACACCACCACCATCAGCCGCCCCCCCCACCGCAACACCACCACCATCAGCCGCCCCCCCCACCGCAACACCACCGGCCACTCCGCCGCTCGTCCCGGCACAAGCGCCTCCGCCCCCGCCTGCAGCGGCACCACCACCGCCGTCAGCCGCCCCCCACACTGCAACACCACCGGCGCCTCCGCCGCCTGTCCCGGCACAAGCGACTCCAGCCACGACAGCGAGTACCGCTGCTACTCAAACTCCATCAAACCCGGTACCAGTTGCCCCACTAATCACGAAGCACAAGAAGAAGTCAGCTCGTTCCCCTGTCGCTTGCAACAAGGACCAGCTCCAGCCAGATAGCTTGAGAAAGAGTTCTGATGGAGATCCAGGAAAGGGCCCCTCTAGAGTAGACCCAGGAGAGGGTCCTTCAAGACCGGACAAAGGAAAAAGACCTTTTAAAACAGATAAAGGAGAGAGTCCTTCTCAGGCACCCTCATCACAGGAAGACTCAGATGTAGAGGTAATTCTTAAATCCTTCTCTATGCAGGATTTGAGAAATATTAGGAAGGACTTTAGTCGTCATGAAGGTGAAACACTCATCTCCTGGTTGCTCCGATGCTGGGATAGTGGGGCTGATACCATAGACGTAGATGGCGGAGAAGCTAGGCAGTTGGGAAACCTGGCCAGGGATGGAGATATCGATAAAGGGATTGCGAGAAAGACAAGCACTCTCAGTCTCTGGAGGCGACTGATGTCAGCCATAAAGCGCAGGTATCCCTTTAAGGATGATATTGAATGCCGTCCAAGTAAATGGACCAACATGGAAAAAGGTATTAAGTACCTGAGAGAATTGGCTGTGCGAGAGGTGATTTATAGTGACAGGCAAGTGACTGTAGATCCTGATGAGATGCCATGCAAACGATCCATGCTAAAGAAGTTTGTACAAAGTGCACCACCAACATATTCCCACACATTGTCAACAATGGTCTGGGGAGCATCCGATACCGACACACCAACTGTAAATGAAGTGGTTAACAAGGTACGACAGTATGAAGACAGTCTCTCTCATCCCTTCTCTGTGGCAGCCGTGGAAAAGCTGACTGTGGCCACTGAGAAAATGACTGAGACAATTGAGCAAATGACCAAGAAAATAGCTGAGCACACCGATAAACTGTTTGACACATTATCCAAGGTGGAGGAAAAATCCCATTCTTCCCCTGCACAGACCCATGTTGCAGCTGCTGAGAAAAACCACCCTCCGACTCAAGACCAATCGAACCCGTTCCGAGATTTCCTGTGTCTGTGCCTCTGCAACTATGGAGAGGACATGAGGAAGTGGGACGGAGAACCTGTCTCAGCCCTACAGGCACGGGTGCTTGAGTTGCTAAGTAAAGCAGACAGAAGAAAGAATTCTTACAGGAGGAAGGCTGCTCCGACCTACGGTAGGCGATCCTACAGTCCAGGTAGGAACTCATCTGCTAATCGTAGGCGCTATGGTCATTAGAGGTGCCCTGCCTCCAGCCAGGAGGAGGAGAGGGACAACCGAATTTATTGGACTGTGTGGATTCGATGGCCTGGCACATTAGAGCCACAAAAGTATAAAGCCCTGGTGGACACTGGTGCACAGTGTACCCTATTGCCATCGAATCATAAAGGGGCAGAAACTGTCACTATTTCTGGAGTGACAGGCGGATCTCAAGAACTGACTGTATTAGAGGCCGAAGTGAGCCTAACTGGGAATCAATGGGAGAAACACCCCATTGTTACTGGTCCAGATGCTCCGTGCATCCTTGGCATAGACTATCTCAAGAGAGGGTATTTTAAAGACCCCAAAGGGTATCGGTGGGCTTTTGGTATAGCAGCTGTAGAGACTGAGGATGTTACACAGCTGTCAACCTTACCCGGTCTTTCAGATGACCCCTCTGTTGTGGGACTGCTGAGGGTTAAAGATCAGCAGGTGCCAATTGCTACTGCCACGGTGCATCAACAACAGTATCGCACCAACCGAGACTCCCTAATTCCCATCCATAACCTGATTCGACGGCTGGAGAGCCAAGGAGTGATCAGCAAAACTCGCTCACCCTTTAACAGCCCTATATGGCCAGTGCGAAAGTCTGATGGGGACTGGAGACTGACAGTAGACTACCGCGGCCTGAATGAAGTCACACCACCGAGTGCTGCTGTGCCAGACATGTTAGAGCTTCAGTATGAGCTGGAGTCAAAGGCAGCCAAATGGTATGCCACAATTGACATCGCTAATGCCTTTTTCTCTATTCCTTTAGCAGCAGAGTGCAGGCCACAGTTTGCTTTCACCTGGAGGGGTGTCCAGTACACCTGGAATCGACTGCCCCAGGGGTGGAAACACAGCCCTACTGTTTGCCATGGACTGATCCAGACCACACTGGAGAAGGGTGGAGCTCCAGAACACCTACAATACATCGATGACATCATTGTGTGGGGTAACACAGCAGAAGAAGTTTTCAAGAAAGGTAGGAAAATCATTAAGATTCTTCTGAAAGCAGGTTTCGCTATAAAAAGAGGTAAGGTCAAGGGACCTGCACAAGAGATCCAGTTTTTGGGAATTAAGTGGCAAGATGGACGTCGCCAAATCCCAACAGACGTGATTAACAAAATAACATCTACGTCCCCACCTACTAACAAAAAGGAAACACAAGCCTTTTTAGGTGTTGTGGGTTTCTGGAGAATGCATATTCCAGGTTATAGCCAGATTGTAAAACCTCTCTACGAAGTGACTCGAAAGAAAAATGAGTTTATGTGGGGCCCTGCGCAACAACAAGCCTTTGAGCAAATTAAACAAGAGATTGCGCATGCAGTAGCCCTTGGACCAGTCCGAGCTGGACGGGACATTAGAAATGTGCTCTACACCGCAGCCGGGGATAATGGCCCTACCTGGAGCCTTTGGCAGAAAGCACCAGGGGAGACTCGAGGTCGACCCCTGGGATTCTGGAGTCGAGGGTATAAAGGCTCCGAGGCCAACTATACTCCAACTGAGAAAGAAATTTTGGCAGCATATGAAGGAGTTCGAGCTGCTTCAGAAGTAATTGGGACTGAGGCACAGCTCCTCCTGGCGCCCCGATTACCAGTACTGGGCTGGATGTTCAAGGGTAAAGTTCCTTCTACTCATCATGCCACCGATGCTACCTGGAGTAAATGGGTTGCCTTAATCACACAGCGAGCTCGAATAGGAAACCCAAATCGTCCAGGAATTGTAGAAGTGATCACAAATTGGCCCGAAGGCAAAGACTTTGGGATGCCACCAGAGGAGGTGGTAACACGTGCTGAGGAAGCTCCACCATATAATGAACTCTCAGATAATGAGAAACAGCATGCTCTGTTCACTGATGGATCTTGTCGTATTGTAGGAAAGCATCGAAGGTGGAAAGCTGCTGTGTGGAGTCCTACACGACGAGTCGCAGAAGCTGCTGAAGGAGAAGGTGAATCGAGTCAGTTTGCAGAGGTAAAAGCCATCCAGCTGGCGTTAGATGTTGCTGAACGAGAAAAGTGGCCAATACTCTATCTCTATACCGACTCATGGATGGTGGCAAATGCTCTGTGGGGGTGGTTAAAGCAGTGGCAGCAGAGCAACTGGCAGCGCAGAGGTAAACCCATCTGGGCGGCTGAACTGTGGCAAGACATTGCTGCCCGGCTAGGGAACCTAGCTGTAAAGGTACGTCATGTAGATGCCCACGTACCCATGAGTTGGGCCACCGAGGAACATCGAAACAATCAGCAAGTGGATCAGGCTGCTAAAATTTTCCAGACAGACTTGGACTGGGAACACAAAGGTGAACTATTCTTAGCTCGGTGGGCCCATGACACTTCAGGTCATCAAGGAAGGGATGCAACCTATAAATGGGCCCGTGACCGAGGGGTGGATTTAACCACGGACGCTATTGCGCAGGTTATCCACGACTGTGAAACATGCGCCGAAATCAAGCAAGCTAAACGGTTAAAACCTTTGTGGTATGGAGGACGATGGCTGAAATATAAATATGGGGAGGCTTGGCAAATTGGCTACATCACACTCCCTCAAACTCGCCAGGGTAAGCGCTATGTGCTTACAATGGTGGAAGCAAGCACCGGATGGTTGGAAACCTATGCCGTGCCCCATGCCACTGCCCGGAATACCATCCTGGGCCTTGAAAAGCAAGTCTTGTGGCGACATGGCACTCCAGAAAGAATTGAGTCAGACAATGGGACTCATTTTAAAAACAATCTTATAAGTAATTGGGCAAAAGAACATGGCATTGAATGGATATATCATATCCCCTATCATGCACCAGCTTCTGGGAAGATTGAGCGATATAATGGACTGTTAAAAACCACCCTAAAAGCAATAGGGGGTGGAACCTTTAAAAATTGGGACAAACATTTAGAGCAAGCTACCTGGTTAGTTAACACCCGGGGATCCATCAATCGAGCCGGTCCTGCTCAATCAGACCTTTTACATACAGTAGAAGGGGACAAAGTCCCTGTGGTGCATGAAAGGAATATCTTAGGGAAAACTGTTTGGGTTTCTTCTGCTTCAGGCAAAAGCAAACCCATTCGTGGGGCTGTTTTTGCTCAAGGACCTGGATGTACTTGGTGGGTGATGCTGAAGAATGGAGAACCTCGATGTGTACCCCAGGGGAATTTAACCCTTGGTGAGAATACTCGATACTGAGCTGCATGATGCTGATCACTACATAATACTAACAGTGTTCAATAAGTGTTTTTCAGGATAACACAGTGGTAATGAAACCTGAGCTAGCTTCATCAAGTGGCGTCCAGCAAGCTCAAGATGAACATGCTACCCACGGGCACAAACCACAATGAATTTCGTACCATCTTTCCTGCCCTGAGATGAGATCCTGCAATCATGAACTAAACGGACTTAAACATTTGTATATATAGGTAAACCATAGATGAGTGACCTGCATGTATCCATATATATATATCTCTGTGTGTATAGATTTGATAGATAAAAGCAATAGTAATCTGAGCAAAATGCAAATGGTATGGAATAAGGGGTGGAATGTCCTGGTTTGAGGTAAAACAGGATCAATTTTGTTCAGTAACTTCGCTTCTTAGCTGGGCCTCTTCTAACTACTAAAATTAACAGCATATTGTGCAGACAATGTTCGCTTTCTCAGAGTGGTAAGACCTATGTCTATAGTTGATGTCCAGGCATGGCATGCAGGGAGGCTCTTGCTTATACTTATTGCTGTAACACCCAAGGCCAACCAACTTGGATACTTGCCCCGTTGGAGGGTCGGAAGCAGAAGGACGCAGTGGGGTCGCACTTGCGGGGATGAGCGGACAGGACAGGTGACCCAAAACTGACCAACAGCGTATTCCATCCCATCTGCATCACGCTCAGTATAAAAGCTGAGGGACCAAAGGGTCAGCCCTCTTCCTTCAATGGCTGACATCTGAGGAGGACTCCGTCTGTTCGTCTGCCTTTGGACCCGATCCTGAATCCAGATCCGGAATCCAGTTCCCATCCGTCACTGAGTCCAGCCTGGGACTGCCCCAGTGCCAGCCGGTGTCGTGATTGTCATCCTGGGAGCTTGATACGGTTTTGTATATATTTCATTATTTCCTTTTATGTTATTATTAATATTTCATTAAAGTAGCTTAGTTTCTTCTAAACTCATAACTCTCTTTCTCCTTCCTCTGCCTCTCTCTTTGAAGAGGGGTCGAGGGGAGCATCTGTCGGTCCCATCTGGGGTCCCCTGTGTCCCCAGTGGCCGATCTGGCCTAAACCACAACACCAAGTTTTCACAGCATGGACTGAAGGGAAGCATCTCCTTTAAATAGCTTAAAAGGAGAAGAATCAAGATTGTATGTGTCATGGACCTACATTCATTTTGACTAACTGAATCAGACTATTTTAGGCATAATCCAAAATTCACATGTATACTTTTAGGGTTTTTAAGAAAGCTTGATCAGCATTTTCAAGTGAAGAATATTCTATCTGGCATATTGAGACTTTATTCTAGCTGTGGAATAAGAATATTGGTAGGAGGTGTTAAGAGATTTGGAGGGCCATGAAAAGGTGTAAGTTTTAATAGGCTACACTGAAATCAGAACTTGCTCAATTTAAAACACGTATAACATTGTAACTGTGAAACCAATTCTGTGTGAGCCTTGCTTGATCTTTGCCTCAGTGAGACATGCTTCAGATGTATTCTGGTTAGCACATCAGCTCAGAGTTTTGACAGCAGTTCACATTCGGTGCTTGTAATACCATCAACTGAAAGAGCTTCCCAGGGAGCACTCTGAATCCCATCTCCTCTCTCCAGAAATGTTGCTTCTAACACTGGTGCTTGACTGATCTGCAGTAAAAGAATATGAGCAGCTGTGAAGACTCCCTTTCTCTAAAAGGTGAGATGGAAAACCCCAGTCATGCCCACCATACACTGATTTCCTCCAAAATGGGAAGCACTGATGAACACCCCCCCACACACACATACCTCCACTTCATCATTTGATGGTAATTTGGAAATACCTGCGTGCCTTTCACTGTAGGCAGACACTAGCAAATGCCATTTCAGAAGAATCTGGGCCACCAACACTTGCTGGTCCTTCAAGGAGGAGTTAGTCAAACAGGGCAGGACTGCGACTTCAACAGGACAATTGGACAGTAAATCCATCCCCACACGTACGCAATCTGTCTGCTCATCCCTAAAGGTTTTAGGCACAATATGAGTTGGTTCTGGGATTTCAATTGCAGGATAGGACTAAACTTCTCACGTTACTGAATAGCATGTAACACATGGCATACGAAACGCGTGCAAGTGCCTTCTGAGGGCAGGTATCTAGGCAGCTTACGCTAATGAGGGTTTGTAACCACAGGAAGAGATGATTTCTTAATTTTTCTGTAATTTCTTTTTTCTTTAAAACAAGCGTAGGAAATCACATGCAAAGAATGACATATACTGCAAGGCTAGGACTGCACAGCTGACCACTTAGACAGCAAGACACGCACAAGGCGGGATACAAAACTATCCTGATCACGCATTAAGTTTACAATACAAGCTTTATCACTGCAATCTCAAGTTTTTTAGCTGCAAATGGACCTAAACTTCACCTCCCAGATAATACAATGTAACAAGAGGAATAGTAGATCATCCACCAAAAGGTAAAACGTTAAAAAATAATTGTAGGGCTTTTTGAAAGATGTACAATACAGTTCAAAAAGCTGTGGAGCTCAAGGCAAGAATAATTAGAAACATTCATGTCATGCATGATGAGGAAAGCCAGACTAGATTATCATAATCATCTCTTTTGACTATAAAACATATGAATCTGCCAAAAATTAAATTGTCCCTATAAAACCATGTTCTCCAAAAGATTTTGCCTATAACATAAAATACCTTTAGTCTTTCTTCTCAACAAACGCATTTATAAATACATGAAAAAGAAAAGAAAAGTTCTGCTCCCATTTTGAGCTATAAAGCCTTCCAAATAAACAGAAAATGATACTTAAATTCAGAGTGATTTCCTTGAAGTGGATGAAGCAAGCAAATAATTTTAAGTAAAGCAGTTTTAATAATATTATTTCAGGCTACTTGTATTACACAGAATACTGTCCTGTCTTTGATACATACATATGCTAATGTATACTTATTGGCATCAATTTAAATAGGAGTAAGTCAGGAATAAGGCTACTATGGTATGCCATCTCCTGAAATACTTCTCTGAGATAGATGTAGTGGCAGTTTTTCCAATTATAGTTCTGTTGCTTAGAGCATTTGGGCTACAATTCTGCATATCACCATTACAGTTTCGAAATATAGAAGAGATTACAAGAGATTGTACTAACAGATTGATGAAAGCCACTGAAATTCAGAGTTAAGAATGCTGGAAGGTTCATCCACAGGAGAAAAGACAGGAGTCAGAGAATTGTGTTTCCCAGCAGGCATTCAAATCAAAGTGATTTAAACATGGAGAATTTTATAGGGTTGGTTGGTTGTCTTTTAGTACTGAATACTTTATCAGCTGACCTGTGACCACACTATTTAAAACTAACTGAATATTGATAGGTGAGGATAGATGGAGAAAACATACTAAAAATGCTTATGTTTGTCTAATATGAACCTATTGTGTCATTCAATGAATTTCAAAAAGAACCCAAAGCAACTTTCTATCTTGAGGGACATAGGGTTATTCTTATCTCGTGCACAAGAGAAATTAATTGCAATGAGAGACTGCAATGAGAGATAGAAGTGATTCTCTATCAGTGCGTTTTTAATTAATATCGTATACAGCGCAGATGTATAAATCAGAGCACAACTTCACCTTCCTGCTCTTCACTTCATTTTACTTACCATCAGTTCCTATTTCACTTTTAAGGTCAGTACAAGACTGGAAAAGACACAAGAAAAGACTGAGTATTGAAGAATACTTCTTAAATCATTAGTTGTTTGTCATTTTAATGGTGTTAGACTTTAGCAAATTTATGAGGCATAAACTAGTTAGCTTTACAATGTCCAAATATTGTTAGTCTTAGAAGACTGCTCATTTGATGCCTGTGCTCTCCACTCAATTTACAAACTACCCCTCCTTCCTTAGGCTGATGATGTAACTGCCTTATTTGCAGTGTCTTGGTCAGGATACAAATACAGTGGGCTCTGCGATGAATTTGCTCTTGGAGGTGGTTGTGTACTAGTCAGTTTTTCAGAATTTCCTGGAGAATTCTCCCCCCACCTTGGACTTGCCTGCTCCTGAGACACTTCCCACACAGATGGGCATGGGGAGGTAAAATTCATGGTGGATCGTGAGAGGTAGTTCTCCTGAAGACCTTCTTCTTGGAGGCACCTGTTTGAAAGCACTTCTTTTTCTTTGGAGTTTCGCCATTTCATCCTTCGATTCTGAAACCAAATTTTCACCTGTTTGCAAGTTAACGAGAGTTTATTATCATTCTTTTCTTTAAACAACTTTGCCCTAACAAAGTTTTTTTCTTTCCCTTAGTTTCATGTTCCTTCCTTATTCAATATCATAGCAGATCCAGTGAAGCTGACTGACTGACATTCGCTGAGGATTTTCCCATCGTTATTTACTACAGCAGGGCCAAATACTCTACTTTACTTTCACCACCTCAAACAGGTGATTATTTGACTTAGACTCAGAAAAGCACAGGCTAGTGGCTAGGGATAGAACAATTTCCTATAGCAACATCCTTTTAGACAGAAAAGGATTCTCAGAGTAAATTGGCATTGTCATTAACAAAACTAAATGATATTACTGGCACTGTGAAGCCTTCTATTTAAAAGATGCTCTAAGAGCTATGACTGTCCCTTTCACAAGCACAGCTAAAACCAGCGTGGCCATATAGCTTCAAAATGTGTGTTATGACATATGACAAAGTAGTGAGGATTGGAAGACATTTTGTCTGCCTGACTACAGTTTTCCAGGAACTGCCTAGAACTCACGTGCTTTGGAGATAAAATCCATTTTTAAAAAACTTCGAGTTGTAAAGCTTGATCACAAGTGTTCAACGGCATTTATGAAATGCTGAGGAAAGTTTGGGGAAATATACATCTAGGAACTGGTTTTACATAAAGAGAAGAAATGGGGAAGGATCACTCAAATTATTTAGACTGTGTTCTGTTTTCCCGTAAATATTTGCATTTAGTTCTGGTATTCCCATACTTAATATGACGACAAAGGGGCTATCTTTCAAAGGTTTAAGAATCATTGCGTTAGATAGCAGGTACCATTCCTCCAGCACAACTGCTCAGAAAAGCAACTGCTCTTCCTTTCATGAGGAGGAAAAAAAGAAGACATAGATATAATGCCTTCTTTCATTTTATGGTTCATCATTATCATGAAATTATTTTCCTGCAGCAGTAGTTGTTATCTATGTGTCGTTCCATCATTTTTAACTCCCCTGGGCTCTCTTGAATATCAGTAACACAGAGGAAAAACTCAAGGAAATAACTGTAGTATTAGGAATATTGGGAAGTTTTTAGGTAGCACACTGGTGAGTGCAGTTGCACATTTTGATTGAAATAGTTTGTCCTGCAAAGATTACAGCTCTGTTCGTCACACTGAGAAGCATCACACACTGCTTCTTTTTTGTCTATAGTTGCAGTACTTGCAATGGAGTCAGAGTCATCCAGGTTGCAAGGAAACACTACAGACCACAAGATCTAACCTCCTGCGCAAAGCAGAGCCAACTGCAAAGTTAGATCAAATTGTTGAGGGCCTTGTCAAGTTCTGAAAATCCTCAAGATAAAGAAGATGAGAGCTTGCATTGACATTCCCAGGCTTTCCTGCCCCCCCCAGATAGTTTCTGCCATACATATCTTAAGCACTTTCACTCCTGCTGCATGCAAAGAAATAAAATTGAACTTTCAGTCTCTCTCTCTTTCAGCTGTACTCTAGAGATCTACGTCTACTCCAGCACCTTCAGAATCCCACCTGCCAGCGGCTATCATGTTCATTTTCTACTGTTACATACCCTCACAAACATTTTTTCCAGTTTCTTTCAGGTTTTGTGCTCTTCAAGCCAGGCACTTTTCCTTTGTTTTTATCTGCAGCTAGGTCAGGCCCCTGAGATTCCAGATTGGGCTACTGCTGCTCAGCACCACCAGTAATGTACTCCTTCAGTCAGAACAGCTCACTGGAGGTATCAGACCCTCAGCTAAACTCTGAAGTCCTGCAGTACGCCAACTCAGACTCATGTGAAAAATCCTGTGAAATGTGAATGGGTAAGTAAAGTGGGAGCATTTTAGAAGGTCACCCTGCACAATTTTTCCTTCCACAGTTTCTCCCAGCTCCAAGGATCTCTTTCCTTGTGCAGCTAAGTTTCCTTCTGTAGGGATGGCTGCCTGTCTCTTGGGGCAGAACGGTTTCAGAGCAAGTGCTGTTGATTGCATTGTCACTAGCTGTTCATCTGTGAGCGAAAAGAGAGCTCAGAGGAGTGCAGGAGGGCTCTATGTTCTGCTGTTTTCTGCCTGGATCACTGTTTATCAGGCAGTGGGATGGAGCACAGTTCCCTATGCGAAAGCTCCGGAGGGGACTTTGTCAGGCAGCAAAATGGAAGTTGGAAATGAAATGCAGAGGTGATGTTTCTCCCACTTTGTGTGAAAATGGAGCGATCAAATTTTGAATGTACACCTTCAGGAAATAAACTAGGAACCCGTTTAAGCATTCCTTGGTTAAAACTGCCATTGATTTACTGAGGTCTTTGCTCAGTGAAGGAGCTCAGGGCTGCCCCTGTGCTGTTCAATTTTCCTCCTTCAAAGCCTTTTTAAAGATTTTTCCTCAAAAAGACAGAAAGTCACAGATGTTCTGTCATTCCTTACCTGAGACTCCTTTAGACCCAGGTTAATGGCCAGTTTCTTCCTGTCTGTTTTACTGATATACTTCTGCTTCTGAAACATTTTCTCCAAAGCTTTCCTCTGGTCTTCAGAAAAGACAGCTCTTCTTAATATACCTCTCCGGGCTTTGGAGTTAGACTCCTGGGTCAGAAGAGGCAGGACACTTTCCTCTCCTAGTGGAAATGGATGAGAGTTTCACATAAGATCTAACACATATCAGAGAAATATTAAGTGCTGTTCATTATAATGCTAGCAGACTACTGTCCCACTTTTGATTTGTTGGTGTTATAAGTGTGTCGTAATGCTTCAGTCATGTTCATTAAGGACTAAATCCTCACTTGGATCTAGAGGTGTTGTCAGTGGTCAAAAGTCTCCCCTTGACATGATAAAAAGTAAATCAGATGAGTTCATAGAGGAACAGTAACACAGAGCCCATGCTACTGTAAAATTCAAGTATAGTCAGGGAGAAACTTCTTCACTTTCCTTTGCACATTATCACCACCGAATAAAGTGCAGTATGTTTTCCTAGGAGTTTATTTTCTCCTTGAGTGAAACGTAGAACCAGATAAAAGTGGTCTGTAATACTGATTCAAAGAAACTAAATAGGCTTTCTTTAGTTTTGTTTACTAACGAAAGGCTTTCAGAGTGAACTATGTCTCAGAAAATCCCTGGCCATTCACTTACTTATTCTGGAAACCACAGCCATTTCTTTATTACAGGATTTGAGGAGTACTTGAACTTACTCTTTTCAACCCGGTTTCTAATCCTTTGACATCTCATAGCAAGTCCTGGGAGGGCAGTTTTCAATGAATCCAATCACATCCCCTTGATCCATGCCTAGAGGGAACCCTACCCTGGAAAAAAGCCTCAAAATTGGGGAGACAGAGCTGCAGTGGAGAAATAGAAGTGTTCGCGCTGTCCCTTCATTGGCCACATAAAGAGCACAGAAAACTCAAATCCAGATAAATCTCTCGCCTTCCTCACACCCAATAAAGCCTAAAGCCATAGCGCTTTCCCATGGTCCCTCTTCCCTACAAGGATGTGGTGTATGGGGAGCCGTCCCTGGTGACGCTTGGTACGCCTCCAGCACTCCCAGCTTCCCCAAATGCTCGCCCAGGGAGCAGTACCAGAGGCCAATTGAATAGGGCCTGTCATCGAGCACTGGATGCGATAATTGCACAGGGCAGTTGCAAGCAACCAGGAAAGAGCTGCACTTTGACTCAGAAACCTGTGCCATGGCTATATAGCCACTGACACCAACAATCTTACTGTACAAGGGAAGCCGTGAAGGTCACTTTAGTTTGTATTGTGTGCAATTCAGACTCTAAAGGTGCAAGCTGTCCTCCTGTTGTCCACCTTCCCACATACATGGGCCAAGATTGCCGTCGCAGTTCATAGGTACAGCAGCTGCAAAGATGTGCTGCTGTACAACTTCTATCAAGGATCTGATCGTTTTCATATCGAAACCAATGGCAAATTCCCAGTGTAAAGCAGATAGTCTAAAAGATTGCACATTTTTTTGTGAAGAAGTCTATCTATTGTAGTCAGCTGTAACGGGGCAGGGGGGATTAAACACATTTATTCAACGGATAAAGTGCTCTCAAAAACACTAACATCCAGGTGCAGCTTTCA
The DNA here is from genome assembly GCA_017639485.1 of Pluvialis apricaria. Lineage (NCBI taxonomy): Eukaryota > Metazoa > Chordata > Aves > Charadriiformes > Charadriidae > Pluvialis > Pluvialis apricaria. Next base: position 188,207,189 of record CM030007.1, on the reverse strand, counting down.
CACACTGTTCCCTGGGACTGCACCACATTTCAACTTCTGTGTATTTTACATATATACACATGGGTATGTGTATCTTTAAACACCCACAGAGAAACAAACACACTTACACTGAGGATATTGTAGAACTGTGTATGTATAATGCTGAGAAACTAAAGCGTATACCTGTATGTCTTGCAAAGTTGACTAAATACTTTTGTGGTGCATGTGTCACTAGCTTGATATTACATACTTTACCCCTGTATCCTGCCTCCACCTGTGACCAGTAGAGGAAGAATATTAGATGCTCAGCAAGTGTATAATGATCCTTCCCTAAAATACACTGCCACTGTCAAACATAACTGACTTAGGGACCATTGCATTCTGCTAGACGTGGCTTTCCTGAATTTTTCTACACCTTAAGAACCCATCTTTACATTTGTCCCCCATAACAGCCTGTGGCAAAAAAGTAATTATGATTTTAAATGTTATAATATATAAGAGTCTAAATTTATACAGATGTATTTTAATTTTGAAAATCGTATTTGAGATCAGATACAAAAAACGTAACCTACTGGTTACTGTCCTGATATTTACGACACAGAGAGACACAGTCAGACTCCATCCAAACCAAAATAAACTATCTGCAGAACAAAAGTCAAAATGCCATGATGAAGGTTTCTGCAAAGGGCAAGCTGGGTTCATATTTCTCTGAGGAGTGCATAGCACCCTCACGACCCCCACCCCAAGCTCCCATCCTGCCCATGAAGCTGGGGTCACACACTGGCCCTTCTTCCTCAAGCATGTTTTCTCTCCTTCTTGCTCAAATTTGGTGAATTTAGGTACCTTTTTCCAGGTAGCCTCCAAGTAGTTTCTGATGAATCATCAGCCATCCTCAAGTTTACCGGAAGGTACAGCCTGAGAGCGGAGGAGCTGGCACTTTCCCTCATCCCCACCGCAGGACGAGAGACACCAGCGAGGGAAGAGGCGTAACAGGGCTGGTCCTTGCCTCCCAGCCTTCGTGCCACAATGGAGTTGTCAGCCAAGGACAGAGAATGCCAGATTATGTGACCCTTTAAAATTTGTCTTGCCTGACTGGTTGTTAACAGTCAATCAGCAAAGAAACAACCTCCTGCCAGAGCCCCGAGGTGCCAATTAATTCCCATACAGGCAGTATGCAGGGTACAGCTTAACACCTGTATTAGACTAATTTAATAGTGAAGAATCTACACACTCTAAGGCACAGTATGTGACTATTTTAAAAGCCTAAATAAACAAAATTTAATGATGAGCAGAATGCTCACAAGCATTAGCAAACAGCTACTGGGTCAAAAAAATTGAAACTCATGTTTAGGATAACGAAGAGTCACCCCCAATTGACTAGCCTGGAGAATTTTTTTTAAGAATGCCCCATATTCTAAAGTACGTTCCAACTGTTCACACAGAAACTAAATTTCAGTTTGTGGGTTAAAGGATTTTTCAGTACAGAGGAATAGGCAGTCGTTCATACATTACAACAATTCCATCAAAATGAAATAAGTCAGTTTGCAGCCTGTTGCCCTGAATGTGCATCAAAAGGTTTGGCGTTCTGCTGACATAAATGTGCATCTGTTACCAACTATTTCCTGTGTTGCTAGTTTGATTTTTGTTTTGCTTTGGGGTTTTTTTAAGTCTTTCCTTTGTATCCTAATATATAGTGATAAATGTCCTCTTAATCTGTGGAACAATCTTCATTTGCCTTCATGGCAGAGACCACCTTGAAGGAGCAAGTAAAAGCTTTAGTCATGGTTTCCATTTTTTCATTTGAATTCAATACATTCTAGTTAAATGGACAATTAATAGGTCACTTCCAAAATAGTAGTGTATCAGTCCTGGTTAATAAACAATCCCCGCAGTTGATAATGGGCCTATGTATTCAGCAAGTCCCTGTATACACTCAGCTCATCCACTAAATCCCTTTTCAGGTAGACAGGGTTATATGGGAAGATGAGCTAGAATGAGTCTATAAAAGTCAGTTTCATTCACTGCTTTATTTTTCAGTCAAGTGCTTTAAATGGTGTCCAGAAAATCTCTTGGAATGTGAGACAGGAGAAAAGACTGGCACATAGAGTATTGCTTTATGGCCATACAAAAGGGCAACTGACCCTTGCCCAGGCCTTTTCAATGTGAAATGGTTCCTAAAGTTCATCTGCACAGTGAAAAATTGTGGTGAGGTCGCGTGTGGATGAGTAAAGTGAAAGTGGTGATTGGTCATGGTGCTGTCAGGCATTGTGGGAGAGCCGGGGCCATGTAAAACGCTCTGTGGGAAAGTGTCAGCCCCCTAAAGAGGTGCTCAGAAACTTGCAGCTCATTAAACTGCCAGCATTTGCTGCCTCACTTGTCAAGAATCATTCAACTTAGCAACTGCCCTTCTGAAACATTCATAAAACACATGCACATAGTCAGGAAGCTTTCGAATGCAACTGTGATAAAAAAAAGTATATGCTAGAGCATACATAAACTGCAATTTTCATTTAGACTTGCAAGGCGATTTGTGCTTTTTTTCCATTTTGAAGGACTAGGAAATGCCTCTTCTGTTTGTATTCCTGAGCCATAAACGTGTAAAGTCATGAATATCCATTCTTTCACTATAGCATGCAAACTTCACAACCAAGGTTAAATTTAGATTTGGATTAAATGTAGGTGTGTTCCAGGTCTTAATCCTGAGTGTATGGTGCATACTGACCAAAATTCTCTTCAACTTACTTTTTCAATTTTTTACATTATAATTAAAAAAGAAAAATAAATTAAACGTGCATGCATTTGACTGCTACAAAAAGAATGACTGTTTTATTTAAATGATGTTAGGGCTTCCTGGATCATAATTTATCCCTAACAGACATGAAAACGCAGCAACCATCTTAAGATCTTTCAGCTCTTTTCTCTTCTTATTTGCAAACGTTTATTGACACAGATTTTTAAAAGAGTTACTGATTTTAAAGAATCTTTTCTAGCACACTGAAAACAAGGAGTTTTCCTAGGTTAGTTCTGTCTGGGTGTCTCAATGCCATTAGAAACCTCTCACAATTGCTCAGTGTACTTAAGTTTGATAAATCTTTGGAAAGCCTCTGAATGGGATTGCTGTGATTTTACTAAGGAATTAGCTGCTGCCATTGCATCACCAATTAGTTTTCCAGAACACATTAAATCCTGCTGCTTTGGTTTACAGAATAACTCAAGCATTACTGATGAAGCATAAAAACTTACTTGGAAAAGCAGTGGGGGATGCAGGGTGCTGACAGGACCCACCGCAGCATGCTGAGTAGAATGGCGGGGCTCGGAGAAAAAAGTGTTTGGAAAGAGCTGCAAAGAAAGCATAGATCTAATTGATTATCCATTGAGCTTAGGTGATATTCATAACAACAGTCCTCCAAAAAGTCAGTGTGTAAAGTCCTGCCCCACAAGTTCTTTTTCCGTTTTTCAAGATGGTAATATTTTTAAGGCAAACAATAATAAACCAAGTAATTGCTTTTTAATTTAGCAAGATTATTTTACATGTGTAGCTTAAATACAATATGCAAAAATCTCAATATATTTATTGTAAGAATGAAACTCTGCAGATTTGAAATTTACTTTTGTACCTGCTATAATTATGGGATTTTTTTTCCTAAGTATTGGGATTGAACATATTTAAATAATATATTGTTGAAAAATGAGTACAATGCATCTGAAAAAGTTATTTAACATAACTCTAGTAAGCATGATATCCTACAAAAAAGGAATCTAAAACTGAATCCTGTCTTTTCTGATTCTACTCCAATGGTGTTATTAGTCCCCAAACCAATAAGGTCTTCAATAAATAAGAAACCTTTACGAATAAACTCTATAAAATGCAATGAGATGATCCAGCTGAGCTCTACAGGCACAAACTACAGGGCCTGATTCTGCTATCCTGATGGTAAACTCGTTCTTGCTGGAAAAGTGCTCTAAATTTAAATAAACCACTTGCTGAAGAAAGCTCTGCTTAACACAATAAAAAATTGCAAAACCATCCCACAGAATTAGGTAATATTTTGTAAAATTTCTACATGAATTTTTGAATCAATTAATCAAAAGTCTCCGTTATGTCTGAAAAGTGCTTCCAAATCTTGGAAAGGTCTTTGTTATCTAATAATCCCTTAATTTTTTTTTTCTATAAAGCTCATGGTCTTTTCCGTTAATCCTAATTACCTTTTAATTTCTGCTTGTACTGGTCAACCAGGAAACTTGGAATATTTTTTTTCTTTTGAAAATAGATATATCATGCTTGCTAGAAGTGTACACTTGTAAAATGTGATCAGCATCAAAACATTTATATCACTTTCTTGGGTTTTTTTAGGCAGAAAATAAATAGCTCTAAACTTTGTACTATAGTTTTTCTAAATTTCTATAAATAACCTTATTAATTAAAAAAAATAACTGCATAGTTCGACAAAAAATTAAGGACTAAATAATCAGGAAGAAAGATAGCTAAGTAAATAAATGTATCTAAGCCACATTCTTAATTTTAAAAGATTTTTCTACTGGAATTAAAACAAAGGATCATACAAAATTAGGTTCCTGAGTACATATTAGGGCATCTTAATAACTTTTCTGATGTTCAAATCTGCTGATCTCCCAAAGCAACAAACTATTGCTGTAGAAGCCTAACTGAACATTTTGAAAATATTTACCTCTATTTTTTGTCATTTCATACAAGTTTAGTTGAAAATTTCTTCAACTGTAATTGCAAATTGATAAGCATTTCATTACTACAGCTTTTCATCAACACTTTACTGTTTCTAATGAAATACAAATATACTCCAAGAGGAACTAGTTGCCTATTTTGAGGTGTATGCTTGCAAAACATTTTCAAAAAGGAATGGTTTACATCAGGCATTAGCATTCTAAAGCTTCTTTTTCACATGAGACCATCAAATATGGACCTGAGTCCTAAGGAGCTTAAAACGGTCAAGAATGTGCAGCTAAATTTTACCTGTCTTACACATCCAAGGGGCTTCAATGCAACTGGTGGGATGTATCAGTTGGAAAGGATTTGACTGTAACTGAAGAAGCACAAGAGATGGAGAAGGGAAACTCCTGCCACGTAATATCAGCCATTCCTCCTGAACACAAGACCTTGTTCTTGATTTTATCTACTGCTAACGTTTTATCTGCTGCAGTTTCCAAACTCTCAGGTGAAGAGCTTTTCCTCCCTTCCTTGGGAGCCACGTTCCTCGTGCCATTATCAAGTTCCCCTTATAGTCATCCACTTCTAAACATACAACTTAGTATAGAGAAGGTACTACACTCAATTTTTTTTGCTTCCTTTTCACACATCTCAAATATTCCTTGACTGCTATAATGCCCTATTCTCCCCAGTCATTGCTTGAGCACCTTATTCATGCCATACGATTTTTGTCAGACGTGTTGGCCTGTCCTTGATATTCCCTGTTATAGTTTCTTAACTCCCTCCAGTCCCTTGCTCTTTTTTGATACTGTGATGCTTATAATGATATGTGATACAGCCAGGAGATATCTGGATAAATCAGACTGAATAAGCTATTGCTTCAGATAGACAGCATGCTCCTGCAAACAAAGATACAGGAATAGGAAAGGATAGGTTTTCTCCATTCGCTAAATCTCTCAACAAGTAAGCTGCAAGCATAAAGGTCAGGAGATGGATCAGGATCAAAACTTGAGACATTTTGCTTAAGGAAACCCCAAATAAGCCACATATTTCCGTGGATGTTGCTGGCAATGACTTAGTGCACTAGCACAGCACCATGATCAAAAAGTAGAGATCTTGGCACTAATTCTGCTCAAGTCCCAAGTGGTTTGTGAGACCGCTGCTCACGATTGATTTATTCTAGATCCTGTGGAATTAAAAAATGGCATTATGTCTCCCTCAACCTATAGCCAACGCATATGCCTGGTTTATAAACTTCTTTGATGTGCTCCAACTACACTGATGCACAAGTGAATTCTACGTCAGGTATAACAAACTACATCTTCAGGTCCTACCTGCTGTACTCAAACCAACGTGCAGCAGTTACAGTTATATCACTAAAAAATCTGGCATAATACAGAGATACTGAACTGTACATTAGGAGCCTTACGTAGAAAAAAATGTTAATGTTTCAACCTAACACATATGAGTATATCTTTTATCTTTGATGGAAAGGGCAGAGAATACTCATTGCATTAAATGGCTTCCGTTGCCTGCATGAAACTGCATTTACAGAATAAAAATTGCTCAGAGAAAAATATATTTAATGTACCTATATTTCAGAATTATATTCAGAATTATACTGTGATTGTACCTGTAGCAATGACACAATACCTATCGGTGCTGAGAACAACATACAGAAAGCATTGCCTATGTTTTCATTTTCTGGTCACATATATCATGGCCACTCTACCAATATTTGTTGGTCTAACGATCTGAAGCAAACACTGTTTGCTATTCACATAAGGCTGAAAATTGCTGAAATGTCAGAATATTAGTTCTATATTTATTGGCCAGAATTAAGTACGCTGTAATTAAAAAGCAGCTGTTGCTTCCAGCCATGTGGAGTACACATTAACCATGGACCAAATCCTGGTGATTCCTATACAAGATACCTAATTCTTTTTCTGCTTAGCATTCCCATTTCATAAAACCAGAGCCTGTGTGGAACTAAGCATTTCACAAGAGTGAGACTTTACAGGTTTAGCTTCACAGATGCATGAAAATGAAATATCAGAGTAGGGTATAAGTGCCTTTTGGCACTCCAAAAACTGTACTATATGCTTTAAAATAAAATTTATCAGGTCATAAATATGAAAGTGTGAAATATGTAAAATGAAATAAATACTTTATTTCTATTTTTTCACAAGAGATAAATTCTTTTGACACTATTGCTGCATGCAAAATTTTAGTAATAATGCTCATTTACATTCAGCTTTGTGAATTCAAAGCATTTTACAAACAGACAACAAAATGATACTAAACACGCAAATGGACCTCAAGATCATCCAGTGCTAAAACTCAGGTATTCGGTTCAGATACCGCTATTTTAAAATATACTGCCAGCTCTGAAGATATTCTAAATTCAAAAGCCCTCCCATACTAAAGAGTCATGCCAACAGTGGGACTAGTAGTTTTTCCTCTAGCTATCCACCATTTTGTGTGTAAGGTTCCTAAGTACAATTCAATTCAAATGGAAATGTAATTTAAAAACAGTGTTCGAGAACACCATTCATTTTTCCTAATCCTAGTGTTGTGAAATGACTTGGGAAATAGCATAGGCCATTAGCCAGCAGGAAAGGGGCAAAGAAAAAATGGCTACTGAGGAAGAGCGAACCAATGGCAAACTTCTGGTATTACCCATACAGGGATCTTTTGCTGCACGTGCTGTTAGTTTGTTGGGGTTCTTTTACAGCTAACTTATAAAAATGTAGTATAATCCTGTGAAGAGAGCTGAAACACCTCTGAAGAGTGATTGTGAGAGCTGCCTAGAGCCAGCTAACAAGAAACAGTAAGCACAGGAACAGACAGACCTCAAGCTGCATAAACACAGCTCTTAAATTCTCCAAGTATTGCTAAGTTCACATGAACTCCTTTCCACAGCTGATGCCCAGGCTGCAGCCCTGGCAGGCAAATTAAAAATATTATCACTAAAACGATCCCATTTCATCTGAGAAGCTTGGATGGTTTTGGGCCCATGAACTGGGCAGAAGTAAACTATCCCTGGCAGTTACTGTGTTTAGAGTGCAATGCTCCAGCAGCAGTTGTGCACCCCCAAAGCATTGCCCCCAGCTGAAGAGGAGCCCCTGGCCAAGAGAAGGAAGCAACAGCTGCGGCCATATCCCAGCAAAGGCAGTCACCACCACATGGACCTGGCAAAACTTACTGCAAGAGCTCGTGGTACAGCATCCCTCAGAGCTGGCTTTCCCGCACTCCCAAATTCACTGTCTATTCGCCTCCCATTCATTCCTCTGTAAAACATGACTGCCTGAATGCTCAAATAAAGTCAAGCCAAAAGGGCAGACTAGAGCAGCATACGCAGATCAGTTTTAAAATGTTGGCAAATGTTTACAGAAAGGGTTTTGAAGTTCTAAATATATATTTTGAAATCCTACACAAAAAGCAGATGCAAGAAGTGGGCTTGCATTTTTATGTTCAGTCTCAGTGGGGCTTTCAAAAATTAGCACAGTAGTCACACCAAAAAAGGGCCTGAAATGTGCCAACAGCATAACTGTCGTTTCCTTACATCTATAGCAATGTAGTGGCTGACAGAGTCGCTCTGCAGATTAGCTGAGATCACATGAATCACTGTCAATTTTCAGAGGCATCATTCACATTCCTTATTATTATGGCATGATTTGCTGTATGTGTATGATTGGGTTTTCTCCACCTGAGGAAATATGGGTGCCTCAGGCCGGTGACAACAAACGGCCAGATTTCACCTCTGTGACAACTCAAAGTAACAACCAAACCCAACACCATTTGCCAGAGACTTCATAGGTCTCCTGGTGTCAGCAGTAAGGGTGACTTCTACCATCTCCATGCCTTGTACACAGCCTTACTATTGAGAAGAAAGATGGGAATCTGGAAAGCTGTGGATTTACCAGCTTTGTCTCTGGCTTTGTCCTTCTCCTGAAATAGATGCCCATGAGCTAGTGTGCCCCAGCACATTCTGCTTACCAGTTCTTGTCAAAAGGGGCATTACTGTCACTTCTCTGTCTAAAAGCTCAGTGTGTTGTCTAACCTCCTTGTCTGGGCCTCCTGTACAGTCAGTAAGAAGCCGTAAGTAGCTCTATATAATGATTCATCACCTTAAAACAGACATCTAAGAAGGTAAATTGTGTTACCCTCTGGAGGCGCCTCTCTGTATTGACTATGGATTAGACAAGATATTTAGACAATTAGATTAGACAAGACACCTGTTTTTCAATAAACAGCTGAATTACTATGACATTCTTCTTATCCTTCTTAGGTAACATCAAAAGAATACAACCCCCTGTACAGCCATAAAGACTGTAAAAAAGATAAAATTCAGCCATAAATGCACTAAAGTTATTTACTTTGATTTTCAACATATTACAATTTGTGCAGAAATAATGTCTTCAAGCAACGCAAAATTAGGGTCATATGCTGCAAGAGGACATTTCACTGGCTCTTGATTGTTGAAGCCCTAATTCATAATCTTACCATAGGCAAAAATGCACCATTTATTCCAGTGGTATGCACTGATTAGCTAAAATTTCCTACCTAGACCAGTCTTTACTTGTTGCAGTACTGCCAGCTCCAACTAGACAAAAGTCCCAAGACTGCCTAAACATTGTTAAAATGAAAAAATAATGAACAGTGGATTTATTTTTTTTTTTAAACGGGGAGGGAGGGTTAGTCTTTTTACATTTGTACAAGGAAATACTTTTTCAAGTTAAAATCTGAGATATTCACAGTCACAAGATTCCAGGGTAACACCAAATTGTCCAAGATTCATGCAGAAGGGTAAAACCCTTAACATACATACAAAACACCTCAACAGAATTACATGGTATAACTTCAGAAAAGGGCAGCCTCTCAAGGGAAACTCTCATGAGCTTTTCAGCACAAAGCAAAGGCCACTTATCCTCCAACATGATGACTCACCTCAAATGAACACAGCCCAGGTTACAGAAAATACTTAGGTGCCTAACTTTATAAGGATCAGGGTCTACAGATATGACATTTGAAACAGCCTCCTACTGCTTTATATACCTGCTCTTGTTTTCATTTTGGAAAAAATTACCTTCCCAATTCCACTACGGTTCATGTGTGACCACAAAAGTACCATTTAGAAAAATTAAAGAGTTATTTTTCCAGAGCTGCGTTATACAAGAATGCATAACACCTTTGGTAGGCAATGGAGGCAGAGAACTTGCCTTCCAAAATTCGGGGGAATTTTTTAATGAAAAAAAAAAAAAAAAAAAAAATCACAGTACAATGAAACCTGAAATCTGCACTGAAGTAGTGAACTTGCCTGATGAGATTAATCCTTACCACATTCATGTGTTTTCTAAACACATGAAGAATATACTACAAGGTTTCAGAAGACCAGCTCATTCTGCAATACAAAATACATTTTACAGAAGTTAATTTGCTAACTGAAGGCAGGCATGACTGATTCCATGGTTTCCCCTCGCTGAATCGCTTTTCTATAAACCCCACCGCTTGTCTTCCCAGGGCGGCTTTGAGATCTTCCGGCAGTGCTTAAATCTTACTAAGGACCAAACTCGGGATCCTGTTCCTTTCTCAGAGACGGCACAGCAAGAGTCGCCAGAGGCAAGAGCACTGCCCAGCCAATGCTCATATTCCCTGCTGATCCCAGACTGCCAGACTGGTGGCTGGGTCGGAGTGTAGCTGGCACCAGTCTGGCTCTGGCGACCTTACAATGAGAACACAGATTTGTCCTTTAAAAGCCATTTTGCAGCCACTCAATGTATGCTAGGCACCCCAAATTGATTCTACTAAAGGGTTCACAAAGCAGGAAATGACGCTGCACCAGGGAGAAATCAGTTTGTGATTTCTAGTACTTACAGAAACTTCTCTGTCTCCAAAGACAAACTTTTAAATCAATGCAGGAACCTCAATGCTCCTGGCAACCAGGACATAAGAAAAGATGCCAAATAGATCTCCCCACCCTAAAGAAACTATCTATCCCCAGAAAACACCAACAAAACAGGAAGATCTTGGGACTTTAGTCGACAACTTGTTGCCTGAGTGAGGGTAGCACACTCCAGAGGCTAGTGCAAGCCTAGAGGGAGCTGAGATACAACGCTCAGCTCTTTCCTGCCTTTTATTTTACTGGAAGCTATGTGTTGTTTCAGGACACACTCTACCTGACAGTTGGTTTGAAATCAATAATTAATAAGCATTTATTCACTAAGAGGGGATCCAAAATGAAAGGAAAAGACCCACATAGTTTCAGTAATTCCAGTATCTCCTGGTTGTCATAAACAGAAGAGATTCTACTAAAAATGGGAAATAAAGTATATTGATTAAAATAAGTGTTGCAGGACAGAATTACTGTCATCACCTGAGGGGGAAAAACTGACACTGGTCCAAAGAGTCAGCCTGCAGAGGAAGACTTGGGTTTATTTCCCTGCAATGCTATCAGTTTTCTATATTACCTTAGGCAAGTCACCTCATTTCTCTTTGCTTTATTTGTTTCATTGTGCTTTTTAGTTTCCTTTCTCTGTTAATATATCAAAATGCCAAGATTAAAGCAGAAAGCCAGATTCTTTCCATGTATGACCATATTTATGGTCATACCAGTACTGACCATATTCAGGCTGTAAAGCGCTTACTGTCATCCTTCTCCAGGGAAAATTACTTGAGAAGAACAGAGATTTATGGAAAATTATTTCAGGTGCATTTCTCATGGAGGTCACTCTGACCTAGTGTCAGCCAATACTCTTGGAAACCAAGTCATGAGGAAAGATGTGGAACGAACCTTTTTCAAGCACATGTGCTGCAACAGACTGCGTCTGAGCATCCTGTGAATAGTTTTCCAGTGTCAGAAAATGCTGAGGAAAACTGTCAAATCTTCTAATTTATCCAGAAGGTAATGATAGCATGGGAATTCAAGGAGAGGGACTGAATCCCAGATTAGCAAACAGAAATTGAGGACTTCCTCCACACTTAAGAGCCCATTAGTTTGCTCAGAACTTTTATCTGGAGCTTCCCTCATCCTTTAAGAGGCAGTGCAAGCAGAAGCTGTAATATGTTTCACTGGGAAATGCTGCTTTACAACAGTGCATTTTTTAAAGTTTTTAGCCAGGAAGAACACAATCTGGGGCATCCAGTGCTGAAAAAGCAGAACCAGCACGGCTTTACCTACTCAGGGCTACAAATTCACACTGTATGCAAAGTTCTTACAAAGCAGAAGGCAGCATTATGCATATATTTTATCAAGGCAAAAGGTCTTGAAAGAGAATAATCAGGCCCATAGCACACAGGTGAGGAGAAATTCAGTTCAGCTAGACAGAAACACAGAGCTCACCATGCCCGCTGGAGCCAGTGGGCCCAGTTCAGTGTCCCATCACCCTCACTGGGGCTTCAGAGCAAGGTGCCAGAAAGCCTGTGGCAATCCCAAACTGGTGTAAACTGGCATACCCTTGCAGCAGGCAAGTGAGTTTATCATCTAGCAATAACACTCCTCCTGCTTCTCCTTCTTAAATTTTATGTAATATGACGCTTGTTCACACCTTTGTACTCTTAAGTCAAAATAAACTAAATTAATTTTAAAACCCTACGATTTAATTACATTTCATTTTTAAAAATCAGTGTAACGATGGAAAGTGATTTTAATCTTCTACAGACAACATATTTCTTTCAAGCCCGCTCATTAGATGGTGTATCTTATGGCATGATACTTTGAGAGTACTTTTCCAGTTTTTCATTTAGGATAATTTTGGAGGAGAACTCAAAATATGTATGCAGATGAGCACTTTAAATGGTCAAATTAAATCCTTTGAAATCTGTAAATTACGGAAACTTGCTGATAAAACTCTGCTGTTGAGGAGTTATGAAGAGAAAGCTACCATGACCAGACGTCACAAATGAAGAGTGCCATCCCACCCGGGTCTCCTTTGCAGCCATGGATAAGAGTTTTCCAGTTTACAGAAAGAACACAGGATTTTCGTTGTTTGGCACTTTTATGGAGTGTTAAAAGGCACCCTGAAATGGAGTGCTTTCTTCATGTCTTTCCTTGATAGGTGCTGTGAATACATGTTGTTTTTGGAACTGTAAAAAGGTTCAGCTCATTTAGTTCAGTCCCTGGTGTGATTTTATATTCCTTCCTTTCTGAGAACTTTTGGTGACCTCACCAGAATTTGGGACTACATGAGCAATACAGATTATGGACTCCAAAAAATCCGATATTTTTCAATTCTCTTTTCTATAGCTTTTTTTTTTTTAATATTTTAAAAATCCTGGATTATGCGCCAAGCTAGTTTGTTAGAGCACTTCTAGTCCCTGCATGATCTATAAAGCACTTGCTAGTTCAGAAAGATGAAAAAAAAATTTTGCTTTATCATGTTTAATCATCTTATTAAAGACTTAGACTAAGATTTTCCAAAATGCTATGTGATTTGTGGGGTCCAAATAGGAGAGTTTATTCCTCCAAAAACTCACAAAAATCAGTAAATTAAAAAACCCTACCTAGTATTAATTCCTTAGTTAAAATACCTTCATTGCTACCTGAAAGCTAAAATTCTTACTCTAACAAAACACGTTTTTTGCTCTATCACCATGTAAGCAAGGCACCCCACCCGTACTCACAAATGCAAGTGTCCAGTCTTGAACAGTTCCCCAGCATACGCCTACACTAGAAAGAGGAGACTCCTTAGAAACAACAAAATGTGTCTCAGCAGGGCAGTTCCAATCTAATTTACATTTATGAAAGTTCAGACACTTAAGAGCCCTCATTACTTTAAGGCACGTAATTCAGATGAGAATCAATAGATCCCTATTAGAATATATACACCTTTGTTGTACATCTACATTCGCAGGAGACACTTTTTCGGAGTGCATAATGCATGAGGAAACCTAGTATTTCTCACTGCTCAAATGTAAGAGCCTGGTGCTTTTGCCCAAAGCTCCCTCTGAAATCCCTGGAAGCTATGGGATCAGAAGAAATGTAGGATCGAATGCCAAATCACTAGGCAGACCTGCAACACGCTGCTAAACTCATGAGTACCGCTGTAGGCCAACCAAAGAAAGAACTAATCCTGGAAGCAAGCATTTGAAAAAGTCGGCATTCAGGAACTTCTGTAATACTTAGAAAAAGTTTACCTGTAATGATGAGTGCTGGGGCATCTGCTATCTCCGCTTTTACATGCGCTCTGTACACATAAATGTAGCATTTTCTTTAGAGCTTTTTGGAGGTGAGAAGAATATGCACCTAATTCCAGAAAGATTATATTTGTCCTATTTCCCGGCCTGGCCTATAGTTAGTTAAAATAAACATGTTTAAATAACTGATATGCTTAAGATAACACTCGATGCAGCTGAGGTCTCGATTATTCAGAAATGTTAATGCCCGCTTCTTTGACTCTCTCCTTTCTGCCTTTAAAGTACATCATGCTAAAGGGTCAAAAACTGGTTTGGATTTTGCAGAACAGTTTCTAGGATTTAACTGGAGTAAAATTATGGTTGAAAAGAAAACAACTGTTATTAATTCTGGTTCTAAAACGAGCCTTTTGGCTTCATACCTTAAAGCCTTGCTTCAATAAATATGATTGTCTTATTTTCAGTGCGTTTAAAACTGCACGACTCGCATGTAAAAATCCTGAAGACTGCACACAAGGCTGAAATAAATTGGTATATTGTAACAGAAAGGCAAAATACAACACACATGGCGAGTCTAATACCGAACTTTAGGAACTAACTTCGAATTCAACTTCAATCAGTTCCACGGCTGACAGAAGTGCGCATTCCAAAGGAAAAAAAAAAAAAAAAATCCACACTTTAAAACGTTGCCCATGCCCAGGCAAAAGATAATTATACGAAAACAGGCGCATCCCAGAAGCAAAACGGCTTTTGCGGGACCGTTTGTTTCCCACGGCAGCGACCCGCGGCACGGCGGGCCCGTCCCGGGGAAGATGGGGCCTTTCCCGCCTCCCCCCCTCACCTCAGGGCGGGCGGCCGGAGAGCGGCCCAGCACGCACCAGGGACACCGGCAGACTCACCTCCTAATGAAGGCTTTTACCTCAACGCCGGACCCAACTGCTCACTACAGACCTTTTACACAGCTTTAAAGATTTATTTTTAATTTTTGGTTTTTGCGCCAATTTTCTTTTTGGTCGGAGGAGCCCAAGCCCTTCACCCCTTAGCCGTCCGCCAGGGACGGAGCGCTTGGGGAGGGAGGAGGCTGCTGCCTCCCGAGCTATCGCTACCCAGGGGGACGGGACCGCTCCTCTTTTCTCCCAAAACTAGGAATTTCAGACCTTCCCGGAGCGCCCGTTCGCGGTAACGCTCTTTCGCCGTCCCTTCAGGCTGCGCCGTGACAGAACTGCGACCAAGGGCAGTTAAAAGCACTCCTCCCTACCGGCACAAGGCTTTGCCGCACTCACTACACCCGCAGGTGCGCCGGCCCGCCCGGTTTAAACCCCATTTTAAAGCCGCCGATCCGCCTCACCCTCACCACCGGCCCCCCTTGCCCGCGCCTCGGGGTCCCGTCGCCAGCGGCAGGGCGAGACCCTCCGCCGGAGCCCCGCCGCGGGGAAGGCGCCCGGCGGCACAGCCCCCAGCGGGGCACGGCCTCCCGCCGCCTCCGGGCTCGTCGGGGCTGAAGGGAACAGCCACCCCTCTCCCTGCCGAGCCCTACGCGACGCCCCGTCTCCCCGGCGGCGGGACGCGGGACGGGGCCGGCGCTCACCTGTGGCTGCCGGCGGGAAGACGCCGCCGCCTCTCTCTGCCGCCGGAGCCCGCGCTGGCAGGCGGCCGCTGTCCGCCGCGGAGGGGTTAAGCACTTGAAAAGCCCATCTTGTCGGGTAGGGACCCCCTGAGGGGCTGATTTGTTCCGCCGCGGGGCACAGCTTGAGGGGGACGGGGCTGGCGGGGAGGGGACGGAGCTGGGCAGGGCTCGGCGGCGCCCCGGCCCGCAGCAAGTTCTCGATGAGGAAACTTTTGCCCAGGTTGCCGAAGCCCGGCGCCGCCGGCAGGTTGAGGAGAGCCGAGGAGCCCACCAGGTCCCAGTACAGGGCGCTGGGCAGCATAGCGAGGGCTTTTAACCCCCCTCGCCCGGCCCGGCCCAGCCCAGCCCGGCCGCCGCGGCCCCTCACTGGGCTGGGACGGGGCGCCGGGCTATGGGGCCGGGCGGGCTTTGCGGGGCGCCTCCCCGAGGGCTGAGGGGAAGGGAGCGGAGAGCTCGGCGGGGCTTTCCGTGGAGACGCGGCGCGCCTCTTCGCCGGGCTGGAAGGTGTGTCCAAGCGCATTCATTATGTCAGCCGGGGACGGGGAGTGATGGACGCGGCCAACAATGCCGCCTTGCCCGGCAGCCCCCCGGGGGAAGAGGGGGGGTAGGGCGGGGGAGCCGAGCGGCCCCGGCCGCGTCCTGGCGCTGGGGTGGTTGTCCCGTGTTACCCGCCCGACCCCCACCTCGGGCCCGCCGCCATGTCGGGAGGCCGGGGGCGCCCCGGGGCGCCCCCGGCCTCCCGACATGGCGGCGGGCCCGCACCTCCCGCTGCGGGGCTGCACCTGTGTGGAGGGGAAGGGAAAGGCCTCCGGCCTCCGGCCCGGCGGGGAGGCGGCTGCGGTGCTGGCCGCGGAGAGATCATGCCGACCTAATGATCCCATGAGGTAATAGGAAGATAGTCATTAGCTCAGTCCCTCTGGGCATTTTTATCTGGCCTTTTTTTTTTTTTTTTTCTTTCGTTACCCCCCCTACCCCCCCCAACCCTCCACCCCCCCCCCGCTAGATTTTCAACATTTGTCTCAATAAATCTGATTAAGATCAGCGTGGCGCTGTTAATCATGTTTTCCTCGAGACGTGGGACGATGCTTTCTGTTGGCATAAACATCCTTTGGCAGGGCTGGCTCTGACTCTTTCTACTTCCTTGCACGTATTCTTATTTATTTTCTTACAAACCATGTAATGTGGCAAAGATGTCTCATTTTCCAGTTTAAACACACATGCAGAAAGTTAAACTTGGATACCATTCTCAAAGACCTGAAAGCATCTCTCTAGTTTACTGAGAAATCCTTTTATTTGAAAGCAGCTGTTCACCAGGCTCGTCTAGGGGATATCCCCTGCAAAATCCTCTGGAGCAGGTGTGTCCCTTATTTTTGTATAGCAGTAGGAGCATAACCCCTTGGACATCAGCGTAGTTCATAGCTAAAACCAGTTGGCGCAGTGGAATCAGCCGTGTCCTCAGACAGCACACAGGAAGGATGGTTTAACTGCTGCAGTACTAAGTAATACCTTGGGAGATGTGAATTAAGGGCTTGGACGTCCCAAGCTTTCCTTCATGTCCTTGGGTAGATTGGCCCTGCAGAGTCTGGGCACTTACTCCGTTGGCACCAAGATGTTTTTACCTGCGGTGAACCTAGGAGTTGATAAGGATGCTTCCCACCAGGGGCCCGCATAGTCTGACTTTTCTGCCTTCAGCGGTGGCTGTAAGTATGAGGAAGAATAAGACCGCAATGAGCGTATCTGATAGTTTTGGCCTGATACACTCCCATCCTCTAAGTGTTCTCAGCTTAAGCACTTGTGTTTACAGATCTGAAGGCCTTTGTCTTTGTAAATTCAAGATACTAATGCAAGTATTTTACCTGTGAGCATTTTGAGATGGGAGTTGTCTCTTGCCATGGAAAAGGACAGAATTTAGCCTTGTGGATCCCAGAGTGCATCTGAAGGTAATATGCATCATTGTAATATTAAGATGCGGAAATATGAGTCTTCCCAGGAGGGCACCTGCCTTTGAGCATTGCAAGTAGCTGCCTTTCCAATTACTCCTCATAAATTTATTCACACTTAAGGATTTATTCTGTCTTTCCTTTCACTGACCAAGTTCTCACAGAGTTCCCAAGGGCCTGAGATACTGAAAACCATAATTCAACACTTCGTAAAGTGCAGTTAGTCCATCCAGCTGTGCTGCGTGAATAAAAGGTATTCACCAAGGAAAAGATGGTTGTCAAAGACAGTAGCCTTCAAAGACAGACTGGGGGTTTGGTTTCCTCCAAAGCTATTTCTCATGCCAAAGTGTTACTGTGGTAATCTCAGTTGTGTAGTTCAGTAAAGTATGATTAGCAAGTTGCACGTTTCTGTGAAATATAAGCCCAACACATACAGCATTTAACAATTTGCTGTGCTCCATGGAAGGGAGTGATCAGTTGCCACATGATTGGTTAACAACTCATGTCAGGTTTCATCTGTAGTTCCAGAGTTCAACCCATTCATTGCAATGTGTGTTAAGCAGTTCCCTTCCTCTCTCCCACTTTGATCTATCAGTGGCTTCTCGTTTGTATTCTGGCTCCACTCATAGCTATACCAACAAAGAACTGTGAACCAGATCAGAGAACACATCCAGGTTTTAAAGAAGATAGTCTGGAAATACTATTTTTCAAGAGATTCCCGGTGCAGACCTAAAACCAGTAGTATAAGTTTAAATAAGGGTGATAGGGTAGAGTAGAATAGCTGAATGAACTCATTAAACCAGAGCAGCCTCTGAGCATGTTGTCTTTGGGACACATATCCGTACCCCTGCTGAGCAGTAGCTAGGAAATTCTGTTTATCCTCTGGGCACGTGATAATCAGGTCAAACCCAAGAGGTGTTACCTGTCAGAAGCTGGAGAGCACAATACAAGAAAGTATAGGTTCCTCATTCAGATCTGGAGTATGAACTGATTTGAGTGTAAAAACTAATGGCATTCCTAAACCCAGATCCTTTCTGGTGAATGGAGCCTGGAAATGTGTGACAAATGGGTCCATAGCCAAGAACCTGGAAAGTCATTGCATGTGTATTACCTGGATACATACAGTAAGTAGAGATGGTATTCACATGGTGAATAGCTCTTAGTTCTTTTCAGTTGGTTCTGCAAAATTGGAAGGTACTTACTCTGTATTTGGATTTTGCCAGTTTATTAATTTACTTTTACCTTAGCCAGAATAAAGAAGGTTTGCCTTAACTGGATATCTTGGCTTGCATCGGGTGATTGGAAAATATGAAGGTGCACTTCTTGGGTTGCAGAGCCTGAAAAATGGGGTACGTGGAACATACACAAAATGCTCAGGACTGTTATGCCTTCCCCACTGGGAGTCCTGGGTACAGTCTTACTGCCAAGGCAGACAGTTAATTTAACATACCAAGTGCAAGATCTGTGCAACTAAATCAGAGTCTCCCTAATGATCCCTCTTCTACATCAGCTCTGCCCTTTTTCAGCTGGCATTTCCCTCCTTGAGCTGGGGGATCTCTCCCTTGCAGCTCCTTCCCTGTAGCAATTCACTTTAAGCTGAATCCTCCCGTTAGTTCAAACTTTTCTTACAAACCTTCCCATTGCTTAATGGGAAGCATGGATATTAGCCGTCAGATGCTCCTCTTAACTTTCTTTCCTTCCTCACTAACTTGTTGACGTTTTACTTACTTTCTTCTAAAGCTGCCAAATACATGGCTAGTCATAAGCTGCAGCAGTCAACCACAAAATCCAAATAACAGAAACAATTCTTTATTCATTTCCTTATTTTACACCCTACCAGATTCAATCAGCATCTACATTATTTGCCAGATTTACATACATGTAATTTTTGTGCAAGCCCTTTTGGACAAGGAGAACCTCACTGGATAAGACAGCTGTTTAAGGATTAAGCAGCTAAGGTTTAGGTCTGCACTCCAGTAAATTACTCCAGTGTATACAAAGCATAATGGGGAAGCTCATGGAGGCTGCTTTATTTTACTGCATAGGCTATGTTGGAAACCGGTAGCACAGGTATCTCAGGAGAAGATGTATTTTCCAGGACTTTGGGACAGCAGCAGCTGAAAAGCCTTGTAATTCAAAAGAAGCATGTAAATGGGGGAAAAGTCCTACCTAGCCCAGGGCAAATTCACACTGGGCTGTTTCTTACTGCGAGTTTTCCCAGAGGCATCTCTGATCAGCATGGATAAAATGCCTAAAATTGATTTAAGAAGACAAATTAGTCATTTAAATGCTCTTTACATTCTATTAAAATCAGATACACAAAAACTTCAGTACACCTGGCATTTCTGGGTGTGAAGACCTCGCGTGTTGTGAGCTGTCTGCCTCCATGCTTCCAAACAATGTTCCTCCTTGGCAGCCTGAGGTGCTCAAACTGTGTTACTGCCATTTTATTCCATATAGCCAAGAATGAGGATCTTGATACAGAAACAGACGCACGCTTGCAGTAGACAGAGATGAGGTAATTGAATACAGGTCTTTTCTAATGCTCTCTTTGCTTAGGCGCGCTAAAGGCAGCTCTACCAGTCATAATTTTGCTGGATTCTGTGTATGACACTTTAGAGACATCTATTTGAACTCACTTATTAATTATTTCAAACTTTGCTTTTGCAGCAAAAATAATGCCATACTCTCTACTTTTCTGCCCGTAAGCTTTGGACTGACATTCTAGCCAAAGGAATAATGCATGAGTCCTACCAAAGTGAACATGCGCTTCTTGAGATTGATCCTGAAGTTCTCTGGCCAAAAAAATTGCCCCAGACTTACGCATTGAAATGCACTTCTAATAACATAATTATCTGCCATTTTCTAAGTTAGATGCATTTTCCACACTCTTGGAGATAGGCGTCTCACACTGTTTCGTCTAACCTAAGCAGAGTAGACAACAGTCTGGAAAAGTACGTTCTTCAAAATAATACCAAGCTTGGCAAGCTCAGGCTGGGCAGTGTCATCACTGCAGAGCCGCTGTAGACTTTTAGGCAGATATTGCTCTAAATTTCCCGTCTCCACTCAAAAATCGCTCCCTTGACATTTTGATGATGATCACATATGGGGAGGCTGAGTGTCCTGGCCTGAGATAGCAATTCGCTGTCAGGTTATGCTAACCTGGCTGCAAACCGCTCTGGTTAGCTCCAGCCCAGAGACACCACAGAACAGCAGTGACCAAAGTAGCACAGGTACTCAGCAAACTAGGAGCAAAGCTCCAGCTTCGCAGGAGGGATTTAAGTTTTGACCGTAAGTTTATTTCTATGTTCTTGTACCATCTGCAGGTTATTCTGGCTTACATCTGCAGCTTTGTATACCATGAAGTTCAAGGACACAGTTCAAGTAAAAAGTCTGGCACCTGTGTGATGTGAGGCATGAACCTGCTAGAAGCTGACTTCTTAAGCATATCTTACACCAAAAAAAATGTTGCGGTGACTTGCACTGTGCAGACTTTTTCTGGATGAGTGTTACCTGTACCATTTTATGATTGTGTCTCCCGCAGGCAACCTGGGGAAGCCTTTGGTATCTCTTTCCAGGAAAGGGCAGGGTGTGGAAGGAGAGGAAAATTAGATTTGTGGACTCTGGCCAGGCTGGGGTCCTGTCACAGCTCAGTATTTTCTCCATTTGGCTTGGAAATATTTTCTGCGCATTGGGAGACCTAGCCAGTGCTCAGAAAACAGAGTAGGAAACTACACTGCTGTCTTGCTCTGTGTGCGGCGGCAAGGGGCGGCCTCAAGGAGAGCCTGGGTGGGCTTGTGTTGGGTATGGGCTTCTGCTGTAGCTGCCCACACAAGCCACTTGCAAGCCTCCCAAACCTTGCAAGCCACAGCTGCTTTGTGAGAGAGTAGCAAAACTGGCATCCAGCCCACAACATTAGAAGATTTGGGGCACCCTGTTGTTGCCATTTTAATTTCTGAGGAGGCTGTTTGCCTTGACACTTACTTCTCTTCCTACCTCCTGCTGGTTTTTTTTTTACAGTCCTGACATCCTGAAAGCAATATACACTTTGCCAGGTTAGTCAGGCTTTTGAGAAGTCTAGATTTAGCTGAAGCATTTCACAGCACTCCCAGCTGAACTTAACCATTCACCAGGAAACTCTGCTGTGCTTAGGAATCACCATCATTCTGAACAAACACAGATGGAATTAGCATTCTTTCAATCCAGTTCCATAAAAAGCTTCAAGAGCTCAGTTTCAAATGACTGAAGTCATTTCCGCCAAATCTGGCTTGGCATTAGATCTCAGCAAGTTGCAAAAAAATACACAGAAGTGAAATGTTGAAGTGTGAAAAGAAATTGATTCCCTGTCAAGTTATGTTGCAGATGTGCACAAATTCTTACTGCAGCATGCACCCGGACTTTTGTGCATGATTTTAACACACGTTGAAAGCTAGCTATATGGATGTGAGTCAAACTTTTAAAACTATGCTTCTCCCTGCAGGAACCACACATGGAAAACCTTGGTCCTACAGGATTTTACTTGGAAATTTCATTTTCATACTTTGGATTTTTTTTTCACCTCTGTGACGTATCAGGAATAAAGCGAAGCGCGTGAAAGAGAGCTTATATAATGGAACTTGTAATTCACATTTAATTAGACAGTAGCAGGATCTACTGCTCCAGCTCTGATACAAAGGATTCAGAAGGCAGTATATAAAACATACAGTGATTTCTCAGAAGATGACTTATATTCCTAAGAATAAATCATATTTACAACTCTGCTGATGTGAAATACAGAGCTTATCCAATAGTCTGTCCAGCATCGTCTTCTGTACCTTGGTATGATTTACAGCAGTGTTGATGCTTCAGGCATCTGGTGATATAAAAAACAGAGCAAGGTGTTTTCTGAATGGCTTGGGTATTTCACACAACTTCTATTGTGTACCTTTGTCCTCTTGGGAAAGCCATGGTGTTAGAGACTTGTGTAATTGTTTTAAGGAATGTTTTTCAATATTGGATTAACCAGCTGAAATCCATGTAGTAAGTACTAAAAGTACCAGCTATTTCTATGGTCAGAGCATTGTGTTCCTCTCACAGATCATAGTTTCAGGCTGTATTTTTAGGAAAAGACTAAATTATTAAATGTCCTTCTAACAATTTATAAATTTAAGTAGTTTAAAGAAGGTGAGAGAGTCACTGTTTCCTTTATTCCCCCTCCCTTTCCAGGAGGCTTCCTCTGCTCATTCTCTCCCGTGGTCTGTCTTCCCCTATCCTAATTTACAGCTTCTGGTGCAGGTGAGTCTGTCTCAAAATAACTGGGACAGTTGGACAGGCTTTTTCTATTCCCTACATATGTTTCAATTACTGTACTGTACTAGTTTCTTTACTGTGCCTAGAAGGGCCCGACAATAAGACACATGCAGATAATGCTATAAAAAATCAGTCACCATCATATTATCAGAGGGTGCATACCCGCCTCATGCTTACTTCGAGAAGAACAAATTCAGTAATTTTTTTAAGCATTGTTCCTTAAACATTAGAAACAATTGTTTCCCAAGAAATGCAGAGAATCAAGGAGGTGGGGAGTATCTATGGAAAAGAGAATATTTGCCCACTTATTGACATAATTGATTTCTATTAAACTTTGTAATGTAATGTGAGGGAGCACGTGAGGTGGGTTACTGCATTCAGAAGCATTTTACCCTTGGAGGTGAAAGTTCGCAATTTGGTTAGGTCCCAAATAGCTGACTTGCATAACTCTGGCACTTCCTAACTAACCGAAGTGTTAGGTAGTATAATGAAATTTCAAGGCAAAGAAGCACACAAATAGCTTCTGTAGTTGTGAAAGAAGTAAAATCTTGACAGCTAGGTCTCAACCCAACGTTTACAATACAATTACGTGGTCCATTAGTCAAGCAAAAGTCCCACTCAGGTAACGCTGCATAGAAAGTACTGGACTGGTTTTCTGTGGCAGTTTCTCTTCACTGCACACCATCATAACATCATGGAGATTTTATTCTTTTCACCGAGAGAAGCAAGGCTGTTACCAGAATTACAAAAAAGAAATCTAAATTCAGAGCGGAGAGGACAGTGTGGTCTGAGCTGGCCATGCTTTGCAAATAGTGCACAAGAAATAGAGGTTTGCCCACGTTTTGCTTAATAACAAACAATTAAATAAAACAGCATTGTTGTTGAATATAGCCATTCATTTATCCAAGGACACCATCTTTTCTCTTTCTGCAGGTGGAATAACTGTTATCTATTTTCAAAGGAAGAATGGTGCAATTGCCAGTCGGATATTAGTAATTGAGCACTTTGGCTGCACAATTCAGGAACCAGCTTTTGTGTAGGTCTAGCCAAGGTGTTACCGAAGAAAATAGTGGTATTTCAGTGTGGTATTCTTGAAAGGTTCGAGCCTGCCGGATTCAGCTAGCTGAAAGGTTACATGCCATGCTGATCATGGTAGCCGAGACCACTAAAGTCAAGATGACCATTCATATTAGTTAGGCTTTTGGAGAACTGGGCCTTATAATTTCCCAAAGGAAATCTCACTATTTAGCTATCAGAGTTTTGCTATGCTGTGGCAGTTTTTCTCCTCACAAAGGAACCTTTCATTATGGTAAACAAGAACAGATTGAAGCAAAAACCCCAAATATCCTGCTTCTTAGGAAACGGGCATAAATGCTTCACCAACAATTTGGGAGGCAGGGGTAGAGAAGAAGAGATTTGTGAAGCTGTAGTAGGGGTTATGGTCCAGCAGGAGAGTAGGTGGGGAATCTTACATGGCTGCTGACTGCCGGACAAAGCTTTTATTGCCACGAGCAACGTAGGGACCGGGCAGCCTGACCGAGCGCACTGACCCAAAGGAAAGCGGGATTTCTGCAAGCAAAGAGAATAGGGCTCAAATCTACCCACCCTGATTTCTCCTAGTGGCCTCAGTGGGGCAAACTGACAGACTGAGGCAAGGAGCCTGCTAAATAATCTTCAAAGTGGTATTTGGCATTTCAGTAGTAGTTTTTGGGAATGTCTGCCCTTTATGGTACACGCCTTTTTTGTTGTTGTGTTTTACTTTGTTTTTCCCTCTTTGACATGCATAGGGCACCATGCCATGTGTGTCACATCTTTCCTGCACATGATCTATAGGTCTGTAAAATTCTCCTGTTTTTCTCTGTTTTTCACAGGAAGAGATAGTAATCCAGCAAAATCCAGTAAAAGCAGGATTGGAAAAATCTTTCAAGACTAAATACACTTTAGACTTTAAATAAACTTTATAGTTTATTTAAAATTAAATAACTTCATTTCTGGACATTCTTTAATAAACTAGAGCTATCACAGAAAACCATTAGCATTTATTAAAATTCCTCTGGGAAATTTTTTGTTCACCAGACTACAGAAAAAAATATTTTTTGGCTCGTTCCTCATGCGAATAACAGAAAAGATACATTTACTTCTGTGTACCAATTTCTTACCAACAGTGCTCTCCTCTGTTGTTTCCAGAGCTCAAGATACCTGAATGTTTAAGCGCTTATCTATATGACTTCAGCCTTGTCTCATGTGAACGTCTGCCAGGCAGGAACTGGGCTGTCAGCTTCATCCCATCAAAAAGCCTTCCAGTGCCATGAGCTGAAGGCAGGTTCCAATTGTTAAGTCATTCTGGCCCGGGCTGAATTTAAAGGCAGGCTCCTGTAGCTAGCGGAAGTTGCTGGAGGCAATGGCTCAGCAAAAGGCATTAAAATCATATGTCTCATAATTATTCCTTTGACTCAATTACCCATTTACTCTTTATTTTTATATCCAGTGGAACCTGAGGGCAGCAAATGCTGCATAAGGGGAACAAATCCTGTATAATAGTTCTTGTTTTGGTACATTCACTTAGTGGTGATTTATTAAGGGCTGCTGAATAAGCCTGATTAAAATGCATAAACAGTTCTGAACAGTAAACAACCATGTCTAAGGATGAAAAAATGGGACCCACATGCTGTGCATGGAAATTGCCCTTAACAACATGGCCTATTGTTGAACAGATAGGAAGCCAAAGGTTGCTTGTAATCAAATTTGAAGTTTCCCATCACTTATAAAAGCAACACTTCCTTGTGTAAACGTTTCAATTTGTTGTTGTTAAAAACTGCTTCCTGACTTAATCCCTACAGGAACCCACGATTTCTTTGATTGTCAGGTAGAAAGACAATTTCAGACAAAGTAACTTTTAGATTTAGACAAAGTAAAATAAATACGCTTAGCCCAAGTGTTCCTGCAGCAATAAAATCTGCATAGTTTCCTAAGATTAATTAGAAAAAATGGCCCATTGCATAAATTTAATCTCTTCTGAAAATTTCCTCTGTTCTTGCAATTAAAATAATGCAAAATAGCAGAGATATGTAGAGCGCAGTACAGCAATACTAACCCTCCTAACTTTGTACGGCAGCTAGAAGCCCTCTGCAGATTTTTTTATTTTTCCCTTGATTAACAAGGCTGATTAATTATAGAAATTTTCATATTAAATATCTGATCTAATGTACACTAAAAAACTATAGTCTTTCCATTGTCGGGGGCTTTGAGTCATGCTTAGGACAAACACAGGTACATTTGAAAAAATAAAAGTTGCTTTTGATTACATTGACAAATACAGCTTCAGAGCGAGGAAACCCAACCCCTAACTGGACTATAAATGCCATTACGTTTCCAATTGCGTTTTCTGGAGACAACGGGAGCTTTGCCAGAGGCTTCCAGGGAGCCAAGATTTCACCCTTGTGTTTGAGGTCTCTGAACAAAACAATGTCTCCCTAACATTGTTAAAACTTTATTTTTTTTCCTCTAACAAGTAGGAGCAAATTGTATTTAACTATGTCCTCATGTATAAGACATGATTCTCTGTATTGGTCATCTTTGAAGGGTCATAGAGACTTAGAAGTCCCTAACAACTGGAGAAAGGCAAATGTTGTACCCGTCTCCAAAAAGGACAAGGTGGGGACCTACAAGAACTAAGAGGACCTTGTGAGATTCAGCAAGGACAAATGCAAAGTGCCGTCCCCAGGAGGGAAGCACCCCTGCAGCATCCCCGGCTGGGAGGAACAGCCCTGGGGGCCGGGTGGGCAGCTGAGCACGGGCCAGCTGTGTGCCCTGGCAGCAAGGATGGCCAGCAGCCTCCTGGGCTGCACGAAGAGGAATGCAGCCTTTGGACTGAGGGAAGAGATTATTTCCTATTTCTCAGCACTTGTTAGACCATATCTAGACAGTGCGGCCAGTTTTGGGCCCACCAATGCAACAAAGAGATTGACAAACTGGAGTGAGTTCAGCAGAGGCTCCCAAGCTAGATGGAGACCGGAGAACTTGCTCAATGAGGAGAGACTGAAGGAACTGGGCTTGTTCAGCCTGAAGCAAACACAGCTTCAGGGGGGAACCAACAGCGCCCCAGTACCTATGGGGAGGTTAGCAAGAAGACGGAGTTAGGCTCTTTACAGAAGAGCATGGAGAGAGAACAAGAGGCAACAGGGATAAATTGAAACAAGAGTGGTTTGGACTGGATATAAGGAAAACTTTTTCCCCATGAGGACAGTTGGGCAGTGGAAGAGACTGCCCAGAGAGGTTGTGCAGTCTCCATCCCTCAAGTTTTTCAAGACCCAACTGAATAAAGCCCTAAGCAAGCTGGTCTGAGCTCAGAAGTGACCCTGCTTTGAGCAGGAGGTTGAACTAGAGACCTCTTGAGGTCCTTTCCAGCCTGAATTATCCTATGAGCCTGTTCCAGTATTCAGGAATGAAGTTGCTGATGACAGATCTGTGTAAACAATGCTGCAATATTAAACCAGTTTTTAATAATGCTGTAATTGGGAATTTTCCATGTAATAGGCTTCACAATGTATATTGGACCTCAAGAGAAAGCTGCCTGAGCTGAGAGAAGGTGGTGGAAAAAGAATATTCCTAGATATTTTTGGAGAACCTGTACGGCCCTTACTTATGGGACCTTATACTGGGATAAGACTGGGAACCACAAAACCTTAAACCCTTCTGTATTTAGGCATCTTCTGGGTAAAGATTGTAAACTCCTATTTTTGCAGATACTCTTTTTTTGACACAAATACAGTTTGTTTTTTATTTTGCGTATCACAGGCCATAGCACTTAAGCTGAGCACTTTGAGGACTATGAGTTCTGTGGGGCAGGAGAGAAGGCGTTGGAAAAAGCCCCTCTCTGCAGTCTGGGGACAAGTCTTCGTGTTCTGCTGCGGGATTGCTTCTAGATTTTGCATCAGCTGGCCTGAGGCTGCCTAGCTGTACACATGGCTAAAGCATAAAAAATGGATATCGTCTTTCTCACTGAATGTATTTTTGCTAATAGAGGCCCTAACTACTGTATTTAATCTTAAGGTTTTCCATTATACATACCTGGATTCTGCCAGACAAAACAGGCCCTTCCAGAGATGTCAGCAAAACCAAACCTACCCGTGGGCTGCGGGGAAGGCTTGGGCATGGGATGGACAGTGGGGTGCTGACCTGCGCCGTGGCGGGGGCGACTGACTCCCATGGGCCATGGGAGAACTCAGTGTCCGTGGTGCATCTAACTGTTGAAAATGCAGATTTTGTAGGTGCCCAAAAGCTGGTGAGAAGTCTGGTTGGGCAAATGCCATAGACACAGGAGCCTGTAGTCATGCTTAGAAGGTTATGTCTGATAAGGATCTGGTTGAAAGCATATGATTAAAATTTCCAAGGGTTTCTGTTGGAGTTAATCATAGCTCAAATGATTATAGTCCATAGGAGGGTACTCATGTCTTTGGAAATTAACTATTTTATAAGCAGTATGAACGCCCATTAGTATGTTTTGTCCTAACCATAGAGTTACACAAGTTTTATGAAGTCAAATATAAAAATGAAAGTTCTGTCTCATTTTTGTTTTGGGTCTTACCCAATCTGGGCATTTGATTTAGAAAATTCGTAATTCAAAATTAGCGAAAAGATCATTATCTGTTTTGGGAATACTTCATATTGGAATAGTGTTCATTGTCTTGGTGTACTGATGGCTTTTCCTAACATGGAATGCCATTTCAAGCATGTGTTAATACTGTTAAGCTTTCACTTAAGATTAAGGTTATACCTTAAATATTTTAAGAGTGATGGGATTCAGAGTATCATGGGGTGCAAGACTGTATGCATAAAACTGTGCTGTGGTGAAAATACAGGACTGCATATAAGAAATCCTCTTTTTCTTCTTTCAACCTTACAGGTTGGCATGAAAAGAATTGTTGTTTCCGTAGGTTAGAAGCTCCTCAGATGTGAGATACTCTCTGTTATTACCTGCACTTGGTGTCTTTTGCATTCTTCACTTGTCTGCTTTTAATGTGCTGCCAAATTACCATACCAAGCTGTAGATGTTCATTTACCTTTTGCTGTCCAAGCAAACAAATAGCAAAGAAGCTATTTCCTTCACCAGTTTTTTTTACAAGTATCAAGCGATGTATTTGAATTTCTGTTATTACTCTATAAACCTTTTTCTGATTATTTTCACAGAAATGTGAGAATAAATTTTTACAATAAATGTGATCTAAGATTCATTACTTTAAAATATCTGTATTTTCCAATACTTTCCACTGTTCATTTTCTTTCTCTTCACTAAAATTCGGCCTTACATTTTTTTCTGCTTTGCACAAATGCACATCTGTTTTGGAGTGTTTATATGTTACCGGAAAAAATGCTATACCTAATCACAATTCTTATGACGTCCCTCAATTTATATCCATTTAATACAGCTCTCTTATTTCATTTCAGGAACCATTTTTCCCCAGTGTAACATGTCACCATCAATACCGCATTTGATGATGTTACATATCAATCTTTTATGTGATGCTAAATCAAAAAGGCTCTTTGTAGTCAACTTCGGATGTTTCACTCCTGTCAGTTTTCTCTGTATTTCCCACGAAGAAGTTAGTGACATTACTTAAACACAATTTTCTATTTATCTGTCCATTGTGACTAGTGTATATCTGTTCATATGTTTCCCAGTTATCTTTCCAAATAATTACTGAAACAATTTTTGTGGTTTAATTTGCTTTTAATATAACAAATCATACCTAGGTAGCATATGTTTGGGAAATCGCTTAACTGAGACACTGGGCCAACAGGGAAAAATTATTTAGGAGATATCCTAATGTTACAAAGAGATGTAATTGTCAGGGAACGGCCCTCTGACATGTTTACCATGTGTTATTTAACCTATCAATGTTTGTCAATCTGCCTGTCCTAGGTACATAAACTCTGATTCTGCATTAGCCATCTCTAAGCACATTACCGCACCCAGTAACCCCTATTTAACCCCTTTTCTCAGGTCATTGAAATAGAAGTCAAAAGGATGTGATCAATTGCTCAATTAAGGTAGATTGTAATCTATCCAGGTGTTTGCATAGCACCTACTCCCTTGTATACAATTACTTCTTCTCTTCTTTCTTCCCCATGCACTCACGTAACTTAAATGTCGTATTTTTTTACTCTGGAGAAGAGTGAATAACATCTCAATGGTACCAAGTAAAAACCATTCACTTTTCATTATTAAAGTCATTACAGCTAGTCAAACACTTGCTGACCAAATGCTTTTGGTTGGAAAGCACTCATTTGAAAATACCACAATCATTTTTGTCTAGAAGTTCATCAACAAAACTGAAAACTTACATTTTGTTACTATTGGCACTTGGTTTTGATGCTAAAATACCAAATAATCACCCTCATTAAAATTAAACAGTAAAATCATCCACATGTTTCAGGGGCAACACTCACCTGAAATTCCCCTTTGGAGGAAATTATAATGTCCCAAGTTATCATTCCAGTTGGGAATCCAATTTCAAAAGGTCAGAAGTGATCATGAAATAGGTTACCTGCAGAGTCTATGGCTGTGGGGTTTTCTGGCTGCCCTCATGGCAGCCTAAATGGGAGGGACATGTTTTATTCTCTCAAGCTACTTGGAATATAATATCGCCAGTCACCTCTATAGGATCTTCCCTTTGACACTTATGAGCCATAACTCATTAACTGCTGACAATGTGGGTTTTTTCTTGCTATCGTGTCTAACTTACAAAAACGGTATTCTGTTCTGATTCGAAGTCCTGTCACCTCTTTGCTTTTTCCTTAGTTATCAAACCCATAGCTGTACTTTAGTTTGCTTTCATAACTCCACTTGAAGAGGTATTTGTAATATCCTCACATCATCTGCCCTTATTGGACCCCTGCCCAACCTTTGCACCTCGTACAATAAATCTCTCTTTCTTTTCAGATCTCATGCGATCACCCTTTTCTTTGGTCTTAATTAAACCCACCTTTATGATTTTTTTGCCATTTGATACCACTTCAAAAGGCCTGCTACTCCTATATCACTGTGCGGGATCACACCATTGTAGGGGATTCTGTTCAGTTTCACCGATGATCCTTTATAGGTGCTGTACATCTGTTGGTGGTTTGGTGTTGGGTTTTTTTTAGAGAGATAACAATGGAAAGAGTCAAATTATTTTACACCTCTTCTAGTTGTCCTATTAGTTTTCCTAATTACTGTTATTATATTATACTTACTATATCACATTATTTTTACATTATTAGTGGTAATATAGTTGGCAAGTCTAGAGAGGAGCTATTCATGGTCCATTGTGCAAAGAGCTGTAGCTGACTGATAGCACTTAGAAACCTCCATTTCTATTTCAAGTCAGCCTGCAAGAAAGCTTTGAAGTTGAGCAGTGCTATCAGATAAAGCACGGACCCTTGAAAGGCGGCAGTGAGAGTTCCATGCTATTTGTAATATTTTAATAAATTATTACTTTATTTCTTGCACCTGTGGTGATATGCAGCAGACACTCCTTTTCAGCTTCTTCTGTCTCGCCAAGGACTTGTCCCGAGGCACCTGGAAGTGAAATTCTGGTGAACACAACAGAACCCAGAATAAAGATACAGCTTATTCCGAGTAACAATTTCATCTAATATAAAAATTTTATCCTGAAAAGTGTTGAAAGAATAATGTTACACACAGCCTCTGCCTGTTTAAGAATGCCAATAAATCCATACAGGAAACATTAAAATCGGCAATGACCTACTGGTGATTTTTATGCTACAATTTATCTAACAAGCCTTCAAGCCATGTAATTTTGCTGTTAAAGAGCAATGACTTTTAGTGGACTCGGTTCAATTAACTGCTGACTTAACTTTTCCTCTGCATTGTAATTAAAAATAACAGCAGCTGGAAGAATAGTTTCTGCATTTGTTTGTTTGCGCAGCTTCTGAGAGAACAAAGTGAAAATCCCAGATTATTGATGTGATAGCTTGAGGAGCCTTCCTGTTTAGGGTGTCTTGACCATGACAATATATTTGGAGGCCAAAGGCCAAAATCCTAGGCCACAATCAGACATTCACTGCAGAAATGACAGTGCTTGATTAAATGCTGCTGCCCCCGCTCCATGCCCCCTTTCTCTGCATCCCCAAAGCAAAGATGCCAAAACAGATCGTGTAAGCGGCTCTGCATCTTCCTGAATCCAAATATCAGAAATACCAGATAAATTTAATCTGCTGTGAAAAGCAGTTTAGGATAAACTCAGTGACTTTACGATGAAGATAGTATGAGTCCTCACGTGAGCCATTTTGGATACGCTGCTGTGTGAGGCTAGGTCGAAATTGCTGTCAGCTGGTTTCATGCTTTGTGCTTTGGCCTTCCCACTTGTTGAAGGTACTGTGAAGTTGTAGGTGGCTGCTGTCTTCGAAAATTCCCCATGCATACTGTGTGTGACCCAGACAACCAGTGGTTCCTTCCCTTTTCTACCACCTCACCAAAGCGCACCCTTCTCAGCATCTCCCTTCACTCTTTTAATTGCTTTTGAACGAGGCACAGAATTTTCCATTGGTCTCTTCCTCCCCCCAGCAATTCCTTTCAAAATTATATTAACTGTTTTGGCTTAGTTAAAGGTAAACTGAGGCTGGAGCTAAGGAACTTGTTGTAATCTTATGAGTCGAGGCAAGTACACAGAGATGGCATAGTAACTAAGAAATAACCAGACTGGCTGTGGAAATCCCAGGATTTTGCTTTGTAATGGCTCTCAGAGAAGCAGGGCGCCGGCAGCGAGCGTGAATAAACCCCACCTGATTTGCCAGGCAGGGATCATTGACCAAGAATTGACTATGAACTTATTTGTCAGCAAACGTACAGCATTCCTGCACTGTGCCAGTGACCCAAATCCGTTCTGGTGAGTCTGAAGGGATATGACATTTCCTTAGCAGACTATTTTGTTTGTATTTATTTTACATTGTATCCACTGCAGGCACCAAATTGACTTACAGGGTAGCTCTTTTTAAAGTAGAAGTCCACGTTGACTAACAAACCTAGGTTTGCTCACAGTGAAGATACATAGGTGTCATGCAGTGCTACTTTTGTGTTGCTGGTGTATTAAAACAGAATAACAAATACTTGCCATATGTTTCTCCACTGATTTCATAGCATAATGTGTATCAACATAAGGGAGTAAGAGTAATACCCCACCTAGATGTCGTTAATGTGCAAACAACAATTTTCTTACTTCAGCTTCCCACACCTAGCCAAACCCAAAGCTGTAGTTCTTTTAATGCCAGTTGCCCTTTGTTAGAGCAACACCTCGCACGGTGAATGTGCGAAATGGCCGGGGATCTAAACAGGTTCTCCTGATGGAAAGATGCCTTATTGTGAAATATTATAAGGAATCTTTGTCAGACAAAATTATCTGCACAATTTTTCTGTTTCGCTGAAAAATAAAAAGCCCTTAGAGTTTGATGTAAAGTGGGTCCCTTTGGTTTGCAAACCTCTTGTTACTGTCTTTACAGAAAGTGTGGAAATTCTGAAAATGAGACTGAAGGCTGCTGCCCGGCGAGCTGCCTGCTGCTGCCCAAGGCAATAAGCATCAACTTTCAAAGAAAGCAAAATTATTTAATTTAAAAATCAGTACTTTGGGGTTTCATGTCAAGAGTCTTAAATACAAAAAAAATAAACCAAACAGTTTAAGATATGGTCGAGACACTGCCTACATCGTTGTGCTCGGAGGCTGAATGCTGCAAAAGCCTTAACGATCCAGTGTCTTATAAAGGGAGATGTTTTATACTGAACCCAAAGCCATAGTGAATTGTGTTATCGTCCACTAATGGCACACAGGATATTTGCCAAAGATGCTGACACTTTGTCGAGACAGGTAGACAGATGGACTACGGCCCAAGAAGAGCAAACTTGTTTTGTTAATGGCAGAAGAGCAGTTCTTTATTCTTATCTTGATTAGGGTCAGACTCTGGCAGCCTTCTGCAGCATTTCTAGTGCCTTACTCCTTCAGTAACTGAACTGCAATCCGGGAGAAAAGGAGCATTATTCAAGGCAGGTAAACAGAGCAGAACCTGGCCCTCAGTCAATAAGCAATTTGCAGAAAGGTCTTTTAAAAACCTTCTGTGAATGACTGTTTACTTGCCTTGAGGCAGCAAACAAAGACAACCTCCAAATCCCACTATAGCAATTGGCAAGTGTAATCCTAGCCAGTGTATTTCAGTTCATTTCAAATGCACTGTCCTAAGTGAAACGGGAATTTCAAGGAAGCAAAGTTAAAAGATGCTGGCAAATGAATCTCTGCTACAAAGGCTGAAATGGGGGATTACAAATGAGCGATCCCTTTAGTTAGCCTGCTAAATTGGTGTGCAGGCCTGGAAAAAGAGAACAATGAACACCTCCTGACACCAGGCTGTTTGTCTGGTGAGTATCCCTCAGTGCAAATGTTGGTACTGTGTGAGTATTTTTTGTGTTTCTATAAAGTCCTAATGAGCTCCTTGGGTGAGAGTGAAACCCTTTGCTTTTTCACACTGTGCTCAAGACCCTTAAACTTCATGGGGTCAGGCCTAAAGAAAGGGTAATGGACCATGAGGTCCAGCTTAATAGACCCGATATTAACACAGCAGCAAGAATGTCACCAAATGCAAAGTTTAGGGCAGGCAATGAATGAAGTATTTGTTACACTTAAATAATATACAAAGATTATAACAGAGTAGTAGCACTACATCAATGTCATCATGCGGGACTTTGAAAATCCCCCATGTATGAAATAACTTTGCAATGCATCCTTGTATTATAAACACCACAATTTACCTACATGCCCTAAATGATTAATTACAATAATGTGTGTTAAATGTCATATCTAGCCAATAATATTCATCAGAATTTCTCATTAATTTTGGACCTTGAAAAACCCACACGTAAGAAAACCTCTCTAATCTATCAGATTGCAGTAAGAGAATATTTGCATATAAGAAGCAAAGAGTTTATTCATTCAGTGGCTGAGATTCCAGTACTGGCAGATCAATGTTTTTATTGGAAAGTGAATGAGATTTCTCACTTTTAGTTTAGCCCTGAAATGCTTATTTGTGCAAATAATGTTTCATCTGACTAATGAAGTTAATTGATAACTCATGCTAAGTTATGAACCAGTGTGGGGCCTGAGCCTTCTTTACTCTAACATTCATTACAATATGAAACAATAAAGTAGCACGTGCTGGTGAAAGACCTAATTAAAGCAAAGGAATAAATACAGTTATTTAGGAACACCAGGGTCAGCAATTCAACATTTTATTTAATGATTATTTAACTTCTTTTCATAGGCATATGTTTGTAAGCCCGTAACTGCTTAACACTATATTTGCAGTAGCCCTGTATTAAACTTTATTTGCAGATAAGGAGCTTTTATTATTGTCTCCACCTTGTACTGTTGGAATAATTAAAATGTAGATATAAATAGTGATTTGGTGAGCTTTCTGAAAGTGGCAAAAGGCATTTCTAGAAAAGCATTTTTCATTGGGCAAAGTTTACTTTCTCTTTTAATGACTAACTGAGAGCAAAATATTTTCCAACAATATACCTCAAGGAGCAGCTACTCTATAGGGAGTGTGTATTGTCCATTTGAAATAAAGTCCCACACAGATGTATGGTGCTTGAAATGGGAAACAGAAAAAATACGCAAAACAAATATTGGTAAAGTTAGTAATTGTATTTAATTTGACAAAAATAAAAAATTCTTTTTACTTTGAAAAAAAGAAAATTTCCAATATGTAGATGCCTGACATCATTCTGACCTGGCATTCACCAGTATGTGGTTGCAGGTGATGAGAACGAAGAATGGCCCTGACATGCTGGGGACTCCAGAGGGACAGGAGGGCTGGTCTCCTGTCCGAGTTGGCCAAGGAGGTGACTGGAGATGCTGAGCTGGGCTGGCCCAACGTCCAGAGGTGGCAGCAGAAACTGCACAAAACTGTGGTTGTCTCGTTGGGGGACTTGGGTGGAGACCTCCCTGTCCAGCGCCAAAACTGAGCCCACCACAGTTGTGTTTCAAAATCCAACTGATGAGCCTGTCCGCACTTCCAGACCTCTCAGGCTTGGACAGCAAGCTAGGCTGTATGATGGAGGGGGAGGCCATGAAAAGCAAAGAGACAAATTGCTTCACTGACCTCTCTCTCGTGACTGCTAGAGAAAGATGGGGAACCAAGCTAATTGCCAAGGCACTCAGAGAGGATTAATATTACTGACTTTAACTGTTTGCTGCCTCTCACAGAAGTATTCGATGCTCATCCTCCATTTTTGAAAGTTAGTAGTTCAACATTTCATTTAATCATTAAAACATCATAAAACATAATAATCCTTGAAATAGGAATCGTTATTCTTAGATTATTTTGAAAAAAACGATTCTCTGCGTTTTAAAACTCTGAACTCTGTGTTCATGAGTAGGAAAGGAAAGTTTGTTGAACTCACATATTCTAATATAAATTCCCAGGTTTTGGTATAGCTCAAAGCTTTGCATGGAGAAGCCCTACATGGCTGAACCTGGCACTTTCCAGTAGCAGCACCACTGGCAAGTTACCTCAAGAACAAGGCCACCAAAATTATAGTAAAGAAGATGAGGCAGTGCTGGACCATCGTGCTGGATGGACATGCAGCTCCAGTGCAGGAGTACGCATGGTTGCGTGAATTGTGAGCTTACATTTTGTCAATACTGAGTGAAATTAAAGTAACATCTTCAAAATGTCTTCCCTGACTTAGGACTCTGTTCCATTTTGAATTTGACTCAGGAACTTAAAAAAACAACTTCCTCTGTCTGTCAATGAGGACATACTCAGAGATCCAGGACCGTAGGTGCCTTTTTCTCCCCTACAATGTGAGCAAAGTGACCAGACATTAACAGATCAGGAGAACAAAACGACTTTCAAGTTTATCATCTGAGGTTACTTCATACCATCCATGATTGGTGAACATATGTTGCAGCCTTGAAAGAAAACAACTCCTCAGGATTTTAAGCTTTTTCTTGAAAAATTATGAACTCAGCACTTCAAAGTTAATTAAAATCTGAACCAAACTATTCTAACTTTAGGAAAACTAACTACAGTGAAACAATCCAGTTATGAGCCAAGCTTAATGAGAATCAAAGTAATTATTGTATAAATAAAATGTTATGAAGTCACAAATTATTTTGAGCAGTGGGTGAAATCATCAAGGAAACACTGTGCGCATTAAGTCATGAATTTATGTAACACAAACTCAGAGGAAGTCTTGAAACCTGCTCCCAGTTCTTGAACAAGTGGTATGTGAAGTATATGAAATATGAGTATATATGAGGATATGAAATATGCTGTAGCTAAAGAGGCAAGTAGGGGGGTTAGGCTTTTCTGTCATGTGTTTTCCACTGGTTAAGCTTAGACAGCTTCCTGCTCATCATTTAGGTCTTCTAGATCACTTTTCAGGTGTGATTTCAGGTGGCAGGTTTGAGATGCACTGATTGAATGGGGATCTGTGTTCTTTTTCACAGTCTGGCTCAGACCGCATGTCTCATGAAGTTTGGTGTAGATGATGCAGTGGTTAAGGAAAACGATAACATCTTCAGACTGTACGGTCTTTGGAGCATGAGGGTTAAAGCTGTGGTCAGCCAATTTCAGTTCTATTTGATATTTCATACCACGCAGTTTGCTTCAATCATGAGGCTTCTCAGGCTAGCATGGTACGTGGCTTCTTGCTGTTCTCGCTTGGCCTGAAGACATTGGTGTTTTCCAGAGAAAACCATGTGTGCCAGGTTTTCTAACTCAATAAGAAGGTACAATCTGTACTCGGAGGCACATACTCGACTGGACATCAGTCTCCATGCAGCAGACTTGCACTCAAAATATAAAAATCATGAACTCCAAAAAAGGTGACTCCAGAAAGCATTTTATCTGTCTCCCAGCTTCAATATGAGGAATAAAAGTCCTTCCTAAGGAATAAGAACAATGTGTGCATATATATAAACATACATATTAAAAATATACAACATACTTTAAAAATACTAAACCTTGCAAAATACAGGAATCTGAACTTTATACATGGTAAGTTTTATTCCAGTCTGTATCTCGCAGCCCAGATATGAGGGCTTGACCCATGTGTCTATGAAAGTTATGAAAAGGAACTAGTTATTTTGAAAATCTTTTATATTATGTAGGGCTCCAAAGAACAGGAGTATAAACACACTGATACTCTCTTACGGAACAGAAGGAGAATGTCTTGTAGGCAAGGAATGTGCTTTTATAATGTTTTTTCTCTCTCAGGAGCTGTATAACTTCTGAATTATATTTTAACATTTATACTACTACTAGTAATAATAATAAAAGTCACTTAGCCAGATGCCACTCTGTCTTACTTTACTGTAAATCCAAAAAACCTATTGTTTATACTGTTCATACTGTTTATACTGGGTTTATACTGTTACGAATAAATAAGAGAGATCTAACAAACTCTGAGCAACTGGAGCAAACTCTCCAGAACGTGCATGGCTGTATATCTTGGATCTTGAAGTCTCTTGTATTTAGATTGTAAGTATTCATTCCAATAATGTGTTATCTCATGTATCACTCAGCTTTTAGCTGAATTTTTTCTCACTCTCATCAGTCAAAGAAGCACTATAACAGCTCACAGAGTCCAGAACAGATCTTATCAGAGGTGGTATATCTCACTTTTGGTGATGGAGAGAACAGAAACGGGATATAGAAGCCAAAAGCACACACAATTCTAGCTTTGTAGGAAGCCTTCCTCAGGAATGATGTAGTGTCTAATATATATTCTCATATTAATATACTTAGATTAATAACATATGCCATTTTGCAATAGTCTGATAGCAAACATAGTACAATCTTCTACCTGACAAAGATGGCAGAAGGAAAACATAGCGATAACCTGTTATCCTGTTACATTCCTTTGCAATGACAGAGCTCTGTAAACGCATTTCCAGTAACAGCCTTCGCACAAGGCTGTGCACTAACGCCAACAGACAAATCAGCCGGCAAACGACCGTGCAGGGCTGCGGCCAGGTTTGTCACCCAGCTGCCCTGAAACCCTGGGCTGCATCTGCCGGGTGGAGAACAATGGGGAGGGCTACAAAGATGATTAGGGGACTGGAGCATCTTTCTTATGAGGAAAGGCTCAGGGACTTGGGTCTTTTTAGTCTAGAAAAAAGAAGACTCAGGGGGGATCTTATCAATACTTATAAATACTTAAGGGGAGGGTGCCAGGTAGATGGGAACAGTCTTTTTTCAGTGGTGCCCAGTGATAGGACAAGAGGTAACGGGCACAAACTTGAGCACAGGAAGTTCCATCTTAACATGAGGAACTTCTTTACTCTGAGGGTGGCAGAGCACTGGCACAGACTGCCCAGAGAGGTTGTGGATTCTCCCACTCTGGAGACATTCAAAACCCGCCTGGACGCCGTCCTGTGCAACTGCTGTAGGTGTCCCTGCTGTGGCAGGGGGGTTGGACTAGATGATCTCCAGAGGTCCCTTCCAACCCTGACCATTCTGTGATTCTGTAAGGCTAATTCGACTTACCTCAAACTCAACTTATTTCAAACTCAACTCAAAATAGTGAAGAGTACAAGTAGATGTGAGCCCAAACTGAAAAGCTTGCGTCTGCTGAAAGTTACGGTGTAAACAATTAGCAATATCCTTTCCTGTAATAGCTCGATTTGTTACAGGAAGACGGTGATTTCTCCAAAATGGTACAGCGGAACCTGTTTTTTCATTGTGGAAAAAAAAAAAAAAAAAAAACACGCCAGCTTTCAGTATAGCAATGGTAGCAAGAGCTCTGACCAAATATGTTTCCAAGAGTATAGGTAACCTGGGGGAAAAGCCTGCCTGTTTAACAGTCAGTGTGCTGGACTTAGATTGTCTCTGCACTAATTGTAAACTAATGGTTATTTGCTTAGACAAAATTAAAACAAAACCAGTGACAAAGTGAAGAATGAATACTCTGGTCTCAAACCCAGGCAAATCCTCAAAACTTTATACTTGAATGATTGGAATAATGGATCTTTTCCTAGTTTGAAGGTGCAAAATGTGTAACAACAAATATTTTCCCATCAGCTTAAGTACAGAAGGGTCTCCTACTTCTGCCCTCAAAGAACCATCACATCAATATATCATCTCTGTTTTGTATTGTGCTAGAGGGAAGCCTTGCGAGGTCTCTGAGAGAGTGTGTAGGACACGAAGGTGGTAAGACACTGGCACAGGTTGCCCAGCGAGGTGGTAGATGCCCCATCCCTGGAAACATTCAAGGTCAGGTTGGACGGGGCTCTGAGCAACCTGATCTAGTTGCAGATGTCCCTGCTTATTGCAGGGGGGTTGGACTAGATGATCTTTAAAGGTCCCTTCCAACCCAAACTGTTCTGTGATTCTATGAATCTATGTGAGCACCACTAACTTTCCTCTATTTTTACAGCCCATGAGACATCATTTCCCTTGTAGGCAAAATCAAACATCTGAATCACTCCTGTACAATGGCTGCATCCTGTCTGAATTCCTTTTATTTACATATGGATTTGCAGTCTAGTGAGTCATACTAAGTACCATTCTGTCACAGCAACAATGGAGACAACGCACTTCGCGTGGCTGAGAGTAGAGGAAGGCTGTAAAATATAAAGGCAAACACTTTGAATCCAGTTACTTTACTTCAGCACACAGAACTTAGGGAGATTACTTTCACAGCAAAATGGGGTCCTGTAGTGGACCCCATAGGGTCCTATAGGGACCTCGTTTCTTCTGTTAATTAAGACAACTGCTTCTATATCAGCGTTTGGCAAAGATGGGAATGCTGGATAAAGATAACCTCCGTTTTAGACTGTTACTTTCTGGGGAAAAAATAATGCCCCTTGCAGACAGAGACAGAGGAAAATGTGTTAAACTGAAAATATGCAGTGAACACAGCCTCTAAGTGCCACTCAATGCAAAACCATGGTATCCAGCACACAGGGCACAGTTTTTGCATTTGAAAGCAAAGAGAGGAGCAAAACCCCCAAGTGTTATTGCATAGTCCTGCTTCCTTATCTGTTGCTAAAGGAAAGAACCTATCGAGGAGTTCATCTGCCCTTCCTTTGACTTGGTGACTCTCCATGCTGCTTCTCCTTCCCTCTCTCTATATCAACCTACACGGAGATCCAGCTGGTGAAAGCAGCTGCTTTTCTGCCTGCACCTGAGGTTTCCTTGCTGAAGGGGGGGAAATGGGCATGTCAGGGTCAAGGAAGGAGCTTACTAGACACTGAGGGTAGCTGGACATAGCAAACTGGAACTTCGCTGCTTCTGGTTTTCCACTGACAGGAGGTCCAGACAGACCTTGCTTCAACAGGTCAAGGTGGGACGTGCCTGAACAGGAGTTTCTAACTATAGGCTCCCAGGCAGCTTCTCTTATGCCCTCCCTCTCCTACTCAGCTGTACTGAATGAAACTTACAGTGGCCCAGCTGAAAAAAAAAAAAAAGAAGAACATAATTTACAAAACAAAACAAAACATGGGGTAATGCCTTTGTTTCTTTGGTGTGGTGGACTTCATGGGCTACAGTTGGAAAGGGAAGAAGGTAAATCTAAAAAAAAAAGACTTTAAAGTTGACTGAAATGTTCAGGATTTCAATCTTTATTTTGCCTATTTTTTTAAATGTTGCCTATTTTTTAATTCTTGGTATGAGGATCCACAGGAGGAATGGATTGGACCTCCATGAGTACACTGCACCAGCGCAGTTTCTCCTTGTTGCAAATTTGCTTCCAGTACATAGATGTAAAGAAAGGACTTGCTGGGACCAACACCACCTATTTTGAGGAATAATCTTCCAGAAGTCTGTTTCTGAGATTCTCGTGCGTTGAACAGTGCTGCTGTTCCATGTTGCACCCCCCAAGCTAGGTTGGCAAACCTAAATTTTCGGTGCTATAAGGTCATTTGTGCAAGTGAAATCTTTTCTGTCCTCTGAAAAATCATGTACTAGGCACTGAAATAAGTAACTGGGAGACAAAATCTGACCAGAACTTGTGTATTTTCTTGTGTATTAATGCTTTGCAGGGGAATAATTACCAAAGCATTCTTATTCAGTGTAAGTTATGAGTTAAATCCAGTTTACTAAAGGAACTTACATACATGGGAAGTAACTCAGTATATTCAAATACACAGTGCGTACATGAAGATATAAATCATACAAAATGTTTTCCTCCTTACGTTGTGTGTGGTCAAATTTACATGAAAATGCCATCAAATGTCTAATACTCTTTAATTGTTTAAAGGCCTCCAGAGCTTCAAAACAATAATTAAAAACTTACCTTCCTAGAGAAACATCACCTAACCTGCTCTGTTTAGTAACGTTTCCAAACCCCAACCTGTTAGTATAAGTCTCTTTTTTCCTCTTCTTTTTTCATCTGTTTCTGTTTTCTTTCCTCTCTTCTTTCCTCTCCTCTTCTTTCCTCTCCTCTTCTCTCCTCTCCTCTTCTCTCCTCTCCTCTTCTCTCCTCTCCTCTTCTCTCCTCTCCTCTTCTCTCCTCTCCTCTTCTCTCCTCTCCTCTTCTTTCCTCTCCTCTTCTTTCCTCTCCTCTTCTTTCCTCTCCTCTTCTTTCCTCTCCTCTTCTTTCCTCTCTTCTTTCCTCTCTTCTTTCCTCTCTTCTTTCCTTTATCTTTCCCTCCTTTCTTCCTTCTTTCCTTCCTTCTTTCCTTCCTTTTCCTTCTTTCTCTCCCTTCCTTTCTTTCCATTTTCCCCT
Organism: Pluvialis apricaria; assembly: GCA_017639485.1. Taxonomy (NCBI): domain Eukaryota; kingdom Metazoa; phylum Chordata; class Aves; order Charadriiformes; family Charadriidae; genus Pluvialis; species Pluvialis apricaria. The sequence continues at coordinate 188,164,815 of CM030007.1, read as the reverse complement.
CGGTAACGGCTCCCACGTCTCCGCGGGCTGGAGCGGGGGTGGGCGAGGGCCGGGGGCTCGGTGGGCTGCGGCGGTCCCTGAGAGCATGCTGCCGCCAGCAGGCTGACTGGGTCGCTCCGGGCTTCTCTCCAGCGGCTCGCCGCCTGCTGCAGCGGTAGCCCCGCACAGTCCCCGGCTCCCTGACAAAGCTCCTGGGTATATAAATAGCAATGAGAGAGAACTCATGAGCCACCCCAGGGCTGCATATAAATTATGGCTAAAAGTGACTTTAGTGAAGTGGCCATTAGTGCCTACGCTGGGCACGCATGAGTGAGCATGTGGTTAATTGCGCTAGCATGACTGCCCCGTATTGCTAAATACAGCGGTGGCAATCGCTCCACGCTAGCAGCGATGCTTTCAAACCGGGAGCAAGAAACTGAGAAGTGCCCAGATGAAATAACTATGTACTCTTTCTTATAAGATCGTGACAATTTGATATTATTTATCTTATTAGTAAAATATTGTATTTGTGTTAGGATCTTTTTTTTTAGTTACTTTCAGTGGCAGTTTAAGTGTGTTTCTAGATTACAGACACATACATGCATACTGGGCAGACGGAAGTCTCCTAATGCAGTTGGAGTCACTGGAGCTACCTCAGTCTGTATCAGCCGAAGAGTTTTCCCTAGGAATTTCTCTGTAGAAAAACGCTGGTACAACAGCTACATGCTGCACTCAAATAATTTATTTAATGTTACTTCTGGAAAAATTTATACATGAAAAAATATTTTATCCAAAGCTAATGAGGAGTTTTCTTTTTTCTAGAGAATCTAGCTATCTAATCCTGGACTATTCAGCTAACTTTTTCCATAAAGATCCATTTTATAGACAGGCACAAGTACTCTGTAAATAAAACGTACTCGTCTTTACCGATCTGTGAGCCTGGATTCTTTCCATTGCCGTTCCTTGGTCTATCAGTGATTTGTCCTGTCATCTTGAGAGAGTTTCTTAGCCTGCCGGTGTCTTGCAATCCTTAGATCAAGATCAATTAAATAATCGTTGGGAATTATTAACCTCTGTGGGATTGGAAAGGAGTTCTGAAGCATAATGGCCTTTCCCTCCAGCCAAAATGCCTAATGGCATCCCTTCCCCCAGGGAATGCAATAACATCTGCTGAGGCTTTCTAGTAACAGCTTGCTTCCGACAGTGGTGAGTGACATTATAGGGGTGAAGCAGCTTACAAATGCCATTTTCACACATCCCATCTCAATACCATCGTTACACACGCCATTTTATGGATCCTAATGAACACTAGTTAATAAATTACCTGTGCTTCTATGAAAAGCCTTCCCAGGTATGACTGGGGAAAAGGCTCATCTATAGTTCTGATTGGCAATATAATTCATCTAGACCCCTAAAAGCCCCAAATATCCATAATATCGGGTAGACAGTTGGCTCCTTCCCTGAACTCTGAGACCGTCTGAAGGTGGCCGATGTGGCAGCGGGAAATGGGGACAGCTGCATAATGTTCCTGTGTGCTGACATGCACGGCTGAAGGGTCTGGAGCTCCTGAACGCAGCCAGAAGATATGGCTTGCCTGTGCCCATCGCTCTGCCTTCCCGTGCCCTTCGCAAAAGCCAGACAGACCCCAGCAGTTTGGCTTACTTGATGGGCACCTCTCCCTGAAGAGGCGCCTCTGCCTGAAGAGGCAACTTCTCGGTGTCCAGATATTCAAAGCCCATAACATTTGTATGGCCGTACCCATTTCAAAATGTAAATAGGAACAGCCAAATTTCAAGGGCCGCTCTATTTTCTTTAAAACAAACATCTATTTTCTAGTTTTATTAGGAGCTAGCGGGCAGCCTTTTTCTCTTTTGTACTGGTGGTATTTACTCTGAGAAGATTTCCTCTACTAAGCTGTTCTCCTATTCACAAGGGATAGTGGCTCTCCTTTGAATTTGTGAGTGCATTGTACCACTGGCCATAACTAAAGCTGCCAGAACCATCTGGTAATTCATTCTTAATGAAAGCATATGTTTAGAAAATTATCATTTTGCTTCATTTTCTGTCTGCACCCCGTTGGTGTCAGCACCCTTTTCCCATATTCTGCACTTCAAAAATGATAAACACATTTTAAATACTAAGCCTAGCCTGGATTTTCAGGGATGACTGCAACTACAGGAAGTTTCAAAGAGCTCTAGGAAATGGAAATTCACGAAAGAACTAACTAGTCCCACAAGGCTCAGGCTGACAAACGCACAAACAAACTTCACAGGAGCTGCTGCTCATCTGCCCTTCCAGGCTTGAGCTTCCTACCTGCTTTCTCTTTAATACACAGTTTCCCTTAGTGACTCATTTTGTCTGCACAACCCCCTGAAGGCCTTCTGCTACAACTGCCCTTTCCTTTTTTATACATGTATGGAGTCTTTTTAAACTTTGACTGCCTGAGTCAAAAGGATGCTTCGCGGGTGCCGGCCCTTTGACCTCCCAGGAAAGGGAGGTTTTTCTCATCTGAGGAAGCTATGAGGAAGCTTTGCAGACTATGTAGGAAGAGGCTTTCTTCAAGCAAGCCCAAGCTACTGTACAGGCAAGAAATGCACCAAAGGAGCATCTAATGCTCAAACTCAGTTAGACCTGGTGGCTGGCCTTCCATGGTGCTTACATGACCCACTATAGCTCCTTGTGGGACCAGAAAAAACCTCTGTTCCTGGCGTTCAAGGCTCCAAGTCCTACTTGGAGCAAGTTAATCTAGAAACAGCGTTACAGTAAGGGGCAGAGGGAGGTTTCTCCAGGCTGATCAAGGTAGGAGCTCCTGGGCGAGACACCCCACTCCTGCTGCCTGGGCACAGCACGACTCCATGGAGAAGTGCTGCCACTGCCTGCTTGATCTCTCCTAGCTGGGTGTGAAAGTAGGGGAGGAGAGGTGGGATCCTTCTAGTTGAGATATGAGAAAAACGCAGGCTATAATGATATTTATCTGTTGCTTTTGTTACTGTCCTATTAATTATTCATGTCATGGTACACTGGAGGGGTTTCAAATTTTTTTTAATTGTTACAATTTAATTTTTTTGCCCCTTTTTTAAAACAATTTTTACTTTTTTTTTTTTTTTTTTTAATGGTCACAATGTTTTTAAACAGTTACAATTTGAATTCCTCTCTGCTTGGCAGGACCCCACCTCCCGCACAGAGCCTGCCAGAATGATGGCAAGGTTCTGGGGAGAGATGCTTTTCTTTTTTGGATACAAACTGCAATTCACTGTTTGGAGTCTTACTGGAAGTTTCTTTCAGGAAGAAAAACTGATGTTGGCTTTTGTCCTTTTTACGTACAAAGACTAAAACCAAAGTTATCAAAAAAGGGCAAGCACTTTCTTCTCAATTTCAAAATTCTTGCAGCAGAGCTCTCACAGAAAGTCATCTCTGGCTATAGAATTTTTATGAGGCCACGTGCCTAATGCTTGCTCTGCTTATCTCCTTGCTTTTCTGATGCTTCTGTGTCAGCCTGTGCTAGTTTTGCTGCTTGTCTTCACATCTAGCTCCATCAAACCGTGCCCACACCTCTGCATTTGTATTCAGCCCAAAGAAAACCTTCTCTTTTGTCTGGGATCCTTACAATGGGGTATATTGCTATGTTCTTGGTGATAGCTCTTTTTGTTTCAGCTACCTAATTCTACGAAGGAGCTTTATTGTTCATTACATTTCACTCTGAATGAAAAACAGCTGTGAGGACCAACTGCTACAAGGAGGTTTTGTCCAAGCCCTAGCCTAATGCACCCTAACCCTCACTGAAACCATCTTTCAGAATGAAATTCTGACTTTGAGATTTGACCTTTACAAAGGTCTGACATTCCTAGAGAAAACTTCTTGCACTAATTGGATATATCAAAGTTGAAAGTTCAGACTATAGAATCAGAAATGTTCTTCTTCAACAAAAAGAAATATAAAACCAAACCAAAAAACTGTATTGTGTTACTGCAAGGCAGACATTACAGCCAGTCTTGGAATTCCAGGTGTATAGTTGGGATTGCTGAGCACCTCGGTTTGTTCCCCTAATGACCACAGGAGACTCTTGTCTGACACTGGGCTCCTTCTGCCGTCAGCCTACCCATCAGTGCATCAGTCTCAGCTTACAACCAGCTGTGCCTGTCTGTAATTTTAAAAAGTAGTGCTGTCTGATGTCCCTTGGTGGGGCAGCACACTCAGATGTCTCTTGCATGCCACAGGGCATCACTGTTCCTTCTCCCTGGAAGGCCACACCAGGAGGATGATCCCCAGAAACATCTGGGAAAAAGCATGTTTAGGTCGCTTTGTGGGACCAGGAGAGGTGCATCTCCAAGGGCAGAAGAACCACAAACATGAAAGATCTACAGGGCCCTAAGCAGAGAGGCATGCACAGAAGGGATGAAAAGGGACCAGATTTCCCTCACGCCAGCACAGAGATCTGCCCCCCCCCCCCCTTACCCCTTCTAAAAGAGAGATGGATGGATTCCCACATTCCCCAGAAATGGGGCAGGAAGGTTTAAAATCCTCATCTCCTCCCTGAAATATTGGAGTGCTGTTCACAGCCCTCCAGACTAGAGCAATGGGATGTTTTCCTTCTGGCTTGAACATCCTCCTCTGTGTTTTAAACCAAGCCCAAATAACCCCAACCAAAATCCATTTTATCTGTGCTGAGATGGACTGGAGACTGTGTCGGCATTCAGTGGGAGCTTCTTGGTGCAAACACAAAGGGTATGTCACTGCCAAGGCAGCCCACCGCTGGTCCGTGTGCCTGGCAAAAATGCCACGTCCTTCTTCTCTAATGCACGACCTTGTGCTAAAAATGTCTTACCAACGGTCAAAACGTAAGCGTGTGTCAGCACACATGAGGGAAGTTAACAGCGCTGCATCCGCAGGTAGCTGCAGCACGTGTACGTCGTGCGACGAGACTCCTCAAGAGCTGCTGGTCGCATTGGGAAGCAGAAAAATCACCGTGCAGGTGCAGCTAAGTCCAGCATGGAGCAAGACATTTACATTCAGTGACTGAAAATAAAGCTGGATGCAATGTATTCTGTGTCGTTTCAGCCGTTACAGTAAATACTGTATGGACAATATAAACTGGTTTGTATCACACACACACAAAGGCTGCTGTTGAAAAAACTTGGAAGTTGTAAGGTCAGGGATGTCCAAGTTAGAAAAGGTTTTTGCAACTTCCATTCCGACAGTAATTGCAGTTACATTATAAAATATAATTTTCACCACAGAACCCTTGCTTCACCCATCGGACAGAAAGTAGGACCCACTCAAAGAAGAAACCATTTGGTGTTTTGCTTTAGCCACGCTATCCTGCATCTACCATGGCCCGTGAGCAGGGCTGTGTTCAACTAAATTTCCCATGGGCTCTGCTCGGATGCTCCTTCTCCGAAGTGACTCTGTCACAAGCACTTATTCATAAGGCTTCCCATTGCAGGGCTCCAAATTTATCTTATTTTAGCTAGCTAAGGTGCCATTTCTGAGCACTAGTTATTATACGGACCTTTTGTGCACATAATAATTATGTGTAATTGTGGTGTTATTATTATTGCTGTTGTTGTTATTATTTTTTCCCCTAAGACTTACGGGGAAAAAGTAACATGATGGTGTTTTATGGAGTGTAAACTGAAGTACACTGGGTAAACCCACAAAGGATGAGCATACAGCCAGCATTTTGGCATTTCCTACATTATTCTCAATTAATATCGCAGCCATTTCATGTTGTTTAATTACTTTCAATGTCATTTTAGAAAGAGTGACAAATAAAGTAGTTTGACATGCCACATTCCTACAGCCAAGCCAAGTTGCTCTGGCTTAAATAACCGCACCAGAAAATAACGGATTATTGAAAACAATTTTAGCAGAAATTAACTTTAACAGAATTAATATTAGTCTTGTCTAGTAAAGGGAGGGAGGTTAAGAGAAGCTGATGTTTGCAGCCTAGGCATGGATAATTAGAAAGAAGATAATCTCCTAGCAAAGAAGTAAATAAAAGTTAGTGAACCAGGCCGAATATTAGACTTTGCTGGAGCAGTTCATGTACGTGGAGTGTATGGCCAACAAAAAAAATCACTAAAAGCGAACACAACCTCTTGGGGGGTCCTGAGGCACAGGGAAGGGCTCAGTTCTCCTTGCACCCTGCCCGTGGTAGGATGAAGGCTGTGCTGCAGTACATCCACAGAATTTACTGAATCTGTTTGGAAACTGAACTTCATCGATGCAATACTAAAATATGATGGTGAAATTGCAATTAAGCAGGTAGTGAAAGTGCAAATAGATGTTTCCAAAGTGAACTTGCAAGTTAATATAAGCAGAGCTGATTTTTTCTCTCTTGTTAACAGTAAAAGGCTGTAACTCTATCCACGACTCTGCAGGGTACACACAAAATTGATCAATGCGGAGGTGAACTCTTCACTTGAGCTGTGGTTACTGAAAACCATCAGCTGCTTTCAGGGGAATCAAAGTCGCTGATGGCAATACAAATACAGTAAAAGCACCCTGGCTGTTCTGAGGGGATATCACGTAACGGGGAACCGACAGATTGTTCAACAGCAGCTTCCACGAATGTGTTGCTGTGAGAGTTCGCGTGATTTAATGGGCTATCCGATGTGGATGGAGTGTGCCCCAAACAACGGGAATTTACTGAACTGATTCTCTTTAAACCGGTTTTGAAAGGGCCACAGCAATCCTGTAATTTAGTTTCTGCATACGTCAGTATAGTGTGGGAAATAATATGCAGGGCTATTTTGGGTTGCAAGGGCATATTGGCTTAGAGAGAGATAGCAACACATCAGGCGTGCTATCATGTTTATGTAGCTTCTGGACTGGCTGGCTGGCATGGAGTCAGCTCATAGCTTGGGCAAAATAAGCTCAAATCTGTTCACACCCTTCTGTGCGTTGGCAGTGATGTGTCTCCACTCACATCCCCATACTGAAACATCGAATTTAACAGCAAATATTCTTACGGTATTTAACTTTGGACTTACTCTTTCTCTAATACTTTTCCTTCAGAATGGAAGGTTAGGGAAAAAAAAGAATGAAGAAGCAGGAGCTGTAGTGATTTGGTGTCTCAGATCCACTTTTGAGAATGGTCACGCCTGTAAATGGGGAGGATTCCTTGCTTTGAAGCATTCATTTCAAATTGCAACGAGCAGAGTTACTGTTCACCAAGCAATCCCAATGGCTTCGAATCGCAGATCTGGAAAACTGCTGCAAAGTGATAAATAGATCTTCTGGTACTCTGCAGGATCACAATGTGGCCTTGATCACTATGTGATCTACCAGTTCATCCGCACCCTGGACCCTCTGGTTAGGAAGTTTGTTTCTGTAAGGAACTAGATGGGTATAGCAACTGTCAGAAGGAAACTATCTTTGAGCTGGAACAGGAATAGTGACAACCTTTACCTGGAAAAGTCCTGGCCACAGAAGAGCATGATGTATTTGCAGTATTTCCCCTGCCCTGAATACGATATCTCATGTGAGGATGTTTCTGCTGCAGCCCGTGTGGTCACAACAAGGAGGAGCTTCAGGTCTTCACACACCATCTTGAGGAACTTTCTTACTTTTTCTTATAAGAAGTCAACAAGTTTCTCATCCGGGTGGTTAGCCTTTGATCCTACAGTGCTTGAACCCAACTAGCTGATTTCACGATCCTGAGAGTCAGGAAAAACACTCATGCTATTTCTCACACTTTTTTTCCACAACCACCCCCAAGCCATTTCCCAGTTCAGGATACTGGCACAGTCATACCTTTCGCTTGACCAGCTACCGCTGGTTTTCACCTCAGCCATCAGGTGAGTCCTTTCAAAGGCTTTTATTTCTTGTTCATGGAATTTTATGTGCCTGTATTTGGGGGATAAAAAAGTTCCATTTTGTTCCTGTTTATCTCACTCGAGTTTCTTCGGGCTGGTAATAAGTCAGAGGCAAGTTGTTTGTAAGACGTCATTTCACAGCTCGGTCTGAACACGTCCATGTAAAGCCACATTCTGCCCTTGTTTACACTCTGCAGCTCCGGTGGTTTCGCTGGGGATTTGCGGAGGAAATAAGGTCAGGATGCAGCTCTTCAAGTCCGATCCCACCGAATTTACTCATGCAAAAAAAAGCTTGTGGGTTTCCTCCTCCTAATACCCAACGTAATGGAAGGAAACATATGCTACTCCAAGTGACCATGGAAACTGGTGCCTGGGTTTCCAAGGTGATTTCCTGGCAAGAGGCCGAAGCAGGAAGCGGTAACAAAACAGGATCCCGGGCAGCAGAAAGCATCCATGTCCCTGGCAATGCAGCAGCCTGCGCTGAGGAGGCCGAAGCCACAGAGACAAACAGAGCAAACTCCTCACTTTAAAATCACTGCAGGTGATTTTCACCACAGCAAAGGATGGGTAACTTAGTCTGCAGTCCCAACCTCCTTGCACATCTTTCTGTTTCCTTTCTCACTTCTATCCGGTGAATACCTGTCTTATCCCACTAGCATCTTAAGGCTTATATAAGCTTGCTTTCAATAGAAAATAAAAGAGAAAAATTACATGGGGAAAGAAAAAAGAAGCTGCTTTAAATGGAGTCATACCTTGTGGTTAGAAAATTCTCACACTCCGCAGACATATACACATATTTTTAATGCTTCATAGTAGTAAATAAGAGTGGTTTTCTATCTTGCATTTTGCAAGGCATGAGAGAGATGTGAAAAAGGATCAATTTCTCTTTCAAGTGCAGTGAGGAAACTTTGCAGAGCACATCGGTATTCTTCCTGGGGCTCCAAACCAGGGTACAGCAGAACCCCTCCTTCCACATCTTTCAGGAGGATCTGGACCCTCCCTATCTGCCTATGAGCATAATTCCTTCCTGGAGCAAAGGTGAAATACAGTGCGGTGCAACCTGGCACAATGGAGCGAAGACGGATCGGTGACCAGACCCTTTCCTTTTGCAGAAGAGAGGAAGGGGCATTGGTATGCACATACAGACAGACATATGTGCTCCTCCAACTCCTGCGCAAGCGTTACAGCCTGTCACAGAACGCTGTCACATCATGAATGGTGGAGTTTACTGATGTACACCACTTACATGACCACAAGCAAGTACAGACATAGCATCTAAGAGCATAACAACCCAGCAGTAGGGATGTTGCTGAAGATTAGATGAGGGACTGTTGCAAATTAAGACCAGCCCCAGCAGGAGAGCTACCCATCCTGATATAAAAAGTCTGATCTGGAAATAGCAGACAGCTGTTTCCTTTCTGCTGGAAGAGAAGGTGCCAAAGGAGTTTGAAGCTTCCCTCTACCTGTTGGGAGGAACTGCTGAGTACCAAAATCGCAAATATGAATAAAACTGTTGCTAACTGGGTTTTTTTGTGCGTATATATTCATGCTTTCAGCTATAAGTAAAGCCTTATGAAGCTTGATTGCCAGGTTTTTCGTTAGAGCCGGAAGGTCTTATTCTATCCCTGCAGGATACGGTTATTGACAAGTTATTTTCAGATTGCTTCATTGGATAGAATGGATAGAACCAAATTATTCTTAAAAGTTCTGTGAAGTATTTTGACATTAAGTCTTCACTTATATAATTGTGGAGTTGATTTCAGAATTCGTCATCTTCTCCTCTCTTCAACTTTTAATAGAAAATCTGTGCTTGCAATTGGTGGAGAGGTACAATAGCAGTCACTGAAAGCACTTTGTTACCACGAACACAGAGCCTTTCTGAAAGCACGTGGAGGGAGCACTTGTTTATCCCGCTGGAGTACAGTAAAAATGAACAGTCCCTGCAGTGTGGGATGCATCGGCCACCGCAGGAAGGGGAGACGGTGACAATGAGGTCATATAACCTACACGAGTTAGTCTGACTGTGCCAAGACAACTCTTTCTGAGCTTATCATTGATAAAACTTCCATATGCGCATTTATCACAAGGTCAGTTCAGTTTTTTACTCCTCTGAGAATATATATCCTGCTGTTAGCACTGTCCTGTGTAGTCTGAACGCTCAGTTATATGACATGCTTGTGTGTATTCCTCTCCTTTACTTTCCTATCCAGACCGTACCGGCACTTGGACACGGTAATGCTGTGCTACACTCAAATTATTTTAGTGATTTCCATGGGGTTCAGGCCAGTACTAAGCGCAGCTCTTTGCATCTTCTCAGAGCACTAAGACAAAATCTGTTCACAGCCTCACGAGTGTGGGACATACCTTCTCCATCAGTTGAACACGACACCCAGATACTGCAGCTAATTCAGAGCAGCTTGGTATATCCCCATGCAAAGGGCAGCAACACGCAGAGGTACTAGCACAGGCTTTGAAAGGACGAGTCATTTTAGTAATGTACTATACCTGAACTAACTAACCCATGTGGGTGACTTGCCTTTCATACCACCTGCCTATAGTATTGTTTGTAGTCTACTGAGCTCTTGCAGGGTAAGGCAGGATGACTGAGAAGATGTTCTCTCTTGAAGGATGGGTATGATTTGCTACAGTCATTTCCCGTGACCTGGGGACATCAAGACAGATATGGGACTAAATTGTTTTGTTGTAACTACAATTAAAATATCTTAAAACTAGTATACCACACTGCAAATGAAATGATTGTATGCAATTGTTCGTAATTCACCTGGTGAAATAACCACATTAACACCCTGAAATTTAAATACGATTAAATATTTGAGGTGAGACATTTGTGTTATAAAAATAAAACTATTTGAACTCTGAGTCTGTTATTGTGAGATATCCATTGGCCATGCATAGACCTTTCCTAAGAATGAAAAGTTTTGTATTAAACAGGTTAGAAATACCAGACAAAAAAATTGTTATATAATTACCACACCTACATCCCATACTAAGGACCGCTAGCGAAAGAAGGTAAAATGAACACATAGGTAGGAGCCAGCAGAAGACTTGGCAGCACTTACGAGACTTCTACGTAAAGTAATTACACACGCCACTGGTCCGAGATCAATTATTTATATCCTCTTTTATATATTGTAGCTCACATTTTATTGGCAATTGTTATTACCAATTCACTTCAATAGAGGGCAAAAGAGACTGAAGTTGTCATCTCAGACTGGAGGTTGCATGCGAGAGTGAGAATTAAGAAATCTTGGAGGATTACATACAATTGGAAACATGACCAAAGTAAAAGAAAAATACTAGAGCTATACAGTGCTTGAGTGATTTTAATTTCCCTTTCACTGCTCTCCCTATCTGTGGATCATACTGAAGTAAACACAAGAGTTTGGTGAAACAAAATTAACTCCAAACTCTTCACAGTCATTTTTCTCTAGTCACAAACAGATTGTAAGCACTGATTTAACAGTACCAGGGAAAATATATGGTTTGGTGAACTGGAAGTACATTCTCCTACATTTTCTTTTGCTGACTTTTAATGCAGTAAATTTCTGAATAATTTGGTGCACTTAAGGGAATTTCTTATGGGGAATGACCATTATATTTGTTTTTATTTTTTTTTCCCTGATTTTATTTCTCCATTAGAACAGGGGCTTTGCAGGCTATCTAATAGAGTGGTTCAAAAGGTCTCTTTTCTGTTACTGAGTTTCAAACTCTTTCAGTAATGCTTTAAAATTCACCTGCTTTCAGACACAACGGTACAATATCCCAGCAGTTATTAAAAAGTCTGATGTTTTATGAAATGTGAAATAATAGACTTTGTTTGGTCTCCAGGATAATTACTTCTTTCATTCCACCTAAGAATGCAGAACAGAAAGACAGCTGTGTTCTCTGCTCTGCAATAAATCCCACCACTTTGACCTTCATATCCTTAAAGAATTCCTCACACGGTGATACTTGTCTCCTGCTATTCTTCCCAAATTTTGTCTTCACTGCTATAATTTGCTGTAGTGGCCTTAATACAGTATCTTTCAATAATTGATGGCTTTCCCACAAAACTCTTTCCCTCCAAGTTTTTTTTTTTTTTAAGTACACTTGACCTACAAGTCCTCCACATTTGCTGACTGTCTGCTCCCTTGACGCTCATGGTCTTTATTCTGCTATGACTATGGTTTAAGCAGTATGGATTTTATCCCCCAGCAGTTCGCAAGCACTGCGAACGACAACATTGGAATTCAAAATTATCTTGACAAATGAGAAAGAGTTGATCAAATGAGGAAATATAATAAAAACAAGGGGGGAAAAATTGTCCACTTAGAAGCAGAAAATCAACTACAGAAATACAAAAGGGGAAATAGCCTGACAAAGAGCTCAACTGCAGAAATTAATCTCGGACTTACTGCAGAGCGCAATAGAAATATGAGATGACAACGTGATACTGCTGCAAAAAAAAAAGTAATTGTTGCTCTGGGATATGTTAGAAGGAGTGTCACATTCAAAAGGGTACAGCAATTGTATTCACTGTGCGTGAGTTCTTACCCGGAATTCAGTATTTGTTGTTGGGCGCTGTACCTTAAGATAAAGGGTTAGGCAGTGAAAGGAGGTGTACAAAGGTACTGACTTGTAATGGAAATATTAAGATGGCAGAAATGAAGTATGAGTGGATATAGCTGCATAAACACAAGAAGAAAACAGCAGAACAATGTAAAATGGATATTCATAAGCAAGGACACAGTCCACAAGAGTAAAATCGAGGACTGTTGCCTGTGTTAAGCCCGGGAGGCCTGCACTCCAGTAACACCAACCACAGTCCACCTGTCAGCAGAAAACCCTATGCTCTCACAAGAGGAAGATGGGAAGAAGGTTACAGCACATCACCTATGCCATTCCTTTTCCTTTCAGCCCAGCTGGAATACAGACTATGGCCTTAAAGAACTTGGAGCAGACTTGCCTAAAACTTATGGGGGTGGAAGTAAGCAAAATTCTGACGCAAAAGAATCATGCCATAGTAATTTTTGACTCTTGAGTATAAAAGGCCTGTCCAAAAATTAGTTTGTCCTTGTTTAACAGGTGTGATGAGGACCTGATACCTGGTGTCCCTTCATAGAATCACAGAGAGGCTCAGGTTGGAAGGCACCTCTGGACGTCATCTGTTCCAGCTTCCCTGCTCAGGCAGGGCCACCTAGAGCTGGTTGTCCAGCACTGTGTCCAGGTAGCTTTTGAATGTCTCCAAGGATGGAGACTCCACGGCCCCTTGTCTTCTATGTTGGACACAAGTGATCCAGGCCAGACCACCTGAACGCTTACATCTTGGTTCTTGTGAGTATGTGGGTGTGACTGTAAGTGAATAAATCATTGAAAAAATGACTGTGAGTGGGTAAAGCCGATGTACTTGGAGATTTTGTAAAGTAATATCACCTTCTCCTTCCATGGAGTCTCACACCGAGTTTTTTACACTAACTTCTTAGCAGAGACGAAAGCACAGACAGTGGTACGTGCTGAAAGGCTGAAAGACCTGGGTTTGTGTAGTCTGGATGAGAAAAACTTCAGAGGAATTAAGGTGATAGCTTTCCATATGTAATATGCTATGTTATTATTAAGAGGACAACAACCAGCTGTTCTCACGGATGCTGGGAGAAGAACAAGAAGAAAACAGCTTCCACTGCTGCAAAATGATTTTGGCTGAATGTCGACAGGAGTGAAACCCTGGCAAGAGCTTACCTGGGGACCTTGTGGTCTCCTCACCGGAGACTGTGAAGCACTTGACCAGCAAATATTTGTCACCAATGTCTGGATATGTTCAAACTTGTCTTACTGCTGGGGGCTGGACCAGACCGGCGATCAACAGCACATTTTTGATGCTCAGTGCCAGATTTATTGCCAAAGGCCCTGTGACCGGGAGACCCTGGTGCCAGCCCAGATCCATGTCAGTTAGAGACTTTGTGTCTGGGCCAAAGTTTTGTTGCCACTGGACTGAACAATCTCTTTTAGTCTCTTCCTGACCTGTGTTGTTGTGGTTGCTATGAAACCCTTATTCATGGAAGCGATTTTTCCACTGGCTCCATGGACTTCTGCTCTGTTCTTACTACCAGGAATGTTAAAACATTTTTATTTCTTTTTCAATAAAATTGAAAACAGCTATGCTTGAACTGAGGGCGGAGGAAGAATTTGTTTTAGCCTAACGTTTTCATTTCAGCTGACTTTTGAAAAACTCTATTTGTCAGCTAGATGTTACACAACTGCAGTTCTTTGAGTGGATCTTTTGTTATTATCCGTCTGACAAAGAGATGGCAGCAGGGTGGTGCTGTTGCCTTTTTGTCTTCATTTGGTGGTTGGTTTGTTTTTTTTCTAATCTCTATTTTTCAGGAGTAACCAAACTGAGCTTCTGAAGCTTTGGTGATTTGCCAAAAGTACACATGGAAATATCTTCATCAGGTATAAAGCTAAAAAAAAAAAAAACCACCCAAATAGCTATGCATTTTCAAAAAGTTTTAGGGGCATTTTAGACACAGTATTCCCATGGCCTTTTCAGACAGTGGCAAAACTCAGCTCTAAAGCAAGCAATGAGATTGAACATTCAGGTATTGAAGGCTGAATGAAGCCCACAAAAATCTTTATGTTCTGTAATTGCTGGGAGAAATCTTATAGTGAGAGCAGGACTGAGAGGTAGATCCTCTGTATTTTTAGTAGGCTCAAGTTAAAAAAACAGTTTATCTACAGCCTGCTTTTGGCGTGCTCTTCTTTTCTACACTTTTTTTTTTTCACTTTGCAGCTTTTGTATTACATTGTCATTCACGAAAAGTGAAAATAGAAAGCAGGTAACTAAGGTAACAATGATGTCCCTGGTGTGTATCCGGGAGTGCACAAATCTCACGTCACAGTATTAAGCTGTACCTTGTCCGTAACAATCCCCGCTCTCCTCCCATCACTTAGGAAATAAGATGTCACCAGTGGGACCACAGTTTGGAGAGGACTCAGAAGGAAGGAGGCCACCTGAATATTACACAATACAGGTATATAAAGATATCAGTGCAACTGTTTGCCGGACACATCAAAACCATGCAGCGTCTGTGGCTGAGTCAGCCTGGGGTAAATGCTCCTGGAAAGGAGCGGGGCAATTCACCCGGTCCTTGTAACCTCAGTAAGTATGAAAGCTTACAAGGAGTCATGACAAGGAGTAAGGCGCATGCTGAGATGGTCAGAGGCAGACTGGCTGCATCACAGGGCGGCACACTGTACCTCAAACTTGGGACAGAAGAAAACGCGTGTCTTACTATGCATCATTACCCCCTACTGGGTATCCCCGCATCGTATTGCCCTTATTCTTCGTTTTAGCTCTATGCTGCTTTCTTTATCTAACAGAGTGAGAAAAATGCTCGATGTCAGGTGGTGCAGATAACGCTCATTTGCTAATACCGGTGCTGCCATCAATAAGGTCTGGAGAGGTAGCTTCTGTTCTGATGAATTCACCAACATCCTTGCAGACTACTTCTCTTTCCAAGCGATCAATGTGAGCAGGTCTTTGCTAAGCAGAGCTGCTCCAAAACTTCACAATGAATTTTCTCAACTAATTTTTGCCTGAAAGCGCTTGCACTTAGGCTCGCTGTACTGCTGTGACCCTAAACAGCAGCTGCTTGACAACAGATAACCATATGAGCAAGCAACAAGCTTATCTGACAAATGGGTTTTGGTCCAGATTCTTGGTTGTACACATCCTGGGTCCTGTGGGCCATTTTGGTATCAGCAATAGACGAGAGATTGAAAATAGATTGCTTATAGGGATTTATTGCTTTACGCAGAAGAAAAAGGGTTTTCTTGCTCTTTTCTCCTTTCTGCAAACAGGACTCCCACCTTTCTTCAATCCATTTTTCCAGTCCTATTTTTATTTCTTCCCACTATTCAAGTTTAGTCCAGTTCCTCTCTGGGCATCCCTCCAGATGTCTTTCCATTTGAGGAACTCTCTACTTTTGCCCCGGAACCAATAGATGTGAGCAGACTGGTAGATTGCTGAGCACTCAAATCCCTTTTTGTCAGCACTTCTGCCTACTCGGCATTTCTGCATAGTGGCGGTTCTGTGTTCCCTGTATTACAAAATTCTCCTAGTTTGTATCTGTAGACAAAGATGGAGATGAGGACAACCTCTTGCCTGTGAAACAGTTAACTGAGTTGAATACATAAGTTAGGACTCTAGAGATCAGCTTTTTATTCAGTCCTAGAGTCTTCCCCCTCCAACTTCTGCTACCCTTTCCAAATAACTCTGCCAAAACTTACAGGTTTGGGGTTTTTTACATATGTGGGCTTCACATTTTCAGAAGTATTTAGCAATGGTGAGTCCTTCAATGCTTGGGTGCGTAATATGGCATATTTTAAAGAGACCCAGGGCTTTCACTCCTGACCTAGTTTTCAAAAGGTAAACCAGAAGAATCTTTGTAAAGTCTTCACCCTGGATCCTGTTAAGAAAAATTGTTCCCTGGTTATTTTTGAGATGGTGTTTGGTCGGCTTATGATCTGATTCGATAGGACAAGAGGAAACGGCCTCAAGTTACACCAGAGGAGATTTAGGTTGGATATTAGGAAAAATTTCTTCACTGAAAGGGTTATCAAACATTGGCACAGGCTGCCCAGGGAAACGGTGGAATCAGCATCCTGGGAGGTGTTTAAAAGATGGGTAGATGTGGTGCTGAGGGACATGGTTTAGTGGTGGTTTTGGCAGTGTTAGGTTGATGGCTGGTCTCGATGACCTTAAAGGTCCCTTCCAACCTAGACAATTCTGCAATTCCATGATCACGTATATGAATTCTATGATACGGCCAACCGCAAAAATCGGAACAAAACGTGCAATGAGTAAGATAACGTTTTTCCAGCTTCACCTTCTAATCATTAAGAATGCTGACAACGAAGTAAGTAAACGCACCTGCTTACAGGGCATGCCTTTGATAACGAGCTCTGCCCCTCTCTGCCCCAAGACCAGTTAGGTGCCTTCTCCCCGTTCCGCCAGCTCCGGCGAACCGCAGGTGGGTTGGCGGGCGAGAACGATGCCAGGGGCTGAGGAAACCCAGCGCTGCCCCTCTCCCACCCCGCCTGGAGCTCAGCCTTCCCGGGGCTCGGCGCTCGGCGGGGCCGGAGCTGTGCGAGGCTGAGAGCGGCGGGCCGGGCTGTCACCCACCGCCTGGCGCTCAGCCCGCCCGGCCAAGGGCGCGATCGCCCGCCGGGAGGCGGCGGCGGTGGTGGCGGTGGTGGCGGGGGGCGGGCGGAGCGGTGGCCGCCGCGGCCGCTCCGCCTCCGGGGCAGGGGAGGGCTCGGGGCGGGTTGGGCTGCCCGGCGGCGGGAGGGAGGAGGCGGGAGCGGGGTTTGGGGGGGTTTGGGGGGTGGGAGGTGGGGGGGGTAGAGCCGCAACTTCGGGAAGATGAACGCGGAGAACCAGGACGTGCTGCTGGATCTGGAGGGGGAGGAGGAGGAGGGAGAGGAGGAAGATGATGATGATGGGGAGATCGGTGAGTAGCGGGCTGGCGCGGGGAGGGTTGTGTGTGTGTGTGTGTGTGTGTGTGTGTGTGTGTGTGTGTGTGTGTGTGTGTGTGTGTGTCCCGGGGCTGCAGGCTGGGGAAGTTCGTCGCGGATGTCGCGGGTGGGGAGGGCACCTGCGGGCGCCGCGTCCCGGGCAGTGACGGGGCCGGGGGCCGGAGGGGCTTGGCGGGCAGGGTGCTCGCACCACAGCTCACCTCCTTCTGCTGCAACTTCTGATGGCTCTCCCGTGCAAACCGGGTGCTCTCTTTGTCCGCGCTGGCGGTGGGGGGCAGCCGGGGCTTCCTCATGCAGCGGCTCCTGCGTTCATAGCACCGGCACGGCTTAGCTGGCAGAGGAGCACCGAAAAACTTTCCCTGGTCCCTTCCCCTCACCGGGGAGGGAAAAGCGTGAGGTGGCCCCGAAGCGGCGCTTCGCGGTACGCGCGATGCTGGGAGAGACCTTCGGTGTGGGCAGCGATCTGCCAGCGCAGGCACAGCCTGTGCCAGGGTGCCGCGTTCCCTTGGAAAACGCGAAGAATGTCATCGCCTCCTCACTGCCTCCATCCCACCACCCCCACCCCCCGTAGGTGCAGCATCCCCCTGGGACCAGCCTGCAGGGACAGCAGCCAGCCCGCCTCCTGCTGCCGGACGGCCTGCCTTCGTTTGACAGCCAAGGAAAGGAGGGGGAAAATTAAACCATCACCACCCACCCCCTCAAAAAAAAAAAAAAAAAAAGTAAAGGAGAAAATTGGCAAAGCATAGAAAGATAGTAATTTTGCTGGGGGGGGGGGGAGGGGGGGGCGCAATAAAAAAATGCATATTGTGTCTACCAGAAATGCAGACAGTAAAATGACCAGGGTGTTTTAAATTCAAAGACAGTGTACGTTAGTCTTGTCCCAACTGCAGCACTGCCCAGGACAATGACATTTGTATTTACTGTGGGAATGAATTCTATTAAAGCGTTTCCAGAAAACAGCCCGAAAGGGGTTGGTTCTCGGCTGGTTCACACTGAAGGGGTCTATTCATTTCACTAAAGAGACACAGATTTACTTCAGTTCAGAAGCTGGTTTCAGCTGCACTACCCCAGATACTCTGAAGTCTTTTATTTCTACTTGTTAAAATGAATCTCACAAGCAAGGAATGCAAGCAAATGTCAACTAGACAAGCAAGTAGGAGATAGGTTTGTTTGTATAAATTTTGTCAAATAAAAGGGGTTCCTGGTCATTAGTGTTCAAGGGTTGTGAATATTTTTACTGACAAGTACTGAATTTTTATATATTTTTTTTTAATACTGGGACTGAATTTCTGCATTAGTTAAAAGTTCTAGTGGTATTAACTCTGATACTTTTGCTGTCTCTAAATACTAATCCTTAATAATGGCCAATACAGTTTGCCTCATTTATTCAGTTAGCTCTCTCCAAAAGTGTATAAAGTTTGAGCCTCACCCAATGTCTGTGGAAATCAGGGAACCTCTTTCCTCCAACATTACTAGCCTTTGTTTCAGATGCTGTGGGAGTATCCCTTGCTTTACAGTATTAGTCCAAAGGCAAATTCAGTTTTCCATATGAAGTGAGGCAGAGGAATTGCTTGACTCCACTCCCCAAATTAAAGGGTGGATCAGCACTGCAATGTATTAATCAACACATGCCTTTTTCTTTCCATTCTTCACCCCAGAGAACAACTAAATTGTTTCCTGCTCATGACTATCAAATTTGGGGTTAGTTCAGCTCCCAGAGGCAGCAAATCACGAGCTGCGTGTTCTGCTTGCAGGATACCGCAGTTTGGAACAACACATGCTATGTGGCAAAATTGACTCAAAAGTGAGCAGTGATGATTTCGTGAGTTGTTGTGCGAAGCCTGTTACACAGTGTCCAGCTCTGTCACATTTGCTATTCTGCCTTGCAAAAGACATGGATAACAGTCTCGAGGTTTTTACATTGGGTATAATTACAGGAGAGCTATTTTATTACCCTGAGAAACTTGTAAATCTTCCATCTTCCTCCAGTTTTGTTGTGCCATTTGCATCTGCGTTTTTCTCAAGAAAGCCATCCCTGCTTTAGCACATATGCAGGACTCCTGAACTCTTTCCAGTTCTATTCAAGATCGATCCTAAGTGTTTATAGCTCATCAGGCAAGCACTGTAATGGCCTATCAAAGTTTGTAGTCATGGCACGTAAAGCCAGTGCTCTGGCTCATATTGGCATACAGTTGGTTTTGGTTATCCATGCTGATGACTAGCAAACCACTCGCGCCAGAAGAAAACTGTAGGCAGGAGTCCAGGGAAAGAGCTGGGCTCGTGGGTCCCAATCCACGAAAAGCCCCACAGCTGCGCTGCTGGCCATACGTAGCTTTGAAATGGATTTGTTCAGTCAGACTTGTCTTAAGGAAGAAAGTCTTGTCCGAAGGTTAGGCCTTTTTGTCAAGCAGAAAACCTTTTCTCCCCAGTGCTTAAATGAGATGGGCAATGTTTTATTTTGGAGTTGGGCTGTTTTCAAGAGGATTGTTACATTAGTGAGATCGATTTGTTTCTGAGATGTCTTGTTACCAGGCAGAAATGGTGGGAAGGACATTGACCTGTGGTTGCCATAGCATTTAAAATTCTCCAAACCCATTATTTTCTGCCTAGGAACTGTTCCATAAACTGTAAAGTTTTTCTTTCCCTGGTGCCAAACCTCATACCATGTCTAAATTAGTTTGCTTGTGTTTGGGGATTTACAGAATATCTGAGTGCTCTGTCCAGAAAAATTAACTTCTGCAGACAATATCCAGAGGCATACACTCTGTCTGACAATTCCGCATGAAATACTTTTCTCTTCACTGGGATATGATCGCATCTTGCTCACTCTTTGTGGTCTTGGGTTTGCTCAAATCTGTCTCTTAGTTGTTCCTTGAGCCCTGAGCATACAACACCTTCCCATCTTTTGACACTGCTGCAGTAATTATCAAGCTGTGCTTTGTAGATGACCAAGAAATGGATGTTCATATGTTAAGTGTTTTCTTGTCACACAGTGTAAATACCATGCTGATGAGGATTCCAGCTCTTCTTTCTGCAAAATGTTTCATGCTGTTGTTCAGCACATGTTTTTACCAACTAGAATAAAAATGTGCAACAGTACCGGCCTACTCAAGCAACATTATTTGTGCAGTTGCAACCTAAAATAATCAGATTTGTGCAGTCCACTGTACAACTGGAACTCTGTCCTAAGGGGTGATGTGGTAATCTGAATGGTGAAAAGCAGGTGTAGCTATTCTTCAACTCATTCCTTTTGCTCACTGTTCTGTTCTCTGCTTGTTTCCTCATGGCATATACTGAATTTTATCATATTGCTGGCCTAGAGCTTTGATTTTTTCCTATTCAACAGTTTCATTAACTTGACCTGCTTCTCATATGACCCTACAAATATTACTGATACTGTACTCCAATATGAATGTACAGTATACCAACAGTGTTCTACAAATTATTCCAGTGTTTGCCTTTGTGATGTTGCGGAATGGTCAATTTTCTGTAGAGGTCTTGTAAAGGCAATGGAAAGTCTCAACAGTTAGATTCCTTGACTGAAAAATGTGGCTTCGTCCTGCAATGTATTAATTGTAATCCCCACACTGTGGGAAATTTAAAAGTGGTCTACTCAGCAGTAGGTGTAAGGATCAGATCAGATAATTTTATAATATGCAAGGCTTTATAAGCAGATTCTTTAAAAAAATAGAATTCTTTTTCTGAAAGGACAGCATCTTGCCTACCTACAGTAATGAGTAGAGCCTCAGTCCACATTTATCACACCTGGTTTTATTCTCTTTTTCTTCTCTGTCTTGTAATTGACCTAAAAATTATTGGGGCGCATTTCAGTCACCCACTATCCTGAAGAAGACTGTTGGATGGGTATGTCTGATGAGCTGAGAGTCAAGGATTTCTGCTCCCTGATTCTGCGCTCTGTTTGTGACACCATTCTTGTGCATGTGCATCTAGGAGACGAGGAGCAGGAGCAAGCAGGAAGGTAGACATACGTCTCATTTATTCCGATTTGTAATTGAGGCAGCGAGAGACTCTTCATGGAGAACTGGGTCTTGTACAGGTCCAGGAAACACCAGTCTGTAATAATGCTCAAAATTTAAACTGTCTTTCATACCTTCATGTCCTTCCTCTTAAATGTTACTGTGATGGTCTACCTACGTTTCTTCCTCTCTTCATACTTCAATAATTTCATTTTCTTACTTTCTGCCCACTTCACTTTCACCGAATCCAAGCCACGCAGGAGTAACAGCCTTGTCACCCAGTATGGTTGCATTTGAACAGTACACTGCTGGTACCACTCACTTTTTAATTCTGATTTAATGATTTTTTCTACAAAACTACTAAAAAACACATAGTGAGAGTATAAATATTTAACTACAATATAATTACTGTTTTGCAGCTATTTATAATTCATAGACACTGGAGGAGACCCGAGTATTTCAAGAATCAGGAAGGAACTTAGGAAACTGATAAACTTCACAAATTTAGCAGATCTTTCTCTTTTTAAAGTTTTTCTACCGTAACAGAATTCCCAGTTGTCCATTAGAAGCTTCCTGTACTTTTAAAGTATTCTTTGTGCCTGTATTTTAGATTTAGCTGTACTGAACCTACGAGTGTGGTCTACAGATAAGTCTGCAATCTGTAGGACAGACTTCTTGTCTGCCATTGTATCAACTTGTGCCATTTGCACAACTATAATAGTAATAGTTTTGTTTCTTTTCCTGGTTATTAAGTTATTGATTTTATGTCAAGTATTTATCACAGGTAATTCCTTAAAGTTTTTCCTCTATTTAAACCGCCTACAAGTTCTTTTAAAAGGAAAAACATCCTATGCACCCTCAGCATCTTCGACTTTTTAAATGGCTTTTCAAGCATTATCATTTGTAAAAATTAAACATTATTAAAGTTGATATGTAGGAAACAGCCAGGCTTGTGTTACATGGTACAGAACTCCAGCAGTTCCGTAGTGTTACGCTTAAAGAAAGTAATGCAATCAAGAACTCAAAAATGTCCTAGTATCAGCTGATTTGTAATTTATGCAGTATATCAAATTGCAGGTAGATAGCTTGAATTTCAGGAGACCAGAGACCTGAAAGGGGTGGTCTATGCATGCCATAACAGATGTTGTGTCAGTCTGTGGGTCACACAAATGGACATTTCAAAAGTAATTAGAGAAGGATTATGAATAAGACCTGTTACTATATGCATGGAAAGTTCAATAAAGTTGTTATCGTTTAAATCACCTCATACTAGTATTTCTTGGTACCTGCCATTTCCTAGGAAATGATGGGTTGCATGCTGTAGAATTAAGGTCTAGTTTGCCACTAGACATGTGGCAAACCCCAAGGGGGAACTGATGCTAAAACTGATGTTTTCTGCTGTGGTAAAAAAAAATATAAAATGCAAGGGTGATTTGTATGTTTGCACTTGACTGTCATAATTTAAATAGTGTTTGTAGTGCCTTCCAGCTTATCCCTTATAAAGAATAATGGATTTTTTTTTCTTTTACTGTTTATTTTTAGTTTGAGAGAATACATTCTTGTACCCCCTCTAAAAAAGATGAATAAAAAAGCATTAGTCTAAGTTTGGGATTGACTGGGGTAGGTCAGGAAAAAGCGTTGCTTATTTTTGTGTATTATAAATAGCGCACAAGTAATAAAACTAAATATCCTGTGCTTGACGTGAGAAGAACTTTGGAAAAGGTGCTGCAGGCCTTAAGCATATGGGGCTGCTGCAGGGGTGTGTTTAACAGGATAATGCATTTAACAAGGTGTGAATGTCAAGGAGGAGGGCACTGAAGAATGATGCCATGGATTTGGATTGTTTATTGTTCTTACATTCAGAAAACAAAGGCGGGGGCAGAAATATTACGCAACTGCTGAACTCTGTGTCCTAATGAATAGTAAAAAATAAGTTTGCTTTTACTGGATTGTCACTGTTGCTTCAGTGCGTGGCTCTGGCACGATCCTTTCCAACAGTCTGAAGTACTGCTCTGTAGAATATGTCTTATTAAACTGATATTTGATTGATGTTTTTAACATAAAATTAAAAAATAATTTCACCAAGGCATGGGCCTAGTATCACTTGTCACTCTTTACTGTTTTTTGATTCAAATCCAGGCTCAGTGTGAATGTAGGTTTTCCAACTGAAGAGTGTATGTGTTCATCTGCTGCGCTGGCTGCAATGAGAGCCCGCAGGGACGTTGTTAATGTTTCGTGTTAGGGTTCAAGTCTGATGAATCTGGAAGTTGAAATGAAAGCCGTAGGCTGTAATGTCACAAACATGTCAAGCCAGCATAAATTGGCTTGGCTACCAAAAGAAGTGCTCCCCACACAACCGCCTTACAGTGGCAGCTTAAGTCTTCATGGCAATTTGGCCTTATTTTTCAGTGGCAGCATGGTAAGAATGCAAAGCTACAAAGAAGGACACTGTACCCTTTACTTTCTTATTGCCAGCGTCTCCTGTGGGAAATGAAAACTGGCAGTCATGCGAATTGCCATCAAACAATGGATTTTGTTTGATAATCAGTCTAAGAAAGCAAACGTCTGAGCACAGAACCCTTCGTCTTCTCCACCCTTCACACTTTAATCAGGTGTCTCCTACATCTATCTGAAGGCTTCATCACAGGATGAATGTCTTGATTGCTTCGTGAGGAATTATGTGGGTATCTGAAACGTATTTTTGCTTGGTTCAATGGAATTATTTCTATGCCTTGTTTTGTCTTGTCCCAAACTCAGTATATGATAACAACCGTAGACACATCGGCATGATTCCCTGTATGAACATCAGAAGTGAGATCCTGAGGCATCACTAGAGCTAATTAAAAAAAAGTCCTCAACCTCAAGATGGCTTGATTTAATCTTTGTGCAGTCCCCACTCCTCTGCAGGATTCAGAATCACTCCCCGACCTCCTTATGTACACATGGGATACCTTCCCCAAGGAAGTCAAGGTGTGCTCAGGCCCCACGTTTGTGTATACATGATTTAGTACTCTGCCTATGCAAAGATGACTCACCTAAAGCAGTTGCTGGTTTACCAGGGATGGGCTGCAGAATGGCAAAGGGTAGGCAATGGAGAAGACTTACACTTTCATTAGCATCAGGCAGCCTGGTACATATTCTTCCATCGCATGATACTATCAAATGGGAGTATTATCCCTTTTTCCCATTCCTATCCTGCATCCGTGTCAGAGCAGCTTCCCCCTCACAAGCATTCAGTTCCAAACCTTATCAGTCTAGATGGTCCATCTCCTGTGCAGCACTTGACCTGCTGAATTCCAAACAGGCAGAGCCTAAATAGTTTTGCTAATGGCAATAGCCACATTAATAAAATGTGTGTGTTATGTTTGTAAAAGGGTAAGATTCAGACCAGCATAGACCCCGTTAGCAGGAAGAACCAGGAAGACCAAACGGTTTTGGAAATAGACTACATTTAAACATCTTTAATGAATACCAGATTCAGATTGGAAAATTAACAAAAATGTCTCAAAACACAAACTGACTGAACTTCAAGCAGTGTAGTTACAAGTCTGCTGGAGTATAAACATTCTTTAATTGATTTTATGCCTCATGTGGTAGAAATTGCAGCTCAGTTTCAAAATGTTGTATAAAGGCTGAATAAGATTGAACCCTTCAATTTAGTGTTTACATTAAATAATCTCCAACTAAAACAATAATCATCAATATTCTTTATACATAACTGAAAATAGAGTTTTGTAGGAACCACCGCCAATAGCAGATTTTGCTTTGCTTTTATAGTTTCCCTTCCTTTCATTTTTTTGTTCGTAGATTTCCCTTGGCCCCATTAATCTGGTTAGTCAGGTTCTCCAGCATTTTTCAGATGTGATTTATCATGGGACATTAAATATTTGTGTAGGAGACTGCTTACAGTACAGTCATCGGAATGAGCTGCTGCACCAGTATTCTTCTGTAGGAAACAGCCACCACCTCTGTTCTGTTCAAGTGCTGTTTGAGAGCAGTTGCTGCAGCAGGCAAAATGTCTGATAACATGAGTGTCTGTGGTGGGTTTCTGTCCTGCAGTCCTCTAGCTTGGGTGGATCTTTTTGTGAAGGCACCTGGCTTTGAAAGTGTCTACCGGAAGACCTTGGTTCCTGTTTCAGTGCTCCAGCAGGGACCCGTGACAAGTCCCTCAACCATCACTACTTTGGGAAACTGCAGTCAGATGAGGAATTTTAACCTGGTGGGGGAGAGAATTTAGAACGAAGAGTGGGAGCAGGAAGCACTTGTGTTGAGATGCACTGAGTCTCCTGTGCTGTGGTGGTGCCGGAGCTAATGCATTTTGGTCAGGAGGAGAGATGAGATTAGTCACTTTTCAATGGGTGAAAGATTATGGGTTCTTCCCTTGTGGCAGGAATATTTAACTGAGAAAATGTCATCTGGATTGCAGATCAGGGTGGAAAGTATGAGAGCCAATTACAAAATGTTGTCGGTGTAGCAACCCTGCTAAAGATGCTGGGAAGTGATATCAGTAATCCAAGGACACGCTGCTGTGATCTGGCACAGTGGAGGAGTTGAAGAAGAGCCACGTCCTGCCTGTGGAGAAGCTGAGGTCTGCTGCTGTCAGTGGAGGGAGCCTGAGATAAGCACCGAAGCGTGGAACTTACATCAGTGGAGAGACTCCTGTAGCACAGACTGGGGTCTTGACTGAAGGGTCTGGTATAATAAGAAGTGTTGAAGAGATGGAAAGAGTAAGGAGATGGAAGTAGAGACCTGGGTACAGACTAAGAAAGAAAGTAAAAGTGAAAGAGGAAGAACTCTTGTCAGTATTTGTAAAGATAAAGCCAACCAGTGCAGCTATTCGCCTATTTATGTGGTTAGCAACTCATAAACAGTAGCATAAAGGTTCTTCCAAGTCAGTTCATCAGGAAAATAAGCAACAGTAAGGGACTAAGGTAATATAGCTGTGGGTGCAGTGGATTGAAATAATTCATCTGTGGCGTTTTCATGCATATTTTTAATATATAGTAAAAATCACAATGTGTTCATAGGTAATTTATCCAGCACGGGAAAAAAAGACTATATTTATAACATTAATTATTTGCAAAAAATTTCCACTGCTCTAGGTTTGGCACTGCAGTTAGAGATAATAACATTTTAAAAAAAACAAGATTGAGATGATGATCCAGAGGGCTTTAGCATTGCCAGAGTTTTATTAGTTTGTGTGCAATATTAGTAAAATTATTAGTGTTCTCTTTCTACGTGTTTTTTCCTTAAGTAGTCTAATGGAGTTTTTATAGGCATTAATGAACAAGGATGAGGTCAAACAATGCACACTTTACCCTTGTGAGCAGTCCCGTTGACTAGAGTGGGAATAGCATTATTTTTGTAAATGCTATTCATAGTAA
Organism: Pluvialis apricaria; assembly: GCA_017639485.1. Classification (NCBI taxonomy): domain Eukaryota; kingdom Metazoa; phylum Chordata; class Aves; order Charadriiformes; family Charadriidae; genus Pluvialis; species Pluvialis apricaria. Next base: position 188,138,124 of record CM030007.1, on the reverse strand, counting down.
AGAATGCAGAACTAGTCCCTAATGGAGAAAATATCTTTATTAAATCTTTCATCATCTCCATATATACTGATTTATTCTAGGAAAAATAATTAAATTCATTTAATTATGCTGCTGCCTATAAAAGACAAGAAGGAATTTGCACAAAAGGACAGTTTAATCTATAAACTGATAGCTGTGCTTAAGACAAACAGCCCAGCAAAAACTCCTGCAGTATTTTGTAAGACTTAAACATGTAATGTATTATTAAAAAAAAAAAAAAAAGAAGAAATCAATATGACCTGAAGAATAAATGAGTCAATGCTGGATTTTTATTTTTTTAACTTGTTCCTTGCTGATAATAAAGTGAGGAGAGAAAAAGCTTTAAGGGCAATGCAGTCTGGCCAAATAGAACCCCAGATGTTTTTATCAGTTTATTGGTGTTTGCGAGCTCTTTTAGACCTCTTATGCACAGAAGAAGGTGGTTTTAGGTGGAAGTTGGTTATTAAGCTGCAGCTGTTAGAAGAAAAATCTGAAGGCTCCTTCAATTGCTAAAACTATAAAGTAATTTCTGATTCAGAAAAAAAAGTATACAGTTTATTTCTAAACTCTGGGTCCAACACTGGGAATGCTTACAGACATGAGCCTTTGTATCTACACACACGAAATAGCACAAAAATGCTTGTAGGTTTTGACTTTAAACTTAATATTTTCATAGCCAAAGTAATTAAAAGTATCTTTTTGGGACCCTCCTGTAAACACACTGTGTAACAGCTGAGTGTAGGAAATACTTTAAAGCAAACATTCTGAGAAACTCATTACAGAAATTCAAATCTCTCTCCTTGGAGACATGTAAATTTAAGAGCAATGGGTATAATTTTATAAACATATTTCAAACTTAAGATTTCTAATTAGATAGCTCATTGATCCATAGGCATTGAAGTCTAACCAAACAGCGATCTGCAATTACAATTTGCTTAATCACTTCAGTTCCCAATGAAAAGGCTCCACAGCTGCCCGGAGGCTTGGCATTGGTGAGGAACGCCATGGGATCAGCTTGACTGCTAAAAAAGCTGTGTTAGTAGCTTGGGGGAACCGCTGCGCATGGGCCGCCCTCCTGTAAAACACACCGAAGGCAGGGTACGCTCGTTCCCCGTGTAATTGGGCAGTAATTTTGACAGTATGCTTGGGGTTGATCTTGGCAAGTCTGTCTTATGGTATGTTTCCTGCCTAAGGGCAACTGATACGGGTTAGTTGCTCTGGGATAGGAAAAAACCCCAACCTCACGTTATTTTAAGCAATGAAGAAAACTCCTTCAGGTTCAAGAAGGCTCTCAGGCACTGGCAGAAATCCCGGTGCATTTGTGCAATGATGTGCTTCAGCGTTGGAGCAGGTGAAAAAACAACTTACCATACTCTTGACCAGAGGGTTAATTCTGCAGTCCCCACTGAAGCGTTAGGTCACAGTCCTTCAGCAAATCAGCCTTCAGAGATATGCATGTTGATTAGGCCAGGTTCTGGGAACGCATGGGATCTAGACGGGGAAGGGAGAGTGCTTGCACAAAAATGATTAACAGCTTGCACTGCTTCTTGATTTTATCCTTTGTACCTCTTAAAATATCAGTGATATTATGGTTTAACAGAGCTGAGGTAAATCAGATCTCGCTAACAACCCATCTGAAATTTTTCAGGGAAGGAAAACGCATATAAACAGTGACATTTTATGATGTCTGGACCCAAGTAGTGTAGTGCTTCTGACAGCTGTTGCATCGTCAAAATATCACATAGCCCTCTCAGCCCATGGTAGGAATCCTGATTTTTACAGGATTACCTGGAGTTTGCTTCTCAAAGCACAACAGTATAAACTTCTGAGGTAGCAAGCTGCTGCTCACCTCTGCCCACCAGTCCGTGCAGGGACGCATTCCAAGCCAAACATGACACAAGCATGAGAATGGTCCTTTTGAGTTAAGTGGAACTGTCAGCATCCATGAAGTTATTTAAGTGTGTAAATGCTGCAGTCTCAGCCCCCAGAGACTGTATATTGCTGTTCAGAGTGAGGGTTTTCCTTGTGGTTTTTTTTCAGTGGTTTATCTTCCAAAGCTATTGATGGTGGAGGGATAAATATCTGCCTAAACAACGATACTCCATTTATCAGTTGTGGCTGGTGTATCCTCATCTTTCTTTTTTTGTTTGTTTCCTCTGAGTGTAATTAAATGTTTTGGGGACAGATACTTATCCTATACTCCATGATAAGACCAAATGTATCTATCAGAGGAGTTTCTTCATCTCTCACTGCATACAATTCACTGAACAAACCCAGCGACCATTCTCCTCAACAGGATGTTCCTCAGAACACCTCAGGACACCACAAGAACACCTTGCGTGCAAAAATAAGCTCTAGAGAAATCCTGGTTGCTGTCAGAAAGAATCTTTCAGTTCTTTTTCATCCCCTTCACTATTTTCTTCACTGTTTTATTTTGCTACCTTTAGGGTCAGTGATTGTCTTGGCCGTCAGAATGCCAAGTTTCATTCCATATGAGCAGACGACTCATGCAGAAGAGAAATGTCACTCAGAAGTGTTATAAGGGGCTCTCAGGGTCCAAACTGTGCAGCCAAAGTACCAACCTGCAGCAAACAGGGAGAGAGGACTTACTCGATGATTTCATGTTTGGGGATTGCTCCACTTTGCAGATATTAAACTAACCAAGGTCTGTGGCTACAGGAAGGGTGACCACTGAAATCCTAGCTGTGTGAGTTTGGCATGAACATACCCCATCACTGCTATGTGCAGCATAGAGAGAAAATTTTTTTGATGGATTTACCACATCCTAAGTTTTTGTCTATTTTAAGAAGTCTCCTTGATATCATTCTATCAATCTTCAATTCAGTAAAATCTTTGGAACTAGGAAGTTTATTTGCCTTCAGCCAAAAGTTGGCGTTGACACAAGAACTAGGAGCTCAAATCCTCTGGCTTGTTTTACAGGTATGAGACTGGATGACCTTGTTGGTACCTTCTTGCCTTACAGTCTATGAGCTGGATTCGTGCATTTCAAAAGGCCAGGTTTGTTCCCCTTGCCACAAAAAATAAAGTCTGCAGTAAAGCCACTGTGGTCTCCCCTCAAAAAATAAAAAAACTCAGCATAACCAATGTCAAGGGATTATGACTAGCCTCTTAACAGCCCATCACACTTTCTTTTCCCCTACTGTTATAATGAAACATGTAGGCAACCTTACTGAAGCTTAAATGAAAAACAACTCTGTAGAGGCTGCTTGGTTTTTTTTTTTCACCTGAAAGCTGATTTTTTATATCCTCATACTTCCACAGTTTTGAAGAAATGGATTAGAATCTCAGTGGAAATGAGTTTGTGAAAAGGGATATGGCTGGGTCTCTGAGCACTGGTTGTACTCCCATGAGGCAATGTTGTATGGCATGAGCAAGCCGGATGGTTGTTCCTGTGTTACTGCCATCTGGTATGTTCATAACATTGTAAAACAGGTTAGCAAGACTCTATAGACACCAAAGTAAAATGTCGTCCATGCTTTCCAAAGCAAACCTTGCATCTCCTGTTTTGTGGGCTTTTTTTAAGATTTCATGGAATTACACTGTGGTATAGGTGAGATAGGAGGAAAACAAGAGACTTTCTGTTGGCTTTTTCCTCCTCATTATTTTTTGCTGCTTGGTTTTGTTATAGCTGAATGGTATCTAAGATTCAAAACCAGTCATTTTTCATCAGCGTCGTTAGTGTATAGTCCCGACTTCTTTTTTTTCCTCCTGAGATAAGCTATCAAAATACCTATTTTCCACATTTTTATGCTACCTGCCAATCAAAAGGAGACTTGGACTTTAAAATTGATCTGCATTCTTTCCTGACAAGTTCTTAGATTGAATTTACTCACTCTGGTGTGGCTAATCTTCTAGGAAAGTGCAGCAATCATTATAGAGGTCTAGAAATGGCATTTTACATCACACTATCATGTGCTTTCTTTGGTGTGTCTAAAGCTGCCTCCACTGTTCCTGCTCTGAGAAATCTATTCACAACAATGCCGGGTGACCATGCTGAAATCTGAAGTATGACATTGCCCAGGGAATGATCCTTCTATATGTGTTTCTGATAAGCACAAATCTTAGGGTGACATAATATCTAGATATCCAGTACCTTATTGACATCGTTGCACATCAAGCACTCAAAAAAGCTCCTGCTATCCCATGGGCAGCACTGCTGATACTTTTCTTCAAGTATCTGTGGCATCTGCCTTGGAGTGTGTAGTAATACGTATGCAATGTATCTGAGAAGATTTCTGATATGCCACCTCATGGAGTGGAGGTGAATAAAAACTTACTGCTCCTCACTCTTCCCAGTGCCGAGACGTGTAAGAAGCAGTTGCAGGTTCAAAAGCCGGAAAGAGAAATTTATGAATTAAAAAGGCACAAGATGATCTCAACCACAAATATACTGCTTCTGTCTGGTTGTATACTGTGGGAGCTTCACTGCCTCCATGCCCTCATCTTACACTTCAGAACACTGAATGGTGGTTTCGGCCCAGAGCACCACTGGTCACTCTTGGGGACAGGAGGCTGGACTAGGTGGACCACTGAGGTGAGCCATAAGGGCAGTCCTGTGTTCTTATGTGCCCTTGTTCTTCTTTGGCTGCACGTACACTCTGCTTCTTAAAAATCCCTGCCCTTGTGCAAAACCAGTGAGCAGCCTTACAGTCAAAAGGCAAGGCAAGAACGTGGACAGAAGGCAGGCTATAGGCCAGACTCCATTACAGCATGAAGTTGAGGACTGGGAGCAGGCAGTCTGACCAAGGACAAAAGCCAGGAGCTAGTGCTAAGGCCTGCAGCTGTATGACCACAGGCGAGTGGCGCGTTTCCGTCTTACACCTGATAGAAAGGACAAGCCACCAATCAGGCTCACAAGCCGGATCACAGATCACCCATCCCAACAAGAGGCTGATTGCAGCCACAGGTGTGGTCTGATGGTGGCATTACCTTGGAAAGCTGGTAGCATTACCAACCCTGCCTAAGCTCAAGGCTTGGTTTGGTAAATGTGCAATGCCTGATCTGTACATTAACATCACCTAAAGCTGGGGCCTCTTTACCAGTGACTGAAATGACCAGGACCTTCAGCATGGCATTCTCTCTCCAAAGGAATCCACTGTGTTTTTCCATCCTTGTCTTGTAAGAGGACTGGAATAACTGTTGAAATCTTACCTCCTTCTACTTCCAGGTTCCCAAAATCCAGGGAAAAATGTTTGTGATCACTCTGCAGTTTGTTTTTATTGTCTTCTATTTTCCAAATGTGTTTGTGTATCTAAGTTTCTTGACTTGGTATTTTCACGTGCATCTGTTTTTTTCCTTTAGTTGTATAGTGGACTTTTCAATGCCAGGCAGAGAAAATGTATTCTTATTTTCCATCGGTCTGCCCACATTACTGTTACTAGAAAGCTGCGTGCACACAGGCATCCTTCTTGTTAATGCCTCTTTTCCCAGAAAGTAATTTAGAAACCTCTGTGTCTTCAAAGCCACTGCTGTTTGGCACGAAGCTGTCAGACCTTGACCAGCTGTAGTTGCTGGGCATCATGAATTGAATTGTCAACAGAAACCAGAACTTTTTATTCATAATGATTGCAATAAGCTAAACCACACTGGTTTATGGTTTTTTTTTTTTCCATCATGGTCCTGAGTTTACATTAACTACATTATTCTGAATTGACTTTTAAGACTTAATAAATTTGATACACGAGTTGCTAAGGAAAAGTGTCCATAGTTATTATGATTACTTTTCTTACAGTGCATTTTGAAATTAGTCAGCAGCAGCGCAGAGTGCTCCTACACATGGATCACTAATCAAATTGTCTGATTAGGTGAAATTCAAGACTTTCAGCAAAGTTTCTTCATGCCAAATTGCAGTAATAATTGTTCCATCACTTCTGCTCAAGGGAATCTCTCAAATGCTTCAGATATAATTTCATTCCTAAACTGACTGTATAATTAAATAATACAGTATAGCCAGCAGTAATCTTTCTCCATATTTAAATGTAAATATTACCGGTTACCAACAGGAGCTGTAGCATCCCTAATTGGCTGCGGCTAATTATATATTATGTCTAAAAAATGTTAGCATTAAGGTTGTGAAGTCAAGCACTTAGAAGTTGGGCAACGTCAGCATTAACGTTGCCCAGGCAACTTGAATTTCCCTGCCATTTGTTTGCATGCGTGTTACAGTTTTTAATTACACAATCATACTGTTCTTTTTTTCCTCTTAAGTCCACTGCCTCATTCGGTAAGCTGGTAGTAATTGCAGATTTCTTTTTATCTTCCTCATTAGGAGCATGGCTCCAAGCCTTGTTTAACTCAAATTATCTAAGCCTTGCGCATTTTCATTCCTTTTTTCCCCTCTGTGTTTCTATGGTGCTCTTACCACATCTGACAGTATATCCGACAGGGATGCGAGTGTCAGGTTGCCTTAACTCCCTTTTTAGGGAGAGCTGGAGTTTCAGGAATCCGGACCCCTGTGATAGGAATGCAGGCTGCTGAAGTGATAAGATGTGGGGAATGTAAAACACTTCGGAGTGGGCTGTGCAAAGACAAGGCGCTGAACAGAGGGAACCCGCATCCCACGGCAGGCCTCTCGAGAACATCTGCAGCAGGGCCACAAGAAAATAATTCTTTTTTAACCACTTTTGTACAATTAGGGCTTAACACCATTCTGGGTTTACGGCTGATAAACTAACTCTCTGCGTTTCATACAAGGCTATCGAAAAAAAATGCTCACCAATCACAAAAGCTTTGGGACTGTTTTGCAGAAATAAGACCGTTTCCCAGTCTTGCTAATTCCAAGTACCACACCATACTTCTCCAGTTAACTTAGTGACAAATGGCCAGCTTTGCTGTGAAAGCGCTGAGCTTCCCATCTGTAACACCCCGGGCGGTTAGCCTGAAAACTCTGTGGTGGAAAGCTGGGCGACACTTTGTTCAAGTATCTTGCTCAGCATCACATCTATTAGATGCTGAAGCTGGAGCATAGGCCTCTTCTCCAAGACTCAACACGATCTTGGACAGATAACCCAATCAGCTAATCTTTGACAATTGGATAATCTTTCTTCCTTTCAATCTTCCTACGGTCTCTATAGCCTATCCATCATTTGCAAAAACAAGTTAAAGGTCTAGGTGGACAACTCCTCCTCCTCCTCCTTGACCAGCCCTGGACTCATCCTCATTACAATTTCATACAATTGTACATGAAAGGAGGTGGTGTCGTGAAGAAAAAAAGAATAGCAATTTGGGCTTCATAATAAAAAATTACTTCCTTTGCTTTAAAATCCACCAGCATCTTCTGTGCTAGATCAAGTGGTGTCACTTTTTACCTTTTATGTAGTAAGAGCCACTTCTAAAATGGGAAGACCAGGATCCAATCCCTTCCTCTGTCTTCTTTAAAATAAGCATCAGTGGTGACAGACAGTCCTGAACCAGCACTATTTCAGTGTTTGTGAGTTTAGGTTTGGTGTCTTATCGATCTGCTCGTTTGCCACATTCAGCTATAAATTTCTATTTTTTTAAGAGCTCTGAAAACCAGATTCTACCATGTAGAGCAGTATTAACCAAAGTGGAATGATTGAAGTTAGTGATTTAATTTACAGGTCATAATAAGTAGTAATTTTTATAGAGTTTTTAATCATGTTTTGAATTTTTATTTTAAAGGCTTTCTAAGAGAAAGAGGTTTTTCTTGTTGATTGAAAGAGCAGCTAAGACAGTAAGACCCTTGTGTTATGCTGAATAATGACAGTGCTGAGGGCACCACAGGGGCTACACCCAGCCTGGTCCCCGGTGACCCCCAGGGGAAATGCAGGAGGGTCCTGTTTGCTAGCAGCTGCACAGCCGCGCGTTTGGTTTGTACTTCCAGACCTTAATGTCTGGGTTACTCCCAAATCCTGTTTTAGGTGTCTACATCCCTTCTTTAATTTCATAGGTACACATTAATTTCAGCAGGTATATAGCTCAATGGACACTTACTCTCATTTTTAATTTGTTGTCAAATGACTTCTTTCTTATCTACTAGATAATAACTATTTACCCTGAGCTTGTATTTTGATGCATCTTGTTGGTAAGTAGAGTTAATTAACCATAGAGAAAAACATCGTGCAAACATGTTTATTAGTTACCTTAAATATGCTGTATACATAAGAAAAAAGTGCATTTATAAAACATCTAGCATTTAAAATAATTTATTAAGCAAGGGAAACATTAACTCTAGTTAATGAAATTGATGAATCAATTAATGAAATTGATGGATTGATTCTGGTCACTAAGCGCCATATGCTGTGTTTGATATAATTTGGCATAAAAACTGTCAGTCTGCCTGGACACTTTTGAATACCGCAGCAGGAATTTATCTGTAACTTTATACGCCTAACAGCCTAACACCTTCTGCAAATCTGTCCTAATGCCCTTTGGGTTTTTTAGAATTAGTGGATCTTGTCCTTTGCCACCTGAATTTTATTTACTGCAAGAGAAAAACAGCACCCCCCTTTTCAGACTTAAACACATTATTCCAAGTAAAGAAAATTTTCTTTCAGAGGTTACTAACAAAACTAAAAATCAAAATTGTCTGTGAGCTGGTGTTGGACTCAGTGACCCAGCTGATCCCTTATGTCTTACATTTTTAATGCGACTGAGGTAGTTATTTTCCTTAAACCTAGAAACTAAGAACTTGCATTTTTGACAGTAGGCATGACAATGTTTGCACTATTGTTAAAAATGAAAGAAATAAAGTATGTGTGTATATGTGCTGCAGTGTGTAATGATGTGACATGGTTTGAATCAATAATGAAACAGGCTTATTTGACAGTCAACATTACAGCAGTTTTCTACCCAATTCCATATATAATTAAAACAAAGCAGCCCTTAATTGAAAAATTTAAGAAGGCTCATTTGTTGCATCAGTTTAATATAATTAAATTACTTAATAGATTATAAGAAGGTGTATGTGGAGAAGAGAGAATGATTCAAGCCCATGTTCCAACCTGAGATTAATGCCTGAAAAGATTATCAGTCTGAAGCCTTCTGGCTCAATCAGTTTATTCCATTATTGTATATTCTGACAAAGCTAGCTAGCTATTTGACATGTATGCATTCAGTGTACAAGCAAAAAGCATAGCAAACATTGTTTAAAATTACAGCAGGTGGGTGTGTTAATACATTCTAAAACAAAAATTGTTTCTATATCTATATATTGCCTATTGACAGATGAGGGCCAAAATAATTCTTTCTGACAGCCATTTCAGCTGAAGGTGGGTAAACTGTTTAGCTTCAGAAAAAGCATTTAGAATAGTCTAATTAGCAACTGAATTTCTGCAGTGATTTGCAGTCGGCTGGTGTCCGGTGTGCAGGCTGGACACAGACAGGTTGATTCTGGCGTGCAATGCAGCAGTGAAAACCAGGAGCCAGCATTTGCCTTTCAGGGGATTACTCTGGATTCACAGACTTGTAACTGAAAAGTCATTAGCCCAGTGTTTGTTTTCGAAACTGAAGCTGGGGCTAGTCCAATTCTCGTTGAAATGATTTAGGGTTTTTGCCACAGGTTTTGGGCAAGTGTCCCACTTCGAGCTCTGGACGCATAAGAACTGTTTGACAATTAGGTTACTGAGCCACTTAAACCTTCCAGCTCAGTGCCTCTTAAATATTTAGGCACTGCTATCAGTAGAATCATTTCCACAAAGTCTAAGTTCTTGTTCTATAACTGCCTGCTAATTACTTTAGTATTTTTGGTGAGCTACCCCGACTCGGAGCTGGCTGTTTGAGGACATGGGGTGTCAGACTAGCAACATTCTGTATTACATTCCCAACTGCATGTTTTCCTGTTTAGGGTTAGTCGTGAAAGAGTATTTCTTTTTTGAAAGCCATACCACATGTTCCCAGTCCTTTGTTTGCACAGCTGTAAGAGAAGATAACTTAATGGCAAGAATAGTCTTTGAAACAAGAAAGAATCCTGTTCCAAGAAAGCCATTTCACTTCCTTTGTGATCCAGCAGTGTCTGTAGCTTCCTATTCATATGCTCGGGCATCTGAAATTAAAATTGATGTTTTTCTTATTATGTGGCACAGATTAGGTTTTGGGTTGATGATACCTGCAGGTCTGCTCTGTTTGAGTGCACAAAGAATGTAATTTATTGACAGCTTGGAAAGCCGTTTTGGCATTACTAATTGTCATCAGTTTTCTCATGTACTGTAAGACTGCAGGCATCCATAAGAAGAGAACAAGACTTTCACACGGAAGGCAACTGTATAGACCTCTTATTAGCTATAAATAATATGTTATTAAGTATAGTTTGTTACAAAAATAATCCAATTTCGCTTCAAATACATAACTTTTCAGAAAGTGAAGAATATGGGATTTAGTAGCATGTATTTTTCAAATGAGATTTACAGGTATGAAACAAAACTGCTTTAAACGCATTCCAATCAAATAACTGAACTTAAAAGAATGAACGCTACTAAAAGCAAGCCAATAGTATTTTGGTGGAATGAGGTGAAACCATCAATAATTTGTGATCATAATGGTGCCCTCATATGTGAGTGGAGAAGAGCCTGTGTCCCAGAGAAGAGCTGCTCTGGAAAAGTCACTTCAACCCACACAGACCTTTAACCATCAAAAAGATAACATCTCCACCTAGCAAAGAGCAAGGTAAAAAGATCAGACCTGTATTTAGGAAGGATAACCTAAGACATTCTTCTCGTAATTCTTTGTGTTTATTCATTTACTCTGTGAAGTGAAAGAAATGAGGTTAACATATCATCCTAGGTAAGGAGGATTTTGTGGGTTTTTTTTGTTTCAAACTGTTTAGGTGATTAAACAAAACTATTTTATATGTGGCTTGATACATAAGGATCAAGACCATCAAGGATATTTTACATTTGAAACTGATTTTTTTTAACAAAGGAAGTAGCACAAGGAATTTAATGGCCTTGATTAGTTTTGTTTTAGAGCTATGGATGTCAGTGTCTCTATCTTTGATTCATAGATTTAAAAAGGAAAATACATATTCTTTCTTTTTCACATCCTAAATAGTTTCTTAGCTCTGAGAGTACTCCCAGTACTCCTATACAATGAACTGAACATACAAAATAAATTATGGTAAAGAAATATTCTGCACCAGCAAAAGAGATTGCGGCTGTGAAAAAACAGTATATCAGTCCAACAGTTTCTGTTTCCAGAAAAAATCAACTTGTGCAATGGTTTTGCTTCACTTCAGATTTCAGCAAATATTACATGTAGCTTGAATAGGTTACATTTAACTGAAAAAAATATTTTTTCTGTGATCAGCCTTTAAAACGGGTTGTGATCTGTTCTGATGGGCTTTTTAAATAATTATTAGACAGATTTTTATATATTATCTATAAATTAATATATCTATATATTAATTTAGATATAATTAATAACTTATATATAATCTGATATTAATGAACAGGAAGGAAAGCTGTTATTTTGACTAGTCCAAATAGCATATATTCAGACTTTTCTTTCTTCATAGCCTCAGAGCTTGTAGTCATGTTTATAACAATATCTTCACTTTCTGGGTAAGCGTTAAGCTTTAGAAAAGCAAACTCTTTGCTCAGTAGGGAAACTTTGTGTTGTCAGTTCTCTGCCTTTTTGATCTTCTGGGACATTTAAAACAACATGGCATAAATTTGTCCCCCTCTTCTCCCCCTTCTTTCCTCAAAAGCCAGGACAGAATCATAGACTTCAGTACCATAAATTTGTTATTTTTGAACCAAGAGACAGAGGAACAGATGTTCTTAAGGAACCTGCCATCTACATAAAGTCCCTTTCAGGACAGAGGCTTTACTGCAGTCCCCAGCTGGTATTCAGGGATGACGCTGGATCTTTATACTGATTCACCTGCTAAGGATGTTCTCTCCTCATTATTATTTCCTCAGTTTTGATACAGTGATTGCCATTTCTTCACATGGTACTCTGTCTTGGATGTGTCAACACTCATCCTTTTTGAGAAGATTAATCTTTCTGAAACTTTATTTTTATTCCAGACATCAGAATTTTGCTCTTTTTTATGAAATAAGGTGAAAGTAATTTGACTTGGTTAGATGATGGGCTTCAGAGTAGTTTTCATTCCTTCCAGGACTCAGTTCATATCCAGTATTTTACCTCATGCCTTCTTGTGGTGTCTGAGATGGTACCCATGAGGTGGGGCTTTTTCCTTGGTTGCCTCCTGGGTGCCGTGTGTGAGGAGAGCACAATATTATATCTATTTATTTTCCCCCCTGTAAGGATTTGGGACTTAACACTTTTTAAAACTTCTGTGACAGACAGTCAGTATTCTTACAAAACACTATGAAGTGAGAGGTGATATGATATCTACAGTGAAGCAGCAATGCCTGGGGACCCTGGAGGATCCCAGACATCGCTTCCTGGCTTTCCATGCATGATTGCTCATGAGGTACCACGTTCAGTGCCAGGGCTGAGATCTTGTCCTTTGCAATGTCTCACGAGTTTGTTGAGGGAAGTGAAGTACCAGGTACTATGAGCGTGGTGTTGTAAAACCTTTTTGACTTCTCAGAATAATTCTGTGCCTATTAGTTTGGCTTATGTAGGTAAATTACAAGCTTAAAGAGTGCTGCTGCCCTTTTTCACCTTTGATTATTTCCATTAGAGATGAAATTGATGATAGCCAAGAATTTCTTTGGCACAAAAGGTTTGGCAGCTTCAGGCATGTTTGGCAATGTCCTTGCTTTTAGAGCCAAGCCCAGTGGTCTTTTCAAACATCATCTTATCCAATAACTTTGTGGTTTTCTTGTCATTAATGTTTTTTTGGACAGCATCTTTCTTTTCACTTCTGGACACTGTTTTTTTTTCTGTTCTCAGGCCTCTCAATTTGCAGTCTCAAAAAAACATGTTTCATCCCTACTGCCTGTGCTTTGCACAGCTTCTATTATTTCACGGTTCAGACTCCAAGGAAAGGTTTAATTCTTGTTTATATTTATTCCAAATGGAGATCAGCTTCCGTGTCTATCAGTGTGCCATAGCCTCTCACTTCTGCCATAGCAATAGGTAGAGATTGCTACTAAGTAATGTTCGTGAAAGCCTTTAAAATTGAATTATTCAATGGGAAGATCACTGAACTTGCAAAAGCATTCACTGTCAACATCAATTAACTGATGAAGAGACTGGACATTTTACATTGGCTCTCAAGGAATTTTAGGATCTTTATTCAATCCAGTCAGAAATGTTGGCTGACCTGGGAGAAAGCAAATCCATAGAGAAAGTTCATAAAACAAATCAGTGACAGAATCAGCAGCAGGATTCATCTCCTATGGCCTGGCCCAAAGCATGGGATGTACACAGGTTATAAAGAAACAACGTGGAATTAACATAGACTTCGTAGTACTGGTGTATAGACATATTTGAGGTAAGGTCTGAAAAGTTTACAGTGCAGTTCAGTGTCCTGGATTGCAGAACGATCTCCAGGCAGCTGGAAATACCACTGATGTATTGGCAGCTCAGATACCATGGAGATGTTCTTGTAAAGTAGCATGCACAAATTCAGAACTTAAAATTTTTTACAACACCATCTTTTGTAAGGACTAGGTAAAAGACCAACTGGTAACACTCAGCATGAACTCAAAATCTATTATTACAATTCAAAGAAATTAGATAAAATTTTCTGACAAAAGCATACGTTTCCAGGATTGCTTAAAGATAGAACTTGATGTATCAGCCAATTAAAATCAGAGTGTGCCAGCACAAATCCAGTGGACTCGTTTGTTCCCTTACACCTTCTTTGCTTTACTTGGCTGAGTGGTAGAACATAAGCTTCTATACTTGATGTGCTCTGACCCAAACATTAACAGGAGAAGAAGAAATAGGTAAGCAGAACTGTTATTTTAATATGACATCTCAGCACAATGGTCTTTTTTGGATATAACTATGAGAACAGTATGACCAGACTTACATTCAGAGGAAACTGGATCCGGAAAGGACCTCAAAAGCTCATCTAGACCATCCTCCTAAGGTTCACGCCAGATTCAACTTGGCCTAGATTGTTCCAGGATATTTAATTAATCTGTACTGAAGAATCCCTGATGTTGAAGACCTCACATGACCTCACCTGCCTTCCCAGGCAGTCTCTGCTGCTGTTCTTGCTGTTAGAAAGTTTTTCCCGATGTCCAGCCCCAAACTTGTGTGCTGCTATTTTCTTTCTTGTTCTCCATACTTAAAACTGACTTTACCATAATGCTGGCAGGGAGGTGGGAGAAATAAATGAAGTGATTTTGGGCGGCAGGAAAAGCACTTTGTGTGAGTGCAGCTTTTTCTGGCAAAGCTGAGTTTTTGCAGGTACCATTTATGTATTTCTGAGAGACTAGAGTGGTTTCTTCCAGGTAAAACCTGCACAAGTTGGCACAGCTGTTCTTGCAAACCACTGCCAGAACAAATGTTATCTAAGTACGCATTCAGGTAGTGTCAAGGCTTTGTATTTTTGGCTTCACACAAACATTATTCTGTATTTAATTTGAGAGAAGTCCTGGGCTCATGTCCCGTAAGAAGTGAGAGTGGCAGGTCTCTTTTGCATGAGTCCTTTCATTGGACCAATGGCCCAGGGGCTGTACTGTAAAGTAAAAATGTGTTAAGATGCTAAATATTGATAAAGTGTGCATGACACCCACTGTATGGTGGGGAAGATATGCTGGCCAGAGACACTGAGGCAGAAGCAAGTTGTACTCACACACAAATTTCTCCAAAGGGTATTCCTGGCCAGCCCGAGATCCACCAGGATTTGGGAGAACTGGAGTTACCCATCCTGCTGTGAATGCCACGTTTCCCCCTTCTCTTCATTTCTGGCTGAAGGGATTTCTAGGCAGCACTCATGAGGGGTGTATAGTTACACATCGGGAGGGCTTAGCAAAAAGGCCATTTTAACTCATGGTTCTCGTTCCTGCAGTTCAGTGGCTGGCAGAAGTCTTCGTGCCTGTGTCCACATCTGCTTGTTTCGTGTAATGGTGCTGAGTTTCAGAGCAGATGTTTATATTTCAAAGCAAGACGCTTACATTTCTCTTTCACTTCCCCATTATACATGGGCAGAAACATTCCCTCTTCTGTGTGTTTTCAGAAGCACTTTGTGTCTGGGTATCTTTGTGTCCAGATAAAGAATAAAGAATGCCCTAAGGAACGTAGGGTGATGCTGGTTACACTGACATCGAGGATATGTATTTGCCCTTCTCACACTAGTCTGAGCTGAACCCATTAAAATATAATGATGTGCACATACAGCAATCTTGCAGTAGCTGCTGGGATTTGCTCGTTTTCTGAGTCCTCATATTATGGTCTCAGCATGTGATGCTTGTGTGCTACACTAGTCCACATTTTCCTGCTCTCTCTCTAAATGCTGGCAAACATTTCTAAAGACATTAATGTTTCTGAGACCTCACGGACTTTGATTATTCAACTGGGCCAACCTTTGGGTTATGACTCAAATGTTTCTGAAGCGATGTGGATGGAAAAATTCATGGACTTGCTTTTGTCTCCTCCCCGGAGTATACACTATCACCGCAGTAGAGATCTGGAAACTGACAGCTCAACATCTGGAACGCAGTCCCTACCAAACTCTACGAAAGATTACTTAAACCAGAGAATTCAGCTGCTTAGAGGCCATGAGAGAATTCTGCTGATTTGTAAAGAGCAGTCTTGTTGTGCTCCATTTCTAAGTGTTTTGACATATCTTCAGCTGGTATAAATGAGCATCATCACTGAAAAAAAGCTTCCTAAAAATTCTTGAGAATTTGGCCACACATCAATGAAGCTTTTAAGCCAAAAAAAAACCCAAAATAAACAGGCATATCAGTTATGTTTGTCCTGGCATTGTATCTAATGGGTGTTTAGCTTTTCTTCTAAGATTACTATAGAATAGACTATTTTAGAGTTTGGCAATTTTCTTTTAGTATTATAGTATTTTTTGATAAATTGAGGCTATCCTTTCTAGACAACGCTGCCATTTAGGTACCATTGATATCCGTGACCCTTTCCTCAGTGCAGGACAGACTTGGCTAAGACACCTCTCTGTTTTAAGGATCTAAAAATAACACATGGGATCCGTCTGCCTGCCTGCCAGGCATAGGCAGAAAGCAGCCTTCTCCCTTCAGCCACTTGATGTTATCTTCAGCCTCAGGATGTTATCTGACTTCTTCTTAAGACCCAAAAATATTTGTTAAGAAACTAAACCAAATACCTTGCAGCAATTGTAGAACTTCTGTAACTTATTTCCAGCAGCTTTGTTAGGATGAATTTATGTGCTATCCAGTGCTTGATCTGGTGGTCAGTTTTCCCAGCGTGCTTGATAATGGTATCATGGAGTAGCATAGTTCACAAGATCGTTTTTATTTTATGCTGTATTTTCAGGAAAGCAATTCAGGTTGCAGGTTGTTGGTTTTTAACAGATATTGGTGAAATGGGTGAGGAGTCACTGGTGCATCAATACACATTGAACTTGTATGTGTGTTATTATGTTATGTGAAAATCATTCCTGTTATAGAATGAATGTTACAGCATCACCGCCTGTATCACACCCATTCCAGGATTTCTGAAGAATTCTCTGATACTGTTATTTGCTATTGTCTCACAAGTACAGTCAGCATAAGCTGGGGTTATTTGTGCAGGTGGAGCCAGTTCTGGTACCCTAATTAAATGAAAGATAAACATAACTACTGCTAGAGTGTAGCTAGAGTTTCTGAAATACTAAATAACACATACTAACAAAGGGATGCTTTGCATCACTATAGCTTCGTCAGGATGGTCTCCTAGCATTAGCTTGTCATCCTGGTGAAATTTATGTTTTGCTCTCTTGCCACCTGCTGATTATAGCTGAAGTGTGAGACACAAACATTCTGTCTCTGAGACACTAAATAAACGCAATTTCTGAAGTGTGGCTTCTCCACAAGCCATTAATAAAATATATATAAAAAAAAACACTTACTACACAAAATGCTAAAATGTTTTAATTTTTTTATGTTTATTTTTAGTCTTGGAACTGAACCAAGTGATTATTCCCACTTATGGAACTGTGCCAGATCAGCAAAACCTTCATACTCCTGAATGGGTGGGTACTTCTTTACTTTAACTATGACTACCTGTAATTTTTTCTTGTATAGATATGCAACGGTCAGTAGCTGTTCCAGAAGACTAGCATTCCTTTGCATTTGCAGCACATGTGGTTTGTCTGAATGGGTCTGAGTTTCTTTATCTCTGTTTCTCAAAAAGTCATTGACACAGATGTGAAAGTGCAGGTGGACACAGGCACTGGACTCAATAAAAAGTGACCGATATATATTAGTTATAAACTGATACATACACATGCACCTCCTCTCTATATATATAATTTTGTATATGCATGTCTAGCATTTCTGTGTGTGTATGCAAGGATAAATAGTTATGAACACACCCTACATATGAACACACATACCCTATAGATTCATACACACCCAGGTATCAGTTGGCTGACATGTGAGTTCAGGATTCGCTTTTACAGAAAGCTTGGAGACACCGAGAAATTCCTTACTCCGGTCAGAGACTGAGTGGCAAGAAAAAAGAAGACCTGGAGGTGTCCATTCCCTTTATCCAATGTTCAAGTTCCCCAGCTTGCCTAATGTTTTCTGATCACTTCCCTAGTCCGGCTTACCACACTATTCCTAATACAGGCCAGGATACTGTTGGACTTTTGGCCACCTGGGCACACAGCTGGGTCATATTCAGCCAGCTGTCCACCAACACCCCCAGGTCCTTTTCTGCTGGGCAGCTTTCGAGCCACTCCACCCCAATCCTGTAGCGCTGCATGGGGTTGTTGTGACCCAAATGCAGGATGCGGCACTTGGCCTTGTTGAACCTCATACCATTGGCCTCAGCCCATCGGCCCAGTCTGTCCAGATCCCTCTGCAGGGCCAGCCTCCCTCAAGCAGATCAACACGCCCGCCTAGTTTGGTGTAATCTGTGAACTTACTGAGGGTGCATTCGATCCCCTCATCCAGGTCATTGATAAAGATATTAAAGAGAACCGGCCCCAGCACCGAGCCCTGGGGGACACAACTTGTGACCAGACACCAGCTGCATTTAGCTCCATTTACCGCCACTCTCTCGGCACGGCCATCCAGCCAGTTTTTTACCCAGCGAAGAGTTCACCTGTCCAGGCCACGAGCAGCCAGTTTCTCCAGGAGAATACTGTGGGAAATAGTGTCAAAAGCTTTGCAAAAATCCAGGTACATAACATCCACAGCTTTTCCCTCATCCACTAAGTGAGTCACCTTATCATAGAAGGAGATCAGGTTTGTCCGGCATGACCTGCCTTTCACAAACCCATGCTGACTGGGCCTGATCACCCTGTTCTCCTGCATGTGCCATGTGATGGCACTGAGGATGATCTGTTCCATCACCTTCCCAGGCACCGAGGTCAGACTGACTGGCCTGTAGTTCCCTGGATCCTCCTTCCGGCCCTTCTTGTGGATGGGTGTCACATTTGCCAACCTCCAGTCGGCTGGGACCTCCCCGGTTAGCCAGGACTGCTCATAAATGATGCAAAGTGGCCTGGTGAGCACTTCCGCCAGCTCCTTCAGTACCCTTGGATGGATCCCATCCAGCCTCATAGATTTGTGCACTTCCAGGTGTTGAGCAGGTCCCTCACCATTTCCCTTTGGATTACAGGGGCTTCATTCTGTCCCCCATCCCCGTCTTCTAGCTCAGGGGTCTGGGTACTCAGGGAACAACTGGTCCTACTGTTGAAGACTGAGGCAAAGGCAGCATTAAGTACCTCAGCCTTTTCCTCATCCTTGGTCAGTATGTTACCGGCCCCATCTACTAGAGGACAGAGATTATCCTTAGTCCTCTTCTTATTGCTAATATATTTATAGAAACTTTTTTTGTTGTCTTTGACAACAGAAGCCAGGTTTAGTTCTAGCTGGGCTTTGGCCCTCCTGATTTTTTCCCTACATAGCTTTACTATCTCTTTGTAGTCCTCTTGCATGGCCTGCCCTTCCTTCCAAAGGCCATAAATCCTCTTTTTTTCCCTAAGTTGCAACACTAGCTCCCTGTTTACCCAGGCCAGTCTATTTCCCCGACGGCTTGTCTTCTGGCATATGGGGACAGCCTGCTCCTGCACCTTTAAGACTTCCTTCTTGATAAACATTTCATCTGCCTCCTCATCCTGGTTGGGCAGTCTATAACAGACTCCTACTATGATGTCTGCCCTGTTAGCTCTCCCCCTGATTCTTACCCATAAACACTCAACCCCATTATCTCCATCATTTAGTTCAAAGCATTCATAACACTCCCTGACATATAGGGCCACACCCCCGCCTCTCCTTGCTTGCCTGTCCTTCCTGAAGAGCCTATAGCCATCCATAGCAGCACTATAGCTATGTGAGTCATCCCACCACGTTTCTGTGATGGCGACTACATCATAGTTATCCTGCTGCACAATGGCTTCCAGCTCCCCCTGTTTGTTGCCCATGCTCCGTGCATTAGTGTATAAGCACTTCAGCTGGGCTATTGGCCCTTTCTCCTTTTTGCGGGAGGGAGCCGAATTTCTGCCACCGCCAGACTTATTCCTAAGGAGCCCGGTTACACCCCCTCTCTTTTCGAGGTTTAGTGCCAGCATGCCACTTTCAGGCTTTTTGCTAGCAAGTTCAGATCCATCCCCGACCCCCTTCGAATCTAGTTTAAAGCCCTGTCAATGAGCCCCACCAACTCCTGCCCTAAAACCCTTTTCCCCCTCTGAGACAGGCATTTGCCGTCTGCTGCTAGTAGGCCTGGTGTCCTGAAAAGTAGCCCATGATCAAAGAACCCAAAGTCCTGCTGATGACACCACCCCCTGAGCCAGGCATTGATCAGTTGGCTCTTCCTGTTAATCTTCTCATCATACTTAGTAACTGTTGGGATAGAAGCAAAAACCACCTGTGCTCCTGATCCCCTAAGCAGCCGTCCCAGGGCCCTGAAGTCTTTCTTCATTGCCCTCAGACTTCTGGTACCTATCTCATCACCACCTACCTGAAATACCAGTAGCGGATAGTAATCTGACATCTGAACCACAGAAGGTAGTTTTCTCCATATATCCTTAATTCTGGCCCCAGGGAGGCAGGTGACTTCCCTGTGGGATGGGTCCGGTCTACACATAGGGCCCTCTGTTCCCCTCAGAAGGGAGTCATCTACTACAATTACCTTTCTTTTTTTCTTGGTTGAGGAAGCTGTAAGGTGTGGGGGTGAATGACTAGCCCTGGGCAACTCACTGGATGGATCATCCTCTCCATCCTCAACCACCTGGTCCTCGATTTCCAAAGCCGCATACCTATTATGCAAGGGCAATTGGGATGGTGAGGGGGGCCGTGAGGGGTTTTGCTTGCCTCTCCGAGGAGGGATCTGACTCCACTCCCCCTTATCCCTTAAGTCCCCTCCTTCTGCCTGGTGACAGGAGGGAAGGGGATCATCCATTTCTGATAGGGCCTCTTCCTGCTGCCTTTTCCTCAGGGTATGGCTCCACCAATCTATTTCATTTTCACAGTCTCTAATACTTCTTAGCCTTTCTGCCTCTTCCCTCAGTTCAACTACCTGCCTGAGCACACTTACTTGATCGCACCGTACACAGGCAGTGTCTCTGGCTCCCTGGGAGAGCAGTGCCAGGCTCAGGCATTCGTTGCACCCCGAGACCTGCACAGCCACATGCTTGTGCGGGAGCTCAGTCTGAGTTCCCACAGTCTTTCTTGCAGCGGCTTTTGACCGTTTTGGGGCCATGTTCTTCTCTTGTGCCAGGAGGTGATGAATCTCTGCTGTCAGCTTCCTGCACGCCCTGAGCCCGTGCCCTTGCACTCGGATGTTCCTCTGCTTGCTCTTGCCCAGCTTGTGCTCAGCTTAGACGCAAAGCTTTCGGTGACCTACCGTGCAAGATGTTGCACCCTGTTCACCGGCTCCCACCGCGGTGACGCCCTGGGTGACGCCCACGGGCTGCCCACGTGCTGGGCGCGCAGCGGCCATGCGCTCCAGGACCGCCCGTTCAGAACTGCCGTGAGGTGCTGTCTGCGCCCCCGCCGCCTCAGCAGCCTGCCCCCGAGCTGCCGGTTCCAGCACGAGCTAGCCGCTTCTCCCAGCTTCGAAAGCCGCCAAAAAAGAGCCCTTTGCTGGCTTTATCCGCCGCGATGCCCTTCCCCAGTGCGGCCTCGCCTGCACTGGAGCTGGTTTCCTCGGTGACTGCTGTTTGCAGAACATACAATGCAATGAAAAAAGAGCTAAAAAGTTAAAAGATGCAAATCAAGCATTCAAATTCAGGGGGGTGAATTAAACCTGCCCTGTCTTATATATAGATATTATGACTGGAGCCGCTTAGATAATTTATTTTTCAGCCTGGCCACCAAACTGACAGCTATTTTGATTCATATCAAACTGAAATGGGAAACAGAATCATAAAAGAAAGAGGCAAAGGATTTCCTTAGTAGTAAAGCATCTCGAAAGCAGTGTAAATGAAGGGAAGGATTCAGTCTTCATTGCACCAAGGTGCACCAGAGCCTTGGGGAGCTGCTCCACCAGCTTAGCTGGCAAAGTATTTGTCATAGTTATGGGTCGGGGGGGCTGTTACTGCCTCTGCTGTAGGAAACAAATACCCAAATTACCAGGAAATGAGTTTCCTTCTGGGAGCTGGATACCCTCACCTCCCCTGCCCCTGCCCCAGCATTTTGCAGCAGGGTGTTCCTCGGTTCAAGCTGATTCAGCCTCTGGAAAAATATTTAAAAATTTGTTGGAGCATGAGGTGGAACCAAGAGCTTCCATTTCCCAACTCAGTGCCCTGACCAGGACATTATAAAAATCCTTCTTACACTTTCCTTGTGGTTCAATGAAATTTTTTAAATGTATTTATATGAAGTGAAATAGCATCAAAACAGCTGGAATGTCATATATCTTGTAGTTAGAACATTCTCCTGTCAGCAGTCTTGGTAGAACTTATTTTTATTTCTTCTGAAAATCAACTGTCAAAATCAATTTTTATTTTTGGTTACTCATGTTTACCAACACTTGTAATTTCCTTTCAGTTTTAGCAGCATCTTTTCTGCACTGCTCCTTCCATCTCAGGTCCTCCTTGTCCGCCACTGGGCAGTTTCAGTGGGTTGGAGGGGCCAGAAAGATAAAATTGAGATCTGGTGAGTCTGTCCGTGAAACGAATTAGTGCTAATTGTAGCTAGAAATGGAAAGTGAATAGGAAACCTAATCTTAAATGATTGACTAGAAGGGAAA
The DNA here is from genome assembly GCA_017639485.1 of Pluvialis apricaria. NCBI lineage: Eukaryota > Metazoa > Chordata > Aves > Charadriiformes > Charadriidae > Pluvialis > Pluvialis apricaria. The sequence goes on along the minus strand of CM030007.1, from coordinate 188,115,873 downwards.
TACTGAGCCTGTTGTCTAAACTTAGATCGTGCTTTGCAGCTGGAAGTGTTCCAGAAATTTCATTTGATTTTGCAAGTTGTCCTGGAGCAGCAAAAACTCAGTAAGTTATTGGCTAATAGAAATGGTCTTGTTCTTCTTCTGGTGCTGTCTCTAATTAGAAGATCACACGCTAAGATTGCTGCAAGGTCCCTGCCTCATTCAGCACGCAAGTAGGACATTAATCTCTAAAAAGCCCAACTTCTGTGAGGATGTTGTTTGTAGTACTTCAGCAAGGTGTAAACATGGCGGGAAATTGCAGGGAAAAAATGAAACGTTCTTACGAGCAGAGAAACTGAGTGCAGTCCATGATAGCTGGACTTTATCCCTGCTTCTGCTATAGGGTTTCTGTGCAAGACCTGCAAAGTCACATCCAGCTTTTGTTTGTTTCCTGAGTGTCAAAGGGGAACACAGTAAGATTTTTTTTGAGTCAACATCTGCAGAGGAGGAGATAACTTCTTCAAATTGTTTTTACTGCTGCCCCTCGCATACAATTTCTGCAGTGAGAAGGCTTCAGGAAAGTCTAAAAGAGTGGATTTCCCAACTCCTGCATCCAGAGAAGGATGGGAGGTGCTGCAAAGCAGGTTTTCAGCAGAGTACTGTCGTCACCTGTCTTTAAAAGTACGGACATGTGGTCTCTCTCTAATCAGGAGTGACTGGAATTCCTTCTGCGGCCAGCAGTGATGCTCAGGCAGGAAGTCAAGTGGGTGTCTGGTCCAAACTTAGCTCAGGGGACAAGGCATCCCGATGCCTGGCCGGTTACCAACCGCTTTCTGCTGACAGCAATGTGTGACCGTAATGACGCCCCACATTTTTTTACTGTGTCTTTAGTCTCGGTTTATTTCAGTTTGTTACATATCAAAAATTTCTTTGCATGTTGAGGAAATGAAAAAAAAAAACCCACCAACAATCCTTTCTGACTAAATGCTTGCTAATAACCTCATTGTTGCTAAAAACAGAACTAAAACAGTCCTCTGTTGTTATTAGCAAATGTGAGTCACAAGGAGAAATGTTAAAGGCAAACAGTTTTACAGCCCTATGGAGAGAGACCAACATAAGTATGTGGTATGCAAATAAACTTATATCTTCCTGGAGTATCTTATGTATTATATATATCTTATATCTTCCAGAAGTAAATGCTTGTGTGAGTCTTAATGTCAAAAAGTTGCCTCAGTTGATCACTTAGAACATAAAGAAGTAAAAGATCATGTTATATAGCTGTGATAGTAAGAACTTTACGTTTCTGTTACATTTTCTCCAGGCGATCTCAAAGCACTTTACAAATAATTATGTTTCATGGTGTCCTGGTAATATAATTTGTTTTCTTTTTATTTACTTGATTTGAAGTTTCCTGAGGCCTGTAGAAAGAAACAGCTGTGCTCCTAAACCAGCGCTCTGAAATTTTCACCTGTGTAAAACCCACAACTGAAGTGTAACCTGCGGGTCCCCCGCAAGACTGTCGCCGTGCTCCAGCCAGAGAATTTTTTTGCAGGTGCCTGTCATCAGAGGCAATGTTACACTGGCTCTGCTCTTCTTTCTTGTTTCCCAGTACTGATTTATTCCCTGGCACGCTGCAGGAAGCTGTTTTGAAGCATATCTGAAAATTATGTGAGGTCACAGACAAGTAGTTTATCCCTGCAGTAATGATTACATTTGGTGCTATTGACAGTCACACCAAAGGCTCATGCGAACAAAATAAAGCACCTCTTTTATCCTTTCAGTAAGATAAGTCATTCCTGCAGAATTTCTTGTTATTTCAAAAAAAACAGCTTACAATACTGTGCTTGTCCAGGGTGTAGTAAACAATAAATAACTGCAATTCCAGTGCATGTATTTTTCTTCATGCATGTCTCTGTGCTGCCCTTCCCACCATTATCCCCACTGTGTGTTTAACAATGTAATGCCCAGAGAAGCCTGGAAAAGTGAAGATGGGTTTCTTTGTCATGCCACTGGTATTTCTCCCCTGGCATGGTGCATCGCTGTTGCTGAAGGGAACTTCCCACTAGCGTGGTCTCCTTTCATCTTCTGCTGCAGGCGTGACATGTAGCCATGACTACAGGAACAGTCTCAAGAGTAAGATACGGCAACTCCCCTTAGATACCAGCAAGCCTGGTTATATGTGGGGAGGAGCACACAGTAGTCTCCCTCCTGAAAAGAAGCTCTGAGTCAAGGGGCTGAGGATTGGTTCCATGATGTGGTCACTTGGAGCCAAACCAGTTACCTTAGCCTTTACAGCCCTATGTGGAGGGGCAAGCTTGTCTTCGTGTCCCACTTGTCCCTTCTCCAGGTGCCACTCTGTCCCAAGGTCTGGGAGAGCAGATACTGTTTACCCACGACTGCTTGTGCTGGATTAGCAAAGAGTGCAGGAAGCTCCTTATTTCTTTGCCGAGGTGGTGGCGGGGGGCCGGAGTCGGGGAGGATGATGAGAAGGTGTGCAATCAGGGGGGTGTGCATGGCAGAGGGCTGTTCAGGGCTGGCCAAGGACCATCAGTGTGATTGCACCAGTGCAGCACTGCCCAGCTCCGGCAGGATCCCACCAGCTGTGCCTTCATCACCTGGTAGTGAGGACCCAAGCAGTGGGTCTGTAGAACGAGGCATTTGGTGCTGAGGCGGCGATGGCTGCATTATACACATTTCTGGGCTTTTTGTTACTGCAGGCTACCTCCAGTCTCATTCCTTGGAGTGAAGAGCCACCGATGCTCCCCTGATCTGACTCTGCTCTGAACTGAAATGCAGGGGTACACTCACATGAACGTGGCTGTGCTGCCTCTAGGCTAACTCACATAGGTGTCACCTAAGTGTTCCAAAAAGCTTTATGTGCTGCCAGGCCCTCCCCTCCTTTGGATTCCTTCTGTTAATAAAGCAGCTAATAGTTCCCCGTCTCTCGGAGGCAGGCAAGCAGTTGATTGTACAGCACTTGGAGAGTTCAGAAGAGTATGTGCTAAACATAATGAGTATTTTACAGCTAAATGTATTATATTTTTTTATTTATTAATGGTGCTAATCAATATTAACCTCCTGTCCACTAGGGTGTTATTATAATATTAGAATGCACAACCAACTGCTCGTCAGTGCTTAAAATGTGATTATGCTGAGGCTAAGAAAATTAGAAAGTGCAGTAAATAGACCCTGAGTTTGTTTCTTCCAAAACAAAGAGGCATCAATGGGCCTGTTCATTATTTTGGGTTATAATTTGCTACTGATACTTAAGAAAAATTGTGTATTGGAATTTTAGCCCCTTTAACTTATGTGTCTATGCACACAAGCTTGTATGCATTTGTACGATAGTAACATTTGTAATACTGTCAAATATTGTTTTTTAAAAAACAAACATTGTCTCAAAGGAATTACTAACTTCAGAGTATAGCACATCGTTTTGGTTTCCAGTCTTGTTTTTCCCCTGGTAATTATGTTGAATAATATATGATTTTTCATTGCAAACTATCCAGTAGGGATTATAAGATACACCACACATCTCAGTTAATGTGGCTGTCAGAACCTTAACTATTACATTCCCATTTGCATTTTACTTCTTACTTTTAATTGAGCAACATTTAATGTTACATTACGATTTATTTGTGTGGGTCTTATCTTGATCTCTTAAGTATTCAGGCTTAATGAGTCAATTCTTTATTATTTTATTGATATATAAAGTGTCTATGGATAGGTCAATTGAACAATGCCCTCGTGATTAAAAGCAATAGAGATTACATTTAAGAAGCTAGCTTCATAAGTATGAACTTCTGTGTATCTGGATTTGTGCAGTCCAATATTGATTAATCTTTCAGCTATATTCCATTATATATATGCATAGTTTAATTTTTATATATAGAGAGAAAGGTGTACGTATACGGCTACATGTATATACTCACGTGAATGAAATCATGTATGTAAGTAAATTCATGAGTCAGAATACTGGTTAACAGGTAGGTTTTGCACCTGGTTATTGACAATCCAGTTAAGCCAGTCATTGCTAAATTGTATACTATTTTTGTAAGCTTAAAGGAGACTACGTTTAAAGGAAAATTATGTGAACAGTGAAGTTATGCAATCATAAATCATGATCAAAACTTGTTAGATCAAACTTCATCTGATGTTTGCTGTCTGCCATTTCTTTCTTTGCTATCCTGTGGACAGGTCATATAGGAAAAAGAGCTAAAAGCTGTAGTGAAAAAACTCAAAGCTGTTACTACTTTTATGCTTTCAAGTGCTTGAATTTCACAATGAAACTCTGTCTCTTTAAACAGAAGTTATAAAACTGTTCCTAAGATTCAAAAAATGAAGAAGCCCAATTAAAAAACCTCCTGGTTTATGCAGTGGCAACACTTCCCCTCCTTATTCATTATCACAAGGTTTGGGTCCTGTGTTTCCAGCATTGCAACACGGAGCAATTTTAGCCCTGGCCAGAGTGTGCGGGGGTGCCGGGGGCAGAGCGGCGGCTGCGGTGCTGGGCTCTGTGCCTGGCCACCTTCGCCTCCCCGCACCCTCGCTGCTCCTGCTGCTGCTCCCAAGTCCTCTGCCAACGGGGGCTGTTGGCTGTTGTTGTAGATGCTTTCCTCCCAGTGGGAATCGAGTCAATGCGAAATCATCGTGATTATGTTTTTTAAATGAGACTGGAAATGGTCGCAGCAGGGCTGCATTTCACACTCAGGGCTAGTCCTCAGCGGGAGGAAAACTTGTCAGGGTCAAGCCTGCTTGCTTGATGGGACTATGCCGCTTCTAGCTCTCAAGAATTTAGAAATTCACATGCCTTAGGTGATAGAGATACTCAGTGTCATTGTGGTCTGGTGCTGCCATCTGAATGTTTGAGGCATTTTTTCCCTAAAACTTTATTCACAGTGTGCAGTTGTATGTTGATTTAGTGACTGCCTAGGTAGTTTCTGAATCCTAGGCCAGGTTACGAAACTAATGTAGAATATATGTGTACATTGGCCATTTGTCAACATATATATACATGCATGTACATATGTCAGCAGCTGCTTGCTGTCAGGTTTGTCACAAATCACTAGGCACAGGTGGGATTCAAAGACAACTGTTCTAATCAAGAATCTGCTCAGACTGTTTGAAGAAACTAAGTTAACGGGACCTCTTTGCAGCAGGTCCTAACCTTTGCACATACAACATTAAAAAAAAGTGAGTTTAAACTCCCCCGAGTTTATTTAAAATATGGAAATTTTGTCATAATTACGGGGAGACACATCTTGGTCAACTGTTTTGACTCAGACAATAAACAGTAGCAAAATAGTCTACAGGGAGAGGTTTAGAATAAAACTCCAGGAAAACTTTGTTTTGGAAACACTGACAAATGTGGTTCCTAAAACACTTTATGCCCCCTAAAGACTGGCATTCTCAGTTTTACCACAGTTGAAGGACCACCTTTTCAGTCTGCACTTAAGGGGTGTCTGACCCCATAACCATATTTCCATGTGCTTTTCTGTGGACCAGATATCCCAAAGCTCCAAAAACTGGACCTGGCATTCCTCATGAAGTTTGGTCTGCACTGAAAGGGAAATTTCAGGGATAGGACATCTGGGAATCTTTTCCGTGCCCTCAAAGGCACAGCATGGTCAAGAGATAATTCTGGGTCATTTTGCCTGGCCTGATCCTGCCCTGGGCCATGCTGCATGCCCAGCCATCTGGAAGCCAAGGCTCATCTGCAGTTCTATATGAAAGTCTTGCCAGCTTTGGAGGTCTTACCATCTCTAGTGCAATGCTAAGTCCCATTTCAGACATTCGATATCTGTCCGCTTCAGTGGCACCGCCTTCATTAACACCATGGATGGCTTTGGCTGAGTACCTGAGAGTTTGGTGCTCATTACATGACGATTCTGGTAACCTTACAGCTATATATTACCTGAAAGGAGGGGTTGTTACATATGATAGTGCCCTCAGAGGACTCTTAAGAAACTACAAAATCATTACTCGAGGATTCAGGTTCCCCCAACATCACTGTGTCTGTATCGTTTCACACATGTAATAACACATTAAGATGTTACTAGTGGATATGACAATCTATCTTACTTTCCTCCGGGGACTAGATAATGGCTTATGGATATATTAATCCTTTTGATTTTGGCATATATTATAACATGATGGATATGTGGCATACAACAATGTTTTTTGTTTGCTGAGATGTTGTGAATAAAAACAGAAATAAATCCACATAAGACGTGTCCATTTCGAGAGTGCACCTGCAGCCTGGTCATGTTCTTTGTTCTCTGAGCAATGGTGGGTTTGGGTATTAGGGTGCATGAAACTACTGGGTTTTTTGTTTGTTGTTTTTTTTTTACTTGCAGAGGTGCTTAGACTTCTGGCAGGTAAGGGAACAGATGAGAAGGCGCTAATTCTGAGACTCCCATCGGGCAACAACATATCCTGTAGACAGACTATCTAACATTTTATCCATGATGGCATGCAAATTACTTGACAGATGCATTATTTGGGAATTGTGCTGCATCCCAGTGCTCCTCCCATTGCCAAAACCTAATATGCTATGTTGAAAGAACAAAATTAGGTCAAAGTTCTGCTGTTCTTACGTTATGCAGAGACCTCCCAAACTCTTTTTTCCCTCCCTTCTACTCTGTGCTACTTTTGTTGTCACTTTGGTCTTCATGTTATACGAGTCTGATATGTTGAATTTCTTTGTTCACTGAAATACTGTGTAATGGGAACCAAGTAAGGAACCGAAGAGTAGAGTTCTTCGTATTAACCTATCCTACTTGCCTTCCAGGCTGATTTTGATGATAAGCCTGACTCCTTGTTCTTCAGTGATGGGCAGCGAAGAATTGACTTTGTTTTGGTGTATGAAGATGAAAGCAAAAAAATGACTCATAAGAGAAGTGATCGTAAAAAGCAAAAGGTAAGTTATTTTCAGAATAAATCCGAATCGTTTGTTGGGTGTTAAAAGCAGCGGGTAGAAAGGACAGTGCGCTCACCCAGAATGGCAATTGCGTTGCCCTGTCCTTGGAGTGTTCTTGGGAGCTGAGAGACTGAAGCCCATCAAACTGAGCAGGGAACAGAGTGAGCTCAAGCCAGTAGATTGCTGTGTAAATGGGCAGAGCACTGCACATTGTGTCTGTCAGTGTGTGGTAGGTGACCTCAGAGCATCCTTCTGGTAGGGAACCCTTCAGGAGGTGTGAGCAGAAAAATCTGGTATCAGGTTCCCAGTTAGAATTAGACATGAAGATCTTCAGACTAGGGCAATTTCTCCCTGTACCACTCCTTCCCTTGACACTTCAACAGCTTGGCCCTCCCTAGGGACCTTGTGAAAAATTTCTGACTCAAGCCAGTGACTGTTTGATGCTCCTTAGCAACTATGAATGACAATCATAGATTATTTTTAACTATTATTTTTTAATAACTCCAGTAGGTCTATCAATAGACTACATTCATTATGGCACCCAGGGCCATAAAAACAAGCTCAGCCATGCCACTGAGCTATTTTAATTGTGAACTGGCTGAGAAATATCCATCCATAGGATTGCAGTCCCCTTGGCATCTGCGCTCTCCCACCCACCCGCTTCCTCCTCTGATTTAGCAACTCTCCATGTTCCAGCAGCAGCCTGTGGTAGAGTCAGGCAAGGACAAAGATATCACTGAAAGCAGCTCATATACAAATAATGATTTGCAGTTTAGGAAAGAGAAGAGTAGGAGTAAAAAGGCCTGTAGCTAAGTTGGTTGATATTCATTACACAGTGTTGTCACTGGCATTAACGGGGCAGCCATAAGGAATGTCGTTAGGGAGTCCTGCAGTGGGTGGATGTTGCATTACACATGATCACAGGATCAGCAATAAAAATTAATTGAAAGAGGTAATTAGAAACAAAAATCTGCCCCTTTGGAAACAATTGTTTTTATCAATTAACATTTTACATTTATGTTTGTAATATTTGGCCATTGCCCAAATGTACTTAAAAATATAATGAGTGTCTTTTCCAAACAGTGATGGAAATTAAATGTGAGCAATGGATTAGTATTTTTAGTGCAGCATTAATGTTAGGACATTAGCCAGAATGAAACCGTGAATAATTAGACCAGGAGATCATGGGTAATGTGCTAGGTGCTTGCAAAAAAAAGTTTGCTTTCGAAGGTCTCAGTCCCACAAAGATCTGCAGCCACACTGAGTCTGTGGTGTGCTGAGGAAGAGGAAGCATTCTATCTGCACGTAAAAAATGCGAGAACAAGAGTATGTTAGACTAATGATCAGATAAGGTGAAGACTGAGTGGCTGGGGAGCAGCTCTGTGGAAGAGGCCCTCATGGTCTTGGTGCGCAGCAAGCTGAACAAGAGCCAGCTGCGTGGCCTGGCAGCAAAGTGGCCAACAAAGGCTGTACAGACAGAATTATGGCCAGGAGATTGAGACACATGATTGGGGTGAACTGGATGTGTCAGAAGAAAGCTGAAAATAGCAGTGATAGCATTTTTCAGAGCCAGGATTTCCATGGACAGGGAGAATCTGAAGCCGTAGGCGTAGTGCAGAAGTTATAGGCAAGAATTTTGATAGTGGAAACGCATACAGTGCTGAAAGGGCAGTAGAAAGCCTAGAAAGAAACAAAGATGAAGAAGTGGCAGTGACAGAGGACTTCCAAGGACAAGAACAAAGGATACAAGTGTGATGATACTGAGTTGGAGAACTAATGAAAAAATCCAAAGCTGACCATGAAACAAGCAAAACGTTAAACATAAAGTACCAGAGGGCACTGAAAGGTGGAGGAAGGAGAAGAGGGAGTGAGAAGAGGGTTTTGTTCAATGAGTCTGTCACATGAGCTGAAATGGGTCACGTGGTGATAATCAGACTCCTGTGATACAACTCAGAAGTACTGGCTCCCTCTCTCTAATGCCTCACATACAGGCGTCATCAGTTTAGAAATGCATTTCTGTTATCTGTTGTTGCAGGAACAGAATTTTAAAATGCAAATAGATGTAAGCTTTCTAACTTTTTAGCATGGGATAAGTGCAGGTCAGCTCCAAGCACACAAACATTTTCGTCATCTCAGAGGCAGAGAGGTCCTTTGGCTCACTCGAGATCACTTGCTATGCAAGTGGAGGAAGCTGTATGTGCTGCAAATCTTCATTCCCTGAGCAAATGCTGCACAGACATTGGCAGCACTGATAACATTTTTCTTGCTGCACCTCCTCCCGAGCCGGGATGCAGGACGCTGCCTTGGGGCCTACCTCACACTCTAGGAGTGAAAGGAGAGAAACTGAGAAGTAACAAAGAAATAAACCTGAGTAGAAAATTTAAAAGAAGAAACAAGACACTTATACCTTATGTCTGAGATGGAAAGGAAGATGACATTTATGTTATGGTTTTGCATCCTTGGAATTCTAGGGAGAGAATTAACATTTTGGCCTACCACAGTTCCCAGAATGGTGCGGGGTTGATGTTCCCCAAGATACATACAGGTTTCATCAGTACTAGTGTAAGACCTAGTTGATAGCTTGTCTTTACTGACACCATTTCTTATTTGGTTATGTTTTTTTTCTACAGCAAGTGACTTCTACTCTTGTGGTGATATACAAGATATCAAAATGAGGAGTATTGCCATTCACTGTCAGCTTTAAATACTGCATACATCACTGTCTGTCTCTGAGCAATGATTGACTGAAAATGCCAAATTTTATAAGCAGTATCTTGTGTAATTCAAGGTGCTTTAAGCTTGAATAGGTTCCTTGCTCATGCTACTCTTTCTTTGACTCTCCTGACAGTTTTATAGAGCTATTATCCAGAGGTTTACTGTTCACAAAATTTGGAAATTCCAGGTTATTAAAGAATAGCAGATCCAGTGAAGTCTGTTCTTGTAGGGTGAAATCCTCACCTCACTGAGGTCAGCTGCAACGTCTCCACTGGCCATGTGCAACGTTTCAGGTCTGTGAAATGCGAAGACCAAGGGTGTAGTCACTGGGACAAATTCTGTTAGACGTGCACTGCACACTACCTGATTGGATGACGTGGAAATTGGGCCAGAATTTAAATTGTTAGTGGACATCTATAAATCTACATTTCTCAAGTGAAAAGTTTTGAGTGCTGCACTGGGTGGTTTTGTGTGATACTGAGAGTGGATTCCCCAAACACTTACCGAATTTAGTCAGAAGGATCTGAAAATCAGACCTCAACCTCATTAGCCAATTTACTGGCTTCAGAGAAAAGGGGCACAGATCCAGCTATTCTTCTCCAGCAAGAGACAAATCGGGTGGTGGGACCATCATATTTGATTTGAATGGCTTTCTGTCCTTTTACAAAAGAATTGCACGAGTATAACTGAGAAAACGGCCTAGCATTAATTTATATTAATTAGCAGTATTCTTGGGAAAACATCTCAGAGAAGAAAAGGAAATAACTTCACTGGAAACATTGGGGTGATTTGGATAGAAGGAACAAGAATATGGGATTCTGAAACACTTGAAGATGTGCAGTGTGCTTTTCATGGTTTTCCGACATCTGGTTTAAAGAAGGCGAAGGCAAAGTCAAACTACTGAAATAACATCCTCATGAAGTTTCTAACATAATTTACAGATTGAAAAGTTAGCAGACAAGGTACATATATGCAACTCAATTAAAACCCCAATTTTTTAAGTTAGGGTACAATTAATTTTGCAAGCATTAGCAAAAATAATACTGTCAGGAGCAGATTCTGGAAACTACCTTGCAAGCAATTGAAATTCCTGCCCAAAGCATGTTTTGTAAACCTACAATTTATATACCCTATTTGTCAGGATAAGTTACCATCAGAATAGAAATTAAAGATCACCAGTCTTTCCAGAAATGCCCCAAAATGCCAGTTTTATCTATTGGGGTCCTCAAGGAGTTCATTGTTGAAAGTTAAAGGGTCAACACTGGAAAGGTGAATTAAAAATAGATCGATGCAGAATGTCATTCTAGTCCATCTGCTTACCCCAACAGGAATAAACAGAAAGACTAGGTAATTTAAGTAGGAATGTGGGCAAAACCTTCATTTCCAGCCATGAAGTAATCTGTGCTTTACAGAAACAGACAGGTTTTTTAGGGTTGGTTTTTTTTCCAAATTAAATGAAAACTATAATTCACAGAAAATATTGCACACATTTATTTTTTTTAAGTACGGTCTTACAGAGAACTTCAGCAGGGCTAGAGAAGTTCGTCTTCATAAGCAAACAATGAACAGTTCCTGCCTTTAGACTTGTTTAGTTTAGATAGCCAACAAACAAACAGCTTGGATAACTTAAAAAAACTAATTGTACTTCTCCTGCTGTTTAGCACGTGTCACACCTGTGGCAACAGAACAATACTTGGGTTTACAGAAAGAGGGGTACCTCGGTGCCATTTTATGAGGTGATTTGGGGCAGTAGAGGATGGCAGGTTCCACATGGCCACAGTGTGCCCAGCCAACCTACCCAGGAAGTCTGATAACAAGGACGAAAGGGACCTTTGAAACTGGGAGGAGGGCAACCACAACCTGCCCTGGTCTCTGCTGGATGGATTGGGTTTTAAAGCAGGAACTCATTGCAAAAAAAAAATCTCTGTTTCTGAGGCAACACCAAACCCAAATTTTACTTTGTCTAAGGGATGGAAGGAAGGATGACAGAAGGGTGGGAAGACAAATGGAAGGAGGGAGTTCCTCTGAAGTTGCTGCATACATTCATAGGACCAGAAATGGCCCTTTTCAAACAGGGTGACTAGAAGCCACTGTTGAGAGCACAGCTAGACTGCAGTATTGCCAGTTCTGTGCGGTCATGAATCAGGTTTCAGAAAATCATGAGGCTGGCTTAAAATCAGAGGATGTCTCAGAAAATACGTGATTGGGGTTCTTTGGGTTTACTTTTTTGAGTCAGCCTTTATAGCATATTCTGCTTCACATTTTTATGATTATCTTCAAACATCAGGGAAAGAAGATTACAGAAGCAGAGCTTCTCAATCAATTAATTTCCTGATGCTGACAGCTGGGACTTTCGGAAAAGCTTTCAAATACCATCAAAGAAACTGTGAGAGTTGGCAGCTAATATTGATACAGTGATCCTCTCTGCTCCCTTTAGCCGATTTCCATGGGGGAGGCTTTGGGCCCCATGCTCTTTCTCTTATTGACTGTGATTTATCTGTTCCCTGTCAGGTAAGGCAGAGGTGGCTATTCAAGCACTCTGTCCTTGTTAGGCTTTCTTCCCCTGAAGCCACACGGATATTGTTGTGGGGAACTTTTACCTTTGTGCAAAAGAAACAAAACAAAGATATGAGTTGGCCTTCTTCTGTCACTGTAATCAAAGCACATGCCTCCTACCGTTTACAAAACACAAAGGAAAAAACTGCTACTGGTCTGCTACCAATTTCCAGACCCACAATCTTCTTAGTTTCCTCAGCTTGGCAAGGTAATCACCAGACGCTGAAAGCATTATGGTGAAAAAGGAGCTCCCAAGAGCTAACCCTCCTACATGCCTGTAATACTTGGCATTTACTTACACTATGCTTTCACTTTCTTAAGATTGTATATGATTATGCATCCTGTAGTGTCTTAGTCTACTGGCTACCCATTCAGTCATCAAAATCTATTTCAAGTTTAGATCAGCAGCATTACCATGATTATGTTATTATCACAGCTTAGCCATGCAGGTAGCTGAGCAAAATGCCGGATACTAAGATAAACTTTGGACAGTCTCCACCTTCCAGCCTAATAAGCTATCATATCTTTACGCTGTATTCCCCAGTCAACGCAAAACCAGTATAGACTCCTCTGGGTAAAAGTCTGGCTCCTCCATAGATCATCATACGCATAATTCAATCATTTATATAAAATAGCAAAGCCCCTAATTAGCAAAGCCTCCCAGGGGCTTTGCTTCTCACTCCTTGCATTAATGCATTATTAGAAACCTTAATATTGTCAACATTCCTCTAAGATTTTGAGGGAAAAATTAATTTGGGGAACTCCTTGCCATAATAAATTATTAAAGCGATTTGATGGTAAGATTAAAAAAAAAAAGTATTAGACTTCTACAAATGAAAATTGCCCTGCATCCATCTTTGTGCTATTTAGGAAGAAATGAAACAGGTATTTAACTCTCTGCCTTTTTTATTTGCTGAAACAAAGCAGAACTCAGGTTGAAATACTTTCATGACGCAGTATTATGCACCTTACAAAGAAATATGTGAATATGGAAGAAGCAAAGAGGTAGGATGAACAGGCAGAAGAGTTAATAATGGAATAACAAAAAACACCTGTATTGTGTACTACATATATTAATGATCTGGTGAGGGGATTGAGTTATGATATAACAAAAATTGCAGATGAAATCATTATGTAGTTTAGTCAGAAGCCAAGATGACTGTGAACCTTTAGCTTTGATGGAGAATGGAGAGCACTATTACCTATGAAACATTGAAAAATGCAAGGAAATATGTTACTGCAAGGAAAAAACTCATTCACATTTGGGATTCTAAGTCAGTGCCATTAGCACAAGGAAGACACTTAGATATCACAGGAAACAGCTGTATTAAGTGTCCTCTTCAGGGTTCAGCTACCATCAAAATTCTAGATAATAGAAAGTTTTAGATATATACAATGTATTATAAATGTGCATATTACATACATATACACAATGTTACATACACAATGAAAAAACATAAACAGCATTATACTATCACCAATAAACAAGCGGATTAATGGAACATGGAGAGATACCTCCATGAAGAGTGCTATCAATGTTTGGGATTGTGTTTTTATCCTGACAAAAGAGAGGAATAAGGAGAAACGTGATAAGCATTGATGAAAGTAGAAAACAGATTTGGCTCTTCCTGTCCCTAAACTGAGAAAAAAGTGATATTCACTGGAACAAAAAGGTAGAAAACCCAAAACAGATAAAAGAAATACCTTTTAACAAAATATAAAAATAGTCCATCATGACCATTGCCACATGCAGGTGCTGCAGCTGAGAACGAACAAAGTATGAATGGGATAGGCTGATTATGTTATTATTCAGTTTTATAATTATTAACTCCAAGACTTGCTAGAGTTTTGGAAAAATTGTTTTTTCTGCTTTGGAGACTTACAGCAGTCTTTAAACATTAAAGACCTGGATGAAACTTATGTGGAGATACAACTGACCTGTTCCTGAGTAACTCCTGAAGATTCTTGCCCTTTTTGCTGAAGCATCTGTTTTCTACCCCCTAGAGCGAGTGGGTCTTGGGTCTAGTCCTGATGACCAGTTTCCATGTACCAATCAAAGTTCCTAAGACTTTGTCTAAAGTCATTCATTTGTCTAAAGGTCATTCATTGACTCTTATCCTTCACAGTAGCAACAGTAGCAACAGGACTGGATCAGTTAGGCAGTTAGTCTGGCTACAGAGAACCAAGCAACCATTCTTCTTTGAAGTTCCTGCAGTGGTAGGTGCAGAATCCTTTAAGCACAGTGCATATAAACAACCAAAAGGTTGGCCAGTGGCATGAAAGCAATCTGGGACTAAGAAAGTAGTATCACCGAGTCACTCTGAGAACCTTGCTGCATGCCTAGCCTAGCCTGGTTCAGGAATAAAGCCATCGGTCCCCTGTGTGCTAATGTCATCTCCTTCTGGCAAACTGCTCACAGAAGCCCTTCCCCAGCCCCAGCTGCCTACAGCTGCCGCCCCCCCCCACCACCCCTGCCTTACCCATGCTGATATTTTGACATGCAGTCTGTAGGCCAGGGAGAGCTGGCTACCCTTCACTTACATAAACAAATAGCTCACTGGGGAGTGAGCCTGTTGATGCAGATAGCTTTTAAATTGGATTACTTCACGTGGACTTTCAAAATTTCTTATAAATCTCTTATGGAGTTGTGTATTTTGTATTTTGAGGGGAGAGGGGCTGCTTGTCTCTGTGTGTTTTTTGGGGGGAGGTCACATGTGTGGAGAAGCAAATTCAAGATTGCAAAGACATTTCAGATTTTTTGTAAGTCATCACCTGCCAGTTGCTGGTAACCGTGAACTGAAATTAAAATGATCCACGAATTTCATCTTTACTGAGGAAAATTTGTCATGTCCTTCTGGGGACATTGCATGCTCTTTGAATAGCATCACTGACACTACAACTCTCAGCTTCTTCCTTTGGGGATGCTTATTCATGGACTAAAGTGTAGAGGGCTACTACAGTTTGAACCACTGTGTGAACTCATATAATTACTGGGAAAGAAGAATAAAGTTACAGGTTGCTGGAATGAAAGTGGGGTGGAAAGCCCTTGAGATGCAGACTTTCTAAAAGGCAGATTAATGAGGAGAAGGAGGCTGCAGTCAGTAGTTCAATTAGTGACTAAAGGTGAAGGTGATCACAAGCTTCAGAGGTAGTTGCTCTCAAAATTCAAAATTTGGGGCACACTTTTACCTCGGTAATGTACCAGAAACTAAGAGGGTGAATTCTCCACAACTACATTTGAGGGCAATATTGCATATCAGACAAAAAAAAAAAAAGAAAACCTGATCAGGATTAGTTAGACTGTGCCTTACTAATGGTGATCCACAGTAGCTGCCAAGTGGGCTATAGAGACAACAACACAACGATTCTTCGTTTTGGGGGGCAATTCCATTCTTCTATGCATACATATTTGTGAAATTTGGAACAGATGTTTTACAGTGTTCAATACCTTTTAACAGAGGAAGAGACAAGTATATGAATCAAACCTGATAAATAACGGCTTGCAACTTGAAGCAACGAGATCGGTGAGTGCTCTTCTCTGTGTGAACGGCTGTGTCTGAGAGCAAAGCTGCCCCTATGGGAATAAGGGAACTGGATATATGAATTTACTGTAACTTTTCTCTCCTCTGAGGAGAAAAATACCCACCTTTTTTCTGTTAGTAGCGCCTCTGTGATCTGATGTGAAATCTTTTAAACTTTGTGTCTGTTCCTTCCTCTGCAAAATAAAGAATGGGAAGTTTGGAGATTATATAGGTCGTGTTTGCTCAGGGCTTGGAAGATAAAAATGACCGGCTACACTCTGCAGAGAGGTTCTCCCCCTACTCTGGCTGTGTATGAGGTGCGGGAAGCCAGTGGGTGTCCAGGGCAGAATGTCCCTGCCAGAAGAGCAGTGCAGGGCTCCTGCACTTGACCCTGCTCCTTGCAAGGCCTGGCACCGTGCAAGTGGTATATTTTGGGCTGCGAAGTTGCCCGCGGGCAGTTCAAGATCGTTGTGATAAGGCACAGCAGCTGCCAGAGCTGCTGTCTCTTGCAGGGAGGGTTAGAGCCCCTCCGAGCCCCTTTCCTTCCTGCCCTGCAGGGCTGCAGCACTCTGTCCAGGTCTCCCGGGGACGTACAGGACAATCACTTCCATTCTAAATTTGTTGTTGTTTGCTTGTCTATATTGAGCTCCAGAAAAGGTCGCTTTGCCCCTTCCTCCCAAATTAGACTCAGAACGCATGGCGTCACGGTATTTATTTGATTTCTGCGGTGAGGA
The DNA here is from genome assembly GCA_017639485.1 of Pluvialis apricaria. Classification (NCBI taxonomy): domain Eukaryota; kingdom Metazoa; phylum Chordata; class Aves; order Charadriiformes; family Charadriidae; genus Pluvialis; species Pluvialis apricaria. The sequence continues at coordinate 188,099,452 of CM030007.1, read as the reverse complement.
CTCCTGCAGCACGTCCGTGGATGCAGCCTGGCTCTTCACATTCATAAGAAAGTAAACCACTTGCTGGAAGTCTGACGTGGCCCTCTTGCTATACTTATGTGTTGCAGTTTTCAATAGCTCTGCCACGATCACGACTGAAAAACTTTTGAAACTGGAAGCTTCCCCAGGCTAGATCAGATATCTCACCGATGTTCCTGAGCCAACGAGCTACATAATGTAATTTCATGTGGCTGGGTACCAATAGAAGGTCTACAGGCGATGTGTAGACAGGAGACAAGCGTGGCTGTCAGGGTTCCCACTGCACAGTGGTGCTGGTTTGGGCGCGCAACTAGGAGCAAATGTGCCCCGTGCTGTCTTTTTCAGCTGAGTTCCCTTTCCTTCTCCCCCTTCTCCCCATGAAGCTGGGAATTCGTGTTGCCCAGGAGCACCCATGGGTGCCCAGCCTGCTTCCATCAAGTCACGTCCCCCTGGGGTTGTACTTGAGCTGCTGGGGAGTCACTGACAGCTCCAAAGCCACAGCTGCCCTGCCAGGCTACAAGCACAAACACTCCTAACGAACCCGTATGGGGGAAACTTTGTTAAATTTAAATTGTTTTGTAAAATACTTTGCAGAGATGTAAACTTTAAGCATTAAGGGAGCATTTAGCTGTCTTTTTTAATATACCTTTATATGCCTGAGTGTTTCCACCTCATGTCAGTGCTTTTACAGAAGCTAATGATATGTTTGTTAAGATGGACAACGAATGCGACTTTGAGTAAGTCATCTGTGAGCTGTAAAGAGAAAGAAAATACTGGATAGTTTAAGAAGTGTTATGAAAAGTCCTTTGCTTTCATTTTCTTACACGCATATTTTTAATATTCTTCCATTTCAGGTTTTGGATGAAAAACTGATTTTTGTGAAAGTGCATGCACCTTGGGAAGTGCTGTGCACATATGCTGAGGTTATGCACATCAAATTGCCTCTGCAACCCAATGACCTGAAAACCCGAGACTCAGCTTTCAACTGGTTTAGTAGGCTCTTCAGAGTGGATGAAAATATCATCAAACCTGAGCAAGAGTTTTTCACTGCCGCTTTTCAAAAGGAACATTTGTCCAACTTTTATATTCAAGACAAAGACACATTTTTCAACCCTGCAACTAGAAGCCGAATTGTGAGTCCATGGAATATTTCTGGCATTTCACCTTAAAAAGAAGAGATTCCTTTAATCATATTGGTGCAATTACCTTCATGAAACCATACCAAAAAATTAGAAATATTTGGGACACAATAGTTCTGTGTCATTTATGAAACAGCCTGGACAATCCAGAAGGGAAACATTCCTTACATTTGTCCCATTTATCCTCCTCCTGAATTTAAAGGAGGGATTTGAATGGTTCATGTACCCTGTGCAATCAATTTTTTCTGCACTTGTTACCCTGTCCTAACTCAATTATATGCTGAAAAAGGTATAGTTGTGTATGATTACTCTCAGATTGCAAGAGACACAAAAAAATTTTATAAATTTCAGGTTCATTTTATCCTGTCCCGTGTGGAATATGCAACCAAAAACAATGTGAAAAAGTTTGGCATTAACAAATTACTGGACACTGGAATCTACAAAGCAGCGTTTCCCCTTCATGACGTAAGTCCAGTGCTTGTAACTAAAATATATTTCAAAATAGAGGTCTGAACTGTATCTGTGGGGTTTCTATCAAAACATACAAGCGCTATTGAATGTCTTACTCCTTGACTGGTTATAATATCCACACAGTAGAATTTGGCTAAAGAGATTTTTTTCCAAAGCACTGCTGGTTAAAAATGTAACTCCATAACTGAAAAACAATATATTTCGTTTAGGAGGTCTTAACCTTGTATTCTCTGGGAGATGTAGTTCAGTAAAGTGCCTGGCCTGAGTGATAGTTCCCATGACGGACTGTTCTAAACCAATTTTAACATTGTCCCTTTTTTCTTAGTATTCAATTTTTCAGTATTAAAATTCATATGAAATATCAACATTGTTAATAAAGATGTAGACTACAAATCCCATCTTAGGATGCAGGGCAGCCTCACACAGTGAGAAACTTTCCCACAGTTCCCAAACGTTGCGGCATACGTGCAGGGAAACTCAGGTTTCTGCAGGAAGGCTCTGTCTGGCCAGTCCAACACCTCACAGGTGACGTCAGAGTCATGTGGAGAAAAGCTTACCTGGGTTGAATTTCACCTTGCAATAGTAGTAAATCCAGCTTTTGTAACTACACTTCAGAAGCTTTTTATTTTTGAAGTATATCAAGCAAATTATTTGAAAATTGTTTTGCATACAAAGGCCAGGAATAGCACAGAAAAAGAAAATGAAGGAGAAAAAAAATATATATTTCAGAGTATTTGACTAAGGAAAAACTCCATGTGAGGCCACAAATGGGATACAGTAAGCAAAGACTGAGGGCTGATTCTCTGCATTATGTTTACTGTATACCCACACCCCTACACCTCCTCCCTCATGAGAGCCACCCTTCTGTGTCCGAGGTGTGTTCTGTTGAGAAGACATTGAGAACATGGGAGGTCAGGAATGGTAACTGCTTCAGCTGTTTGGGCTCTGCTTAAAATATTCAGCAGGCCTCCAAGGGTTTCAAGGAAATCTTTAAAGGAGAATCAAGACAAATCATGTTTCTTGTAAGTAACCCAAAGCTTTACAGGATAGAATTACTATCATTCGTGACTATCCATTTTTAAGGTTTCTTTTTAAAGATTTAAAACCTGCCTCGCAGGTTATTTCTATCATGGCATGGGGAATTTGGACTCAGTATGCCTAGTAATTAATGACTGTCTTTTTATACAATTAAAATTATATATCACAGCTACTCTGAAAATCAAAAGTAGCCTATAGATTTCTACAAATGTCACTTGCCTTGTTACATCACAGATACAGAATGGAAAATTCCCTCAAATGAAATAAGCTTTATTGAAACAGGTTTTCAAATAACCTAGAAAAACCACAAGGATTATCTCCATGTGAACTCTCTTTTAAATTTAAAACAGAGACTAGAAGCCCTGGATTTATCTCTCAGACTTTCCAGCCTTCATTCCAGCACAATATTATTTTGAAGCAAAGCATTGTTATCATGTTAGATCTACTTAAAATCCATTTTAATTCAGTCCTGTTCTCTAATTAGAATAGATCCTTTTCTATTTTCTATTCCTAAGTGCCAAGACGCTGACATGTGCTTAGATTTTTTCAGCTCACATATGTAAAGCGCTTGCTTTAGCATTCGGTGCTTTTCTGATAACCTTCTCTCCCGAATCCTGGTGCACTCCCAGAGCTGCCTTCCTGCTCCTTTCCCTGGCTTGCAGCGAGACTGGGCTAAAAGGCTATTCCAGGCTCTGGCTTCATGGCACAGAGTCTGCAGAGATGAGAGCTGATCTGTGCTGCTTAGATTAACAGTTCATTCTGTGATTCTGTGATTCTCACGCTCTTTCTGTTTTGCAGTCTAGTTTTAGGCACCCATCAACCGATCCCGACTGCCCAAGCGAACGCTATCTTCTCTACAGAGAGTGGGCTCACCCTAAAAACATTTTCAAACTGCAACCCTTGGATTTCATCAGGTTGGTGTGACTGGGGCTGGGCTAATGCAGAGGGAACTAGGAATTTGCATAACAGGTCTGGGTTTGGGGATGTCAGAGAGACACAGCTCAGGTCTGAGGGCAGATACACCCATATCAGCTCATGCGTGGGAGCATACTTTGAGCTCAGTTTCATGATAAGCAAATTCATGAAAAGGCAACCACTTAAAATTTTTCTTTGTGATGTATGATCTTTCTCTTTTTCCTTTTTTTTCCCCCCTTTCTATCCTCTTATAAAAGCATAAAAGTGGTGATAGAAATACCCAGCTGCAACACTTCTGCAATCCCAAAGTTCAAACCAGAGGAATATGACAATAGGAGTTGGCACAAAATGCATTACATGAAGAGCCATTTGAAAAAGAAATGTGAATTTACTTGCATTTCAGAAAAAAAAAACCTTTCCCCTCCACAGGAAATACTATGGAGAGAAAATTGGAATCTACTTTGCTTGGCTGGGCTTTTACACTAACATGCTGATTGTCGCTGCGGTTGTGGGAGTTGGCTGTTTTCTGTATGGATGCCTGACAAAGGACAACTGCACATGGAGGTACCTGATCAGGCCTATTTTAACATCACGTGCAATTTTGGTCAGTCCCCTACAGAGGGGAACTGTACAGGGTTTGCAAGACACTGCATAATAAAAAAGGCAAGATGAAAGGGCCTGAGAACAGCAATGGCTGTGGATTTGAAGGTAAAGGCATAAAATATGAGGTTAGAAGAGCAATGGATGTCCATGGACCATTACAATGGTAGACATCTGAGAGTTTGTTATTTCATCATTTTATTTATATTTTGTACTAGGTTCACCACACCTGGTGTAGAAACATGAAGAAAAGGGTGACAATCAGAAGTCAATACAAATTGCCGTAACACTGTGGTAATCCTTAAAGGAGATATCCAGAGGCCTTGATAAAACCCCCTAAATTTCTTTCCTCTATTTTGAGAGAAGAATACAGGAAGAGCAACAGCACAGGGGGCTTCAGCTGCCCGCGATACGTTGGGAGGAGAGGCATACCCATGACACAGATTCCCTCAACAGAACATGATGAAATTCAACCATGGCACAATGATCCAAGGAAAAAAAAACTGGGTCATTGTGCCAAATTGTCTACAGGCCATCACGCCGTATGCCCCCTTTTGGAAGGGTGCTTATCTTTATAAAACATGCTGAAGGGCTGTACCAGAGATTCACTCCTGTGGCCAATTTATACCCATTTTAGCCTTATGCCAGTTTTATCATTTAATTAAATAGTTCATCTCCCTCCCTGGTGCTTACCCCACTGGTGTTATTTGTAAAAAGCAATTACATCACCTTTCAGCCTCCACCATACTAGGTTAGTACATACCAGTTAGATGGCAACTCTTTTGCTATCTCTTGATATGACAGATCTGCCGTTCCTTGACTCACCCCAGCAGCTCCCCTCTCCACGTTTTCCAATCTGATCCTCTTTAGAAGACCACAGGGACTTAGGTAGCCATTTCGGTTCTGCAGCTGTTCCTTGCTCTGGTAGGCAGTGTTCCTCTTCCTTTTCCCCTCGGACTTGCTATGATAGGACGTGTGAGCATGCAAGTATGGGTTTCCTATTGAAGAGTGCGAGATCTTTGAAGAATTGTTTCATTTTTAATGTGAGCAGTCTTGAGAACTACCACCACGTACACGGGATGGAAATTATTTCCTGCCTATATCATCCATTTTTGAGATGAGGGCTAAGAATGGAAATGGGGATGTGTTGCCGGGGCGGGGAGGGAATTCTTGAGACCAGATCACTGGTAAATTATTTCTCAGTTCCCTGAGATTATCGCACTGTACTCATGTGCGAAAAAGGACTAAAGAATTTAGTGATGGTGAGTGACTGACTAGTTTTGTTTTTAGCCAAGAAGTATGTGATCCCAACATAGGAGGTAATATCATAATGTGCCCTCAGTGTGATAAAGTATGTACCTACTGGAACCTCACCATCACTTGTGAATCGTCCAAGGTAACTACATTTACAGCTTATAGACATGCTATTGAACTTTACTTGCACTTTCTCTAGTACTACATATAAAACAATGTTGTTCCTCCACTAATGTCCTGCAGAATTGCTAGAACTGTGCAAATAGTTGTTCCTTTTGATATAGCGACTGAACTTTGAAAAGTGAAAACAACGTCAATTGACCCAATTTGATCTAAAATGAAAAAAAATGGGGTTTTTATTTCACATATTTCACATAGTTTTCTATTTCACATATTTGATACAGGACTAAAGCGTTTTTTTGCTTGGAAATGAAACTCTTTGGTTTCATTTGGGGGTACTTCTTCCTTTTTTGGGAAAAACAAAAAAGATCCAATTGCTAAAGTCTTGATTCAGTAGCTCTGAATCAATTTCGCTAAGGGAATGTTTAAACCACGTTTTGACATTTCTAAATCCTGCCCCCTCCCACCGCAAAGAAGTTATCTGGATCTGTGCCTTGAATTTGACCCATGTTGTCAAGGAGGAGACGGGTGCAAGGAGAGGCTGATGCTGGCCATGACAGAAGCTGTGACACAGCCGAGTCCTGTTAGCCATGACACAGACTCTTGCTCTGAGTTCCTGTCTAGAGGAACCTCGCTTTCTTTCTCCATTACCTTGTCTCACTAGGCTGATCTTAGCCTTTTGTAATTCCATTCCACACATTCGATCACTCCCAAATCTCAATTTTTCAGCTATTCATCAAAAATATTTTGCCCGGCTTTAATGTGCTGCTTCAGCATGCTTAAAGGGTAAAAGAAATAAGAATACAGGGAAAAGGCTATGATGGAAAGAAAAGGCAAATTGTGACCACTGAGGTATCTCATGAGAATGTGTTTTTACTAACCAGCTTGGTTTGTTGTCATCCTGCTCATGAGAACCAGATGTGTCCATTGCCTTTTTGTGGCTGTATTAAAAATACATAACTCTGTACTGAGTTCCCAGACCAGAAGCACTGTTTTTCCTCTTCCTATGCAACAGATGGAAGGAAGTTTGATAATACACCATTTTACTACCCTCTTGCTGCATATTTGGCTTATAGTTTTAATTCTGGGCTTTGCATTTGATTTCCTTAATTTACTGGAGGGTGATGTACATTGACAGAAATTGAGGAAACACTATCAATAAAGATTGTTTATTAAACCACATACAAGCTAAAAATCAACATGTTCAGTAAGCAGCTTCTGTTCTGGGTCAGTGTAGAAGAGAAAAAATGATCGATTATATTTTAAGCCTTTTTTTTCTTTTCCATTTTTCCAGAAACTCTGCATATTTGATAGCTTTGGAACACTAGTGTTTGCAGTATTTATGGGAATATGGGGTAAGTCGATTTCAACAACCGTGGTTTGTCATCTAATTTTGGCCAAGCCTCCAGTATCAGCCAAGAAAACATGGATAAATTTGCAACGACTTCATTTTCTAGCACTCAGGAATTCACTAGTAGGTAGTTCTGTAGAAGAGACATACAGTCACAGGAACTCTTTTTTAGCATCATAAGAAAGCAATAAATTGTAGAACTCCAAGTTGGTCTTCAGTGCCTGTTTGGTTTTGTTTAACTTGGAGAAAAGTCTGAGAGAAGTGATTAGAGCTGCCACGATCATCCAGCAGGAGCCAGCCACATGCTTAAGTATATCTGGCAGAGGAGTTGGTTTTTTTTCCAGAGAGTTTTGGAGCTGCCTGTGCCTATTAACAGCTGTGTGACTGCGCAAGACAATTGAAAAATAGTGATTTATTATATTTCCCAGGAATTTTTTCCTCCTGCCTTTATTTAAGAAACTGATTGTAAAAAGTGTAGTAGTTACAAGCACTAGATTTATCTTTTAGAAGAGAAATTGTAACTGAAACCAGGATGTTTCCCATGGGTGAAACCACTCGGTGCTCTATTTAAGGGATTAAGCAAGGTCTATTTTCCCAGAAACAGTTTCGTTTGTTCATATTAGCAACTTTGTTAACCAGCTTGTATTGTACTTTCTTATCCAGAAATTACCAAAATAAGTTATATGTTAGGTCTGTATACAGGGTACTATAGAGAAAATAACTCACGTAGCACTTTGAATTCATTACAAGAATACGTAATTTGCTTTCTTTGTAAAACATACTGTATTTTTATTTTCTTATGATGACCTAAAGCACTTCAAAAGAGCTACTGCTTTAGAGAGTTATAAGATAAAACATTTTAAAAAGATTATTTCTTTCAAAATATATGTTAAAATCAAAATACCAGCAGGAAATTATCTAAATAAATATTAAAAAAGTTAGAAGTTTGATACTAATGTAATCAACTCCTGTCATCTGAATAGTTAATTTAGTTGCAATTTGCTTTTTAATTAAAAATTGTGTTTCCTGTTTTGAAGAATGGTTCCAAGAGTAATAATTACAAAGTTAAGCAGCATGGTTATAGTGGTGGCTACAAGGTCTATTAGTATTCTTATCATCAGTCCACTATACAAAGAGGTGAATTGTATTACAGAAATTCAGTCAAAATTGTACTGAATCCAAATGACCCATGGTTCTGCTACAATTCCAGCTGTAATTTTCATCTTGCTCTACTTTTGTAGACCTCACGGTCCAAAAGAATTAAAGGAATATTAGATTTTTAGATACATTATTGCATCATTATCAGCAATATGCTTTTTAATAATTGCATTTTTGTTTTGGTATATTCCCTTCAAAGATCCCAAAGCACTATAAAACACCAGGGAATTTGGCCTCAGGAATTTACCCTCTATATGTTAATGCTCTGGACCAGCACTTCTACCACTTCTCCCATGATGGCATGACTAAACTGGCAAAGCTCCTAAAGCAGTAGCTTCCACTTTGCTTGCTGCCATCACTGCGTCCCCTCCTTGAACAAGAGCAGTTAAACAAACACGTGTTCTCCAATGGAGGCATTTCTTTCCAGTCCTTGGTGACACAGTTTCAGAGGCAGAATACCTGGGCCATGCTGAATGGCAGCGCTGAGGGACATGTGAAAGGGGACACCACGAATTACCAGTGTGAGGTGGAGTTAGTGCTTGGACCTCCTGATTCTGAAACTTCATTTGTTTCCACCATTAAAAAAAACGCTGGTTCAAAACAAAAGGAAAATGTCAAATCCAGCAGCAGCTCCTTCCTGCTCTGAAAGACCCAACTTGGCTACTGGCTTATTTTAGCAAGTAGAGAGCTGTCCCCACGTTATGTGCCCTGCATCTGCTGTTAGCATAGAGGCTATCACAGAAGGAGGCCCTACACTCCTCAACTCCCCAACAGCAGCTGGATTTGCAGCTGGAGCAAATCTGTGTGGCCTGTAGCTTCCTGTGATTTGGGCTGGGGCCCCAACCAGCAGTTAGAGGTTCATGGAAGACTTAACCTCCTTGCTCTGCAGGAGAAGGCAGATGTGATCCTCTGGCCCACCACTTCGAATGGCCTTTGTGCTCCTAAGCATAAAGTAGCGGAGAAGCCCTTGTGAAAGAGGCCCCTGAGCAATGCGGGGAGGAGGGTTTCCTGGGGTTTTGCCTGTGTGCAGACGCCAAGGTCATCTCACAGCCCGGCCCATGGAGTTTCCTGGTTTTTAAATGCTTCAGTCTGGGGTTTATTGACCACACCTGGTTTTGGAAATAACCTTTAATGTTTGGACTTGTAACTGCATGCCATCGATGTTTCATCAGTCAGGATGAGGGGCCAAACTAATTAAAGGAAAGTCTTTTAGGGTTAATTACTCCCAGACAATGGGAGTAGTGAGGAATGCAGTGACTGGATACTGACTCCTCCTGGCGGCAGTGCTTGCAGAGCCGCGCCACTCATTTAGTCTGAGGATGAACTGTCTTCAGTAATAAAACATCAGGGTGCACTGGGGAGCGTGGTACTGACACCCGCCATCCTGAGCTCCTCCCAGCCTTCTCAGCTGGGACTGTCATTGCCCCTGCTGCCAGATCTACCCGCATCACATCTCAGGCCAAGGTAATGAGTTTGGCTGGATCCATGTCTCACTACTGGTGAGACTTAGGCGTCTGTGCACCTGGTCCCCTAGCGCTTCCAGTTGTAGAAGCACAGTCCAGGGGAACTGTTGACGTATCACACGGAGTTTCTAAGCTCCAGGGCACGCAAAAAGAGCTGCAGCCCCTTCAGAGTCATGCTAGCAGAGGAGGAAAGATGACTGTGTTTCAGTCGCTTTACCTGAACTAGCATTGATTCTAGTAGTCTGCAAAATGGTAACTTGTCCACGCAAAAATTGCAGACTGAATGAACATGAGCGTTTCCCTGTGGCAATTTTTGGCATACTGTGTTTTCCTTTTCTAGAAGTGCTGTACTCTCCAGCATTTTGTCTTCACCTATCCAACCAACTTGTTCTCTTATGCATCCTGTGATAAACTTTTTCAAAAGTACTCTGTAGTATGAAATCCTAAGTGCTCATACTCTAGCCTTAGGCAGAAAGCAAATAAATTTATCTGTATTCTTTAGCATGTGCTTACACCACCATTTACCTCAGGTTTCTCTTATTAAAGTATCTATATATGCAAAGCAATAATTGCATAAAGAAGTAGATCCAGTTATTTTCACCATCACAGTAGCCAATAAGGGTTTTATTCCATGTCTGTGGAAATCTGTATGGAAAACATGAGCCACATGTTATAGCCCAGGGGTCAGGCAGTGTCCAACACTCACACGGTATTGCTCCCTTTGTTTATCTTCTGGATAGTTACTTTGTTTTTGGAGTTTTGGAAGCGACGGCAAGCTGAACTGGAGTATGAATGGGACACAGTTGAGTATTTAGAGCAAGAAGAACAAGTTCGCCCGGAATATGAAGCTCGATGCAATCATGTAGTAATGAATGAAATCACACAGGTAAGGAATATTCTGAGAACTGGTGATGGCTACTGCAATAGACACATGGTGGGAGGACACTATGGAAATGGTGAATCTGCACTGGAGCTGTATAAATCAGTGCCTCAAGGAGAGCTGATAAGCTGGCCTGGAAATAGAGAACTTATAAAGTACAGAGGCGTAGGAGGGAATTTATACCTAACTGTAGGCACCTTAAAGTAATTGCCTGTTTGAGGAACTTGCACTGCTGAGGTTCCTGTGTCATAAATAAACAGAAGTAGGCATCATCCCCAGCTTAGGAGACTAAGTATACTTTATTAAATCCCCCAAGAAATGATTCAGTGTTGCTGCCAGAGGCCAAGATCACAGAGCATTTGCTATCTTTGCCTAAGAATGCATCAGGAAAAAAGGGTGACACAGAGGGAAAGATGTTACCTTATATATCATGCCAAGACTGTTTTTTTAACCGAAGGTGTTTCTGTTTGAAACATGTATGAATAGATATTGTTGCTAAGTGCGTGTGGATGCAGTTACGATCAATAACAGCAAACTCACAGGGACAAGGATAATCCTCATTTCAATGAAATAGGATTCATATTTATGAGGATCTTAGTTTAGATCTCTATTTATTATACATTTTGAGTAGCATTAGCTTCTGTAGCTCACTCCAGCTTAACTTCACTTTTTATTATTCTCTGTCAATATATTACTCTGGCATTTATCTGATCATTTGCTTTGGTTTCACATTCCGTCCACATTACACTAATGTTTATTAGAGGGCACTTGAAAAGTTTAAAAATTAACTGCCGTAGTTGAAACTGTCCTAAATAGATCTTCTTTTTATATCTTGTACCACAAAAAAAAAATGGTTCTTTTTAAAAGCTTATAAACCTATACCACCTTTAAGGTATAAAGTCATAACTAGAAAGTTTCTTTCAGACAGTTCAAAGAGTGAAGAATATGCAAAAATATAATGATTTTGATCCTCAGAGATACTATAAAGACTCATTGAATTTTCACATATTGAGGTAGGCATTTTCCTTGGGAAAATCATCCCATTGTTCCTATGGGATAAATTGAGAAATACAGAGATCAGGGACCAAAGTTTTAGTGCCAGCAAATTTTAGCTAATGAGCTTTGAAAGCTGGTGACTTTGGATGCCATGATCAGCCAAGAAGGATGGGTCCCGTGAAAAAGACTATGCACCTGGTCACTGCTGAAGTCAATAAGAGCTGAGGACACTCAGCATCTATGGAAGTAATTTGTATCTTGGAATGAGCAGAAAAAAAAACAAAGACACGTGTAATCAGGCAAGACTTTTGAAATCATGAATAAATGTGAGTTTGCAGGACAACAAAGCAGGAAACGAAACAAAACCAGAGATTTCTTTCTTTTTTTCTGCCCTCAATATCATAAATTGCAGCACCCAAAAATATGAAGAAAACATTGGGTGCATCCTTATCTGTTTCTAAATCTTTTACAGCAAGAAGAACATGTGCCATACACTGCCTGTGGGAAGTGCCTACGGATGACTTTCTGTACAAGTGCAATCTTCTTCTGGGTAAGTTCTTCTCTTATTCTTTCACCTCATGAATTCACTTCTCTAGAAAGTGTCTAAAAAACAGATTCTCCTGAACTGAATGAAAGGTAACAAAGGAACAGGTTCAGCTGGATTTCCATCTTAAGCATAAACCAAGCCCATAAGATATGGACCCACATGGAGAAGGTAGCTATGGTCACCAAATACTCATTAGTGTATGGTCAGTCAAAAATATGTCAAAATATCCTGCAGCTGTAGCTTTTGACTTATGCTTGTGAATGCAGTCCGTTGGGTTTTCCCTCATTATTTTAAGATAAATGTCTTTGCTTTTTGGGTGGGGAGCAGGGGAAAGACTTTGATTTGTATACTCTTCCCTGCCAGTTTCTATCCTACTCGTTCCAGCTGTTTGCTTCTATATTGTGTCTCACAGTCCTGGGCCTCTTTCAGGTTTTTCGTTTCACTTAACAGAGCAAAGCTGGGCACTCTCTAATCTTCCAGAGCCACTGCTTTAATTACAACTAAAATGTGAAAGCAGCCCAGTCACCCATGAAACAATATCTAACATGGCGAGCATGCCCAGAGAGGTCACCTCGAAAAGCTCAGTGTTTTAGCATGCTGCACATCCTCCTCACCTCTAGCACTAACTGCAGCTGGAAAAGACCACATCCTAGGTGACGGGAGACACACAGGAGATAGAGTGGTGGCTGGCAGCCCAGCAGAGCCTCAACGCTAACACGTCTGAAAGACAAAGGAAAGAATACTGGATTGCTGTTGGATTTAAATAGGCATGACTCCAGGTTGCAGGGAAGAGGTTTGGTCTGGATTTGTCATTTGTGTAGCTGCACTCTCTTATTATGTGCGGGGAGCGGGGAGGTAGGTGGATTCACGGCAGTTTGCCGAGACAGTGAAAAAAAGGTTCACAGCTCTATGGACATCAGTCTGAATAATAGCTAGAAAACTAGCAAGAAATAAAAGCAGGAGGAGAAGCAGAAAGATGGGGTGCATGGATCATTTTTACAACTCCCGCAGATTACATAACCTGGCTTGAAATTTGTCTATTCCTTTGAGGGGTCTGTAGTCTGTAATACTATCATGTGAAAGAGAAGGTACAGCCCCCTCCATAGCCAATGAAGAGTTCCTAGTACATTTGCTGCCATCCTGCCCAATCGCCCAATGTCAAAAGAGGGAGATTTCTTCCATCACATGCCTCAAGGTGCAAGATTTGATTACGCATCTCATTATCTTTGTTCACATCGGTACGGTACAAACCTTGTTATTAGTCATAAACCAGACCATCACTTTTCTTTCCTGCAGATTGACTATGCTGCATGAAAAAAAGGCTTCTTTCATGGATTCTAAATTTATTGCCTTCTATCTTATTTGAGCATCCCCTTGCACTCATCTTACACGATGGAATGACAGGCACACAATCGCTTTCCTTTTGCCTATTGTAAAAAGTATTTCAAACTCACTTTTTCCCAAAGCCAGTGGTTCAATATTAACATCTTTCTTGCATTCCCTTGGCAGATTCTTTTGATTATTGCTTCAGTTATTGGAATCATTGTCTACAGGCTCTCAGTTTTCCTGGTGTTTTCTGCAACATTGTCACAGCACATTAACGGAACGGAGGCGATCCGCAAGTACCTGACTCCGCAGACAGCCACTTCAGTAACTGCTTCGCTCATCAGCTTTATAGTCATTATGGTTCTCAACATCATCTATGAAAAAGTGGCAATCCTGATTACTGACTTCGGTATGCCGCTGCTGTACCTCACATAGAAACTTGGGGTAAAATAGCAAGAAAAAATGGCGCTGGTGTGTATAATAAGAATTCCAATAAATGGACACCTGTACCATATATTTCAGAATTTTCCCACCAAACCACACAATACCACCTAGAAACTTTCAAATACAGATTTTCTCAATATCAGAGGAATATGATATTCAGCTCTCTGCCTGAAAACTCCTTGTATACCCAGCATGAAAGATCAATTGTTTACAGTTTTGTGCTTGTGAAACAGACAAAGCAAAGAAAATTACTGTAATAACCAAGCTTTATGAAAACAGATCAGTAACGCATAACACATTCAATTACATTAGCTTTTGTTTATGGGGAAAATAGCTATTTTCTTGTAAATAAATGAAATAAGGTCACTTTTCCAAAGCTTGATACCATTCCCATGTTATTAAATAGATAAACAGTTGCAAATATTATTATTCTTTATATCCAGGCCATCAACATTAAAGTAGCTATTTTACTTTAGATGTGTGAAGTAGTGCAGTGTTTTAATATAGTTTCATTTAATACTGTTTCATCAGTTCAAAGTGTTACATTTGCATCTTTCCTGAGTGTGCTGGATTTGGGTGCTTTTTTTCCCCTGAGTTATCAGAATTTTTGCTTGTTCTTTTTCTTTATTGTCAGGGAAAAAGTTCTTTCCTTTTTGTAACCCATATAGTTTTAGAATTAGCATAATGGTTACAGTATACATGGGGATTATGTACAATCTAATTTATAATGCTCTCAGTCATATTAAGGAATACAAGGCATACACGTACTTTTTCAGCTGAGGTTCTAAAGCAGCTTGTAGGTTACTTGTAGGTTGGCGCTTTTTTAATTTAATTTTTTTTTTAATTGCAGAGCTTCCAAGGACACAGACCGATTATGAAAACAGTCTGACCACAAAGATGTTTTTGTTCCAGTTTGTCAACTACTATTCTTCATGCTTCTACATAGCCTTCTTTAAGGGTAAATTTGTAGGTCACCCTGGAAATCCAGTTTATTGGCTAGGAAAGTATCGCAACGAAGAGGTAAGAATGTATGATAGTGTTTGATTTTAAGCAGCAGGAGCTATTTGTCCAGGTATTCTGCTGCAGTTAGGAGTGTATAACATAATTGTGCATATTTAACTTGAGGGTTCAAAAAGTGACCGCTTCCCAAGCCAATCACCTCCTTAGTAACCCCTAGCATAAAACATTACACAAGACCAGTTGAGCTTAGAAATGCATTATGCGTACACAGACAAGCTGTTTTTCCCATGGTCCAACAATCTGTGAATTGGCACATGGGAAGAGGAGAACATCAGTAGAAGCATTCCGATTCTGCTGGGTCACCCTCTCCTGGTGACAGCACAGTACAGAGCTGCATGACTTCACCTAGTGTGGCACTCTCTCACTGGTGTCTTGTCAACCTATCACATGTGACCATATGACTGGAAATGGCTTTTGCACACCTTACTGGAAAGGTTTGCCTAAATAGTCTTCTTGCATCGCTTTAAGAAATGTTACCATCATAAACCAGGAATGCATTATTTTCAATGCTTCATTCATGCCTGAAACATTACCCAACTTCAAAAATATTTCATGTCTCTCCCAACCTTCAGTGTGATCCAGGCGGATGTCTCCTTGAACTCACAACTCAGCTTGCCATCATAGTAGGAGGTAAAGCAATCTGGAACAACATTCAAGAAGTGCTTCTTCCGTAAGTTCAAACTATTAAGTAATCTGCTCTTTCATATTTGAAAGATATTGCTTTTGCTTGATGCATTCAGGCATTTGGACACTAAATTTCATAGGCGCATATTGTATTCTAAAAGAATATGGCTAGGCTTTTGGGGCCTTTATAGACAATTTGGATATTTTCAGTCTGATAGCTCTGAGCTCCTGTCTCTGTCGTTCTGACTGATTTTAGTTCTAATCAGAAATGCTTCCTTCCTCTGCAAATCAGACTCAATGTGTTTCAGGTTGGATATTTAAAACTGAGGCAATAGAAGCTCTGAAAGTATTAAACTAAAGACTGTTGCTTAATATTGAGTGGAATGATTTGTTGTTAGACATTGGGCTTTTAAAATTCATGTATAAGTTACTAAGTTAACTCATGTAGTTTTACAGTTGTAGTTGACATTCATAATGCCTATACATTCTCTTTCATTGGGCAGATCTCTGGAAGGTGATGTTTTATGTAAACAATAAGCAAAGTGCTAACCACACATGCTCTCCATTTGATTTAGGTTCAGATACTATCCAGGACTCTGTTCCTTCTCCCAGGACTTGTTCTTTATTATGCTGATCAGTGGCTGTTATGTTGCTTCGGATAGGGAACTCCCAGTTTGCTCATGCCCTCCTGAATGCCATAAGCACCAGCCCACAGCATTATATACCCTCTGGCTGTGATTCTTCCAAGCCCATAAATTGTGCTCCTTTGCTGCACAGTGACCCCACTTCAAAGCGTGTCATAAATACTGTGTAGGGTTGAGGCTAGGGTGCTCTGCTGAGATACGGTTCCTCCAGACCCCAATGCTCTGTGTGTGCTGCTGTTTGCAGGATGGGCCTGTAGACCCATCCTTCTTTTCAACCTCTTCTTTTACCTGGGGGAGGTTCCCTAGACTGAACATGCCTGCAGTTGTCAGCTCCAGCCATAGACAACTGACTCCCCCTTCTGTGTACTGGAAATCTATTCATCTGACCAGAATTTTTAATTCACTTCCCAGGGTGACAAGTAACATTTAGGTGTTGAAATGCTGAGTATCACTTCTGGGTCTGGTTCTTAACTGCTTTCTCATTCTGCATCTCTGCAAGTACAAACCATTTTGGGTTTTTCTCTGTTGAGAGACATTCACCCCCGTCCCCCTTTTTTTGAATATGGTTCTTTGACTGCTGAAAATGGCTACAGCCAGTTCATCAGTTTTCTTAAATTCTCATGCAAGCCTTTCAGATGAAAATATCAGCCTCACCTCGATCCCTGGGAAGGTGAAGGAGTAGCTAATCCTGGAAACCATTTCCAGGCATATGAAGGACAAGAAAGTCATCAGGAGTAGTCAGCATGGATTCACCATGGGGGAGTCACGGTTGACCAACCTGCTAACCTTCTCTGATGAAATGACTGGCTCAGCAGATGAGGGGAGAGTAGTGGATATTGTCTACCTGGATTTCAGTAAGGCTGTTGATACTGTCTTCCATAAAAGCCTCATACAGAAGCTATTGAAGTATGGGCTGGATGAGCAGCCAGTAAAGTGGACTGAAAACTGGTTGAATGGCCAGGCCCAGAGAGTGGTGATCAGTGGCATGAAGTCTAGTTGGAGGCTCGTCATTAGCAGCGTACCACAGGGATCACTACTGGGTCCCATCCTGTTTCACATCTTCGTGAATGATCTGGATGAGGGGACAGAGTGCACCCTCAGCAAGTTTGCTGATAACACCAACCTGATAAGTGAGAGGGTTGTGCTACCACCCAGAGGGACCTTGACAGGCTGGAAAAATGGTCTGACAAGAATCTCATGGAATTCAACAAGGGGAAGGGCAAACTCTTGCACCTGGGGAAGAACAATCCCATGCACCGGTATATGCTGGGGGCCGTCCAGCTGGAAAGCAGCTTGGCAGAAAAGGGACTGGGAGTCCTGGCGGACACCCAAGTTGAACTCGAGCCAGCAATGGGTCCTTATGGCAAAGAAGACTAATGGTATCTTCAAATGCATTAGGAGGAGCGTTGCCAGCAGGTTGAGGGAGGTGATCTTTCCCCTCTACTCAGCACTGAGGAAGTCACACCTGGAGTACTGTATCCAGTTGTGGGTCCACCAGTACAAGAGAGACATGGACATACTGAAGAAAGTCCAGCAAAGGGCCACAAGGATGATTAAGGAACTGGAGCACCTCACATATGAGGAGAGGCTGAGAGAGCTGGTACTGATCAGCCTGGAGTAGAGAAGGCTCGGGGGGATCTCATCAATGTGTACAAATACCTGAAGGGTGAGAGTAAAGTAGAGGGAGACAGACTAATCTCAGTGACTAATGTCCAGTGACAGGGCCAGAGGTAATGGGCTCAAACTGAAACACAGGAGGTTCCCCCTCAACATAAGAAAACAATTTTTTACTGTAAGAGTGACCAAGCACTGGCACAGATTGCCCAGGGAAGTTGTGGAGGCTCCATTGTTGGAGATATTCAAAAGCCATCTGAACACAGTCCTGGGCAACCGGCTCTAGGTGGGCCTGCCTGTGCAAGAAGGGGTTGGACCAGATGACCTCCAGAGGTGCCCTCCAACTTCAGCCATTCTATGATTCTGTTAATTTTGTCAGCAGAAGGAATTAACCTGTCCAACCACAGGCCTACATTTAAATAGCTTTTTTGTTACCTTGAATTTTATGTGGTCATTCACCTGTACGACATAAGTATAAATGACTATGATTCTGATATATT
Source organism: Pluvialis apricaria (assembly GCA_017639485.1). Taxonomy (NCBI): domain Eukaryota; kingdom Metazoa; phylum Chordata; class Aves; order Charadriiformes; family Charadriidae; genus Pluvialis; species Pluvialis apricaria. The sequence goes on along the minus strand of CM030007.1, from coordinate 188,081,330 downwards.
ACCATTTTACACTCTTATTTATGGTTGTAAATAACTGCTTTCAGGATAAGGGAATGGAAGATTATACTCATGTTTGAAGGAAGTTTTCAGTAACTCAAGAATAACTAAATCCACTGTTCAAAGCCATAACAGCACAAATGTGAATTTTTTTCCATTTACTGAACTTTTTAGGTTATTTTACCAATGTTAGTGGTTTTTTTCTCCCTGGCTGATAGTTGGGTTAAGAATCTAATCGGAAGATACTGTGCAGCTGCTAGATCAGAAAAAGTTGTCCCACGCTGGGAACAGGACTACCACCTGCAGCCCATTGGAAAACTTGGACTGTTTTATGAATATCTTGAAATGGGTAAGTAGCAGTTTAGTTCGGATTCACTGTTGCTGCTGGGTACAAACATGCTCTAAAGAAAATCTTCATACAAGCGATGCTTAATAAGCAGATAGACAGAGGACATGAATGTTTTTCCAAGACAAGTTTTGAAGAGCCATTACAGATATCGTTGGAAGCTTTTATTAAGAAGCTACGGCTCAATCCAATTTATAACTAGGAAACAGCACGTGATTGTACAAGGAGAGGAACTGCTGATTCTTTGCCCCATCCTCTGAGAAATGCATCCAGAAGGCAGACTGCTACCACGTTCTGGTGTTGTGCAGCAGAGCCCTGTGTCAGACTGCTCTGCTGGGGATCTGCAGTCACCAGGACTTGTTGCTGGTCTCTTGGGAGCTGGCAGATTTCCAGTTTGTTGCCACCATCCATTCTGTCACACCATTGCAAGCATAATTGTTCCAGCACCTGGACACCAGTAAGGTGGTTGCTAGCTCAGGCTTCCAGCACAGCACGGAGACAGATAAATTAGATTAGTCATTAGATTTCCAAGTCTTCATGATGAAGACATAAGAAAGAAATGGATGTTTAAACACCTACAGTAGTTCCTCTTGGTGTGTTGTGACTTGTAACATCTTCCTGTCCCCTCCACCTGGCAGGGTTTTTCATTACTGTTGTGGTCCTATCTTCTCATACAGAAGATTCGCTAGGAACTCAGTTACTCTTTCTTGTCTGTCTCCTCCACAGTTTGAGTATATAAAGTGCATGTGCTCATATGTGCTTATCTCCAGTAAGTGAAAGCCCCATCAATGTATGTAACCTCTCCCTTTGACAGTTATACAATTTGGCTTTGTCACTCTGTTTGTGGCGTCGTTCCCCTTGGCTCCTCTTCTGGCTCTTATCAACAACATGTTGGAAATCCGGTTGGATGCGTGGAAGCTGACGACCCAGTTCAGGCGCATGGTTCCACAGAAGGCCCAAGACATCGGCGCCTGGCAGCCCATCATGCAAGGCATAGCCATTCTGGCAGTGGTCACCAATGTAAGTACTGGGCCAACAACTGCAAAAGGTAAAATGTCTTCACTGCAGGTGTTGCATCCAAACATGGGAACGTCACATGTGGCAATGTAGCACTTAAAGGATCCTAAATGAATTACAAACATCAGTCCCTAAAGACTTCAGCCCCTGCAAAATAGACTCTCAGTTTCTTTTCAGATGTTTTGGAAACAGAATATGGCTACTGTCTAATACATTTTATCTTTTATATTTTTATATATGCTATATATATAAAAATTATAAAAAATATAAAATATTATATATTTTATAAAGAAAGGAAGTTTTATTTAGAGTTGCTAGAGTCTTCAGAAAAATCTGTTACATATGAAGACTATAGCACATCTTTCCTAAAATTTTAGCACATGTACAGAGATCTTTTCAGACAGTCTACAACTAAATGCATTAATTTTGAAAAAATTAGGTTTCCGCTTAGCTACTTTATAACTGATTGTTGTTTCTAATTGTTATGATTGTTACAGTCAATGCCTTTGTATTTGAATTTGGCTTTAAGCAATTTTGCACTTAAAACAGAAATTCAGCTTCTTTCTTTTGTACTTACACATACAACGTGTGCTCAAAATTGCAGCACTTACCTTTTGAAATCAGAATGAATTTTCTGAAAATTTGCAAATTAATCTGTTTTTCACTTGGATTTAAAATTAATTTTGAAATAGTTTCTTTAAAATATTTAGGAAAAAATAACTTCTTTCTGATGAATATACTCCTAACAATGAAATTCAGACCTTTCAAATTTCCTGTATCATTAATTCACCAATATCTTATACATAGGCTGCATTGTGGGGAGAAAAATAATCCATTGGATTTTACCACTGTGAATTATTTGATTGCTTATTCTTAAACAATAGCTAATATATATTATCTTTCAAAAAATTCCAGCTGCTGACCTTTCTCAAAACAGCAGTGACCGCTGATTTCCTCTGCAAGGACAGTAACACCGTGGACTATCCATGGTTAATAGTCTTTTTCACAATGTCACCGTTTTCTACTGTTATCGGTGAGATGAGGGATCCCTTCTGACACATGTTGAAAGGTAGTCACTTCCTCCAGGACCTTGTCCTTGCAATAACAGTACCTTGTTGCACTCAGTAGGAGTTTCTGGATAAAGCAGTTGAATCTGAAGACCAAAGTTCATCTTAGCCCAAGCTTTCACAGGAGGCTCTGCCTGCTTGGAGAATGGGGGACTTTGGGTAAGAGGAGGGAGACGGAGCTGCGCACTCTATCCCATGGCAGGGAGGTTGGAACTAGATGATCTTTAAGGTCCCTTCCAACCTAACCCATTCTATGATTCTGTGATCGTAGATACTAACACGATAGTTAGGGGACTTATTTAAAGTAAAAGAGCCAGTAAAATTTAAATAAGGGCATGAACTTATTTTCCCTGTATCTCAGGCACCTTCTATAATCATCAGGTGCTTGGCTGTTCTGGGGTCTCAACCCCAGGGGTTCAGCTTTTCAGAAATCAAGTACAATTGCACCTTCTCTTCCCAGACCCAGATGAGTGTCCCTGCATATTCGCCTCTCTTTTTTCCCCCACTTTGAAAAGTCTTTGTTTTGCCCCTGAAAGGAGGAGGGCCTGTTTTCAAAGAATAGGAAGATGACCTTCTGTGACCTGACTGCCTATTCGGTTATCATCTTCTCAGTAGCTTGTTTTCATTATTTTGGGGGTTAGGGGTGGTACCATATAGAAACAGGAGTCCAGGGTAGATTTCAGTGATTAGGAAAATTTTATGTGTCAGCCCCAGCTATCAGATATATTTTCAGGTGTTCGAAGGCCTCCCAAAATGACCATTATTCTTGTTCAGAACTTTATTTCACTCTATAGAAAATCAACAGGTATGGTAAACATAGCTAGGATGTAGAGAGGAGACTCAGGAGAACATAAAGGCAGAGAATTAAGCACAGAGAAATGATGGAAGAAAAAAGGGAACTTGAGGATGGAAAATTTTACAAGAGAATCAGGGAGACAGCGAGCTCGAGCATACGCTCCAGCTGTTTTGCACTGGTCTGCTGAGGCAAACCAAACATAAATCCAGCTGTTCTGTAGGCATGTGAAACATCCAAGGCCTACTAGTAAATCTGGTGTTAAAATTTAAAACAAAAGCCATGCAACTTTGGTAACACATGTTCAGATTTTTAGAAATGTCAGGTGGCACCGGAGATACTTTTGGGCTCTTTTGGTTTAGTGCTTGTGCAAAAAATTGTTAAAGATAACCCTCCCAGCAAATGATGCAAATCCCAGCAGATAATGCAAATTCCCAGACAAAGTATAGCTTCATCTAGCATAGCTAGAAGTAGAGGCAACATTACTGGCGCATCCATATCCTCTTTTGAACTATGCTGCTAGAAAACTTATAAAATGAAAGGCAAAAAAATTTCTGTGTTCCTGGAAGAAAAACAAATATGTTATGCGATTGGATAAGCTAACTGTCTTTCCTAGTCAATCCAGCTGGATCTTATAATACCATTATGAAATATGTATGGATGTTATGAAATAGTTGGATATACATCTTGAGCTTACTTTAAAATATTGTTACGAGTACCTTTAGTCATAGTCCTTATGATATTCAGGGCAGAGTTAAAGTGGCTTTGGTGACCTTGTGGTGACTCAAACGTGTAGGCATCTGTTAGGAATGTACTCATGCCCTGCTTTCTGCAGAAAAATGACCCAGCAATGAGTGTCTGTCGCTACCCTGTCACGGCCTACCTGAGGCTAATCTGAGCTTTGCAACTTTTTTCAGTCCAAATGCCTCCTTATGTGCTATACCCCTCAAAGCATCGCTGAAACCGTGGGAGTCCTCAATGTGCAAAAGTATATTGACAGCACGCGAGGGGCACAGCGCCAGAGACTGTCATGTTCAAAAGGCCCTGCTGCAGGTGTTGTAAGGACCTCAAAGAGATCAGTGTTTCTTCCTAATGAAGTGTGGGCTATAAAGCCGTATACTAGATCAAATGCTAGAAACTCTTTTCTTCCTTTAAGTATGTTTTTTTCTTGTTTGACATCCAGGATCTAGTATAGGTCATCAGTCTTTCCTTTACCCTCCTTGCCTTGATTTTTCCTTAGTACACAGAAAGTGTTTCTTCTCTTCTGTGTGACTTCTTACAGCTGATTTGACTTGGGTAGCGTATCATCTTTTCCTTCGTGCATTACCTTTGTAACACCTGCTAGTAGCTTGCAAGCAACTTTTGCACAAAACTATCAGTTTTGCGACTTGCCGCTCAGGCACTGGACTCCCTGCTGCATGATACCAAAGCATCTGTTGTTGATTTGAAGACTGATTTTAATTAGTTATGGTATAAATGGAAAACTGTGTGCAGCAAATCTTGGGAAGCAGAGAATGTGCTATTTGTTTGTAGTTCTCCAGTGCAATACCCCAAAATGCAGACCATAATTCAGGAGGAAAAAATGTTTTTCCTTTGAGAGGATGCCGTAGGATTAGCTTTCGTATTTCTGTCCTTGCAGCTCTCTGGAGCACATCTGGAGATCATTCCGAGAGAGGGAAGAGAGTGGGACGGGGTTCAGATTTAGGATGATGAGAGACCTGGGGCCTTGCAAAAAAAAATCAGTAAGAGCAAATATTAAGTTGGGTAAATACCGTATTCCAGCATCTTTCTAAATGATACACAGAAGCAGCATCAAACTCATTTGGTCCAAAGGGAGAAGGGATTTTTTTGTCTTACTGTTCAGTTGCTGTTAGTTCATTTATGGTCTGACTAGATGAGCTAATGAACAGAAAGAAATTATATTTAAGTAAAACTTTCTGTGCCATACTTCAGTTAAAAACAGAGTAATTTAGGTGTGAGGCCTTCTCCCTGCAACTGCAAGACATAGTAATATATATTTCTTGTCTGCCAAAAACACCTACTCTGCGTGTAAATATAAACAACGCATAATTTTCACTTCATTGCACACTGGCATGTAATGCTTAAAAACAGTTTTTAAAAGTGCATGCCAACTACGCTTCATTTAAGCCAGAGTACAGTACCAAAAAAAAAAAAAAAAAAATCTTATCCTCGAAAATTTTAAATGAGTTTATTTTAGTCTTAGGACTCCTCCATTTTCTTTCTCATCAGCCAAATTAATTTTCTTTCAACTGAAGTCAACTATAACAATGTTCTGGAAAACCAAATATAGATTTTGGACGACCGTCTCAATCTTAAGTCTTGTTTTAGTGTTCAACATTTGGCAGTGGTGGTAATTGAGGTGCACCCTTTTCAACTCCCTGCCCTTTCCCTTCCCCGTCTTTTCCCCTTTGCTGTCTCTGGTGTTGTGCTGGCACCAGCACTTTGACAAAGACATGATGAACCAGATCAGGGAGTGGATCCGGCCAGGATTCGCCATCAGATCAGTGCCGTGATCTGATCTGCTGCTCAACTGCATGGATGCATGAGTGAACTGCTAGGGGCAAAGGCAGGAGGGAGGGTGGTTGGTTTAACTAGCACTGCCACCAAAGTGTTGTTTGAGGAACTGTAGAAGAGATGTCTGCGTTTTTCCATACCTTTCTCCTCTCTCCCCTTCCCTTTTTTTCAACTGCTACAAATACCCCCTCAGGTTGGGGCTGTCTTGCTGGGAACCACCTTGCACCAAGGTGGACAATTTTTGCCCCATCTCATGAAAATAAGGAAATACAAGTAGCTAGAATTGCAGACTGGTATGCAGAGAATAAAATACAGATATTAACCAGCTCTTATGCTCCTTTGTTACCCAATACTGCTTACCTTTGCTGCTTCCTCTGTCCCACGCCTTTCCTACGGCTTTTTTCTGCCCCTTTTGTGCATCTCTGCCTAAATCCGCCTCCCCCTGATCCCATTAGATCCCTGTTTCACACCTTTCTCCTCCATGTCTCTGCCCTGGTTCTTTCCATCCGTGTTGTCAAGTGTTTTTTTCACCCTGCCGTGGGACAAGAGACTTCTCTTTCAGCCCTGGAGTGCAGCTCGCTCATCACTCCTTCCTAGGTGCTGGGCACCAGAGACGCCTGTCGTCATGGGCTGGCCGGGCAGCCTCTTGCTGGGCACTCCGCTGCAGATCATGCCAGTGGAAAGTCTTCCTCGCAGGGGAACGTCTTGCATTTGCAATAGCAGAGGAGGAGATTGGATTAAGCATAGTTAACCTGTCCTCCAGAACAGGATGTTTTGGGAAGTTGATGAGTTTAGAAAAGACTTCCCACAACAAACCCACAGATCCAATTTCCTACCTAGTTTGAGACGAGCAGACTGAGTAGGACAGGGACTCTCTTGGGAGCAAGATAAAAACAAATGGTCACGTCATATGTAAAACAGCACTATGCAGCTGCTACTAAAAAAATTATCTTGGCATCACGAGCAGTTTCCACACATGTACTGACATTGAAACTTATGAGGCAACAAGTGCCAAGATGAAGTTGGGCTGGCTAGTGCTTCAGAAAGAGTGGGATGTTTCTGAGGTCAGAGATGGATCGGCTATATATATATATATATATAATTTATTTAATTCCTTTACTCAAACCTCAGGGTTCCTGGTGAAATTTAATTTTCTATTACTGAAGGAGTCTTCCATTGTTTCCGTGAGTTTCCCCAGGCAGGATTTCTTTTAGCATCTCCTAAGTACATCTGATAGCAAACACATTTGCTGAAGGTTACCTTAGAGTACTTTAAGGTGAGTTTGGCTGCTGACCTCCACTGTGTGCTCATGAGGGAAAAAGTGTCTTACGGTATAACTTTTTTAAGGCATCCAGCAGAGCTAGTGTAATTTAAAAACCATACAGAGTCCACATTCCAGAAAGAGATTGTTTTATGCCTGTGAGTGACTACGTGCTCATTTACAGAGGGAACCACTGACTGGAAAAGTACATATTTTCTATTTTTAGCTCATACTGTAACTTTTGAGATACTAACTATGTGGCAAAGCCGTGCATATTAAGGCTTATTTCATAAATGCTGCTCTGCTTTTTTGTCTTCTTTTTCTGAAATGCAGGCTATGATCATTGCTTTTACATCTGACATGATTCCTCGTCTGGTTTATTACTGGTCCTTTTCGGTCCCTCCTTATGGGAGTCACAGCAGTCACACTATGAAAGGGTATATAAACAGTACACTTTCTGTCTTCAATATATCAGACTTCAAGAATGCAAGCAAGCCATTTTCCCCTTGGTTTGGGAACCGAACGACATGCAGGCAAGTGTCAAATGGCCATTCTTTTCCAATGACAAAAATAAATATGATTTTTTAATATCTAAATCATCTAATTCAATTAACAATATCCAGTAAGAAATGTTAAAACACAGTAAAAGCCAGCATATTTTGAAAGGCAGAACGGAGTGGAAGTATTCACCCAGAAGTTTGTCCTATGCAGAAAATTCTTACGTTCTTTTGTTTTTCTCATAACAGATAGTCTTAAAAAAAAAAAAAAAAAAAGGCACTTTAAAAGATTTATAAGTAATTCTTAATACAGTGGCAAAAAAAAAAAAAAGGGTCATTTCAGCCAAATATAGCTTATTCTTCAGATAGGATTTTACCCATTGCTGTAGTTATGTGCAGCTAACTTTTCCTGGACGCGTTAAGCAGGGACGTGTCTTGCTCCATCCTCTGGCCACAGGGCCGTACTGCAGAGATGCCTGAGACTCGTTCTTGACTTTCCTACCTTGCTTTCAGATACCGGGATCTCCGCTACCCTGCTGGTCACCAGCACCAGTACGAGCACAACATATACTACTGGCATGTCATTGCGGCCAAGCTGGCTTTCATCATTGTCATGGAGGTAAGCGTACGGGGTTTGGAGCAGTACTTATTTAAACTTCTCTTCCCTCTGCGCAGAAAATCCTTCAAAGACATTCTGTCCAGGCAGAGCTATCAGAGCTGGTCATGCGTGCTAGCGTGGGCAAGAGCTTGGGAGACGTAAATTAAGTGTAGCGCCATTAGAAAAGAAGTCTCTGAAGTCATGACATCAGCTGAGGATTGCCCAGCGTGTTTGCAGTCTCTTTCCTCAACAACTGTAAAATTATTTTTAGTATCAGAAATAGGAGGGACAGTTACACTGAAAATATTTTTACATATACTTAGAGGAAGTTTGTGCATAGCCTCATGAATATATATAGATAATACACATGCACTAGCAGAGTGAAGTCTATGAAGACGATCACTGCAAGAGGTGAGTCTCTAGATGCGCAAAAAGCAATTGCTTCTTCCTCTGCAGCTACAGCCTGGGCTTACAAAAGATTGGGGTTGGTCCAAGATGAAGGGAGAGGGATATTAGGTATTGTTTAATTATCAAATGTACTTAGGGCCTGATCCAGGGACTACTGAAGTCATCAGAAACATGCAACTGGTTAGATCAGGGTTCCTGTAGCAGAGGAAAGTCCATTGCCCCAGAGTCATTTGAACAAACCTAAAACAATTTATAAGAAACTGTAACCAGTATTTCCATGCAGGAGGGAAGCACTGGGTACCGGGGTTCCCCCAAAGCAGGCAGAGAAGTCCTTGTTAAAATGAGGATTAGAAAATCAGAAATTCTTGTTTATCAGACAATTATTCTATTCATTAGTCATGTCTGCTTTTTAAAATACTATTCCACTGTGATAGATACTCGTACAGACTGAGCTCAGAGTCTTAAGAGATAATGTGGCATTTCATTTATAATAATAATAATGTCCTGTTCAGCCTGACTGACATTTTTTCATTTTCACCTTCCCCAGCATGTCATATACTTTGTGAATTTTATTATTTCATACGTAATTCCGGATGTATCACAAAAAACCAAGAGCAAGGTCAAACGAGAGAAGTACCTAACACAGAAACTCTTGCATGAGAACGATCTCAAAGTTGTGAAAAAAAACATGGGAAAAATAGCTGACAAAATTATCAAAGGAGTCGACAGCACTTTCCGACCTAAAGCTGAATAAGTACTTTTTTGTATGGAATAACAGTATTTAGCCAGCTAATACCTGTCCAGATATTACCAATAGCTAATCAAACACTTTGGATTAATTCCCTTTACTAAATGTTGTTTCTTGCAACTGTTACCTGCTCATCTACCAGTTTCCCTTGGACAAATGCAACCACTGTGACTTAGAGAAGAGTTAACAATTTTTTTAACAGCTTTACTAAGACTTTTTTTTAACATGTGAAGATAAAAATTATTTATCATCTTAACAAGATGCAGATTAATTCTCAAATACGTAGAGTGCTTTCCACTTTCTTTAGGCATCAGCTATTAGATCTCTTGTTTGACTTGAATAAAAACTTAAGAACAAGAATGATTTGTTGTAAGAATGCCATCACATCTTCTGAAGAAGTTTTGATTATTTGCTAATGCAAACCCCAACTATAAAATGAAGAGGCAAAGCCAAAATATGAAGGAAAGAGAAGAAAAATACAATTCAAAATCATGTTGTTAAGCCATTGGAATTGACATACTAAGCGCTGTTGTGTGCTACGCTGAATTAGCTATGCATACTGAGACTTAAATGGATAACAAGATATTTCAATTAATCATGGACGTGGATCACAAGAAGCAGCAGGACTGTATGCCCATCCTGTTCATCAATCTCTTTGTAAACAGGAGAATTGCCTTGGAAATCAATGCATACAAACTGACTTTACAGCACTCCAAGTGAGTAGAAAACTCAGGCATTTTATCTTTCCTCCCCAGTCAATGTACTTTCATTAGTTCACTTGCCCATTCTGCTCTGAATGACCATAGCCTTGAAGGTCTCCCACCTGTAACAGTAATGAGTGTTAAAAGTCTTTTCACATACTAAATCAATAGTTGTGGAGGGCTGTCTTTTGCAGTTCTTCCACACTGGAGGCACCGTGCTCTTCCCTGAAATATTTTGACATAGGAAGAACGTGCAGCTGGGCCTGTTGTGGTACAACATTGCATGATAAAGTGAATTCTGACAAGACAATGAATCTACTGAAACTGGAGATAGGAATAAACCATTTAAGATGCCTTAACCATGTTACGAAGCTTTAAATAACTAGGAAGGATGTTAGAGGTGTGGATGCATGTGCTAGAGCCATCAGTCATCCTCAAATTAGGCTGCAGATCTGCTTGGCTATCTTGGCTCCAGTTGCAAACTGGGAGTTAGGGAATTACACATTAAGCATGTATGTAGAGCTCCGCTTTGTATCTGCAGCAGTGATATTCCAGATTAATAACTTGCTTTCTCTTTCAACAGTTTTTTTCAGTGGACCAATCTCTACAATTTCTGAAAATCAAAATCTTGTTAAAAAAGCAAAAGTATGCCTGGACTCTGTAAACCAGGAGATTATTGTTGCGTTTGTAATTTTGTACTCTTCATACATGTAATAGATATGCAGAATTTTTAGGCAGATTATTCATGTAGCTTTTTACATATTAAGAAGTTCATTTGTAGAAACTAAGTAGTGTTTATAAGATGTGTTTTATCCCACTAATAATCAGAAGGAATCAAACATCTGAATTTTGTAGCAAAACTTCCAAATAGTGACTGCTGTGTACCTCAAGCCTGTCCTTTGAAATGGCAACATTTAAACCAGAAGAGGTAGCACATTGTTGTGGTTTAGGCCAAATCAGCCACTGGGGACGTGGGGTACCCCAGATGGGACCAACAGATGCTCCTTCCCCACCTCTCTTCAAAAAGAGCGGCAGAGGAGGGAGAAAGAGACTTAAGAGTTTAGAAGGGGAGTCCTCTCAGCAGTCATGATACACAAGCTTTCACTCAGCAAGACTTAGTGTGGTTGCGTGTGTACGTGGAAGAACGTGAGAGGAAAGCTTGGTTCAAAAATCAAGGAAAGATGAAAGAAAGAAACTCACAGGTTCCAGAGAACTGCTTGCATTTCTGACACTGAAGGACTGACGCTTACTTATTATAATGCCCAGAAAACTTTGTGTAGACACCACTTGAAGGCAAAAAAAGATGCAGGACAGAAAAATAAGATAAACCGTAACGATAAATAACAGGTTATAACAGGTTATAACTGGAACCAGTGCTTCTTTGCACGGGGAATTCTACCCTTTGCCGTTTAGTTTGGTTTCATCAGAATCATCAGAATCAAGTATTTAATTTACCAGGAAGCAAGTATAAATTGGACAGATGGACAAACACTCAGAAGTTTCTAAACAAGATAGGATTTTGTATCAAAATATATCCCCTCAATACTGGTTTGACCTTTTTCCCGGATCACAGGATGGCTGGGGCTGGAAAGGACCTCTGGAGGTCATCTGGCCATACCCTCTGCCTTGCTCAGGCAGGGCCACCTAGACCAGGCTGCCCAGGTCCATGCCTAGACGGCTTTTGAATATCTCCAAAGACTGAGACTCCAAATCCTCAATGGGCAACCTGTGCCCGTGCTCGGTCACCCTCACACTGAAAAGATGTTTCCTGATGTTCAGAAGGAACCTCCTGTGTTTCACTTTGTGTGCATTGCCTCTCGTCCAGTCACTGCGTAGTATACCAAATTTCTGTTTAAAACAAATTTTTGTCCAAAAAACTGTTTCATGGAACAATTTTAGTGAATTACTCAGGACATCCCTGTGCAAAATGAGTTTAGTTAAAAAGGCCAGTCAGCTCCTTTCAGACTTGGAGCTTTTGATTTTATCTTTTAGCTGGCCCTTCCCCATCTGTAGTTGTGTTCAGCTGAGAGATGCCATTTTCATACTCCCGTCAGTAACCCAGTATCCCCCATCATAGCCCAGAGTGCCTTAAATACCTTTCCAGGTGCAGTGTTGGAGGGCTGGGACAGGCAAGGAGGCATCCTGTGACAAAGGAAAAAAAATGCAGGACAAAATGGACCATTTCAGGTAATTATTTGGTCTTAAGGAAGCATTTATTGCCCTCTTAAAGGTAAAGAGACTAGGAAACAAAGGAATTGAGTGCCTTGCCTGGGGTCACACTGTGAGCAGTGGCAGAGCTTGAGGCTGATTTTCAGGAGTGCCTGGTCTTCTGCTCCTTATGTGGTTCCTGTGGCCTCTCTCAGTTCCCCCTTTTTACATCAGTTGGCAGCATTTCCTAGAGGGGGAGTTGACCCTCAATGTCATCTAGAGTTTATATTCCTGCCTTAAAATAACGGTTTAAAAAAACGTGGCACATCAGCAAAGCGTGTATATCTACGACTTGGGCTCCTCCCATAATAAAATCCAAATCAGCTTTGGGTGTGTTTCTACATTGCCATTTTTGTTCAGATCAGGATGTGCTTTTGAAACTAGTTTTCAACTTGTCCCCATTTTCTGGGCAGTGCTTCCCATCACAGACTGGTCTCGGGGCACATGGACTGGGCTCCTCTTGGTTTAAACTGAACCAGAAAGCAGGTTTTAGAGATGTACTTAATGGTCTCTGACAGGCACTTAGTCCAGAGAGCTAAAACCAGAGCTAGGCTGAGGAGAGCTGTGAGTACTGCGTGGGCATCACCTAGTCAATATCAACTTTTTGCTCTAGTGATTTGCTTCTGAAGTGCCACGCTCCTTGCTAATGTAGCTGTAACATTTAATTTCAGAAGACATTATATCAGAAATTCAGTTCAGTTTGCCATATGCACAGTGTTATTCACAGCGCAGTTCTGAATGAGAGAGAAAGAAGAGGAAAACCAACAGCGTGCCTAATAATTGCATTTTAATAGTTTGATTTAAGCTGTGCAATTTCCGTAGCCTCTACCTCCAACTGCTGAAATGTGTTCTGCTTGTACACAGGGAGCTCTGCGCAGGCATCACAACAAAATGCTGGGGGGGGCAGCTGCCAACATAAAAGTATTCATCACTTTCTTTTTTTAATTTTTTTTAGGCCAGGTCACTTCAACAGTATTTAAAGATCTGCTTGAAGGGAAAACTAACATTTGTTTTAAACTATGAATCAATTTTACTCTTTTTTATACTTGATGTGTCAGCCAGACATATCTTACTTTATACAGATGTGTTGAAGTCAGGGTGGATTTCGGCCAATGACCGTCTTGTTGCCTTAACAAGCAGCACAAATTACAGACCATCGCCACTGTTCTAGACTCTGTGTATGTTGATAAAATTCAGAATGTAAGAATGTATTTTTTTGTATCTTTTCTAAGAATGTTTGCTATTAGTTTCTGAATATTAAGATTTTATATTTATTGTCATTAAATAAAGTCTATTTTAAAATAACAATACATCTGATGTTGATTAGCATTGTTTGTTTTTCCATGAACGATACTGCTGCTGCCAAATGCCACATTTAAATTCTTACAATGTCATCCCTGTCTAATTTCCATATTCTTCCTCTTGTTCAGTCTTTTTCCATTAAACTGTTACTACTACTGAAATTTATCTCCTGTTTTTCCTGCATCCTCTAGATGGAAGTCATTCCTTTCAACACCAAGTTGATGACAAGGACCATTATGTTCTCATACAAATAAACAGTTTAGGTCTTCATACCCTTTCACTCTTGTCATGATAAACCCTGTGTTATGTTTCACAGTCATCATTTATTTCTTCATCTGGATCGAGCCTGTGATGCTCCCACCTCCGGGCAATCCACTCTCTCTGTCTCTCCCTGCCATCCGTCCAGCCATCAGTTCTCTTCTGCATCTGCTCTGACTCTTCCTCTCTACTTCGAGGAAATCCTTTTCTAAGAGTCAGAGAACAGGAAGGTTAGGGAGTCATTTATAACAGAGACCTGCTTTGCATTGAGGTGTGTTGGTTTTATGTCTCTTAGGGATTCCCAAGATCTACTTTCAGGAGCTTTATGATAGCTATGGAAGCAGAGGTACTACCACTTCCAACCTGTTTTCTGCTGACTAAGGGCTACGTGTCATACAGATGCCAGTACCCGAGCTGTTCTGCCGCTCTTGCATCGATTTGGCTTTGTCAGAGCAAGAACAAAAGAAACTTCGTGACGACGCATAATAAGAGTTATTGTCCTACAAGCAGAAGGATATAGTACCATCATAGGCCAAATCTATGTGAGGACAGTATGTTTTTAAATTGACTGCTACTTTTAAAACCCTTCAGAGAACAGGCTTTAATATTTTTCTACTTAATACACAAATAGCCAAAGTAGCATATTACTTCTGGTGATGCCTGCTTAGTTTAAATTCTTTTTGTCACAGAATGGATGAATTGCGCTTATTTTGGGTAGCCAGTATGTGCCAGGTGAAAGCAAGTTGTGCTCTGCCCTACCTGGTACACCCCACCTCGTCACTGCGCTCCACCTACACATCACCAGAGATATCAGCACAGGTATCAGCAATTCACACCCAAGCCTAGATTTTTCTCCGGTATGCCCACCTGTCATTTCCAGTCTACTAAATAAGGCTGCGGTTCCTACACAGGGGAGCAGCGCTGGTGGCTGCAAGCTTTATTTTTATTTGCGTTTATACAGGCATCAACCATGGGTCCGTAACAGGTACACAAAACACTGGGAAGATACTGTTGTGGTTTAACCCCAGCTGGCAACTAAGCACCACGCAGCCGCTCGCTCACTCCCACCATGGCGAGATGAGGGAAAGAATCAGAAGAGTAAAAGTGAGAAAACTCATGGGTTGAGATAAAGACGGTTTAATAAGTAAAGCAAAAGCTGAGCACACAAGCAAGGCAAAACAAAGAATTCATTCACCACTCCCCATGGGCAGGCAGGCGTTCAGCCGTCTCCAGGAAAGCAGGGCTCCATCACGCGGAATGGTTACTTGAGAAGAGAAACGCCATCACCCTGAACGTCCCCCCCTGTCCTTCTTCTTCCTCAGCTATATACACTGAGCATGACATCATATGGTCCGGGATATCCCTTTGGTCAGTCGGGGTCGGCTCTCCCGGCTGTGTCCCCTCCCAGCTTCTTGTGCCCTCCCAGTCTACTCACTGGTGGGGCGGTGTGAGGAGCAGAAAAGGCCTTGACTCTGTGTAAGCACTGCTCAGCAATAACAAAAACATCTCTACATTATCAACACTGTTTTCAGCACAAATCCAAAACATAGCCCCATACTAGCTACTATGAAGAAAATTAACTCTATCCCAGACAAAATCAGCACAGATATGGATGTAGTTAATCATAAATAACCTCCACGTGGCTTGGGGCAATAATTGCCTAACAAGAAAATAATGGATCTTAATAGCCTGATAATGGTAACAAATTCTTTCCAGAAAAGTTGAAGAAAGTGGTTTTTATTTACAAGCTGGAAGTGCATCAAAACAAGAGCCTTTTAAAGTTGCTTTCTACAATTTTTATTGCATTCTGTGATACAACTATCCTGTAAAAGCAATGCTAATCGCTGGGATTAAAGTTACAGTTTATCAAGCAGCAATGAGGCAAAGAAATTAAATCAATTATCTTGCTTTTAGAATGGATTCGTTGATTCTGTGGTTATTCCAGGCAGTCCTAGCACAAGGTATGGAAGTGTGCATGTGAATGCGTATCCTCTATCCTCTTTCAAGCACGCACACACACATGCACACACTGATGCCAAGTATAAAGAATGTAACTCCTGGCCTGCCTTGCACTGCAAGATGCTCTTTTCCAGTGAAGAAAAAAAGTCTTCCATCCAATCCTATCAAGATATATTATTCTCTATAAATATGTAGGCTATGGCAACCTGCTAAATGCTGAAGAGAAAGAAAAAGAAGAAAAACACGCAACACAGACCCCAGAGAAAATCCCACTGTGTTTCATAGTGCAGTGAGCACAGGTCAGGACACCAAAAAGCCACCTCTGGCATATGAAGATAGATTTTATAGGGGGGAAAAAAAAAGAAACTCAAATTCTTAAATCGTGCAACGTGAGGGAAATTACAGCCAACTCTGATAGCATTAACACAATATCAGGGATTTGTTTTCTTTTAGCTATTCAGGTAGTATCCATTTAAGTCTCTCACATCATTTCTCAGCTTCAGGGTGGACAGTCACACAACAAGTGGCTAAATAAGCTGTGCTGGGAGCCACAGGCACCTGTGGCTATCGTCTTACCGCCCCATTCTCTGGGATCCCATTTGGTTTCCTGTTACAGCGGTATTGTGCTCATTCATGCAGTCATTTTCTAAACCGGTCTGGCTGCTCAGAGTGAGCAGAGTTACATGTAAGCCTCTGTGGCAAGGGCACTGCAGGGTCTTCGTTTGCCAGAGCCTGGCAAGACAGTGGAAATAAGTGACCGACACCCCCAGCCTGGCATTCGGCCCTCAACATCCATCCCCTCCGCCAAGGGTTTGTCACGTTCTTGGGTTTTACGGAGCTAAGATCAGCCTGGCTACCAAGAGGTGAGCCAGGGGTTAAGGTTACTTGTCCCACGAAAATATTTTGGTGGCGGTGCCAGCATAAGCAGGCAGGGGCTCTGCCTCCTCCCAGCCACCCCGGGGCCGCCTCCTGCCAAACCCCTCTGTTTGTGCAGCTGTGCATGAGTGTGGTGGCATGGGTAGCCGTGCTGGCGTGAGTGGCTGTGGCCACATGGGTAGTCGGACTAGCGTGGCCAGCCCGGCAGAGGGTCACGCAGGATGAGATGTTGGGGACAGGGCAGTGGGAGAGGCAGCCCAGCAGCAGGGCAGCTGCCAGCCCCAGAAATCTACAAAAATGCAATTAAATGTGCTCCTCATCCCACGATTATTTTAACGAGTTAGAGGAAAAAAAAAAAAAAAAAATAGAAAGGACTTCCCTGCCTGCCTGAGCTGGTTCTCCAGCTGACCGGGCCAGGCTGTGCCTTTAAGAGTCCCCTGCACAACTGCAAACGCCTGGGCTGGTCTTGGCACCTGGTCTGGGTCCTCTGAATATCCCTATTCAGGGGTAGCTATTGTGCCTTGAGCTCAAGCTTCACCTGAAGCCAAGAGAATTTTCAAGTTCAGACATGCCCTCTGGGTGCTCATAGCTTTAACTACATAGAAGATTATACAGGCGGCTAAAAATGGGCAGAATCAGGCCCTTAACTGTCGTCTTTAATGTGGTTTTGCAAAGAATATGGCATTGTTATTTCTGAGATGATTGCCAAAATGCCACCTGGTCTCTGCGAACCGAAGGATGACCAAGGATTTTTGTGACGGGCAGCCTGCAGAAGCTTGCTGTGCAGTTGGGGACCGAGGTGACATCAGACAGGGCTATTTGCAGGAGATTTTGGCCAGAGGCAGAGGTCACGGGGCAAGGGCGAGAGCAGCTCCATCCCCAGCGACGCAGCCCCTGGGTTACAACGCTGAAAGCTATGCCAAAGCAAGGGCTGATTTTTTTTTTGCCATATCTGCTGTTAATTAGTAACTACTTACTTAGATCTGGGAAAGGCAAAAACTGATCTGCCTCTCGTGGACTACTGTTCTTCCAGATTAATAATAGGTTATAGACCTGTTACTGCTCACAGCAGTTTGCTTTTAAAGAGGTGCTAAAGTATCTTTTTTTTTCTCTTAAAAAGGTATATACAGTACGCACATTGCATATTATATCACTGTTTTCACCCATGAGTACAAATAAAAGAAAAAGGCTCTATTTGTGCTCTTCGTAACTTAAAGCTTTAACTGGGAGGCATAAACACAAAAAATAAGCTGAACTGATTTTCTTTCCTTGTCAGCCTGCTCCCATATTTTTTCCCCAGTGATCTATAAGGGGAAAAAAATGTCACCATCCCCCAAGAGGAGCCATTAACAAATCCTTTCTTATCTTGCAGCTAAAGTAATGACATCTTATTGACAGCGCAGCAGAGCAAACAATGTCTTATTGAAAGCTCCAGTGCTGGAGGATTTGGGCTGTCCTCAGGACTTGAAACCAAGTAATGAAAACAGGTTTTGCTACTAAATCAAAGACAATGACTGCTCTAGTTCTCCAACGGCCTTTAGCAGTCCCGGGCACACAGAAGGTGTGCATAGCTCATGGAGGTATCACCCAAACTACAAACTCAATCAAGTACGGGGACCTTACTACAAGAGGGATGCCCAAAGTAGCAAGCAGTTAAAGTATGATCTATGGTACACACGGGAATGGTGCTGGAACTTTTCCTCACCACTGTACTTGACGTATGGATGGGCCTGGAAATACAGGTCCACCCATTTCTTACAACCCCTGGTTTAACCTTATCAGAGTTTAAGGTAAGTTATTTGCTAATTTTTGTACCTCATCAGCTGCAGACATCTTTGACGAGTGAATGTGAGTTGGTTATTTGGATTTTGGTTTTCATGTCTGTGTATGAACTTATTAAACTTATTAATGTACCTTTGTTCTTTAGATAGATTCTCCTTCTTGTAGGCTCCTCTCAGCTTGTGGGTAAGCAGAGATTTTTGCAAACCAGGTATCACAGTTAGGTCCATTGTATGCATATGGCTTTGTACAGCTGAAAAATCAGTCAGACAGAAAATGTAACTGTGCTTCCCAAATTCATCCAAGCAAAGGGGAAACAGAAATGCAGAAAACAGGTAAGTTGTAGAACTGCAGCCCACATTTTCAACTAGTCTAAACCACTTCTGTCATAGTTCAACCACCTCCTGTGTCCCTAAGCAAACTGTCCGACACATTTCTCTGCTATCACTGATGTTCATTTGACGTCATGGAGAACTGCAAAACTGGGAGACCTAACTAAAACAATACAACTACTAAATATTTTTTCTGCCAATCTAGCACACTGAACCAGCTCATCGCGGGGCCAGATGGACACTATTGCTGGTGCAAGGAAAGAGCAGAGCATCATGTCACGGCACAGCAGGATGGGACAGCAACACCCGTCTGGATTGCTTTAAACTCTCATGGACCCACATCCTGGCTGGGGAGGTGGAAAAGGCAGCTGAGTGGGTCAAACAGATCTCTGCTACCGAAAGGGTCCTTGCTCCCCCCTCTCCATCAGCCTTCACCATGCACTTCTGCACAGCATTCCTCAGGCCCTTTGTGAAAACGACTCAACTCACCAACCCAGCCGAAAATTACCTCCATTTTTACATGTTCAGTTCTATTCTGGATTAGTGAGTGAAACTGGCTCGTTACAGATCCAGCCAGCACCAGAACCAGCGCAAGGGGTGAGGGAGCACACGACCAGAAGCTGGGGGATCGGAGCTGCCCTTTCAGGGGTAGTGATGTATTAGTTCAGCAGAGCCATCCTCAGCCTTGCACAGAAAGAACTGCAGCTCTCACAGCTCCATTACTTTACAGAAAAGTAACTTGGTTTGCAAATGCTTTTTTTCTCCTTGTCTTTATTTGTGTGTTTACAAAGCCAATGCATCATATTTGTACAGCCCATATATAATAGACTAAGAATGTGAACATGCATTAACAAAGTGCTCGATTTATAAGTATTAAATTTAAAAGAACTTAGACTGAGTACAATTTTTATTGTTGAGTAAACAAAGATTAATATTAGACCTGGTCTTTGCTAGAGCAAGAGTGAGCAATATTTGATGTCTTAACTTGTGAGTACAAGTCTTCAAAACGCAGCGCCAAGGCCAGAAGGAGAGTGAAAGGGGACTGAATTCAAATTCCCTGAGGAAGATGAACATCCCCCAAGGCTTGGCCCAGGAAGATGCAGGAGGGCCTGTGAAGGAGCAAGGCCTCTTCTCAGAAGTGGCTTCTCAAAGAGACACCAACAATGCTGGCAAACAGCTGGCTCAGGAAGACCACGTCCATTTTCCAGATATCTCTCATCAATTAAAGGTGAATTCTGAGGAAAAGAAAAACTTTTGAAATATTTAAATAGAGCTTTTTTAATAGAGAAAGAAATTCTTAAAACAACCAGTCAAGATATTCGCAGTGGTTCTCCTCCCATATTTGCTACTGTAGCTCCTACATGGGTGTTAGTGGCTCTGTACAACACGCTCTGAGGAGATAATTCCTGATTTAACGGGCAGAGACAAGCTGTGGATTCCAACAGTCAAGCCCAAAAAGGCAATCTTCAGTGTGGTGGGCAATAGGCTTTCCAACTTCTCTCTTCTTCATCCAGGAATAACATATAAGCATGCCTCAACCTTGACTCTGAGGTGGATTGCTTTTCCCTCCTCCAGATTCAGGATTGCCTGATTTGTGCGCATGACCTTATAAATGTACTCTGATTTGTCTTGCTTTTACAAAAATTAGAAATACCCAATTCACCCACTTTGAAATCCCAGAATGAGTCACATTTGTTCAAAAGTTCCCAAATCTTTGCATTCTCCTGTTGCTCCTGATTTTCACTTGCTCTTGCAAAGAAAGAGGACTGACTATACTTGCACTTTGTAGTTTATGGTCAAAACGGCACCAGGGCAGTTCTTCTTCTCTGCCCCACACTGGTGGACTCTCTCAGCAGCAGTACTGTCATAAGAATCCTGCACCACCACATCTAAGTCCAACATCTGGCCCTGGTCAGCCTCAGACATAAGCCTAAACACTTACCACTCTTTATCTCATTATCCTTTTTTGCTTTTTCTTTGCACTGTGACAGGAGTTTCATCTCTTTAAATATGAACATCCTCTGTCTTTAAATACCAACAGCCTCATCTGGCCTATCTATAACTAAGCTGTTATTAGAGTATCTTACTTTCATTTCACAAATGAGTATCATAGCTCAACAAATACACAAATTAATGTGTCACTCTTTGAATTGATTTCATTTATTCCTGTTGTCTGGCCTTAAATGGGATTATGACTTGAAAGGTCAGGGTATCCTGTAGATAAAATTTTTGCTTATCCAATATTGGAAAGGTTAGAAATTTGTAACCACACAGTCTGAAAATGTAATTTACTACTTTACTTCAAGAATCTCCATCATTAAGTTCATAGACTCCTTAAGTCCATGTTACCTGATGATTTATCCTCAATCATACTTCTAATATGTGAATGGAAATGTTACATTTGGTCACAGTTTGTAAAACTGTTACAGATAAATCTAATCAAATCTTTTCAACAATTCTGACTGCAGGAACCTAGGGTACATCACAGCTATTCTTGATGCAGACAAACAGCTTTCACAAGAGGAAATCTCATGTTCAGTGCAGCTGAGTATGATGAATTTACCTCTCTCCTTTTTCTCTAGCAAAACAACTGGAGTTGTTTGCACTCTACATTTCCAAAGCATCTTCCCAGTTGATGATGCATTTCCATGAAGGATGAAGTTCTCCAAAAGCCTCTGGAAGTGTACTTTGCAGAAAGATCAGAAAAGCCATCTTTGGCCTGTTTTCGTCTATGTATTTGACTGACACATAGGAACCTGGGCTGTACAGCCTTCCAGGTCAAGAAGCTACATCTCCATTCAGTCATGGTGAAACAGGACATTGGCATGGATTTTTATTTTCATGAAATAAAAACCGCAGAGAAGATAATCACAATTCTTAAAAAGCTTCAGACATGTTAAAGAAACATGAAGTATCCAATACATTAAGATAATCTAAGATGATTGTAAGTAAAGAAACACGAATGAACACCAGTGATCTGGTGAACAGTCCCGTGCCTTGCCCTTCTCTAGAAGACCCCATCTCTAAGATGACACACAAATATGTGGGCCAAGATTAATTTTTTTTCCTTTTTATTATAAAAATCATATTATTGAATGTCTGAAAGTAATGGCTGAGAAGATAATCTGTACTTCCAGGCTGATCCTCATCTTGGTGCATGTGCAAGCCCAGCCGCCCCAAGGCTTGCTCCCCGAGCAAGGGACACGGCTGGGGTCGGGGCATTCCTCCAGCCTGGCTGATGGCACCACCACTTAAAAGCACAATAAGAAAAACGGGCAGGGAGGGCAGAGGTAGAGGCAAGACACTGGGCCAAGTTTCACCTAAATCAGCATGATAATCACATTTCTTCACAGAACATTGTCCTTAAGAGAGGTTGTTCTTAGCCTGATCCTTAATAAAGGGGAAAATAGCTCATGAGAACAACAGTCACAGGAGATATTTCTAGTCTGCTTTTGTTCTTCTACTTGGCCAGTTTATGTGCAGCCTAAGGGTATAAATAGAGAGACTATAGAGCGGATTAACAGACTTTCTTTCCAGCAGGGCTCATGTGCCAAAGGGATGACTCTATTAGCATTGTTTCCCCTGAAAGGTTTGTTTCACTCAGAAACCAGCACAAAGGCACCAAACTCTTTCCTGAGGCCCCATTTTCTCCTCTGAAGAGGAGCAAGGCTTCAGTTGTAGATCTAAATACTCTGGACTTTATCCTTCCATCTGGGACAACCCAACCAGATTTTCCACCTCCCATTTGCAGACCATCATCAGGGACAAGTTCTCTGTGGGAATTTTACACCCCTACAGGTTTCACATCAGCAGAGTCACTTTTTAACTGCAGCATTTTAACACTGAATATTGTTTGATGAACAGGACGTTAGTGATGACTGTGGCCTTTCACTCCCTTGTGCTAAGAAGATAGCATATGGAATATCTGTGTACTGTCACCCCAACAGAATGTGATAGAGGATGGGGAAAACAGGGATTTAAGGGCTAAGCCTCACCTTCCCAGGTTTTAGGGCTCTGGAGCATAGACATCTATACCTGAGCAAGCCACCCTAGGATCTCTTTGTAATTAATAGAGAAAAACTGGGACTTTTCTGGTGTGATCCTTCTTATCCATTTTGGTTGACATTGGGATGTGGAGATAAACGGGAACTGTCTCAGTTGTCTGCAGGTGACCAGGCAAGGTTGTATTTCTGCTTCTGTTCTCTATCACACATGGACAATTTAATTTACTAAGCCCCCAGCTTTTCAGTTTCCTTTTTTTTTTTTTTTTTAACACAATCTCATCTCTGCAAACCTTTTTAAAAATTAATTCCCTTTTTAGGGATAGACCTCACAGAGACACAAAGGTCACAGAGAGGCACAGCAGAATGTGCAGTGACCTCTCGGCAAGCAAACAGGTGGAAAAGGACAACATGACCGCATCTATCGCCAGAGGAGAAGCAGGACCTCGCTCTGCACTAGGCACATCATAGGGTGCACCAAAATGTCTGCACATGTGATTAAATATGATCAGAAATTTAAACACCTCTTTGGACTAGCTCTCGATCCCCAGCATGCTGAAGGAAGGAGCCTTGCAGTCCATGGCTAACAGCAGTCCCATAGATGCATCATTAAGCTATCTGAAAAATTGACCATTTTGATTTTGACCATCCATGTGGTGGACAAAGTCTCTCTGGTGTGCCATAATCAGCTGTATGATCCCGTCCAATATGTGCAGTGCTCAATTTAAGCAACTAGAAACAGTCTGCATGACAGGGTAATCATTCATCCTGAGTGCCTTGTGCAACACCGGGCTGAAGGCTGAGAGCCATCTAAACAGCTAAGTGTGAATTACTACACCATAACTCAAAGTCAGTGGTATCTTTTATTAATCATTTATAGAGCTGCATATTATTAATATATGCAGAAGCAGCTGTCTCTCTCTCTGGTGGAATTTGCTTTTGTGAGCAATTCAGGGGAGACCAAGGAGATGAAGAAGCAGAAGCCCAGCAGAGCCTTCCCAAACAACGAGGAGAGCTGTCGAAGTAGGTCACGAAACCTCTCAGTAGGTAGATGGGTCCTTCCCTCATTAGGCTATTTTTTAAGGACACAGGACCAGATCCTTGGCTGGTATAAAGGAGTTTGGTCTCATTGACTCTATTGCAGCCAGACGTACTTACAATACTCGAAAATCTGGCCCATGATTAAATATGAAGAAATACCTTCCGACACATGCCAATTACAAGCCCAAAAAATATACTGAGCATACAGGAACATCAAGCAGGACATGCAACATGCTACAATAATGGTAAAATTTGAGTGTTCAAATGGGGGCCAAAGTGCTTTTACTGCTGCCTGATGAATATATTACAGAGATGAAGCTGTCTCTATGTATTTATAAAACAGATATTGCCTTCTTATTCACTGGTCTGCGTCCTTTGCTTACCAACACATTAGAGCTGCCCTTTAGGACTTCTTCCACTTGAGGACTGAATCTCTGAACCACTCTGGAAGATTAAAAAAGCACTCTTGGTTTTACAGAAATCAGCTCCTCCTATTTGAACACATAATTAATTTCACGGCAAGCATTTCCCAGCATTTTTTTCTTTTCAATCTATTTACGGGCCTGTTCTCTGCAACGCTTTCCAATACAGGAAGACCAGCTTGTTTAATCTGCTAAAATTTGTACATCAATTGCTCCATGAAAAGACAACTTTCAAGAATGAATTATCAATCTCTTAGTTATATTTAAAACTGGGTAAAAAAGAAAAGAAACTTTTTTTTTAACTAGAGCTGAAAGGGAAATATTTTCGCTCCCCAGAGAGTTTCTAAGAGGCCAAACTATTTTATATTCCGTAACTCAAGGCAAACCCAGGACCTTGGGAAGTTATCCACAAACAGATTTAAATGCCTGGAAAAGGCTGGAGTAAAGCATTTTCACCTGGGATTTGGGGAAAGCAGACTGAGGTCCCTGTGCCAATGCATAATTACCTAAAATGACAGTATAAAATTATTTCATTAGAAGAAACTCACAGAGTTCTTCCCAGCTAACTCTTATCCCAGCTGCCATGCAGTATTTGGGTGCACTCCTGCCAAGTTTGAAGCCAGGGAGGTCTGATTTGGATCAAGGCCTTCAGCATCCCTGGATGGGCCCTGGACACCCACCCACCACAGGAGGAAGAGGAGAAATGTTCCTCCCTGCTCCTCCTTTCCCTCCTCCTCCTCCTCTTTCCTCCCAGCTTGGACCAGAAACACCATACTTTAGCCAGGAAGCTTTCTGCAAGGATTTGTATGCGTTAATAGAAAAAAAATGGTATTCTGCATTAACAGATTCAATTTAGATTAATCAGCTTAGTGATGACAAAAAACAGAGTGAAAGATATTCACTCCATAGCAAGTGTGTGAATGAGCAAAACATAAAAATATATAAATATGTATATGTTCATATTGATCTATAGATCTCACAGTATGAAAATTAACATAATTCTACAAAGCCCTAAGACTGAAGTATCGCTTCTAAAATACATCTAAGTCTGTGACATAGAGTAGGTAACACCAGAAACCTAATTTTTCATAGCTTTGTCATGCAATTTGACTGAAATAAAAAAATCCAGATTTTATGTGACCCTTTCCTACTAGTGACATTAACATATGCTTTGAGACCATTTATAGCCCAAAAGATTATGCTGGCTAGGACTGAAATTTTAGTTGACAAACAGAGTCGATTTTAAGATTGTTTTCATTTTGCTTTTTGGCTGATTTTCATTGTATCTGTCAAGTGTGTTTGGTTTTTATCCTTGCTGGGAGGCTGGATGAAAGCCTGATCGGTGCTTTATATGTTTTTATAACTTGCAGAAGGGTGGGAAAAGTTCCATCACTTTTGTATCAATCCATAAAAAAGCTACACAGGTGCCAGGTGGTTTTTAAGATTCACACTTGTAAACTTAAGTGGTAGAGGAATTTTTAGGTAAGACATGGGAGTGCTTTTTGGATCTGAATCTTAGTTATGTACCAAATGGGACTGAACAAATTTTCAGGATTGTAAATTAGGAAAAAAAAAAATTCACAAAGAATCTTCCAATTAAAAAAAAAAAATTGGATATTTACTTCAGTTCCAAAGGTA
Source organism: Pluvialis apricaria (assembly GCA_017639485.1). Classification (NCBI taxonomy): domain Eukaryota; kingdom Metazoa; phylum Chordata; class Aves; order Charadriiformes; family Charadriidae; genus Pluvialis; species Pluvialis apricaria. The sequence continues at coordinate 188,055,546 of CM030007.1, read as the reverse complement.
TGCAATATTTTCTGATATATAATTTACAAATGTTGCTGATGCTTTAGCTTAGATATAAAATGAGATGTATAATACTGCATGAAATGAAGTACTGATTTGCATTTCTTTTTAAAGACTGGATTTATTTTAAAACCTGGCTTTTCCATTGCAAAACCATACGAGTTTTACTAATACTAGCACAAGTATTCTCACTTTGGGAAGCCCCAGGGCGAAGCATGATCCCACCAGGGGGACAGCAGCATGGGTGCATGGGTGCCTGCAGAGGGAGCGGGCTGCCGGCTCCCACGTCTACTTGCATTTTTAAATGAGGAAAAGCAGAAGGGGAGTGCTCCAGCGGCCGCATTTTCTCTCAGTGAGATATGGCCATCCAAAGTCAAGCATTCAATTTTATATATTTTTTTTTTTTACTTTTTTTTTTCTTTTATAAACTGACATCCAGCCCTTGGGTTTCGCTCCCCTCTGCTTGTCCACCGTATCTGCAGCACCCTAGAGCTGTTTCTGAAAGGCTTGTTCCAGTCCCAAGGGCCATGTTTGCGAGCTGTTTGCAACCAGGACTGGCTCTCTGGGAATTTTTCAATCATCCTGGATAGAGCTGACTAGGAATTTTTCAACAAAGTCTATTTCTCTTCAAGAAAAAGTACCCGTTCATCAAAAGGGAAACCTTGAGCAGAAATCTGTCTGTGGGAACAGAGTGGAAGAAATTGGAAAAAGAAAAAAAAACAACCCCAACAACATTTTTGCTCTTGAAAAGGTGAGATTTCTGCTGAAGTCCTAAGAGACAGGACTTCACACACAACACCCTCACCTGCAACAGCCATCAGCTCCACAGCACGCAACTTCATCTGGAAGAGGCAGCCTGAGGTTAAGTCCCCAAACCAGAGTCCCAATTAGGGTATTTTTTTTCCTACAGTTGGAAAAGTAGTCAATGCTGCTGCTTGATAAGCCTTCTGCTGTGTTAATGAGCTAAGTGGTTCCCGAAGGGGTTGGGGAGAGGCAAAGCAGGTGGGAGGACCAGGGTGCTCCAGGGACCAAAACCTCTGGGGTGGGAAGGCAGTCCCATGCTGCCAGCCCAGCTCCAACCCTCCCACACCACCTCACCCCAAGCCTGCATCCAGACGAGCAGTGGCCCTGCCACCTCACCCAGCCTGTGCTGGGATTTGAAACACCAGAAAAGCAAAAAACAGGAGTTTACCCCACTTTGCTTCCAGGTCTGGTGAGGGGGGGGCTGAGAGCACACGCACTTGCATGTCCTAGGGTGGAGACAGGCTCTCCTCTGCCCTTGGGTATAACCCTGCTTACCAGGAGGCATTTTGGAAAGGTCCCCTACAGCACCCAAGATACCACTTGCATGTAACGCACGACAAGTGTAGCAACATGTCTCTCGCCTGTGCAGTAGTGAATAAGAAGATTTTAAAGAGACTTACTCTAAGCCGTGTGACTCAGCCAGAGCCGGGTGCTGCTGTCTTCCAAACTGAAAACCAAGAGCTGATGAGAGACTCGGTTGCTCTCTCACACCTTTGTGATTTATTTCTTCAGAAACATCTCTCTAGCACTAGTAAATGGTAATTTAATGGGCTGTTTCCTCCAATATCCACCTTTTACTGGCTAAATGCAATGCAATTTACCTGTCTGATGGATTAGGAAAGCAATTCCTCCTTGTGTAAGGTAAGGCCCGTAAGTCACATACCACTCTGCTCTTCATCTAAAGGCGCAGAAATGGAGTTTCACTGCACTTTCAAAAGACAGGGCAAACAGGAGCAAGGCAGCGACTGAATTATTTTTTCCGCACTCATTTATCTATTGTGCTTCTGATTTTAGGTGCTTCCTTTTTAGTGAATTTAGCCCCCCCTCCAGCTCTCAATCCTTCCTCCCTTTAGCTCAAGTGGAAGGCAGCTTTAATAAAGTCCAGAACTGCCGATACATCAGAGGCAAACCTGCTGTCAACCATCAGCACGTTCCCAAATGATGACAGCGGGGCAGGTCCTGCTGGTGGCTGCAGGGGAGTACGTGAAGAAACACCCCCTCCACCGGCATCCCCACCGCTGCTGTTAATAGTGAACAGACGTGGCCACCTACCCCACCTAGCCCCATCGTCCAACAAGCTATTAGTCTCAGGGTTGCCCATATAAGCATTCACAAAGGCAATAATGAAGTTATTTAAACAGCTTATTTCTGCCCTCTGGGATAGAGGCCGTTATGATGTGATCTAGTATAGGGTCTATGTCTAAAATGCAGCGTGCGTTGAAAATGGGCTGCAAAATAATGCTGTTAGTGAAGGTATTAAAGATAAACAGTTATTAGCAACAGTCTTTCAGCTGACTACTAAACTGTATGGAGTAGAATAAACATGAGGACATTTCACAACTGAGGCAGCACAAGTTACATTGTAAATTTCAATACACTGCCATGCTACACGAGTTACGTTAAATTATTTTTCCTATATTTGAACTTATCAGCTGTTCCCTCTTTCTTTCAACAGGACATTCTCCCATGCAAAATCATTAAAAGCCTATTAACATGAAAAGGCAGCCCACTTTGAATGTTAATAAGATACAAATACAGATTGTTACACTTGTCTTCCTTCTTTTGTTTTGGCCAGACACATTTCTAGAGATTGGCTGGTATGGCAGGAGTGGTAAATAGCCATCCCTCCTCACTTGCAGCAATGCAGGGCAGTTTTCTAATGCCATTATAAAAATAATACGCCAGATATCTTTAGAAATTAACCTTTGCATCCATATTCTGAAAAGTGGCTTAGGAAGCTTTCAAGTTGGGAAAATCTCACAAGATATGGAAAAGATTATGAATCTTCTATCATTTTTATTATCATATACATGTTTTTATTATCATAGATACAATTTTCTATCATTTTCCTACTGAAGACCCCTTGATAAAATTTTGCTCAGTCTAAAAGCAAGTGACTTCTATTCTAGAAAAGAACAAATATGCAAGACTCAATATATGCAAATATGCTCAATAGATGTGAGCCAGAGGTTAGGATGGAAAATCTTATATATTCTTAATTATAGCTTTAAAAAAAATAAAATATACAAACATTAAATTTCAGAAGCTCACCTGAAAAAATATTGCAATTGTTGCATGACACTCTTACTTTTTCACTTGACTTTGCAAATGACAGAATCATAGAATGGTTTAGGTTGGAAGGGACCTTAAAGATCATCGAGTTCCAACCCCCCTGCCATGGGCAGGGACACCCCCCACTCGACCTGGTTGCTCAAAGCCCCATCCAGCCCAGCCTTGAACACCTCCAGGGATGGGGCATCCATAGCTTCTCTGGGCAACCTGTGCCAGTGCCTCACCACCCTCACAGTAAAGAATTTCTTCCTTGCATCTAATCTAAATCTACCCTCTTTCAGTTTAAGACTGTTACCCCTTGTCCTATTGCTATGCTCCCTAATAAAGAGTCCCTCTCCAGCTTTCCTGTAGGCCCTCTTTAGGTACCGAAAGGCTGCTATAAGGTCTCCCTGGAGCCTTCTCTTCTCCAGCCTGAACAACCCCAACTTTCTCACCCTGTCTTCATAACATCTTAACATCGTAAGATCTTTCACTTCTTCACATACATTAAAATCGAAAAAAAACCTGGCGACCTGGTATTTGGGGCCTAAATAAGCATTCCTACACTCAGTCATCAGAAAGCTCATCCTATGTGCTTTGGGTTACGCAAACCTGTTATTTTTGTCTGGGTGTTAGAAAGGCAATTCCTTTACATAGTCTTCTATTCTACTATTATTTTTTTTCCACATATATACTCAATTTTCACATAAACATCCCAAATACACCCAATCCCCCATAAACTGAGCTATGTGACTGCCTAAATTCCTTAGATAAACTCACCTAAGTCAGGTTAGCATGTACAAAGGCCTCGAGAACACAGAGGGGCAGTCACAGAGGGCTATCAGATAAAGCATCCCAGCATCCACTTTACAGCTGCTATTTCTCCCCAAATCCCCTCTAATGGCTGTACAAACCATTTCAGGTGAAACGACAATAATTGGGTCAGAAAAAAATGAGAAAAAAAATAGAACAGAAATATAGCAAAATATTATAGTAAAGGGAATTTAAAAAGTAATGAAAGGAAATGTGCCTGCAGAGCGCATCCCATCCAGCTCCAGCTGCTTTGCTTTGAACTTGGGGGGTGCCCCAGTTTTTGCAGGGAGCTCACCTGCAGCCTCAGCCGTCGCTGGAGCCAGGCTGAAGCAGCTGGGGGAATTGCTGCAGCCGAGACTTTTGATATTAAAAGTAAAGACTCTCTGCAGGAGGAGAAAAGGGAGTCCCTCACATACCTACAATCTGTTCTTTTTTGGAGGGGGAGGTTGTTGATATTGTGTTTGAAGTGATAAGCACCATAAAGCTCTGTGTCTATGGCTCTACACCACATACTTAAACTAAAAATAATTTTTAAAAGCTAATCAGAGAAGACTGTGTAACATCAGCTAGGCAGTGCAGAGGCTAGTCTGGTCGCTTTTCTCTTCCCGTGAATGCTTACAAATTTGAGTTTGCTTTGAAAACACAGGAGATTTAAGAATAAAATTCCCATTAGCAGCTATTAACAAGAATGATCAGTGTAAATCCCTTCATATTAAGACAAGAATAAACTCCTGGAATTCGAAGAGTCTGTAAGGAAGAAAGAGAAGTTAAAAAGGAAAGCCCCAGAGATTCAGATCTCCCAGCAGTCTGGGAGCGGGGATCCACCGCCATCCCCAAGGGCTCGGGACCTGCGAGCGGGTCCCCATGCCCTGGCATCTGCCTTGACCCTTCCCATTTCCCAAATGACCACGTTTCTTCCTGCAGCCACCCCTGCGGGGGCTTGCTGGGCAGTAAGGGACCAGCTGGAGCACCCAGCCCAGGCACGAGTGATGAATTTTTACCATTTCTGGGGCTTGCCGGGTTACAAACCCACTTGCACTGTGAGCGAACCACCAAGCAAAAGGCAAGGACGTGGCACTCTCCATCCCCGCTGCTGCTGAAGCTGCACAGCAAAAAATGAAAAATTCATAGAATGAAGTACACTGACACGAAATTGAATTTACTGAGAAAGGCCAGCGCTATCATCGACTGCTTAGGGAACTCGTTTGAGTTAGTCTTCAGGGATTGTTATGATGGTTGTTTCCTATGAAATACAGAGGCACGAGGTGGCGTGTTTTTAGGACTTCGTCTCGTGATATCTCGCCATCACTCAGTTACCAAACACCAACTGAACCGTGGTAACTGATTATGCATCTCTGCTGCCAGTCTACTGTGAATGTGTGAGAAACCGCGTTCACTCTGACCCACTTTCATCCCTCCATGAGATATTGCTTTCCACGCTGACCACGGGGTACGTACACACGCTAGGTCGACTCTCAGGGCTCAGATGATGCCGGATAACGGCTTGACTCAGGCAGCTAACTCCCCGGCGTGGCTGAAGCCTCAGACACCTCAGCCTTGCCTTTCCCTGGGAAACACGTTCGCTGCCTGTCTTTGTGCATCCCCTCTCCTGCCCAGGGAATGGCACATCCCGCGGGAGCAGCCAGGCGTCTTCCCACGTGCTGGCACAGGCTCTCGGTAAGCGAGAGGCGATTGAGGGAAATGGACTTTTCCCTCAGCAGCGAAAGCAGCGGAGGGCAGGTCCCCTGTTTCCCAGCTGCGTGTTATAACCCTGTAAGTGTGAAACAGCGTACTCCTAGCTGTGAAAGAGTGAGCGAGTCCAAACGTCGTTCTTGGAAAGCAAGCGGCGCCAACAGAGCAAGACATTCTTAATCAGTTCGTCAATTATCAAATTGCTCATCCCAGTAAAAGCAGCGTACTGTATAATATTGAAACACTGGCACAGAAACAGTAGCCTAGACCTCTGCCAGCCCGGGTGAGTGCCCCAGGCAGCAGGTACCGCCAGCCTGCTCTGGGCTGTGTGTCCTCCTTTGGGACCGATGCATATTTTAAACAGGGAGACTGGACAAGCGGCATCGCACAATGCCTTGTCACCTACCTGCTTATCAAAGCGGTTGTAGAAGACAGATATATAAAAGACATTTTAAACTATCTCAGGCAGAAAAAAAACCACAACCCCAAACCCTAAGCTGGGTGTCTTGCAACTAAAAGCGGCACCCAGTCATCACTAGCTTCAGCTGCCATCAGCCGGTTCAGCTCGCCATCCCAACAGATGACTGTTCCTGGGTTTTGTCATGTTAGGTTTTTGCCCTCATGGTGAGTCACATCAGCTCAACAGAGCTCAAGGCAAGCACCAGTGGTAGGCAGGAGGTGGAGGTGGGAATGGCAGGGTGTGGAGTACTCCTTCATCGGGTGAAGGCAAGGAGCTGCTAGAAAAGCTCAAGATGTGTCATGTAATTTTAGCCTATTTCCATTTATGACTTTCAAACTTTGATGACTTTGGTGTTGTGTTAGTCCCTAACCAATCGAAAAAGGTACTAGGCCGTCTTCTCAGCCATAGGAAGGGATTGGCCAGGGATGTAACTAAGAAAGGATGGAGTTCAAAAGATCACAGGAGGATCCCTTTTAAAAACACTGACCCCTCTCTAAAATAAAATCATTTGCAAAAGCTTCTCTTCTGGACAACACATAGCAGGTTCTGGAGTCAAGGTAGGAGCTATTTCCATGTCAGGGAAGAAATTACTAATTAGGGATTTAGTGCGGCCACATGGTCCCAGTGCTGGCAGATGCAGACCCAGGAGCACAGAGCTGTAGCAACAGTCCATCCCACCCTGTCCGTCCCACCCCAACAGCAGACAGATGGTTTGCATTAGACATTATGAGATCCCCCGCATTAAGCAGAGGTGGCATAATGAACATGCCACATTAGGATTCCCCTAAACCCCAACTGCTGGAAGCTGGAGAAAACATGCTAGCATACCTGTTAGCAGTAACCAGGGGCAGACGTTCAGCGACAGGCTGGGAGGGCAGTAGCCTTCTAATTACCACCGCCCTCCGGGGCACCCAGCCTGGCTCACAGGATGGAGAAGCCAGTGTGCAGCCTCCCCCAGCATGCAGAGCTGCACCCAGCTTTACCAGCAACTCTTACAGCCCAGGAAAGTCTTGTTACAAAGCACAATCTCTTCAAATATTATTTATCGTCTGGCCCAATGGGTGTTCGTGTATTATGTGGAAAAGCATCTCCCTTTCCTCTGGCTTGGAATACTCTATGACTTTCTGTGACTATCCTTATTTTCATGGGTGGGAAACAGGGATGACAGCTGCCCCTGCCCTTCCTTCCCTATACTCATGGCTTTCAGCCTTTATACCCCAAAAGGCAAAAGAGGCACGGGGCAGAGAGCCCAGCTGTGCAGCCAGCCGGCGGGGAGAGGCAGGTACCAGCAGCTTAATTCGATTACGTTGTCATGGACCTCGAAAGGTCCTTTAGTGGATCACAAGGGGTGTGTGGATGAGTCCTTCTGGACTATTTATTATTTTGTCTCCTTTTTTATGTCTCCTTTTTATTTGTCTCATCTCTAAGGGAAACAACTCCAACCTTATCAATCTCCCTTGATATGAGAGCTTTCCTCTGCTCCAGTCGTATTTGTCACCCTTCCCTGAACCCTTTTTAATTCTCTTGTTATTACTTTGAACAAAGATGGATGGAACAGTAGAAGCAGTTCTCCTGCTGCATGACTTGCGAACTGCAGAAAAACAGGTCAAGGCTAGACTGAACTCCGGAGCAGCTCTAGCAAGGTCAGTGGAGTTACCTCAGGAATGAGCATACTCCTCTTCAGTTAAGTTTCTTGCCAAATTCAATTTCCTTAGTCTTGCTTAGATTGTGAAAAGCAATTGTTGCTGACAATAGGCTGTCCATAGTGCACGCAACTGAATTCATGTCAACCATATTTTAGCTGGAAATGTGGCTACCCACAAGCCATACCAAGCATTTTAGTAAAATCATGCCTAAACCTGTCTGCACAGAATTGCAACACCTGACCAGAGAAATGATCTGGCCATCTCAGACTCCTGCTCAGACCACTGCCAAAAAATGAAGGGACAAGGAACACATCACCAATTAATAAGAGGCCTGTCTTTTGTTCCCGTGGCTTATGTCACCCTGTGCTGTCTAACAGGGTTTAGATCTTCTCATTCTCCATACAGAGATGTTTCCTTCTCTTTTTATTTTTACTAAATCCTTTATTTTGATGCATCAATCAATACCATAAATTAATAATGCACCACTCAGGATATGCTGCTTTTCACTTCCATTTCAAATTGCCTTGTTTTGGCATTATGCTCAAGAATAAATAGAAGACCTTGATTTTCTATAGCATTTATTATTTTGTGCATCTTCCACTCCATATTGGCTCTATTCATACATTTACTTTTTTATCTGCTCTCTGAATCAAGCAGCTGTGGTCCCTCCATCTCTTTTTATACAGAAGTATTTCCAGGTTTTTAGATGATGCCTGTTGGTGTGGCCAGACTCTGCTTTGTCGGACTACTCTGTAACATAAAGGAAACGATACAATACAACCAACCTCCCATTAAGTATAATAACGAATTATCTTTGTGTATGTTCTTGGGCTTCCATGACTTTTAATCAGCCATATGTATTTGGACCAGCATCTTGAGTGGTGCCATCCTTCCTACCACCCCATAGACCTGGCAGTGCATGATCTAATCCCATGGCAGCTGACAGCAGTTCCTCCAGCCCTTCTCAGTTCCTCGGGCCCTCTTCATCCATCGGTTTAAGTGCACTGTAGAAAAAAAGTAAGATGGAGGCACAATCAGATGAAGTGAACTGAGCTGAGCCACGTAACAAGGCAGCGCTGGAATAACTCGCCACTGGTCTATCTCACACCAACAACTTCATGCCCCAGGCCTTTGAGATCGTCCCTCAGGCAGAAGCTTTTGACTTGGCAGCGGCTATAATTGCTTTCTGTATTAAGGATGCATGATGCAATTTGGTGATTTGTATTCTGAAGACATCTGTAGAGTCAGTATTAATACAGAAGTAACCAGCAAAAGCCAAAACAGATGTCTAGTGATATGTGTGTTAGTGATGAGCTCAGAGAGGTTTCCACAATCTTGAATTTCTTCAAGAACCAAAACAAAAAGCCGACAGTAGCCCGGTTTCATGAAAGTGATCCAGTTTTTATGAACCCCCGCAGACAGCTCTCCAGCTCTCCAGCTGTAACCACATGCCGCCATGCCAGCGCCAGCCCCTCCTCCTACCTCTGCCAGAGCACCCCACGTCCTTCCCCACCACCAGGCTGGGCTGAGCTGGGCTCCAGAGCTGACCTCCTTCTCTACCCAGGCAGAGAGTAAAGGGCTCCACAGACACAGCCTGCCAGCTCCCAGCTGGACTCTGCTGAATAAGAAGAGAGTGTCACAGATCTCTCTAAGATTTGCAGTCATACCCAGCCAAAGGGATATTCATGAATTCTCACTTTAAATCCCATTCCATTTCAAAAATGCTGTCCCCTTGAGATTTTTTTCAGTACTCACAAACCTGCCAGGTTTTTTAACATATAAATAGGAGCATTTAGTAAGAAAACAGGGACATGATTCTAACTCTATCGAAATACATCTGATAGAAAGAGCTTTTAGGAGAAAAAGAATTGAAAAGATTCACTGCTTTTAAAGGACAGTTAAAACCCATCTTTCATTACAGCAAGACCTGGGAGGAATGGCTTTGATCCTTCAATATTATCGGAGCAAAGGCAGTTAATACCTACTTCTAGAGTAGCAGCATTAGCTTTTGTACAGAATTCTTTAAATGACTTCTAGGGCCATTAAAGTCAATTGTAAAACACCACTGCGTTTACCTAACCAGAATTTCCCCAGCAGATCAGTCCACAAAAGGCTTTAGATGTTGCAATATCGAGTGTTGCAATTCTGAACTTTTGGCACTTTTGACTGGCTTCATCCCCACTAACTTTGGGAACCTTAGCCGGCAACAAAAATCTTGCTCGGCTCCTCTGAAGGCAATAGAGAACTCTAGACAATAATTTAGGCTGACTGTTACATGGGATGAATCCAAGATCTTGGCCCCCACAGAAATACCCAGCCCTGGGTTATGTACCCAGGCTCCCTGCTGAATACGTGGAGACATCCACATGCCTCTAAATCTAAGAAAGCCACCGGAAGGAACAGGGAACCCTCTCACCTAGTTGGCACTAGAGGGCTGTCTGTGAAAGCCTCTTCTCCCTCAGCCCCAGGAAGCTGCTGCTGCAACCTTTTCACTTTCTAGGAGCAGTGAGGACACTCATCCAGGTCTGCAGGAGCCTTGGCTCCACTCTCTTCTCTGACCTAGGTGATTTTAACCTAGACCTTGTTGTGGCCACCAGCATATAACTGGATGGCGCTCTCACAGTTTCTCCCAGTAAATTGTTCCAGGTTTTATGAAACAGGCCAGAAAATTACTCTCTAATCTAGTCACTTGGAGTAGGAGTGGAAGAGGTCTGCATTCTGGTTTCTGCTTTCATGATTATTCAGTTACTTGATATGAAACATTAATTGGAGAAGAAATCAAAACTTGATCTGATTAAAGATACGAAGATGTTTAGTGGATATCTAAGAATACCTAGTTACTCTCAGCAATGCGACAGTGTTGGTCATGTTCCTAATCTATCATTCAAAAAATTAAGGATGTTACTGGCAGAAATGTAGGTGCCCAGAAACTTAAGATCCTGCCAGGGTCAGCTAGCAGCAGAGACAAGATTTTAAGTATTTAAATTATGGTCTGACATACCCATATGCATGTAGGATGTGCTAGAGAAACTACTGCTTCCAGCCTTCTCTACAGCATGAACCTTACAGGGAAGTCCAACGACTTCAAAGGAGGACACCCTGGACTCATTTAGCTTTGTTCCCTCTCCCACATGTAGATGGAGGCATACGTGTAGCACACCGCCATTAAATAACTCAAAATTATATAAATAACTATATGATTTTTGAGTAACACAAGGAATAAATCAACCTGCTATCTACATACCACTCACCATGCAATATTGGCATAGCACGTTTGCCAAGTAAGATAAATGAATAGGGTTTTACCTAGTGGTCTGAGAAATAAAGCTCACAATGAGCAGATCTGTTTTAAAAACATTAATACACCAACAGAAGACAAATGTCAGCCACCTATGAGATTACTACGGTTGTATGTAAGACTGGGAAGAGGCTAGACAAAATAATATGAGGATCACCACTGATGAGAATGGCAAACCATGTATTTTAAGCAAGGACGCAGCCCAAGGAAAATGAAGCATCAACATAAAACAATGAAGAAAAAATGGGCAGGATGAAAAAAACCCTCAAGAACACAGGAAATAGAAAAATTGTAGAAAAGAAGAAGAGCCATCAAGGTCATCAGCTGACAAAAGAAGTCTCTGAAAAGCATTATCATGCATTTGTGCACTGGAAAAGAACAATCTTCTGTTCATTTACATGTACTGGGGGGGTACTGATTGTACAGCACTACAAAATGATTTTGCACAATATATTCCGTATTTTATAAAGCTCTCATAGAAACCACACACACTCTTAATATGTATATAAACATATTTTATAATAAGACAACTCATTCCTTAACTTCACGGTGAAAATGAAAATTATCTGACTCAATAATGAAGAGGAGAATCAGATTCAGGTTAATGAGAACATTTGTCTGATTAACCTTCTCTACAGTCAATGACTTGTAATGGTTCATCAGTCATCCATGCCTAAGTAGTGTTGCCAAATGAATTCAATCCATGCCCAAACATATATTTATAGAAACAATCATAGGCCACTAAATAAAATCTGGAATCACATGTTAGTCAGTGACCATCAGGAAAACCATGCTTAAGGCGTTCAACACCTAAAGATGCACTCTGCATGACTAAATGATTAGAGTTTGCAGTCTCACTGGTATTATGTACCCAGGTGAGAACTGAATCATGTGAGGAAAAAGGGTCACAAGTAATAAAAAATCCCCAAAGATTTTGACTTGTTAATGAAAATGGTTCTGCATAGTAGCAACTGAAAGATAACAGTGCTTAGCAATCAGCAAATGACATTCCTGTATATAAAATTTGTTGTTGGTCTTAATCCAGTTAGCAGCAGCGAGAAGGTGTCTGTTATTAAATCCAGTTGTGCTCTGACAGAACACGGGTTGGAGTTTGAGAAGACAAAATGAAGAGGTAAGGTAGACTTCATTCTCTCTGTTAATGTGGTGGTTAAATTGTCCCCATAGCACAGGATGGGGAATTCCCTTTTCCACTGCCTTTCCAGTGTCTGTTACAGAGATAAATACAAGTGTCTTTTTCTGAAGATACCAAGTAAATACCTGAAACGCCATTAACTCTTCTTTAAAAAATAAAACCAAAACCAAAACCACAATGCGCAGGTGGAACCAAGGTGTTGGTCTATAGTCTTTCAGGTACTCAAAGGGGTCATATTTGGGAAAAGACATATGAAACCATTTAGGATTTTTGTTGGCGTGCTTGAGGCCATAAATCAGGCACTAGCTGCCAGAAGTTAGGATCTGCTCCTGTGGGTCGGTTACTACATAATATTTTCATAGGATTTGTTGAATCTTTCTTTGAAACATACAGTATTGGCCACTGTGCAAGGAATGGCAATGGACTCATCAGGCTGGTGGTCTGTTAAAATATGGCAATTCCTTTGTTCCTGTGATAATTAATAGAGCAAGGACAACAATTCATTGCCAGTAATTTACTGGACAACTTGATTTTTCTCTTTATGAACTGTCACAGACAAAGGTCCAAACTTTCAAATATGGCTATTATTCCAAATTAGTTGTGATTCCCTCTATAAAAACCTCCCAGAGATTAGAGGGTTCATTAAGATCAAAAATTTGAGTGTGGAATGCATTAGCAGGCTTTTTGTTGTTTCAGGCTTCAGTCAGGTTCATATCTGCAAATAAATATCAAAGTACAAATTGAAAACATTGAATATTACAAATTAATATGTGATGAAAAGCTAACTTTTGAAACAAAGAACACAAATGATGCATTTCGTGTGCACTTGTGATGCAAAGTTGCAAAAGATCAAGTGCTTATAAAACCAGATCATAGTATGTGTTGAATTTCAAGCGCCAGATATTCAGCCCTGAGAGCTTTTTTCACCAAATTCTATCATCTTTTCCACAAGCCTAGCCAAAGGACAGACCCTGCCTCTCACCCTGCATCGCTCTGCTCTCTCAGGGCAGACTTTGGCCTTTGGTGTGAGGGATACACCCACCTCACCCACAGCCCCATGGGTCTACCAGCTGTATTGAGGGAAGAATCTGGCCAGCAACTTGGGTCTTCAGCACCATTTTCTTAATTATGTTTTGCTAATTATGTTATTGACCTTCCTCTGAGGAAGTTTCTCTCTTGTGAGAACAGTATTAACTCAATTAATTTAAAAATGGAAGGTGTTTCTTCTTTTTTTTAACGGAGCAGGGAGCATCCTAAAAATGGCACGGGAAGGAAGGGTATCAGAGCACAAATACCTCTGCTGCCTACATTTGGGCATCTCAGACTAACGGGAATTATTCTCTTTCCCATTAAGGAAAGTAGAGATTGTGAGCAGAAATGGGCAAACTACCTCTTCGCCATAATAATCAGGAAATAATACTGCCTAATGAAGGTCAGCGCTTCACTTAATCTCATCCGCTATAAACAGAATATTGTTCTTTTACAACCCAAAAAGAAAGAAAAATATTTGATCGCTATAAACAACATACAGGACAAATCGCTAGGAGGCAGGTAAAGAATACGTTCTGGTAAGCAAAAGGTAAAATCGTAAGGAGGCAGGTCAGAAAAACCTTTTGAGAGACAGTTGGCGAAAGGAATCAAAAGAAGTAGTCAGACCTTTCTCAAACAGGCTGCGAGCTGGCAGCCTGCCAGGTAATCAATAAGGCCCACAGGGCTTCCAGAAAGAGAAAAGCTAAGTGGATGCCGGAACCACAGCAGAGGATCTCAGGGAGATCCCCATTGCATGGGCTTTCCTGGTGAGAACAAATAGGAGAGCTCAAATGTAGTAGGGGAAGATTTAGGACAGATCAATAAAATAGGCACTAATGAATCAGCGGGACCATATCGTATTTCCCTGGGACTGTAAAAGAACTGCTAACTGCAGTGCACAACCCAGCGCTTAAGAAGTGCTGAGGGAATAAAAAAGCAGATGTGATCCCAGTTTTGGAAAAGAAAATTAGGAAAGTTCCAGAGATCTACAGACCTGTAATTTTGACTTAGGAACACTGACCTGGGAAACTTATGATAAAGCGCAGAACTAAGATACCCTGGGCAAACATGATACAATTGGAAAAAAATACTATGACTCCAGTAGGGAGAAAATCTTACCTCATAAATCCACCGAGCTCTTGGAAAGAGTCAGTGAGAGCACAGATTGCGGTGGTGCTGTCGATGCAGCATACTTATGTTTCCAAAAAGGTTTTGACAAGGTCTCTCCCAAAAGGTTTTTAAATAAATAAAGCTCTTGTAGTCAAAAAGAAAAGGTAGGGAGAAAATGTCATTTTTTTTTAAAAAAGGAGTTTTCCAGAGGAGTCCCACCAGCATCTGCGAAGCTGTGTGCTCCATTTACCCATAAATCATCTGAGAAAAGTGAATAGTAGAGTGGCAGAGTTTGTTGATGATAGAAAATAGTTTAGGGCAATATAAACAAAAGCTGACTGCTATGTGACAGTGACAGCTCACACTAGGACACACATGGGATTCATCTTACCTAACCACAGACATCTACAACATAGCTGTTAGAGAAACCGGGAGTCACCTGAGGCTCCTTTCCTACTCAGTGGAGAGAAACAGTCTCTATAAAGGCTTGATTCTTCTGATCTGTTTGAGATATATACATTAGAACTGGAGGAATCACAACCTCAGAAATGCTTCTTTCGCTCTGCTGCCTATAACGGGAGCACACAGTGGCTGGCTCAGATGTCGTTCATCTACATTTAGTCTGATGAACATGCTCTGAGTGTGCAGGCAGTAAAAGGACAGACAAAATTCAATGTCAATAAATGTAAAGTAAAGAATATGGAGGGAAATAACCTTAACTAGACATATATAATTTAGTGGATTCTAAATTGGCTGTTGCCATTCACAAAAGAGAACTAGAAGTCACTGCTGGTAGGTCTGCAGGAAGCTCTCAGTTCACTGTTAACAGCAGTCAGAAAGACGCATGGCTTTGTTAAGTGTTGGAGGTCTGGGGACTCCAAGTGCATAATAACACAAGTACAATTTAGGACAGGTCAGACAGGAGCTTTACTAACCACGATCACAGGGAGAGAACATTTGGACAGCATCGCCCTCTCTGCTCCCCTGTGCTCTGCCAAGCGATTGTGGAGCCCCAGACTATAGACTGTGTCAGTATATAGGAAAGGAATAAAAACCAAACCAGGAATGAAATTATGGCATTGTGTAGATGGTGTGAATTTACCTTGTCTTACTGGTGACATTTCAGGTCCCATCATCTGAAAAAACATAGTAGAAATAGTAGAGTGTAGGAAAAGAAAAGGGGGATGGTCCAAAGGTTGGAATATCTTCTGAAAGGAGAAAAATTAAATCAGCAGGACTTGCTATATGGAAAAGAGACATTTAAGGTCAATAAAATCATGAGTGGTATGGAGAAGATGAACGGGGCTTGCTTACTCGCTCTTTGTTGTAATTCTACCAGCATAAATGGTAGGAAGAAAAATTAAGTCTCAGAACTGGCTTGTCGTCACAGGTATGTTGACAACAGCATCAGTCTGAACCTAAAGCAGGGAAAGCTGTGAAACACCGTACTGCACTGCAGCCAGCTCCCAAGAGGCGGTGTGTGGGTGGGAACAGCAGAAGGAAAATGTTCAGGGGCAACCTTTAGGGCACACTACGGATGAGAGAACAAGCCAAAAGCAAAAAGAAGGGCCACCACCCACCCTGCCACACACAACTGGGGAGGCAGAGGACTGCCGAGAGAGGCTCTGCGGAGTGAAGGATTCAGAGAGCTGAGAGAAACATAAAGCTTGGACAAACCCCGTACGTAATGGAAGATAAGTCAAATAAACATGTGGTTTCTTAAACCTTTCTTAATCCTCTAACAGCATAGTGTCTAAGTAGAAGGACAGCATACTCGCTGGGCTGTCAACTGTGGATCCCAGGGAAGCGTGTTGCCGTCCTGCAGGTAGATTATTCAGAGCTGCCTTTAGCACAAGGCCAGTGAGTAATCACCTGGGGCATCATTTAGGGGACAAAGTTTAAAAGGGCCCTAGTAATGCACAATGAAACAGAAAACAGAGGGTGACAGGGTAGGAAACACTGAAACACCTGTAGATCCAACAGATTGATCAGAACTGTGATCCTTCCACAGCAAGCGACCTCAGAAAAACCCTGCAAAACCGAATTATGTTTGAGATATACCATATTTTATGTAAATATATAATATTTTTAACAGGCTGAATACAGGCATTTCAGAAAATGTCTAAGCCGCTGATCAAAGATCGATTCTTAAGAACTGCCAAAACTGCAAATCCAATAATGTACAACAAAAAATTGTGAATTAGCAGTTTCTATGTTGGAGACTTTCCAAACACATACAGGACTATGAAAAACAGCAGAAGAAAAATTAAAAAGAAGTAGAAATCTTCTTCCATGTCACAGTGGGTATACAACAGCACTATGCAGGAAAGAAAGCAGATGTATTTCCAGGTGTTGCAACCGCTTAGAAATACATCAGATTATATTCTGCCCTGCTTGAAAGAAAATAAAAGAGCTGACTCAATATTAAACCGACCTGTACTAATGCGGGGTTAAACAGAGTGTTTAAACCACAACCTTTGCGGATTTTGGAGAAATGCAGAGGTAATCCTTCTTGCTGGAAAGAGGCACAAGCTCAATTTTCTTTATGGACCCCCTAGTACTTGTTCTCAGAGCAGGAGCAACAGTAGAGGCTGGGCAGGGGGACAGAGGCAGTAGGACAGCAGCAGTGGTGGCACTGGCTGCGGTGGCTCTGCTTCCCCCCAGATCCCACTACAACACAACTGGCATTGAAAGGTTCAGCTCATAGGCAGAAATTTGCCCAGCCCCTCCATGGGGACACGAAGTGGAAAGTTTCTGCATCTTTTTTGGGGTTTTTTTTGCCTCTCCCGTGTTCAAAAACTCATGCTGGGTGATCTAAACCTTTGTGGTTAACAGCTTATTTAATAAAATATTGATTTTTTTTTTTCCTCGTGCTTTAAGAAATAGGATCTTCAAGCACTTTGATGAAGTACTGTAGTTTCCTCAAACTCTTTTCAAGGTCTAACTGAAAGTCTAAATCCTAAACTGAATGTTTCCTATTAAATTATATCCACATTTCCTACAAGTCCTATAAAAATAAAGTATGCCCACCAAGACTGCCGATGAAGGAGAACACCACAACTTTTCCAATTTCTCCAGTGGCAGAGGTCCATCCACAGCTCCACAGGGAAAAATGGATGAGTGTGGTTTTGAGAGGAAAACACCCTCACCAAAAAGCAGAGGAGTGAAGCAATAAAATCTGTAACAGCTACTTGCTAACTAAAACTAAACAAAGTGGAAACTAAATTGTATGTATACCTTGAAGAAGAAAAAGCAGCATGTGTAACTTGGACAGTATAAAATCAGTGCAATTTGATAATATATAAAGAAATGTGTACATTATTTACATCTAATTAATGTTTTATAAACTTAATATTAGAGATGAAGATGTACAATGAACTAAGGTATATAAATGTATTTCTTAAAAAAACCCTTGAAAACAGAAACCACCAATATTTTTAATCACAAATGAAAATAAGAGTATCTGCGGAGTTCCAAAATAGGATTTAACTGAATTCAACCTGATGTTCCAATACAAATATGGAATACAGACATCTATAGAGAAAATTTTTCAAAATACCCATGCTATTCCTATTAATATTCATCACAATGTAGTTAAAATAGGATCATATTAAAGAGTAACAGTACATTTTGTTGATGATACATAGGAATCGTAACTCTGAACTGATAAATTCTGAAATAAAGTATCATAATATGAAATACTGCCTATGCAAAGCACATTTTAAATATTTGTCAGTTTCCTTCACTGGTAAGTTTGTAATTTAATGGTTCACATGAAAATTTATTTTAAATCTATTTCTACTCTTTTTTTTTTTCCCCATATGAGTCCCCTGGAATAAATAGGTATTTTTTTCCCCTGAAAACTTCTGGAATTTTTCTGTACCACATTCTTTCTACAGAGTACCAAAGAGACTGAATATATTCTGGAAGCCTTTCTGAATCGGGATTTTCATTTTGCCCAGTGAAAAGCATCTGGCTGCATGGCAGTTTTAACCAGCTTTAAAATTTCTGTCACTCAAGTAGGAATAAATGGGCTCTTGGTTAGAAGAGTTTGTGATCGTCGGCCATCTTTAAACTTTGTTGAAACTTGAGATAAACATTAGTTCGGTGCACATAACTGAAATCATTTTAAAGTGTAGTCTAAACACTAATGCCAACTTAAATCAGCATAGGATCTAGTCAGAAATATTGTCCAGAGCACTCGCAGAAACCTTACGCAGATTGCCTGTCTGCATATTTTCAGTATACTCTGTAAGAGATTACGCTGGAGAAAGTCATAGGTAAATGCTGTTATCTCCTGTATGTTATCTGCCCTGGCAAAACTCATGCTTTATGGTTTTCTCTTTTTAACTTTACACAATTAAGGCTTGCAGCCATTAGCAGAGAAGTCTGGATAGATAAGAGGAAAAAGTCTAGCGCATTACTGTACTAAAGAAAACTAAAACAATGTGCTAAATGGTTAAACCAGAAGAAAGTGAAAAGTCTTCAAAATATTGGCAGTACTGCCAAAGGAAATGGCCATCAACTTTGTTAAGTACCTTCAGGTTACTCCTTTCACCGTGATGTGAAAATAGTTAGAAAAAGAACTATCCATCTGCGTGGTGCACTACAGCAACAGAGCTGCTGGAAAACAAAAGGCTTTATTTGTGGAAGAGAAAACATGAGTGTTGATTTACTTTACTACACTACTTGGAAAAAAGGTTAAACAGCGTATGACTCCTTAAACTGAAAATTCAGAGGCTATATCTGAGGAAGTTTCCCATTGGTTGTCTCCATCCACAAACTACAAACATGTGTCTGACAGCCAAGACTTCTGCTCAAATTCAAAACAGAAATATATAAGTTAGACAGACATAAAATAAGATAGACTTGATGAATCTTCTCTAGGTCTTCCAAAGCCTTGACTAAAACCAAACGTCACTGAGGAAAGAATGAATAGCCTTGCCTTGTTTTTCTTTCCTCTTTTAATCTCGATCAAAATTATTGGCCATCCTAAGGAAAAGGCAAGACATTGTCCTGTCCCAGCTCTATTTAGAATAATGTCTTTGGTTGGTGGGTTTTGTGTTTACATGAGAAAGGATGAGAGGCAGACGAAGGAGTTTGTTTTGTTGTAAGGACAACACATTCAACTGTGAACTGAATGACCAAGAGAGTTACTCTCAAAGTAAGTCCTCCCCTGAGATTAAAATTATTAGTGGACCTGGCTTGCTAATAAAAGGGTAAAACACACCTTGACCAGCTCCATAAGGAAAAAGAAAAATGGAAAGGAGGTGCGCTGCCACATATTGAATTGTAAATCCTCACACATCAGTGCAGGGAGTTGTGGGGGGAGCTGGTCTGTGACCTGCTGCTGCATCACCCCCGTCATCTGCGGTGTGCTCAAACTACCTTCACAGCAAGAAATAATTTTCTGGCACTGATTTATAGAGCCATTGCTCCTGAGGTCACTAAAGCCAAAGCAAAAATGCCCAAAATCCCACCGACTTCACCAAGAGTAATATTTCAAGACCGCCTTGCACTCTGCTGGAGCCCTGGCGCAGAGGAAGAGTGGTGTCCTGGTGCTGGCATGGCAAAGGCGTTGCTCTGTGCCCCATGTCACGTGCAGAGGCAAAGGGTGGTGGCACAAAAGGCACAAACCCAGCTGCTGAGGGCATGAGGCAGCCAGGACGGTGAGCGGGGCACCGTGTTAGTAGGATGCCCACAGCGCAAGGGGCAAACGCCAGCACGTGCTGTGCGCTGGGGCTAAACGCCCCAGCATCTCTGTCCTGCCTTTTCCTCACAATCTCCAATTCCTCATCCAAAGCCTCCCACCTGAATTCCTGAGTGGCAGGGATGACCTCCATGGGGCAGTCGCCTTGACACAGGATGCGGGGAGCCCTCTGCATGCATAAAACATAAGACCTTGGTGAAAGCCATTCCTGACATCTTTGTCCTCCTCCCTTTTCCAAATGCAGCATGGGAGTCCCTCCCGTCTTTCCAGCTGATGAAATATAGCTGTTGTAAAATGCTAGCTAACCACATTTAGCAAATGGAGATAATCAAATAAAAATGAAACTATACTTACTAAAGAAACACAGTTTCCAAAACACAGACTTTGGCTAGAGACTGTGTTTTGCGTAAGAGTCTGCCAGGAGATCTGTGGACTGTTTTGTAAACAGTTCTCAAACTGGTGTTTGTGGGAGAGACACATGGGAAGGGGATAAGAGACAGATGGACATATGAAACGTATCCCAAGGGAAGTTCATCAGAAAAGAAAACTCTTGAAGGCTGCTTTGATGGGGATCTATGAGAACTGTGTACAGTGGAAAGAAGGTGAATGGGGAATTGTTGTTCACTGTTTCCCATTGTTTCCTGCTGCACAGGAGCTAAAGGACAGCCTCTACTGTATATTTAAGACAAAAAAAAAAGGAACCATTATTCCAAGATAACACACAATTTAATCGGATAATTTATTGCTACCAAAGTTATAAATGAGCTCTAAAGAAAATTAGATGAGTTTGTAAAGGATGAGATTACCAGGACTGTTTAGCAGTGTGGTTTAGGTGCAATCTGCAGCCTCAACAGTCCAAACCCAAGGGCTGCTGAAGATGAGACAGTGTCCTGGGGTACCAGATGGCGTTCCACACAAGGGCATTCTTCATTTGTATTCTTTCTAATACTCAAACCCTAGGCATCCTATATTGATCACTATTAGATTCAGCATTATGTAGCAGAGATGTAATTTGACCTAATTGGTTGTTCTCACATTCCAGAAGACAATCCATGGATCTTTCAGGGTTCTTTCTGACCTTTCAACAGCTGCAAATCTCATGCAGTAAGCCAGAGTTTAAAATGGCCCATTCTTCTATTGCATTCCTTCCACTCGATTCCTTTGACATAAAAGGTTTTCTCTTTTTCTTCCCCTAATACATAAAATAGGCTTCTGATCAAACTCAGAGATGGCTTGAAATACAGAGGATGGTTTATTGAATGCTAACTTGTAAACCTGGCACATATTTTTATCATTTCAATACCTATTTTTAATGTTTTGCTTTGCAACAAGGGAGAGCTGCTTGATAGAGCTACTGGGTAGATCAAGCAGGGTGATGATTCCCAGCATCTGCTATTGACTGACAAGGAAGAGCTGGTTGGGGACATGACAGTCAGTGGTATCCATGGTTGTAGTGACCGCTCAATAGTGGGGTCCATGATCCTGCGGGGAAAGAGGAAGGGGTGCAGCACAACACTGGCCCAGACTGCTGCTTGTTCAGAGAATTGGTAGGTGGGATCCCATGGGGCAGCTGTGAAAGATGCTCAGAAGAGCTGGCAAGCTTTTCAAGACAGCACCTTCCAAGCACAGGTGGGGTCCACCTTGATACTCAGGAAGACAGGTGGGTGTAACAGGAGTTGGCTTGGCTCATGGCAGAGCTCCAACGCAGAAAAGCAGCACACAGGAGGTGGAAGGAGGACAGGCTGTAAAGGAGAAGTTTAGAAATATTGCCTAGGCAATGACACCAGGAAACCCAAAGCTCAGCTGGAATTGAGACTTGCAAGGGATTTCAAGGGCAATAAGAGCTTCAGGCACTACATTAATGATAAAAGGCTGAACAAGGAAAACAAGGCCACTGCTGCCTCGGTGGGTGAATTGTGACAGCACACACAGATAAGAGTGAAGTTCTCAGCATCTTCTTTGCTGTAGCCTTCAGTTACAAGGTCTCCCAGGGTTCAAAGGGAAGAACTGCCAGCAGTGGATGAGAGTTAAGTCAGGGATTACTTATGAGAACTTCACCCATAGAAGTCCATGGGACCAGATGGGCTACATCCAAGGTTGCTGGGAGAACTGGCTGATGCCCTTGCAAGGCTGCTCTCAATCATCTTTGGAAGGTCATGGAGATCATTGTGGGGTCCCCAACAACTGGAGAAAAGCAAGCATTTCATCCATCTTCATAAAGGCACAAAGGTCAACCCAGGAAACCGCAGGCTGGTCAGCATCACTTTGTTCCCTCAGAAAATCATTCAGTGAGTCCTCTTGGAGTACACTTCTGCACGCGGGAAGGAGAAGAAGGTGACTGGGAGCACTCCTGGGCTGCATTAGCCAATAGGTTGAGGGAAGGGATTATCCCCCACTTCTCAGCAGTTGCTAGCCCACATCTGAGCCAAGAACCATATGGACAAACTGGAGTGAGTTCAGCAGAGCCCCCCAAGCTGGTTAGGGGCTGGAGCACTTGCCCTGCGAGCAGAGGCTGAAGGAACCGACTTGGTCAGCCTGGAGGAGAAGAAGCTTTGGGGGCACCCAACAGCACACCCCAGTACCTATGGGGAGGTTAGCAAGAAGACGGAGCTGGTCTATTCACAGCGGTGCATGGCAGGAGAACAAGAGAGAACGGGCATAAATTGAAATAAGAGACATTCAGATTGGTTGAAAGGAAATACTTTTTCCCCATCAGGCAGCGGAAGAGGCTGCCCAGAGAGGCTGTGCACTCTCCATCCCTGGAAGTTTTCAGGACCAACTGCATAAATCCCTGAGCAACCTGGTCTGGGCTCAGAGATGATCCTGCTTTCAGCAGGAGGTAGGACTAGTGACTTCCTGAGCTCCTTTTCAGCCTGAATTATTCTATGAGTCTATGATACTATGATAGTAGTGACAATACTTTCTTTCACTCAGTGCTATAGATTTAATTATTTTTTCTATCCTGGTGATTTTAGATTAATTGCTTTAGTTTTTCAAAGAAATACATTTTGATGTGTGCTTTTGTGTGAACGATGATTACTTTTACTGTCCTAACTTTTGAGCTATTAAACTTGAAGTCCTGCTATGTAGCACTGCCAGTATCGAGTTTAATTGCTACTTCCAGTTACAGCAGTGTTCCCTGTTATTGGAGTCTACTGCTAAGGCAGGAGATGCCGTCCTCTGCTTTTGCAAGACAAGGCAGAGATCCAGCGATTCAGGCTGATGGACCAGTGCTGAGTGCAGCTCTGGTACCATGAACCTTCGACTTCTCAGCCACCCCATGCCCGCCTCCCGTGGGGAGACCGTTACAACACATAGTCAGGCACTATGAACCACAAAGGCCCTTTCCAGGAGGCTTTTGGGGACAGCAGAAGTTTCTTGCTAGTACAAAAAGAGAGAGCCCAGAGAGGTTGTTGAAGCCCCATCCCTGGAGGTGTTCAAGGCCAGGCTGGACGTGGCCTTGGGCAACCTGGTCTAGAGAGAGGTATCCCTGCCTGTGGCAGGGGGGTTGGAACTCGATGATCTTCAAGGTCCTTTCCAACCTAAACCATTCTATGATTCTATGATTCTATGAAAAAGGGGTTGTGTGCGCTGACTTTTAAGCTGTGGTGAGGGACCTGAGCCCTGTGCAGGGGAACGGTGCTTCTCCAGGTGAGATTCATCCCTGCTCGGGCTCGAGAGCTACATACCATCTTTAAATGGCAAACCTCACCCTGGAAAGAAATGCATACATGAGCATACTGTTTCAACTTTCCTACACAAGTTTTTCTCGACTAGGGAAACATGTAAGCCTTGACTTATTCACAGGCTGAGAGTAAATTACTTCTGTCATATTGCTCAGGCAATCCTATCTTTTTGAATTATATGGAAATAAGAGCAATTAGCTTTTAGACTATTGTTCCTTTCATATATTTCAGCTGCCCGTTTCCCATTCTTCTTTACAGGGCAGCTAACAGTAGATAGTTTGCTCAGGCAGCTTTTAAGAACTGGAATTCACAGAATACAAAATCGTATTTTCTCTTTACATTTTCCCCACTTCTCAGAAGGCTGTGCAGCACACATTTCATACCGTACCTGTTTTGTTTCTTTCCTTTTATTCTCTTAGAGATGTGTGCATGGGATTCGTTTCTAAAACATATAATTATTTGGCAAGCAGATAATGGGCTGTTGCATCACAGATGCAGGTTGTTCGCATTGTTCTTTGCATTCTTGAGATTTGTGACGAGGGACACTTTCAGTGATGTTTTCCTGTTGCACCAAGCAACCTGTTGAAGGCTGACATCTGACACATGCAAGTTTTGATCTTTTGGCATAAGAAGTTACAAGAATCCACAAATTTCCTGGTAATTCAGTGTACCAAAACCTAATGTTTGCTGTCAAATTATATATAAAATCTTAATTGTGTTTTAGGATTTTATTTTTTTTTAATATAACAGTTTGGAACCTCCCAGCAAAAGAGAAAACCTCAGAGGCACAAACTACCTGTAAAAAGCCGAGGTGTTTCCTCCCTGTGGACACTGCGAGCTGGGACCGCAGGGTGGTGCCAGGTAGTGCCCAGCTGCCTGGCGTAACTTTGCGCAGCCACCTTCTGCAAGGTCCTCTTGTCTTGGCGAGGCGAACGCTCAAGGATCCCTGTCCCACTCTTTCATGCACAGCACAAACATGCATTTTGACGCCGGGCGTCTTGGACATGCGGTCTCTAGAGCTGCAACCTCGTGCTCCTCTCCATCACAGACCTACAGCCCCCCAGTTCTGCCCTTCTCCACTGTGCCAGGTAGAGTTTGACAGAAATACCTGCTTTTGTGCAGTGCGGTTTTTGTACAGGATTAGGAATTGAAGCCAGGCAGTGCAGAAATCTTAAGAAAAAAATATCTTCAAAGTGAAGGATAGTGGAAAAATCATTAACAAATGTCATGTCAACAGATACATTTAACTGCAAACTTTGGTTGCATGGGATTCTTCTTGGGCCAGGAAGAGGACGGGAAGGAAGATTATTGCAAGATGTTCTAATAAATTAATGTTGTCTTGAAATTAAAAGATTACTGCTGTGGAATTTGATCCCATTGTCTTGGAATCCACGGGGGTCTTGTACATAAGGAAAAGCTACTGTACATTTTTCCATAATAAATCTGAATTTAGACTGGCATGTAAAGAATATTTCAACTCTGCTCAGTTAGAAATGTCTATAATTTTAGAAGAGAGGGACTAAGAATGATTATTGGTATCTACATTTTAGAGTATCTTCTTCGCACTGAACACATCGCTGTGCAGAAGCCTGCACAAAACCTGCGGGGCGCTTGTGGACAGCCTGAACGGCTTTATGACATGAGGTCCAGGCTTGGAAGAGGATCATTTTGCAAACATGAATTTACCTGCAGCGCTCCCTTCATCTTTTCCCTACCTGTCCCCTGAGGTCCTGTGTTACAGCCAAATGGTGTTTTCTAGTTTATTTGTCTGCTGTGGCTTCTCGCTTGTCAGATGGTTAGCCCTGACTTCTCGTACTATGCCTACTGCACTTTGTGGGATTCCCGGGTGGTCCCTCCTGCAAGTACTAGGCAAGATCCACACTGCTTACCTCTTATGGAGAAGCCTACAGAATAGAGCATCATCTGTGCTAGAAAGCACAGCATAATTTTAATTATGTTGTTTGGTTTGGACTTCCTTTGCAATAACAGCAGAGAAAGTAACTTTCATAGGGAGAAATTCTAGTTCCACTGAAGCCATTAAGCATTATTAGTACCAGCGAGTTTTGGGGAAATTCGGTGGCACAGGGTAGATCTTTTGTGTACTGCCAATTCAAGACCAGAGTTATTATCTGGGCTCTATGAGACTTCTAAATGCTTAACACTCATTATTCTTATATTTTCTCCTTTGCTTTTAATGCAACAGAACAGAGCTATGGTATTTTGCACACCGACGGAATTATATCTGGTATTTAATAAATCTCAGCACCACTTAGCTTTTTTAAATGGTAGAGGAGGTTTATTGATGCCTCATTTTGTGGTTCTGGTATTACAGTGCTTGTAGCCTCTCATTTCAAACAATTTTTCATAGTAATATGAAAACAGCTCGAGATGTGTTTTAGGCGTCCGCCAAGATGTACCCAAGGGGTGCAATTATCACTTACTATATTAAAGCAAAAAGAGGAGGTGTTGTGCTGAAAATATCCTGAGATAAACAAGGATCCTAGAAAAAGCATTGTTTTAAGTTTACTTTTATTTTTCCAGAGATACTCACTAAACAATGTGAGGTATTTTTCTGCACAAGTTTTATCCTTTTATTTTTGGAGGCATGACTAGCCTCCTAGATGTCTCAGGCCAAGAAGGATTTAAAACGTTGGATGATTCAACATATCTGCTTTAACGAATAACTTCCAATAGAACAAGATTGCACAGGGCTGAATGGCAGTCATTGCCATGAGGGTCTTGCAACCTGCAGCTGTAGCCCTCCATGAGCTCCAGGTATGTGGAGCCTTCAGCCTGCGTGGCACTTGACTAAACCATCAGGCTCTAAAAATAAATAGCACTGACAAGATGACGGAGGAAAACCAGCTGAGGCATTAGTGCTTGCTGACAGTACCCTTGTACATCAGAGACCACTGTAAATTTTCTGATCACTGTACTTCCATAGCTTCTTCAATTAAGTCATTCTGCAAATTATTACACAGTCCCTTGCTGAGAAGGATCCAGGACATGAGGGAGCCCTGCGGCACTTCTGGTTGTTATCTTCTCTAACTATCCTCACTGCAGCTAATCACAAGACTTTCCATCTACCTTACCTCTGCAAGAACAGATTTACGTATGAAAGACAAAGGCTTTAAATCAGTCAATGTAAGCCATGAATAACTTCATTAGAATTAACGTATTCAGCCACTGCAATTTAGATAAGGCTCAGCCAAAAGGACTCTTAACTGTGATCCAGTCTCAGTACTGCCTTGTATGGTGAATCATAGCCTTACGGTTTTAGACTGGGCACAGATTTTAAATCAACAAATTGTTGATAGGTTAATGGATATCCCTTTTCCTTAATACTTCCCTTCATGTTAAGAGTTGGAGAAAAAGTTCAGGAGGGATGAGTGATTGTACACTGCTATTTTGTAAAGGTAATACGTGCTACAGAGTGCTTTAAATGGGCAAGTGCACTGGGACCTCATTTTGGGTCCATTCTGCTCCCCACAGCTTGGAAGTGCTGTGAAACTACAGAAAACATGTACAGAGAAAACAACATTAAAAGGTATCTAGTGAGTTAGGTTAGACAGAAGAAACTCAATTTCTACAGTCTGCCAAAGAGAAGACTCAGGGGAGACAAGATCACAGAATATAAATACCTTCAAAGGAAGGGGATTATTCGCATTACCAGAATATGACAAAACAAAAAGTAGCGGTTTCAAACTAGGGAACACAAAGTGCACTGCAGTAATTAAGCCCTGAATGGAGCATGGTGCCAATGAAGAAGGGGCCAAGAGGGAGGAACGAGGTCAGAAGAGAAGACTTAAACTGATAGAGGAAGAGAGGATTACAAACATAATTCAGTGCTTGGGAAGCTGAGGGATTAGAAGCAGGCGAAAGCAATATCCTTCCTCTCTCCATAAAAGGGTTCTGGGGCCTGCTGCATACTGCCCACCAAGGCAAGATGTCCTTGTCTTCAGTGGTCTTCTCTGCGCAGGTAGTACTTGTTCAGGAAGAACCAACCTACCAAACCGTGGCCATCACAAACCCACGCACTGCATTCAACTTCCATGCAAGTCTGCACCCACTGAGCTGCCCCAAGGGTGGAGATTTCTTGATCTGATACAGCACCACAATCACCCTAGGCAGGCATCAGAGCAGGAATCCCTCATTCTTTAACTTTACGCCTCCACTGTGATTATTACCAAAAAAAAACCCAAACAAACCCCAAAAACCCGAAGAATCATCTGAAACATCACCATGTGGAAAATGTTATTCAAGTTCACTGTTGAGAGATGTACAGGAAATTGATACTGGAGCTGTTTTGAAACTTTGGCTGGTACACACAGAGTGGTGTGCCTAGAGTAATAGTGGGAGAAGGCTGGGATGGTGGCCTGCCGGGAGAGCTCCTCAAGAAAAGGAGGGGGTGACCTGGCTGGCCCAGCTGCCAGGGGCAGAAACCCAAGGGCAAAGCAGGGGTGCCCTCACAACACGGGATGAAGAACTTCCAGATCATTACAGCAGCAGGAGTTGGGAGGAAGCCCTGGACTGTGAAATCATGGTATGCTCATCCACTGCATGGACAACTTGCTCTCTTGCCAATTAATCTACAAATATACCTTGTTGCCCAAGGTCAGAAAAAAGGGAAGTAACAAAAAGCCACCTCCTGTCCCCAGGTCCTTCTGAGGTTGAGCAGGTGACACTGATAGCCAGCAGGACACTCAGGGTGCTTCAAATCCCAGGGTTCAGGTTTTGCAACACATTTCTCCTCCATCCAGTCACAACACGGGCTGCCTTTCCAGGAAGCTGTGATTGAGCTTTTTCCTTTAACTTGATGATCCTTTGTGAGAGCTAAAGGTTTTTTATTAAAATGTGCTACATAGTAGTATTTAATTAGCTAATGTTTTTAATGTCTTACAACATTTTAAGATTCATTCTATTTCTTTTCCCTTCCTGGAGAACTCCAGATATGCAAAAAAGAATCCACATTTTAAAGGAAGAAGGAGGCACATTTTGAAACAAATAATAAGTACAGATAAATCATTGCTTTCGAAAGACAAAGAATGTCTAATTTATTGACAATACAGGGTCAGAAATGGTTATATGCCCACAACTGCTGTATATCCTTTCCCCCACTGAAGCAATGTCAAAGGTGAAGATGAGTTCATTATCAAAATAATTTTCAACATAAAATCATTGCATATGCTTATTGGTAAATGGCTGTGGTCAAACAACAAAACACCTTGGAAATATCAGAAGTAGAACACGGGTTTACACAAGAGACTATATCTTTCAGTCTTCTAGTTTAGGAATTTTTTTAGTTAAGTCATTGGTTCTAAAACAGATGTAAGTTTAAAATAATGCCATGAATTAAAACATGCACTTGTGTTTTGGCTAAATAAAGAAAATTTCAGAAGATGGCAAATTACCATACTCAAGAACTATTCCTATTTCTAGAAAAGCAATGCCTGATTAGTCCGTATTTTAGTCAAGTAAACAGAGGACAACCAATTCTATAAATAATATTGGGGTTTATGTCAGTAAAAATTAGCAGGATGAGATCTTTACAGTCTCAGTTGTTTTCAGATTAATTGGAATACATAATGAAAGTAATTACACTCTGATATTTTGGTGCCTGTCTCAGTGTATCTTGGAAGGAGTCCAGTAAGTTGTCTGTCTATATCTGATTTATAGAACAGTGATTTGTCATTTTAAATTGCTCCTTATGAGCAATAAGCTTGGAGTATTTGTATAAATAGCAAATGTCTCTTGATTTTTACCTTTCTGTGCCTCCCCAAAAGATGTCACTACGAATTAAGTACTGAAAAAAAATCCCATGGGATTTACTGACAAGAAAGTCCTTTTTGAAGCTAAAAAGTGAAAATTGGCCTGATCTTCAACACGCTTGTGTATACTACAGCCTCTGTGTGTACAAATTGTGTTACATTAATAGAAACATTTTTGTGTTAAATGTTTTTGGGATAAACAGCCTCTGCTACATCAGGGAAGCAAGTAATCTTTTTTTCCAAAATGTAGTGGAGCTGATAGAGGAGAAGTGTGAGAAAGGTTGATCCTAAGACTGAGTGAAATCAGGGCATGACCCGGCGAAGAGAATAATTCTTTAATGCCCTTTGGGTTTTCATGCAGGATATAGGATCTCTTCCACCCCATCTCTTTAAAAAAAAAGATGCAGGATAATAGATGAAATCAGAGATTCAGAGGCTACAGCCCTTGGATACATACTTGGGGAAGGAAAAGATTCTTGAAGTTGACATTTCAGTTGACCACTTCCAGTGGTTTCAGCAAGTGTCAGGTGAGGACTTGGAGGAGGTACCGGGAACACGCTGGGTGGCCTCCCAGCATGTGAAGGGGGCCTACAAGAAAGCTGGAGAGGGACATTTTACAAGGGCATGTAGTGATAGGATGAGGCGGAATGGCTTCAAACTGGAAGAGGGGAGATTTAGATTAGATATCAGGAAGAAATTTTTCACTACGAGGGTGGTGAGACACTGGCACAGGTTGCCCAGAGAAGCTGTGGATGCCCCATCCCTGGAGGTGTTCAAGGCCATGTTGGATGGGGCTTTGAGCAACCTGGTCTAGTGGGAGGTGTCCCTGGCTATGGCAGGGGGGTTGGAACTCGATGATCTTCAAGGTCCCTTCCAACCTAAACCATTTTGTGATTCTATGATTCTATGGTGGCAGGAGGGAGGAGGCGACAAGAGACAGGGATTTGGTGGGAGACCTCCCTGTAGTATACAGGTAACTGGCCCGTCACAGTGACCCGTGCTGTGAAATGAACCCTCTCAGGTCTTACCATCATCCTGATGAGGATTTCCAAGGCCGCCGCTGTTGGCATCACTCCCTCCCCAAAGATCATGCCCTGGGCTGCCTGTGTGCCGCATACCGTGACATTCCCTGAAGAGCTGTCACCCCTCTCTAGGTGAGGGGACCATTTTTTCATGCTGTTTGCAGGTCAGATAAGCACCCAGCATCACCGCAAATGACCAGCAGGACTTTAACGGTATTTCCATTCCAAGCAGATCCCAGCTTTACCCTCCGTACCCCTTCCCTAACCTCACTAAATTGAACCTATGTGTGCGTTAACAGGTCTAGGCCTTCAATTCACCGAGTCAAGCCGTTCCCCTGACTCATTGCAAGCCTCATTTCACCCGTTTCATGAAGCCTGGCATTCACCAGCCGCCTCTGTGCTAACCTGGCAGTCGAGAAGAGGCGAGTGTCGCTGGCCAGGCAGAGAACGAACCACCCAGAGCCCTCCCCATGGCAGCCCGTGCCCCCCGCGCCGAGGGGCTGGCAGCTGGCTTGCTGCGGGCACAGCTGGGCTCCAACCCTGCTCCGTCATAGCACACCACTCAGTTATTCCCCGAGTAAAGCCTAATTTTCATTGACTGGCATGACCGTTTGCAACTTTCGCTATAGTTATGCTACACTTGGTATTTTTACACTTCTTTTCATCTGTCCCACGTACCTGTATTCAGATGATCTTACACCCGTGTCAGACAACAGTGATGGGTGCATTTTCTGGTGACAACTTCCATCTTGAATTTTTTACAAGCAGTATGCAGATGAAAGCTAGAGCAAAAATTTTAAGAATGCACAAAAAGAGCTTGTTAAAATCGTTTCTGCAGGTAAAATAAATGACCTTTTAACTGCCGTTTACACCAGGAAAAAAAGTAAGTTTTTTAATTATGCTTTACACTTAAAATTAATTTATTATACAAAAGAAATATTAATTTTAGCTAGTGAACTGACAGATTGCTTCTGGTCATCATGGGCCTGATTTCAAAGGTATTTGGTGCCTAATAAAGCAGTTCATTACCTTCTGGGATTTCAGAAATACTGCAGTAGGCCAGCTGCTTTGTCTCCATCGAAATCAGTGACAGTAAGATGCCAAGCACTTCTGAAAAGCAGCCATACGTGCAAGAATATCTCCATAAATATGTCCAGATATTCTTTAATTTTCAGAATCAGCTGATGTTTTTCTTGTCCATTTGGGGTTTAGTTTGCAAACTGGAAGACAGAAACTTTTTTCGGCTTTTTTAACTCCATCTCTCAGCTTTAGCTGAAGTAACACAAATGAAGAAAATATTATGTTGGCACCTCACAACTAAAAATTTCACTGGAAGTAATTCAGAAAAGCTTCTTCCATACCGCAGAAACTGAAAAAGCTCCAAAGTAAAAAAAATAAATAAAAAAATCAAAAAAACTCTTGATCCATTGTGGAGACTTATACAATGTGATACATAGTACCGGACAAAACAATTTAACTCAGGTTGGCCATAGTGATACAGAAGAGATTTTTCCCATTGGAAAAAAGCACTTTTGAACTCATTAACATCTGAGAATAATGAGAGTAAATTTAGGCCTTAGAAAAGGCTGTCATTGCCACAAATGTAAATAGCATTTTTAAAGACAAGTGTATTCACTTTAAATTGAGACTTCCAATTTAAAGAAAAAAGGATGGCTTTTTTATGTTGGTAAACATGAACATAAACTCTGATGTTTATGGGATGAACCTTGAGATTAAAAATCTTTTAATCTTATGTGATAGTATCTACAAATCTGAAATATACCCAATTCCACATTGTCTGAGTAGATGATGTTATGCGGTTACAGGTACATGTATAGTCACAAAAGCACTAGTCCAGCAGCAGTGGCAATTATTACCTTAAGCATCACAGGATATGACAACAGAAACAGCGGGGTAGATAGCTATAAAAAGGAGACCACCACTCAGGGACTAAAATGGGTGATTCTGAGGGAACATGAGTCTTCTGCTGAGCTCAGCCCAAGAAAAGCCACAGCCAGCCAGTGACTTGCTGGCACCTCAGGTAGTTAAACCATGGATGGTGGAGCTGGGTCTCCTCCAGTCCCTCAGGTTTTGGGAAGGCAGAGGGACGAGCAGAACGGGTGGGCACTCCACAACTCTCCAAAAGTTGAGGCAGATCTTCAGCCCCTTTGGTCTCCTCCTGCAGGCATAGACATGGTGTTAGTGAGGAAACTCACGTGCAGGCAGATCTCATTCAGTATGGTCATGGGTGTTCCAACACAAAGTGAAATATATTTGTTTCTCACAATCTTTCAGTGTGTGTTTCTATTGTCCCAATCTTGCTTTAATGCCTTGCCTAAGATTTTATCACTTTTAATAAACAAATACTCATTATAAAGACCATTTTGCCCATCCAAGTTCTAAATCAGAGTAGCAGCTACCATTTATAAGACTTCAATGTTCAGATACACAAGCTACCCAACATCATTTAGATAATGCGTTGGGGCTGAACGTAAGTGATAATAAACTAATGTGGATTCATTATGATGACTCAGAGAAACAATATTACATTATAAATTCCAGGTAATATGTTTCTCTTCCAAGTGGATGTGGTCTTGCTAAGAAAAATAGGTATCTTAAAAAGTTGTTCCTTTGGGCTAAAAAAGCTCCTTGAATTCTTGCAGATAAAGATTACTGAAATACAGTGCAAAGGCCTCTAAAAGGCTTAAAACTGCTGAGAAAAAGGGGGGGGGGAGCAGATTTTTCTTTTAATACGCAAGTGACTTTCTTGTTATCCTATCCTAAGAACCTTGTTACCATCTAATTTTGGGGTTGCAGGTTGGTGTCAGAGATCTGGGGAATCCGAGTGTGTGATAACACAAGTACCATTTAGGACAGGTCAGACTGGAGCTTTATTAACCACAATCACAGGGAGAGTACATTTGGGCAGCATCGCCCCCCCTTCTCCCCTGTGCTCTGCCAAGTGATTGCATACACTGTGTCAGAAATAAAAAAGAAAAAAAAAAAGAAAGAAAAAAAGAAAGAAGTGAGGAAAACCAATCATTTTGATGTTAGCAAAGCCAGGTATCCATCTCCGGCAGGGATGGACTCTTTCAGTAGCTTGCTAGCTGCCACAGCTCTAAGAAGGACTCACACGGTAAGTAAGGTGAGGACGTGGCGGGATGGCTGTTGGTGGAGACTGCATTATGAGGCATGCCCTGCATTGCCTTCGATCAGCAGTGGGGAGGGGGAAACAAACAAAAATCTTAAATATTAATAATTTTACCACCACAATGGTAAAACATGCCTCAGAGTGTTGACTCTTATAGTTTTGTCATGTCCAATCAATTCTGTATTATCAGTCATAACAATCTGGCTTTTTTATTTCCCCCTGACACATCCAGTCGGGGAATGAATGTGCTCATAGTGAAAACCTGTTTTCTGCAATGTGCTGGTGTAATCTTCCCAGTCACAAGAAGTTCACTGGGTCATGTCTAGCAAGTGAAACGAAAAAAGCCTCCGAGCTGCTGCTCTCCCTCAACCCCTCCCAAATACACACACCAACTATTTTGATGATACCTCAGTATGTAATAATGTCTTCCATGTTGTATTTTCCAACTTTTATGGCCAGGTTTCCAAGCAGTAGGTTGTAATTGGAATCTGACTGTGAAATAAACAAGTACAAAATGACTGACAATTCCCAAAGATGTGAAAATAAGCACATTTTAACCCCATGCTGTTAAAAGAGTTCCTGCACCGATCCTACAAAGTATTGTCTTTACCTGAAGAAGAAACACTTCAATGATGAGGCTCTTTGGCTTTCTTTTCAAGCACATGCTACCAGAATTATAAGCTTATAAAATCAGTTATGGCATTGTTGCACTTGGGATTTCTTTGAGCAAAGGCAAAGAAACATCATTTGTACCATAATCACACAATCCTCCTCCTGTACTCTCTCCATAACTTGTTTGCCCTAACAAGTACATACTGATTTTTTCATTTGGGGACAGGACTCAAGTTAATATGATATTAGAGTCTGCATCTTTCTCATATCAAATTCACATAACTAAAAACAAAACAAAACAAAACAAAACAAAACCGTTCCTGTAAATACTTTACACTGATTCTACAGCTGGAAGTTATCAGCTATGTAAATAACAGATAACACTATTCCTACTCTTTCCAGAGAGATGAATAAACCGAAAAATTTCATTACATGCATTGTGTACATCGTACATAAAACTCATGCCTACTTTTTATTTTATCTTCCTATACTTCCATATATGCTTTTAGCAGTGTGATCTTCATACAAATACTATAGACTAGAGTTACTCAACCTCTCTACTCCCATGTCCCACATCAAAAAATAAAAATTCCTGGGTGTCTTACCAGGGGACTGTGACTCTGTGGAGAATTATGGGTAGAGGTGATTTGCAACTCACAATTTGAGAAAAGCAACTGCAGACTGAATGGCTAAGGCTCTTTGTAGTTAATGCTGCCAAACTCTTCCCATTAGAAACCCTTCATTTCAGTCGTTCAAAACTCTTCCAGAATTTAACCGTTGGGGCTGAAATTTTCCATGTCTGTTTTCCAAAAGAGTGTCAGCATAAATTGTCCAGTTGTTTTCAATAATAAAGTCAGCAGAAAATATATTATTTGCCAATCATACTATTTACCAGTGATTACTGCAACAGTTTTGTCAATAATTTCTGGCAGTATGATGACTTGAGGCAAGGAAGTGAAATTTGGCATTGAATAGTCTTTGTGTGATGGATAAGCCTTTTGTTGTGCATTTATGTGTGTGGAGGGGTATAACACTCAAACATAGCCAAGTTATAAATAATTGAGAAAATATCTGATTGCATATGCTTAGTAGCAGCTGATAAATAGCCTTTCCAAGGATTCTGTCCATGCTTAGCCTATTTTCTTTCTGACCCCAGGATAAAGGAGGCTAAGACAAGACCTTCCCTGCAATTGCTCTTCCCAGATGCACTGGCCCAGGAGCCAGACACGAAACCAAGGTGGAGGTTACACAAGGTGGCTGTGTTGATCAGACCGCTCCCTGCGGAGGGAAAGGGCAAGGCATCGGTCTCCTTTCAAGCCCATTTACCTGGCTAACCTCACAAACCATTCGCCCAAAGCCACCCCTCCGCAGCCACTGATGGCCCCTTAGCTGGCCACCCAGCTCGAGCAGGTGGCTGTGATTTGTCCGGCAGGAGCACGGGGCTCTCACACCCACATCCGACGTCGGGGAGGGCTGTACTCTGAACAAATAAAGTCTGAGGAATAGTTGTCTACTGTTGTCTTACTCAATGTACAAAGTTTGTAGTTAAAGTTATTATTTATATTCCTCCACTTCAGCTAATTATCTGAAAAATGGGACTAATAATACTCTTCATTGCAGCACAGGAGTATGGCAGTAAATTCATTACTGCTTGAGAAACAGCTGGGTACACTAATGATGAACATGAAAGAAATGGTCATAAGGAAACAAATAATTCTGCATTACAGCAGGTTTGCACAATGTGAAATGAATAAGGCATTGGATGCTCAGTGAACACATAAGGATAAAATCAAATACTTCATTCATTAATAGGCCATCTACATGAAGCATGTTTCCATGCCAGGAGTTTCAGCAGAAGAGGTCCATCAGTGAGGACAAAAATTAGTATGTGTTCTCTTAATTAAATACTGATCACAATGCACAAACCCAAGGGAAGTTAGTTAAAATTGCACAGATTAAAGGCAGAAAAAAACCCCACAATTATGTTTTACTGCTTAACTTTCAAAGCTTTGTGTCCTTTTAATATTTCTTTTAATACATAATGTTAATACATGCAAATAATGACAAAATGCAGGATGGCTAAACTGAACATTACAAGCTTATGGCTTTAAAGCGCTGATATGTTTTCCTAGGAGCATCATTTAGACCGTATGATTTTACAATATGTAAACATACTACAAGCAACACCAAGACCTGATTTAGTACTTAACAATATATTCCTGAAACCTAGAAGAGACAAGGACAAGATCAACCTCAAAACTCCTACACAAATCAGGGCTTTAATGTAGGGAAAGGTAAACAAAAGTTGGGATGACAGC
Source organism: Pluvialis apricaria (assembly GCA_017639485.1). Classification (NCBI taxonomy): domain Eukaryota; kingdom Metazoa; phylum Chordata; class Aves; order Charadriiformes; family Charadriidae; genus Pluvialis; species Pluvialis apricaria. Next base: position 188,019,003 of record CM030007.1, on the reverse strand, counting down.
AGCGACACATTTTCCATTTTTTCCTGACATCTTTCTGGGGTTGATGTGATTTAGCACCAGAATACAATCCAATGAAAAACAGTAAAAATCCTTCTTTGATGCAATTTCACAAAGCAGTCCTCTTTAACAGCGAGTTTTCCATGAACACAGGGTGGCAGTTGAAAAAAGGTCAGACTAAACCTTTACCCAAGGCACTCAGTTTGGTTTAGAGCCTCTTGCCTGGTAAATAAAAGGGTCAAAGTACAAGGCTGGAGGTCATCCATACTATTTCATTTTTCCAGTGTTCCCCCATCCCTACCTCCATCTGACACCACCCCACCGCTGTCCCAGCAGACTCTGCACCCCCAGCCATCCCTGCCTGCCCCACGCCGCAGCCCGGGGATCCTGAGGTGTACCTTTAGCTTCACACTGCTGTAACAGCATCGCTTCAGACACTTCCACCTCACAAAAGCTAATGGAAACCAGCTCTGAGCTGGGGTCATGGGGATGCCACAGGGCATCTGGAAGAGACGCAGAGCCAAGGGCTGTGTAGGGTGGACATGGGCAGCCTGTGTCTGGTGGTCAAAGGGCCAAGAAGCTTCTCTGGGCTCACTTCGTTTAGCTGTGCAGGGGTAGGCTGAGGGACCTGTCCCATCTGAGGGACCAGACTGCTCCACTGAGAGCTTCCAGTTCCTCTCCTCCAGTTCATGCCTCTCACCGGGCAAGCTGGCACCCTTGGAGCACCCGTTCGTCAGCTCAAACCATCAGCAATTAATTACGGGTACAAGCCCCACAGGTTTTCATCCTTCTTACTACCACAGACTTCAACAAAAAGGAAGTTTCTGGCAGCTTCCCCTCTGTCATGCGTCCTTTGTGGTCAGGAGATTCCCAGGCACTAGGCATCCTTGCGTGTCTAGCCTTGAAGGGCCTGAACTTGGAACAGGGATTTGGAACCCAGGCTTAACAAATTAATCCTGTGACTTACAATAAGAAGATTTCAAACACTCCTGCTAGACTGTTTTGAAAAATTTCCTTACCATACATTAGCACAAAATTATAAATATGTTCTGTGCTACGCGAACAATATTTATGCACCACACTGGGCCCTGGACAGTGACTTATGCATGTCATATGCCCTTCTGCCATGTGCGTTTTAAGCTGCATGTGCAAGATAACCTGGTTATCTCAAAAGCTGTGGTGTAGTTTGGACTTGCCTGTAAAGTTAACAGCCATTTGTAATCATGAGGAAAATTAAGCTACAGTGCATTTTTTACTTTAATATAGCAAATGAGTACTAACCATCACACTACATTTTGTCATCACTTATATTTTTTCCAGAATATTTGAAGAACTTTTTGGATATTAAACTTGCTATCATGATTGATTTTACTGCATCAGTCATATATTTCTCTTCTTCTTCCAAATTACACTTGCTGAAGAAACAGAAAAGTACCAAACAAGGAAAAAAACTATGTACTCAAAGTGAAAAGAAAGGTACTTTCGATTTCAAAGGTGCAATGAATTAATATTTTTAATTTACTAGTACAATAAAATATTTCTGATTATTTCCAGGTTAAACACATGCAATGAGTTTCCAGTGAGATGGCTATATTTCTTAAGTATAGCAGGTCACTGAGTAGATGGCATTACTGCCTTGCCTGAGGTCCCAAGAATGTGCAATCAGCCTTGATTACTGGTGGCCCAGCCCTGCAAGGTACTAAAAAAATTCATCTTTCATTTCGGTAGTAGCCAAGAACGTTTTGCATCCCTTAGGAATAAGCACATGAAAGACCCTGCTCTAAATTAGCTGAGAAAGAGCTTCATGCAAAATTTTGCATTTGTTTTTAATGAGAAAAGTTCTTTCCAACAGAATAGGACAGCTACGCCAACAGAACATTTGACCCCCTGATTTCAGAATTTCCTTCAGTTTCTGAGAGATGTCCCATACGGAGATAGACTGACTTGTTATATGTACACTGTCCAATTTTACTTTGTTTCTGAAGTTCTTGTTCTGAGTGCTTACAAAGTCACTGTGAAGTGTTTTATTCCAAGTATACTATCCACAAACATCCAATATAACTTTATTATATACACATTCCTTGAGATATTGATCAGTGAAGCAAAGAGAATTGTCGATCACAATCTGCAAGTGATCCACTAAACAAGAGATCTGTTACCATAAAATTCTTCATAGAAGATAGTCACTCTATAAAGGAAAAATTAATTACACTGAACATCAATATTGCAAAGGCATTCACATTTTCTCTTTCTTTTTCCCATTTTCACTCCTTCACTCCAGCTGAAAAGTGTCTTTCTTTTAGGAGTTTGTTCACATAGTTGATCAACAGGAGCTACCTGAGCTGCAGACCCTGTGTGAGCACCTCTGGCTCCTCTCTCCTACACCAAACATATAGTTTCAACAGCTGACTTCACTGAAATAGTGACGATCAACACAGGCTCCCTCTCATCTTCTGGGTCTACTCAGCAGCCAACGCTGGGTCAAATAATCCAAGTCGCACTTGCTGAAAAAGTTGTCACTGTTGCTAGAGGAGAAATTTTTGCATCAGAATAGGTAAGCCAAATACTTTTGTCAAAAAGTTCACCAAGTTCAACAGAGCTGGACTGTATTAGAGCAAAAGATGACAAATGTCACAGGAGAGAAGAATGCCCTTTCATTTATCCCTTCCACAAACAAGCCTTCTGAAACTCTTTGAGCATTTGCATTGTTTGAAGCACATTTTTCAAATGAAAACTCATTTTTGTGCTTTGCAGATATTTTTAAAATCTAAACCTCCATAAATTTTGGCATTTTGAGCATTCAGCATTTCAGCAGTCATGTTCTGAGCCACTAAAAGCAGGCTTTAGTACAGGTCTTACAGGCGTTAGGTATAATGCCTTAGTTCATACTATGTTACAACTAAATTCATTTTTTTTAAGAGATACATTGACATTTTCTATTTTAAAAAATGTATTTAAAAAAACCCCAACAAACCACAGCCTAAACTTTGCAATCCCAATGTCTTCTTTAGAGCTTGTTTAGTACCTTCAAACCATATATTTACTTCCTTCTATTTCTTTCTTAATACTTAAGATTCTTCAACAAATCAAGAATATCTGCTCACCCAAGAAACAAAAATTATGAGGTCACTGATGCTGTTTGCTTGTTGTTGGTTGTTGTTTTTTTCAACTCAGTTATCAGAGAGAGTTATTGAATACGAGAAGGTAAATTAAATGTTAAGTCTGACTTGAACAAAGCAGACGTGCTGTCTATTTTACTGCCCTGCTAGTTCACACAAGGTGAAGAATATATCCTAGCCGTGCGGGGAAAAAAAACAGAGGATTACTCCTGCAGTACCCGTTCATACAGTCTGCAAATCTACTGTCTGCCGTGAATAAAAGGTGGGATGAGCTGCAGCATTTCACTGACAGAGTAGGAAAAACTTCATTGCAATCTAATCATTGTAATCACTGTAATTACCCAGCTCTGTTGCAGCACTGGGGAAGTGGTCAATAAGTTCCTCTAGCAGTTGAAGAGCACAGGGTGCTCATGGAGAGAGGGAAGGACAGAACAAGCTGTGCTACCCGCCTTGCCTCCTGCTCCGGGCTGTACCTGCCCGACACCGCTATGGGAACTGGTGGCTCCGAGACCAAATGTTCCCTAACGCAAGACCCGCAAGCTCCCACGGATGCAGGCTGCTCTGCTCTGCTCTGCTCTGCTCCGCTCCGGTAGCCAAGACACGAATGAGAATGAGTTTGTTACGGATACAGAGGTAATTGCCAATACTCAGCTGCCACCCCCTGAATTTCTGTTACAATATAATGTGCAATTTCCCTTCACAGCGACATCCTGGTTCAGATAATTTCAGCAGCACTTTGTTTGCTGGAGTACTTCTGTGTGGTATACACCTTTACTCAATCAGAAGACAGCTAATTTCTTTGCTGTGCTAATTATGTCAGAGCAAAACAAAACATGTTTACGCTTGTTCTTGTCAGCCAGTTTGAGAAAGTGGTTCTCTTCGTGTGACTCTATCACCTGCTTTCTGATGTTTTGCTTTGGACTCCCTAATGATCAGTTCCCGAATTTCTCTGGAGTTGTGCATGTGGTTACTTGCAGGCAGTGCAAGTATAGTCCACACAGGGCCAAGGTATTGTTCACAACAGCCTGTACATACCCAAACTGCAGAGTAAGCTATAATACTATCAGTAGCTGATATCTGTTCATACTCCCCATGCCTGTGGTTACATGTGTTAACTTGCAGCCTGAGTCACATAATGATGGGTTACATCTGCGATAGATTATCATACAAGCATGGCACAACAGGAGTGAGAAGGATATATAAATATATATATATATATATATATATATGAACACATCCAAATTAATTTTATGGAAGCAACTATATGACATAGTTGCCCACCATAGCTAAGGAGTGGGCTTCTTGCCCCAGGAGGTCCTCTCAGTTGTGTAGTATTAAGACTGAAAATGAAGTTGTCCTTGGAACAATGGAGTTGCCTTGTACAGTTGGAGAGGTGAGTTCAAAATTTGGGTCAGCAATCAGCACAGACATAAAAAATCAGAAATTACAAAAGTCCTGAGTAAAGATGAGAGCCTCTACTGGCATCAGGGCAGTCCAACCACACTTATCCAAGCCCTTGCTTTTGGTCCTGCTTTGGCATTCTCCCACGCCACCTCATAATGTCACAGCTGACATAACTAACAAACTCATTTTTATCACTTAACAGGATAGAATTAACCAGGGAGAAATACAATCCCATTGCTATCTGCAGGCCTGAATGTTCTCCCGCTCAGAAACCAAGTTTCCTGAGCTGGCCAAGACACTGACAGCAGGTTTGTCTCCCCACCGAGCCCTGGCGAGCAGAGCCACTCTGGCCCAGTCCTGCGTGCAGCTGCAGCATTGCTCAGCAGAAGGGTTTTACGAAGAAAACAGCAACATCTACGTATGAGAAGGGGGAGCCTGGATGGGTCTGCGGGGGCAACAACAACTTCAGAGCATGGAGAGCGAAGGGGAAACGGCGCAGCGCTCTCTGCCCTGCACAGGTCTGGTGGGGGAGGGAGGGCAGTCAGTTTTGCTTTTTATGAGAGAGGTGAAGGTTGGAAGATCAGATAGGTAGGAAAAGCAGATAACCCAGGAATTTCAAGAGTTAAATTGTCATCAAAACTAGTTCTCCCACTGAGATGAAAGGAGCAGCTCGCACATGGCTCAGCTGTAGCCTCAGTGGTGCAGCTGCACACTCAGGTTTCCCCGCCACCAGGGATTTTATCATCTACACCTTCTCAAGCTCAGTATAACTTTAAATGAACACAGTTGCATGTGTAAGTAGTGTGTACACGATGTGTACAGCCCTATTTCTTCCACAAGTCACATTTCTACCAGCCATTTTGCACTTCTGCTTCTATCAAAAACTTTTCTCAAACATTTTGTATGTGGGGACCAAAGAATAACCTTGAGAGAAAGCAGCAGACAAGCACGAGATTTGAAGCACTCAAAGGCTTTCTAAACAGTGTACAAATCCAAGGAGATACATCTCCTCTCCTGAATATGCGGGGCTCTGTCCCTGTGTTTCACAGGCCATAAACCAGGAGCCTATCGCAGCAAAACAGTTTGAGATATCAGTAAGTAGATTCTGTAACCAAGGTATCACGTTCCTGTTTCGGGGAAAAAAAAAAACAATAAAAAAACTACCAGTAAAAACTATCAAAACGCGTATGTTTACAAGTAGGATTTCTGTGTGTGCTCGTGTTCTATTATCTACATACAGCCGCCTTTTATGCTGTCTGCTGACAGCATTTGATGCGTTTTTCCTCCTGTGCTTATTTTTAGTTGCCATAGGAACTTTCTTATTTCCTGTCAGCTGATGTTGTTATTTAATACTATTAATTGTATAAAATGGTGTTGATTCTGGTACTCCAGATGCTGAAAAAAAAGCTTTAGGAAGGCAGAGCACACATTTCAGTTTACTCAGCCTTTTATTCATTTATTTCTATCAATATTTAATTCAAAAAGCCGGATACTGTAATAACAGCTGTTACCACATCAGTGGAATCCAGAGTAGATCCTCTTCATTCTTTTCCTCTTGTTTGGTCTAAGTTTCCCTCCCACTACCATAAATATACTTATTTGAAACAGTATCTTTTGTCTGTTTAGTTTGTAGCTTCATTCTTCCTCACTCCCCACACATCCTATTCTTTTTCTTTTTTTTTCAAAAAGAAAAATTAAAATCTGCTGTTAAAATGAATGGGAGTGAAAAGAAAATTTTCCAGCATATAAAGAAATACAGCCTGGAAAAATATTGGGATCTGAGGGGGGTTTCTTTTTGGCAAAGCCCAATTCTTCTTCTCTTACATATAATAAGTTATTTTGCAAAAGATTATTTTTCTATTAAATTTCTTTTGTGACCAGAAAGTAATAAAGAATGACCGGAATTGACTGAGAACTACAATAGTTTAATCTAGTGCTTTCTTTAGCCACATCAACTACAAAGTTTCCACAGTTCTTCCCATGCTCTGATCACATATTTGGAGAAAATGCCTGATCAACATATAAATTTGCATTTGAATTAGTATTATATGGAATGCCAATGGAAGTTCATCCCAGTCCTTCTCTGGAAAAACTGAGAAAAATAGCAGTAATGTACACAAATTCAAATCCTGCTATAAGAATGTATTCCTTTTTCCATTTCACATCACTGCTTTTCATAAGATGGAGAAAACCAGGTAACTTGAAATAAAGAAACTGGCAAATAAACCAACATTTATAACTTTAGAAAATTAATTCCACCAGTGTGACTTAAATTATGCAAACTTCACCTAAGGTTTTATTCAAAGCATTCTAAAGACAACTTGAACCTCCTCACCGACTTCAGGAGCTGCTGGATTAGTCCCAGTGAACGGGATAACGGGAGTATTAATGAGCTCGCCGGGGCGCTAGGAGGATAATATTCTGCTTGGGAATGTTCCCAAAGCATATGGTGTGTGCTCTTGCTGAGACAAGCCCTGTCAAGTGTTTTAGTTGCTATAACTCAATAGGCATCTGAGGCAAATGATTTTCAACCTGATCCTGGAAGCTCCTCCACAGAGGGGCTCCTCCGCAGAAGCCCTTCCCAGCCACCCCAGCCCAGCCCCACCACCAGGAGAACCCTCATCTCCCCAGTTTGGTTGGACGGAGAGGATTCACCCCATGACAAGCTGTCCTGCCAATGGCAACGCTGATTTTGTCTAGGCCCCACTAAATTAAGGTAGAATATTTGTTCAACAGCACATGCTTTTATTATTTTAGCAAAAGCAAAATGTATTAAACGTCTGTCTTTTTGTCTGAACAGGAAGAACTGAAGGTTTTAGGAAGTGGATACTTGTTCTTTTAACCAGTTTGTTCTTTTGGAAATGGTTTAAAAAAGCTACTTCTTTGGAAAAGAAAGTGTACACGCACATGAAAGTAGTTTTTATTTATTAGCGAGAGTCATAGGGAAGATAATTATGCTGATTACTTCACTGTAGGACTGTTTGGGAGAATCAAAGACTTTGAATATTATTTTATATATCTAGAAATTGAAATTTAAAATGAACTGCAGAAAAACATTCTTAACTGGAATAAAGCCTTTTCCCAAAATGAGTCTCTTAGTTAAACAAGAAGTCAAATAGTTACCATTTTTATAAAATAAGTTATTGCCCCCAACAATTGGTAATTTTTCATTTCATTGCAGGAATACGCTACTAGTCTGATCTAAATTGAAATATGGGAGCGCTAATCCGTAAGCGTAGCCAAGCCAAGTTGAAAAATAACTCCCAATTCAATGTCAATAATGTGCAGCAGCTTTTATGACATCACATTAAAGTTGAAGGGAAGTGCAAAGGTATCCGGCTCCCCTGGCAAAACCATGGCACAATATCACAATATCCAGAAAAAAAGCAGCTCAGATGGGCAAATCACCAACAACAGAAATGGATGTTGAGTTTCCATCCCCTTTCCATAGGACTGACTGGGTCAGCCAGCACAGAGAGAAGTACTGGGAGGTTGTGGCACACAGGGGCTGGCTGGTCTCGGCAGTGGCCCATCGGGGGGGGCTGGGTGGCCCCACTGGGTCAGGAAGCTCCAGGGCCACCCAAAAGAGAGCTGTGGGATGGGATCAGCTATGCTGGGGGAGCCCAGATCAGCCACATCCCCCTGGGAAGGAAGGAAAGACAGCAGGACAAAGCCACGTTCACTGTGTGACAGCAGTGGGAGAAAGGTGAGCAGGAGAGCAAGTCCCAAAACACCCCATGAAGCCAAAAGCCATGAAGACCAAAATAACTGCTAGAAACAAAACTGGAGCATTGCTCTTCCTCCTTTTCACCTCGCTGCAGTGGAGAGGGGAAAGGACTGAGCTGTCGCCTGCCTCGCCGTGGGGCTGGCACCGAGCGTGAGCGCGTGTTTGCTCTCTCCACTGAGCAAACGCTGGCCCAGCAGCTGCTCTGTAAGATTCAACAAAGGATGAAGTGAGTTATGAGAACCATGCCACTAAGACTGAGATGCTAACAACGTTACGGGGACATCTGAGGATACTGTTGTGCTTACCAGAGTACGAGAATCAACATCATCCTCTCTAAGTTATACAAAAGAGAGAAGGTTATTTAGTGTCCATCTGTTTTTGTTCAAGAGATAGTAAATAACTGTTCCTCAAATGTCCACCAAAGGCTTTCGATTGCTCTGAGCTGCCAGACAACAGGATTCTTCCTAGCCTACAACTGTCACCTTCCATGTCATCTGAGACCCAAATGAGGCATTCCCACTTTTTATACCTCTTTCATTAAGGCAGTGTGATTGCTTGTTTATAAAACACAGATACTAGTACAGCTCAGGGAATAAAAAATTAATAGGCACTATCCAGCAGAGGGAGCACAATAACGTAAAAACCCTTCAGCTGTGAGGTGAAGAACTTTCTCTATTAAAATCCACACTATTTGGCAATCTGAGTTTACTGTTTTAGCATATGGGGTGGAAAAGACAGAATTTAAAGAAAAATAGAGAGATAGGAGAGAGGGATATCAAACAAACACAAGTAAGAAAATAATTGATTTCCTGTTATTTTCATCCATAATAAGGCAGAGGTAACGTAACTGCTGGAAAAATTAAGGTTTAATAAGAAGAGATCAAGGATGATCTTAGGAAGAGTAATAACATTTACTTTACAATGCTGATTTTAATTTAAATAGAACTGGCTGCTCTGGCTGAAAAACTCAAGTGCTGCTTTCAGTTTGACTGTGCACTTCCTCTTGTTGTTAATGAAGTCATACATCACAGAAATAACTGATGCACCCATTCATTCGGTTTATGTGTAATTTTTAGAGTCCAATATGACAGAAATCTTACTAGATATGTTCTCTCTTCTGTGACTGTTACACTTTCTAATCTAATCATGCTCAAATAATTGTGAATTAAAAAAAGAAAGAAGAGCTAATACCTATATTATAAGAAACGGTCATAAACCAGAGAAAGAATCCGTCACATTTTGATGTGACTTACATGAACTACAGTAATTAAAGAAACAATGTAATAGTTTAAAATTGTTGCCATCTTAAATGCAAACATTTCTCAGGGTGCCTTTCATTAATATATTTATACCATGAGATTTTTTAATTAGGACATCTAAATTCTAAGCTCTGCCACTGACTGTTATTTGACCTTTGGCAATTCACGGTCTTTCTAAGAGAGTTTCTGTTATCTTTGTAATGAAAATCATATTGATTTCACAGCTGGGTAGAGTGTAACAGCAGCTTTGCCTGCTGGTAGAAAGTACCGTTGAAATAAAAACATAATTTTAAAAGGAAAGAGAGAAGAAAGAACTGGATGTTCTGATCAGAAATGCTAACTACAGCTAACTTGAGGTGGAATATATTTGAGTTAACTCTTACATGTTTTCCAAAGAAAAAGCCAACCGTGATGAAAACTGATTAGTAGTTTTGCTGTTAAGCAAACTGAACTTTTTCTCCACAAACTGGCAGTAAGATTAACAACTGAAATAAAACATCTATGCTGCTAAATATTGACGATGCCCCCATCCAGCAGACTGTTCACTTTGTTGGATAATGTCCTAAGGAAATGAGGTTTATGCAGGCTCGTTATCCATTCACTCAACTATTACCCCGCTTTCCCTAGTAATTTTTCAACCTCTTGGACAATTTCAACCAAATCTAGTAGAACAGTGGAATTCTTGGAGATAGAAAAGACTTTTGACTGCCAGACTCAACTGCGACTGGATGAAGTTTAGTGGGCACTTACTACCTTTCCTAGTCTCACACATAACTAGCAATACTAAAAATAACTCCAAAAGTAGACTGAAAGCAAGACGTTGCTAGAGGTTTCTTATCCCCATTATAGACACAGCATCTTTACCCTGACAGGACATGTTGATCCACAGAAAGTAAAGGCGTCATCTTGGGAAAAGGTCTGAAGACTTATTTCTTAACCATACCAAAACTCAAACTGTTTAGCTTATATACTTGTGTATTCCACAGAACTTCCAGAATATCTTGTTTCATTAGTCAAACATAAATTCATTTATTTTTACATAATTCTATATTAGTAGTATCTTAAGGTCACAACAAACTTATTAAATTATTTTAGGATTATGATGACTTCACTGAGGTTATTAAAATTGCAATCAAAACTGCATAACTTCAAAAACGTCTTATTAAAAGTTTCTTACTGTTTATCACCAAAGCATTCTCATGATCTTCTATAGATAGAAATCCAACAAATTGACTTTTAGAAGGTTTTACTGTCTTCTTTCCAATTAACAAATACAAATAGCTTTCACTAGGCCAAGGCAATCCCTCATTACCTCACGACAACCAACAAAATGTCTAGCACAGGCAGGCTGCTTAAAAGCCCAGCTCATTTTCATGGACATGATGGCCACTATCAAAATGTGCTGTGTGGTATGAACAGGTATGGATGGTGACCAGTAAGTAGAAGCGAGAAAAAATGAATTAAGGCTGCTCACACATGGCTGCACACACACATGCACTCCCAGACAAGCAGGTAAATCTACATGTGAGAAGATACCTAATATGAAATATCCATGAGGTGAACCTTGTGTGAGGAGGAGCTTAAAAGGACGGTGGGACCTACTTGAAAGGGTCTGGGACTCACCAGTTCCACAGCCCATAAATGATCCATTCAGTCTAACACAAAGTCTCTCAGAACTGTGGGACCCAGGTGGAACAGAAACCCAAAACATAAGGAAACGTTTAAATCCACGAACTTCATAATATTTACGAAGTCCTGAATATTCCTGAGGTGAGGAGGCATTGTGACAACAGGCATGGAGAATAACAGACGGGAATCCAAACCACCTTTCATGTTTTTTTTGTGTAAAGATTGCATTTCAGACAGATAACAGAGAATCAAACATCCTTCTGCCTGTCCTACGCAGTCAGCAAGACCAGGATTGGTATTGCATTGTCCCATCATTGGGAACAAGAATGGCACCAACACAGTTCAGGACAGGCGTCTTACAGAAGTTTGCGCAGGGGCAACGGGGGCTGCAGCGGTGCAGGATACCACCCGAAGTACAGCTGGGCAAAGCCAGGCAACAAAATCCAACCTGGAGTTTTGGGAAAGGCCTATGCTGGCTTTTGAAATTTGTCATTTTACTGTTCGTACTTCTAGGAATTGCTGCAACACAAATACACTGGTGATAATGCACATTAGATTATACGTATTTGGTTTTAAATTTTAGTCATTTTAAACATCCAGTCTAAGAGTTATGAGTCTCAGACTCAAGCCTTGATTAATATTTAAAGTCTTTAACTATGGAGAATTAAGCCATTTAATCCAATTTTCTCTAAAATTTGCCTCTTACTTTTGTAAGTCTCATTAAGGTTCATGCAAATATGCATCACATATAATCAGAGATATCATGTAGCACACCACAGTATATTAAAGCGGTATTTTTAAAACATGGTTTTATGTTACTACATAGTGAACCCTAGTAGAGTCTCAGGGATGGAATTAAGCCCACATACCTGCTGCAAAAGCATTCCTACGCCACTGAAGGCACACGTGTAGGGTAGGTAAATCACGAGCCCCAGCTTATATACCACGCTGACACAACCGTCTATGCGAGCGGGGGGTGTGAGGCACTTATGCCAAATTTATGCCATTCTGAGAGGTGGTGTAATTTCCTCTGAGATGTACTGTTTTCCTCCCACAGCGAGCGCCACGCCTCCACCAGAAGTCTCTGCCGACGCAGCCACTCCAGCGCCGCAACACCTGCGGCTCTGGGGGACACACAGCACTCCAGCACTAATCCTTACATCCCAGCCCTGTACTTCCTGCAGCACTTGGGTTCTGCTCTTCCCAGGGCTTTGTGCCAGCTCCATCCATCAGATATCGCAGCGATTTCCTCCTCTACTATGGCATTAGCAGTATTTTGTCTCGCAGAAGAGATATGACGTGCCCCAGCAGCACAGAGGAATTTAATATCAAAAACAGAATGTGAAACTACCTTTCTGAATTCCAACAGGTACAGCAACAGTCATTTAAAGATTTCTGCTATTTAGAAATGTCTGTTTAGCTACTGTCAAGGTATATATTCAACTTTAAAAAGTTTTTATTACCTGCTAGGATATACTATGGCTACTACACTCCAGAGAAACATAAATCTTTTTTGTAGTAAACACTCTTACCATAAAGCTCTTGGGTATGAATTTTTTTTTTCCTGAATGCAAAAATTCGTATGAACCTGCCCTGTAAAACAAAGTCTAGGAAAAAACCCCACACAAACAACAACCAAACAGAAACCATCTCTTAGGAACAGATGAAGAGAAAGAATTTTTTACCCACAGACCATTATGGACCATTAAGGATGCGCCAAACTGATACTCACTTATCTAGGTTAATGGCCATCACGAACCATCCGTTGCTATGAAACTGTTTAAAATCCATTGTGTCTATTGAATGTAAGGAAATGTACCTGTAAAACCACTTTGAACATGTGCCTGATCTCCATTAAAGAACATGAATGCCCAGAATAGAGGTGCTGGTTTTAAAAATATAACAAAAACCTGCGAAGATTCTTGATTCTTGCAACTATCTATTTCCTTTTGAGCTTCTCAACTAAAAATGTTACTGTTTATTAAACTTGTTTTCATTTTAATGTGTTTTTCATATGAACACATGTTCTTAAGAGTTAGAGCTGTGAGGAATTTAAGCATGTCAACAAGTTGCTGAATGGTGTAGAGATTCCCAGTGGGCTGGGCCACTGTTTATCCTTTTTTTATGGACAACCGTGAACTTTTGTTTTGTTAACACTCAGTGTTTTAACATGTTCCAAGAATTTGCTGTGGGTCACAGTTTGAAAAATACCAATGGCAAGATCCTATTGAGCTTGCTTTAAGGAATCGACTTCAAACAGTAGAAGCTACATGGTTTTAAGAAGGCAGAACATCTTGCCAATAACTTTTATGGACAGAGCTGCCTATTACTGAGGCCAGATTCCATCCAATAGCTGACCAATTTTATTTAAAATTAACTTCAGATAACTCTACCCTGTGATGAAATCTATAGGGCAGCTATGTCTGCAGGAGCATAGGTATTCAAGTCCAACACTTACATGCCCATGAAGCCTCTGAAATTTTGGTTCATTTTCCTGTTCATTGAATTAGTGGGTACATCCTTTCAGTGCATAAATTACTACTGTTGCAGCCTTGCAAAGTCACCTAAGCTCTGATATCACTGTGCCAAACTCATGGTAAACCTCGGTGGTGTTTTTAAACTGCGTGTTCCTGATTTACTTTGCCTTCAGCCCCAGCTGAACCCTTTTTCCCAACAAGCAGGACATATAGAGTAGTACACCTGTTTTCTAATTGCATCTTCATCTGGAGCAGTGTTTGAACCAAAGTCTCCCACCCATCCTACATATGCTTCAGGCAGCGTTGCTAAGCCTTACCCACCGAGTAGTCCCACAGCTAATTCAATGGCAAAAGAGGATTACACATCATATACATATATCCGTGGTCCATATCTGGTCCCACTGCATGTATATATACCCCTGTCTCTGAGGGGAAAGCGAAAGGGAGGAAGGAGGTTTGAAGCAAGCCTGGGGCAAGGTGAAGTGTCCTGGCAGCCACATTCAGTCCATGTGCCATAAATCTGGAACCTGTAGGTACAACCGTCTCCCAGGGACTACATCTGAGAAACCTGAGGAAGGACAGTGTTTCCCGTGAGCCAGGACCCAAGGCCCAGCTCAGCACAGCTCAGCAGCACCAGAGGCAGCTCGCTCCTCAGCTCCAATGGCTGACAGTGCCCTTCTTCAGGACCAACCTCTCCTGAGGTCTACGCAGACAAAGGGGAAAGAGGATCCAGGTAGCTGGCAAGGTGCCTTGAGTTGGGCACTGCTGCCCTGAATTTAAACCAATTCCTCTGCTCCTGGTTTTGTCCAAAGAAGGCATTCCACAATTGAACAGACTGAACTATTTAAAAATCAAATATTCAAGAAACAGAACAGCCGAGTCAAATTTCTGTGACATTCTGCAGTAGAAGTCCTACGCCCCGGTCATATTACAGGCAATGCAAACAAACTGCATTCAAGTTATAATGCAAACTGTGAAAAAACAAAGACTGTCCAGAATTAAACAAATAAATGGATTCAAAACTCTGTGTCAGGAGCATGTGTTTGAGAATCGTGATTTACAAGTCAGCAGTCAGCCTCCTCAGCTGAACCATTTTATTCTGGAGGACTCAACCACAAAGACAGTAATAGGGATTTTTAAAGTTATCTCTGAAATGTCTATGCTTTACTTTATCCTTTTAGTTCTTTAATGGATTTCACATGACACATACAATTTTTGAGAACTAAAGTGCTACTTCTAATATTTCCAGTTAAATGAAATCTTTAAAATAGAAGGAATGATAATATAGAAATCTAAAACTATATTTAGTATTCTGAATGCAATTAGGGCAATTCTATTCAATTGATTTCTGAAGTTCCCACATGAGTGATCTACAGTGATATCATTCAGTACAACAGTAACAGGTGCTGAAAAAGTAATTTTAAACAAATGAATTTTATCACATTATATGTTTTTCCCCTATTACAGCCAACTTTCCAAGTACTCCTGCACAATTATCTAAATGAAGGTATATCAAAAAGTACTTTATTCCAAGATGTATTTCCAATTTTCATTACAAGATCACTGGAGTAATAGCATTGTTTACTCTCTTTTCTACAAAAGGATTTCATCACTGCTTGAAGACAAGGATGAGATAGCATAAGGAGAGTATGTGAAGCCTTTCTTTTAAACTGCAGTTTTATTACTAGAGTAAAATATACAGTACAACTAGAAGGGACCTCTAGAACACACCTAATCCATCCTCCTGCCTGCAGGAAGCAGCTATTCAAGCGCTCTGATCTTACAGATCTCCAGTGGAGATGGAAACTCCAAAAGCTTGTCAAGGAACCTATTCCCTATCCTCACCATTAAAGTTTTCTGTAATTTCTAAAATAAATCTTCCTTGCTGTAATTTAAGCCTATTACTTCTTGTTCTATCAAACATATGCAAGGGAAATAGATTGTTCTCTTCCTCCTTGGAGCAACTTCTTGTGTTATGATGTCTGCACTCTATCTTTTTTGTGTCAGACTAAACTAACATAATTTATTCAATTTCTTCTTTTAGGTTATAATTTCTGCACTTCTGATCTTTCTTGTCACTCTCCTCTGGACTGTCTCCAGCTGATTCTCTTCTTTCTTCAAGTCTGGTGTCTAAAACTGGACATGGACTTCTATTTCAGTATAAAATTAAGATTTCCTATTCCCAGATTTCAACTGATTACTTAAATAATGAAGCTGATCCTCTCCCAGGAGAAGGATACCAAAGCTGTCGTTCTAGTGCATAGTAATTGTCCTGCTAGAAACCAAAGTTGAAAGTTAGATTAATTAAAACACAGTTCAGTGAAAATCAATCTAAGGAAACTTGTTTTCCTTTTGGATTTGTTTCTTAAGCCTGATTGAGCATCCAAGAAGGCACAAACTGATTCAAGGTTTTTTTGCATTGTACTATTTATATGAAGTTTTTGGTGTCCAGTAAGAGAGAAACTCACATGAAGCCTTTCCCTCAGTGGTGTTTATCTGCCTATGAGAGCATATTTCCAAACTTATGAAAACAAGAGCAGGGAAGCTGCCCAGGTACGAGCCTCTGGATGACAACTGGAGTAGATGGGGTAGGAAGAAGTAGGAGGACACAGTGGCTGGGCCAAGCAAAACTGGGGCAGTTTTTCTCAGCTGATTCAGCATTAGGCTGTGATTTCACATCTAGTTCTGTTAGCTCTGACAAAACCCCAGCACAAGCCCACCTCACCAGCTACTCTGAACAACCTCTAGAAACGTAGTGGCTGTGAGACCTCTACTTGTGGTGCATGGTTGAAACTGGCCAAATGCTATTTTCAGGGGGCGGGCTGATAGACAGATGAACAGCACGATTTCATAAACTTCACTTCTTTGAGAGACCAGGCTAAATAGTTTCCTTACTACTGCTGGGAGCTATATAAACAATGCTTTACTACATACTATCTTGATATATTGATTTTAGATCTCCTGCTTAATTAAAACATATTAAAGTTTTAAATGAGACATGCAGGTGAGAACATGTCTACTCCCCTTCTTTCTTCTTTTCTGTCCTCCCTCGTTTAACTGTTCTACTCTTTTCCCAAGAGAAAAAGATCCATGCTTTTCAGAGCTGGATCCTGACATTCAACACATTGTCATTTATTTAGCTCTTACAGTGAATCTAGAACTAAATTCTATCATATTTAGGTGGAGTCACTCAAAGATTATGTAGGATTTCATTATGCGAGACACAAGGTCAGTTTGTTTATTCATTCCTGGAGGATCACTACTTATATCACCAATGATGATACCAATTCCACTGCAAAGAGTTATGATTGTGACTCTAGAATTTCAGTCGTAAATAAGTAAGAGGATAGAGGTATTTGTATTTTCATTAATTTGAAAAACCTCTCCAGCAGCCAACATTTTACACAGTCGCTATTTGTAGACACATTTGTTTGGTATTTCAGGTTAAGTTGAATACTGGAGGTTTCAGGAACAAGGCCAATAAAACTTCAGCAGTGCACCAGCCTTAAGAAGTTGCCTCAGTCTATCAAGGAAATTTCATATTTGCTTATAGTTACTCTGATAACTTTGATACTAAGGGGTATTCTCACTGTCTACTTCAAGCAGCTGTCTTTGTTATTATGAACCACCTGTTCAAAGGAGTCTACCTTTTTTTCTAGTGATTATATAGAGGAACTTTGGAGGTTATTCCTACCATCAACTCTCCAACATTAGGTACTTAACATGGCCTCCCTCTCTTTCTTTACATAGAATCACAGAATGATAGGGGTTGGAAGGGACCTCTGGAGATCACCTAACCCAACCCCCCTGCCACAGCAGGGACACCTACAGCACATTGCACAGGATGGCATCCAGGCGGGTTTTGAATGTCTCCAGTGTGGGAGACTCCACAACCTCTCTGGGCAGCCTGTGCCAGTGCTCTGCCACCCTCAGAGTAAAGAAGTTCCTCCTCATGTTAAGATGGAACTTCCTATGCTCAAGTTTGTGCCCGTTACCTCTTGTCCTATCAGTGGGCACCACTGAAAAAAGACTGTTCCCATCCTCCTGGCACTCTCCCTTTAAGTATTTATAAGCATTGATGAGATCCCCCCCTCAGTCTTCTTTTCTCCAGACTGAAAAGACCCAAGTCCCTCAGCCTTTCCTCATAAGAAAGATGTTCCGGTCCCCTAATCATCTTTGTAGCCCTTTGCTGTACCCTCTCCAGCAGTTCCCTGTCCTTCTTGAACCGGGGAGCCCAGAACTGGACACAATACTCCAGATGCGGCCTCACCAGGGCAGAGTAGAGGGGGAGGATGACCTCCCTCGACCTGCTGGCCACACTCTTCTTGATGCACCCCAGGATGCCACTGGCCTTCTTGGCCACCAGGGCACAATGCTGGCTCATGGTCATCCTGTTGTCCACCAGGACTCCCAGGTCCCTTTCCACAGAGCTGCTCTCCAGGAGGTCATCCCCCAACCTGTACTGATGCATGGGGTTATTCCTCCCCAGATGCAGTACCCTACACTTGCCCTTGTTGAACTTCATAAGGTTTCTGTCTGCCCAACTCTCCAGCCTGTCGAGGTCACGCTGTATGGTGGCACAGCCTTCTGGTGTGTCAGCCACCCCCCCAGTTTCATGTCATCAGCAAACTTGCTGATGGAACACTCTATCCCTTCATCCAGGTCATTGATGAATATATTGAACAGGATTGGACCCAGTCCTGGGGAACACCACTTGTTACAGACCTCCAACTAGACTCTGTGCCACTAATCACAACCATCTGAGCTCCGTCTGTCAGCCAGTTTTCAAGCCACCTCACTGTCCATTCATCTAACCCACATTTCCTAAGCTTGTCTGTGAGGATGATGTGGGAGACAGTGTCGAAAGCCTTGCTGAAGTTAAGGTAGACAACATCCACTGCCCTCCCCTCATCCACCCATCCAGTCACGCCATCATAGAAGGCTATCAGATTAGTCAGACATAACTTCCCCTTGGTGAATCCATGTTGACTACTTCTGAGAACCTTCTTTTCCTCCAGATGCTTCGAGATGACGCCCAGAAGCAAGCTGTTCCATCATCTTGCCAGGAATGGAGGTGAGGCTGACTGGCCTGTAGTTTTCTGGATCTTCCTTCTTGCCCTTTTTGAAGACTGGAGTGACATTGGCTTTCCTCCAGAAAAGACGTAGACACTTAAAGTACAGTACATAATGTGATCAGTGAAGGACAGGGGAAATGAAACAAAATGGGAGAGGCATAAAATCTCGTGAAGAGATTTTTGACAGAGCAAGCAGTGACTGACCTGCCAAATAAGTTGAGGCAAGACTGGAGACAAGGCTGCTAAGACAGGCTGAAGGATGGAGAAGGTGGAAAGACATAGATAGGATAGGGAGTAAAGAGAAAATCAGCTTGGTTTGGCCCGGTAAGAATAGAGATAAGGACTGGGATGTTACCAGAGGAACTGGAAGTGATTGGCAGGAAGACTGGACCCTTGAGCTCCTAGGACAAGGTTTTACTAAACAAAGAGATTAGGGCCCAGATGAACAACCTGATAAATTAAATTAGGATTGGCCAATTGAGGAGAATGGGAACAGGACCCAGGGACGGGGATTCATGCAGACTGGTGAAAGTTGGGAAGGATGGGGCAGATGAATATGCAGTTGGTGGAAAAAGGTAGAGAAGGTGTCTCAGCCCCAAGATTTATCCATTGTCAGAAAATGCACCAAAACTGAAGCTGGCCACGTGAGAACAGTAGCCTACTGTTATTAGTTATTCCATCAGGTCCAGCTAGCAGAAGTGGGGTGTCTCCACATACAGCACAAGGCAGAGCTTGTTTGCTATGAGACATTTCTCCATTTAATAGGTCTTGGTTGGACATGTAGTCAAAGTTTCTAGAGCTAAAAGAAACTTCTAGGTTATCTACTTTGGTCTCACGTCTAACAAATACCACAGACGCTCTTTCAGTAATATCTGCAATAATTTATGTTTGATGTCTTGATTTGAAGATGGATATACTATTGGTAGTTACACTATTTAAAATCGATGACACCTCTCCTATTTGACTTTTACTTTACTTTTCAAACACTGGCACTTTGCATGCCTTTTTTTTCTATGTATATAACACTTTTCTTCCCATAAAATTATTTACTTGGTGTAAGCAAGCTGCAATCTGCATAAAATTAATTCCATAAGGATATAGATTGACAGTCAGCAAAGAAGATGCAAACTCACATTCCCTGCCATTTTTTATAGCTTTTGAATCTCTTTCTGGGAACGGGACAAATTTCTAAAGTAGACAAGATTGTGCACAAAGAACCTGTGAAGTTTTGCTTAAATCACAGCAACAAACTGTTTTAATGAAATAATCTTTAAATCTATTGAGTGCCTGTAAGACAACTAAGCAAATGTGGGACAAATCATCAATATTTATGCTTTACTGGATGTCAGCATGTAAACAGGATGTAATGTTTACTTATTATAAAGCCCATGCTAAGGACATCGTACATTTTTTCAAACTGCAATTAGTTAAAGGCCAGGGAAGAGCCAAGTAGCACATTTTTACAGGTGCAAAACCAGATTATTGAAGTCACACAGTTAAAAAATATCCCTGCAAGTGTAAATCCTAGTTTAGCCTGTTATTTGGGGCACAATGCAGAGATTCCCAACATTTTTGTTATTTGGCACCAGTTCTTGGAAGGTTCAAAGGCACTGCAGAGCTTCGCCATCTCCTGCAAGGCACGTGGCAATACTGGAGTACTTACATCCTTATGAACCTAAACTTTTGCCATAAAGCAAGGAATCCTAGCCTTATTATTTTAACAGAGCTCAAAACCTGGTAGCTCACCCCTTAAGCCTGAATGAGATTCCCGCAACAGGAAGCTCCCTCCCTGCTTCACCTGCAGGGCGGAATCGGGAAACAGCCTTCAAGCACAACCCCTTGGTCAAGTGCTTGGTCAAAGGCAGCTGAGGACTGGCTGGGATATGCTCCCCAGCATGCCTCAGTGGCACAGCAATTGGGAAACTCCCCTGGAATGCAGCCATTCCCTACCGGCTTGCTCAGGCAGCTTCCTGATCAGAGGTTTCTGTGAAATCCACTCCCACTTCTCCTCCCATGCTATTAAGGAAGCCTCTGCACCTTGAGCTGGGCTGTGACTTGCTCCAGGCAAAGGGCATCCAGAATTACGCAGACGGATGCAGAGCAGAGGAACAAATAACCCGTCTCAAGGATTTCAGCCTTGGAGTAAGTGGGGGTGGAAGTATCCCTATCATGACCTGACTGTTGAGACATCTCAGGAGGAAAAAGTAGTTCCCATCCAGATGTCATGCTACTTGAGAGACGACTAACAAAAAGAATACAGAATACCAATTCCTTAAATTTCATGCTGCTGCTAATTTCTTCCTTTATTTTTCATTCATGCAAAGCAAACAAGAGTCAGTGGAGGATATCTGCTCGTATCTCCTCTGCATGCTCATGGCACATTTCCAATCTGCAAGGTAAAGCCTTTAAAGGCTACCCTGTCTGTGATGAAACATGGCACTGGTGGTTGCTATAAGGACCTACAAACTGCCAGCAACTGCTCTAGGCCATTCATTCTTTCATCCCTTTCCCCTACCTGCCAGCAACCTGCTAAGGAAGACGTGGAATTGAGACAAACAACCCAGCTGAGGTGGGGACAAGAACAAAAAAGGGCACAGAGTTTGGAGAAAACAACATGGAATAAGCTGAAGGGCTTAGAAGTTCAGGGTCACTTCCCCCTTTCCTGAGCATGTTGATCTGTCAGACTTACCTTTCCTCTCTTTCTTTTATCTAAAGCATATTTGCTGCTTCAACCCAATCTTTCCATGTTTCTCTCTGTTTCTGAGAAGGATCATAGTGTTAGGAGGTCCAGAACAATGAGATGAGATGAGATTCACATGCCAGTAAACAAATTCACAGACAAAATTTAGCATGAATTACATAATGACATTCAGTCAGAATTCGTATCTGATATGGATTTGGTACAGTTCTTACAACACTTGGAAGATTTTTTAGAATCTGTCAGCCAACAATGTAAAAGCTCTGGAGCTATTTAAAAAGCAAGCTTTCTAAAGTGTAAAGATGGCTTTTATTAAAGTCAGTTTTTAGTAAGAACACCAAAGGAACTTATCACATTTAAAAGCTGAATGCACCAGAGACTCACGTATGGACCATGAAGAGTTCATGTATAGTAGAGTCCATGTATGCAGCTGGCAATGCTAAGCTGGTGACTTACAGCTAACTCAGTAAGGCTGAGACATATGCACTAACTACTGAGACTAACTCAATAAGGCTGAGACAATCTGCACTACAAACTTCTTTTTGAAGTGCTTCAATTCACTCTCAAACACATGAGCAGAAACATCTAGGGAATGTAAGGATGGGATCCATCTCATCCAGCTTGACATATCTACATCAATGGAGTCTAGAGAGTGATTCATCTGACTAAAAGTAGATGCCTGCTTTAAAATGAGTTGACTCACTTTCTGGACTATATTGACTGTTTTGACTAGATCCCCATTGACTCTGACTCCAGGCCTATCAGCTGCCTCTACCCAGTCTAAAACAGGAGAGAAATTCAATGAGTTTGACTGAAAGCTAGGGATATTACAGGACACGATCAACTAAACTAGTAGCTAATATAGACTATCTTCCAGTTCTCATTGTACAGGAACTATTGATGATCCTACAGAGACATTACCATAGCAGAAATTATACTGAGATAATATGCCCAAAACAGTCACTAGTAAAAATAGAAAAAAAAGAGGTAGAAAGGAATGATTCAGGGTTTTTAAATCTCCCATAGGTATAGAGCTATTTTTTTTTACAATGATGTTTTATACTGTGCATATGTGTACCATATATATATCATTTATGAATATTCACCATCAACCAACAAAGTATTTTATGTAATCAAAGTCCTGGCACATTAGGAAGATTGTATGTTTGATAGCTTTCAGATTATATCATAGGCTTAAACTGTAGCTTATAAAAATATGCAGATCTTGAAATTTCAAAGATATTTAAATAGAAATTATTTTCTTAACTAAGGGAAGAGAGACTCATTAGTTACAACTCATTTTGTAGAAGCATATTCTTATGACCAGCATGTGAGTGAGGCTTTTATTAGATGCACTGAAAATGTTATAGGTTTTGGATCACAGAACCTCTTCTAGAATAAAACTGAACAGCCACATAATTTTTCTTACAGAGCATAACATAATTTAATCCAAGTGTTGAAAGCTGATAAATATTTTTTTCTTTCTGCATTTGGTAAATCCCATTTTCCCCTTCCCCATATTTCTAATAAAATATAACTCAGTGTCTGGATTTGTTAACACTACCAAGGAAAGGAGAAGAGGGTTTATATTCTAACTATTTTGTCACACAGAGAGAGGCATTATCAAACTAATGATGAAATGCTAGACTTAAGATAAAACACAAGTAATACTTTCTAGCTATCAAAGGTTAAAAGTATGCTGGATGTTTTTTCTTTAAGATAAGTGTTGTGACTATCCACTCCTTTCTATTTGTCCTGTTACCTAGACCTGTGGAAGCTGCTGCCAAATCAGAGATCCCTATCAATTTTGCAAAGTTGTGAATGATCACACCAGAAGAAGGAAAAGTCATATATTCCATTAAAATATGTATTACGTACATTAAATTTTTAGTGGGACATAAGATAGGTTCATACTGTTTCTTATAAAATGTATAGAATTTGATCACAGTCATAAGGAGATTGATGACATTTTTTTCCAAGCACTGTTTAGAATGTGCACACTTTTTAACAGAAAGATACTAATGTAAGTCAGCTTTTCATTTTATGCAATTCTTGTAATGGACAGCCCCACATACAGCCCTGCACAACACTGTGACTGCAGCAACATCATATTCTCACACAGTTTTGCTAATGCTGAAGTTAAGCAGAGTGTTTGGAAATGGGAATTAACACCAGTTAGAAGACAACTGTGAGTTAACTCCAAAAAGGTGCCAATTGCAGTCGTGTACACTAGCTACCTACAGACAAGTATGCATTAACTATTAAGCAGATAAGAAATCCACAAACAATTTACAGTCCTGAAAACAACAGGGCCACTCCAAAACATCTGCCACTTCCTACTATCTCCAATCTCATCTTAGGACAATAGGAAGGAAAACGTCCCTCAAAGCAATCCTGATTAATCATCCTCTGAGGTCCTCCATGTATCAGTAGAGAAGTATGCACTCTTTGAAAATAGATCCATGCTTTTCAAAGTTCAGTATTAAGAGCCAGATTCAAAAAGAGATTCAGACAGACAGTTAGGGTTCTCCATTGAAAGTTGCAGTCCTCAAAATCGAAACTCAGCTGCTATCTTTGGGTGTTGAAATGCATATGTGCCTCACCTTTGACACTTGAGGTCTCTGAGGGCAATAAGGGTTCTAACAGATCTGCAGTGGCAAACTGTTGCCATCTGCTGTTCTCTGCCTGGCCCCTCTGATGGACAGGTTGGAAGTGTTCCTGCAGGTCAGCTAGCCCAACTTCTCATTCAAAGCAGCTCCAACTAAAGCAGGTTGCTCAGTCAGGTTTTGAATATGGAGTTGCTGGACAGGGTCCAGAGGAGCGCCATGAAGATAATCAGAGGGCTGGAGCACCCCTCCTATGAGGACAGGCTGGGAGAGTTGGGGTTGTTCAGCCTGGAGAAGAGAAGGCTCTGGGGAGACCTTATAGCAGCCTTCCAGTATCTGAAGGGAGCCTACAAGAAAGCTGGAGAAGGACTTTTTACAAGGGCAGGTAGTGATAGGACGAGGGGTAATGGCTTCAAACTAGAAGAGGGCAGATTTAGAATGGATATTAAGAAGAAAATTTTCTCTATGAGGGTGGTGAAGCACTGGAACAAATTGCTCAGGGAAGTTGTGGATACCCCATCCCTCGAAGTGTTCAAGGCCAGGTTGGACGGCCAGGTTGGACCGGGCTTTGAGCAGTCTGGTCTAGTGGGAGGTGTCCCTGCCCATGGCAGGAGGGGTGGAACTAGATGTTCTTTAAGGTCCCTTCTAATGTAAACCATTCTATGATTCTGTGAATATATCCAAGGACTGAGATTCCACAAAATCTGTTGAAAAGCCGTTCCAGCATTTGACCATCCTAACAGTGAAAATATTTTTCCGTACATGCAGAATTTCCTGTATTGCATCTTGGGTCCATTAGCTCTTCCCCCACCACCATATACTTCCAAGAAAAGTCTGGATCTCCTCTCTATATTCACCCCACCACACTCACCTCATATGCTTGTATGTGCCAACCTGTGTGATCTTAGTGACGCTCTGCTGCATTCACAACGGTATGTCAATGTCTTGTGCTGGGCAGCCAAAAACAGTACTCCAGGGGCAATCTCACAAGTGCCAAATAAAGAGGAATAATTACTTCACTGGACCTGCTGGTTACATCTTCTAATATAATCCACAATGAGGTTGACCTTGTTTGCTCCAACTGCCAACTCATGCTCCATGTCTCCACCAGGACCCAGATACCTTTTTACAAAGCTGCTCTCTAGTCAGTTGACCTCCAGCAAGTGCAAGTGCTGGGGGTTATTCCATGCCCAATACAGGACTTCTCGCTTGCCTTTGCTGAGTTTGCTGAGGCTTCTGGCAACCCATTCCTCTAGCCTGTCCCGGTCCCTCTTAATAACAGCCCTGCCCTCCAGCATATCAACTGCTCCCCTGCAGGCTGGTATCATTCATAAATTTGCTGATAGTGCACTCTCTCCCATAGTCCAGATCATTAACAGTGAAGACACCAAACCACATTGGCCCCAGAATCTGTCCCGGAGGGGGACTGCCACTAGCAACCAGCTGTCAGATGGACTTTGTACTGCCAATCACAACCTGTTTAGCCTGGTAGTTCAGCCAGTTTCCCATCCACCTTGTCATCTGCTTATCCTGTCCATATCTCCCTATTTTGACTGGCAGGATACTATCAAACACCTCGGGAAAAGCTTTGCTAATGTCAAGGTAAACAATATTCACTATTCTTCCCTTGTCCACAGAACCAGTCATCTTACCATGATCAACCAATCAGGCTGGTAAGGGACAGTTTGGCCATGGTAAATTCATGCTGCCTGTTTCTAATCACCTTCTTGCACTTCAAGAGCTCAAATATGGTTTCCAAGAGGAAATAATCTTTCAGGAGACTGATAAACTTAGCCGGTAGTTCCTTGGATCCTCTTTCTCAACCTTCTTGAAGGTGAGCTTGACATTTGCCTTTTTCCTTCTGTTCCCGGTCACCACAACCTGTTGAAGTCACTGGGGAACAGATTCAGAGTGACATGGGCTAGCCTCCTCAGCATCTTTGGAGGATCTGTTTCCACGAACTTGCATATGTCCAATTGGCTTAACTGCTCAGTCTTTACTGTGGCTACAGGTTCATTCCCTCAGACTCTACTACTAGCCTCAGGACTGAGGGGAAATCTTACTAATAATAATTAAAAAAAAAAGGCAAAAACAAGCCAAAAAAAGGCAAAAAAGGCACTGAACACCTCACCTTTTTCCATGCCTTTTGTTAGTATGTCCCCCTGCCACACAGAGTACTTGGTCCACGTTTTCCATACGCTGCCTTTTTGTTGCCAATATACTTGCTAAAGTGCTTTTTGTTGCCCTTTTCATCCCTTGCTGCTGCAACACCAGCTGAGCTTTGGCTTTCCTAATTCCCTCCCTGCAGACTTGGGCAATGTCTCTATATTCCATCCAGGTAGTCTTGGACTTGTTTCTGCCTTCTGCATACTTCTCTTTTGTATTTGAGGTCAGTCAAGAGTGTCCTGCTCATCCATACTGGCCTTGTACCACAATTGCTCATCTTTCTCTGATTTGGAATGGACCAATTCTGTGCTTTGAGGAGGCCGTTCTTGAAGATCAACTAGCTGTCCCAGGGGCAGCTAATTGTCTCCCATGTGATCCTGCCCAGCAGACCCCCGAGCAAGCTGAAATTTGCTCTCCAGAAGTCAAGGCTGGCAATTTTACTATTTGTTTTGCTCATTTATCTCAGGATTTTTAACTATACAATCTCAGGGCTGCAGCCAAAGCTGCCTTCAACCTCCACGCCCCCGGCCAGTTTGTTCACAAGTAACAGGTCCAGCAAAACACCTCCCCTAGTTGACTCACCAATCACCTGCGTCAAGAAATTGTCGTTGGATTCGTTGCACTTAATCCATGCTTCAAGTGCTGACACATGTCTGGAACCTGGTGTTCCCTAGAATAAGGAGTTGCACTTTTACTGTCTTGACAGCAGAAATCTCACTTGGCCTTCAAGATCTGAATACCCTTATCACCTGCCACAGGGAATCTCTGGGAGAAGGCTCCTTTAGCACAGCTGTAGCGCTGAGGAATACCGGGGCCCTGATGCAAAGGGCTCATAACATATCCTGAGGAAAAATGTGATACAAGTGTGAGGAGGTTAGAAACGTTGTGGTGCCAAGGCCTGTTGTGACAGGTGCTACCTTCATCACCCCTAATGAGGTTAGGAGCGGACAAGGAGACTAAGGGGACATTCTCAGGTTGTTGGTGCTAGCTCTGGAGATGAGCAGGGCAGTCCTATCCATGTTGAGTCCTATCCACTCACCAGTGTCCAAGGAACACACAGTACTCCTAGACTCATCAGTGGCAAAGATGAGAAAGGTAGCATGCTTGCAGTCACTTCATGTAGGCTCTTAGCAGATGAAACAGTGCCGGAGATGACTCCCTGTTGCCATATTTCACTTGTTAATGAGCTTCCTTCCTTATCTCATGTGCCCAAGAAGTCTTGATATAGTGAGGGTTAGAGCTGCTTCCTTGAGGGAAGACTGCTTAGGAGAATGGCCTCTTATTGACTCAGTAATGAAGGCTTCTGCCAGTGCACAGCTCCTGCCTATTTAATGTGGCCATAGACTTCTGAATTTAATGATGTCTTCATAACCTTCTGAATCCATAATTCTGCTGTTCAAGCTCCTGATCTCTCCTTGTTCTAAAATAATGATGGATTGAAAATTTATCAGAAATACATCACCTTCTGAGGCAGCTAAGGGTTCTGGTTTGCACAGGAGACTATAGGATCCAGCCTTTATGAGTCAGGCTGAGTGAAAAGTAGTCTTTGGAGAAGACTTGTAGAGGTACATACACATCTTGAGTGTCTAATAAACAGAAGACAACTCACTACCTGTCTGAAATTCAGTGTAGCAGGCCGCTCCACCTCAGCACTGTCCCTGAGAGAAACTTGAGTGGGGCGCTCCCTGCCTCATATCCTACATGAAAGGGGAAAAAGTCTCTCTGAGTAATAGTGCCTGCATACCTCCTACAAGGTGAATACAGATGTGGTCTATCACTTAAAATAGAACCTGGCTTTTCTTCAGTGAAGGCTGTAACTTCCCAGCTGATGTATTTGAAGCAGAAAGATGACAACTCTTCCTCCTGAAGAGGATTCCTCATCTTATTTTAAACAAAAGGACATGAACACCAATCAGGATAGCATTCTAGGCTATAAATCCCAAGTAAAATAGGCACCTGCAGACGGCAGTACCTCTGCTTGAAAAAGCTCCAAGGCCCTCTTTTGCACAAGATTTTTTTCACTAAAGTGGTCCCACTCACTCCTGAGTTTTGCAGTTCCCGTTCCAGGACAATTATTCTCTATAGGTTACACATCTAAATTAAAATTGCAGATTTTCCTGCTGGTTGACTACTAGACAGCTTTTTCAAGCATCACAGCAAATATTTTCAAGCATCACAGCCAATATTCAAGCCACAGGAATATATGGGGCAGTATGTTTAAAGTTCTTCACCTACAAGCTGGATACTATGCAGCCCTGATGATAATTTTTTCATCAGGGCTCAGATTTTCCTTTTCTTTCGGACTAGAAATCCCATTCCTTTGGAAGACGGGTTGCTTTTCCAGTGCAGAATGTTCTCTTTACTCTCTTCATCAATAAATATCACACTGTGAATGTTAAAGGATACCAAACTTGGGCTTTGTAGCAAGAAGCGGGAATATAGGCTCTGCATGGCCCTCTGCCACAGGAAAACACAGCCAGGTTCGTGAGATGGGCCATTTAAAATTTCTGATTTTTCTCTTAAACCATGTCAACCACTTTAAGTTTAGGTGCTATAATTTCCTTCAAACTTTGTTTTATGGCTAACCTCAGCTGTAAATAAGAAAAAATTTTTTTTTTTTTTTTTTTTTTTTTTACTGTGGTAGCACTTAGATTCCCCAATCAGTATGTCACACCGTATTGGAAATCACAGGTCCTGCAGATAACAAAGAGAGTCTCTACCAGAAAGTGTTTGGATTCTTAAGCCGTGCTCCTTCAATTATCTGCATGCACAACTTTATACATGAATAATCCCATAATGTTATTGAAGATTTCACAAATGTAAAGTTAAGGCATGTTTTTAGATTATAGGTAAGTTCACTTGAAATAGGAAAATGCAATATGTGCGAAAACAGTTTAATCAGTTAAAGAATCGTGTTTAATATAACAATGTCTCCATATTTAATAATTAGCCGTTTCTGAATTTTTTCTAGCATCATAAACAGAGAAAACTTCAAGAAAGTATTTGGAGAAAAGATAAGTAAATTAAAAAGATTTTTAGCATTTTAAGCAAAATGAAAAACCTTAATGGATGTCAACTGCGTGTGAGGCATCCAAGACTACATTTAAGAGAAAAACATGATGCTAGCCTCCCAGTTCAGTCACAGTGATTCTGAAGCACCTGGCTCCTTTGATTTTACATGAAACGCTGAACCAGGAGCCAGGTTCCTGGAAGGAAACTGCAGTTAAGTGAAAGAGAAATTCTATCATACCACCAAGTGCTTTATATAGTGTTTCTCAGTTGCGTGAGAAGTACAACAGCTGGGCTGGAAGAGTATGGACTTTGTAGCTAAAATCTGAAATGTTTACATTTAAAAAGAGGGATAAACAAGTTATCTTGTTTGTTCATTTCCATTCCTGACTTTCCATATCCTCTGCTCTAGCTCACATAATAAATATAGATTACTTTGTATAATGCCTTATTATGAGAAAAAAGGTTTTACACTGAAGAACATGAATTTACTTAACTTTGACTACTCTGAGCCTGGCCCAAGGTCTAAACCGTGTGACATTTCTTCTTACTTCACAGGCAGAGGCATTTGACTTGTCCTTCTGGAGCCTCCCAAGTCTTTGAAGCAATTCGAGGGCTATAACTGTACTGGGACTGTGAGATGTGATGAGCCCTTATGTTATTCTGCAGAAGCCAAGCCCCTAGTTGTTGAAGTAAGACAGAGGAGGCGGTGAGGCTGATGTTGCTGCATTATCCTGGCCTCCAACCCTTTTCCACCACTGGAGTGGCAAAACTTCCACTGTGAGCTGTTGGAAGAGCTACCTCTCCCCTTGTTTTTCTAAAGCATAGCATAGGTTTGACATGATCGACACGGGAAAGGTGAGGTTTTCTAACTGAAAATCAACAGTTAAAAGTCTGTACTTATTTTTCAGTTGCTTAACTTTACTGCTTATAGCATAAAATTACAATTTGGGATTAATTGCATTTTCATTCTTCCCTCCATACGTATGGGGGAGTCATGAATCTCCAGGCTGACGTGCTGTAGCTCCAGCACCAAAGTGTTGCAGAGAGGAGGCAGAGGAAGTGGAAGCTGGAAAGAAGGCTAAAATGGCTGAGATTTACCAGAAATTAAAACCAATGGGTCTATAGGAGGGCAGCAGTTTGGAAAGTCAAGAGGAGACAACATAGTACTTCAGCATTCAGTTTTAATGTTGACTGAAAACATTAATCTCACCGAAATGAAGCCTGTGGTATGTCTCCTTTGTCTCTCTCATCTGTATGAAGACACGCAGGAAGCATAGCCATTCCAGCAATATCCCATAGTTGCACTACTTCAGGTGTGGAATTTATTTCATATATGCATTCATCTTAAAATTTACACACGGAAAAATATGGGGGGGGGGGGGGGAAGAAGTATATAGAAAATTTAAATATAGATGTGCCATGGTCCAAAAGGTTCTGTCTTACATTCCTCATGAGTGAAGGAGAGAAACTTATTTCCAAATCTCAATCTTGAAAATATCCAGTAAACATGGCTCTTTATGGATATTTTAGGCTCAACTTCCCTCCATCCCCAGGGCCTGCAAACTCCAAATTTTAGGTCTTTGGATGCAGTGCAAAGTTCTCTGGCACACAGGCTGAAAGTAGGCAACAGAAGGAAAATATAATAGGGTGTTTGTCAGCCAAAATGCTTTTTCTAACTAATTTCTGTATTGTCTGTGTCCATCCCACACGGACATGCTGCATGCAGAATGAAAGTTAGTTTTCTATTTCTGTTTTCTTGTAAATACCACAAGATGACAGTTGTACCCCCACCTGCCCTGAAAAAGAAATAAAGAGCAGAGTTAACTATTCCGCCAGCTGCACCCCTTTCAGAATGCCTGCGGCAACTGGGCTTAGCAAACTACAGGAAACATTTATCAGAAGATCCACCACCTCTCTTCATCACCCTTTTAAACAGCAACAAGGAACTTGTAGCAGCACCTAACTGTCTTGATTTCAGGTTTCTTTGACTCCCTAATCAGCGTGAACAAGATGGACAATGCCTTGTCCTGCTGTTGGTATCTGAATGGTGGGGATGCTGGAGCCTTTGAAGGTGGACGAGAGGAAGAGTGAGTCCTGCCTTTCCCTGATGCTTATTTCCACCTTGCACTGACACTGCCCTTCACACAGTGAATCTTCTGAGGTAACAAGTCCCTTTAAAAGGTAACTATTTTGTCCTGTACATTTTAATCTGAATTAATCTTTATGTAGGTTGCAGTACAGCTGTGTGAATGCTAATGCCAAGAGGAAGGAAGAAGAGGATGAAGGTGGACAGTATGCTTCTGCCAGTTTAAGCTGTATTAAACTAATTGTGGAACAACTTGGTGTTACCTAACCACTAGCAGTGGTTCCAGAACTTGCCATCGGTTTGATTATTTAGTGCATAACTGTAAAAAGCCACCCTGCTGCAGGATGAAGCAATTATACTGCTGTTCAGAAACTAGCTAGTCAGACTGCTACCAATTCATGAGCTACTAGCTTGGCAAGTCAACTACTGTATTAGGTTAGTGATATCATTATGTAAATTATTTACCTGCAGGTTTCCAGCATCAGGGATTTACCCAAATCTCAGCTGTTCCTAGAACAAAACAGCACCACGAGACCCACATTGGTCAAGAGGAGACACGGGTATTGTGCGTGCACGTGTTCATGACTCAGAAGTGACCCCATGAAACTACTGCCTCCTAAGTTATATTACATTCCATGTTTTGGGGAGCTTTGAGCTTTTACATCAAAACTTGTCCAATAAGAGTTAGGAGTTGTCTGTTAGATTTTTCTTCCCCACCTTAAAGGTTTAAGGGGCCCTTAAAGTGCATGAAATATTTTGTCCCCAATTAATTTTATGTATTGGGGTAAGCAGAGCCTTAAGTTAATACATAATCTGGCACACAATTCAAGAGCTACTTCCTGTAGCAGCTACTTTGTGGTAATGACATGTCATTTCTGTAGATTGTGTAAATTGCTGGCTCTGTTTTTATACTTCAATAAAATCTGTTTGCATAGCTCATACTTCTCCTTTCATTACAATTAGGCCGGCAGAAGTTCAAAACCCAAAACTTTATTGTTCATGTCTGCAAGTTAAATAACCACTGCAAAGTACAAAATGTTTTTAAAACAATGTAAAAAACGTGCAGACCACTGCGAAGTTGTACCGAAACTGCAGCGTACTTTAAGAAGTGACTGGTGTGCAAACGAAGAATGCACATTATCAGCTGCTTGCGACGCTCCTGTCTCCGCTCCACACACCCTTATTTCTTGTGTAAGTGGTGCATCAGAGAGTACGGGGGAGAGTACTTAGGAGAGCTAAATTCTGGGATCAAACAGTATAAATGTATATACATCCAAACTGCAATTTCTATCTTATATTCCGACAGAAGATTATATTTTCATATTAACAGTCTGCTTTCTCCTACCTCCACAAAAACACTGAAAAATCATCTTTTAGAGATCAAGATACACATGAAGTACCTTAAAATAGAAACCCTTACTAAAAATTAATTGGCAACACTGCTGCAGAATATTTCTTTGCAAGTATCTTTACTTACTGTCTTTGAGCAGGGAATTGGCAGCAGCTTTGTCCAGTTAATTTTGACATGAGCGAAGCATGATGATAAAGAGAACTATTTATCAGTACCTAAGTCCTGACTACTTTAATCATCTGTAAGACATTACACAGAATACCAGGACTCTAGTTTTGAGAGATGATCCAACATTTTGTGGGGACCGTTGCTCAGCTGCTGGACTCCAGTTCCAACAGACTGACATGCCAATGCAAACCCCTTGTAGACATTTGAGTTCAGGTCCTGGAAGAAGCTCCGGGAGCTGTGACTCGAAGAGCTCCTGTTCTCTTACTGATACGTGCAGGGCACCGGCACAAAGAACGGTGCACTCAGCGAGGCCAGTACAGTGCTGCATTTGATAGTTTACACTCCAAATGTGCCACTCTAGATAGCTGGCCTGCAGTGGTCCCTCCTCCTGTCACACCCAGGCATGTCCACCTGCCTGTTCACTACCTCCTCTCCAAATATCAAATTTCCCATAACTTCATTTGCACTTACAAAGCTGTGGGTTTTAATATTTACTGCTACCTCCTATTTAAGATCAGCAAGTTTACTAAGGCCATAACAAATTAACCCAAAGTACATTTGGTGATGGGTGGCTTTGCTTTTGTCAATTTTTAAATTTGTTCCTAACATCCAGTGAGCAGTACTCTGCTGTGGCACTGGACAAAGGGGAAACTTAAGAGAAACTCCTTCATCAGGCAGGACAACTCACTTTCAAGACACCTGGAGAGCTGTGGTCTTGAAGTGAGCATGACAGCTTTTTAAAGGCCAGTGACTGCACAACATATCATTGGTGGTGGAGTTTTGTCATCTACCAAGGCAGGGGAAGACCTGTTGGACTACCTAAAAGGCCCTCTAAAACCCTGCCAATTTTTCCTTCAAAAATTTGCAAACATCACATCCCCTCACTTTCCGTGAAAAGATGTTGAAGAATACTGAAGCTGCTTCGATGATTTGTTTGAAAACTGCCTGCTTCTCTCCAGCTGGCACTGAACCACGTGCAGGCATAGAGAAGCAGCCAGCTTCACTGACTTCTATACCCAGGAACTGCAACTTGCCATTGAAACCAGCAAGAACAAACAAAAACCAAGTTTTCCTTTCTGCGTCTTCTCTGGGACCAGAAGAGCACCAAAACCCAGACTTCTGATGTCTCTTCACTATAACAAATGTTCAGTATAATATTCAAATATCTAGTGGAATATTTAATGAAGTGGGTTTTTTTTTTAATAGAACAATATAATTAACTTTAAACCATCAAACTCTCAATTCTACAGTAACTGTGCTTATAAAGGTCATATAAACGGAACTGCAAAGCCTTCCCTCTCCCTCAACCATGAGGGGGGGTGTTGTTTTGTTTTGGAGGTTTTTTGTGGTTTCCCCACCCCCCTCAAACAAGAGGCATGTGACCACAGAGTAGCCCTCTGTCTTCTAATTACATTGCTAAAAGACATGTCCCAAACAGTTTTTGAGGATGGGATGGGGACAGGGTAAGGACAAATACAGCAAACAGCTGTGTAAAGCTCTTCTATTGCTCTCACACCTAACTGAAGCCGGTAGGACCACAGTGAGGACAAAAACACTCTTAGCATTATGCTCACTAGCCATTCATCAGGCAGTCCTTTCTTAAAAATTAAATAAACAACAACAACAAAAAAGAAATAGCAGGCAGTACTTACTAGGCTAAGCCTTTGTTAGCAATGAAGCCACCAGAAGCCCTTGAGCAGAGATTAGCAAACTAAGTAAGCCTTTGGGAATTCTCCCAGGACATCCAGTTAGTTGATCAAGCTGTTCCAATCTTGGGACTGAGACGCCGTGACAACAGTTAGGACGGAATGCGGTGATCACAGCTCTGCCTAGCAAAGGGATGCAGTTCAGATACTACCGAAGGCTCAGTGGATGTACCTAACGCAACGCAACGCAACTGCTTCAGCTACTCAGAGCCCGAAGCACATTTGAGGAAGCCAGCACCAAAATCACCGCTGTGAGGTGTATTTTCACTACTTGGATTACAAGCACAGGACTTGCTACCCTCCGTTCATACACTCACTCTGTATTGGGCAGTGTTATTCTGAGTAATTAGCATCATGTCGGAATGAGCTGAGCGTATCACCAGATAGCTGACTTCCCATATTTGAGCCCAATGTACAGATATTTTGCAATCACATTGCATATAGTGACTATAAATGCAAATAGAGCCAAACAACTACAGTTTTCAGGATTGAATTTTGATAGGATTTCATGTTCCAATACAACTTCTAAGAAGAAACAACTGAAGATACAGTTTTTTTCTGAACTTAAAACTGCTCAGGAAGAAGTTTTCCAGTCCAGGTGTCTGCCTCAAGCTGATGTTTTCAAAAGAAATTTTCAACAAGAATGTAAGTATGAAACCAGGGGAGGAAAATCCTCTCATTTTTACTCAAGCACAGAAAAAGCCCCCTTAATGTACTTGAAAAGGCCTTTACTTTGAAGAGAGAATTTGAAATTTAGTGGGTGAGTAGACTTTGAATCGGGGATATGCCTTTTGGGCAGCTTTCCTATTGAACATCATGATAAAGCAATAAGCTTTTGAATCTCAAGCTGCACACACACAGAGAGCAATAAATAAATAAATAAAAAGAACCTGTGTTTTCTGAAAATTCTGTGGCATCAGCAACGCTGCAGGTTGGTCCTACCAGAGGCAGCAGTGGGGACTGCAGTTAAGGCTGGGGCTCCACTGTGCTCCGTGCTCCCTCTTCTGGTACCCAGCCCGGCGCCAAGAGTCAGCAGCGGCCTCGGGGCAGGGATGGGGGATGTTGGGACGCTACAGCAAACGCATCCTCTTGGGTATACCCCATTTCCATTTCTGCCTTTATCAGGGATTTACACAGAGCAGCGAGTTTCTTGCATCGAATCGGTGGCCTCTAACGAAGCGTTTCTCATTTTCTGAGTTCCAAATTCGAGCCTCTGGAAACTACATGCAGAAATACCAAGCAGTATCTGCCATACCTATACAGCCTTCTTGACTGCGGCTTCTGGGCACTGTAAACATTTCAGAGAACACAGCATCACAACAATCTTGCGCTAGGAAAGCCCTAATAACGCAGACAGGATCACAGCACGTATGCACAAGTTCATGAAAAAGCCTACAGCTGAATTTAACACGGCTCTGAAGTTATGGCTCGCACTCCTGTTGCTGAACTATGTCTACTCTCAAATAACCTGTAAACTATATCCATTGAAACTGTACTTTGATTAAATGAAGAACACCCCAAATTAGCAGCCATTCTTGTACTGAATTGCTCTGTGTCTTAGCTTTCTCAGCATTATAGTGATGATAATGCTACTAGCTCAGAATTTTGGGAACTCATTAGTATGAGCATTCAGATACTCTCCTAAGGATCACTCCTGAAAAGCCTGTAAGAAAACGCAAAAAAAAAATATATCTGTATTCAGATAAACATTTAAAGACCATGCAAACACAGAAGCATAGAAGCATAACCTCTTTTTTTTTTTTAATTCAGTGAGCAGTATCCATCTCAAACTGAAGGATCATGCATTAAAAAAAGTGATCATATAATTAAGGACTATCATAATACACATGCGTGACGTCACACAGATGGAAACCAGAAAACTATTAGACTTTCAAGTCAAGAACTCTTTGGCAGATGAAAAAAAATAAATTGTATGTCTATATATTTTCTTCTACAAATAAATAAATTGATCCTGATAAGAACTTGGCTGCAACTAGTTACCCAAACTTTAAAAAAAGATCATTAAAAAACATATTTGAAAGCTTAATTAGCATACTTTGGCAAAAGGATTCCTTATACAATACTTAAACAACATGGGGAAACTTGCACTATCAAGTATGCACTGTAATTTCTGTATAGTACTGCAAATATGACACAAACACCTGGATTAAGGACACACAACTCCATTTTCATAAGTGCTAAGCACAACTAATTCCAAAGGAACGCCATGGGGGCTCTGTAATAGCTTGGCAACCTCTCGAAGGAAAAAATATGACATTATTTCATTTTCCTAAAGCAAAGTGAAGAATGAGCCCAGACTTATTAAAACAGAGGTAACAGATCAAACACAATATTCTAAGGGTTTCATTCACAGACAGGCTTACTTTACTTTTATTCTCTTTTAAATCTAGCTAAACTTGTAGCATTAAAAAGAAATAAATGTATTTCGACTTTGTAAACTAATGCTAGAGTAACCTGATGAAGGCTGAAATGACACAGGATGAAGTTTCATTCTGAGAGACCATACTGAAAGCTCAGGGCACTGCTATTTATGCTGGGGAACTCACTACAGGCAGTCCCCGGTTCAGCACGTGACTTAAAGTCACTGGAAGTTTTGTGTTCAAGAACCTGAAATAAAATACTTACAAAGATAAAGAAAGCCTGAAGATTACAAATCAAGTGTGAATAGCTGCAGTACTAAATATTCCTGAATCAGCAAAAGATGGAAACAAACTGTACGGTAACTGCATCTAAGAAGATATACATCTGAAGCAGAAGTCGCCTGTGACATGCTGAAAGCTGCCTAGAGAGCGGGTTGCCCCTCCCCAAATTATCAGTTTTTCCTCACCCCCTTGCTTGAGCCCACGTTTTCTTTCATCTCCCTTTTTCCTTCTTCAGCAGGACTGCATGAATTCTTCCAGCTTCTGTACCATTCTCCAACACATGTGAGGGTGTCTTAGAGAGGGAAGAGACCTTTCCCCGGCCTGCAGTTTGCCCACTCTGCACACAAGCTCGATGAGGACAAGGTTAAGCAGACTAGTTTGCGTAACGCCTTTTAACAGTGCTACCCCAAATACCCACAGACTGTACTTTTGCCTTTTGGGAAGGAGTTAGGGAACTACGTTCACTCCTCTCTGTACAGTATTAGGTACATCTCAGCTCAGAACCAGACACTGCCCCAGCTCTGTGCATCAGTTGCTCTTAAATTTAGGAATCCTGGTAGCTCTGGAAGGCCCAAGATCAAGAACTGACGGAAGATACAGAAGCATATATAGACTCCATTGCTTCTACTTTTTCCCTAAGCAACTTCGGTTCTCCCGTGTGCCGCAAGATTCTGTGCAAGACAGATCTTATATTAAGGTTCAAAATTCAGAAACGGTAGCATCTCAGCCTAATAAACATTTTTAGAATATCTGGAGATGAAGAAAGTCATAGATTTCCCCAAGAGCTTCAAATGGTATCACGTTACTGCAAGCAACAGGAACTGATACTTCACTACATTTGATAGCCCTTTATGTGTAAACAACCTCAAAACCTGTTTCTTGCTAGATTTTCAGTTATGTAAGGCAGTACTGTAGTTAAACAGTTGAAGTCCAAGGTTTTAAGTGCCATTTTCGAGTTAGGTGTCCCATCAGCATTCGACCAATGCAGTAAGTTTGAGATTTTTTTTTTCTCCTTTCAGTCAGTCTGAGAATAGAGATACTTCCTTTTATCTGGGCACCACAACAGCATTCAACGCAATGCTGCTCATCTATCAGCAGTTTGTAAGACCAAATTCATTTTGAGTAGATCACCAACAGACAGACTGAGAATCATAATTAAACAACAACAAATTTTCTCCTTCAAAAGTGCATCTGTGGGTATTCATGTGTTTTCACTGCTTTTAAGTATTTGATTTGCTTGGGCAATTTCAATAGATTAATTAGTTTAAATGTTATTTAATCAGTATTTCTTTCATTTACTACTTAAGTTTTCAGGGAAGTTTCTGCAGCATGTATTATATTGAAATGCATAAATTGTCACATGTATTGTCTGTCCACACATTCACAGTTGCACAAACTACTTCCCTTTTCATTTATGCCTATATAAGAGTCAACTAAGGCAACTGCTTACTCAGAGAAATTTCTACATATTTTTAGCTACCGTTGACTGCCATTTGAATTGGTAAAAATATAAAGATGAGACGGTGCTACGTGACAAGCAAATATTGCTGGCAGATCTGCAATGTTGAGAACTCTCCTACTAGTAGCATTTTGCCACTTGGACTTCTAACACCCATTATGAAGGCAGTAGGTTTGGTTTTGCTTTAAGTTAACTACAGCTTCACCACTCATGTGCGATACCATCATTCTTACACTCTACAAAAACCCTTAAAGTTTGAGCCAAATTTAACCTGATCATTTCCGTATTTCTGAGCGCGGTTCCTTTTTAACATTCAGAAGAACTCTCAGTTTTGCATCTCAATCAAACTTTCACACATCCAACCAGAAACATGAATCACACCAGTGCTATTTCAGGGAACATGTACAGCTATAGTGGCAGGGGAAGTGTGCCGTCCACCAGATCACACAAACACAGAGGCAATCACAAAGTAATGCTTGAAACAGGTAATCTACTAAGTGCAAATATGGTTCTATTATTTTGAAAAAACTCACACCGGTTTGCTGTCAGGACATTCCCGACTTCTGTGCTGCAGACCAATGCTTGCTAGAACCTCAAAACGTTTTCCACCATTAAGGCCCTAATCTGCAGTACCGGTATGATAACTTAAGAAATGCAGCAAGTATTTTTCGCCTGTAAGAAAAGGATATGAATTTGATAATCTTTCTAAACTTACTGTTGAAGTATTGCCAACCCCAAGCGTTCAGAACACTTAAGTCAGAACCTACAGAAGACTTAGGATTTCAAAAGCACTGCAGTTTTGAAATCAAGTGGGAGTGCATTTACGTATTTATTTTTACTTCTCCTTCAGTTGCATTTAGGGTTTTCCTGCTTCATGTTTCATACTTCATTGCACAACTGAAAACCCCTCAACTTTGAAGTGTTTTTTAATTTAGAGTTTAGATGATCATAAAATTCATTGATTCCAAGAGGTGGACCTTTGTGAAGAACAGCAAGTATTAGAAAATTACAACAATTACAGATAACATTTTAAAAGTCTTTAATCAATTTACTTGAGTATTTAGAACAGTGCTTATGTAGCCCCTTTTTCCTTCCGTTTTATTTCCTGAGTAGTAATACCATAAAAATAAGTTGAAATTAGGAAGGCGCGCAACACATTAGGAGATTTAGGAGGGAAGTGTCGTAAGTAATTTAAATAAACAACTTCAGAAATAGGTTCTTTTCCACATAAAAGCATTTTTAAATTCTTTTTTAAACATTATCTAAACCAAGCCTGCCAGGCTTTCTACTAACTGTAGTGAAAATTCCGTACAAATGTGCAGAAGCGGCCTGTAATATTGTACGTCTGCTTTCCCACCTTTGCTGTACTGTTTAGCATTTAATTACATGCATAAGGCCTTTATGATTTAATACCTTACCATTGAAGACTAGCCACTTACAGTCTACACAAAGTAGCAGCATCTTTAAAAACAGCTAGTACACTAAAATTTAATAAAGAATTTAAAAATATTATTCAGTAAGAAGGGGTAGGACTAATACCTGGCTGAGTAAATGCCCCTTGTTGAAGTGTACATTTGTCACAGCAAGCTGTGCAAACAGAGGAGTCTTTAGCCTAACATACGCAGTTAACTCCAACACTTCAAAATTTTTTATTAAAAAGTGGTTGGGATGAATGTCACTAAAATTTACCACTGGCTTTCTGAACCTTTCTCCTCTTCCAGATGCTCATCCTGTAATTCTTGTGTTTACTTTCAGAATGCACCTATATTATACGCTAGTGCCTGCAGTTTTAAGAGTGAATTTACTCTCTTCTCTAGCCCATCTAATAGGTTGCATTTTCTAAAAACACATATATACACACAGGCACATACACACAAACAAATAAAATACCCTAACTTCAGTTTCTAAGGATTTACGGTTTACTGTTTAATGTAAGTAGCATTCAGCTAGTGATACTACTTACTCTAATCAAAATGTAATGTTGCCACAATTCAAGAGCAGCACAAGCAGAAACGAACATGGAAATGAGCAAGAATATTTCACCCACCAGAAAGCAAATGCAGAGTTAGTGGCACACTGACAAGAGCAACTGTGGCCTGCTCTCTGGATAGCAGCAGTTCAGCAGATAGGTCATAAGCACAAGATTTAGTATTAAAGATTCAAGAAAGAAGTTTGAAACTGCAACACAGGATTCAGTTATTCAGAACAGAAGATTCACTTAGCACAGTTATACTTAAAAAAAAAAAAAAGGCAACCAACACACACACCAAAAAAAAACAAAAACAAACCCCCAAAAACAACCAACCAAAGCAAAAAACACCCAACCACTACTGAATAGTGACAATTCAGTTACTGGATCTGCTCTGTCTGTCTGCAAGAATGTTCACTCCACGCATAATACTTACACACCAAAATTCATTTTATAGGATTAACTTTTATAAGCAGTTTATAATAGTATAGGTTTTATTTTACAATTTAAAGAAATTCAAAATGCATTGACAGGTACTAAACAGAGATCAATAAAAGAATTATTTTTTCCTAAATAGCTACATTTTTCACCCTACATTTAATGTTTGACTCTTGAATATACAACAAGAGATATTTTATAATTCTTAAATATAAACGTAATTTTGGTACATTTAAAAATTATCACTTCCACCAGGAAAAGGACATCACATTTATTTAATACCATTAAAATGCATGCATATTAAGACAGATAAATCAAAGAGTCTCAATTCACAAAGCTTTTCTCTACCTCAGAAAAAGAGGGGAGCCCCATCAATATAAAGAAAAAAACAAAAACAACAAAACCGGTGGTGTAAGACTAAAATCAGCTTCGCAACCTTATCATAGGGGATCTCCCAACTATTTCAGCTGTAAGCTGAAGAACCAAGCTGTAAGAACCAAGACATCGCTAATGTAAAACGGTAATTACTATCAAGCTGGCATCACAAGATCAGAGTCCAATACAGACATTTTGTACCTTGGTGCTGGATAGTGTTACTTGAAGCCTCAGCCTAATAGCCGGTTTATTCATAAGGCACGCACTAAAATGAAACAAACAGTAATTAAGTGCTGACAGTGACCTAGTTAGCTACATAAGGAGCTAGACCGTCCTGTCATTCATTACAGGTTCGCCGGAATCCGACAGCAACGGCCCCGTCCGCCCGGGCTGCGCGGGAGAGCGAGAGCGGGGAGCAGCGCCCCTCGCCCGGGCAGCCCCGGCCTCCCGCGCCCGCCGCGGCCCGCCCGGCCCGGCGCCGCCGGCCGCTGCCCCGGCCCCCCGCCTCCCAAGCCCTCGGATCTCGGCGAGCCGCGGGGCCGGCGCGGGCAGCGCCAAGGCCGCCCGCCTTCGCCTTCCTTCCCCTCCCCCGCGCCGCAGCTCCGGCAGCTCCGCACTGGGAGAAGGCAGCCTCTGACTCGCTGGCTGCTCGCGTCCCCCTTCACCTCCCTCTTCTCCCTCCCCCAACGCGCACACTTGATAGAAAGTCTCCTCTCGGCGGCGGGAGGGCGGTGAAATCCTTTCGCTCTCCTCCCTCCGCTCTCTGTAACGCGAACGAGCCGCCGCCTTCTGTTCCTCAGCCTTGGCCAAGTCGGCGTTTTGTTGACAGGCTCTGCCGGGCACAAAATGGGGCTGCCGCTTTCCATGGGCGCCGCCATTTTGTGAGGAGCCGCCGCGCTTAGCTGGAGCCGGAGCCGCAGCCTCAGTAAGCGGCGGCAACGGCAGCCCCAGGCGCGCCGGAGCGGCGGCCGGGGTCTGTGTAATGGTTGAATAAAGTGACCCCCTCTAGGGAATCCCCAGCTGACAGTTACGTAAGGGACCGTGCGCAATTGCTGTGCTTAGCATGGAAACCCACCTAGCCCTGCTACGCAATTTGCCTATCCTCCCCCCGCTGCCTCCCACTCCCCTTCCACACGGCGCCCGGGCCGGCAGAGCGACTCACCTCTGCCGACCGCCCCTCGCGGAGGGGAGACCACCACCCCCACCCCTTTTTTTCAGGAATTTTAAGGCATGATTTAACAACCACCGCCCTCTC
Organism: Pluvialis apricaria; assembly: GCA_017639485.1. NCBI lineage: Eukaryota > Metazoa > Chordata > Aves > Charadriiformes > Charadriidae > Pluvialis > Pluvialis apricaria. The sequence goes on along the minus strand of CM030007.1, from coordinate 187,976,364 downwards.
GGGAAAGGAAGGTTTAGCCGTGTATGCCTGAAAGAGCCATTTAGCCCCTCAATCGCTTGTTTTAAACCTCTCTCATTCACGTTATCCTGGCTTTGGGAGTCTTAACGCATACTGTTGCTGAAATAGCAGAAACTCGGAGCGTCACAGACAGGAGCTGCAGACCAGGATCTGCTGCAGGTCTAATTTTAGGAAAAGGGGGGGGGGGGGGGGGGGGGCTTAATGCTACAGTGAATAGACACTATGCGTTTCTTACACTGAAATGCACGCACCACCACTCCATCCACACAGACTTTCAATACGGAGTATTTATTTGAAACTGAGGGATGTCTTCCCCCTCCCCTCCCCCCCCCAGAGTGTGAGCCCCGGCCAAATTTTACCAAGTATCTTACTTTATCTCCGACTCTATGGCTATATTCAAGCTGAAACACCACTCATGTAAAAAGGAAAAAAAAAAAAAAAATTCGTTGGGGGAAAAAAAAAAATTCCTGAAGTAAGTTAGTACATGGACTAGAAAGGAATTATAGTTTTCCTTCTTTAAGTGCTCACTTGGGGCCATAATGTGCCATTGATTTTAAAACACAGCTCCTTACTGACTTTAATGAGGAGTTCTGCTCAAAAAAAAAAACCAAAACACCAAAACCTGAAGGCCCGATCTGGCCTTGGATTCCAATGTATTGGTTGTGAGGGGCAAACGTTCCTCCGGAGCCTCCTGAACTGGAGCAAGCGCTCACCTGCGGCTGTCTGTGCGTGCCAGGGAAGGACAAACGCCCACCTGGGCCGCCGCTCGCTTCACCTGAGGACCAACGGCTCAACGGAAGGTGCCATTCGCCACATGGGCCCCTTCTTTGCTCTCCTCTTTACCCCAAGCAGCGCCGGGCTCCATCGGGGTGGGCGTGCAGGTTTTCTTTTGGGCTCCCCTGTGTGGAAAACACGTCAGGAGACAAGTGTTTACCAACACCGTACACGCCATGGGCAGAGGGGAAGGCGGCCTGCAGTGCCACGGCTGGCTACTGCCCGCCCAGGGTGAGGGCCGAGACCTTCCTCCTTCCTTAATTTTATGCCGTGCGTGCCGTTCATCAACGTGCAGAAACGTATAGGCGGTTTAGACCGAGTACAGCAGCCCTACAGCACTTGGATTACAGGCCGTGGTATACTCCAAGAGAAAGAAGGGGAAAATAAATAAATAAATAAATAAATAAATAAATAAATAAAATGCATTTATGGAGCGAGGCAGAGCTCAGGCCCCCGCTGGCGAACCTCTCCAGGGCACCCCCTGCCTGTGACGGCGCTCGGCGTTCTCCTTTTGGGGGGAGTTTTAAACACCCCACGCCTGGAAACGCGGGGTTCCCGCTGCACCCCCACCCCCCCCCTCCTCCCCCGCCCCCGCCGTGCCATCCGGGGCCACTTCCTGCCCTCGGGAACACCTCAGGCCGGGGGACTCGGAAAGTTTTTCGAAAAGTCCAAATATCCAGCAGTGCCCCCTTCAGTTGTTGTTTTCTCTCCCCTTGAACTCGGGGCGTTGGGCTCGGCCCAATTAAAAAAAAAATTCGGCCCCGCTTTCCAAATCCACCTTTCCTGCCCTCCCCCAACCCAACCCCCCCCTCAACCCCCCCCCCCCCCCCCCCCGGCCGTCAGCCAGCGCAGAGAGGCCGATCGGTGCGAGCCTGGCGAGGGAGGGCCCTTTCCCGGGCCCCTAGCCCCCGGAACAACCGGTAGTAGCCGTTTTTTTCCTCCCCTCTTCTCCTTCTCCCTCGCCTCTTTCCGCCCGGCTTTGTGTGAAGTTTGCGGCACATTGCAGATGAGCCCTTAGCGGCGAGAGGAGCCTATTGTTCCCCGCCAGGAACTGCTTGCTGGGGCTGTGCTGGCTTTTGCCTTTAGAGCTGCCTTCTGCAGTACCGGCACCGGCCTGCGGGGTCCGCTGTGTTGCGCTCTCCTCCAGGCAGAAGCACGGCGGCCTCAGATCTTTTTGTCTGAGAGAGAAGAGAAGTGAATCCCGCTGCCGCCGCCACCGCCGCCGCCGCCGCCGCCGTAGCTGTACAGTGTGTGTGTGTGAGAGAGGGAGCGAGGGAGCGAGCGAGGGAGAGGGAGATCGCATGGAGCCGCGGCTGTAACACACACACACTGTCAATACCTCACTCCGGCTCCCCCCCCCCCACCCCCCCCCAACCCCACCACAACAGTAACCCAATTCATTGTGTGATCCAGCAGCACCATGTTGAGTCTCATGTGCAGGCTGGATCGGTTGGGTTTGTGGTGCTGAGAGAGGCAGCGGCAGCGGGAGGAGGAATTACTGAGAGGTGCCCCTCTCCCTCCCCGTCTCTTTGCCTGTGTGTTGTGTGGAGGAGACAGGACTCGCAATTACCACACTCTCGGGGCTCCCTTATTCCTTTTAAACTTTTTTTTAAACAAGCCCCTCTCCATGGCTGATCCCCGGCCGAGCACGGGCACCTGGGTCTCTTAAAGACGAGGAGGAGCCGGGGATTGTTGTTGTTGTTGTCGGCCGTTTTTTTTTTTTTTTAAATTGGATTTTTTTTTTTTTTACGAGAACCTTTTTTTTTTTTTTTTTTTTTTTTTAATACAAAAATGGCAAATTCGACGGGTAAAAACCACGCAGACCAGCGGAGAAAGGGACTCGCTTTCCTGGACGAGCTGCGGCAGTTTCACCACAGCAGAGGGTGAGGAAAATGGGGAGATGGAACGGGAGGGGGGGAGGCTTTTAAACCGACCAGATCCAACTTCCAGCCCCTTCCCTGAAGGACACGGCAGCCCCAGCGAGGGGAGAAAAGGGGGCAGAGCTGACAAGTTGTGGTGTTTTGTGTGTATCTCCTTTGGCAGGTCTCCTTTTAAGAAGATCCCCGTGGTGGGTGGGAAGGAGCTGGATCTTCACGCTCTCTACACCAGAGTCACCACTTTAGGCGGATTTGGGAAGGTGAGTGGAAGTTTTAATTTGGGTTTCCCTCCCACTAACCTCTTCCCAAAAGTCTCCTCTGACCCCCGGGGGCGGCGGGGGGAGCCGGGGTGGCCGGGAACCGTCCTATTTAAAGCCGGTTAGAGAAGGTGGGGGGTGGAAGAAGGAAGCGAGCAGACAGGCAGGTTGGTGGCTCGGCCTTGTCGGTGGAGCGATGAAGGGGGATCCGGGGGTACGGCGCACACCCCGCCCGTGCCTCCCCCCCGCCTCCGCCGGAGCCCCTCGCCCCTTCCCCCCCTTCCCCGGGAGAAGGCGAGGGGGGAGCCCAGAGCTCCGGTCGGCGAGAGGCAGTTTCTTTCGCTTGTGGTGGCAGCTCTGTGTGTGTGTGTGTGTGTGTCTCTCTCTCTCACACACAGAGGGAGAGACAGAGAGGAGAGAGTCTGAGCGCAGTTTTAGTGCAACTCAAAATTAGCGGGCATGTTTAACATCGATAATCGGCACGGAGCATGGGCTAGGAAACGATCCTCGCGGCCGGGGGGGGCCGGGCGCTGCCCTCCGAGCCCTTCCCGGAGAAAAATAACAAAAGGGGCACCCAAGACGGTGTGTAATCAAATAGCCATCTTTAGGCTTCAAGGCTAGGGACAGAAATGTAGGCCTCAAAAGAAAGGCCTCTCTGTGTCTGTGGATCTGTCTCGGGGGGACCCCCCGGGACGGCGCCCCCGCGCCCCGCAGGCCAGGGGGCGCCCCCGCCGAGGCCGCCCTGCCGGATTTTAAACTTCTTTGGGCTTTTTTTTTAACGGACCGCGGCAGGATTTAAAAGGGGGCGACAGAGGGACTCCCGATTGGTTATTGTCCAGGCAGTAAAAACAAAAACAAACAAACCCCAAAACAATACAAACCCTCCCGGCCTCCCCCCCCCCCCCAACCCCGAAAAAAAAATATAAATGTGTATATTAAAAAAAATAAATAAAGTAAAATACCGATGAGAAGCGGGATTATTCCCGAAGGGGAAATACTAGCGACTGTCAGTAAAATATATAGTCCTAAATCCCATATACTTTCTCGTTTATTTCTTTTTATATATTTACCTATTTGCTTCGTGGCAGCTTGTGGGTTTTTTTTTTTTGTGATGTTCGCTGGCAACGACGTGTTTATGTGTACGTTGTGTATCTCGGCCTGTGTGTTGTTTTTGACAGGTATCAGAGAAGAATCAGTGGGGAGAAATTGTAGAGGAGTTTAACTTTCCCAGAAGTTGTTCTAACGCTGCCTTCGCTTTAAAACAGTATTACTTGCGGTGAGTGCTATCAAGCTGTTGCAGTAGTATTTTTGAGTGTGGGATTATATTTGGTTTTCAGTGTGAGCAATAATAAAAATACCCCTACTCTCTAAAAATGCTGTAAAATAAACCAGAAAGAACTTGTAATTCCTTACTGGTCTGGTGCAGTGATCAGTTAAAGGTAATTCTGTTTTGTAGTTATTTTATTTGTATTTTACATCTGCAAACCTTAAACTTTGAAGGGATCCCAAGTACATAAAGAATATATGTGAGAGCCATTTTTAGTGATTGTTTTAGAATTACAGTGCTAAAGGACTGTTACTAAGAGATCATGTTATTGTAGTTACAGAAACTTAGCTTAATTTTTGGAGCACTGAAATGTGTTGATATATGCAAACTTGTTTACTGCTCAGTGGGGTCAGGCATTGAATGAAAATGCATCTGCAGGAAGGTAGACTGCTTTGGGTAAATTATATTGTTATCAATTACCAGCTGCATACATTATTTTTTATTTTAAAGTAAAAAGAGCTAAATGATTTTTGCTGTTATTTGAAAAATAGTAGATTTCTGCAGTTTTTAAAAATAGGATTACATTCCTTGAAATGATACAGGTTGTTGCTTGTGATGCAGTTTATTTTTTAATGTAGCATGGAGTTCATACTGAATATTTTAAATTACTGTGTGTGTTCAGTTACTAGATGACTTTTTTAAAAAAATATTTTGTATTAACTTTTGGTGATTATTCTTTGTGTGAAAGAATTTAAAATTATAGCATATATAATGTTTTTAGATGCTATATATAGACAATTATATTCCATTTAGAATAAAGTTTTGTGTACGTTGGTTAAGGAATGTAATTTTCTGTTTGTGAATTGTACAAACGATTTTTTTCATTGCTATTAATGATAATATAGATGTGCAATATGTACAAAAGATGTGTGGGCTTTTGGACTTCTGTTTTGGTGATCTGAGTACACATAAGCTTTATCTGTCTCTAGTTTGGCCTTCTGAATTAGGAAATGCAGTAATTGTACAGGTGCACTTTCTATTGGTTGTCCTAGATTGACTTCCAGCTTGAAGCTGTAGAGTTCGTAGCACAGTGGAGCAGTTATTGAGTTACAATGATGTCTGGAAAACCTTAGTCAGATATCTGTAGTTACTGAATTTTTCTTTTTTTGGTGGTGACATATGACTGCTTTAAGATCCAGACTAAGGAAAGACATTACCATTGTTAATAGCTTTAGCAAAGTTTATGATTGCTAGCAGGCCTAGGAAAGAAGTGGGAAGCTCACTTGAGGATGTCCTCCTCTGTTTTGGTTTGGCTTTTTTTTTTTTTTTTTTTTATCAACTACTGCATAGTATCGAGATAGTGTTGCTGAAGATTTCTTGGATCATAGAAAGTAGTTTTTTGCTTTTTTGAGTTTTTCTGAAGGACCATGTAGTCTATTACTTGACTAGATTTTTACATAAAATTTGCAAAATTAGTTTTTTTGGGTTTTGCCCTTACCTTTTTATTTCCATATTTTGTAAGTGTTTGAATGGCCTAACTTTTTGCAGTAGAAGACTCTGTGTCATTTGTGTTTACATCTGTATATTGAAAGCGTTTATATGCTGTGACAGTTAACACAATTAATGTTAATTTGGCCTTCTAATGTCTATTAATTTTTAATAAGATACTACTTTTTAATTTAGAATCAGACATACAAAAATGTTATTTTTATTACTAGCATGCTGGTATTGACATTATTTAAAATACAGTTGATGAAATTATGTATAAATGATTACATACAAATAAGTGAATTTTTTTTTATTTATTTGGAATTTAGGAGAAAAGTTGATAAACAGTTAAGATGAAGAATCTTTAAAAATGTTGGTTTTATCATAATATCTGTGATTTACTTAGGGCATTCTGAAATAAACTGTCAAGGTTGTTGGTTTTGGGGTGGATTGGTTTTTAGTGGTTGATTTGTGTTTTGGTTTTGTTTTTTCTAAATTACTGCTTTACTCACTGTTGCTTCTCATATAATCTTAAGTTTGATGTGAACTGTTGCCCAGCTGAGTTCACCTCCTTACATGTGTGGTAATAAGACTGTATATACACGTATCTCTGCTAGGTTGACGTTTGTTTAGGTTTAACCTAGAAGGTTTGGGGTATGGGGGGGATTTGGTTATAGGGGAAAGAAAAAATGCTCTAATGATAAATTCGTAAAAAGGCTCTTGTTTATCTGTGTTGAAGAACATAACCTGAGGTTTCTTTATAGGGCTAGATTTTCATGAACTGCTGAGCAATTACCCTTGGAAAAAAATGTTCCTCTTGAGTCCCAAGTATGACTATAATCTTGGCCTCACTATTGTAATGACTTTGCAAACAAAGCCAAACAAATTGAGGCCTATCAACTTTTATATACATTTTTATCCAATCATATGTTGTGTGTCCAGTGAAGTGAGGGATCTGCATGGCAGATGGGACCCTGTTGAATTCAGAGGGATTCAGTGGTATGCACCTATGTGCATACATTTGCAGATTTGGATTTGTTTGTGATGAAAGTTGCCTTTTTCTATGAAACATCTGGCATACCATGTTCACTGAGATAAAATCTCAAGCTACATGGACCACTTGCTCATTTTGCTGTGTTATCTCTAATAATGCTGTCATTTTGACTTAAAATTACTATGCAAATAATTTAGAAAGTTGAGTTATTTGTGTGACATCAGTAGTCCTGTTGGCTTGATCAGACCAAATGTTTTGCAAAGCAATCATCGGGTTACGTTTTTTTCTAGGCAGTTGTGAGGTGTGCCTTTTTTGTTTAAATAACTTTTTCATTTTGTCTGTTGTGGAATTTCGCTGGGTGTCTTTGGGAATGTGTGTTAGGCTTCATTAAAGATGTGTCTTGTTTAAACTTCTGATATAATTCTGATAGGCTTTATGATAGGTGATATTTGAATATATGATAGACAATCCTATCTACCCCTTCTCCCTTGCACTGCCCTCTCTTTTTCTCTCACTGGAAAAAGTTACTCATAATAGGGAAAGTCTGAACCATTCAAACTTTGTGCCTGTGTTGCTTTGAGCTGTCTGACAGGTGAAGTAATTTATGCACTGTGGTTCTTAGTGAGCAGGCAAAAGCCACAGTGCCGATAACCATTGATAGACTGTACTTGTTAATGTAGTTCTGTAAGTCTCTACAGCATCAGAGAGTGTAATTCCCTTGGATGTAGTGCAAATTAGATGTTTAATCTCAATTGAGGTGAATTAGTAAAGCATTTTCTAAATGCTTCTCTAAAGATTATTTTATAATGTTAACGAAAATATTTTAATATGGTGTAATAAATGTAAACATCAGTAATGTGGGTATGCTTTTATATTTTTGTTAGTTGGTAAACATGTACAGTAGGTGAAAAGAAAGTTAACATGCAGTATAGTTTTTATGTCAATGGTTGATTAGGTTACAGTCCTACAAAGAACTGGGCTGATGTGACCTCATGCGTTAGTATAAGGTTCTGTTGGTTTTCGTGTAAGCGTAAGCGATACATTTGTTCTGTTGTGGGCCTTCATCTGTTCTTGGGGAGTGAGGGACCTTGTAAACTAAATGTGGAAAGGAAGTACGCTTAACTGAATTAAAAATCATTTTGCTTTTAAAAGGTATTTATCTGCATTAAGAGAAACTATGTGCAAGGACAAAGTGTCAGGTAAAATAAGTTTAAGTCTCAGTTCTGCAGAGAATTTCTGAAAGCTGGGAAGCAGGTGTGTACTACAAGCTTCTTGTAAAGGCAGCAGAAATGAGTTAATACTAGTTAAAGGTGAATAAGAATTTGCTGTTGTAAATATTGGGGAGGTGGCGGGAAGTCAAATAGAGAGGAAAGAGGTCAGTTCATAAATGAGAAGTTGCATAAAGTTATTATACACAAGCCATTATACTGAATTTCCTGAAATTCCATATATAGTAGGTTGAAAATGTGTGAGCAGTTAAAAATCAGGACCATATAAAATAGTTATTGACAACAAAGAGAGGGGGTGCTTGAAAGTTCTGAAGATATTTATAAGTCATTTGATCTTCAGGATGCCACTAAGAAATTGAATGACAGTACTGATTTCTTTAATAAAAAAAAGGGGGGGGAAGAAAAAGAAAAAAAAAAAAAAGCATGAGCTGAAGAACTAGATAAATTTAAGGGATTCCGTTCCTAGTAAAATAATGATAGAAATATTAGGGAAACAATAATAAGCAGCCTGGAATTTTCCAAGCAAAATTACTTTAAAAGAGTTTTCTTTATTATTCTTGCTCAGTGTTTAAAATTAGGATCTGATACTGCAACAGCATCTGCACGTAGATCAGCGAGTATGGAGAAGTACAGGACTGGCTTGCTCGCCACATCTGATTGCAGGTTCAAGGCCCCAGTGGATGAAGAGAAAGTTATATCTGTAGTAATATATTATGTATTTTCTAAAATGCGAATACATCTCAAAATCTCTCATTAACAAATTATTTATGTATATGAATAGTCATCTGGAGGAGAAATTGGGTGAAGGGCCATAAACAAAAATAGAACAAAGTATAAAGAATAGATTTGGTGAGTCACAGCAGTTTTAGGTGCTAAAAGAGTAACACCAGTGCTTACATATGCATATAGTAATACAAGTTTAGCCATTTTAGGCATATTTAGTGTCTGGATTGATTAACTTTACAAGAAGGTGAATAGTACGCTTGCGATGTTATCAGGCAACTATGGTGGTAAGAGTTAAACGCAAGTCAGCGCAGAAAAGAAAAGGTTATCTAAAGAAATTAGGTATATTGTTGGAAAATACAAACGAGATTTCATTTGGAAAATGCAAGCTAAAACAGTTGAGGGACAGTAATCCAAAACAGGTATTCATTGTGAGGGAATAACCTGGAAAGCAGTATTGCTGAAAAAGGGATAGGAGCAATACCATGGGCCTGATAATCCTGTCAGTTGTGTGCACCCAACTCCCTTTCATATGAAAGGGATTTGTGCATGCTTCTGACAGGAAGAACAGGCCCCAATTTGCAATATGATACATAGACTTTGTGAAAATTAGAACGCGTTTAGGTTGCATCCGCAGAGGCATTGAACAAGTGGGAGATGAGTTTTTGTATGAGATTGTGTGACTGTATTTGGAGTACTTTTTTACTTTCAGAGCCTTTGCAACAGGTGGGGCAACTTAACAGAAGCTTAGAGAAGAGTAACAAAATGTTAAGAAGGCTGAAGGGACTAAGTGATTTTTTTAAAAAAGATTTGATAAACACGTGTTTTGCTTGGCTAAATGAAGATTTTGGGTGAGAAGGGGAAATGGCATCTGACAAGTATTTTTAAGGGCCTAAATACTTAAAAGGGAGATTAATTTTAAATAAAATAAGAGGCTGTGTTAATGTGTAAGCTGAGATGAAACTAAGGGAGAAAATTGAGAGCAGATAGCAGCACAAAAACCCCCAAGATATACTTGTATACCTTCTCAATAGTATGCCAAGTGAAGTAGGGGGGAAACCCATGCCGTGGGTCTTTCAGAACTAGCCTGGTCAGGATATTAATGCATGTGCAATGGGTAACAAGCCAGGACTGGCAGAGAAATGGGCCAGATGACCTTACAGGTTCTGTCCATCCTTGAATAACACTGCAATGAAGGCTTTCATCTTGCATAGCTACAGATTTTTATTGCAACACTACAGACTTCACCTGCGGAATCTGTTGCTCTTAATTTTGTCACAAATCCTGCAGTCATTGGCGAGACAGGAAACAAATACATGGATGACCTTTTTATGATTTCTTTTTAAAATTATTCCCCCACACCCCAAGATAAGAATTGTAATGTGTATTTCAGTCAGATGTCTGAGGCCTTGCTTTTAAGTCTGAAGTGAGTATTTTATGTAGTTGAAGGGGGAATTTTGTTTTAGTTATACTGTAATCATACAGTCAACATATTCACAATTAAGACTAGTTACTGTTCATGCAATAAAGCTTTATTTAGGGGAATTAAATATTTTGACTGTTAACATCTTAGAGTGTCTCTCAATAGAAGTTATTTATTTGGATAGATGTTGTCTTGTTAGAGTTGCTGGGAATCTGCTCAAAAGAAAGTAGAACTTTTATAGTACAAAATTTGCATTAGGCCTCTTCTGAGGAGACCAAGCAGCAGGTGAAAGGAAACATAGCTACCTTAAAATTGCTCTTAGAGTTATGTTGTTATACTAGTCACTATGCAGATGAGTTTGGCCTCCATCAAAGTTTCTGAGCTTTGCCTTCAGAGGGTAAATTCCTCATTGCTGCTGAAAAATGTAGTGAAAAATTAGCGCAATGAATGTTAACATATTTTTCTCTTCATTATTTTTCTACAAGCTTTTTGTCAGAAATTACCTAAATCACTGCTGTTAAGCTGAAATATGTTGGTTTATTTTGGGGAGGGGTCAATGTTCTTCAGTTTTAATAGAGAATTCTGATTGTTTAACTTGAAAGCTTATCTAGACAGATGTCAGAACTAATAACCTACAAAGAGCAAGTTTCTGGCAACACTGTAACTTGGTGACTTTTAGGACCTACTGAATCTTCTAATAATTGGTAGAGAGTTTATATGTTAAGACCATATTCTAATCTTCAGCTGAAACAGTATCAAAATTAATTTGTGCTTTAAAATTATTAATAGCTGTGGTAATGTCTTAGGTTTGAATAAATGGTGAGCATATTACAACAAGATCAAGAATGCATATGGAATGCAAGGATATTGCTTCTTTCCTTGTGAAGTGGAATAAGCCTGGGCTAAGAAAAGGAGTTTCAGACTTCTTTTATTTATTTTAGAACTAATAGGCTTTAATTACCTTGTTTATTTGCAGTTAAACCTTAGTAGATAAGACTTTCATACTCTTTTTTTTTTTTTTTTTCCTTTCCTAACTCCTTCCCCGCTTTCCTGAGTAATGAAATGGAGAAGTATAAATTGTTAAGTTTTACAGGTGAGGTACTAGAGGTACACAGAGGTTCAGACAGTTACTTTGAGAGTGCGTGTCAAATAGGGATGAAATCCAAATACAGTAAAGCCTTTTTTTTTTTTTTTTTCTAATAATGCCAGAATCCAGTTCTGACAGGCAAATTTCTTCTTCCTGAGGCTTAGTTAAACCGTCCATAAAAGTGGGCTACTATTATTTACTATCTTTTAAAATTCCTCTTTAATCTATAGCTGAGGAAGCACTGTTTGAAAAATAGAACAGGATAATGTTATGTTCTGTGAATTGGAAAACTGAAAACTAAGTATGTAACAGATTATGAGAACGGACTGTTTGTGTTTTGTTTTTCTGTGCTTTGTTTTAAAATGCTTGTTCAGAGTGTCAGAAAGGTGTCTTGCGGCTGAAATGGGACTACTTGGAGTAACTGTAGTACCAGTCTACATTATTAGAAGACATACAGTTCATAGAGGGAATTGGGTATAGGCCAGAGATCCCATCACATGATCTTGTTTCTGGTTATCAGTCTGATACATATTTATTCTGTGGCCTTAGTTAAATCATTTGCCATCTTTTTATTCATATTTATAAAGTGGGTATACTGATGTTTGTTTACCTATCTCACAGAGAAGTGTGAGACTGTAAGCTCTTTAATGCAGGGATTGTGTCTCTTCATGCTTCTATGTCATATCTTAAATATTTGAAAATGAATATAAATTAGGAATATATCAGGAAAATAAAACTATTCATAAGCTTGTTTGCCCTCTGCAGTGTTGAGAAGCAGGAAATATAGCATAGATGAGAGGAAGAACAATCTTTATTCCTTAGGGAATAAATAAACTTGGGATACCTAAGCAGAGAAATATTGGAACGGTTGAAAGAAAGAAGCTTATCTTAAGGAAGGATAATAAAACAGCAAGATGGTACCCAGAATAGTGAGCTTAGGCTTTGCCTGAGGTACTAGATTAGCGAGCTAGGTATCAGATCTAAAATACAGTCTCCTTGGAGCAATGAGTTCAAGTCTAAGCAGACCTGAATTAGATTTTCAGCAACAAGGTAGTGACACCGAGTTCTCTACTTTTTGTTTTCCTATCTTTAAACTGAATGTGCGTGCATTTATTTTAACTCCAGATAAATTGTAGCAAGCCAGCTATGCTGCAAGAGGGATTGCATACTATTATAAGAGAGTGGAGTTCTGTTGAATGATGCACTGGAGCATGTTTGTCTGCTAGAGTGAACTGTGTTCATGCTATTTTCCTTTTTTATTGGTGTGGGAGGAGCAACTCTTCAGATTAGTAGTCTTTTAGAATAATTTACAGCGTTACTTGTCAATCCATAGCTGCCTAAAATACATGAAGATCCTGTAAAGTAAGGTGATCATTCAGATTCAGAGAGAACTTTCCTTGTATAACATTTGCTGGACTTTTCATATGTTTGTTTGCTGAAGTTTAGGTGGGTTGTACTTATGGCTGCCTGCATTTCTCCATTGTTACGTGCTGTGACGTTTGCTGGTTGGCCTCTGCCTCCTAGTTCAGAGGTTGCTGTGCTTCTATGAGAATCCACGTGTAGAGATTCTCAGCTCTGGAAATCACTAAATCATATGACTAACTTTGAGTAGCTCTCTTAAAGTTCTTTGGAGGAGTGCTATAACAACGTGTATTACTAGGACATAATGTGTGGGGATAACTTTTCGTTTGGGATACATCCCAGGGGCTTAATTAAGCTAAATGAAAATAGTTTACTTTGGGGGTAAATTTAGCGTGTTCTGAGTATGTTAACAATGATTATGGCGTAGGATAGGTGTAGAACTGTGGGGGGGTTGGTTTGTTTGTTTAAAGTATACTTGTATTAAAAGAAAACTGGTGGAAATAAATTTAGGAACAGTTCTTCCCTTACATGGTTATTTTGTTCAGGAGTATCTGGGTTCTAGCAACCTCAATTAAATGATGTAGAATCCAGGCAATGGCCAGGTAATCAGTGCCACATTACAGAATTCACATATGGCCTCTGCAATTTTGGGGAGGATAGTAGAGCTTTGAAACACTGGAGATTACAGGGCTGTTTCTTGGACGCTTTTCTCCTGTCAATACCATCCATGAAAACCTAGGAAAAATCACGTTTCTGACAATATATGTTCATAGAATGCTACAGTTGCACAGTAAATACATTAAAAAATCAGGAATGGCCTCATTTAAGTACGAATGTGCAACTTGAACTTTGTCGCTAGAGAATATTCTTCATAATAAAGCCTTGTGCCCTCTGTGGTAAATGGGAATAAATTCCATTGCAGTATTAATCTGTCGTGTTACTGTGAGATACCTTTTTTCCCCCTTGTATATAGACACATAGTTCTGACTCATCATTCAACATGGTAATTGATTAATCTCAATATTAGTTATTTCTAAGGAGGTTTCGAGTGTGCTTTTCGGGCATCCTTTCCCCATTATCTTGGCTTCCATGGTGTTACCCACGTGGGCCAATTCAGAAATCCTTTCCTTTGCTTGTGGGCTGAAGGGGATTCACTGTTGCAATACTGCTTACCCTGGCTGCCTAGCTCACAGGTCTTTCTGTCTCTTACTCTCTGCTGGTCATCATCTTCTCAATCTTTGACTACAAGCTGGAATTCATGTTCTGTTCCTTGACCCCTTGATGTCTGTACCCATTGACTGCACATGGAATATTTACTGTAATCAAATGAATTCCTAATTGTAAAGAAAATTGAAGGAAGGAAAAGGTATATGCAGGTAAAAGGGCAAGAGGACAAAGCACTAAATGTCAGGTGCCTAGCAACAGTAAAATACTGCATTTTACAGCAAAACGATAATAGATTCCATGGTACATGAAAAAAAAATCTGCAGCTGTGGACATGCAGAATTCACAGGATCCAGATGAATATCTAAAGGGTATTTCACACACCTGAAAAACATGCTTTCGGGTACTCTGCAGACCCAGTGAGGCATTGCAGCATTGATGTGCATTTTGCTTATTCTTCCAAGGTCATTTTTGTAACTCTAAGGTATAGAAATGCAGTTTGGGGGTTTTTTTTAGTGAAAATTTTGTTTCTGAGCAGGATTATGTGCAAAGGCTGACCCTGCTAGTGAATTATTGTGTTTAATTGGATTTGAAGAATATGCAGGGCCCTGACTACTGTACAGCTTGGAATACCTTTAGTAAGCATTTTTTTTCCAAATGCTTCAAAGTACTTTTTCCATCAAACTTAGCTAAACTTGGTATCCTGTTTAAAGCCATGTGCTTCTCTGTTTATATAACGTGAAGTTAGTTATTAGAATGATGTTATGTTAGTCAATTCATATGGAATCATAGTAAGAGTGTAAAAGGTTAGAAAAATCAAAATACAATACTTGGTGACAATGACTTCATCACATTCAGTATTGTTTCATTAATATGTCCTATAGTCAATATGCTGTTACTACTGAAATATAGTTATGTTCCTGGAAAGGTGTTTTTTATCATAGATGAATATGAGATTTTTTTTCTATTTAGCTTTTTATATTACCAGTACACAAATCCCACTTTTCAGTAGTAGCTTTCATTCGCCTAATAAGCAGTTTAATTGTATTCTAAACAGAGCTAGTCCAGCTGTTGAAGAAAGTGCTTAAGTAATATTAAAAAAAAAAGGCAACTTAAAAATAATCTACTGTTCTGCATGTAACTCTAAACTAACACCCAACTTCCCTAAATGTGCTGATATATTTCTGTATGTATTTGTGTGTGATGCAGTGTAAAATTATGATTATCCATAAATTTATGTGCTTGGCAGAAAGCAAAAATACTGTGTTATTTTTATGGTGACTTGGTACTTCTGTAGATCTGCCGTAAGAGCTGTGTTTGTAGACTTTTGCCCATGTGGAGTTCTCTGTAGATCTGCTTGGGGAGAACTTCGTCCCTCTTCAGAGATGGGCTGAAATCGGTGGCATCCTGTGTCAGTTCTGCAGCGTGCTTGTAAAGGTTAGATGTGTAGGGCCTGGAACATGTATATTAACACAAAATGTGCCTGCTTTAGCAAGGAAAGAAACTGAAAAAGTGAAGTCAATAAAGATATATTCAAAACTTAAGATACTGAAATTGGTGCAAACAGAGTGTTCATTTCTTTAGTTGTCCTCAGGAGGTCTTTGCATGTAAGCGAAAGTTGCAGACTCAAGGTTTGGTGATTGTTTTCTTTTTGAAGAGTTTATGAAAGCAACAGGATTTGTTTTTTATATGAGTAAATTAATTTAAGCTTGCTTTTTTTGGAGGGGGGGCCTGCCTGGTGATCTAGCTAAGTAAGGAAAACGAAATCTGTTACCATTATTTCTTGTTTTCAGAAGCTTATCAAAGAATTTACTCGTTTTTATTATAATTTCACTAATATAGTGTGATCTGTAGTATTGTCGACTTGGAGCATTCACAACATCAAAATAAATATGATGAAAACCTTTTTTATACTGTGGAAATAATAATGTAAAGTTACAGTGAGGTAGACACAACATAAATATGATTGTTCACATACTATGTAACATACAACCACAATATAAATATACAAGATTGTTGATCTGATTGCCTTACTGGATGAAACTTCAAAGGGTGCATTGTCCAGGATTCTGCTGTAGAAGGCCACCAGGTGGAAGTGACTCTCAGGGCTGTATCTTTTTCCTCAAGGCTTTTTTGGTTCAAATTATATGTGATCGCCATTGTTTGAGGCTTCAGAGACTTCATATTTTTTTTTTACTTGGCAGCTGCCCATTGGGAAGATGCACGTCTCCTGACCAGGCAGCCAGCTGATCCAGCTGTGCAGCTTGGGGGCTCTGAGTAGGTTGCTAGCCTGGCAGAAGGCACTTGTACTCAGCTACCCTGCTGGGAGGCACATGCTAACTCGGCCTCCAGTTGGGCCAAATAACGCATGCTGCTTCGTAATCACCTGTAGGCCAAAGAGGAGGGAAGACAAGGTGTTTGGAGGTATTTTAATGAGATGGGGAGAGAGAAGACCATTTGAGCATAGGTAGTCGAATTGCAAAGGGAAGGAATGTGAATATAGAGTGAGGTGGGTGCATTCATGCATTGGGTGAGGAGGCAGGAATGTGGGAATGTTGGTGGAGAGAACATTGTTTGGAAGGGTGGATGGGGGAGATTCTGTAGAAGGAGAAGGAGGGGGTTATGTAATCAAATGCTGATAAGTTAGTCTTTAATGGCCAACTCCCTCATTTAAATTGGTCACTGGACATTAATTGACTTGCGGCCCAGATGCTGGGTCGCTACTGAGTGAAGGCTGTCATTATTTGTAAAGTGCTCAGTGGTCTCCTACTTGAGTTTCGCAATCTGCTTTCTACAGTCAGGTTCTGATTTACTGGTACAAACTGCCTAGTGGTTCTTCTGCATCTTTGCTTATGCTACCAGTGCTGTGTGAACAGAATTAATTTCTGTTCTGTTAGTTTATATTTTTCATTAACACTGAATTTACCATTTTCATTTTGGTTTAAAAAATCTGTCATCATCACAATTACTGTTACTTTTATCCTTATATTAAAATATCATAAAGGCATAAAATTGCATATAATCAAATAAAGGATTTTATCTCTTCCTAAAAGAGCTTGCAGGGAGAAAGATCTCATCTTGGAAAATATTTCTTCATGGGCATTGCTGCATTTAAGAAAGCTAAGAAGGATATGGTTGTGAAACAGTTAGGGTTTCTTCAAATGCTGTTTCCACTTTGAGAAAATCAGTAATGTTTATGAATACTTTCTTTTGAATGTTGATTATATAAGAAATGCATAAATTTTATTATATATGTATGTATATATAGCCTATACAAGACTGGGTGTCAGTTTAAGTTTGGGATAGGTTGTGTGGACTTTCTGTCCCACCTCTAATATTACATATATGTTAAGAATGAATTTTCAACAAGAGAGGAAAAGATTTCATGGAGCAAACTTCCAAAAATTCTAAGTTGGTTCTTTTTTTTTTTTTTTTTTTTTTTTTGTGTATCTACAAACACAAAGATTTAGAGACCAAGTTTGGATCTTGCAGGTGGAAGTAGGTGCAAAGTACTGTTTCTTTTTGACGGTTCTTGATCATATGTGATATGAAACTTGCTTGTCCCAGGACTTAGGCTTGTGTAATTTGGAAAGAGAAATTTCAGCTCTCTGAGCAGCGTGTATAAATTGGCTGTTGTGTAAAACTACTCCAAGTTACGGAATGTCAGTTGTTCTGATCAAAACAGGTAGTGGGCAGAGGGGCAGGTGAATTAGTCAAAGATGTGGGCAAACTATATTTTTTTCATGCAGCTCTGCAATTTCTACCATGTTACACAGATATTATCATACAGCTACATAATTTCTGTTTCTGCTATGATAGGAATGATTTTTTGCTATTAAATAATTTTTGCATTTCTTTTTTACTAAAAAATAATGTAAACTTGTGTTTAGCAATAGTGCTTATTGCCACTCTTGAGCTGTCAGCCACACTGATGTCTCCAGAGAATAAAAACAACACATTGTATAAAATGGGTACATACCTCCTTTCTCTACCTCTTGCCCTACCTCAATGCATAGAGGAGGGTGGAAAAAGAGCATAGGTCATTATTCTTTCTTGCCTGTGTACATCAGAAATTATTGCTGTTATCTTACATAGCAGCTTGTGGTATCCTTTTTCAAGCAGACAGTCCTGCTGTTCCCTTGAGTGGCTGCTGTGCTGCTGGCCTTGCCCCCCAGTAGTGATATGAGCTCTGCTTTTAGGGTTTTGGTGGCTGTGAGGACTTGTGTTATGGTATGGGTTTTTTGTTTGTTTGTTTTGTTGATTGTTTGTTTGGGGTTTTTTCTTTTTCTTTTCCTTTTTTTTTTTTTTTTTTTTTTAATTGTAGAGGTCGGCTTTCATGGAGACCTGCATCAGGGTTCCACTGACTACTTAGCTGCAGAGAGACAAGGTAGCAGATTCTAGTCTTGTATTGCCTAGTTTTGTTGATGGTTTATTTATTTGTTTATTTTTAATAGATCAGGTTTGGTAAGTTATTCATATTGTCTTATGGCTAGTTTTCTGAAAAGAGTGGGGCTTTTTGTTTGCCTTCCTTTTAAATTTGTGGAGGTTTTCATCGATACCCAGGGAAGTCCCGTTATAGACTAAGCAGGAAGAACGAAACGGAGAATATAGAGGAAAAGACGCCACACTTGAAGGAGAGTGTTCATTCTTTATATCCCCCCCCCTTTAACTAGTTTTTACTACAGTAGATCAAGTCTTGTCAGTTCGGTAATTTTCAGGGCTTAACAGTTGTGTTGTCTTCTTGGAAGTTATTTACAGATGGAGATAAATAGGGGTTTTGGCTAGTGCTTAAAATGGAGCAGCAATTTAATGAGAATGATCAAATTACTAAAAACTTCAGAAGGTCTCAGAGTAGTACGTATGTGGATACTAAATGAGGAAGAGAGAGAGAGATCAGAGGATCTTAGTGAGTTTTAAAATGAAGGTACATGATGATGAAAAAGGTTGTTATTTTTGTGGTACTTTCAAGAAAGCTGAGTAGGGACGTTTTGCCAGGAGTGGTCCTGGAACAGGAGAGCTTTCATAGTCACAGGTTGTCACACAGAATGCTTATATGTATATAGATTTTATATGCAAAAAGTGTAATTGAGAGAATATCATGCATTGGTGATCAAGGAGGCAGCCATAGACAAATTAATGCAGTATGGAAAGTAAAACAGCAGAGTTCATCAAAGGGTGATACCAAAAGTTACAAGTGTTGAGACAGGTAGATTTGTGGAGTAGGGTGAGTGCAGAAGAGACTCATTTATCCTTGAAAACACTTTCCCTTGACCGTGAGAAATTCTTGTGTAATCAAGACACATAATCAAACAAAATTATGATAGTACCATGAGGGTATTTGGTGAAAAGAGTACAAATAGCATGGAGTTAATAATAATGACACAGGAAATGTATGGCTGATTATGAGCAATATAAAATTGACAGTTAAGGTTGAAAATAGAGCGTAAGAAAGCAAATGTAAAATGCTTCATGGATAGGAAATTTTGTAACATATGATCAGTAAGGGAACAAGACAGTCCTTAGTACAGATGTGGACCTTTTGGCAGAGAGGAAATGGAGAGGTATTTGAAAACAAATACTGTTAGATTACATTCTGCCAAGGCTCAAATCCTTGATAGGTTGATACCTCTTACAGTGGGAACTGAAATGCCTAAAAAGAAGATGATGAATTCCAGAAGCCATCTAGTAGGATATTTGAGGAATTATTTATGTAATGTTTTGTATTTATTTCCTTATAACCAAGTTGGTTGTATTTTTTGGGTGTGGTTTTTTTCAAGTCATTCAAATGGTATTTAAAAAAAAAAAAGTCTGTCAGAGAATGTACCAGTTAGAGTTTCTGTTCTTTTTACTTTTAAACGTAACATATTGCTGTTATGGACCTCTCTTAAATTCCAAGTGCTGATCAGTTCAGAGACCACAACTGTGGTGTCTGGGAGTAATCCAGCTCCTGCTACGCCAGGCAAGAGCATCTTCCTTTAATGGAAGGATGTTCCTGCAAGATCATGCCAATGAACAGCCATATTTACTTGCGGATGTGACTGACGTTGTTGCTTTACCTTTTTTCCCTTTGTATCTCAACCTTCATGCAATTTTCTGTGCACTGATGTTCAAATGTTCAGGTGGATGTTAATTGAAGAGTCAAAGAATATACGGGCTCCAACATAAACAAAAGAGAAATAAATGTTGATCTCAATGTGAAATGAGATCATCTGTAGGACTGATTTTTACCTCTTAACCTTTGTCTAAAAAAATAGATAGGTATGCTTTTTATCAGTAAGAGCTATGCTATTATGCATGTGGCATCTTCTTGAGCAAGTGGTTGATCTTCCACCACTTTTTCATGTACTATATTGGTGCTTCAGAATTTTAAAACTGGTTCTCAGCTGTCACCTGCCTCTTGGGATATTCTCTATAGCACCCTACTTTTCTTAATAGTCAAGGTTGAAATGCAGTCTATGGGTGGAGTTGCACTATATTCCATTTCCACTTGCGTGTACTTTGACCTGTAATTGGGAGTTATTGATGGAGAAACATAGTCCTGAGCCTGAACTGATACAGTTACCTAACTAAAAGTCTGAGAACTGCTACCACAAGTGTTTCTTGCTCTTATGGTAAAATAGAGATATCTTGGTCTTAGAAAATACTACATATTCATATTCAGTAATGCAGTGCAGTGTGTGAAATTGACCTTCCCTATCATTGGTAAGATTTTTTGGTAAGAACACCTTACAAAAGGTGTTTGGTTGCAAGTTTTCATGTACTGTATTTCTCACCCTGAAGGTTGCAGGCTTGTTTTCAATTTAGCAAAATATTATTTACAAGAAACGTTTGTTGACTTGAAAATGGATTGTTGGAGTTGTATTTTGCAGTTGTATAGCAAGTGTAATATTTCATACCTAAGAAATCTGATTTAATTAAAGATTTTTTTGAAAGTTCTTTACTGAAAAGGAAATGATGGCAGCGGAAGACTACTTTAGCAATGAAGAGCTTCATTGTGGGCTAGCTGGCACTAGGTGTTTTGTGTCTGTGAGTCTCTGTCTTAGAAGTATGGATCCAAGAAACTTTTTCACAAAGCAGTAGTTTCTCAGCTTGCAATAGGAAGTTTTAATATCTCCTGTCTCATTATGTTGAAGTGTTTTGGAAGTTTAGATTATAATTAGGAACTTCCTTTGTTCATGGTAGTAGTTGTATTTCTGTGTAGATAAATTAAAACCTAAATGCCAGTGTCCTGATTAATAAGGGATATAGTTACCACCAAATTTCAGTAGATAGTTTTTTCCTCTAACCTTTCTCAAGCTTGTCCTTCTCAATCTCTTGCTTCTGCATTTTTATGTACATTTGAGGTGGGTCTGATTATGTAGGGTTTTTTACCTGTTTGTAAACTTTCCCGAGAGGTAATAGTCTTCATGGATTTAGTCCCTTATTTCAGCACTGGAGTAAACAGTACTCTTACACATACAAAAAGGTAAGCAAATCTACTTTTCTTTTACCGTTCTAAAAATGATTGATTTCCTACAACATTAAGATCAATCCCATTTAGGCTTTCCTTACATAGTGATGTCAAAAATAAGTAAGTTACTTCAGCTGTAGTTAGTGGCTCACTGTTGGCCTGATTTTAATATTATATGTTGCTCATGAGCTCAAGGAATCAGTTGCCTTCCAACAGGAATAGTGAAGAGGCTACTTTAGTACTTTTACTTTTTAATCAGACACCATAAGAACAGTAGAAGTGTCAGATTCATAGTTAGTATAAAGCTGATGATGTCTGCATATCACTTGTATGGAAGAGTAGGGGGGAATCATAATTAAGATTCTATGTAGTGATGTTTTACTTGTCACTTAAAGACTGGCAGTGTGTGTGTTTGCGTTTTCTCTCAAGCGGGTGAATAATGCTAATTCCCATAGATTTTTAAATTGGGGAAGTTCTCTGAGTGGGACAAGAATAGTGCCAGAGTTCCCTGGTTTCAGAAGTTGTTTTCAGTGTGTTGCGTTTTATGTAAGGTGCGTGGTCTTACAGCTACCTAATAGCAATTTGATTAACCCAAAATGTGCTTATGTTGCTATTGTACGTTTGAGAACTACCCTACATAGTGAATATATGCTATATAAACCAGATTTAATTCTGGTAAAGAAATAGTTCTGAATATGCCTTTACTACAAAACATTAAATATGTAATAAGATTTTACAACATGTACTTTTAAAATAAAATAATATTTGTAGAAAGTAAAAATATTTTAAAGATATGAATTTTGTTGCAATAATAAAAACATCTCTGAAGTGAATTGTATATTTAAATGTATTTTTTGCACATTATGGTTAGCATAGTAGAATTTTATGGTAGTACAATTTTGGTAAGAGTGGCTCATGTTTTTTTGTAATGTGGGTTGGAGGGAAGATATCCTCACTGTCTTTTAAAGAAGCCCTTAAACTCTTGAAAAATTTGGAACAATTTGGAACAATTCATTTATCTACAGCTAAAATAATGTATTTTAACCAAGAACAATTTTCCTTTGTTCCAAAAATGTCAGAAGCACTTATTTGAGCGACAATTTGTATAATTACTCAAAATTAAAAGGATAAGGATTCTTGTTCTGGGTTTTTGCTTTAATTATTATGGTTGTGGACGGAAGTAAGTTGTTGTACATTTAACCTAGTAAAAAAGCTGCTAGCAGTTCCTTACTTACCTCTTCTGTAATTTCAGACTTTTTTTACTTCCAGAACTACTTTTGGCTGTAGCAGACTACTGCAGTTTGGCAAGGTCAAGGCCCTGTAGTTAGCAAAGTGCCTTCTATTCGTCCAGTTGTTACATTCTTGTATACATACCTACATTTTAGGTAGTTAAAATTGTCTTTCCCTTTCTCACTTCTTTATTTGCATTCTTCATGTTAATTTGACAGCATGTCAAAATGACAGCTAAATATGAATGGCACCTATGTCACACTCAAAAGAGCAAGGAGCTACATATGCTGTAGCCAGGATGATACGTAAGTTCTTTTTGAAATTGGAGAGTAGTGATGGTGGGGAAAGAACAGTTTCGTTTTTCTGAAGACCTTCCTGTTCTGAAATTCTTGCAATTGCGCTGGTTTCCCCTTTTCCTTTTTAAACACAGGAAACTGAACAAACACAGCGGAAGTTTCCCATCTTTTGATGAGGGGTAGGAGGAAGTTAGCTGCTATCTTCCCTAACTCAGCTTGTGATACTAAGAGCTTATGACCCTTGTCTGGCATGATTACTTTCTACCTCTTAAGCTCTAGTACTATTGGGCTGTTGAAAAAATTGGTAATGCATTGCTTTGTAATTTTCTTATTTGTTTTTAGGAAATGAGATTTAATAGGAGTTTGTATTTAAAACAAACACAGCCCCCCTATCCCCTGGCCCAAAAACCTACAGAATTTAAGAAATGTCAGAATTATTTACCTGATTCGGCTTTTAGATGTTTTCTTCAAGTGACTGAAGGCTTTCCCCATGGTTTCTAGACATACTCTGAGTTGAGGGTGGATACATAAAGGGGTAGGAAGAGGGGACCATTCATGTAATATCCTAGGAACTTCTACAAGCTACCAAGAACAGTTGGTTTTGCAGCATAGTTTTAAGTAACTTTAACAAGAATAGTTTTTCCACTGCTTTTTCACATGATACAAAAATGTAAAATTCTAAATGAGACAGTCTGGAAGGTAAAAAATGGAAGAAGTTTTATCTACCTGATATAAGCTGTTCAATGGTATATTTTCCAAGAGCCATATTTACGTGCGCCGATAAAAGATGAAGTTTTGTATAAAGACAGTACAAAAGATAAGTAGTCTTTTCTTTGCTGTTGTCTTTTAAAAAAAAGAAGAAAAAAAACCCCAATACAGTAACGTGCTGACACTTGGGCTTTTCACAGAAGCACCATTATAAGCACTGTGAAATGGAAGAACATCTAATGCTTTCTGGAGAAGTTTGAGGAGGAAAAAAAAAGTGGGGACAGTATAGTTTGGGCATTTCTAAAGTGTGTTTTATAATGAGGAATATTTGCAGGAAAATAAAATCCTTGCTCGGATTAGTCTGTTGCTTTTTTCTTATCTAATGCTGCAATCCCTGATGATGGTATCACAAATGGTTCCTGTGCAGAGTATTACGATATGGTGATTTGGAATTATGTTTTCATGTAGGAATAGGAAAGATGGGAGTGTGTAATATTTCACAAAACATTAGTATTGTGAATTGATAACTTGTGATTTAGGAGCAGTGTCAAGTTGGAACCAGCGATGGTGATTGAATAGGTTAGTCTCAGAAATTAGAACATTAGTTGTTACTTTTCCATAATGCAGTTCACTGAAAAAATATTAATAGACTGCTAAAATGAAGTACAACAGCATCTAGTTTATCTCTGCAGTATTTTCTTATACATGGCACTTTATAAGAGTTTTACTATTCTGGGAAACATTACGTAGTATATGCTAGTAAATAATTTTTTTCTTACTTTCAGTACTTACTAAGACAATGGGATTTACCTGATTTAAAGCTTCATCATGTAACTTGCATGTAAATAGTTATCTTTCAGGACGCAGCAAATTAGGTAGGTTAATTGTGATTTAAACTATTTGCTTTTTCCATGCTAATGGAAAATGGCAAGGCAATACTAGAAATTTATGATAGAGGAAATAAGTGCAACTCATGTTTTTTGTTTGAAGATCCAGAAATCTGTTCCAGTGTATTTTGGGAGGAATTGGTTCCGTCACATTTGCCTATAATGGAACAGAATAGACTCTCTATCTGATTGTATTGGTATTAGTGTCAGATTATAGATAGGATGACAAATGCTGCTTGTATGTCATTTTTATGCTTCTCCGGTAGTGAGGCCACACCTGTAAGACAGAGCATCCTTTAAACTTGAAACACCTGTAGAACTAGTTGTTCAATTATATTCAATTTCCAACACTGAAAGAAGTGTGGTTTTTCAATGACTTCCATTTCTCGTTAGGCTGTGATGTGGTTTTGAATACTGCAGGTGAGGGGAAAATAAGGAAGTTCTGCAGTTGTTTTTTTTTAGTGATGTTTTATAGTTGCCTATATGAGATACAGTTGAAAGATGAAATAAAAAATGAATATTGCAGATGTCATTTAAATGTGGACATTATTAATGGGGGAAAACTAAGCTGTAGAAGGCTGTGAAAGCTGTAGAATCTAGTGAAAGTCACAGCATTGCTGCAACATCTGTAACGTAGTCTCTTTCAGTGAACTTTTTGTTATGGTATATGTCAGTTATGGCTAGTTACGGTTGTGATTAAGAGAACCTTTTATTTTCTAACTGCCTTTTTATTCTGATTCATTAAAGAGTATCTCAATTCAAAATATTTAAGAGGCAAAACCAGTTACTGAAGTGCCAGTTGCAAGAAATTGAATGTTGTATTAATAATAACTGAATATAGAATTGCTATCATAGCCATTTACCAATGATCACTCTAAACTGTCAACAAAAAACATACAGTGCATCTGAAAAGTTAACATTATTTTCCTGAAAGTAAAAATGAAAAATTTATCTTATCTCTGTAATGTTGTGTGGATAAACATTGATGACATTCCTTTCTTTCTCCAAAGTGGAAGTCAAATTCAAAAAGAGACTTTGGAGCATATGGAGCATTCAGACTGTGAAAATAATGCTTTTGGGTTTGTCCTCTAGATAGGTATCTTGGCTGTTCCCAAATCTGACAGATAACGGGGTAGACCAGTTACAGTTTTGGACAGGTAAGCTGTTACACCATTTAGATCCTGTAAGGAATACTGCACATGAGCTAAGTGGCATTATTATTTCTGAAGTTTCCATTTACGTTTCAAATAATGGTTTCATCTTTGTATCCATTATTTAAGGTTAGTTTACCTCATTTAATTTCACATTTTCTTAGAGCTAGAATAATAGCTACATAAATGTCTTGTTTGTACTTTCAGTATCGACACCACTAACAACTGTTATGGTTTATTACTGCATACACACATACATAACTCAGACTACTGTAGTTTTCAACAAGTTAAAGTCATTAGTTCCATCTGCTTTGATATATATAAAGTGACGTGTATATTGAGTTATCTATCAGTCTGTCTGTCTATCTTTTGACATGTAGAATTATAATGGCAAATGTTTGCAATTTTGAACAGTACTACAGGTTTCTGCTTTAGCACTTCAGCAGTGCTGGTGTAAATGTTTCCTAGCACCCCTTTTCATACATTTTGTAGTGTCTTCAAACTGCTCGGTCCTTTGCATGAAGGTTAGTGAAGTTTCTGGGTTTTGAGCTGGGAATGCTGGGTATCCTGGCATTGAAGTAGTATCCAGTAGCAAAAAATTTTGCATTTGTCGCATGTTTGTAGATGAGTGTTTACAGCTCTTTTTTGGGTATTTCAGCTTGCACAAATGGTTACAGAAATGGTTTTGGAAGGATACTATCCAACAAATACTTTCCTTAAAATAAAAAATGTTCAGTTGTGTGAAGAAATGAATGACAGAATCTTGCCCTATGACTTTGTATGTTATTTACAATCGTTCAAGCTTTTGCAGCATGTGACTACCTTTAGTAATTTTCCTCTTTTTAATCAAATACGGTTTTAAAAAGATATTTCACCCTGCATATGAACTGTATATCCAAATGTGCAATCTCAAAGCATGTTGCATTCAACAGGGAATAGGCTGCCCACCGACTTAGACAACGCGTTAATTTAGGAATAAGTCACAGTCTTTTTGATTTACTTTTCTTTTTTGAAACATCTTAAAATATGATTTAAAAGCATTACAGATAAATTCGTTATTAATTATGGTAGTTCAGTAATAGACGATGCATGATGAAAGAGTGCTCACTACCTTAATCTTGAAACATTTATAATAACCGTTGTTTATTTCTCTTACTAATCCCCACTGCAACTCCTGTGTCTCTTGGGCTCAAGATACAAAGTGTTACCAGATCTGTTGTGGCAGAGTGCTTCAGGGCTCTGCTACCTGTGTTTTGTTATGGCTTTCAGCGTTTGTTAGTAGTTTATAGGGGAAGATAGTTAGTTGCTTCACTAAAAATGTATGGTGATATAGAGGGGATCAGTTATGATGTAGTTACTTCTAGAAAATGCAGAACTAACTAGGCAGTTTCAGGTATCTGTCAATAATTGACAACACTGGAGAAAGTATCTGGAAACAAATCAGGATCAGAGCTTTCATTATTTGACTAGACATTTATTTCAAGAGACTTAGAAGAGGAAAAACAAATTTTACTGCAGTAATGGGCAGAAATTACTCTTGTGTGTGTTTTTTCTAACTCACTGTAGAAAATAAACTAAAGAATAACATTTTCTTCTATCAGTAGTGCCTTTTGGTATTTTCATTAAAATAGTTATTTGTAAATTTTATGTGCTTACTTTTGCCTGGAAAATGTGCTCAAACATCAAAATGTGCAGTCATTTTGAATGAGTAGTGAAGAATGTTACATTGCTATTTGCTGTTGGCAGTCGTCTTTTTTTTTTTGGATGCAAAGTTGAAGATCTTGGTCTTGTGTTCTTGATTCCATGATTTGCTCGTGAACTAGAGTCAAAGCCAGTTAAAATAAATTTTCCTAAATTTCATAGGAGTTGGATCAGGCTTTCTGAAAAAATAAAATTTTGAGATCTGATATGCTGGCAAAATTCTAACTTTTGGCTCTGAGTGTGTAATTTAGTTACGGTATTTTTATATTGTCATGTTACTAGCTGTCTGGCAAAATAATTTGTCTTTCTGAGCAGGTATTTAAATACTGCATGGTTTATCTAATGGTTGGTACCTGCTATAGTTTTGAAAATGGCATGAGCTGGTTGATTGTGAAGGTTGCACATCATGTCCTTCACCGTTGCTCTTCACTTTTACTTCAAGCAGGCAGCAACTGCAAGTGATTGGAGAGGGCCAGATGGCTCCTGTCAGGTCTAGGAAGGAGGCAGGTAGTGGAAGTCAGGATCTACCTTTCATCCTGAGGTGGCTGCAAAGGTGGCTGAAAGACTTCCCTTGGGGTAATTTGTACACGTACGCCTGCACTGCTACTCAGTAACAGTCTTTTAATGTAGAATCTGCTGGTTACGACTGTGAAAATACAGCACTCCTTCTAAAAGTACATAATGGTTGAGATGTACCTTCAGGTAATGATCATTTTATCACTTATTTGTACAGTTGCTCTGAATGAGATCTGATTCTCATTGTACACAGTATTGTAAAGACACGCAATAAATTTCTTCCAAAGGGCCTGAATTAAATAAGTAAAACAATGAGACTTGAACCAAGCTGCTATACATGGAATCCTCCTGTAGGTTGTTACAGGGCTGTGTGTATAGCCCTTGTATTTCAGGTCTCTATTCCAAATGTGTGGATACTTGAGATGAGCTTTCTCGTGCACACAATTGATTTAATGTATTAAACTGTTTGCTTTTCAAGTTATGTAAGTTAGTGGTAACCATAGCCCTCAGACAAATGAGGATTCAGGTTGTCAATATGTATTCAAATGTCAATCATTCTTAATACTAAAATATTAAAAACAGTCTAGTTTTTTTATATGCTCTCATTTACTTATCTCACTAGTTGCCCTTTGTACTTCTGTCAAGAAAACAGTATTTGAATTGTATATGGTAAAGTTTGTTTTGTTTTTAACTGAAATCCGAAGTATGTACTTTCTCAACCATTTTTTTCCCTAAGAATACACTTACGAAAGCAGAATCTTTCCAGAAAGACCATAATTGAGAACTCTGTATTTGAAGAGCCCAGAGAGCAAAAAAGGTTGTGAATACCATTTTGAAATAGTATAGTAATGGATTTCCTTGATCTGCCCTTCTCCTTTCTCTCCAGAAGAACCACAAACAAACAAACCAACCTTTTGGAATGAGGAGGATCAGGAACAGTTTCAGTCCCAAAGCAGGAAGTGATTATTGTTTTAGTAAGTCATAAATGGGAAGAATGGCTGAAAATGAAAGTATATTTTTTATTTATAACTAGGCAGTCCTGCAAGTGACAACTCATCTCATTTTTCATATGAACTTCAGTTTATTTTGTTTTCCTCCTTGGTAATTCCATTGATTTCTAGAGCATAACTGAGCAGTTACGCTATTGTGCACTTCTTAGCACCAGCCTACTTAATGGCTGTTCGTGCACCTGTTGGTGTGCAAACAAAAGAACAACATACCGTGGAGTTCTGCAAAGTGCCATCCTTAACTTTCAATCAAAATACAACAAAGAAGAAGAAGAAAATACAAACTGGAAATGTTCTGTGTACCAATAAATAGGTCACTTACAATTTATATTAAATACTTTAGATGACCAGATGGTTACAGAGTTTTATCTGCATAATTTGTATTTGGTATGTACATCTGAGGGCATGAAATAGCTGTGAGCTGTGAACACACTATGTTCCTTTTGGGACCCAAAGTAGAATACCCTTATAACAGAGAGCCAAATAGTGGGGGTACTCGGAATTTATTGCTTTCATGAACACCTGTGCATTGGTTTTTGTTTTGCTTTTAATTTGTCTGTATCTGAAAGTGATGTAAGCAGCATCTGGTTATTCTTATTTAGTATGCCTATGCTGCCAAAAAATCAACAGATTCCTACTGTACTGCATTTCAGAACTAATGAAGACATAATTATATTGCTGAGCAGGAAGAAGGAATTATGCTTTGTTGGGGACTAGACTAGAATAGAAAGAAAGTGAAAGAGCAAAAACCAAGCAAGAAAAGTGATCACTTCTGTCAAAGATCTGGTATTTTTATTTGTTGCCAGTTGACTGAGAAAATAATGCAGTAGTAGAACTTATGCATTTCTTTTGAAAATGTGAATGGCTTAGGTAGCAGCACAAGCTTTTTCCCTTTTAATTTTATGTATTTGTTTTGCCCTTTTTTTCACCTTCTGCTTGAAACTAATGTACTGATTGGTAGATTCTCATGAAGATTATTAAAAATAATCTGATAATAAAAGCAGGGTAGGTTCTTCATTGACCTTGTTGGTTTGTTTTACACATTTTTTTTTTTTTTAAAGTCTGAAAAGTATTTAATTTGCTTGAAAAGTCATTTAACTTCCTGAAAATTAATTTAATCATTTTTGTAGGGGGCACATGTTTTTCAAATCAGTAGTGGTAGAAATGCATACAGTTACCTACTTTTATTTCAGTATTGGGACTCGTAGTGAGTGGGCAAGGCTGGGGAATATGTGTCATTGGAGATGGTCAAAACTTGACTGTGCAGGGACTGGAACCACCTTGCTGAAGTTAACCCTGCTTTGAGCATGCAGGGGATGAGGTCACCTTCAGGGATTTCTTCAAACCCTATTATTCTGTGATTAGAAAATTATACCTGATTTTATGTAAAAAATATTTCACAGGTTTGTGTCATCTTTCTGGTAGTCAGCAATCCTGTGTGTATCACCAGTGGGGCTCGTGTCTTCTTGCTCATGTGTTCCTTCTGCTTTTGACAATATTGTAAATTGATCATGAGGAGATCATGGAGGTAATTGCTGATAAATGTTTCATTCTCACAGTGTGCCAACTACTACAGTAGCTAACAGTTTAGCTGCCCGCTAAAGATATGGTTCCCCGCTGACTTGAAAAGCGTAGTTGTCTTGTCTACTAACAGATACCTGTAACTTGCCTTGCATTATCACTGGTCATTGGCCAGTCAAATTGGGTTACTGATTGAACTGAAAGATCTGTAGAAAAAATAGTTTTAAGTCCAGCTAGCCTACTTAGAGGTGGGAGATGGTAGGATGGCTTGTTTAGTGTCAGTGTTTTCTTAAATCAGTGAAAACTGATAGTACAGTTGTATCTTCGGGATGGAAACAGCCACTGTGAGAAGGCATCCTATGGCATCTGTGTATAATTTTAAAATTCCTGAGCAGCATAGCTTGAATGAGATGGGAGGAGTAAATAATGGCTTCATCATATAGTATCTCTCTGACTATTGACATTTCCTCAGCGACTGTTCTTTTTGATCCCCTATGGCCATAAGTAAAACAATTTTGCACTAATTTTCATTTGTTTATCAAGATGCATCTTCACAATGTGGTAACTTATCGAAGAATCAGAGAGTTTGCTCACGCTTTAGTATAGTATGTGATGATGATTTAAATTAATTTGAGAGTTACTGTGGGTTTTTTTTTCTGTTCTGCATACTAAATGCATGATCGGTTAGATAATAATTCTTAGAGAAGAGATATTTTGTTGCAACTTTAAGTTTTGAGCTTTAAATTTTGAAGCTTATTTCTTTTTTTCCTAAACTCAATTTAATTTACTGTTTTAGAACAAATGACAACATCAGAGGGACAATTCTTACTGGCCATCCTACAGCCAATTAATTCCCTTGAAACAGTATTCATGTATCTTACCCAAGCTTTCTGCTGTATTTGCCTAAGTGTAAGTGAGCTAATACAAATAAAATGCGATAAACACAGGTAGAAAATAAACACTTGTCCTGTTTCTCAGATTCCTAAATTTATCCTGTTGGAGAACTGGGAATCAGCTCTTAAATTGAATCAAAGACAATGCTGATCTTAGTCGTGGTGATTCATGAGATAGTCTCAAACATTTGTAGAAAACCTATTTTCCCAAATATTTTGTTTGCAATTTTAGGATTTACTATCTGTAGCATGTTTGGATTTGGGGCAGGGGAGGTGGGGTGTGTGTATCAAGATAAATGCTGAAAAAGAAAAATAAAATATGGAGGCATGTAAAAAAATAAAATACCCGACAAAAGACAACCTCTAAAACTTCTAAAAATGTATATTTTTTTGTCTAAAATATACGTAACCTATATATGTGATGTAAACACATGCCAAGTGTAACATCAGACAATTGAGATTAAGCTAACTGGAGGAACATTAAATGTGATTAGCAGATGTTGGGAGCATAACCTGTTAGATAAAACTGAAAGTTTGGTGGTCTAAATTACCTAGGTAGGATAGTGTTGGCTCAGTTTGGGAAAATTCAAGTAGCTCTTTGCTGCTCTCGAGAAATATTTTTTACAAATGACATGCACGAAATTACTATATTCTGCATTGCACTAAATGCTGTTTTGATGTGTTTGGACTATAAAGTCATGGTAAGAATGTTCTTTTAGTCTGTAAAATGTTGGACACACTTGTGGTGCTGTACAAGTTAATATTTTAATTTTAAATTTAAACTGATTTTGAGTTGCTATATTTATAGGAAGATGTAAATTAGCAATATGAGATGACCTGTTACAGGCTAACGGTTTGCACAATAGTGGTAAATAAAAGTCTGGTAAAATCTGTATGGCAGAGGGAGCAGAAAAGAGCAGCCAGGTGGTCACCAGATTGCCTGGAGCAAGACCTGTGCTAGCCAGCTCGGAAGAGGGTTTGCAATTCTGCCTGGCAGGCATGCAGCCAGAAGAAGTTAAGTGCTGAAGAAATCTAGGTGGGGGATTTAAGGGTAACCTGTATCGAGGGAAAATGCAGGGTGAGACTTGCTTTGCTAAAAAAGTACATGGGTTTAAAAGCACTGAAATACTACCCCCTGCTGTTTCTGATGCAGCATTGGAATACCTAATGCTTCAAAAAACACATTTATACATGCACTCTTTTAATGCCTTGTTTTCTTTTTAGCATAACATAAAAAAGTAAAACCCTGAAGTGTAAGGTGCCTCAAAAGTAGGCCTTGATTGTGACTCAGTAGCACAGGTTCTCTTTGGCTTTGCACTGAAAGCAGGACTTCTGCCTTTGTTTTGAGTGGTGAATGCAGCCTGTCCTCTGCAGAACGCAGTACTTTTGGAGTACATAATGAAACTGCTGAGATTTTTGTAAGCAAACTCATTAATTAGTTTGAATTGAAATGAATGAAGAATTGGATTGAGAAATGTAACCTTCTGTTTCAATATCTTTCTAACCTGAATTAACTTAGTAACGGATGAGATAAATTATTCAAACTTCAGATGCAGCTGAAACATATTGAAATCTTTTATATAGTACCTTGAATAATTTAGCTTGCAGTTATTCTGAGCTGCTTGCTACTATACACATTAGTCACAAATCTGTAGCAAAGATTAGATAAATAGCTATGGTTGTGTTAACAGTGGCATCCAGTGACTTCAGAAGTAATTTCACCTGTTGCTTCTGCAGTTCACTTGTGAGTAATTCCAGTGGTTGCAGTAAGTCAGTCAGTTCTCTGTCATAGATTAAGTTGTGCTTTTTGTTCATCTAGAGATTTGGTAGTTGTATGCTATCTTAGCAGGTGAAACTGTGTGTCTGTTACGGTTCTTTTGAACACTGATGCTTGTAGGGCTGTTGTCTAGTAAATGCAGATACAGGGATTTAGGAAGTAGAATTATTTCTTTCTTCAGGATTCCTTTCTTGCCACAGGAGAAAATAAAGTATCTTTTTAAAGGACAGATTGAGCTATAAATGCTAAAAAAACATGAATCAGGATGTTCAGCTCTCATTACGTTTAGTACGAGCTCAGTAGGACAGAATTAAGGTTGTTTTAATTTTTAATCTCTCAGTTTCTGTGTCTTAAAATGTATGAATTTCTCTTGAGCCAGTTCCTGATATTTTAAGTTAACTGCAACATTCCCAAAATGACCAAACCCTTAATTTTATTCATTTATTTCTAACTTTAGTTAAACTAGAACGGAGCTTAGCTTCTTTGGCTATAATATGTGAAACAGGATAATATAAAAAAGTATTGCTTTCAGATTCAGAATGCTTTCTGAAGCATAAATGAAATTTCATAAGATGATTGTTTTTCACATTTTGTAGATAGGAAAGGATATCCGATTCTTTGTATCTATTACTTCTGTAAACAAACTGTGTAATGTTAATATACTACTTGAAGTAAAAGGGATATTAAGTGATTTCCTAAAGCATTTGAAGGAATCCATATGTAAACTGGGATTAGATTTTATTCTTACTTTTTTTTTTTCCTCATCTCACTTTATTAGTGTGGCATTTACTACAATGGGACTACTGCGGGAGTGCAGCAACAGGGATCAGAAGTGCTAACTTTGGACACTTAAAAAAATCTGACCTTGAGAATTGTCTTACTATTTCATAAGATCTTGTACTGTGTTTCGTTTAATAGTATGAAATCCTGTATAATAATTTTATCAGAATTGTTTGGTCTGACAGTGGTTTGGGTTGTTGTTTTTTTTTTTTTTGTAGAAAACAGGAGAAAGATAAGAGTATGCCTCTTTTAAATGGAAAATGCAACATGCTAATTTTCCATAATCATCTTTAGCCTGTCTTGCCTGCTTAACAGTATAGTAACATGAAATATGTATATTGATACCAGTGCATCTTGATACCAATATTTTTTCATTGTATTTCTTTTTGCATAATAAGTATTTAATAATTCCTTAGAAAGTTGTTGTTTATTTTGGAGTTTGTTTTTTTGGGGCGGAGGGGGTGGGGGAGTCAGTGCAAACGTTGAGGGTGTTTTCTGCATATTTTTGAGTGGTAGAAGTATTTTTCATTTCTTTACCTTATCCCTTCCATCCACCTGTGCACATTTACTGTTAAGTGATCAGAAGGCTTGAAAGTGTAATTTGAGGAAAGACTGGAAGAAAAATGTTTCGTTTGGTCTACAAAAGAGAAGACAAAAAAAAGAGACGTGATCAAGTTCTTTAGGATGTGAAAGGATCTGCTATAACACTGAAACATCTTTTGTGTCTGTTGGAGGTGGGACAAGGAGCAGTGGAGGGGGGTGATTGGAGCAAGTGAGATTTATATTAAATGTTGCTTAAAAGTTTTCTAACATAAGCAGTGGATATCAATCCAATCCCTTTGCTGGAGAGAAATGGTGGAATCTCCATCAGTGGCATTTTTGAAACAGATTAGACTAACGTTTGCCAGGAAGGGCTCCCTTCAGATTGGTACCTGCAAACAATCTTGGAATGATGGACAAGATAACCTTTCTAAAGTTATTTCCATCCCTGTTTTCTAGGTTTCCTATTTTTTGGCTCACATCCCAGCTTTTCTAAAACTCTATGGGTATCAATGATTAAATAAAGTGATGTGCATTCATTGGGAGCCAACTACTTTAAGGAGATATTAAAAGCCTTTTTTCCCCCTCTCTGGAATTGTTTCATATTTCACAGAAAATCATTAGAAAATACTTTAATCTCTATAGTATGTATGTTGATTTTTTTTTAAAGTATTTTTTGTTGTCAGGATGTTCCATGATTTCTTAATTAAGATAACTATGTGAGTAATAATAAATATTCTTGTATGATAGTACTATCTGATTAAAGCACAATACTTTCTTTACAATGTAAAGTTACAGTATTAACTTATTAATAATATAATACATTCTACAATTCATTGTTTAGTCCAGTAGGTGTTATATCCTCAGCATTTTAAGAAAAAAAAAGATTATTAATTATCCTGAACTCAGATCAGTAGTGAGAGAACTACCAGCTTGCATTAATGTAACTGTTAATATGATTGTTGAACTTTCAGTATGAAATTTGAAGTAGAAAGTTGGCTGCATGAGAGACATTCAGCTGATGCAAAAGAGGGCTACTTCTTACCTGTCTTCTGGTGTGTTTGAATATGATAGGGTTATTTGCACTTGAAACTTACCAAAGTAGATGTTTCAGCTTTTAGAGTAGTCATTCCAATAAGGTTATAAGAGTAAATATGGTTTGTATCTGCATTAACATACGATGGTATTAACCACACTGAATTCTGTTTTACTACCATTAACACAACTCCTGCATGGTACTACATTTCCTATGCCTCGTTTGACACGTCGGCAGCATTTTTAAGTGATCACACGAGTAAGACCAGTGCTACCTGAATTAAATGGGAGTTTTTGCTGTTACTGTCACAAATAATGATCCATGACTGCAGTGGAAAATCTGAAAGGTGCAAGGATAGGCAAGGCTAAGAAGAGATTTTTGTAATTAGTTTAGTAGGCAGGAAGTTAGAAGTGCAAACTTGCTCTAAGATAGCAGGGATAGTATTTGGGAAATAGGGAGTAAGTTATTTTTTTAAAGTTAGTGTAGTGTTTGGAACAAATTTATAAAGGTTTATAACTTTAGTTCAGCAGTAAATATTTTTTAAAAATTTGCCAAACACGGTTACAAAATAAGTGACAAGTGTACCACTGCGTATAAAAATACAACTGTTAAAACTGAAATAGTATATTGCACATGATGATCTCAGTCTATTTTTCCCATTATTGCCTGCTGGCAGTACAGAGTATGGGTGTGGTACGCTATGTTAAATTACTGATATCTTAGAAAAGATGCATTATTTTAACTGAGGGCATCCCAGAGTTTAATAAATTCCATGCTGCTCCATGAATGTTGTTATCTTCTGCCACTGTGTGTCATGGTACCTCATGTATGTGTTCACTCCATATTCAAAATTGGTCATCCCAACTTGTCCATTCCATCAGTCATAAATGCATTTCTTTTGTTGACACTAAATTCAGTTTCAGTAAAATGCTAGTCCAAGCAGCTATTGCAATTATATGCTTGTTTTCATATGTAATGTGTGGAAATGTGTATCTAATTGTTAAAATTCTACTAAAAATACCTGCAAATTATTAGTTTTATGAAGAATGTTTTTTTCATATGATTTTACTGCATGTCTGGCTTCTCCAAGAGCTTTGGAACCTGTTGACCAAGCTCAGCTGTGTTTGATGCAAAGAAATAAGCTTCACATTCCAATAACTGATTTCATAATTAGCAGATATATAAAGGAAAGAGACCCTAGCAGTGCTGGCAATGAGGGAGGGTTAGGGACAGCTTGGACAGTGTGCATTCCAGGTGAAATGGCTTTCAGCAGCCCAAGCAAACCGGCTTTCGCGGTGCTGTGAACTGGTTGTAGCACATGCTGCCCCTTGCCTGGTACGTCGGAGAGGTGGGAGCACTCTGCGGGTCTGTAGTGGGCACAGAAGGGAGAAGGCAGTGACTGGTTGAGTGTAAAATGAAGAGAGTTGAGGACAACTTAGAGTATGTTGAACTGTTGTGATAAGGATTTTTGCTCGGGCCAAAGGCAAAAGTAAGCATGTTAAGGGAATATGAGGAATACAAAGCACAAATCAATAATTTGTTATTTTCCATTCCTCATGGAATGATTTTAAGGACATTTGTTTTCTGTTTGTCTTGCCTTGCTTTGCTACTTGGTTTGGGGGGTTTTTTTGTGAGTTGTGGTTGGGTTGGTTTGGTTTTGTTGTTGATTTTTGTGTTTACTAACCTGCTAGGGTTAAAGAACAACCAAAATTACAGAAAATTTTCCCTCCTACTCTTGGTGTCACGGGATACAGATATGGGAATGTATACAGTTACATAAAACTTACTTCTAAATATTTGGCTTAGTATTTTGAAATGCCATGAGTAATCGGCACATGAAACCAAAGAACTGTAAGACCTGAAGCAACACATGCTTGAAGAGCTTTTCATTTTGTGTAACAAATATTTTCTTACTACAAACCCCTAGATTTTAAACAAACTTACAAACCACTGCTTTACCAAGTAGATATTACAGCAAGTTAAGAAATCTTCCACCAGGGTGCAGTATTTTCTAAGGATTTCTAACACCTTCAGCTAAGTATCTGCATTTTGCGTGTAAATATTATTTTCTGCTGCAGCTATTATAGGCAGACAATTAACTTTATTTTTTTGGGTATGCGCTTAGCTGTTTAATTTTGTTTTCTCATCGTGTTTAACACATGACACAAAATTAGATGAGATCAATTTAATGATAAAGTAATGTAGAATCGTCAGATTCCAACTGAGGAAAAAAATCTACGTCTGTCTCTTTTTTTTTATTTATTTATTATTCTAGAATGAAGTATCTTCCCCCACCCTGTCTCCATTCATTAAATAAATTCACTGTTGCCTTGCCTCAGTAGCTGGACTCAAACAACAATATTTTAGGAGTTAACTTTTTCCTTTCAAGTTAATAGGGTGTTAACATCAAAGCTTAATTGTGAGTATTTAAATTCTTTACACTTCTGAACGACTGGCCAAAATACAGCCACCCAGCTGATGGCTGATATTTAAGTAGCGTTCTTTTAACTGTGGGTACAGTTGCAAGTCATAGGATGAAACCTGATCCATTTGCCGTATCCGCAATAAAAATATTTTAAGCTGTTATGTTTGTCTTGGTTAGATACATATTAAGCAAATGTAACTTTTATTATTGTCATCCTAATTCTGTTTCCTGGGAGCTATAAATAGTCATGCTATGTAGTATTCAATGTAGTAGAAAAACTGCTTGTAATTCGGCTTGCCTATAGAGATTGTTAGCAACAACTGCTGTAGCCAAAGACCATTTGATCAATTGATTAGATATTTCATTATATATTTGTTGTATAGATATTTCTATTTTGACTTAAGAGGATGGCGCAAGTCATTTGTGCAGAGGTCAGACTTAGTGCATCCCAGGCCAGTTCAGTTTTCTTTTGGGACAAACTGGTGTATTGCCAAGGGTATTTCTGTGTTTTAAACACATCACATCTGCCGTTTCAAATGTGCCATTCTTTTGGCTCCTGGATGGTACTGTTCACATAAGGAAGTGTTATAATTTCAAGTTTTGACTGCACAAGGGTTATTTTCAGCACTTAAAATTGGATGCTGTGAAATAAATGCTTGTACCCAGCATATCATATCGTATCATATTTGGGAGTGTTTGGAAACCAGTAACAAACTTTCTGTCACTGACCAAGTTTAGTGTGGGGACATTAGGGGGGATGAGGAATCAGAAGAATTTCCCAGATAAATCTTATTTCTTGCTTAATTCACAGATCCTTATTAGATACTTGAAAGTAAAATAACCCTCATTCTTATCTAGGGAAGAGTTGTTCAGAAAAGCTCAAGTACTCTAATGGGTTATCAGTGGTTAAAGAATGAGCTCCTTTTTTCTGTCCATAGCTGTGAGCTCCCACCGCTTTTTTTTTTTTTTTTTTAACTGGCTCTGGCATTTTGTTTATCTCCCTCCCCAGAGATTTGATGAAGTTTATTAACATGAAAAAACCCTAATCCCAGAAGGAAAGAAAAGCCCCAGGGTATCTTGCCGGTTTTCAGTGAGGAGGGTTGATTTGGGAGAATAGTTGGCATGTCAGAGCTTTTACAAAGTAATATAGCAACAGTAGTAGGATGGTATATAGCACAGCTAGGGGGGAGGGTGAAAGATGGCAGTAGTCTGTTAGATTGGATATTCTGGGATGTGTAATTTACCCTAACGCGAGCTGCTTTTCCAGGGCAGCATAACTTGATCTAACTTCTGGCTCTTACATCCTCCTTTGTGCCAGCTTCAGTGCTCTTCTGACCCCAAATTCAGCTGCTTCAGTCACTATACTGTGAAGAAACCTCTCTATATGCACATTCACATGTAATTCTGCGCGTGTATACACGCCTACGCACTTCTTAAAAAAAAAAAAAAAAATTCTGCCATCTTAGTGTGTTGAAAGGGTTTGGCACTGGGTCAGACGAACACCAGAGGGAGCAGTAATGCTTTGCCAGGGGAAAGTGTCAATACAGCAGCTGCAGTTAGATCGGCTTCGTTTGCTGTGAACCCCATTCTTAGCAAGTAAAAAAAAAAAAAAAAAGTGGTGGAGGGGGAAACCCTGTTATTTTTGAATACGGATTTCTGCACACAACGTGGTTTTATTTATGCTTGAACTCCAAATATGATCGAGGCTGTTTCTTAACAGGACTTCCATTGAGTAGCTAATTCAGGAAATGTTTGCTTGTTGATTGTTTAATCAAATATATTGGTCATGTTTTTAATGAATTATTTTTTTGAGGCTGTAGCTGTGAGTTTTTTTGTTTTTTGGGGAGTGTAGTAGATAACAAGCTTTATTAACTACTGCTGTCTGAAATACTTTTTCATTAGGGAGAATAAATGGTTTTGCTGCATTTTTGGCTATGAAGTAATAATTGAACCAAGGCAACACTGTATTGAAGATAAAACAATCAGTGATTTTGTTTTTTTTTTTAAGGTTAGTAAGTTGAGGTACAGCTTAATTTTAACTGTCTTCTAATTTGTATGACAGCTATAAATTCCTAACATGTATTAGGGGGTTTGTTTTGTTTTTAATTAATGAAGCCAAGCTATGTAAGGGATGGATCTTAAAATAGTGAGACATTGGAAAACCCGATTAAAGGTTTCCATGTCATTAAAGGAATGCCTAAGGTTTAAATCCTTTACTTGAATCCAAGTAAAGTATTTTTAGAACAGTGTAAAGATGAGGTGTAACTAAATTGACTTCTATTCAAGTAATATTTTAATTTTTACTATCTTTCAGTTGTGTGGATGTTGATTGTATTGTAATGAAACAGTTAAAGTGGTAGGAGCCTTCTAAGGCCCCATGAAGAGAGGGTCGATGGCAATAAATACATGGTTATAAATGATTTTTTTAAAATAGCATCCATTCAGGGGACCTACTGTTGTGGTTCTGGCAATTAAAAATAGAAATAAATTCGTTAAAACCAAAACCAACTCACCACCCCC
The DNA here is from genome assembly GCA_017639485.1 of Pluvialis apricaria. Lineage (NCBI taxonomy): Eukaryota > Metazoa > Chordata > Aves > Charadriiformes > Charadriidae > Pluvialis > Pluvialis apricaria. Next base: position 187,936,263 of record CM030007.1, on the reverse strand, counting down.
CGGTAAGAACAAAAGCCAGTGTAAGCATGTGTCACACGGAAGTTGTTTGACAAAGTTAGGAGATAAATCTAGATTGGATCCTAATCGTGCTTTTATAAGCTGGTTGGCTCCTCTTCCTACTCCTCCCTCTCCTGCCGGTGCCATAGTCCAGGGTGAATTGCTCTGTAGGTTGCTGATGCAACCCTTTGTATAGGTTTTGCAGACGCTTTAAGGTGCAAAACCTAAGTTCCTACCCTGCCCCCACCTCCTGCCTGAATTTGATACTGAAGAGGTCTGTGCCGAATTAGCACATGCTTTGGCTCCACATCTGTGTAGTTTAATTGCTGTGTGGGCAGCCTGGCTGAGGGGCTGGAGGTGGTGACTCTGCTGCAGGAGTACAGACACCCCTCCGGGGCTGTGGCACCTCCTGTTTGGAAAAACCTCTGGCTGCAGGAAGGAACTTTGCAAGAAGCTGCAGCTCTGTCTGTTGTTTCCTGACTCCATAGGGGGAAACTGTGGTAGAACTTGTCGGTGAAGGAGCTGAGCTGGAGGAGGTGAGCTGGCTGCACTCTCTGCAGCCGATACTTCTTGAATGAGTTTTATGCTTGCTCAAATAATTTAGAAAGTTACACTAATTAAGTAGGCCACAGGGTCATGTAACAGATGTGTGATGTAACACGTATAATCTGCAGAAACCCAAACTGCATTGCTTGCATGCTGTTCGAGTGAGTACTAGCAGGGCCTTTTCTGAGCAGGTTTCGGGGGCTGCTGGTTCTGCCAGACATGTAGTAATAGACGGAAATCAGCTGGCTGAAGCTGTTGCTGTTACGAAGCTATTATGTTACGTTTGCCCCACTTTCCAAGTGGTGATGTCAGATGTGCCTGTAAGCTCTTGAGCCACCTAACTATTTTCAGGTAAAATTGTCTCTGCTTCGTTGAATATGCTGGGCTGAGAGCAACAGTGATTCATGAGCTGATTCAGGAGTGCATCAGATGCCTTCATTTAGGAGCAGCCACATTTATCAAAAGGGAGAGGCAGGCAGCTGGTGGTGACAGCTTCAGTTGTCTGATTTTTATCTGCTGGTGAATGTCTGTCAGCACCTTATGTTAGTTTGCTCAGTCTAAGGCTAAAACTCGGGTCAATATCTGACAAAAGTATTTGTGCGTGTTAAGGTACAATGTGCCTACCATTGTAGCACAATGTAATGCCTGCTAAACATCGCAGTTTATAACCCTAGGGCTAATGTAGTTGTAGTGTAGACAAGTCCGAAAGTGTTGGATTTTTTAAGACGGGAAAGTCACAGGTATGGTACAGGTATATCTCCCTGTTTTTCCACTAATTTCTAGGGATACAGATCTGGTAGTAAAAAGTTTGACACTTTGGAGAAATATGGATGATTCTGAAATTAGGTCTTCAATTTAACTTCACGGTAGTAGGGGCTGCGTTCTGTAGCATGCTTGTAATTAAAACTTTTTACGGAATGTAAGTTGTTGCTTATCTTTTTGTTCTTGAAAAGGCTAATTAGCTAGCCATAGTCCGTTGTTACTAGATTAGCCACAGGCTATTAGTCACAGGCTTTTTTTTGATCCTAGCCCAGTGTGAGGTCAAACAAATTTAAAGCTCTCTTGTAATTGGACTTAACTGTATATTACAATAGTATACGATTTTTTACATCTGTTTGCATTGTTAGTGAAAAGTGTATTTATTTTCTGTGCTCCCTTTTAACATGTTCTTTCCCCTCACAAAATTAAGGCCATTTCATTGATTTGTTGGTAAAATAGCAACTGAAATCTGCCTTTGTAAGGTTCACTTTTTTTGTTTGTTTAAAATGGATGTCAGTATTTCATAATATTACATCATTTTGATGTATGCACAGCTAAAAATAAAACAAGTGAAGTTTCAGGCTTCTTTATGTACCGTTTCAGATTACTAGTGCTCTCATGCCAATAGGCAGCAACAGTGCAGGGATGATGTAATCAGTGCTATCACAGGGGTGTTTTGTTGCATCATGAAATTACTGAAGTTGACTTTAATAACTTCCTAAATTCAGTCAGCAGTTGTAAACCTGAAATGAAACAATGTATTTTCATCATATTTACACTTTAAACTTTTTACTTATTTTACTTAAACCTCTCGAGGATAATACAAACTTGAAATCGTAGACAGTAGGCTGAAGACATGTTTCCAGAAATCCTTAGGCCTCCCTCCTGCCTTTTCTGAGGCAGGAGAAAGTGTAGAAAGAATATGCTGGCAGATGTTCTATCGCTCCCTAGTAATTATTTTAAACAATTCAGAAATTTCTTAGCTTGATCACATTCACTGTGTAGTCCATAAATTCTTACGATGCCATGTGGCAGAAGGCTGTGCTGGAGGATTGAATCAGGACTGGGCAAAAATGCTGGGAAGGATGCGCAACTGCTTACAAAGATACTGTTGCTGAAAAGTTACTTATAAAACCATATACGTTTGATACAAGTCTTTGTGCTTTCTGACAGGGTCAGCTGCTGTACGCGTACCACGGCCAAACCGAACACTAGGTTTGACAGTCAGTGTTGCCTTCCTTCCCTGCCACAGTGCACGCTGTCAGCATCATTCTTGCTGAGGCCTTGTCCTCTTCTTTTTGGCTGACATACACTTTATCCTGATGTTGGATGTGATTTACTATAATTTTTTGTGTTTTCTGACTTTAGGAAACTTAATTTTGATTTGTTTTCCTATTATTCTTTCCGCCTAGTGCATTTAGGAGAAAAAGAGTATAGAGATCCCCTGGTCTTCGCTTTACCTCCTAAATCAGTGTTCTCCTTCCACGCTATCTCACTGTTTTTTTACAGGCTTAAATCCCTTTCTTCTATTGTTTTTCCTCTTTTCAAATTCTTTTCATGTTTTCTTACAGCATGACAAAATACTTATATGTGAGATTATTTTGATAAGATGTAACTTGATACATTCAGTTCTAAAGGTACTTTATTTCCTTTTTAAAAACAATCTCTTCCCTATAATGGCCACAGCATTTTGTTTTTAAGTCATCCATGTGTTGTAAAAAACTCGCTGTCTAGAAATGTAGTTAGTTGCTTGTCTGTCTTGCATAAGTTCGTTGTAATTCATCTGGTATGCCCCTGCTCCCAGGAGCTTAAAACTTTTTTAAATACTTAATAATACTTTCCATATCCTTTCCCAAAGGAAGCTACCCGGAATAAATGTTCAGATCGTTTGGGGCATGCATTAGAGCCTCTGGTCCGTTTAAAAAAACAAAACCGAACCCAAAAAACTGCCAGCAAACTCGGTTGCATATTTTCTTGGTGATGAAGACAGAGGGCAGCTTGCACAAGTGATGCTAAAACTGGTTATGGGCTCAAGGTTAATGCAGCACAGCTTGTGTAACACACGGATTTGAGACTAGTCAAGAAAAATGACTGTTAAACCGACTGTCTCTTAAAATTTAACTACAACTGTTTGCGATAGTAGTTTGGAATCGCAAGATGGCCTTTACTCTGAGGGGACAGACAGACTTCTTTGGGATCCGACATCAGTAGTCGAATCTGTCCTGACTGATCATTACCCCTCATCAGCTGGCGGGAACTGCTCCCTCTACAACCTGCTAACCTGAGGAATCTTCTGTAAATGCCTCGTTGATGACGGTACAACATCAGCCAATTTATTTCAACTGTTAATGTTAGATAACTTCATAAAACAGTAGTTAATTTGAAACTTTGCTGCTCTCTGATGTTTGCTGCCAATTTCTGTGGGACTCAGAATTGTTGTAGCAGAGGTGGATGAGTAGTTTATTGGGATTGTTTCCTGCTCTTCTGCAGGCAAAATAAGCCAGGTTAGTTTAAATAGTTTAAATGAGTGGTTGAGCTAACCTGACTAATTTTGCCTGAAGCAGGGTTGGATTTACTTGCCAGAGATTTGGGTAGGCTAATTTCCAGTAGAGGGTGGTGGCTTCTGCAATTAGATAGCTTCTGTACTGATTGTGTGCCTGGATGCGGTGTGTCTTTTTCCAGTGGGGAGGATGCAGTATATATCAGCACAGTTGGTTGAGCAGCTAGGGCATGCAATAACCACCATCACCCACCTTTTTTTTTTTTTTTTTTTTTTAATAAAGAAACTCAATGTTTTCTAACATAAAACATGAAAAGACATTTCTTGTTTACTAGAAAATTTACTAACTTTTAGTCCTGTTTTCAGCCAAACTGCATATGGATGAAAATTGGAATCTGGTCTTTTTATTAAGTAAAAAGAACCTTAAATGTACTGGATGGATTAAAAGTTTTATCTAGGTATGTTCTGGCTTAAAAATTAATTTATTAAGTTAGGGAAGTTTGAAGTGTAGTTGGTGAGTTACAAGTTGTTCCTCATCAGAGTCCCTGTTCTCAAAGGCATTTAATGGTACAAAGAAATGCTAAGTAACATCTTCCCACTAGCACCTGAGTAGATTGATTTGTTTGGTTGGGTAATGGACTGGCATTGAAATCAGTGGGAAGGGGATGCCTAAGTGTTTATGTGCTTGTGAAAACTTCTACTTGGCACCCATCTACTTGTTTGGGTCCTTACAAAGCTTTGAAGATCTGAAAATCTGACTACATGTCTTGGGGCTTGTACATCTTTTATTTGCCTACCTTTTTTTTTTTTTCTTCATAATGATGAAAAGGAAAGGAAGTTTTCTTTTACATTCCCACTCTGTGCATGTTTTGAATAAAGAAAATACACTTCATGCCAACAGGTAGGAAAGGTAAAACCAAGTTTATTTAGAGAGAAAGTGGGGAAAAATGCCTGTGCACAAAGTAAAATGTTATCATTCCAATTATATTTGAGATGGATAATGTTGCTCTTAAAGCATTGTGTGATACTCTGTCTTATGAACTTTAAATGAACTCAGAAACTAGCTGTTTTTTTCTTAAAGTTCCAAATATAATTAAGAAATCAGCATTTTTTCACGAATTAAACTTCTTGATGCACTTTATTGATGCCCTCTACTATTATCCGTCTTTTGAATAAGTAATAGTAAGCTTAACCTTTAATGAAGACAAATATAACTCGTAACTAAGCTTCAGATTAATTATTTTTAGAAAAAAACAGTTTAAAAATCTGATTTAAATATAGTTGGAGAAATGGGTTTTGAAGTTGTTAAGTAGGTTTTATATTTATTTATTTTACCATTGAATTTGCAGGCTGAGATTAGAAAAGGGTGGTTTGTTTATTGATGAAAGTGTTCCATTTGCAACCACATTCATCATGAGCAATAAATGCTTGCATTTAAAACATAAGATAACTGCTTGTTGTATCCTGATGCTGTGTAGATTAAACTTAAAAGTACATTATTGAGAAGTAATTTGAAATTTTGCTTCTTGTATTATTTTTTTAAAAAAGCAAACCCAAACTACCTAGGAAGTAGAAATTTCCCTCCTCTTTCCTAGTGGATTGGTTTATTTGTATCCCATTTTTTAAACAATACTCCTTATTTGTGTGAAATAGGATGACATTTTTCCAGTTAAAAAGGAAAATGTTGGTATGGTTACTGCCATAGGAAGCAAGCACAACATGACAACTAACGCTGCCATAGTAGAATGTAAAATATGAAAATTGTAAGTAATATGATCCTTATGACACAGAGGCCATCCATGGGTTTTAAGTACTTTTCCTGCTCTTAAATTACAGTTGACCTAGTTTAATGAAAGGAGTAGGCGAACACCAGTTTGCTGAAGAGATGACCCACAACTTTCATTAATTTTGTTGGTGCTGTTGTTGGGCCTATTTATATGTTATGCGAAGTTGTTTTTATTTTGAGGGCTGCATCTCTTTTGATTCTGTTTTAGTTACAGGGAGTACTTCTGTTGTGCTTATATTAATGTTTTTAAAAATAAAAATATAAAGTGGTTTATTCAAGAACGCTTTTAAGCTGCAGGTACATCTCATGTATTGCCAAATAGATAAGTAACCTAAGTTTCAAAACTGTCAATTTGGAGCTTAGTAATTTTTATATCGTGCTCATTTCCTTCCCAGTTACACTCTCCCTCGGAAAGGTGATTGGGTGGTTGAAAACAGGCAAAGAATACTAGAATTAGAAATAATTGTAGGATTACTTTATCATGAAACAATAAATAGAGAGTTGAGAACCCGTTGTTATCTAAGATCAAGTATGATGGTGTTTAACTTGTGGTTTACTTGTTTGGAATGTGCAGAAAATGTCAAAGAAAAGGAAACCTGTTGTTAATAGGCAATTAATGGGTTCACTCCTTACTTCCACTAGAAATTTTGGAGTCAAAGATGCTGAGAACACTTGAGTTCCTATATTATGCCATTTCTTAATTACTAAAATACCTGAATGTACCTCAGCATGTGTTAGATATTTAAAATATAAATTACATGGGTTTTTTCTTCCTTTACATAATCTGAAATAAAAGCAGAAAATTGTATTATGACAATAAGTCACTATGAAAAGGGCCATTCTTTTGTGTGTGTATTATGTCAAATCTTGATCTTAGTTGTCTTGAAGCAATTTGTGATTATATGAAAAGCTAAAATACCTGTATTGATTTAATAACAGTTTCTGTGCATTTGCACTCTGAAGCTTTCTGCTCTTAGGCACACAGACACTGTTATTAACCCTTGGAACAGAGAGGAAACAAAAGGAAATCAATTTCTTCGGAATTTGATTTTCATTAAAAAACTTAAAAATGTAACTCAAATTCTGTATTCCCAAGTCTTCAAAGAAGCAGAACTAGACAGTTTTTTCACTTGCAACTTTTCTGAATTTTAGGGGCTAGAAATGAGCAACACCTGAGCTGCTTTCACTTTAGGTGTTCATATTCTGAAAATGACGGGAATAGTGGCAATACCACACTGGAACTGCTTGAAATAGCTACTGCTGTAGGCTCTTCTACAGAAGCTCTTTTTTAAAGAGGGAAGAAGAAATGAAAAATGGCATTGATTAAGGGGAATTGATTGTTACTTAATAGAAAGGAATATGTAAAGAGAGAACCCGATGGTCAAAGAGATCCTTCTCAGAAGGAGAAAAAAGGAGACAGGACAACAAGTGCTCCCCCCCGCCCCCCCAAATCCCCAATATCTTTTGTTGCTGGACAGGTTTTAAGCTTCTCCGTACCTAGTAGACAGAGACGTTAAAAGGTTGAATCCTTAAGAAACATCTTAGTAGGTCTTCCTGAAAAGAATCCCAAAGGACTTCCATTTTTACTCAGGTTGAGTTCTAGTAGTAGTGCCATCATCACAGTAAGGTCTGATCACCTTAAAGTAGTTATCAAAGCAAAGTGTTGTATGTAGTTTGTTTCTTTTATCGTGACCTAAGAGGGCTGGATATTATTGGTGGATTAAATGTTTTTTACGCTACTTAAGGATTTACTTTTTTCCCCAGCTGTTGCAAAGCAGTGTTACACGTGAGCAGAAAATACCAAAGATTTATTTTTAATTTCCTGTTTGAAATTTATTTCTGAGAAAGCTTGCTCTTTTGTAGAAATGAGCTCTGCCTCTTGGTAGATGGTTTCACTGGCCTGAAGAAGAATCTTCAAACATGTGCAGAGCTGAGGTGACACCAAGTTAGTCTGGTTTCAGAATACTAAATACTTAAGGAAAAGGACCAGCACCATATGGTGGTCTAGCTGGAAACTTATGTAAAGTGTCAGTTTTCTGTGTAAGTACGCGATTGTGAACCTATAGCTAGGTTTCCTATCTCGACTAGATATTCTGCAAGTCAAGTGGAAAGGTGAAGGAAGCATAAGTAAAAAATCCAGCCATTATGTGCTGGAATAGTATAGAATCATAGAATGGTTTGAGTTTAAAGATCATCTAGTCCAGCCCTCTGCCGTGGCCAGGGACATCTTTCACTAGATCAAGTTGCTCAAGTCCCCGTCCAACCTGATGGTAGCATTTAGTACTATTCAGAATTTATTTACAGTGTAGAAGAAGGTTCTAAGAAAAAAAAAAAAGATAACATTTAGATTACTAACTACAAAAACATTTGTTTACTTTCTTATATATTGCTTAATACTGCTATAATGTGAATTTGCTTTCCATAATGAACTTTTTTCAGTCTTAGAAGTACCTACTTTCTGCCTCTTAAAAAGGTACACAGTATGTTAATTGCAGAGCACTTCTCTTCCCACAAATTATTTCCATTCAAAATAATAGCAATACAATAAGCCTCACTGGGTTTTATGTAGGATTTGAGAAGGCTGGTCAATCCACAGTGGAGGATCAGGTTTTATCTCCTCTAAACCCCAGACCACCAGCAGGGACTCAGTATCCTCCAAACCTACTCTAATACTTAATATCTGAATATTATTAGTACAGTTTTCTTTTTTTTAGCCTTCCTATAAAATAATACAATTTCTCTTGTGGTATGCTCAACACATTTTTAGTATCTGTCTACTCAGTTTTAAATAAACTTAGAGTTTGAGTGATTTTACTACATATTTCACAATGGCATTCTCATTGAGTAATTGTTGGATAAAAGTAGGGTTGTTGGTGCCTTTTTTTTTTCCTTCTAATATTAAAAATGTCTTTCTTCTGCCTTTAAAGCAATTTGCAATGATTATCCTCAGTGCCTTAGACGGGTATTTCCCAACAGGAAATCTGATCTTTGGGCTTTATCTGTATTCATCATGCCTGTTTGTTCTCTCTTTTATCTTTGTATATGTTCTAATGGCTTTACGTTACAGTTATACAAGGCAAAAAGAAAATCCTTATAAATTCTTCATTATTATTATGTCACTGGTAATTTTAAAATCTCCAAAGGAGCGACACTTCATCTATCGTTCAGCTTTCCCTATGCTGTATCAGAATTAGTGCTAAGCCAGAGACCATCTGTGTAGCATTCAGTGTTTCTCTGGCTATATCTATATTAGTGTATTAAGTGTGTCTGAGGCTAACTGACACAAAATGTCTCATGTCCGTACTCTTAGCCCCGGAACAGGGTAGCTATATCCAAATTTACTTCTGGGAATGGTCCCCTGACCAAGGGTAGTTTCTGTACAGTGCCTTTAAATTGCTTGAAAGAATGCTAATTGGCCTGGACAGAAATTGTTCCAGGCCCTTTTCTAACAATTTACTAGTACAGGCAGTTCATTTCCATGCATGGGAATGCTCACAGCACTGTTGACATTACCAGTATAGATGTGTAGCCTTTACAACTTTAGACAGCTAAATCAATATGTTACCTCTTTATCATCGTCTCTAAATTTGTACTTAGCTGCATTCTCAGAATACACTGGGATAATTTAAACCCTATAACTGCTTATTGTTACATGATCAAAAGATGTAAAATTAGTCATTATTATTTTAGTTTCAACCTGCATATGTTGGTATTTATTTAAAACATACAGATATTTTTAAGTTGAATGTTTTTATGAAGGCCAGATTTCATTCCTACTTGCAAACTAATTTGTGATAAGATCTTGAGATAAAGAGGGGACTAACTCGCTCCCATGGCAGCTTTTTCCTCCTCACACAGAATTTAAAGAATTTATGTTCCTATTGTGCAGGATCCTCGTAATCAGATTTTTTTAAAATTACATTCTCACTTTTTTTCGTGAATATTTGATCCATCTGGTAAAGTGTTCAAGAATGAATTAATTTTAATGTTTTTGTTTGATTTACCACATAAATAGGGACATGTAAACTAGTACATTTGCTTTGATTATGTGGTCAAAGTGTGGAATACAGATACTAGTAGAGAAATTGTAAATAGATTTAATTGCAGGAAAAGACTTTTATAAGATGAAGGCAGAAAAATACAACTGTTAAAATTGCCAGTTCTGCACAGAATCTAATAATGAATTTACAGATAGTTACACGAGGTGTAAAAAATGGCTAGCAATGTATTTTTAACAAAGATTTGTAGATTCAGTAAATTTAAGAAACCGCCTATAAGCATTAGAAATCAGTAAATTCTATTTTTTTATTCTGTTTTATGCTTTTATTTAGTAACTGCTGAGCAAGGTTCGAAGTAGTATTTTGGAAATGTTTACCATGGTGGCTGGAGCAATTGCCAAAACCTAGAAAACTTATTTCTAGACTGCTGTTTTCATGAGATTTAAATCTACACTTACTGTTCTCTTCTATACTATCCTTCTAATTACCAGGCTTCCTACGGGAACCTTATTGTCAAAGTAGTGCCAGAATGTAGCAAAGAGTGTGGATTAATAGGCCAGGGAGAAAGGACCATTTTCCAGTAATTAAGATAGTACTTTGCCTGTGTAGAATCTGGACTTTGAAGCCTCATTCTAGAAACTGCTGTTGTGGTTTGCGTTAAGAGTGTTTGAATAACATGCATAAGCAACATTTCTGATGGCGTAGTTATATAATGAAATAAGCAAATATGAGGTATTATAATTTTTTTAGTGTTTTAAGTCCTGAAAGTGTTTTTGTCTTTTCACTGCAGTCTGACGAGTGTGTAATATTCCTAAATTTCAGAAACACGCACGGTATTTGCAGTTGAAAAGAAGTCAGTCAGTCTTTGCAGATGAGACACATTCCAGTTTAGCAAAGTGTTTTGAGTGTATACTTGTATGTGATGTGAGACCATTCACAAATTGTGATATTTTGCTAGATTACACCTTTATAGAAGTTTATTCTGCATAGCCAAGACAATGTGAGTGACTATTACCATCTATAATATTGTAGATATTATAATGGTTTGAGAGAAACTTAAAGAACTGGAAATTAATTCTTGGTAGGATAAATTCTTTTCAGGGCATTGTTACTGTGTAAATAACTTTTGTGTAATGGCTAGCAGGCAGAAAATTAAAGAATTTACTTCTCACATAAAAAACAGTCTAGTTTTTCTAAAAGCATTAATGAAGTCCTTGAAAGTGCACAAGGGAATGGTTCTTAGTTTTGTTGTGCAAATACCAGTACTCTCTATTTACATATTCGGTAATGGAACTCTGAACTAAAGACAACAGGGAGTCACCTCTGTAATTGTAGGTACTGCAAGGCCAGTTTGCATTCCGAATTTGGGGAAAAAGCAAAGACCGAATTGCCATAGGAATTTTCTCTTTAGTGAGAACAACTCTTCAGTCAATGCACTGACAGAATGTTGTATTGCTGTAGTAAGCGTTGTTTCTTTCTTTTGCATTTCCGGGGGGGAAGCAAAAATCTTTCTCTAATTTAACTTTCATAATAGTTAAATAAAACCCATGAGAAGTAGTGGGCAAATCAATTATATTTATATGTTTGTGTTTATATGTTTATATTTATATATTTATAATGCATATAGTTTTCTTCACGTAGTTAAAGATTTTTATGTTGCTTATATACCTTTACAGAGTCAGTAGATCTTCCAGCCAATTTAACAACTACTCATGTTCATGTTCACCATTCTGAAAGTTACACAACTTTGTACACAATATACATTAAATGTATATTTATGCACGTGTATTTGCATTAAAATATCTTTATGTACATAGTTGCTTGTCTCGGGAAATACTTCTGGAACACTTAGCTGTTTTGTCTGTGGTGGTTGAAGCCAGTAATATGTTTAATGTACTTTTGCTTGTTTCTAATCTTGTGAGCAACTATTAGATTTTTAGCTTTAATATTTGGCAAAATAGGAGCCACTAGTTTTAATGGAAGTCCCAAGCTTTAAAACATGCTCTAAGGTACCACACTGTGTAGGAATGATAACTTTGTGTTTTGAATTAAAAGAAAAAATAAATGTATTCTTTTATGTATATATTTGTACCTATCCCTAAAAAAATATTTCCTCTTTAAATACACTTACTAGATAAATATGTCTGTTGCTGTCAAAGCACTACACAGTCCTAGGATATGTTTGTGCACATATACAAGGGATTTTTATTTTAGTTATTTACTTGGACACTTGACTTAGTGACCTAAATAGTGTTCACTGAATGTGAGTTTTTATGTTCTATGCAGACTCTGTATTACAAGACAGAGTATAACTAATGCTATGTAGGAAGCTGTATTTAGCTGGAAGTAGTGTTATTACTGTATCACAATATGTCTTACAGTGTAGAGACATTCAGTTGTATCACTGCCAGCTCTGCAGTGGATAGAGGAATACTGAAAACTGTTGTAGAGACTTTCATAATGCAGTGGCATTTGGGATTTCAGTCGCTGTCTGAAACTCGATGGCTAGTGTGGATGATAGTATGTCATTGTGACTTGCTTTGGGCAAGCCATGCAGTGCTTAGTTACGATGTCCTGTACATGCCTACAGTGGTTCCTAACACGTGGTACCATTTGTATTAGTGCATCTTTACCATTCGGATACTCTTGTGTTCAGGCACTGTGGGGAAATCTAGGTGGTACTGTAGATTGTTTCTCAAAATAGGGAAACTTTGAGTTTTTTCTAGAATTTGTGAGCATGTCATGGAGGTAGCAAAAGATCTTAAGGATTCTGATATTTTCTTTGAAGAGCTAAACTTCGACTGCTGTGATACTTGACAGACTTGATGAGCTGTCATCCTAGATGACAACAGAATGACTATAGTATTAGTAAGATGAATACACCTGGGAATTGCCTTTGTTGGAAAGCTAATTCCCAGATATAGACTGGAGAATTAATACTATTAATAACGGTACAGCTCAGATATTCCTGGATGTGAAGCCCATCAGATCTAATGAAACAGCTGCCGAAGCAGTAAGAGGTGATGCTGGTTTTGAACTGTTTTTGGCAAGCAGTGAGAATGCAGTAGAAGAGTTAGTCCTGGAAGATAACTGTGGACTGCAGCTGTGAATCACAAGTGGATTCAGTTTAAATTAAATTTAAAAATAAATGAAAACAAGCCTGCAAGTGAAGGATCTTTATTTCAAAAGAACAGGTGCTAATACATTTTGGTGTTAGTTACAGCATAGTAGACCAGAATTTAGTTGCTTAACTGTTAAGACTTTGTCAACTGGGCCCACTGCTTTTGCTGTGTGGAGACTTTCCCATGCAGTCCTTCTGCCAGATTTGGCCACAGGATTTAAGAAGAGTTAGAGGAAAGTTAAAGGAATGTAGAAGTAGAAGGAGGACTAAATCAGCTACTATTTCAGCTAACAAATCTTCACAGTGTATGAAACTTTTGTCTTTTAGGACTTCTTTCTACCTCTCCCCTCCTGTAACAACACAGAGTTCCTCTGTCTTAGAGGTGGTCAAAGTATGTTTTTTTTTCTCCTGTTCTCAGTTATGCAGTGTATTTATTCAGAATTTGATGGAGTTTCTGTTAGTGCAGTTTCCAGTTTCTTCAGAGGCTTGTGTTGTCATCCCCCAGCCACCCCAGTCTTTTGAAGTTGCACTCCAGCATACACACTTTAGTTGGCTGGCGTATTTTTTCTATTATTTTCCTAGAGCATTATTAGTATGAAAGCATAAAATAGTATCTTAATTTTTTTTCCTTTTGGCGTTCCTGTAGATATTAAGAATGTATTTCTAGTGACTTTGGAATTACTTTTTTTTTTTTTCCACTTAGAAGAAGCATTGCATCTTTTCCTTGTTGTTGTAGTGTCTAACAAAGTGAAACTTCCAGGATTGCTGATGCTCATGAATTTTACACTTCTTCTGACAATAAATAGTATATTTTACTTGAACAAATATTCAGAACATAATGATGGTATGTATTTAGTTTTCTTCTGTTTACAAAGGCTTCTTGGTAGGTTAAGAATCTTTTCAAGTTTCAAGCAAATCACAAACTGGACCATCTATCATGTAGTCTCATATCACCTGTGTTACAAAATGTTAACACATTTAAATTCCAGTGACTGCAATCTTAGTTTACATGTGGATCTGTGTAAAGGTTTTAGACTAAGTTTAATCTGCACAGGGACTTCCAAGTTTGCTCACAATTCTCTAGCGTGTGACAGAATGGTGTCAGGGTGGAGGCTGAAGTTGTGGAGTCCCGGGTATGATGCTTATGGTCAGATGGGGCTGCATGGGAACTGACTCTGGAACAGGCCAGCCCAGGCTGCAGGACAGTATTCTGAGGCCACGTAGTGGAGCAGCAGGCCAGATGTTGAAAAGCACAATTGTTGGGAGTTCTCTACTCACCTGGCAAGATGGCCAAGTTAAGAGTCTTGATTTGTCAGCTTGTCTTATTAGGTGGTCACAATAAGCCAGAAATCAAACAGGTACTGCTGAGGGTCACATGTGGGGTGTTTCACTGCGTGCTTTATGTATGAGATACTCGTTTCTGAGTTACACAATGTGAAGGTGGAAAACACACAAACATTGTTTTGAAGGATTCAGCTGCAAGCATCAGTTCTGACAATAATTGGACGTAACTGTTGAATTGCAATTCATGGTGCCCTGAGAGCCAAGGAATAAAGCCCTAAAGAGATTGCTGATGACACTGACAATCAGATACAAAATCAAGTTTAAGGCAGCTTGTTGGTGTACGCTAAAAGTTTGGACAGAGCCTTGAAGCAGGGTTTGGCATTTCCAGGAACTAGTTAACTCAACTCGTGGGACAGGGGTTTTGTAAGCGAACATGTATGACATGAGGAAAATGAGTTAGACATTGCTTGGGGCAGCTGCAGCAGCAGCTTCGTTAAGGTTCTGAGCAGGAGTTTCATTCCAGAGTGTGGCACCGGTCTCCACGATGTGCACTAGCAGCAGGAGAGTGGAACATAAGCACTTTGGCCCTGCTGAGAAACAGCCTTCCCAGTGATTGAAGTACTGTCTGCTATTAGGATTCATAAATGGATCAGATTTTCCAGTAACTGTAACAGGCACAGATGCATGGTATAGGACTGTAATGCATTGTCTGATAAAGATGTGAGCTTTTTGAAAAGGTTGCAGCTTCTGATTGGCACAAGTTCATGAGTTGTCCCGTGTAAAGAAGTTAGATGTACAACTGGGTAAACCATGTGTCAGTGCAAGTACCGCTGTCCTGCATGTATTAGGGGGAATGTTATTGGAAGCCTGAGAGGTATTTGTTTGTTTAAGTTCAAAAACTTACAGTAATAAGTAGGTTTAAAATGTTTTTCCGCTGCTGCCTCCAATATTTTTAGTTACTTTTATGGTTTTACCCAAGCGTGGACCCCTGTTCTGAAAATTTTCTGGTTGAGATAGTATTCCCACCGTGGAATTCCTTAGTCCTTCAGATCAGGGCAAGAGTCATGTCAGATTAGGGTCAAAGAGAGACACTATGCAACGATTCACAGTTAGGGTCACACAAACTGGAATGTGGAGTAGCGTGAAATCCTTAAGGATTTTACTTCATGATTATCTAGGATGTTGATAGGATTGCAGATGGGGAGAGGGGATGCAAAAGAATGAGCAGGAAGAGCATGTCTGTCTTGCTTCATAAAGGAAGGTGTTCAAGCTAACAGAATTGGTGCAAATTCATGTTGTCAGTCCCCTGCTAATAATGCTGCCAGAAAGGCAGTTCCAAGAAAAATCAGGTGGAGAGCTCTGGTAGGAATGGTACCTGTTTGTCCTTCAGCCGAATACAAACATAAGGAATTGGTAGTTGGGCTGTGATGGTTGATGCCATCTTCACTGTTTTGCCAGGCACTGGCTTAATGCATATTTGGCAAATTTACTGTGTCCTGGTATGAGGAGCCAAAATATCCAAATAGGCCAGATGTTTTATACCAATACATAAAATAGGTTGACAAATACTAAGAGAGTATGTGGTATACTATAAATTTTCAGTCGGAGACCATTGTAATCTAAAAGTCTAGATGCTTTTTTATTCAAATTTTCCACTTTTGTGAGAAGCAGATTCAAAAGGTACCAGAAATGTCCCCCAAAGCCTACCTTGAGAGCTTGCAGTATACTGTAAGCCCATTCAGGGCTACTGTTGATAGTAAATTCTACATGCCACTAGCTGTACCTAGTGTAGACTTCCTTTTATTAGTATTTTTTTCCCCAGTATCTGAAAACAAACCTGAAACTAACTTGACTGAGTGAAAACCTGTGTTGTTATTTAAATAAGTATTTTTAATGGACAAAATCATTAGCCATCTTCATACAACTTATTTTCTTACGGACCTGAATGAAACAAAATGACTGAAGTTCTGTTACGGGAACAGAATGTGTAATATGTGAATTTGATTTTCAGAGGGATATTATATTTTGATTTCCAACTTAAGGGATTCTTAAAGGAAGTTTTCAGAAAGCATTGAAATCATTTGCCCTTCAAAAAGTAGCCAGCCTTCACATGTCTCTGATTACCCATGTATTTTCACATATTTCAGTCCTTTGCATATCCTGTAGTTCTAGCTGTTCACCAGATGAGTGTGTGTTTTGTTGTTGTTTTGGGGGGTTGTATTGTTGTTGGCTTTGGTGTTTTTTGGGGGGCTGTGTGTTAATTTTTGTTGGTTTTTTTGTTTGGTTGGTTTTGTGTTGTTTTTTTTTCTTTTTAGGTTAAGCGTCTCGGAATAGTTACGGGAGGGAGTGGCTTAAATTGCCACTGAGTTTCATTGCATTTCAGTTTCTTGAATATTTTGGATCATGTGTGCACTGGGCTAACACCAGTTCTAGATGCCACACTAACAGTGTGGAGCACATTTCAGTGTATGTACAGAAGGCAGTTTTCCTCTTTACTCCATTCTCACCAAGTCTTCATCATACTACTTGGGTTTTTTCCCTCGGACGTCTTTGAAACTTTTATATCCCATACGCATTGCTTGTTTCATTAGTAGTTTCATTCTGATCCTTCATTTAGTTGCTTTAGTTCTTTTTCATACATATTAGCTGCATCTTTCTCTTTCAGGGCCTAATTGTTCAGTTGGTGTTGAAATTAAAAGGTTGAGACCTGTATTGTTGATGTATACTGCCTGTGACTTTGCTAAATTATGGAAGCATTCTGAATTTCTGTGATCACTGTATGCATTTCTAGTGTATAGCTACAGACCTGAGTTGTTTCGAAACATGAGATTAGCCTTTTGTAACTATCTGGTTAGAATTTATCAGCTTTTGCACGGCTGTTTTTCAGTAATAGAAAAGCTCCATTTATTATTCTTAAATTTCTTGTATCTTTAGAGCAAGACCTGTCTTTACGGTACCTATTGTGCTGTTTGCATAGTAGCTGTATGCCAGACTGGTAAGATTAGAATTTAAGACTAGTAAAGCTCATTTACAAGCTAATTTACAAAGCTCCTTCTCTACACTCAAATTCCAGGTCATGCATTCTCTCTGCAGGAAACAAAAGGAGGGTTTGGAGGATTGAGGTCTGTACAGCTGTCTGTAAACAGTCAGTGCTTGGGGATCATAAAGGAATCATACTGAAGCAGTCTGTTCAGGTCTGGTTATTATGGTTGAAATTCAGTCATACAGTGCTTTTAAACTCAATGGGTTCATAAATAGTGAAACGCCCTCCCTCTAAACTAGGAGTATCTTAAAAGGAATAAGTCTATGTGTTAGAAGTGGGGAAGGTCTTTCTATTTGTCATGTGGTTTGTTTGGGGTTTTTTTTTAGCCTTTGTAACTGATGTTTTGGGGTTGCTGGAGGCTTTTTAAAATTATGTTCTGTTGTTTGTGGGGTTTTTTTTCTTTTTTTCCTCAACAAGCTTGATTAGTTTGGGGTGGATAGGAAAGAGCGACTGTTCTTTGAAGATGTGGAACTTGGGTAAATTGAATAACAGCAAAAAGAGCTGAGAATTTAAGAAAGTGAAGTTGGTACTTGCTTTATTAGATCATCACTTAAGGTTGATTTGAATCCTGATTTCCTATGAAATCTTTATTAAGACCTTTGTGAGAACTTTGTGAGAGTTGTCAACACTGAAAAAAATTATGACCGTTTTAGTTTGCAAAGGGCTTTTAATTTATACATAAAATTTTTCTACCCCTACCCCCAAAACTTCTTAATCAAACCAAGTGGGGAACAATGTGTTTGTTTGGTGTTGGAGAGGGAAGAAGGAAACTAGATTTTGAAACTTCAGAGTTTCTGTGTTTGGCAGAACTTTTTAAACACATTTTAATAAAGTAGGTATTAACAGAGGAGCACATCTAGGATATTTATATTCTTCAGCTCTGCTGGGATGTGGCTTTAATAAAAGCATAAGGTTCAGTATTTGTATTTTATAGAACAATGTGGATTATTTTATTATATATAAGGCCTTTTTTGATGCTTAAATAGCTATTCATTCTTGGTAGAATGGACAAGTCTGGAAAAAGATGGTAGTAAATTTGCGAACTGTATTTTGAGTACTGTATGTGTTCCTGTGTAGGGATTTTTACTTCATCTTATTAAATATTCCTGTGAAATCTTACATTTAGCAATGTAAGTGTTTTATGCTAAGCTTGAGCTTTGAGTCCGACCAACAAATATGAGGAAACTTGATATAACCACAGCGCTTCTGAAGTCTCATTAGACAAGCTAAGGCAGTGTAGCTTCTGCCAGCGTAGAAATGGCACAAGTGCGTCATCGTCTTGGTGTCCATAGCTGTGTACACCTGCTATTTCCCCTGCATCAGCTTTAGTATTCATCTGACCCCATTCAGTTTGAAAAATCAGTGGAAAGCCAACCTAGAATCCTCTTTGTTTGCTAAATGAGCTCTCTGAAGAGTGAGAGACTGGGTGGTCAGAAGGAGGGAAGGTCAAGCTGTCTCTGAGCTACTCCTTTACGTCTTGATCATAAACGCACATTTGTGCAGGCTCTGTTTAAATTGATTGGACTTATTCATAGATTTGATTAATCTGATTCAGGACTTTGTGAAGGCAGTATCTTTTCCTTGACGTGTCTTTTCCTCAATTTCAACTGCTTTTGATCTCATAGGAGATCTCATGATCTCATGGGAATACAGAGCAAAGCATATGTTTGTGCATGCATAGGAAAGACCAGGTGTAGATTTTTAGATTTCCTTTTTACTTGGTATCAGAAGTTAGACTAGTTTTGTGAAATCATCTTTTCAACGCTGATCACCCCAATTACAGTACAAACTCATTTATTCAAACCATGATGACAGTGATGATGACAGGTTCAGTGATTTAGTGAACTGATTGAACAATGACTAGACTTCTGCAGTGAACACTCTTTAACTGGAAGTATTTTAGTTGTTCCCATGGTTCAGTTTGGACCAGGGCAAATGGGAAATACCATGGTCTTACATGCTATTAGACTTGCGCATAGTTCAGGATTCTGCACAACTGTGTTTTCTCTCAGGATTTTAGAAGCCACTATTAAGTTTATCTTAAAATACCAATCACTTAACGCATACAGGTGGGAATGTAGCCTGTCAGAATACATAAACCACTGGTATTTTTTTTGGTTCATAGTCACTACAATATTTTCTGGGTTCAGAATAGGGAAGAGATACTGGTCACTGGAAGAATAAAATACTTTCTAGATGATTTAAACCCATGAATTTCTAGCTTTCACAATTGGAGGTGAGTGTTTTATTCCAATAAACCTTGGTTTTGTAGCTGTGTTAGGGTATCTACACAGTTATTTTGAGCAACCAGTAACGATATGCTTTAGAATGCATCGAGTCATGGGACACAAGATTGCATGCTGCATTATTCACCAGGCATTCAATTTTTTACTGTACGCTTGAATGTTTGGCTATGCTGCTATAGCTTCATGCTTTTAAAATCTTTTTATCAGTTATATTCCACAGTGTGTGTGTTTCTCTCTTCACTACTTTTAAATTGCTTAATCCCATACTATATTTGATATTAATCTCCCATGCAGAGCTTGAGCATGGTTCTGAATTGAGCTCTAACATGCTCTCCTCTGTGTGTGTATACATACACACACATATATATTAAAAAAAACCCTAATTGTTATTTTTTTAAAAGTTATCCTAAAATGTTTAAGTAGTTTTCAAATAAATGATAATATGGGAAATGGAAATTGTCACATCTAATATTTTTGTGTGTGTGATTGATTCTGTGATGTGATGTTCATTTATAGAGTGCTTAATGGTTCATTCATATTGGAAGGAAATTATGTTTTTTAAAAAATAAGTTTGAATAGCTGAAAGCAGATAATAAAGCAAGCTATGGTATTATTTCTCTGATAAAATGCAAGAAGGAAATAAAATAATAAAACAGTTATGTAAATACTTAGGTCAGCCTCTGTAAATGACCATTTTAATGAAACAAAAAATTTTATTTTTATTTTTCCCTCTTGGAGTAGTGTCTTTGCTCATATGCTGAGAATCACCTTTTGCCATATAGAAGCCATGGATTGTATTTGGTTTTAGTCTTTGGATATAAGATGTAAAGTAAAGGAAAGAAGCAGGATAAAAGGGCGAGGAAAACATAGTGGAAGAGAAAAATTAGGATTTAGATTTAAACACCTCTGGGTATGAGACTGTTGTTACGAGTTTTTAGAACATTATAGGCAATTTTATAGGATTTTACTTTTTTCAGATTTTAAATTAGAACCTAATTCACATGAACGAGGATTTTTGGTTTAAAGATAAAAAACAACCAAATATAAATGTAATTTTTAGTTTGTCAAAATGCCTAACAGTAAATGATAGTGTAGCGAAGATTTTTGCTGACTCCTTAACTTACTCCAGAGTCTGTGTAATAAGGAGGGTGCTATAGCAGTGGTTCGCATAACAATAACATATATATATTACTTTGACTATCCTAAATACTAGTCAGACACAAATCATAGTTACATGTGATACAGTACACCATGATACGCCTTATCAAGTCGGAAATTTTTTCCTTTCTTCTGGAATGTACCATTTTCTTAACAAAAAATACATTTGCTAACATTTTAAAAGTATGGTTATGTCACTGATATCTCACTCAATGAAATAATTACTAATTTAATGCATGGGAAATATTCCCCAGAGGTCAATGAGAATACTGTTTTCTTAAAATCTTTCTGATTCACTGTGAGTTAATGACTTCAGTGCCTACTGACAAAAACTATATCAAAAGCTTGGTTTTTTCCTCATATATTAAATATTTTGAGCGTATTCAGAGAGAAAGATAAATGTTTTAAATTGTTGCCTGATTATACAATATTTTTATTATTAATTAATTGACTTGATATTGTCAGTTTTCAGCACAATGAAAGTTTTTAAGTTTAGGCAGCTTTCTGATCTTGACATAATTTCATGAAGGGTTTTGCAGCTACATATCAGTGTGAAGTTAAGGCTACAGTGGGCCTTTTTAGTTGACTTTCTATAGAAAGTTCTGAAAGTTACAGTTTTTAATGCTAAATTAACTGTTAACTGAGATAATGAATTTACCAAGCTGATAGACTCTTTACTTTTGGTACACATAACTTCTATGCTTGCAGTTCGTTCTGCATACAATATATCAACATTTATTTTTCTTTAGGGGTTCAAAGGTATTTCCAATAGTCATTAGCTGCAGCCGTGGCTCAGAACTTCTGATCCTGAATCGTTGCCCTCTGTATCCCTGAATTCTCTTACTCTTGTGTAATTGCTAGGAATTGATATACTGTTTCTCTTTAGGTCAGGCAAAAAGAAATAAGTATTTTTCTGGACTTCAGCTTATATTGGCAACCACCACAGAGTAATTTTTATGATGCTTCCACCTGCAGAGTTATCTTGGGTAACAAAAGCTGATTTGGGAAAAATGGACTTATCACAAAAGGGCTCAATGGGTTGCAATTTATCTAGGGATTGTCGTTAAGAAATGTGAAGAAATTTAGTATCTAAATGTATAATTCCACAGATCTGCATTTTATGTATTGCCTATTGTCAGTCTGACTCATGTTTTAAGTTTTATACCACTTTGACTATTGTTTCCAGCAAATCTCCATGTTTGTACAGTTTGTTTCCTTTGGCAATTCAGCTATTGGGGGATGAAGGATTTAGTTGTACTAAATATATTAAAAAGCTTTGCTTTTCTTATTGCAGTTATCTAGAAAAGTATGAAAAAGTCCATCATTTTGGGGAGGAGGATGATGAGGTACAACCAGGCAATCCAAAGCCACAACTTCCTATTGGTGCAATTCCAACTTCCTATAACTACCAGCAACACAGTGTGTCAGGTAAATTTTTAAGGAAAAGTGCTATTTTTTTCCATATATATATAAAAAAATGTATTTGGACAGGCTACAGAAATAGTGTGTAGATAAATTTACAGTATTATTATTACAATATTTAGAGTATTATTAAAATTTGGCCAATTATCAAATTGGTGGGTCACTCAAACTATTAAATTAAATACACTGAAAAAACTTTCAACTGTGAACCAAAACAAAACAAATATGAAAATTCATAAGCATTTCTCTCCTTTACAAATTTTTCTAATCAGCAGGGCTCAGTAGTTACTAGTCTTGAAAAAACGTACCTTGAAAATTCGCATTGTGTTTCTGTCGCATCAGTCATTTCTCTACAGAGTCAAATACCTGAATTGAGGGTACAATTAATTAAGCTTTAAAATCTGAGAAATAAAGCAAATGTGTGGAGCCAGAATGAGCGCTATTGTAATTTAGAGACCAAAGTATCAATCTTGAGCCAATAAACAAATCAGAAGCTGGTGGACTCTGTAGAATGGATGTGTAATTCATTGTGTATAAAGTGATTCCAAGTTGTAATACAACTTTATGCTGCTTTAATTAAAGTTTGGGTTTTCAAAGCTTTTCTTTGGGAGAACATACTGCAGTATGGAGATGATGAAGGAATTAGTATCTAACTAGAAAGGTACACAGCTAAGTAGAATATGTTCAGCACTTTGGCCAAAGACTAATGGAAAAAAATAAATCGAATACTGTAAAAAAACTTGTTAAAACCCACAATACCTTATTAATAAACTTTTTTAAAAAATACTTATCATTCATAATAATATTGCTTAATGTATCATGAATATTAATTAGTTTAGCTGTGAAAACATTGTTTGTTTGTTTTTTTTCTTATTTAGATTACCTTCGTCAAAGCTACGGGCTGTCTATGGACTTTAACTCACCAAATGACTATAATAAATTGGTGCTTTCACTGTTATCTGGACTCCCAAATGAAGTGGACTTTGCAATTAATGTATGTACTCTTCTTTCAAATGAAAGCAAGCATGTCATGCAGCTTGAAAAGGACCCTAAAATCATCACTTTACTGCTTGCAAATGCTGGGGTGTTTGATGACAGTAAGTATATAATGTTTTTGCAACAGAAAGAGTCAATACCTGTTGCAGCATCTTTCACAACCCTCGATAATTAAAATGCTTATAATTTATTGCACTGTAATATACTTATATCTAGTTTTTCTTTTTACTTTGTCCACAGTTACAGTTTTATCAGACATTACAAATACCTTTTAGGTAAGGTAATTTAAAGCAGTGTTATTTAACAGTTTAGTGAAATGTGAGAATTAATTTTTCAGTGATAGAGTTTATGGTTCAAGATTCTCAAATTTACAGCATTGGATTTCCATCTGCTTGTAATGTATTACTGCTTTCTTCTGAATTTGTAGGACTGTGCTGACTTTTCATGATTCTTTTCTAGTAGCAGTTACAAATTTAAAAATTAAAAAAGAGCAGTCTGAAGACAATGACCCACTAAGATTTTTATCCTGATACTTCACTACAAATTCAACTGTAGTGAAATTCAGAATACAAAACTCCAGAGATAAAAATCTTAATCTGAATTTCAGAATTACTTAGTGTGTTAGCACATAAGTTTTAAAAGAGAGTCTATTCCATGAAAAGGCTTCAGCATGTGAAATAAATTCTTCTCACTTGTCCAGTGTGACCTCCATGCCAAGTTGTTCCTTGGTAATTGCTTGTTTGTCTTTCTGTCAATGAGAGGGGGGGAAAAAAAATAAGTTAACCCAAACCATCCTAAAACCATAACAGCGTAGTTCCTGTCTCATGGTGGTAAGGGGAAAGTATTCACTGGTTTTATATACTGATTTGGTTTTTTTTAATACTGAATTTCAGAAACTACCACCATAAGAAATTGCTCAAATGAGCTTTTTCAGCTAAGTGGATTTAAGTCTGCTAGTACAGATGATCATATCTATCTGAGTATTAAACTACTTTGCATGTGTAAGCACAAGCATAGTATGGTATGTCAGAGATTCTGTTTTAAAATTCTGGGGAAGAATCAGTGTTAGACATTGTATACTGTTTGGTGATAGTTTTTTTTAAATAATTTGCATTTTGACATCATGATTTGTAGCTTCCCGTCGTCTCCCCAGTATTGCATTAGTGTTCTCCAGCTTCTCTCTTACGTTTTTGATTTGTACTCATGGCTTTCAGATATGTTTAGGTCTCGGTCATTTAGTGTCTGCATCTAGCACAGTCACAAGAATTTGCAAGGAAAAATATTTGAAAGGAAGCTAAAGTGAAACTTAGTTCTGCATGTTAGTGATTTCAGGATGCTTGCTGTCTAGATTTTTGAGTTTGCCATCATTCCCCTGTTCTTTTAATGGAACTTCTATGGACTTAGGAATTTATAAACAATTTAATCAAGTTTTGTATTGCTATTTCATGGGTTTTTTTGGAGGTTGAAAGGTAGGCAGTGGTTTCTCAGTTCTTAACGTGGACTCTGAGCACAGGCTTGTTCCATAAATGGTCTGCATTAGTATTTCTTACATTGAAAAATATTTGAGGTAAAGCCGAGAGGAATGACGAGCATGTAATGGGCTTGCTTTTTTTTATTCCCTGGGGAAAATTTCATTTTTATCTTGTCTGATTGCATCTTCTGGATAAATCCAGGGAGTGTCCTAGCAGCATTAGGAGGACTAATTGGGACAAATTGGGGTCAGAAAGGAGGTGTGTGTTTACTTCTTTCTGAAGCATGAAGCTTTAATTTGAAATATTTATATGCTTTTATATTATAAATAATGAAGGTAAATCTGTCAGGTTTGGTGATTAAATGAAATCTGTAATTAGCAAATTCAGGTAATATGAAAATACTCACGATAATTTCAGGTGTAAATAAATGATAGCTGATTATTTGATGTGGGTTTTAGATTTGGCTTGTCTACAATTAAGGTTTTATCATTGTTAGTATTTATAATGCACTGTTTCTAGGTAACAAGAAAAATATGTCTTGGGCTCTTTCTTTCCCCCCATAAAGTCTGAGATGACAATTATGTTGCATGTGATAAGGCAGTCCCAGGGCTTTGGGGGTATACAGTATCTTCAGTTTGGAGTGCAGCGTAAGCCTTGGTTTTGGATTCTGTGAGTTGAAAGCTGATGTGGTCTTGGAATTGAGATTTGTAGCATATTGGTCAAAACAATAAAACATTATGAACCAAAATGTTTAAGTGTACTTAAATGTGTCATTGGTTCATTACAGAACTATTGCAAGACAGAGTTTGTTTGTGGATTGACTTAAGTCTTTGAGTCAGATTGACAAAGTCTTTGCTGCTTTCAAGCAGTAATGGTTAGAAAGTTTGTGGTAGTGGCTCCACCAAACACCCAAGAGCAGCCATTATGCTTCCTGGTTAAATACTGCCTTTCAGTTGAGTACTGTCAAAATCTCACTGCTACTCTTAGGGTTTTTTTGAAAACATTAGTGGGAATTTGTTTAATTACTAAAGTAGTGTTTACAGCTTATGCTGTACACATGGAAAACAGTTGTTGATGTGAGGTTGCAAATTGAGCAGTCATCTTGTCTCCTGGAAAAGAGCTATGGAAAAGTTCCCCGTGTATTTTTTAAAGGGTTCACAAACTAGTCTATTCTTTATGGACTACTTATTCTCAATTTAAACTTCATTAACTGCTACTGCAGTTTTACAATGACTATAGAAATTTCAGTTGGTTTTATGCAATTTAGTACAGGGTTGTTTTTTTTTAATAAAAAGGAAACACTGGAAGACTGTAGTGTTGTTAAATATTTAGTTTATGGATTAGTAAAAAAATAAAAAATGTTCATTTTTTAAGTTTTACTAAATTCTGCTTTTTATGCTTAAAGCTTTAGGATCATTTTCTGCTGTATTTGGAGAAGAATGGAAGGAGAAAACTGATAGAGATTTTGTTAAGGTAATTTAAAAATTATTAAAATAATTTTGAGCTGCATATGGCGGGTATTAAATCCTTCAAAAACATAGAAAATTATAAGATGTACTAGCATATGTCTTTTGAATTACTCTCAACTTTATTCCTTTTATTTAAATATAATAGGACACTAAATCACAGTTGTCATAAAATGTTTGGATAAGGAGGAAGAAATGTATTAAGAAAAAATAGGTGTAGGCAAATTAATAAAGAGGTTCCATGCTTCTTTTTATAAGACAGCCCATGTGTGTGAGGTAAAGGAAAACTGGCCAACATATCTAGCAAGAGAAAACAATGCTGCGGTTTTTGTGTGTGTTTTTTTTTTTTTTTTTAAGACTCCCATGATCAGTAATGAAACATTCTGGATTATGAAAATATAATCCATAACATAAGAAGCATAGGACAAATTTAAATAAGTTAGCAATGTTGCAAGTTTGTTTCATTTAAACTATTTTTGCACAAGGCTTTTTTTATCTTTCCACTAGAGGGCATGATCTACTGTACAAGTAATGAAATGAGGTAAAAATATAACTAAAGTTTCTTCCTATAAATGCTTCTTCTTTATTCTGGGTGAGCATTTTGAGGTATATAAGAGCATGAAATGTATTATAGCTGAAAGAGGTTTGACAATTCAGCGTATGTGCTATGATACGCAATTTCCTTAAATTGAATTTCAGATGATGGTTTATGTGGCTAAAATAGAAGAAATCTAGATTAAAATATATTTTGATAACTTACGCTTTTTATTGAGTAAAAATATCTCTCAGATAAGCTGCTGACATCCTTATGAACTCATGCCCATGTTTTTGCTTAATTTCTTAATCGTCCCATATACTGAAATGTTTTACCAGTATTATAGAGAAATATTTGTTAGGAGTTTTTTCCATTTGTCTTTTGGCTTATTTTTATGTAACTCAATTTTGTGATGAGTTGGACCATAGTAGTGTTAGTTAAATGGTAAGTATTGCTGAAATAGCAGTGAATAGATTCCCTAACCAAAGTTTTCTACATAAAGTTAAAAACAAAAAAGATAAACTCTCATATTTGTTAGTATATGAACTTGAAAATGTGGTTCAAATGTGCTGAAGGTAAGTGGAAAAATAATGCTCATAATCTTTGTTTTCTTTTTCCATTGAAAAATGTCCAGAAGTAGTGTAGGTTGTGTTTTGGTTTGTTTTTTTTTAAAAAAAACACTTAGCACTTCTGTGTTGACTTCACCCTAAACTGTCACAGACTGTTGCTGATCTAGAGCAGCAACAAGCGCGAGTCTAGATCTGTAAACATTTAAAATTACACAGCATTCTAATTTATTATATATTCATTAATTATATAAACTTAAGTAATTGTGATAGATAAGGACAGATGGTTCTGATAAATGTTTTTAACGAAGTGTTAAGTAGAACCGCTGTAACTGCAATAAGGTTTACTAATATAAAACTTGGATGCTCTCCAAGATCTATTTTTGAACATTACAACATGTATAGTACCACTCTGTAGTGAAATACTGCTGAAAGCGTGTCAGAAACTAACACCAGATCTAAAAATATCTCTAATGCCAAGAATCCAGATTTTTCAGAACATCTTACGTCAAGCATTTGCCTGACCCTACTACTGGAAGTAATTTATTTTGTATTGCAGCTGTGGCTGTGTCAAAACAGAAATCAGGGGAAGCATTATGGGAGCTTCGTGACATAAATGAGAGATTTGATTGGCATAGCAGAGATTGTGTATCTGTTTCCTTTAAAATTTGCTTTTACATCTTTAAGATTAATAGAATGGCTATTGAATGTGTCTCCCTCCTTTCATTGTTCATGTTATCTTTTAAAAAATTCTTCTTTATTTGTTTGGGGGTTTTTTATTTTGCTGCCAGTTGTTTGTGTCTTGATTTTGTAAGGTTATTGTTCCAGTTTGTTTCTCTACTATAATGACATCAGATTAGAAATTTCTGTAAAGTTGAAAACTGAAAAGTTTTTAAGTGGGAGAAGAAAAATGTAGAATTATGAGCTAAATTATACTGATGGTATGAACACGCGAATGTTAGAGATTCATAGAAAGTAGGGTGGGGAAAGCAATTTCTTAAACACATGAATTCTAAATTAATAGGAATTGGATTGATAGAAATTTTGTTGAGTTTGTAAACGTTAACCTCGGACCACAGTGGATTTTTCATGTGTTGGAGTTTTGGGGTTGGGGGGTAGCTGAGAAATATTAGAAATTTTGAAGCTGTTCTGAACGTGATGCTCAAGGTTAAATTCAGAAGTTGCAGAGAAATGATAAACATGCATTCTTGGCAACTGAATATCAGCTTAAGTGTTGGTATGTCAGTTTTATTAAAAAAATTTAAAAATTAACTCATAGTCTTTGTTACCTGAAAATAGTTTTTCAAATGCAGTGAAACAAATATAAATGATCTATGAGATATATTCAGAATATTTGACATTTTATCTGTATAGCTACTCTTAGTGACTTTTTTCCAAGCTTCCCCTCCTGCTTATTGAAATGTATGAACATAAACTTGGAACTTTGGATTTTATAGAGGTGTTTAGTTTCTGTATTTCAATGTCTTTATACAGGCAGTGGAGGTAATTACAGAATTATCTATTTATACTAAAATGTTTGGTGGAAGTTTTTAATATTTGGTTAAAATAAACTTGATTTAATTTTCAGTCTCTTAATAATATTAGTATTTTTAAATTAGTTTTCAATAAGGAAAAACGGCCGTATGTTTTTCTTCATTATTTTTCCCTTCATTCTACTGTATCTTTGCACATTAGGAGTGTTACAGCATCACGACTAGTATTTCTCCCACCCTTAAATGTCTATGCAATAACTGTTGTTTTTTTATATTCTGTCAACTCTTGAGTTCTGTATTACTTTATCATAAAGAATTTGTCAATTGTTTCAGCACCAATACTTTGATTTTAAATTGTGGTATTCTCTAATTTGGACTTGAAATCTTTCTACTCTATGTATGCGGTATCATGATTTTTTTAGCGCAGTCTACTAGTTCAGTAATGTCATATTCACAAGCACAGGAGCTTGCCTATTTTGTTGTGTCCTCCAACATCACTACTGTTCCAGTTGAAGGGAATCAAGTACCTTTTCCTCCGCCAATCCTTACTGCATTATAAAAAAACTGTTTTGAAAATTTGTAATTTCCATTATCTTATCTCCAGCGCTACATATTTTCTCACTTTCTACAGCACTTCGCTCTGAACTGAATCAAATGTCTTTGCTGGTCAGTGAGTCTGTTCCATTAATTGTCAGAATTTGCGTATTATTTTAGTTGAACCTGCTGTTATCCCTTCTAGCTATGTTAATTTGTTGCTTTGTCCCCTCTTGATTTTTCCTGCTGCTGTCAACAAGCTTAAATCTCTAGTTAGTTGGAGTGACTGCATGTCGTTACTTAAGGATTGGAATAACTGGCAGTTGGCCAGTGTCTCGTTTTTTTTTTTGTTGTCTCCATCCCCAAGCTCTGATGATGTCCTGCTCAGATGTTTTCTCATCTGCTCTGGAAGCTTTCCCATTTTTAACTGTTTCATTTCTCTTTTAATTTCCTTATGTTAGCAAAGTTACTTTTGAGTATAGTTTGTCTTTCAAGAGTGACTTGTTTATATAGCATACTTATAATCAGATAGGTTTAGCTGTTTTTCCAGGTATTTCTTTCATGTCTCCAGCAGCTGCCCACTGTCTCATGTAGTATATGAATAATTGCATTAAATTTCTTCATGCACCATTAGTTTCTGTTTGCTTAATTTGAGCATTTGGATTTCATGTTCTTGGACTTCTTGAGGCCTCTTCTAGGTTGAGAGTTCCAAAATCCATGCTTATGCAGTTTTTGTGCCTTTTTTTTGTTTTGTTTTGCATAATGCTTTACTTCTCTGGTTTCCTTTTTTTTTTTTTTGGTGAGGTTCTTCTTATGTTGTTTCAACTTCTTTCTTAAGTTTAATAATTTTATTTACTTGCATTTATTCTTTGAATCATTCTTAGATAGTATGTAGTGTGAGATCTTTATGCATTTAAATGCCCGAAGTAGTTTTCAAATGTCACCTTTCTTGTCTTTCGTAGTGGTCTGTCAAGCTGACGTGACTCCAGTTGCTGCCATGTTTTTCTTGGACAACAAGTAGTCATGATCATTGCTACGTTACGTGACCTGTGGGCTCAAATGTCCATTGTTTTTATGGATAGTAATTTGGTTAATATGATTTCCAGTGAATTCTGTATAATTCTGTGCATCTTTTTCCAAAGGAACTTGGCTTTCTTGTTCCTTACCTTTGTGGGTTATCTCTTAGCATCTGGATGTCACGTAGTCAAGCATTGTTTGTTTGCTTCCAAGTTTTAGCTTTATATTCCTATTACCAGTGTGTTGTCATGATCTAAAATATATGTAGGAATATCTATTGGTAAAGAGCTTCACTTTCTCATCCGTTCTCGTTCATTTCTGTTGATATGTAATATCAGATTGCAGCTATCCATAGTTTATAGTAGGGAATAAATAACTGCTTGTGATGCTAAATTGATTTTTTTTTTCTTGCTTCTGTGATATAAGTACGTTTTTCAAAGGAACGCCCAGAAAGCGTGACTTAACTCATCTTTTTCTGCTTTTGCTTTTGCTTTGGGCAAACAAAAGTTTTGTTTTGTTTCACCTTGTTCTCTTGTAACAGATAGCAAACATTGTATGTAGGTTATTTAAGTCTATTTTCCACCTTGTCATTCTCTGCCCACCGCCATCCTTTTTTGGGATCTTTCCTGCTTAGGCAGGAAACAAGTGTTGAGTGGACTGAGAGCAATCAAACCGGTCTGCTTAAACGTGAAAAAAAAAAAAGAAGAAAGCAATTCAGGCCAACTCTTTCCTTGTAAATAAAAGAAATAGAGGCTGCAGGCTCATTCTGAATTTATGACATCTGAACACCTTTGTTCAGAAGTACAAGGTGGAGATCATTGCAGGTAATCCTAGAAAAACCCAGAAGAAGAACTGGGTGGGTTTTTTGATCATTTACTGGCAGAACGTGATTCCAGCGTGAAGGTTTGTCTGAGACATGGAAACATCTGTATTTCACCAGAATCGCAGAAAATAACTTTCAGAACAAGGTGCAATTCTTTTTTTTTGTTGGTGATTTTTCCCAACTGTGTTGTAAGGGTTTTTGTAATTAACAAGTTTCATCATTCCAGTTAAGGAATGGAAAGTACAGTTTACCTTTCTAAAAGTCTTATCAAGGACTGACTTTGATTCTTTCTTTCTTTCTAAAGAGGTCTTAATTGTCCTGGAATCCGCTTTGGGTTTCATAAAGTCCTCTGTCTGAGCGAAAAATGCAGAATTCCTATTCACTGTTGACTCTGCATTATTGTTTGTATGGGGATCAGCTGAAATCTGTTTGTCATAGCATCTCTTAAAAAACCCACATTTTTTTTAAAATGTTTGGACAACTGAATTTTATGCCTGATAATTTGATTGAGACTTTGATTGTCATAGGCAGGCTGACTGCACTTTTTTAATTCCTTACATGATTGTACATGCAGTGCACAAGGTAATTGCTTCAAGCTGTTCGTCATTCCCTGAAGAGAATAGTAACTTTTCTGAGGGAGATAGTCGACTCTCCTATGTAATGGTACCTGCTAGAAGATAGCTTCTTGGAATCGAATGGAAAGTTGTTCTGTCTTCTAAATAATTAGAGACAGATGTCTCTTTCTTTGGCTAGGAACTCACCTGAGCTATATCTATGGTAAAGCTTTCAGGTGTTTTGGAGCTCAGTATAGTGATATAGCTTATCAGGCTTCCATCTGTACATTCATTGTTGCAAGCAGCTTGTCAACAGCTAAAGTCCTGGGAAATCCTGACCCCTCTATAGTTAGCAGCCCATCTCTAAAATAGATACATTAAATGCCACATAGATGTCAAATGCCACATATAATAGTTTGTGTCTTAGCTGCTTGGATTCCTGAACACATTACTTACTGATAAGCTGTTTAAGTTACTGGCTTGTTGAATGGAGGATGTAGGATAATATTTCTGAGTTTTTTGTGAATGCTGTCTTTTGGATAGTATTTCTGAGTTCTTTGGTGATGTCACTAGAGCTTTTGCAGAATGTTTGAGATCTCGCAAAGTGCTCACAGGAAGCCTGGTTTGCTACTGCAGTAGGCATTTTGCAGTTGCTGAAACACCAGTGGCAGATGCTGGCTTTGAGAATGCAAACCTACAGTTTTGAGCAAGCAAGAGAGTCTGGGATGCTTTTGCATGTAAGGCAGTGTTCTTGGTGAGCGTTGTTACCCACAGTGCTTCTGTATGTAGAAATACATACAAAGACAGAAAAATTCTGTCTCAAGACAGAAAAAATTTGTATTTTTTTAAATTGTTCATTTTGAAGTTTTATTGTCTGCATATTCGTGTCCCATCCTGCAGATTCTCTTCCTTAGAGCTTTAAGAGCCTTTCCAGATCTCTAGGACTCCGAGGAACTGAGGCTGTGGGGGATGCACATTATTCTAGTGTGCTTTACATAGGTAACAGGGCTTGTGCATATGCTCTAGGTGTTCCCGAGGCCAAAATTCTCTAGCTGGAGTGGCTAGCATCTTATGCTCACAACATGACTGTGTAATGAAACAATTTGAAGAATAACAGTTATGTGTAAGTAAACTTTATTTGGTGCCTTGGTGTATCTCTCATTTTAACTTACAGAAAGGAGCCGTGTTCTGTTCTTTTCTGAAAAGGATAATCTCATCTGAGCTGACAACTAGCATTTTTTCACAGACTGCTTCTTTAGGAAGGGGAGACTTTCTCAGTTTTTCAAGCAACTAGCGTGGATCTGTTTATCTGCAAGTTTTAGGTGAGATGTACAGTTTTCCAGCAATGTATTTCTGTTTTCATCTTTAGCCATAGCACTTTGAGGCTTCATCTTTAGCAGTGTCTATACTATCTTCATCTGCAAAAAACTTAAATCCTCACTTTCCATCCCTTTGAGAACGTGTCCAGGATGATTTGCCTACCAGGTAGAAAAATTTACTCCTTTATGACTTCGCATTGCCAGAGGTTTTTAAATGTTTCATTTTGGACTATACACTTAAGTACTGAGTGATGAAAAGTGGATTATTGGAGGATTCAGCTCGCAAAATGCCATGATGCTGCTCTAACATTTAATGTGTGACAGCAGTTTCAACATTGTATTGTGATTGACTTCGGCCTCTTCCAAAGAGATTCAGATTGAAGACTTTAAGTATCTCTGTTCAATACTAACTTTTTTTTAAAAATACTTATCTGATTACACAACTAATCTTTAAAAGCTTCTGAGGTTTTTCTTTTAAGTAGCAGCGAAATGTGAAGGCTTACTGTGTTTATTGCTTTTCCAAAAGGAAA
Source organism: Pluvialis apricaria (assembly GCA_017639485.1). NCBI lineage: Eukaryota > Metazoa > Chordata > Aves > Charadriiformes > Charadriidae > Pluvialis > Pluvialis apricaria. The sequence goes on along the minus strand of CM030007.1, from coordinate 187,903,098 downwards.
CATCCTAAAGGAAAGCGCGTACTGACTGGAAAATTTTAAGACAATATATTTCTGTGTACTTTTTAAAGTAATGACTGAAGCTTCTTCCTTAAATAGTTGTCTTCTCTAAAAGTAAAGGCAGCTCAAAATGAAGTACATTCTGCAAATTTTACCTGCGTGCCTTTGTCTTCTGTGGCTCTTGATGATAGCCTCAGTATTAATTAGAAAAATCTGTTTGTCACAAACAGTAAGAAGTTAGACTTTTATCTGGCTGTTCTTGTCTTTACTAAAATGAGGTAATAATCCTTTCTGTGAAAGTAATCCTCTTTACTAAACAGCACTTGGATGTCATTTAGCAGCATTGCAATGGAAAATAAAATTCTTTTCCTTCCAATTTAGAGAATCTCTAGTATTCTATTTTTCAGGAAAATAATAGTGTCAAGCTTGGTCTGAATACTGTAATTTAGTAATTACATTTGCATAGCAAAATTTCTCCTGCTGTTCAGCTGGTTGTACTTCCCATCCTTCCCTTTTTATCCAGATTTATTTGTGGTTTTATTCTGTGATCATAGCCAAAAGAGGAGCTGTATTTCATTAGTGAGTCAAAGGAATGTATAAATTTTTATTAGTCAAATGAATGTTTATATTTTTGTTATAATATACACATTAGAACATATATATCATTATATACTTTATATTAATATACATCACAATGAGTATTTTTATTAGCTTGCAGACCTTAATCCCTTGATTAATTCTTGAATTTCAGTAAGACTAGCGACATGAACAACCACTTACAGATGGGGCCATATATTTGTGAAGTACTTTGAATTCCAGTCTGCTGAAGCATTCTGTTTTGCTTATTATTATAAAGGGTTTTGGTGATGGTGGTTGCTTCTCTTTTCATTGATTGATGATGATGTGGAAAACAGAGCAGAAGCTTTAAAAAGTCTCTCCAGATAGAAATCTGACTGTTGTACTTCTAGCAGGAGTCTAAGATGTACTGAAACTGAGAGGAGCCACCATATTCTGCTTTAGGAGTTCACTGCTGGAGGTGAAGGGGGATGAACTGTACTTTTTTTCCACTTATAATTGCTGAATTTCTAATTGTGGAAAGCTGTGCATATAGTTTCAGTGTGTGCTTCGGCAAAGTACTTGTGTGGTAGTGTTGGTTGATCATGAATGCATACTTCTGGTGCTTGAAAGGAAGAGTTTCTCAATGTGTAGTACTGAACATCTTGCTTATCATGCCATGAGTGAAAAATGTGGTTACTATTAGATGAATCAAGGTACTAGGAAATTTTTAAAGAACAATGCTTTTCATGTTCTTTCAATATTTTAACATAACAGAAATAAAAATAATTAATATTTAAAGAAATATCATCCCCTAGAAATTAAGTGTGTTTTTAATTCTTTCTTCAGTTTTGGAAGGATATTGTTGAGGATATTGAAGTTCGTGATCTAATTTCTGACAGAAGCAAATCTCAAGGTGAGACATCTTGACTAATCTTAATACATACATGTTCGTAAATACAGCAAAGGAAGGACTAAAATTTATTTATTTACTTTGTAGATATTCCATCGGAAGAATGGATTTGGGAATCCTTATTTCATCCACCTCGCAAATTGGGCATTAATGATATTGAAGGGCAGCGGGTACTTCAGATCGCAGTGATTTTACGAAATCTTTCTTTTGAAGAGGGAAATGTTAAACTTTTGGCAGCTAATCGTACTTGTCTTCGGTTCCTGCTACTTTCTGCTCATAGTCATTTTATTTCTCTACGGCAGTTGGGGCTTGACACGCTGGGAAATATTGCAGCAGAGGTAATGTGCTTCAAAACAGAACAATTAAAATACAATTTGATAAAAGCATTACTTTAGTGTTAATTAAATTAATTACTTTTTTCCTTGATCATTGGATGAAGCAGGAAAGAAATTATTTTCTGAATTTGTAAATAGCAATTTGAAAACAAGTATTCAGAGCCAAAACAAAAATGGAGATTGTATGTGTCAGTTTGCTAAAATATATTCACATGAAGAAGACTGATTGTATAGGGAGATACAAGATATTCATAGTGCGTAATTTTCAGTTTAGTTTCCCGGAGAGAAGAAAGGAATTTAGTTAAATTCTGTAGACTGTACACTAGCTTCTTCACTTTATAATTATAACCTTTGGTCATAACTTCAAAATAGTATGTTTGAGGAAAGGGGTGGTAGAGGGGTTTATGCCGTGTGTAGTGGGCACTGGTAAACTAGTCATATGCCACTGGGTATACTGCCTGAATCACGTGAGGCATCCTTTTCTTTTCAAAGAGGTTTGAATGTAATAAAATACAGTGTTTCAGTATGTCATATCTTTGTGCAGATAAATGATACAGACTTTTTTAGGTAGATATATTCAGATATTCCTTGTATTCTAAAATATAACAGATAAGTAAAATGAGTAGTACATTAAGTACGTTAAGTAAAATGAGTAGTACAATTCTTGGAGAATGAGACTTGAAGTATTGGTCAACTGCTGAATATTGAAGGAAAAAAGGTGGCATTTTCATTTACCGTGTATCCAGTTTTTACTGAATAAGAAAGAATGTTACATATTATAATGTCTGAGAGCTCTGATTGAGAAGCAGACGTAGCTAGGAACAGGATGAACAATTGTTTGGGAAGGAATGTTAGTCATTACTCAAGTTCTGTTCTTTGTAAGATATTATAATATATTTGTGTATACTGTCGACTGCCTGGGAGTAAAGTTATTTTTCTTATTCTAAGCACTGGAAAATGTAAATTAGACTGCTGGTTCAGAGCAGAAAAGGAGAAGGGAGTCTCAAAATGCTAGCTACGATAAAAAGCTTACAGGGTTCTGTTTTTGTGGACAGAAATGTCATTTGCATGTGCTGCATTTAAACACTTTTGAATCTTATATTTTGATATGCAGATTTAAGGATTTGAGCCATTAGCACTATATGGATAGTGTTAGTCATAGATTTTTTTTTTTTCTTTCTCATCAGCTTCTTTTGGATCCTGTTGATTTCAAAACTACTCATCTAATGTTTCACACTGTTACAAAATGCCTCATGTCAAGGGATAGATTTTTAAAAATGAGAGGTAAGATCTCTAGCTATTCTATTGTTGTATCAGAATTGTAACTACTGCTGTTTAAAACTATTTTGTATTTGCTTTTCAGGCATGGAAATCTTGGCAAATCTTTGTAAGGCTGAAGATAATGGTGTCTTAATTTGTGAATATGTGGATCAAGAATCCTATAAAGAGATCATATGTCATCTCACGCTACCAGATGTGCTGCTTGTAATCTCAGCGCTTGAGGTGCTATACATGCTCACAGAAATGGGAGAAGTGGCCTGCTCAAAGATTGCTAAAGTAGAGAAGAGCATAGGTAAGGAAGAAGCTAAATCTATTACTCTCACTTATGGAGGAAAAAAGACTAAAAAATACATCATGTTCAGTGGTTTAAAATGTGGCTTGCTTGTGTGTGTGTGCAGCTTAGGGATGTATATTAGAATAGCAAGTTTTACCAAAATTTATTCTTTGTGTCCTCAAGAAATTGATGATGCTAATAACTAGGGAAGCTAAAACTTTTGAAGGCTTTTTTTGTTTTTTTTAATGCCGTAAAGTGTGGGGTTTTTTTTAAAAAATAAATCTACAGAAGCATACAGAGGCTTCTTTTCTTTCAACACATGGCAATTATAAAGCAAATCAATATGTTCCAGCAGCATTCATTTGTCTTGTCCTAATGTCATTGTCGGTTTTACATTTAATACTTTAGATACATTAGTATGTCTGGTTTCTATGGACATCCAGATGTTTGGACCTGATGCACTTACTGCTGTAAAACTCATTGAACATCAGTGCGTTAGCCAGCAAGGAGTACCTGATGTCAGACCACAAGTAATGGATCATGGTTCTTCACAGGCCCATGCAGCAGGTGTCCCAGGTTAGTATCACTGCAAGAGAACATACTCTTCTACAAGATTTCCTATATGGCATGTATGATTTTCATCTTGGGTAGGTTTCTGATTCATTTACATAAAAACATATAGCATTATGCATAACATACAGTATCTTTTTCAGATAATTGTTCACAAAGCAAATATAAAGCTATGTTAGGCAAAACTGTTGTGAAACAAGCTTTAAAAGAATCTTAGTATTTTTCAGTTGCTAATCTGAAAATTTACTGAGAGTTATGTACACTCCTTATTTTAACTTGTTCAGTGGAAGGAAAAAGTGTCCATTCTAGATTGTTGCCATGATTTGCAGAGAATCAGAGGTCCATTTTATATTGTGTTTTTACACAGAATATTATCGGGCAGTAATATATGGTATTTGATAGAATTGCAGAGGTGAGATAGACACACAGAATCATGCCTCTATTGAAGCTGCTAAACAGCTTAGTGTGATGTGAACCAAATTATAACTGTTGTTTAAAGCTTGAAAAGTGTTTTTTTTTTCTAAATTGTAAATTAAATTGTAATTATGATTAATTTCTGCGGTTTTATTTTGGGATTAAATAATGGCACTTTGGAACTTGATGGCACAGCTAACTATTATTGGTCGGGGGAGTAGCATATGTACGTCATTCTGTCTTTACTAATAAAAGCACATAGCAGTATACCACAACTGCGCACAAGATGCAACAGTGCTATTCGTTCTGGGGAAAAAAATGGAGAAAGAACCATTATGACAAACACTGGCTTGCATGTTGAAGTGTACTGTTTCTGTAATGGGTGCAGATATCACAGTGAAAGTGACTGGAAAAGAATGCAACTAAGGGGATGAACAAGAGTGAATAGAAGGAACCAATGTGATATCGCAACAAAATTCTTTGCATTATATTTGCTTCCACTTAGGAACTAGAAAAATAATTGCTGTGTATTTGTGCCTGTTGTGGTGGAGTATTGTGCCACTCTTAAATCATGCTGAGCACTCTATGAAGTACTGAGATCATGGATCATGATTGTGAATCTGGAAACTGTCGTTCATTAAATGCTTATGTCATGATTGCGCTTCAGTGGTGGCTCTGGCCTTGGCGTGACCTGCTTCACTTCGGTAAATTGTGGTGCAAATCTGTAGTCTGCTTAGTGCACCTTTGTGACTTGCCTTAGCTGGATACATCCTTGCTTACACACACAGGAGAAACTGTACCAGTGAAAGTCATGGAGTTGAAGTGCTTCTTCATTCAGGAGAACAAAAAATTGTTTCAGCAAGTTGTTTTTTTTCTTTCTTCCCCTTATTGTCCACAGCCTCTAGGACAGCACCACATGTTGCTCCACCACCAGGAATAGTAGAAATAGACAGCGAGAAATTTGCATGTCAGTGGTAAGTGTATAGTTCTATTCAGATACTTCAATGAAGAAAAACAAAGAAAAATTCCTGTATTAATGTGTCACAGAATTTTCTAGCTTGCTTCCATTTACTGTTAGACTCACTTTTCTGAAAAGTATAAAGTGAAGCCATTCTGTCATTGCTTTGAAGAAGTATGAAAGAAAAAACTCAACCAGAATATTTACTCTTCAATAGTTGATACTAGAAATTAGTGGTTTTCTGTCTTAGAATAGAATTTAATTTGATTTTTAACTCTGGTCTTGATTTTATTTGTTTTTTTAAATTGTCAAGCGGCGTTATCTGTTTCATGAGTGTTTTCATCTGGTTATGTGTTGGTATATTACTGCACCAATATAAAAGTAATTATCAAATTATGAAGCTAAGCTCTGCAAAACCCTCATGCGATCATTGTGAACCTCGAGCAAGTTAAGGAAGGTCAAAGCCTTTTCCATCCAAATTCTCTTGCTTTCAACTAATATGGTTGTTGTCAGATATCTAGAGAAAAACTATTCCACCTGTGGTTCTCATGTGGACTGAGTGTGATCTTTCTGAACTATTTGACTTATGTAAATCTACTCACATTCTAAATATGTGTATTAATCAGTTCCTGATGGGTCCTTCCACCTCTGCTGCTTTAGAACTCATATATATGTTCATCAGTTATCTTATTGATCAGACAAGGGTCTTCAGGATAAAGTGGGTAGAATTTGTCAAAGCTTAGTGATTTAAGTCATGATTTAGTCTTACTTCTACTTCCAGCAAAGCTTTGACTGTATGGGGGAAATGTTGCAGATTCTTTGGTCAACTGATGTTGTTCCCACACTTCTGTTTGCACACTGCAAAGTGTTAATTTGTGCCACTGAAAGACTGAGAAATTTCACATTTAGACATTTAAACAGGGATACCTGGAGTTGGAACCACGGCAGCTTTAGCGATCTGCAAGTTGGTCTCTAGCCAAAGCTAGTTTTCTAGGCTGCCTTTTCAATTGAGTGGGAGATTGCCCCAACAGTAAAGTGAATTGCCTTCACCTGCCTAGTTTCTGATGAGATTACAAATTATGTTCTGGTGCCACCTTCTCTCTATTGACTATAGAGAGCACTAAACATCTAGCTTTCAGTAGTGAAGTTGTAGGCAAGGTGAATTTTGCACTCTGTATAAAATGCAAAATAGACGTTTCAACTGTTGAAATAAGTATGGGTAAGTACCATGCTGCAACTGTGTGATGCCATCAAGTGACAGAAAATACTGAAGCAAACCATACTGCATTATATAAGGAAGATTGGAATATCTGCTTTGTTTTTGATTCTGTGTGCTTCTGCAGCTGTCAGTATTGAATACTGTTATTTTGTACTTGATTTTCTCCCAGTCTTAGGTAGATATGAGCTAGTGAAAAATAAAAATTAACATCTAATCCTGAAAATCCTCCTCCAATAATAACTGTGTTGCCAAAAAAAAAAAAAGGCAAATTGAGAGCAGAAGAGTAGCTTCTTCCAACCATTTTCATCAATGCTAACATGGAGTGTCTTACATTCATGCAAATTTTCATATGTTTTAGTTGTTGCTTCCTGTTGAGGGAAATGGGAAAATGAGTAACTCATAGCAGTAGATTTTAGAAAAGCTACTGCCTCAGAAGCAACAGAAAGACGAGGTATTTAAACTGACCTTCCTGAATGTATTATTAGCCAGCTTAGCCCGAGTAGGAGTCCTTGTAAGGTAAGTGACAGTAAGTGCGTGTGACAGTAAAGTGCTAATCGCAGATTCCACTTCACCATTGTAAGTCCTGAATATCTTCAGTTTGCTGGTACCAGTGATAGTGTGTCAGCCTAACGTACCCAACTGGACAGTCATTTGTCTGATATGCCAAATTTAATTAATACCTAGACTTTCTGTTACACGATGTGATCTCAATTTTTGTAATCATAAAATTGTAACTCAACTGCAGGTTGAAATGGCATTATACTTACTTTTTACTGGTTATGAGAGAACGTAATCATTTGCTTTTTCTCTTTTGGATCATCTAGTTATATTGGGAATGTAAGACTCTACGAAGGAGAATGCAGTGTAGTCTTCCGAAGTGTTAGCACCATATAGTAAATGCTGACAATTTAAAAAACGTTTTTATTCTGTCAGAGCCTATATTCTGGTACAGGTATTTGAGCTTTGCATGAGAATTGTTACTTACCTCCATTTGCTGCTGGGGATGAACTGTTCCCATGTCTCTGGGTTGAAACAATGGATTTGAAAGAAAAAATTAAACTGGTAGAAAATGTTTCCTTCAATCACAGCTTTCTGGTGGGGGGTTGGATGGTTTGTGTGCTTGTGGAGGGTCTGTAGGAGATGCAAAAACTTTCTGTCCCTGGAGATTGAACATTAGGCAGAACAGATTGTTCAAGGATTTTATTGATATATATGTGACGTGGCACTCCAGGAATGAGAGTGTGTGTGTTTGTGTACTCTCTTAGAATTCCAGTCCCCTCTCTCCTGCCTTCCTACCTCTATCAGAATGACAGGGTTGAGACTGTTACTCTATCTCTGGTTTTATTTGTATTTTATAGTAAGACTATAAGTATAGTCTTATAGTGTATAAGTAAGCAGCTCAGTTAACAAAATCTTGGTTTTGATACAAATGTTGACTTTTGATAGAAATTTCTGATAAAGAATTAGCTAGCATTCAGTCCATCTTTTGCTGAAGTAGAATCATCAAAAAGTAAGAGTAGAGCTGTGGGGTGGAGATGTCACCAAACAATGCATTCTTTTTTGGCTTTGTTTCTGAGTATACAATAAAGAAAAGTCCTATGTAGAGACTATTTTGCGTGTTACGTATGTAAATAAGATGTTGCATGTAAACTGACTACATGTGTTAGGGGTCCTGCCTAACACATGTAGTCAGTTTTACACGCAACACAAGCAGTGAGAAGGAAAAAGTATGGAACAGACATTTGACAAGACAATATACTAAAATGCTGTTTTCCATGTTGTTATCAGGTCTCAAAAGTCTCTGTGATAGACAGAAATGTTTTAACAACCCTTTTAAAAGTAGTCTTTCTATATTTTGTTTCATAGTTTATTTTTTCATCCTCAGGTTGAATGCACATTTTGAGGTGAATCTTGATTGCTCAGTTTCTCGAGCAGAAATGTACTCTGAATACCTCTCTACCTGTAGTAAATTAGCTCGAGGTGGAATCCTAACATCAACTGGATTTTATAAATGTCTGCGGTAAGACAAAAATTCATGCAACGATAAAAAAGCAATTATACGTGCTCAATACTAACCTGTAGCTTTTGATTTCTGAGAAAAGATCTACTGACTTGAGTTTGAAAGACATCCGGTTTTGGAATTTTAGTTGAAACAAATGTTTAGAGTTTGTTTAATTTTATTTCATTCCATTTCAGGATCTTTGATAGGGTTCCTTCTCTGCTTATAGTCCTTTAAATTCTTTCGCAGGTAGTTTTTTGGAGGTAGTTTTCACTTACCTTGTATGAGATCTTGGCCAACCATCTGGTGGACCTGTTAGTCCTCCATGAGGAATATTCAGATGCTACTGGATAATCCTGCTCTATTGCAAAGATACAGGCATTAGTGCAGTTACTCTGCACACAAAAGCAGTTAGTTAAAACAAAAACGTTGTAAGAGGATTGAGTTATTGTGTTTATTAACATAGATTTATGTTGTGTTTTGCAGAACTGTCTTTCCAAATCATACAGTGAAGAGAGTGGAAGATCCAAGTAACAATGGTCAAGCACATATACATGTGGTAGGAGTGAAAAGGAGAGCTATACCACTTCCCATTCAGATGTACTATCAGCAGCAACCAACTTCGTCTACCCCAGTTGTCCGGGTTGATTCAATTCCTGATGTGTCTTCGTCTCCTTCGCCAGCAGGTTTTAAAATTAATTAAATATGAAGTATCTTGCATTGATTCTGAGCTGACAATAAAAGACAAAAGTTTTTGAAAATAGTTTGAAAGTCTTGGAAGTCAGGGCCATGTGTTTTGATTGATTTTATTCAGTAATGTTAGGAATAGTATTGCAGTATGTACTTGTGTGCCATTCTAGTATTTGAAGTGTAACCCATAAACTTGTCAGTCAGCAGACAAGCCACTGCTGCTGCATCGTTAATTCAGATGCAGTAAAGCTGAAAAGAGAAACTGCTTCATATAGAATTACAAATTCACGACTTCGATTTTTAAAAATTTGTTATGTTAATGTGTTTTGAAATAACTTTTGCTTCCAAACTTTTACTGTGTTTATTTCAATAGGAATCCCTCACGGGCTACCAGGCGTAGGAAGTCACTATCAGAGGACCCCTATTAACCAGTCTTCAACTTTGACAGCAACACAGATGTCTTTTCCAATTCAAGGTGTTCATACTGTGGCACAGACTGTTTCCAGAATTCCACAAAATCCTTCTATTCATACACAGCAGCAACAAAATGCTCCAGTGACTGTTATACAGAATAAAGGTCCAATATCCTGTGAAGTAGTGAAGGCCACAGTAATACAGAGCTCTGTTCCCCAGTCTGCGGTTCCTGTTACTATTGCTGTAGGAGGAGCACCACAAGCTTCTAATCAAAATCACAGCACTACAGGACAACAGCCGTCTGTTACTGTTGTTAGTTCTCAGACGTTGCTTCACCACCAACCTGTAATTCAACAGCAGTCTCCACTGCATGCAGTGGTACCGGGACAGATACCTTCAGGCACTCCTGTTACGGTAATTCAGCAAGCTGTACCTCAGGGTCATATATTTGGCAGAGTACAAAACATACCAGCATGCAGTTCAGCAGTTTCACAGGGTCAACAGCTAATCAGCACATCATCGCAACCTGGGCAGACGTCATCTCAGCAGTCCTCTGCTGGCAACCAGCAACAAGATACAGTCATCATAGCACCACAGCAGTACGTCACAACCTCTGCATCTAACATTGTTTCTGCCACCACAGTTCAAAATTTCCAAGTAGCAGCTGGGCAGGTGGTGACAATCGCAGGTGTCCAAAACCCACCAACATCTAGGGTAGGGTTCCAGAATATTGCACCAAAGCCTCTGCCGTCTCAGCAAGTTCCACCCGCTGTGGTACAGCAGCCGATGCAGCCACAGCAGCAGTCCCCAGCACCGTCCCAGCAAAGTGTAGTGATTGTAAGCCAGCCAGCTCAGCAAGGTCAAACGTATGCACCAGCCATTCATCAAATAGTGCTTGCTAATCCAGCTTCTATTCCCGCTGGTCAAACTGTCCAGTTGACTGGACAGCCAACCATTACTCCATCTTCTTCACCATCCCCAGGTCCGGTTACAAATAATCAAGTCCCTGCAGTTATGTCATCTTCATCTACCACTCCTCAGTCACAAGGGCCCCCTCCTACTGTCAGCCAGATGCTTTCTGTAAAGAGGCAGCAGCAGCAACATTCACCAGCATCGTCACAGCAGCAGGTACAGGTACAACAACCGATACAAATGCAAGTTCAGTCACAACAAGCTAATACAGGAGTTGGCCAGCCTAACTCTGGTGAGTCTAGTCTGATAAAACAACTGCTCCTTCCGAAAAGAGGCCCCTCAACTCCAGGGGGAAAGCTTATACTCCCAGCTCCACAGATTCCTCCACCTAACAACGCAAGAGCTCCTAGCCCTCAGGTGGTTTATCAGATGGCCAATAACCAGGCACCAGGTTTTGGAGTTCAAGGACAGTCTCCAACTCAGCAGCTGCTGGTTGGACAGCAAAATGTTCAGTTGGTCCCGGGTGCAATCCAGCCCCAAGGGGCAGTACAAACAGTACCCATTTCTAATTTACAGATATTGCCAGGCCAGTTGATCTCAAACAGCCCAGCAACTATTTTCCAAGGGACTACTGGCAACCAGGTTACGATAACAGTTGTGCCAAATACGAGTTTTGCTACTGCAACTGTGAGTCAGGGAAATGCAACTCAAATCATTGCTCCAGCAGGAATTGCAGTAAGTGGAGCACAGACAGGAGTTGGGCTACAGGTGCAAACACTTCCAGCTACTCAAGCACCTTCAGCTGGACAATCACCGTGTACTGCTGCTCCCCCATTCAAAGGTGATAAAATAATTTGCCAAAAGGAGGAAGAAGCAAAGGAAGCAACAGGTTTACACATTCATGAACGTAAAATTGAAGTTATGGAGAATCCTTCCTGCCGAAGAGGAGCTGCAAACACCAGCAATGGGGATGCAAAAGAAAGTGAAATGCAGGTGGGAAGTCTTTTAAATGGGAGAAAGTATAGTGACTCCAGTCTACCTCCTTCTAACTCAGGGAAAACTCAGAATGAGGCCAATCAGTGCTCACAAGTCAGTAATGGGCCATCATTAGAAATGGGTGAGAACGGAGCTCCTGGAAAGCAGAACTTTGAACAAATGGACACACAGGAAACTAAAAGTGATTTGAAGAAGCCCCTAGTTAATGGAATCTGTGATTTTGATAAAGGAGATGGTTCTCATTTGAGCAAAAACATTCCAAATCACAAAACTTCCAATCATGTAGGAAATGGTGAGATATCTTCAGTGGAACAACAAGGGAATTTGGATGCCACGCAGCAAGATACTGCCAAAGGTGATCAAGGGGAAAGAATTTCTAATGGGCCTGTATTAACTTTGAGTAGTTCACCTGTTGTAAGCGGTACACAGGAGGCTGCAAAACTGTTAACCCAGCAACTTAGTGGTACCAACACTGATTTACCTAATGGACCTCTAGCTTCAAGTTTGAATTCAGATGTGCCTCAGCAACGCCCAAGTGTAGTTGTCTCACCACAATCTACAGCCTCTGTTATACAGGGGCATCAAATCATAGCAGTTCCACACTCAGGACCTAGAGTGTCCCAGTCTACCCTGTCATCCGAAGTTCGGTCTACTAATGGCACAGCAGAATGCAAAACTGTAAAGAGGCCAGCAGAGGATAATGACAGGGAAACTGTTCCAGGAATTCCAAATAAAGTAGGAGTTAGAATTGTTACAATCAGTGACCCCAACAATGCTGGTTGCAGTGCAACTATGGTTGCTGTGCCAGCTGGAGCGGATCCAAGCACTGTAGCGAAAGTAGCAATAGAAAGTGCTGTTCAACAAAAGCAGCAGCATCCAACCACGTATATACAAAGCATGGTCACACAGGTATGTTGCAGTGTTCTTTTCGTGTTTATTCCAACTGTGATTCTGACTAATGCTGTGAAATAACGCGGGTGAAAATGTAAACTCAGTCAATATCTCTTGCATAGTATTTAAAATATTCAGAAAACGATGGTTTCTGTTCTTTCATGGACTAAAGTTCTAATAGTTTGCATACTTCAATGTCAGTGACAATAGCGGAATTTAAAATAGTTTGTAGCCTGATAATACACAGTAAGGAAAGAACTTCTGCTCACTGATTTCTTCCTTAAAGGATTAACTGTTCTGAAAACAAAAATGATTTGTTGTACGGTCTTGTAAAAATGTCACTATTGTTCTGCATTTTATTCTCCGTCATTATTGCTTATGGAGGGGTGAATATGTTTTTTCGTAAGTTGATCATCACAGCTGCCTGTGGTTTGCTGCAGTGAGTTGGAAGTTCTTGCATTTAAAGGTGATCTTTAAAGACTTGCTTCAGGCATTCGCTACAGTCAGGAGAAAGTATTGTATTGTAAATTCGCTGAAATGTTTATGTTTTTTATTACAAAATACTTGTAATGTTTATTTTATCAATAGAATAAGCATTGTTTGGTGGGTTTTTTCTGTTTCACAAACTTTGGAGAAGGCTTTTTTTTACCTTGATCAACTTTTTAACTATTTGAAAGTGGTTACTCCCTAACAGTTTACTAGAAATGAGGTATGGCCGTCATTTGTATGAGTATTAATAAGTACAAATAATCATGTTTGAGATTATTTCAATCTGTAGAATTTATTTCAGTTTTGTACATGGACAGAAAATCCTTCTCCAAAAAACGTTCCTAACCTGAACAGGAGCAAAAAGAATTAGACTAGTAGGTCTGGCAGTCACAGAGTTCTGACATACTGTGGAGAGAAGTTAAGTCTTGAGTGTCAATGAGTGCATTTTGACCTTGAGATAAGACAAATCTTTTATTTGTTATCTTCCTTTTTTGTTTGTTTGTTTGGGGTTTGGTTGGTTTTTGATAGACCTTATGGACTTAAGCAGAGCTAGAATTCAAAATTCAGCAAGTGATGGCTAACGCTGCTTCTTTTTCTGTGTCAAGCTAGGACAGTCAAAACAGCTCTCAACGGAAACCTTCATTTAGTTGTTGGAAATCCAGACTAACAGTTAACAAGTTTTCTTTCTTTTCCTATTTTCTTAAAATGTCTTTAAATTCACTTGTTAATTTTCATTTAGGTTTTATCAAAGAGATATCTCTATTTTTCTGATACGTTATTTATCTTTATTCTTACTAGAAATTATTTGACCAAAATGAAAGTGTCTGTTGGCAGCATAGGGACAATGCACTAGATTTTCTGTAGCATGGGTATATTAGCTGTGCTTTGCTTTTCAGAGTGTCTTTAGCTGTTACGCAGTTTGAAATGCTGTTACAGCTTTGCTAAGGGTTTGGCTGAAATAGAAAATGGTATTGCTATGTCTCTGGAATGGAATAAATATTATCTGTGGTTATTTGTTCCCTGGACATGTGGCTAACAAGAATTTTCAGTTGCCTCTCAAACAGCTACTATTAGACTTCCAGATTTTTGAGAAGAGGGGAGTAATACAGTTAACTATTTTATTTGTATTAGATAACGTGTATCATTATAACAGAGGGGGAAAAAAAAGGAAGAGGAGTATTTTCTGTGCTGATAGTTTCTTTTTTACACTGTCACTAATAACACTGTCATTAATAGTTCTTACATTTTCCATTACCTGTACAAACAGAATAAATGCTGCCAGCTGGGTATGCCATTCAGTAGGAATTTGCAGATCAAAGTAACTTGGTTTAATGTCTGCTTCCATGGAAGTTAGCTCATTCTTCTGTCTGTAGGATGCCTTTTCTTTCTTCAAAATTATGGGAATGTGGGAGAAAAGGAGTTAATTAGTTTTGATCTTGGTGAACAATCTAATTCATTAGCTAGTTGCCCTAACCATTACGTCTGGGTATTTATGAATCATGTCTATCATGATGCTAAGTACTGAGTTATAATAGAACCCACTTTATAGCACTCTGTTCAGGTACGGTGGACATCATAGTTTGGCTTAAGACTTTTAAGGATCTTTGCCACTCCTTTAAAATCAATGTGTTGGACTAAAACAATATTAAAATCATCCTGGCCAGCTCTTTTTTTTCCAAAACACCTGAGCATCTGCAGTAGCCATTGTTTTTGTGGAAAAGCAGATGTTAAGTATTTCCAATATTGAGTCTGCTTTTAGGAGTATCTTTAAGACATCCAGAAATACTAAGGTGTAGCCAAGTGCTCGTAAACTCAGTGTGAGTTTTACTGATGACTTCTTTTGAGGTTAGGCTGTGTGTAATCTCCTATTTTTTCCCCGCACATTTTGTGAGTCTTCCTTGTATGATAAGCAGCTTCCTTGTCCCTGACTTTTTGAAAGGCAGCAGCCAAGGGACACCTTTTTCACTTGAGCATCTGCATTGTTTTATCCTCTCTGCAGTACCTAATGTATACTGGCTGTCCTGCAGAAGAACTGGGAGAACACGGTTCTTTCTGCAAACTGTGAAATTTATTATAAATACAATACAATGGAGAAAAACGGTGAGGAGCAGGGAATAAAGGGATATTAGCTATGGCAAAATTACATAGCTGCTGAAGCTGTTAGTGTGTGATTTCCTGTTTGCTTTCATCTTAAAATTTTATTCTAAACTAGACCTCGTATTTCAGAGAAGTGAGAAAGGGATAGAAGAAGAAAATTTGTAGTAAAATGGTAACCCAACAGGAAGGGAGGAGAAGGAGATGTAGAGGACAGAAGAGGGAGGAGAGTATTGCTTATGCAATGATAGCAGGATTAGTTGTCATGAACTGCAGAGGGGAGAAAAGGAAGATGCTTGAACTGAAGATAAGGAAGGGCAAATAAATAGAGGAAGAAAGAAACAGCAGTGTGAAAACTAAGGAAAGAAGAAAAAGAGTTAAATAATCCTTAAGGGAATGTAAAAGTTAAGAGAAGTTTTATTTCATGATGCGTATGGTAGTTTGAAATGGGCTGGTACTATATGCTCGGGGGCAAAATGTTGATTTAAATGGCTTACTAAAATAATACAAATTTATATATGTGCTGTTTATGGGACAGCCCATGTATTCCTATCGGAATCCAGTTAGACAAGAATCTTCTGTGTATAACATCTGATTGTTCCATGTCAATTGTACACCTCAGCAAAACTCATTGAAAAATAACTACATATATACTGGCTTTAAATCTTTTTTTATTTTTTTGCATTTTTATAAAAAATTCGGCTATGGGTATATGGGTTATGTCAGAAGAGGAACATATGATATGCACAGTGTTGAAATGTTTTGCGTATATCTCCATCTGTATTTTGTAAGCTCATGAAATGTAGTCTGAGAGGAGACAGAACTGGCACTTTACTGTCTCTGCTTCTTTTTATTTTGGTGTTCTCTGTTCCTGGATTATTGCTTTCCTGAGGCATTGTGCTGGACCAGTGGATGAAAAAGAAAAGAAATGAGCAATTACCTACCTGTACACTTTATTTTCTTTTCCACTTTTTCTTACTCCTCTTCAGACGCCTCCAAAACATCTGTTGAACATAACTGTGTTGGTTTGTCCCAATTGGTGTGTATGTTTTGAAGGAATACTCTGATATCATGCCAAGTTACTAGAAGTGAGCAAATCTGATCTAAATTGCCTTATCTGGCTTTTAAAGTAATCATTTTCCTGCTCATCGCTGTCATGCCCTCATAAACAATGCACACCCATTTCTCTTAAGGCCACCCACTTGAAACATGCTTGTGTGGAAATTTAGGTGGCAAAAACTGCGTGAGCATTGCCTTCGCCATTTGCTCCTGCTCTCTGTTGATTGGGAAGCTGAGAATTACCATGCACCAGAAGGCAGGTGTGTAGCCCCAGGAGGTGTAATTCATTCCTAGCCACGGAGCAAATGAGTTTCTCAGCTGGAAGTACTGAAATACAGAATCTCTATGCTTTTATTGCTCTTCACTTGTGAAGCACACTGTTGCAAGGAGACTTAAACTTCAGTAATCTAACAAGAAAAGAACATTTATTTTAGTGCCTACCCATCCACCTGACCCCTTCCTCACACTCAAATCCTGCTATATTCATTTTCAGCTTATAGGTTACCTTTTTGTATATGCTCATTGTCATGAAGAAGCTAAACATAAACTTTCATAATACCAAACTGTAAATCCTATGATACTTTAAAAAAAATATTTTTGCTATTAATTGTTTATTGTTGAGTTAAATGTATTTCCTATGGGTGTGTACATACTAATGGTGGGAGAAAAAATGCAGCCTGACTGCGTATGGCTCTATATGTCACCAGGACCCCCATCGCACTGGGATACGGTATATTCTCTTGTTGATGGCACAGTAGGCCTTTTAAATAAAATGGGCAGCTGTCATGCTAAAATAGAGTTATTCGTTAATTCATAAATGGAATGGCACCATTGCTTCTGTGAAAAGGAGGTGGAGTCCATTTCTGGCCCCGAGCCAGAGGGTTTGTTATTCCTACCCCATAGGGAGCTCGTGCACCCAAATGGAGAGGCTGTTGTGCATAAAAACAAATTAGTATCTTTTGTAATCAGTCCATTCTAGTTAGCAGAAAGCTCTTAGCTTTACTCCTACTTTTCATGACTATGCCAGACTTCCTTCCCCCCGTCTCAATCCAAAGTCACTCAGTCTAGAGATAAAATCTCTTTCTGCTTATTGAAGTAACCTGTAGTAGCTGTTCTGTAAGGGGATTGTACAGACATTAGGGGTTTGTATTTATGTAGTTTTAAGAGTTCAGTGCAAACCGTACTGAGATAGGTGGTGCCACTAGAGGTACCTTCCGGTCCTGAGATCCCATGAGATCTGATTTGCAAAAGTGCTAAGTGGTGGCAATTGCAGATCCTGTCACAGAGAGGTCTAATCTGATCATAAAACGATGCCACAAAGTGCTTTCAAGTATATTAGAGTACTGCGCATTTGATCTCGTGAGGGACCTGGAATCATGAAATGGTTTTGCTGGAGGAGGAAACTTTGTGAAATCGTTTTGCCATGGGGAAATTTTCTTCAATGTTACTTTTCCCAGAAAGACTTTACTAGGATTAAATGTCTGTTGTAGTTCCGTATGTTAAAGAAGTAAGTGAGTTTACCTAATCATTGCATGTCAGTACTGTAAACTAGGTAGAACATGGCAAGTATTTCTAGGTAAATTCCTGGAAAAAAGGAGTTTCATTTCTGAAAAACACAGACTGTCCCTATTTTTAGTGATATCCTGCGTATCATGCATTACTAAATCAATACATGAAATGGAGGAGGGAAAAAAGGAAAACAAAAATTAGCAGTATTTCTGATCTCTTGAACGAAGAGAGGAAAGCTTTGAGATGTTCGAACATATAACTTATGTTTCTAAAATAAAACCAAGGAAAAAAAATGTAATTTTCCTTTATCTCTTGACTTTAAAATATAATCAGCACAGTTAATAGGGAAGCAATAAGTTTGACTTAAAAATACATGGATGTTGGTAGCTGCCTAATGCTCCAAGTTTGAGTGAAACTACTCTACTTTGCAGTAGCACGGTGATAAGAGAATTCTAAAAAAACCCAATTATTTTAGACATTTCTTTTCAATTTATCAGCTTTTTTTTTTCTCACTGAAAAAAAAAGGGGTGGAAAGAAATTGGAGGGGAAACTGAATTTTAACTTTTTGTCCTGAAAATTTGTTTTCTTTCCTGTCCTTTTTCATTTTCGGCATGTAACATTTTGTGTTGTATTTCTCAGATCTCCTTGTTTAAAATAAACAGATTTTTAATGAGACGGTATTAAAACCTTTGAATACCACTAGGAGACCTTGCCAGAAAAACCCTTGAGAAAATTCGCAATTCTGGATTAATTGCAGGGTTTGCTTAGAATGGGGTAAATAATACATGAACCACACATTGAATGATGAGAATTAAATAAAATACTGAATTCATTCACTAAGCTGACTCTTTCTCCAGCACATTAGATGAGACAGAAGTTCTATAGGGATAAAAAGTCACGTAAAGACCATCATAATGTATTGATATCAGGATGCCAAGTGAAGACTGCAAAACAAGCTGTACTGCTGACACTTGATGATTTTACTTTCAGTGTCGCTTTAAAAATGCCTAGTTAAAGGGGCATTGGTCTTAAAAGGCTCCATTTGTATTTACCTTTTGTTAAAAGATACGTTGTGAAGATTTATTACCCAATCTGTAAAATAGCTTTGAGGTCTTGAGATGAAAATCATTGCTGAGTTCAAAATAATTTGTAGTTATGACTAATGGACTCGTCCTTTCTTACAACTTTTCACACATACAGATCACAGGCATCATACGGTAGTTGTGCTGTGTTCAGGAGTTTTGCTGAGCTTTGCCTTACTTTTATCAGGATTTATGTTTGGATAAGGGGAGTGTTTTGGGTTTGATGAGGCTTTTTTGCTGCCCTTTTGGTCATGTTATTAGCGTTGTATGATCTGTGATAGTTATTAACTTGTTACCTTGTGTGACTGTTGTCTGCAATGCCAATAGAGAGTAGCAGGAAGAAAACTTAAGATCAATACACAAATGAAATGTTAGAAGTTGCACTTAACTTTGTTTCTTTACAGTTGTAGTCTAAAGCTATTCGGTAACAGCTGTAAAGATGCAGAGTAGCGTGTGGCATTTGAAAAATGCTTCTGTTATAATATTATTAAACACAGACATGAAAGTAGTTTTGTTTGGTCTCTTTAAAAGCATATTATGTTCCTTTTCTAACAGTAGGGAAGAAAAGGATGTTAGGTCTTCATTCCTAGATAATATTCAAAAGCTTAATCTTTTTATTGTCATTGTCTTTATAAACGTCTTGCTGGCCAGAGCCTTCTAGGAAAAAAGAAATAAGTGAAACAGTGTTCCGACATAAACAATGTTCTAGAATGGAGTAGTCCAGCATCCAGTATCTCATAATATATTAGTATTTCAGAAAAAGAAATAAAATTGACATGTTTTGGCTTTGTTTTTGTATTTTTAGGTAACTTTTAAGATAATTTTTATTCACCATTAAAATAAGTGTCTTGTAATATTGCAAGGGAGCAAGGGAAATGTATTTTTCCTTTCTGAAATGTTTATATTTCACTGTATACAAGTTGTATGGCATGTTTAGGCATTCTGGGCATGTGATGTTCTGTATAAAGGTACATGTGCTGGCTGATTTCACAAGAGATTGAAGAATTATATCATTTGCCAAGTTTTATGGAGAAAATGGAATGTCATAGTTTGATCCTACTGGTCTTTGATAGTGTTTCTTCAGCATTGTTGAATTTACCTTTTCATACACACTGTGTAACACAAACTCATGTGTATTAACGCTGCTCATAAAACTATTTCATCAAAGAACATAAAGCCGTTCAAGATGTATCAGTGCTCATTTTACTTCTTTTAGCAATATTTTCTCTTACATTTACACAGGAAAGCAAACTACTCCCTGTGCTGATGATATTGCTTTTTTCTTTTCTTAAGGAAACAAATAAAGCCTTTGCAAAATAATGTTGACCTTTGCTCCACTAGTGCCCTCGAGAAATTCCTTAGCAATCATAATTCTGTATTTGAATTTGGGTATAAGGTTTAGTAATTTGACTATTAGAAACTTCTGCAGAAATGCTACAGTGTAAAAGTTGTATGTCCCTGATGTTATTGTGTCTATTAATGCTTATTCAGAGTTCAAAGTGTTAAAATCTGAAAACTTGTGGTTGATTGAAGTGTAAAACAAAAGATCTTTGAACAAACAGTAAACTGCATGTCAAGTCTTGAAATAAGCCCTGTTTAAAACCGTCTTTAAACTTTTTCTACAGAGCACACCTGCAACGTCGATACCAACAGTGCAAGTACAGGGCCAGCAGATCAATTTGCAGCCGCCTTCATACACTGCAGCAAGTCAGCATGCAGAGCAAATGAAAAAACCTGGACAGAACTTCATGTGTCTGTGGCAATCTTGTAAAAAGTAAATACCTTCTTTATTTAACTACCTTTTACTAATAAGTAACAGATGCTTGTGTATAGAAGGTGATTCGACAAGTTCTATCCATTCTGTTTCCTTAAGTTACCTTATACTTTGTCAGTGAGGAAAAGAAAAAGTGAAAAGTGTTGGGGAAACTGAAGCTGAGATGAGGGAGTGCAAAACATTTAACTGCTCTCCATTGTACTTCAGAGCATAAAATAGTGTTATGTGGCTTTCTTTTAATATATTGGTTCTCCAATAATAACTAAAATATTGTCATGTAATCAAGTTTAAAAAAGTAATTCCTAGCTAGAAAGCTTGTTCTCTGTTCTGCAAGTACAAAAATAGTTACTGTACTGCAGTTACAAATCATGTCTTGACATTTTCTTGCGTTTCCAGCTTTTAGTCTTTCTTGTGTTTCCAGTTTTGCAAGAGCAGGGTGTTGCACTTCTGTGTCCTGGTCAAAGTCTTATTTAGATTATGACTAATTTTAGTAATTATGATACCATTTGTGTGCCACAGGACTCCATTGTCACAAAAGGAAATAATAAGGAACTTAGCCTTAAGACTAGACAGCAATGATTAGACTTTTTTTGATTTGTTGTTGTCCTTAAAAGAGAGAGGAGCGAGCTAGTAGACTTTTGGATGTAGGCTTATAAAAACATCATACTACCCTTGTTATCAATATGTATATCTTGAGACTAATTTTTAAAATAACACAGGTTTGTGAATATGCTTAGTTTTCAGTGAAGGGTACAGATTGGTGAAACAAAGGTAGTTGTGAAATAGCCACTTTTAAAACAGTGAGAGAAATTGCATAACATACAGGATGGGCATGAAAAAGGGTGAGACACTTCATTGTTGTAGGATAAGGCAAAGGGAGCATAAAGACGAGCTGATTTGGCAGAAAACTGGTGTGTAGATATTCAGAAAGTTTGAATGAAATGATGGAGAAGTTTGAATCTTTGGAACTGATGGTGAAAATGAGGCTTTTCAAAAGAATTAGAGGAATACTGAAGGACAGTTAATCTGTAGATGCCTGAAGCTGTAATTGCTGTTTCTTTTGTTCCTTACAAACATAATTCAAAGATTATAGAATCATAGAATGGTTTAGGTTGGAAGCGACCTTGAAGATCATCGAGTTCCAACCCCCCTGCCATAGGCAGGGACACCTCCCACCAGACCAGGTTGCCCAAGGCCACGTCCAGCCTGACCTTGGACACCTCCAGGGATGGGGCTTCAACAACCTCTCTGGGCAACCTGTGCCAGTGCCTCACCACCCTTAAAGTGAAAAACTTCTTCCTAATGTTTAATCTAAACCTGCCCTCTTCCAGCTTAAAGCCGTTCCCCCTCGTCCTATCACTACATGCCCTTGTAAAAAGTCCTTCCCCAGCTCTCCTGTAGGCGCCCTTTAGGTACTGGAAGGCTGCAATAAGATCTCCCCAGAGCCTTCTCTTCTCCAGGCTGAACAGCCCCAACTCCCTCAGCCTCTCCTCGTAGGAGAGGTGCTCCATCCCTCGGATCATCCTCGTGGCTCTCCTCTGGACGCGCTCCAGCAGGTCCATGTCCTTCTTATGTTGGGGACTCCAGAGCTGGATGCAGTACTCCAGGTGGGGTCTCATGAGAGCGGAGTAGAGGGGCAGAATCACCTCCCTTGACCTGCTGGCCACACTTCTTTTGATGCAGCCCAGGATACGGTTGGCCTTCTGGGCTGCGATCGCACATTGCTTGCTCATGTCGAGCTTCTCGTCAATCAGCACCCCCAGGTCTTTCTCCACAGGGCTGCTCTCCAGCCATTCCCTGCCGAGCCTGTATTTGTGCTTGGGATTGCCCCGACCCAGATGTAGGACCTTGCACTTGGCCTTGTTGAACTGCATGAGGTTGGCTTGGGCCCACCTCTCCAGCCTGTCCAGGTCCCTCTGGATGGCATCCCTCCCCTCCAGCGTGTCCGCCTCGCCAAACAGCTTGGTATCATCAGCAAACTTGCTGAGGGTGCACTCTACCCCACTGTCCATGTCGCTAACAAAGATGTTGAACAGTACGAGTCCCAGTACCGACCCCTGAGGAACGCCGCTCGTCACTGCTCTCCACTTGGACACCGAGCCGTTGACCGCAACCCTTTGAGTGCGACCATCCAGCCAGTTCTTTATCCACCGAGTGGTCCATTTATCGAATCCATGTCTCTTCAATTTAGAGACCAGGATATCGTGTGGGACGGTGTCAAACGCTTTGCACAAGTCCAGGTAGATGACATCAGTAGATCTTCCCTTGTCCACTGCTGCTGTAACCTCTTGGTAGAAGGCCACCGAATTTGTCAGGCATGACTTGCCCTTGGTGAAGCCATGTTGGCTCTCGCCAATCACCTCCTTGTTTTCTGTGTGCCTCAGCAGAGTTTCCAGGAGGATCTGCTCCATGATCTTGCCAGGCACAGAGGTGAGACTGACTGGCCTGTAGTTCCCCGGGTCTTCCTTGTTTCCCTTTTTTGAAAATAGGGGTTATGTTTCCCCTTTTCCAGTCGGCAGGAACCTCGCCAGACTGCCACGACTTCTCAAATGTGATGGCTAGTGGCTTCGCGACTTGATCTGCCAGTTCCCTCAGGACCCGCGAATGTATCTCATCAGGTCCCATGGACTTGTGCACCTTCAGGTTCCTCAGGTGGTCTCTCGCTTTATCTTCATCGACAGTGGGCGGTGCTCCATTTTCCCAATCCTCTCCTTTGCAATCTGCGTCTTGGGCAGTGCGGCTGCTGTCCTTGTCTGTGAAGACTGAGGCAAAAAAGTCATTGAGTACCTCAGCTCTGTCTCTGTCCCGGGTGACCAGTTCTTGCGTATCCTTCCGGAGAGGGCCTACATTTTCCCTAGTCTTTCTTTTCTCGCTGACATACCTATAGAAGGATTTTTTGTTTGTCTTAATGTCCCTGGCCAGATTTAGTTCTGACTGGGCTTTAGCTTGTCTAACCCGCTCTCTGGCTGCTCGAACAATTCCTCTGTAATCCTCCCAGGCTATCATTAATAAAGATCATTAAGTCAATGCGAGACGTGGGTTTTAGATAAGAATCTGACGGGTGCTGTAGAGATCTGGCGCTTCTTAAATCATTCCCATGTTTTCACCTTAAAAGTTATTTTTGGTTTTTTTAGGTAGGTGGCACTTTATGTAAGAAATATGTTTTTTACTTTACTGCTAATAAATATAACTGTAGAGACATGCTCTACTGGCTGCACAATAGATGCATAAACACCTCTGTTGGTACAAGAGTGGATTGTGCTGAGGTGGAATTGAAAAGCTGGGGCAGTTTCTTAGCAGAAGCCTCGCCGATTTATACCGTCTTGAAGAGTTTGCTGAAGTACAGTTTTGAAGCACAAGTGGGTCACCAGCTTTCTTCTGTCTTTAAAGTTACATAGGATGAGTTGTGTAGAGTTGAGGTGACATCTAACCATGGAAAAAGCTGATGTCACATGTGAACTAGGATACGAATATGTGCAGACAAATTTTGGGGCAGGAGGAACAACAATACAATTATGATTACCTTACAATTTCAGTCTTTCTGTAAGTCTGTCTTGAAAATTTACTGGAACAATATTTTCTGAGACTGAAGTTAAGGGTTACGGGGCTCATATTTCACAAGTTGATCTCTATATTTTATTTCAAAGACACTGTATTTTTTCTGTTGCTTTAGTTTTTCCTGTTGTTAAATACTGTACTGGTTTTTGTTCATAGTTAAAATTCATTATTTTCAAAAGCCTTCAGAGATTTTGCATTGTTAGATTGTAGTCCATGTGACACACAGCTCTTGTTCTTATGCTGTCACTCACTTCTAAAAATATTTATTTCAGCCCCAGCTTAAAAACAGTTTACATAAACGTTACGCTCAGCCTTCTCTGTGGTGAAGAGAGAACCAAAATGTTAAGATAGCATCTTCCTCAAATGTATATTGTTTATTCATATTCCTTCATCAGCCTGATTAAAAACAGGAGTATCGAATCTCCTGTAGGCTTTCTGCTTCTAACAGACATAAAGAAAGATGTGGAATTGCCACCTGTAACTGTATCTTAGATGTTTTTATTGAGTTGTTTGAGCAGGAAACAAGAAGATTCTTTTGAGTGGGTCATTAGTCTATGTGAACTTTACATCCACTACTTGGTTTCATTCATGATTGCTTAGCGATTTTTTTTTCCTAGGTATTAAGTGGGAGGGTTCATCATGGTAGAATGACAGAACAGGCTTTTGTGGTGTTCACAATTAACTGGAAAGATACGACAGGAGGCAAATTTGATAGTCATTTGCACCTGTTTCTCTATGCATGTTTGTTAGTTTAATTCTCACAACGTAATAGCATTAAGTTTCCCTTCCAGGATGTATTGCAGAATGCAGTGAAGGCCTTCAAAAACATTTTATTGAGAATCAGAATAAAAACAAGCAAATAAAATAGTATGTTCTTTTCTTACCTGCTACCTTGCCTGATGCAGTCAGCAACGTTCCACTGGTGTGGGTTCTGCTGTTTTGTTTTTCAGAACTGAATTAGGAAACATTATACCAAGATTTTGAAATAAAATGCAACAAATTTAGTAGTGTCTGAAGACCACAACCAGATCAGGCCTGATTATGCAAATAGCTGTAAGCACTGGCCCCTCACAGCTGGATTCAGGTTTAGTGTCTGAAGTGGAAGTAAAACTCTAAAAGGTGTCAGTCAGCACACTACTTTGCATTGAGGATGTAACAGAAAGTAGGTGTTTTCCTTTGAAGTTCATCTGTCTGCAAGTACAGCTAATTGTATTCAGCTTAATTTAAAAGCTGCTATTTTGTTTCATAGGTAGGCAGAAGATGTCTGCTCTTGAATTGCTTGGTATTTAAAACGTAAATTGGAAATGCTCTTGAATCTCTACTGCCTGTCAAGTCAGCTATTAGTTTAATGTTCTGCTCAGCAGCTGAACAGAATGATGGAGAAATTAAGTGGGAAATAAGAGTCTGGACTCAACTGACCATATTCTCAGTACTTAAGCTTTTTTTAATTACTATGATTAGGTGTGTCTTTAAGGAAAAATAGTTTCTCTCTGCAAAATGGTAGTAATCTTGAATCTTCTTAGATCAGTGATTGAAGTATAACGCTGAATGTATTATACAGTGAGTGAACCAACATAGCTGAAATAGCTTTATTTTTCTTCAAGCCTTGCCATGTTGAATAAAATGTTTTAAACTACATTTTTGTTTTCACTTATGCTGTGAAATTTGTTTCATCCATGCCAGGAATTATTCATAAATAGATTTGTGCCAGCCTTAAGTTTACATACTATCTTTCTTCTTTATTGTGGAAATACATCTTTCTGTCCTCTGAAACATCAACTTTTGCTGTTGAGCCAATGTAGACATAAAACATTTTCATTTCCTACTACGAGCTATCTGGACCAACAGCAAGAGACTGTTTCTCCTTCCCAGCTTCCCTTCGGCAAGAGCTGACTGGCAAGGTGAATGCTTCTTAAGAGAGTAGTATTTATTGCCTGTGCAGAAGGTAATTGCTGTATTACAGGCGGTTATTGCAGTAGAATTCAGTTTATAACTAAGACTTGTCTCTGGGTGAAATTAGCTCTTTGACGCCTTTATGGGATTCAGGTAACAGTATCTGTACAGTATCAATTGCAAGTATGTTTGCATAATGAACAGTATTGAAATGAGTAGTAGGATGTGTAAGGAGGTGGTTGGATCAAAGACACCTACTGATCTGCTATTCATATGCTGACTGAGCGTTCCGACTTGAACTTGTCCATAAATGTCTGCAGTAGGTTTAAGATGTTGCTTCATCCTTGGCTGGTTGCAGTAAGTCTGTGATTGGAGGTCATCTCCCTCTTGGCACTGTTCAGCCCAGTGAGTGCAGTCAAACAGCTTAACACAAATACTTTTCTTACTAACTGAAACTAAAATGCTGCCATGTGAACCTGAGTGGCTGAGGTGGGTGCACGTGTTTCCTCTTTGGTAAGACTGCTGTGTCAGTGGCATCTGTCCAGCAAGTGTGTGAAGGCAGCTGGTGGCGATGACTTCCCAAATGGCAGCAACTAGGTTTCTAGACTTCTTCTGCCCAAGTTTTAAGAGCGTGTTGATGAGCTGGGTTAGTTGTATTGAAATGAGTTGCAAGCAGCCAAGTCTTTTGTTTATTTTTGCCATTTTTTCCTCTGTTGAAGTAAGGGATGTAATTTGTAACACTTGATGTGCTTTAAGGTGTATCTAGACTTAAAAAAACCCCACACTTTGGGTCATCCGCTCTTAATTTCATGTTGTTTGAAATATAGTGGTTCTCCATTACCTTCTGATACACGTTAAAATAACACATCTTTTGTCTATGTGACAATTTGAAACTGTTTAACAACTGTTGACTCACCCTTATTTTGAGGTGGCATTCATAGTGAGTTGTAACTTTTCTACCATTTTAAAATGGAAGAAGGCCCTTATTGGGGCTATTCTAGCCATTTTCCTGATACTTAGAATTCAGGTGCTAAAAAGCACTAATTTTAGATTGATCTCTTATTCCATCAGTTTTGACAAGCGTGCAGAATTGAGAGCAAATAGGATGATGAATGGTGTGCATCTTTTTCCCAGTAAAGTTTAAATAAGGTCTGAGTATGACTGCCTGTAAAGAAGGAAAACAGGAAAAGCAATGCATGAAACTCAATTTCTTTCGGTGTTTATTACTGTATTTTGCTTGTGCTGCAGAGAATGGATCTGTTGGAATCAACATGCATTATTTCTTTGGTAAAGTATAAATAGAAAAATAGAAGCATATTTCAACCGGATTTGGCAAAACCATATTGCCATTTAGTAGTAGCTCACTGGTTATATATGTACATGTTTTTCCTTTTAAGATTTGTTGACTTTTCATTTTATGAATGCATATTGTTTCAGAAAATAAAAATGTTTAGTCGGTTTATGTTTGTGATATTTGTGCTTTACCATTAGCTGGAAAAAAAACCCCACCCTTAAATTCTCCTCCCCCTCTTTTTGTAGGTGGTTTCAAACACCATCACAAGTTTTCTATCACGCAGCAACTGAACATGGAGGAAAAGATGTCTACCCAGGGCAGTGCTTATGGGAGGGATGTGAACCTTTCCAGCGGCAGAGGTTTTCCTTCATTACCCATTTACAGGTGCAGATTTTCTTTCACATATTATTTCAGAAAATAGTAGGAATTTCATGGTAAATTTTCTGACACATTTCTCACTGTCTTTCTCTTTTCCCCGAACAGGATAAGCACTGTTCCAGAGATGCTTTGCTTGCAGGATTAAAGCAAGATGAACATGGACAAGCAGGAAATCAGAAGCCTTCCAATAAGTAAGAGACCTGACCCTCATTAGCAATAGTGAAAATAAAAGGATTAGAAATTACTGGAAGAATTTGTGTATTTATAACTTGGCTTATCAAGTGAAAGTAAGACAAAATGGGCAAAAGAGGGAATAGATTCTGATGTGGGAGATGTGGTTGCAGTTATCATAAAAGGAATAGGTAATTTTTTAAGGTATATGGGTCAATATTCTTTCATGAATGTTGTTCTCAACATATTCTCCTGATTTTTCCCAACTGGATAGCATTTTGTAACTTTATTGTAACAGGAAAGTGCTTGTAATCCAAATGGAAAGTTATTTGTTGTGTACAGTTCAGCTGTTTCATACAGCTGAGATAGATAGTCTTGTAACTTGCTGTATTCCTTCCAGTTTTGTGGTCTAAATTTGTGCTGATTTGATCCAGGAACTGTTGTAATAAACCTTCCTTTAAACAAGCAAACAAGATAAATACCAACTCCTCTGAGTCTTCTAATTTTGTGCTGCTACCTGGAATTGGCTTTGGCTCTCTTTCCCAAAATGATTTCAACCATCTGGAATTAATATTGGAGAGCGCAACCCCATTGCTGTGGGGTTGTGGGGATGGTTATGTTAATATTGGAGTTATTCAGGGTTCGGTTACATGTATAAGTATATTAAGACTAGGTCTTTGTTAGTAACTAACTGGAACCTCTTTGTTGCAAGCTGAAGATGTAATTACATGGTCCCAGGCAGAGTTTTGCAGTCTGTTCTGTGGCTAGTTAAATTGCTACGAAGCTGCTGGAGGCAGCAGAGAAAGTTGAGCATGAAAGCTGAGAAATTTAGTTTGGGAGTCCATTTATTTTTTAATATAAACAAACTTGGTAGCACAGACTTAAGATTGCTTTATGGTGCCTTGTTTCATTACACTGAACAACATTCAGACCTCTGAAAACCACAAAATGAAGAATGATGGTAATGTAGTCTTAAATACTTGGTAAGTGGGAAGCGTAGGGCTGGTGCCATCTACTAGCATGTTGTGATCTCAACTCTGCCTTTTCAAAAATGTTCCGTCGCACAGATAACACGTCCAGTAGCTCTGTGTCCTCACAGGCTTCTTTAAAATTGGCACAGGTACTCATACTAGAAAAAACATTCCATACATCACCTTTCTAAGGCAGAATTCCCTAATTAGGTCAGATTCAGAAAGTAGGAATTCATATACATAACCATTTCTCGCTGAAATACTGAGACTGCAATATCACAAGATACTAAGGATGTGATTTCAGAATAAAAGTTGAAATAAGAGCGTTCCACTATTCAAAGTAGGATGTTTCGACTCTCCTTGCCATCCCTTGTTCCTTCTTGTGGCTGTGCACTGTTTGCAGTGAGAGAACTAGCTTCAGTTTTTGTCTGATTGCATGGTAAATCAATTTTGATTTTAAAAAAACCCCTAATTAATCAAAAAAAGTGGGTTTGCGAGATGGGTGGAATATACTTGCCTTACAGTCAATTGAACACCAGTACAGGAGGTGGGCTGGAACAAAAATAAGGGATGAGACCTTTCTCTGTCAGCGCTCATGACAGCTAATGTGCTCCGCTGCTCTATGAAATCATAGAGGTTCCGTGTCCGTTACTTTTTACTCTTTCCTCTTTTACCGAAGAAGAAATTAAGAAACGGGAATATTTTGATTACGTGTAACGTGGGACCCACATAATCTTACAGCACTGCCGCAGAGTTATGTTTGCACTACTGAAAAGAGCATCTAGCTACATGAGGGAGACCAGAACTGATAATTTGATTTCCAGAATCGGTGACTTGTCAAATGAAACATTAAGCTTGCTCCAGCAGGTCACCTCAAGTTGGCTTTACGTGGTCATGTCTGAAAGCGGACTTAAAAGGTTTTGGCTTAACTTTTTGTTGTTGAGTCCTAGAAACTTGTCAGATATATCAGCACACCACAGATAGTCCATATGACTAAACTCTTGTATGGAGTTGAAACAACATAAAGAACTGGTGTGGAGATGAAGCATGTGTAAGCCATCAACTTTTAGGCATCAATCAGGCCAACTTTCTTCACTTAATCCCTCACCGTGTAGTAAAACTACACCTACCTCAGAGAGTGCATATAGAGTGAGTGTTATTGGTGCTTGAAGCAAAATCTGTGGAACACAGTGTAACCAACAAGGGCCTGTTCCCCTAATCAGTCATCATTTACATCTATCATAACACCATACATACTTGAAAAAATCTGTAATGGAATCAGGTACGCAAAGTTAAGCTGCATTACAGAGTTGGTTGTATACCTTAATTCTGTATTTCTTTGCTTTTAAAGTTGTATTATATTAACTCTTCCTCTTCTGGTTTTCAGAGGTAGCTGAATATTACATTCTGGAAGGTCAGGTAGCACTAGCAATTAACTGTATGTTGACTGTAGCTTTGTGCATTTGAATCTTTTTGGATTCACGTTAATTTTTTTTCCTTGTTGCCACTGAAGCAAAGGTGGTAGCGTGAGCTACCAAAAGTATTCGTCATGCACTGTGGGAGTGGGGCAGGAGGTAACTTCAAATCACAAGATGAATGGTATGATTTGAAGTTAAGTTGATAATACAATTAAAGAAATCTAGATGTTTTTTGAAGAGAGATGCTTGCCCACAGACCTGAGTCAGTCCACTGGATGTCTCAGTAACTTTTTATCAACTTCCTTTTTTCCAAAATCAAAAAGAGAAGACAATATTTTAATTTCTTCCTAATTTATTGCAATTGTCTCTTCTTCAATATTTCTAGAATCAAGGCAATAGTACTTCAACTTTCTAAAGTATGTATAGTATGATAGCTGTTGAAGAGAGACATTGATAACAGCCTCCATTTAATGAAACCTTTTTCCTCTCAATATGAGGAAAACAAAAGTGTTCCAGAAATTAAAAATTAAGATGATAATTCCGTTACTGTGGTACTCAGTCTCCTAGAAACATATGTCATTGCCTGACAGTTTCTTAATTCGGCCCCTGCCCTTCTCCCTTTACTTCATAAAGGTTTTAAAGCTCTTATTTGCATTCAGGGAAGAATGACAGTGTAATTATGAGCTAAGTTTTTAGGGAGGAGTCTGTCTGTTACTACTTCTTAATTTTCTGTTTTGTGGTTTAAGACCTCTCATATGAACCCTTTTTCTAATTTTTAACTTGGTTTCCTTGTTAGAATTTCAGATTATGAAGAAAGTCTCTTTGAATAGAGAATTCAAGTTTTATTTATGCCTAAATAATACTCTTACAGGCTAAATTTAATTTTAAAAAATGGAAGGTTTACATTTGATTTATGCTACCTTGGCAAGTAAGCACTACTGTATATTTCTAGTATATTGAGGTGTTCTTATGAGGTTCTACTAGGGTATCAAAAGACTTCGTAATTATATTGTTCAATATATTGAAGCGTGGTGATACTTTCCACCACTGATACTGCAAAACTTCCCTTTGAGGTGACATTACGAGTCTTACTCATTAAGTGAAGTCGCATATTTATACATTCTAAACTCTAATTGTATGAGTAATTTCAAAGTTTTACATGAAACGGCTTTGACTTCAGTGTTAATACTGAAAATGGAGAATTTGCTTCTGCTATGTTTGTTATTTGTATAAGCTTTATAAAATACCCTGCTTAATTTATTAATCTCAGTCTGAAAGCTGCAGTAACAGGTAATTGGTTTTACAAATGTTTGATCTGATTTAACAATTAGATGTTTTATGTCTTAGATCATAACTTAAATCATGTTACTTTATATTACTCCTCACTAACCACAGTTAATACATATTTTATATTGTCGTAGTGTCTAATGGTCCCGATGAGTAGAATAGCTATATTTAAGGACATTCTGTGGCCAAGTCTCAGATGACATTTGCATCATTAACACAATATATTACTTTTCCATCACAAATGTCATGGGTGATGAGCAGTATTTCTTCGAGAAGTGTTTTTTCACATAAAATACAGCCCATGACTCTCTGAAGGCTTTGCAATAAGGTTTTTCTCTGTGGAAACAAAGAGCAAATCACCTATCAGCACCAGTATTAATGGATCTTTGTGTCTCTGTTCAGATAGGTTAAAAATTGTCAAAATAAATTTTTGGAGTTGTTGATCTTCTAGCAAGTTGTGCAAAGCTTATTTTTATTAATTCTTTCTTTACTAATGTAGGCAGCCAGCTGCAGGGGGTACTGCCTCTACTCCCAGAGCACAGAAGGCCATTGTGAATCATCCAAGTGCTGCCCTAATGGCATTAAGGAGGGGATCAAGAAACCTTGTCTTCAGAGATTTCACAGTTAGTATTTTTTGTCTCAAGTATTCGATATTAATCGTTGCCTGCTACTATGGAGTTTTTACACTTTTTCTTTCTCTTTACTTTTGTAGGATGAAAAAGAGGGACCAATAACTAAACACATCCGATTAACAGCTGCCTTAATATTAAAAAATATTGGTAAATATTCAGAATGTGGTCGCAGGTAAGCATCATATGATTCTTCTAATACCAGTGGGCAATGTTGTTTCTGTTCTTTTAAGTACCAAACAATAGGTAGATGTTACCTATCCTTTAAAAAAAGCAATTAAGTATATTGACAGTACAATTTCTCTGTCAGTTCAGCCCTGTTTAGTTTACACAGGGGTTCTCAGTATCGTCTTACCTGAGACAGTATTTGTGATCCAGACTTTTTAAATGCGTGTGGTAAATTTAATTTGATGGGTTAAATTTTTGGAGACAGACGAGAGAAGCCTTTGCTGTGGGTCTGTCCCTTTTCCTCCTGAAGGCAGTACTGCATGACTCTGAAAATTAATTCTTCTGTAAGCAACTTCCCATTGGCAGTGCCCTTTTATCTCAACTTGAGAAAGGGGCAAATGAGCTCTTATGAACATTTTCTTGAGTTGTGGAGTGACACACAGTTGCATTCCGTACTTGCTGCCTCTCTGTTGCTTTCCCCGCCAAACTTGAGTTAACTCTAATAAGTGACTCAGTCAGCTTTCCTCTCACTTGTGTAAGATCCTTCAGTAAGTAAAGAGCCCAATACCGACTTGTGGTACTAAGTAGGAAATGTTCTTTATGACGCGGGAGGAATAGTAGTTACTTACGGTGCCAGTAATCACCATGCATGCTGCTTCTGTTTTTTCCAAGAATTTACAAGCTCAGTGTTGCCTTGGTTTTCTTTTGCATTGTTTCAGCTTCGTAATAGCGGAAGGAATTATTTCTAATAAGAATCTGTTAATTTCCTCTGTTCTTCAAAAACCTGTCAATAGGGAGGAATTCCCCAGTTTTAGTTCTAAACAAGAGTTTACATGCTTTTAAAACACATGCGTTACAACATTCAACAACAAAACTCAAAAGAGTTTTGATACTGGTTGTAGAAACGCTCCTGCTGTCTTCAGCTGCCTAATTGGGGGTTGTAGTGAAGACAGAGACAAACTCTTCTTGGAGAGCATAGTGTGAAAGGGGTGAGGGGAAACGAGCAGAGGGTGCGGCAAGGGAAATTCCGATTAGATATCATGAGTAAAAAAAAAAATAATCACAGGAGTTGATTGAACATGGGAACAAGCTCCCTGAAGAGGCTGTGCAACCTCTGTCCTCTTAGATACTCAAAACCCAACCGGATGTAATTTTGAGGAGTGTGATCTAGCTAAGGACTTGGCCCTGCTTTGAGCAGGAGTTGGACCACATAATTTCCAGAGGTTCCTTATAACCTGAATTCATCTACAATTTCAGTGTTCTCAGATTTAAGAAATCTTTAAAAGTTTAGATCTTTGAAATATAATATTAATTAGGTAATTTTGTAGCACTTTTCTAATGATTGATTCTGAATATTCATGTCTCTTTCAGTGTTAAAAACCCCCAGAAAGTTCCATTAAGTTAAACATGGAAGAAGTTTTGTAATTGACTTTACCATTGGTAGCATCCTCGAGTATTTTCCTCTGCCAGGTCCATGTAAATATGTATTGTGTACATGTTGCAGAAATAGCGTTCCTCTTACTGATAAGACGTTTGTGGGATTTTCTGTGCTGTAGTACAGCTGCCTTCTGTACAGGTGCTGGTGTTACTCATGGGCCACAATGGCTTGAATTTAGTTTTTGCTATTTAAGCACTCTTATAAGATGTGAACAAGTAGATGCTGAACAAAAGAAGGCTCAGTCTCCCCTGAAAGCTTTGCCTCATTCACTTTTTTTGAATTAAAGAACAAG